>HG996488.1:14196091-15594788 GCA_905340225.1 Abrostola tripartita
CTATCTGCAAAGGTGAATGTCTGAACGTTATCGGTCAAAGAGCTTTGCTTTCCTTGTTGTCTTGAATAACGTTTATTATGCATTAATCGATGCGCAGTACGAGAATAGTGCATTACATTATCTGGTATTGTATTGAAGGGTTTACTAAAGGTTTTCTAGTTCATTATGACCGGTACCTTTACCAAACTATTTTTCTCTCGCGAGTTCGGCTGCTCAGAAAACTCGTCCACCCTTCGGGTTCAAAAGCCGGGGTAGCCTATGTCTCTTTCTAGGGTTCAAGCTATCTCCATATCAAATTTTATTGTGATCGGTTTAGTGATCTAGCAGTATTGAGGAAACAGACAAAATAACTTTCACTTAATAATAGTAAAGATTAGGTGACGAAACACTTCAATTACCTCTATATTATATATATATCCTAGGAGTACAATTAGTAAATGCAATTAAACATTTCATGCAATACTCAATTGTAATAAAAACTAAGAGGTTTATTGTACTTCTATATAATAGCTGCATGAAAGTTTGTCGTTCCGTAATTGATGTGCGAGTTGTGCGACGTTCTTGGAATTTGAGTCACCCCATAGTAGTGCATAGTCAATTATATTATTGTTGTTACTTATTTGGGAATTCCAATTTACCCTTTAGATTATTCCTACTAATATACTAAACATTTAAAATTTATTACCGTACTGCAAGGAGGAGCTTTTAATGACAAAACTAAACAGACGTAAACGCATTGGTATTTTTGAAGATTTTGTGTCGATTTTCTGTTGTTAGATTGTTACCTGTTCTTTATCGGTAGTTTTCTTAGATTAACTTAAAAGTACAATGACTATAAAACAATCACATGAAACTAGTCAGTACTTAAACCCTGCATTTCATTTATTAAGATACGTATACTCAACTGTATTCATTCATTCGAATTCCCACTCGATCTCAGATACAACTAATACCAGTACTTATTTCGCTCTTTCGTATCGATCCATAAATCAAACTAACATAAAGATTCAGCAATGTTAATTCTAAAAATAGAGAAACCTTTACCAACCATGTTTAGCTTCATTACCTACAAGAAAATCTCTTTGTCACTCACAAAATAAGTCCTGTAGTACGCACAGTACCTAGACAGGCCGAAACTCGTGTTACGTCGACTCTGGCAGACGAGGTACAACAAAATCAATACAAACTGGTATTTATTGGCTTTGCACACGGGCACCGATGTCGAGACATCCGCACCAGATATTGCGAGCATCTGTCGATGTACTATGCAAAATATTGTATTAAATTATTAATACCAGGATGCCATAAATTAGGAGATAGTGCTTTGCGTTTTAAGGTTCAGATTTCGGTGGAGAATTTTAACCGTGTTGTAAGCTCCATATAGTGAATTTTAAAGTGGATTGTTATTAACATAGTGCTTCTATAATATATCGATTAATTAGTATGTATTTCTACATCTATATTCCCTTTTCTGTTCTGCTTTTAGGAAAGTATTGTGTTATTATCATAAAAAAACCAAGCTTATTCTCCAAGACAGGCCGCGTATTCGGTACATTACTACTATTGCTTTAACGGGGAGGCCTATGTTCAACAGTGGACGTCTTTGGCTGATGATGAAGATGATAACATTAGGAAGAATAGTATATTCATCACGAAACCAATACACGTAATGAATTTCTTTCATTGTATAATTTACGAATGTTTCTCATATATAGGTTCTTTCTCGGATTCTTTTGCCCTATTTCGTAAGGTCTAAATGGCGTGGCGCCGCCCTTTCTCAGACTACATCTTGGAAGACACGCCCAGACAAAATGAAAGGTCAGGGTCGTCGATCCAGACAGTTTTTAGGATACTGATGATTATGTTATAGGTACTGATGATGATGATATTATATGTATGTATGTGATGTCTGGTTCATAAGAAGTGATAGCCAAAAAGTAGGTATGAGGTATTGGTAGGACTGCCAAGTCACAGCTCGGAAGTTCAATCCCGGCACGCACCAATGACTTTTCGAATTCATGTGCGTACTAAAAATTAGTTAACAATTGCTAAAAACGGTGAAGGAAAACATCGTGAAGAAACCCTAGAGATTTTTCAATGGTGTGTAAAGCCATGTCAGAGGCCTACAGGCGGTTCCGGTTGTTCATCAACTATACGATATGAAAGAGTTTAGGCACTATTAATATGCTTTATTTTTCATATTCGTTCATATTTAACGTGTTCTCGTGAATTTAAACGACACGGTATTATCTTAGTGACAGTAATTAAGTTTTCCTTCATATTAATCGATATCAATCGCTCGCCAATACTCGCTATTAAGTAATAAACTAACATGGCGACGCGACGTGAATCTTGAGGAACCTTATATTTCACTAATATCCAGGTAGCCCAATATATGAGATTCGCGTATCCTAATCTAATATAACTATAAGTGCTTGTATTAAATTCATCATTATTTCAGCCCGGTATCACCCACTGCTGGGTATAGACCTCCCTTTTTCTCTACCAATCCTCTTGTCTCGTATATTACGTATACCTAATCACATCACACTAATATTATGAAGGCAAAAGTTTATATGTTTGTTACCTCTTCACGCTCAAACGGCTTGACCGATTTTGCTAAAATTTGGTATAGAGGTAGCTGATACCCTGGATTAACAGATACGCTACTTTTTATCCCGAAAAAATATAGCGGGTAACAAAACCACGGGGCGCAGCTATCCTGAATAAATTCGTCACACCACTACCAATATGGAAGTCGGTTTAACGTCACTTTCACGCTTATCAGCGATCACGTTTACACTACACTAAGCTCAATTAGTGCTAAGATGAAGTTTATGCATTCTGGAGCATGCACTCTCTGATCACTGAACTGATAAGCTCTGACGGCAAGCGTGATTTTAATATCGATTTTGCAAATGAATTTGCAATTTTGTGACCAGAAAAATAGTTTTATGGTTCTCTCGTGGGTCTAGTGGTTGCTAAGTGAGACGCTGAGTATGAGGTCCTGGGTTCGAATGGGCCAGGCAGTATTATTGGGTTTTTCCATTAGGTAATTCTCAGTAGCAGCACAGTTTGGATATGTGCCCGGTTGATGGTAATTGGCTCGCACACATTCGGACTTCTAAAATTTTAAAGCAGAATGGAGGCATGTACGATTCTTACTTACAATATTAAAAATACGCTAACAACTTCATTTTTTGACATTTCAAAAAACATAAATTCATTTAAAAATACTGAAACTAATACATAGGTATCTATAACTTAACAAAAAGAAAAAAATACTGAGAGCTTTAGCATGGTGACCAAATTATATCAGTCATAAAATATAACAAAATGTAGGATCAAACAGTAGATATTAAAAACAAAGAGAATAAAAACTATCTATGCAACGAGGACAAAACATCTGACAGACAAAGAAACCGTTATCCTGATGCGTCATACGCAACGATTAAGTTTATGTGGGTCACTGACTGACGTATGGAAATATTGTAAGCATTGTCTGATCTATACGCTTGTATCACAAAGGAGATTGATCAGATGGAAAGTGATCTCACGTGTTTATTCGGGAACGCTGGACTGGTAAATGGTAAACAATTTGAGTAACGCTTCATCAGCAGCCGGAAGGCGTCCACTGTTGAACAAAATGCCTCCCCCTTAGAACGCCACAATGGACGGCAACTTGCCTTGCATCCACCGATTGCCCGCAACTCTGATGATGTCGTCGGTCTACTTGGGAGGCCATGAGTAACGCTTACGATAGGTCTTCCTATGCCTATTTTATTATCAGATTTGGCCCAAAACAAGTTCAGAGAATGACCGTTCCTATTTATCGTGACGTCTATAACATCGGAATTTTCGTATAAAAAATACTAAAAATACAATATCTTACGGAATTCTAATCTTCGAATCTCTATGTACAAGGCCAAATACTTAGCTACTACGCGAATAGATGTTTCAACTATCGAATAGTCAGCATATTAGCAAGTCTTGTAGACACACTCATAAGAATACTACGTATAACAAGTAAATTTTACATACATTGTCCCATTTTTCATGATTCATAATTCTCGAGATTAATTCAGAGTGAGGCAGGTATTATTTTGCCTAGATAATGAAACAAAGGACGGTACTGAAATAAAACAAAGAACCCTCTTTTTATAATGGGTTTTATTGTCCGCAGTTACATTGTTTATATCGAATAAGTAATATTAATTTTCAAATATCATTATTAATAAATTTTATCTGATGATAAGACTATGTTGTACGCCGTACACATTAATTAAACCGGATGCGTATTTATAAGAAAGCATTGAAATTAACAAAGGTGGGTAGCGTATAGGCAGTATCATTTCCTAAACAAATCGTTTCCAGTAGCCTTAATAATCGTTATGTTATTTCGTTGTCTACGTGTTTTATTTTATAAACCTTTGTAATTTCTTATATGATCCCATCTACGAGAGAATACTTGTATTGATGGGTTTTAATACTTTCCGAAATGGCTTCCCTATATGACTCGTACATGTTCGTATTAAGATTTGCCGATCATAATATACGCTATACCTTGTCTTTCTGCCATGAATACGGTTCGCACGATTGAACAATTCTATTCCAAGCTGCGGAAAAGCGTATTTATTACAGTCGCTGACCGATAGTGAATGAATGCGTATTTCTTTTAACATAATCCTCGAGCTCAGGGCTCATGGTCTAATCATCTGCAAACCTTGGCAATTAACCGCGACGCCTATATGGCTTCACTTCTAACGTTTCATCCTCTGACCAAAGACGTTGTGGTTTTCGGCTTCACATTAACCGGCGTGTTCCAATTACTCCAGCCGCGATCAATCTTTATTTCGCATCATTGAGATCCTTTATTCGTTTTGTCCTTATTGATTTTCCGCGTATCCTTGAGCCGCTGTGAGGTGTTTCAGGCGTTAGTTTTCACCTTGAGAATAACTTCGTCTAAGTTCGCACTACATGCGCTAGACTATTCTTGGTACAATACAAAGAAAAACTCCAGCCTCGAGAAAAACGCATATGTACAAAAAGAAGTCTTAATCGCAGTTGGCGTCTGGCCTTGATCGATCCATGTGCGTATGTCATTCTCTTTACAGCTTTTGTCGGCGACGGTCGTGCCTTGAACCTCTTTTATGGCATAATGCGTTCCGTCTGTGTAAAGTTACGGCTACCTGCAGCCGTGCGGTGGATTACATTAGGATTAAGGATAATCTCGCTGTTTGTACACGTTTATAAGAGCATATAATGTAATAAAGATTAGTTCGATGTTGTGAAAGTAAATTATTCCGGAGACCGAAATAAATCTAGTAGGTTGGAGGGCGCGAGAGGATATAATAAAGTTGTTGGTATACAAGTAGGGTCATTATAATATTAACCCTCGGTCTGGTCCCTCTTTGTATTGGATGTCGGATAGAATTGATGTCCCCACGGTTGTCTGACCATCGAGAAATACGAATTCCGTTTTATGGATTACTTTTTAATGTATTGGAGATGAGCGATCGTTTAGAATGTTACGCCAATTAAACACGTTCTTTTGAGTTTAGCGTTTGATCGCTTAATTTGTTATTAATTACTAGTAACCACGAGTAGCTGTCAATTCGCAGAGTTATATTTTCTGAATATGTCAGTATCTTGTCCGTTTTTTTGGGGTAGGTAGTTAATCTATTAGAAGCGACAGAGACTGACTGATTAAAAAATACCAATTAATCTGCAAAGAAAACAACACAGCAAAATAAATAATATACAATCGCAATATCTTTTTTCGTCTTTTTATACATAACATAATGTTATTTTTAATTATTCGTACTGGAAGGATAGAATTATATAGTCATTACATATAATCAAATAACTGAAAATTAACGTTGGTAACAATATTTTCCGAAGGCAAAGATCTTTAATAATTCTACGAACAAATTATCCCTCTGAAACTCTCACAAAGTTTGCACGGTCCAGATGGCTCGGAATTCGACATGGCTAGCAAGAAAACCATATGGTGTTACAATCTCTTTGCAAATATTTAACCTCCACTGAATCATAGAACACTTCTTGTAGAGGAAGAATTGGCGTAATCGCTGAATTGCTTCCTATATGAAGTTCTAAACTTTACCGACTAGGAGACTCATTGAGGCGACAAGAAATTGATTCGATTCTCGGCTTTTTAATATTTCGTACACATATTTACCTGTATAGAAATTTCTAGCAATACGAATAAGAAATACAAGCGCGGTTACTGAATAATTCATAAGTCCTAGTCAATATTAATGACGCAACTTTTCAACTCTGATTACTTATCTCCGAACGTGGTATCCATAATTAATATCTAATCGAGACACCCTTAATTATCATTATTATGTTTGCGGACTCTTTACTGCCGTCAACGGCACCCTTTTAATTGGTTTTAATGTCCCCCGCACCCATTAATATTACTTTGTTCAAATTAAACACGTTACGTGCTCCGAAATGTCTATTAAAACGGTAATATCTTCATATTTATAACAGTATCTTGATCCGCAGTACACAATATGTTACCATTCCAAGTTATTTAACTCACGTATGTCGGGCTCTAATACTCGTACCCACTAAGTTACTAGAAATGTCTGCGTGTACGTAAACGGGCGAAATGCGTAAAGAAAAGTATCGAAAACGTCCAGTGGGATAATGTTGGTTTGAAGGTTTTAGTAGGCTGTGTCTGCGTCAAAATACCGGGTCGTTGGTGTCTAAGCAATGCTTGAAACAAGGCAAAATCGATACTGTTGCCGTCGCAGGCGGACGCGCGCCGCTGGCTTCGAATTATATTCTCAGCCAAATCCAGCCGGCACGTGACTCAACTTGTTGCGGCTCTGGAGAGACAATGCTACATTATTATAGGTTGCAATACGCTGCTGGTGTGATCATGGCCACCGATGGCGGATTATTGACCATTATCTTAAGTGCCCCATTTAAATTGTTGGAAGCACCATTGGCTCTCATTGTCGCGGTTTCGCTTTAAAACGATCGTTGGGGTTTTTGATGTGGAATAATAGGGACAATTGTATGAATATGAAAGATACATTGATAAATCTTTCGCTGTCATGATGATAAATTGAAATATGGTATGACGCTGACAACTGTCAAAACATAAATTTAATATAATCCAATTATTAAGTATTAAAGAATAATTCAAATATTATATTATAATAATAAGATCATTGTAATCGCTAAGGCATCGCTCATGAATGTGACTGCAGTCGTGCTATGCACGTATAATAAGCGTCTAAGAAGGAATTATTAATCTTGTTGCCCCACGGTGGGCGCCATGCTGTCGTCTATTAAAACGCTTTTTGTAAATCCACTTAAGCGAATTTGGCAAAGCTGGATATTGTTTTTGTTGAAAATTTGGAAGCAAACAATAAGAGTAGACCATTTGTTTTATAAATTAAGTAAGTAAATAATGATGTCTGTCAAGTTAATTTTATGCTAAAAGTTGGCTGTAAATAAAACCCTCTGGAAAAGTTTTATTAGTCACCTCTCGTCGAGGAGAGTCGACGACGAACTTTTATTGAGGAAACTAATTTATCACTGCGGTGATATGATCTATGGAACGCAGTCGTCAGGAGGGTAGACGGACTACCGGTATTATCTTGAATTTCATGTTCTTTTGATGGAGTGTTCGCAAATTGTCGAGGATTTTATGTCATCCCCCAGCTAAATTTATTCTATGTATTTACATTTTTATACACATAGAAGGGGCTGTCTATATTTAAGTATCCTTGTCATAATATCAAGTACAATAAGTAATTGGATATATTAAGGTGTTCAATTCACGTTAGTTAACGTGTTAGGCCCGTATCTTAGCACCGTCAGCCAGGCGGACGCCACACGCGGTATTTCCACGGCGCTGTCTGTTTGGCCATATGCACCGGCCAAGCAAACCTCGGTCCTGGTATTCCCAGTTATTACCGCAGGGGGACGCGGTCTAGGGGTTGATGGCCGGAATCGATCCGCCGCACCACGGCCGGTGTTACCGGTGCACAGGGTTACAACACCATCACCACTGCAGTCTTCCTATTTCATTTCTCTCTTGCATTGGACTAGGTAAGCCGTTTCGCTAACCGTTTCGGGACTCGGCACTTAACCTAACTTTGCCACTTTGCTGAAATATCCTGCGGTATTTTCGACTTGAGTTCAACATTAAGAGGTGTAAGAAAACTCATTCAGTGATAGATTTGAGAACAGGAAATCAATCGGAAGCAATTCGAGTGGCGAAACAAATTCAGCGTGGCGTTGCCGGCTGTTAATTGGCTGCGGGTGGCGGCGCCGAGACGGCGGCGGAACCTCCGCATGGAGGCTCCCTCGCGTGCCCTCCCCACGCACGCGCCCGCCGCCTCCCGACAGCTCGGCGTTTTTATGAGCGAGAAGTCCGCCGAGACCTACACGAGTCTGGGCGGCTCTTAAATTAGTTTGTCTTCCCGACCCTAGACCTTATAGTTGCTAGGTGCCATTTTGGACTACAAAGCTTCATTACTGCGTTAACCTCGCAATCTTTTACTAACCGTCGGTACTCATACATCTCATGATGTCAGATGTGACTCAATACTGTCAAAGTTTCCTGTTACTCCAAAGAATATCTTCCACGGAGGAAATCAACCTTTTGTAAGGGATCTCATATTCTTGAATGAAGGGATCTTGTCACAAAGTAATACATGTCGTGGGTGACATTATTTTTCCATTTGGTAGGCTTATTTTCTTGTGCGGGTTATCAAGTTAGGGACGGTAGCGCGCAAGGGGTGGCTGCGGGGTGGGTCCGCAGGGCGGGGGTGCGGAGTGCGGGGTGCAGCTATCGACCGGCTGCCCTCCCCCCGGCGTGGCTCAGTTTCCGGGCGAGAGTCGCGCAGTCCGCCAGCGCCGCGCCGCGACTCCGTCACACGTTAGATAGTCAATTCGGTCATCATCATGCTGATAGGGCTCGTTCGGGACTCGGTGATGCAGTGCTTCTGCCACTCATGCCGCGCGCCCGTTTTGCCTGCAGGTTGGAAATACGCTACTTGGACGAATTCTTCATATTTATCACAAATTCGACCTCCGACGCTGTTGCTACTCTCGCTACGACGACAAACGCCCTTCGTTGTTATTTGGCTTAAATTTTGTTACATATAGCAAAATTATACCATGTTGAAATCCCAAATTTCTCTATCAAAGGAGGGAAAACAAAAGGTAACCTCTTTTCACTGACTACTGCAGCTTCACAGATTTTTTGAGCCTGAAGATGACATAAATTAGTCGTTGATACAATAATCTTCAGATCAGTCTAGAATTGCTAAGCTTCTAAGTTTTGTCGAGATAAGATGTCTGTTATTGAGTCTTCCAGCGCCGGCCGGCCGGCGGGGTGCGGGGTGCCGGCCGGCGCGCGGCGCCTATATTTAAATTGCATCTGACGTATATCACGTGACCCATCGATTACGAGCGAGGGTGTTGAAAGATGTCAATCGATGCCTCCCAATGTGATGACCACAATGTGAACAAAACTGTCAATCATCGAATCTCTGTTTTAGATCTTGTGTCAAAGATTTGACGCAGGATGACGGCAGTTATGTAAGAAGTTCATAGTTATTTGTAAATATACATATATCCTTTCAAAATCGTCCTTGTGATTTGTTCGATGCAATGTGTTATTCTAACTTTTTACTATTGCCTCTTTTCAGGAGTCCATTTGGTCTTGTAAAATTTGGAACCTCGTGGCTCGTAACTGCTGAATCATGTTGGGGCTTTTTCAGGTATTCGGATACCTGTCAGTCTACGTCTACCTCACTACAACTATTGATTAAACATTACTGCATAATGTCCACCATTTTGTACCGACTACGAATCGCGATACGATGGCATGCGTCCACCATTCTGCGCACACAGCATGGCCGATTTATTTCTGCCTGAAAATCTCAAGGCTAAAATTAGAAAAACTTGAAAAATACTTCTTACAACTTACATAATGACTTCGGATTCCGTAATGTTCAAGCAGTCCAAACATACTTGTCTGGGGATTTTGGAAAAATAGTTGTTTTCACATAATATCATGGGCTTGATGAAATTATGTCACGCAATCGCGACATAATCACTTTAGTGGGCCCTTGTAAAATGTTTTGGTATTTTATGCGTCACTACGCACGCGTTTGAGGACCTTATTTCGGTTTATTAATGCGGGCTTGTTAATTAACGCAATTTTTTAAACATTCTATCGTAAATTTTCGTTTTATTTAATTGTTGCCGAAAATTTGACTAAAGTCGCAAATTGTTGCCGGATTAAATCGGAATTTGCAAATAATTCGATGATAAAACAGTAGTAGTACAAAATGTCGTTATTATTAACATGAAATAGTTTAAATCATTAAATAACTCAAATCAACTACTCAAATAGTATAAATACTTATAACTTGGAATTAAAACAAATCTACATAATAAAATAGTAACAAGGCATGACTTCAGTTTACCCGTTTCAAAAGAGACCTAACCAAATCACCTTTTGAATTATTGATGTTCGAAACATTACACGGTTTACGATCGTTTTTCAATGTTCTGAACCCACCCCAGTCCTTGATATTCAACTCAACGGTTTCAGAGAACATAAAACATGGGCTTTACGGACCATACCGATAGCCTTGAAAATGCGATTTTCCAAGAAGGCATATTTATAAGAACCGCTGCAATTGTTCGTTTGAATACCCATCAACATTCTCTTGCGCATATTACGACGGGAATCATACGTGACGTAAAATAACTAACCAACTAGCGGTTACTTAATTAACCATTATAACGAAATTCGCTTCGTAACGTCATGTAATGCATGTCGGTACATTTCAAGAGTGTTTGGATTAGCAAACACGCCATTGTGAAGTGACAACGGGGGACTCGAGATCACATAATTGTTTAGGGAACGATTATAACCGTAGGGTTTAATTGGCTTAACAAGTTCTGCACCCTTTGTGGAGGGTGCGGCTGGGGCTTACAGATTTTCATAGTCTTTATTACCATGTCATTTTGTTTAATAAACACATTACTTTTACATTGGATTTATTATGATGAGCACGTTTAATGGATTACTGTCGTTGGGGTTCGTAAAGGTTCCAAATACGTGATACATGGGGTTTACGCTCTTTTTATTCGGAGTCAGGGACGACAGACGTTATTGATCCCGTATGAGGGTTGAACAATGCTATAAAATACACGTTTCATCTCATGCATGGGGTATAACGCATTTTACGTCGATGTTATGGGATAATGAAAACAGAAAGATCGTATTCTATCTAAATATTTTTGGCATCTGTATTTGGAGGCACACATGTCTACAAAGAAGCTACAGTGATGCATTGCGGTTGCTTACAAAGTTTGCGTGTTCTGAACCATTACGTCCACCAACCGGGTCGGCCAACTTGAGAATTTGCAACCTTTGGTTTACGACTCTCGGTAACTTTAATAAATTCCATCGCAGCTCTACACTTCGTTGTGAATAGATTTAAAAATAACACTTTGCGGCGAATGCTATAAAACGAGGTTGCACACCCATTTTCCTAATGAGCGTAACTCGTAAAGAGTACGTCGGTGCCGTCTCCGCTATTCTGGAATGTTCTCAACGCTGCATAGAGTATGTCTCTTGTTTCTGCATCGCCTAGCCGCCGCATTTGCGCCGTGTTTAAAACACTCGTACGTGCCAACGCTCGTATTCCCAGAGGTAGTAAATTTACTTTCAGCTCTCCCCTCGTTGGTTTTAAAGCCAGCCTTTAAATATTTTATCAGGTTTTCCATGTTGTATCGTGCGGCGCCAGAGGGGTCTGCCGACCTTTCAGTTGTAACTGCCCCGTTTGTATTCGATTACAATACTTTTTCTGCTTTATTGTTTTTATGCACGTTCATTAAATCGCTGTTTTATACAGTTGCAGCTCTTGAATATGGATGGAAAATATTGATTTTAATTATAAAGTCTGGTAACAGTGAAACCGATTTGAACGTTACGTTAGAAGTTTGTTTTTTATGCAAAAGCGAGAGTACTGATATCAGCAGCTGTGTGACTTCAACATTTATTTTAATAATCTTCATATCTTTGGTACTCTGCTCCGAAATATACAATCTCACCTACGCTACGTCTTTGAAAATCTAGTAATATTGAAATTCTTGGAAAATCGTCACCGGATGATCTTATTACGGTATTACGGTTTTGTTCACCTTTGACATACAACTTCATCAACCATTCCATTGATCCAATTCAATTCGTATTCCCATGATATTCTATTGTTAGTTAGTCTCGATCTAGGTTTTTCATTCGCATCAGCGTTTGCGGTTACGTAAAACTGCCTAGATTCAAGCGGTTCACCGCACTGATTTCTCTTAGTTGGTAATTTGTGAAAACGTGTTGAATGGAAACAAAATAACACAGAATCGAGGAGACAAGTACTTACGATTGTTTATTAGACATGAAATATAGCGAAACCAAATTAGCTTTTGATATATAGCCCTCTAGAGACGGCTCGGCTTGAGTTGACAAAGAATATTATTTTCATTGCTACGTTTGCTGAAAGCAAACTTGGGTTTTGGAAATTAATTTACTTGTTTAGGAAGAAGTAATAACACGTGTATTATTGGATTTTCGAAATCAAATGCAATCATGCTTTAGTTTTTATGATCTTTCATATCATCATCTGCTTCATTGTTTCCTGTTTCATGTCTCTATGTTATGTGGTCTTTTGAATTATTGTGTGCCTAATTTATGGTCATCATCATCAGCCGGAATTTATGGTGAATAACCATATTCAAAAATCTTTTTGTTATTCTAGCCTAATAGTGCTTGTAAAAAAGATATAACGAAAATTAACAGGGTCTTACCTTGTTTAAACTTTGGCCGTGAATTGGCCAAGAATTAAAGTTTTAAGTCGACTTAACAGTTCCCATAGCGTGGTCTCTGCGCCGTCTGCTGTGTAAACTGGGACTTAGCGTTGCCGTGAGGGATTATCCGTATTTGCGGCGAATTTCGTCGGCACTCCGGTATTCCCCTCACGTACCGGCCTCATCTCCCGACGTCGTGTCGTCGTTATTACCTCGATACTATTACCGACGGCCCCAACAACATGAGTTGGAACCCAAATATCTAATAAATGACTATTCATTTGCGACCTCGAAGTCACCAAACTTTGACGACGGCATTTTGCAAGAATGGATTTTTGGAACAATGCTCGTCAATGGGGGATGTTTTAAAATGATCACATATTATAATGGTTTCGTATTTTTTAAATTACTTTTCTTTGTGAGGCTTGAAAGATATATTAGCGGCCGTTGTACATAATTGTTTCAGTAATTCTACACATTTATATCTTGATCGCTTGTTGATCTTTCGTCAGTTCTTTAATATACTAAAAGATGAGTCAGGTGACCTTTGCGTAAGCTGTAAAACGAAATACAGTCACATAACTGCTCTTCATAAAACTACTTTTATGTACTGCTATTACGCATGTCATCTACTTATTAACTTCGAGCTTTTATCTATCATATTCGTCCATCAGCTACATGTTATGTGGTCAGACTACTGCGACAATAACTATTGATTGTTTGTTCGGTAGAATCGATGGTTTTGCCGTCACGCGATCATCGATTGCCGGTTCATTAAAACGTAGGTCCGAATACTGTTCAAATAAACATTAGCTGAGTCGATTCGACCGGCCGTAATCGTTTTTCGATTGTACTTTAGTGATGTTTGGGGGGCTGTTGACTTGGAAATGGAGACCCGACTTTTGATGGTGTTTGCAACAGACGCTCCGTGGTCTCGGCATTAATTTGTTTTGGTTCAGCAGAAGGGAAGGTTTTCATGTCCATTGGTTTTATTATTCCTTTTGAGCTTCGGATTATTTTTGGAGCCAATAGCCACATGGGTCATGACGTAGTGTAGGTTTTGGTCAGTCAACATAGATGGTGGCGAGCTACTGTCTTAAGTATCGTCACTCGTGGAGGCTCTCTACTTGCACACCGAATTTTTGGAGTTGGTATAATTTTGATATGTCAGCGAAGGGCCAGTTTGTAGTCATGAGAGTGGCCAGCGTCGGGCTCGGGCTCCGCTGACGGCCTCTGTTTGTCTCTAGCTCACCGACGGTCGGCGCCCGTCAAGAAACCAGTCGGCAAACCCAGGACCAAGCAACCTAAGAAGGTCAAGTTTATAAGTAAGTAGTGTTATTGTATTAACATCTGATTTATATGTACAATATTAGCTTATTTGTACAACGTTAGCAAGCGTGGTTGTTTTAATAAAATTACATTACCTGGTCATATTCTTTTGCATTAGTATTATAGAATAATAACTTCTTATACGTTGATTACGTGAACTTATGGTTGAAATCTTAATTCACATTTGCAACCTAGGTGTATGAAAATTTCACCATTACCCAAATCTTACTTATATTACTATAACTTATTGAATTTTAACAAAAGCACTAAAGTCAAAAACAACGACTGCAAAAAGCCATTTGGAAGCGTTTCAATAGTGGCTGCCAAAACAGTTTTCAAAAAAACCCTATAACGAAGTGGAATCCAGCTCCTAGACAAGTGGCAAAACGCTTGACGAATAGTCGTCGAATAGAATGACATATGTATGGGGATAACATAATGTTTATTATTTATTTATACTTTATGCACACATTTTAGCACTAAAGCGGACTTCATGCCATTAGGTATTTTCTACCAGTCAACCTTAAGGTGATGCAGAGTTGAACAGTGGTAGATGCACTAAGTATTAAATGGAAAAAAGAGGAGTGGAAACTGTGGGTTGCTAATCTAAGAAAAAAAAAAACACAGCTACGATGACACTGTCAAACGACTGTTTCGACTACATAATCTATGTGTCAATCCAATATATTTTTTATTCTATCCTATTTATATTCGAGCGTTTGCCACTTGTCTAGGGCCCAGATTAAGGGCTTAAACCGTTGCCTGCCCTGAAGGACGTTACTCATCTTGTATATACAGGGTGCAAGATCCCTTTCATAGACGGCTCACAGCCAGAGGCGGAGCACCCTTTGTGCGACGGGTCAAGAGTTTTCACCCCTTTTTAAGTGAGTTATTGTTAGTTTTGTTCCGTGGGACGTGTTTGTTTTTTGAAGCGCTTTTCACGGTGTCGAGTGAAATTCTGACACTTATTTAAGGCACCTTCCGTTATTTTTTGTTTCGTTTTCATTTTATCCCCTAGGGTCTGGTTTGCACAGATTATAGACAACACAAGGTTTAAAAATGGCTGAATATACAGCACTGTATGTTAAGACAAGAAGGTTCATACAGCTATATATTTAGATTATTTTGTCAGCCATTATGGTTTTGTTTAAAAAAGCTTGCGGTACACATAATGAACTTTTCGTTAATTAACGGTTAGGCTAGTATTCTTTTAGTGCTCGTTTTTAGTATTCTCTGCAGTATTTAATGAATCACATCACAAAATTCACTGAGGAACTTTTTGCAATGAGAATATACTTAAATGAAATGAGTAATACTAATCATATAAGCACTGATAGCCGAGTGGTATGATCGTAGAACTACCAAATCAAAGGTCGCAAGTTCAAACCCCGGCACGCACCAACGACTTTTCGAATTCATGTGCGTATTATAAATTAGTTATCAGTTGCTAAAAACGGTGAGGGAAAATATCGTGAGGAAACCGGCACACCTAAGAGATTTTTCAACGGTGTGTTAAGCCATGTCAGAGGCCTACAGGCGGTTTAAACTCTGACACCAGGTTGTTCATCAACCATACGATAAGAAGAAGAAGTAATACTAATCATAAATGAGAGGTCTTCAGTCAGGCTATGAAACATAGGATTAAGTGACAAGGTAACTAACCGCCGCACTCAGAGACGTTAATGATTACTTAAACTGACACTAAGTAAAGATTTTGCAAAGGAAACCTTTACTTAGTGATAGTTTAAGTAATCATTAAATGTCTCTGAGTTCGGCGGTAAGTACTACAACTTCGTATTGGCATGAGCTATGTCTAAGGAAACACGTCTTGCTCATGCCGTAGTGTAGAGATTGACCAGTCACCGAAGATGGCAGCGACGTTGACCGTCCAGGGTGCGCCGGACGTACTTAGGTACTATCGCACGGGGAGTATACACTCGAGACTATTGCCTTAACTAAGAGGAACCTAATTCTATCCTACCTATTAGTTCTGCCCCCTTAGACAAGTGGCAAAACGCTTGTCGAATAGAAATCGAATAGAATGATAAATGTATGGGGATGACATAATGTTTCCACTAAGTAATCGATTACATGTGTCAATCCCAAACATTTTTCATTCTATTCGTCAAGCGTTTTGCCACTTGTCTAAAGGGTCTGTACTTACTATAAATACAATGCCTATTTTTTGTATTTTTAGAACCTATTTAATATCATTCATCGTAACTACGTAATTATAGCAAAGTTTTCCATTTTTTGTATCCTAGTACAAGTGAGAAGCATATCCACTGTAAGAGTATTTCCAAATAACAGCACCGTAACGCATTCAAAACGTTTATTGACGTTCAGTCGCAGACAAGATTGCAAGATCAATCGTCACAACAATTAGTTACGTGACAACTGACAATATTGTCTGCCCACAACGCTACGAAAGCCTACGGCCTGTTTATAAGAACAAGATGAAACAAAAATGTGTACAATTTCACCATCCTTTCTCCATGTTAGAAGTGAGTCATCGGTTTCATACAGATATAGATAGCATAGTTTACAGACACACTCATCGCTTTGTAAATGCAATTCTATGAGTCAGAGGGTGGGAAACGTTCGGCAGTGCCAACCCCCATTCTTAGGGATGCCAACATTTCTTCAGCGACATATAGTACCTAGGTATACGGTAGTATAAAAAATATAGTATCCATAGTTGAAAAAATATAGTATTTTATAAGAATTCTTCTCTCTCTATCGAGTGGTGGGGAACATAGATTTTTATGGTAAATGTAGTGCTACGACTCTTTCTCCGGTTCGACATACATTCATACAGGCTATGATATATCGCTATCGTTTTAATTAAAGTTTTTTCTAGTTAGATTTCGGTGTTGAAAATACATATAGATCTTTTGCGTACTGTTTATTTCACCAACAGTATAATAGTACGCAGAAATGAAATACAGTATAATACTATTACTTAAAGCCTAGCTTTCGCGGAATTCGAATATTTTAGTTTTCGATAAATGGACTATCCAACACAAAGATATTATTTCAATTCGAACCAGTAGTTACTGAGATTAGCACGTTTAAACAAACAAACAAGTCAGCTAATATTAGTAAGTATATAACGGTACTACCGTTGACAACCCTACCCATTCCTCCCCCTTTCCAATAATTAAACAGTACAGCATTCCTGTCTTACCCGAGACGCAGTTTGTCCGGCCTTGAATGTTACCATAATTTACCCCATCCCCTGTAGCGTTTTAAGAATTCCTCCCCTCAATGACGGGGGTGCAATTAATGAGTTTAGCTTGTGTATTCAGATGAGATGTTAATTAACGCCCTTAAAATTGTGGTTAATTTGTAAAATATTATAAAGGGAATTGTTGGGGCGGTTAGTGGGACAAATTGGTAGTTTAACGGATTAATGCGGTGGAAGTTTGATGCGACAACGGTTTTGTTTAACGCTTTAGATGGAGATTTAATTAAATTTTCGCTGGAAATACGCGATTTATTGGGAAGACCGGAAAATAAGTACTGCATCAAAATTGTTTGCCAAGAATTCTTATTTTTGGCTTCTCAACATTACGGACTTTTTAATATACTATTTTAAATAGTCATCCAAATTTGTTTTAGAGTTCTTATAAAAAGTACATTCATACACTTGGAAAACATAACCCTCCTTCTGGCGCAATCGGGTAAAAATATTCAAAGGTATCATAATGCTGAATGTACCTTTATATTAAACACTACTTTTTTGTGAAACTCGATTATTTTATAAAAATAAACAATGTACAAACACACAGATTATATTCATTAATAGTCTACTCAATTAGTTGATTTCTACTAAAGATAATAGTCAGTTGCGTGCACCTTCCCATAAGCCTATAGGGCTAACAATAAAAAAAAACTATATCTTTCATTATAACTACTACATTATGTATCTGTATAGATACTAGTAAATACTTGACATAATGACGATAAAACCGCAGTAGGCTCCATTGTTTGGACGCCGTTCTATCAGCACATTACGCTATAGTGTCGCCTTGCGTGGTTCCGTATCGATGTACGACAACAATAGATGTGTGGGCAACATTTAGATATAATAAGCTTTCTTGTTGTAAAGCAAAATCCAGGTTTATCAACATTATTTGTTGTAAGCTTAAAGTTCATTTGAAAACGGCATCGCTGTCTTATTTAGCCCGAAATAGGACCAGTCCAGCCTTTTCTATTATATAATTATTTCGTTATTATTATAATATATTCGCTATTTCTTCGTAGTTAAAGGGCTCAAAAGCATTTAGTTAATTATGTAATAATAAATATATAAAGTATTTTACACTACGAAACGTACAGTTGAACCGTAATCATACAAAATAAAAAACAAATAATGGCCTTACTGAAGCTAGATTTTTTTTTTTTTTTTAATAAACGTCGCCCCACACTAGGAATTTCTCCTGTATCGTGGGTGCGTTTCACAAACATGAAATATTACATACACAAACACCCAGACTCGGGACAATCAAATGTGGATCGCACAAATTATTGCCCCGTGCGGGAATCGAACCCGCAACCCTTAGCGCAGCAGTCTAATCGCTTAGCCACTGCGCCAATTGGGTCGTCGTCGCCAATTTACATACAATTAGTATTTAATTTAGGTGATGTATTTTTTTGATAAAAGATATCATAATAATATCATAATGACATCAGCATCATCACCATTATGATATCATGAGTAAGACACTGTATATCACATGGCTCATTAGAAATGTCGTGAGTCGTGAAATGCCGACGTCATTGCTATTACGCTTATAAACCCCTCTTCTGTTATGACAAGCTGACAGTTTATAAGAAGTTGGCAGGAGATTTTTGCAATTCTAATAGAAATTGTATTAACTTTATTATTAGCCTGTTTTGTAACAAATTTATGGGCAGAGGCCTGATTATTTTATAATTAGTTAATTTTAATAGGTATGGTAGGTTGACCTGATTTGTAGTGAATCACCGGATAATTATTTTATGTGTGTAGTGTAGTCCTGAAAGTAGGTGGTATTGCAATATATCGGGGCCAAATAATTTAAAAAAATATTAGAAATCATCATCATCAGCGGGAAGACGTCCACTGCTGGACAAAGGTCTCCCCCTTAGAACGCCACAATGAACAACAACTTGCCATTTGCATCCACCGGTTGCCCGCAACTCTGACGATATCGTCGGTCCACCTGGTGGGAGGCCTGCCAACGCTGCGTCTTCCGGTTCGTTGTCGCTCGAGAAAAATCTTCATCATCATCAGCCATAACCGTCCACTGTAGAAAAATCATATTTTTACAAAAATTACATTGCAGTTGTATACAAACTTATAATACTAAATATGGTGTAGCGACTTCATCATCATCGTCAATTCATCAGCTCGTTAAGATAGCCATGGGTAAATAGGAGTATTTGTAGATAACCTAACGACAATATACCAGTTTATCGTCGCAACTATCATTAGAAAACGCATATGATAATCAACAGCTGTCTTACGAGCTGTCTGTCATTTTTGTTGCAATGCAAAAAGAGTGCACGTTATATAAATAAAAACTTAGGTAATTATGTAGTACATAACCGCGATGGATTGTATAATGAAATACATTATTAATGAGTGTCGCTCAATAAATACGTTTCATTATGTGATGTATAAGGCAATAATAGTCCGTTATACTGTTGTCAATTAAGGTACGTCGCACGAAATACCACAATAGGAATTCAGTCTTAAAACCATGAAATTGCTCTGTCCTTCAAGACTAGGATATACAACTATACGATTCTTAGTTCTACTAATCCATATGTTGACAGTCGTCTCTTAAGTGTAATCGATTTCACTTACAAAGCTAGTCAGTAAATTTTCTGACTCAACTGCCTTACAACGAAAGAACAGCGTAAGAAATTCAAGAAGTAAAGGTTTAAAATTAGCTCGTGTGGTGATCATGGCTCAATCAAAAGTATAGATACGTCATATGCTAACAAAATGAACGAGAAGTGTTCCGTACTGAGCACATACATAATTATACAACTTGTCAAAGACGTGAAAAAAATAGCGTAAAACACTTTTCCCCTTACTTATAAAAATTGACATTGTTGAACGATCGTTTAAATTATACCTGGCACTGTCGTTTGCATGTCAAAAAATAGAGATGCCAATAGATTTGAAAAGTGGTTATCTTAAAACAAAATATGTTAGCATCGTTTGTAAGTAAGAGGGTTTGTTGTAGACCAATAAACTGACGAACTGAACCATCTTCCAACTGGTTTTGATACCCTTCTATATTCTTCACTTTTCTGTTCACCAGCTACCGAGATCCGTTGCCAAGAGATGTCGAAGGGTGGTCTGGCGTACGAGGTGATTCTGGCGGAGCCTGTGGGCGTGCCGGTGCCTCGCCGCGCCGACTCCCCCGAGAAGACTCCCTCGGTCGAGGAGATCCAAGAGAAGCTGAAGGCGGCTGAGGAGAGGAGACGTGTGAGTAGACCAGGAGTCTCACTTTACCCTCTGAACGCCCGCGCGGGCATAACGTGACCGGCAAACAATAGTTTTTCTATCGCATGGCAGCAGAAATTACGTCTGTTTTTCAAAGAGATAAAAAGGGACCACGGATTCAATTTGCTTCGATCCTGTCGTACCCCTTTCACCTTACTCTCATCACATTCTTCTTACTGAAGTTACCACAGAAGTCTCACTAAGGCAAATTGCGTCTGTCTTTCGAAAAAACTTCATTTACGGCGACGCTATCATATTTTTGGGACAAAATAGTTTATGAGTGAACTCTAGACGTCGTATAGAATTTATGTATATCTTTATTATCTAACAAGTAACATTGATTAATACAGTCAATTCAATATAATCCTATTAGGTATACTTAACAATCCTATAGTATTTTGGCTAACAGGCCCTGCTTTTAATTCATACTTAGGATATATAATTTAGGAGCTAACAGTTGTAGTTTTTTTTTTTCTAATCGAATATGACACTGAAATAAAAAAAAGTTGAAGCAAAATAATCAGATAAGCATCAGCGCATGTACAGTATAAATAATTAACTTTTTAATACAAAACAGGCAATGAAAATGAACCACCAATTAAAACAAAACCATTAATTACGCTGTGACATCGCAATGTACAGCCTACAGCGCTGGCATTCTGAAAGGGCTCGCTGTGCATACTTCAGCCTCATTATTAACTCACAATTATGTTATTTATGTACAAAGAACACGTTACCTTCATTATTTACGAAGTCATAAGGGTTTTAAAAATAACAATACATACATAGAATGCAAGTTTTATGACATTTTTAACAAACAAAATCCTATACACACGTCTTAGCATGTGGTGTTATTTCTTTGGTTTAAAACAGAAAAAGATGAAGAACAGAATCATTTGGTTTCTCTTTCAGAATTCATCGATATGAGTAGATACATATATTTGGTATTTCGATAAGTGAAAGATGATTTAAAAAGTGCATGTGAAATATCAGACACGCTTATAAACCTTTTCACGTACTGCCCCCCTTACCATGAACTCTTAAAGCAAGACATTTTCCGATGTGGAAGCGAAACGCTGCTACGTGCAGTGTAATGCGGCATCTCGCTTCCACGACGTAACCTGTCCTGCTTTAAGAGTTTACGAATGTATTTCTCTCATTATAATATACTAATGTTTGCGTCCTCTGAGTAAGCTTTGGAGTTTCTTGCCGGTTCTTCTCCATGAAAATGACATTTGGAACCGTGCAAGTAGCATCTTGACGTTTCATATGCGCCTATAATCATAGGCACATATAGTTTATATGATATAACTTGTTTCCCAGAACAGAACTAACTGCACTATTCCTCAGCTATTAATACCCGTTCTCGATAAGCTAATAATTCCTTGCTTCGAAACGCACGTTAAGCCGTTGGTCCTGCGCCTGAACTCTCCCCGGACGTGTCCGTCTACCGTCCCATCGGACTATGAGAGAAAGGGAATACAGAGTGCACCTGTGTTTGCGCGCATACTTGTGCACTATATCTACTGTGTAGTTAGCTAGTTTCAGCTGAGACAGGCGACGAGAACATTATTATTAATACCCAACTCTTCACCAACTCACAGAGTCTCGAGGCGAGCAAGATGGCGGCTATCGCACAAAAAATGCAGAAGATAGAGGAGGCGTCTCGCATCCGTAGTGAACAGACGAACAACTTCATCGTCACCACCAAGGAGGCTCTGGACGCCAAGATGGAGACGCACGAGGAGAAGCGCGAGGCGTACATCAACGAGCTGCGCGCGCGCCTCAAGGACCACCTAGAAGGCGTTGAGAAGACCAGGTAAAGACCAGAGAACTTTGCCTGTATTGTTTTTTAGGTCGGGGGAACTCTTGTATCTGTCATCATCGATCACTAAGCTAGCTTGTGTGTTTGTGATTTTGTTGCATATAGGAAATCTATGGTGAAGTATCCCTCGCGTTGGTACTAGGTCGAGGATCTTAATTAGTTATTGCACTTTGTAAAATACGTAATCCTAAGTACAGAGGCGAGCTTAACTCAAAGTTAGAGATGTATAATTACATTTCTTATTTACCGCTATAGACAGTCCATTTGAAGACAGGTTAATACATGAAGCAGTGGTTTTCGCAAGTGTCGTAGCAGAAACAGATACCTGAATGGTGTAGCCGTAGGGTCTAAAACAGCCAAGCCATTAGAGTCCTTCATATTTGCTTTAGCTTAATTCAATAACAACAGTAATTTATTTAATCGTTTTAAATATGCCATGAATTTGATAATGGTGACAAGAAATAAGATCTTAATTATGTCATCGATAACATAGTCGAAACATTATGTTATCCCCATACATTTATCATTATATTTGTCAAGCGGTTTGCCACTTGGCTAGGGGTACAGTTACCCAAAGGGCTATTAGAAATCCACTGAACTTCATGTTAATCAACTTCAAATAACTTTAAATATGTTCCTCTGATCTCAGGTTGACCCTGGAGCAGCAAACGACGGAGGTATACAAGGCCATTGAGGAGAAGATGAACACCGCCGCCGACAAGCGCGACGAAAACATCAAGAAGATGCTGGAGCGCCTGCGCGAACATGTAACTAGCATTCTCTGATTTAGTCTAGTCTGTAATAAGACAACTTGCAGTCAAACAGTCCGCCCTGCCCCTTAGTGAAGTGTCAAAACGCTTGACGAATAGAAATCGAATAGAATGAAGAATGTATGGGGTTGACATATGTCATCGATAACATAGTCGAAACGTTATGTCATCCCCATACATTTATCATTCTATTTGTCAAGCGTTTTGCCACTTGTCTAAGAGGGCTGCTGTATCCTGAAAATAAAACTGTTGTGTACAGTATAGTTGACAAGAAAATTTGAAAAGAATATACGTTCTCTATATAAAAATAATATATCTTCGATCGAATTTCGTATTGTGAATATTATTTTCACCCGACCTTTGACAAAACCAAAGGGAAGGGTTATGATTTAACAGTCCATGTATATATATATTATAACTAATAGATTACCTGATTGGCACTGTGGCTAAGCGATTGGACTGCTGCGCTAAGGGTTGTGGGTTCGATTCCCACAAGGGGCAAAAATTTGTGTGATCCGCAGATGTTTGTGTATGTGATATTTCATGTTTGTGAAACGCCCCTACGATACAGGAGAAATTCCTAGTGTGGGGCAGTTTTATTTGAAAAAGAAGAAAATATATATTGAAAGATATAAAAGATTCTGTATACAAGATTCTGTAGCGTCCAATTCAAAAGCGAGTTGTCATTCATTGTAGTAAGAAATGCAAGTAGAACGCTTCGAAGAGTGATCATACCTAAGTACGGCCGATACACAATGGCCAGTCAACCAAGCCACCATTCTTGTTGGCTGACCAATCTCTACACTACGGCATGATTTAAGACAATGAGCTTATGCCGATAAGAAGTCGAATCGAATATAAATTTTAAGTGTATAAATAAAATGATATAGGTATATAAATGTATAAATAAAATGATCACTAGATTGTCAATTTGTCACGACTCTCAAGACATCTCATGTGAGATATACTTTTAATATAATATATATAATAATAATATACTTTTACCCTAGGCAACCTAGTACCCTAGTGTCAACCAGCTTATATTATTTAATCAAACCATAAATTACCAGGAGGAGCAGGTGCGCAAGGTGCGCGCGGGCAACCACGAACGCTTCCAGCAGCTGGAAAGCGCAATCCAGGAGAAGCTGCAGCAAGCCGCCGACCGCCGACTCCTGCTGGAAGCCGAACAGAAGGAGAAACTTCGCAACCACGTGAGTTACACGAACTACCACCAGCTTCAGACCACGGGGCTAAAATGGCCGCAGCAGAATCATATTAGGATACAAATATGAATAAAATTGAAAACTTATAAAATGGTTGCAATTCATAAAATGACCTCCGTACTTTCCTATAATTTTCATCAGAATTATATATGAATCTATAAAGAAATGAATTGAGTATGATTCAGCTTTAGAATTGCTGGCAATCCAGAAAATAATTAACCTTTATTGGAGTAGCTGAATGTGACCATTTTAGCCCCTATAGCTTTTACTGGTTAAGATAGTTAATGGTACCCTAGAAGTTAGTATTTCTTGGGACCTTAGGTGTTCTGTTTGTATGCCGGCTGCAACGGTTTAAATTGGATTGTGTGGTAAACATAACAACAATACATTTTTGATGGGGGAATTTTATTTTGTTGTTATGGCAAGACCGAAATTGGGTGGATTTTTCAACGATGATGACACCTTTATGTTTTTTTCATTTATTAAGAAGTTAATTGGGTTTAACTTACAAATTGTTCCATTTGAAACCGTTTCAACCAACTTCAAGCTTTTAATGTACATCATTCATTGTTGGCATGTGTTGCATGTTCTTTTATGTTTATTTTTTGTTGATGCGTATACGCAGAATCAAAAGCTAGCTGAGATGCGTTCGGCAGCGACCGCGAAGGTAGAGGAAATTACCAAAGACATCGAGAGTAAACTCACCACGGCCGAGATGAATAGGGAGAAGGAAATCCAGAAAAAATTGGACTTTGTCAAAAAAGAGGTCGGTTGTGTTTGTTTATGTTTGCAGCGTATACAGCTTTTCATCATCTTAAATACATTTTTCATTTATAAGTGTCTTATTAGTAGATTGGTGGTAATTACTACTTCTGAGTTACCTGGTTCAATTTCCATGTTTTTGCGAAGTATCTATGTGCAAAAAAAAAAAACAAAAATAGGTGGTAGATGAAAACTAAATTTTCCTGAAGTACTATCTGTTCTATTCATTTATCACCAACTACAAAATTGCATTTTCTGTACTATAATTAATTGTTCCTATAAGACCAGTGATGTGCTTCGGATTTTCTATGCATTACTAGAGACAGTCTGCATAACTCAGCCGTCTCCCGCAGGAGCGGCGCGCGGAGCTGGTGCGGCAGAACAAGAGCGCGCGCGTGGACAGCTCGGGCGCCGCCACCTCCGGCTAGGCCGCCCCCCCACCGCCCCCCGAGCACCGCAGGACGCAGGACGCACCCGCCACGCATACAGACATACTGAGCCAAAAGACTCATACCACGACCGGCTACACTCTATGGTCAAACCCTTACACCTTCGATGACAGTTGCAGTGTTGCCATGTGTTAACATAATTTAGGGCTGTCGGAAATTGCACGTCGTTTAGACGGTCGCTTAGCGAGCGTTTGTGCGCTCTATTCGCATTTATGTAGTCTTACATCTCGGTTATTGTTTAGTTTCGTGGTTTTGTAAGGTTTGCGCCGGTGAAGCGCTGGTGGAGTTATGAGATTTCACTAGCGCTTCGGGGCCCAATGGTTGACTGAGGAAACGTCATAAATTGCTGCACATTTAAGACTATTTATTTTTGTTGTTGTAACATCTAAGTGTCACTTTATAGCAGTGGGTCAGTATGTGTATAATGTGAGTAATTTATGACGGTAGATTTAAGGTCTTTTGGCTGGTCCAGTAGCAGAATTTGTACCTCGGTGTGAAACGTGGAGGCGCCATTTAGACGGCCGATATTGCGTCGGTGTTGTAACATTTAAAAATATTGTGATAAAAATTATAAAAAAAAGATATTTGTCTAATGCACACGTACAGCATCTTCACAATATTTGTGTTACACCCCAGACGCGCTTACTATGAGACACCAAATATGTCCCTCGTGATCATGCTTACGACATCTTTGATTCAATGATTTATTTTAGTTAAATATTTTCCACTGAAATTATGGCAACTTTGCTATACACTTTAAATAACAATAATTATGGCCTATTTCAAATGATGTACTTAATTGAATATGTCTTAGTCGTGATCCAACTAAGAACCAACGTTTTAGTATACCAATCGATTTTTAACTATTCACTACCAATGATTTGACATCCCATTTGTCTTGGCATACTAAAAATTGGACGGTCGCATTCAGGGTTCTGTACGCCGCATATTTGCCCATTATTTTTATATGATTACATTTTAATTTATAAACATCTGAATTTTGCAGAGGCTCTTATATTTTTGTGCGGAACCCACGGCAAATGAAATGAATGATGAGATTTGTAAGCAAGCTGGCGGGACGAAGCTCGATAGTGACGCGAGAACTATCCCTTATCGTTAGATCTAGACTTATATCATTATTTTTAATGTTTATCATACGCAACAGTATTTTTAGGGAGTTATAATCTAACTTTAGGTTTATCATGATCTTATAATTGAATCGCCGTAACGCTACTAACTATCCATTACTCGATATATGTTTGTATGGTTGTCGATGAGTTGGGAAGACTGTCGTGTCGCGGGTTGTCGTGGCGGCGGAGGGAGGGAGCCGCCCGCGCGGGGCCACTACATCTAGTCTACATACAAGTTTCAATTTAAGTCGTATCACTTCCTTTTATGATCTCAATCGGATACAATAAAAATATAATAGAAGGATTGTTAGTTCATTAGTTAACAGCGGAAGTGCCTCAGTATATTCGGTAATCGGCTCTTGGATAATATCAATAAAGTGTAACGTATAAAACTGCCTTCATAGCGTTTTATATTTTTTTAATTGTAGATGGCGAGGTCGCCGGGCCGCGGACGTAATGGTGTGTTGGACACAAACCGCTTCTGTGATGTTTTTGCTCTAGTGATATTATGTATCGTATCGTTCGGTTAGGCACAAATATATCGACGGACGCTCCGTGCTGCGTGTTGTCAGGACGGTGACGTCACAATGCGTGGTCAGTCGCTCGACTGCTAAGTGAGAGTATTCCTGTATTTTATAGTATATTTTTGCCATTCATTTAGCGTCGGTCTGTTTTAACGTCAAAGATATGATAATAATTGTATATAATATTAAGAAATGATGTATCGATGCTTGGCGCGTAGAGCGCGGCGGGGCGAGTTGCTTGCCTGCTTCTCCTCTATGTTACTAACGCTGATATGAGTAAGGGAACTAGGTGTAAGTTACTAGCTTGTTTCTCGGTGAAGAAGTGAAAACCTCTGACCAATTTGCCTTGGGTATTGTGTAGCCTTTTAGATTCTCACGATCGAGACGAATCATGTATAGCGATGCAACAATATAGCTTTCAGATAATTATATTTTTGTGTTTCGTAATTTTTGCGTAATGTTAGTCACTCTCCTATCTCTTATTATGGTGTTATTATCGTTAATTTTTATATTTTATGTGATTAATTATATTAATGTGCTTCAGTTTGTGAGGTATATGAAAATTGCTGTTTGAAGTGCAGGCAACTTTTGTAGTTTCATTGTCGTATTAAATAAAGTCATAAATACTAATAAATATGTGTTTTTAATTATCTAACCTCCCCTTTTATGGCTCACGCTGTTATTGTTCTGTAATAAAATTCCAGTACATACAGTAATGGCAAGTAAATATATGTATAGATGATTGATGAAAATTGGTTTCATAAAATGTTGGCAATTTCCTAAATTGCTTCACAAATTATTTTATTTATGAGTGTGATGTTGATTGGTATTGGCACTCCCGAGTAGATTGGACTGGGACTGAACAGAATATTAATAATTTCATGATAATCTAATAAAACATTACCGCTTCGAACTACTTTTTTTTTAAAACCCCACCAGCAATAAATTCTGTATCGTGGGTGCTTTTCACGTGGGTTTAGCCACGGCGCTAATCAGGTTATTATCTGATAATGTTCATGTGATGACGACTGAGCGTAGTGACAATAAGTTATATATTACGGTAATAAAAATACATCTATATCAACTCTTCAGTTCGTTTTCAATACAATGGGACTCATCAATCTATAACCACCCGAATAAAGATTGATTAAATTTATTCCGACGAGCGTGTATGAGGAATGTGATGCGAGTGAATGAGGCGAAAGAAGTATGTCAGGATCGTAGCAAATGGAAATCCGTGGTCTCTGCCTACTCCTCGTGGAAATAGGCGTGACTTTACGTATGTTTATTTATTCTATATTATAATGAACTGTCTCGTTATTATTTTTACATATATTTTGAAGGGAAAACACAAATATGTTCATTTCTAGAACTTTGAAATGAATAATTAGGGTCGCTGTCGTTATATTCGCAGCGACCATACCAACCATACTCACCAAGAGCAAAGAATTTGCTAAGATAAATATAATGATTCGGAAAGAAGAAAACAACAAAACAACAAACAACAACATTTAAAAGATCTGACGTGCCCTAGCGCCGGGGAAGCTGGTGAGACGCTTTTGAAGGAGCTTACGGCTTTGATCAATTTAATGCTATCCGGCAATGTGAACGAAGCCATCATTGACATTTTGTATGGGGCCAATCTTTGCGCCCTTCGCAAAAGGGATGGTGGCATTCGTCCCATTGCCGTAGGCACCACTTTTCGGCGTACAGCAGCCAAAATTTGCTGTAGATACTACAGTGAGTCTTTATCCAGCAAATTTCAGCCCCTACAGCTAGGCTTCGGTTCGAAAGGGGGCTGTGAGGCTGCTGTACATGCTTTTTCGACATTTTTAAATTCGGGAAAAGGCGAGGTCATACTTAAGGTTGACATTAAAAATGCTTTTAATTCCGTAAATAGAGACACCTTGTTGGCAGGAATAAAAAATGAAGTACCCAAAATTTACAGTTACCTTTGGCAATGCTACAAAAAGCCCTCCAAATTAGTCTATAAGGATAATCTTTTAGAATCTGCAGTTGGATGCCAACAAGGAGATCCGCTCGGGCCAGTTATTTTTAGTTTAGCAATCCACCCGATTATTCAACAACTAAATTCTAAATTTAATGTTTGGTATTTGGATGATGGAACTCTGGGAGGCGACGTAAACACAGTTATTGAAGATTTTAAATTTTTAAAAGAGAAATTTGTTTCTATTGGTTTAGATTTAAATTATTCCAAATGCGAAATTTACATACCGGACATTACAGACAGACTATCGACTTTGAACAAATTTCTTTCGGTTGCTCCACAAATTCAAATTACAAACAAATCATCTTTGCGCCTCCTAGGGTCCCCGATTTTAGAAGACTCTTATGAAAATTTTGTTGAAGAAAAAATTCAAAATTTTAATGCAATTTCTGAAAGATTTTCTGAAATTAGCATACATTCGGCCATTACTTTAATTCGTTATTGTTGTTTTGGCCCAAAATTTACATATTATCTTCGCTCTTCCCAACTATGGAAACATGCGAACCTTTTGGAAAAAATTGACCAAATTATACGGAACACCCTTACTAAAATTCTTAATGTGGCTATAGACGACCGAGCGTGGTCTCAAGCCACTTTACCTATTAGATTAGGTGGTTTGGGTGTCCGTAAAGTTAGTAGTTTAAGTTTACCAGCTTTTCTGTCGTCGGTCCACAGTACTGAAAAATTAACCAGAAATATTCTAGCCACTTCGCTGGTTGATTTCGAGGTACTGTGCATGACTGACGCAGTGAATGCTTGGAAAATAGCTTGCCCGAATACGGATTTACCCGACAAACTTTCGTCCCAACGTCAGTGGGATGAGCCGCTCTGTAGGTTGACACGGAAGCAATTAATTAATACGTCAATCAACACTACAGAGCGTGCGCGTTTGCTGGCTGTGGGTGAATGGGAGTCGGGTCTTTGGCTCCAAGCACTTCCGTCGTCCAGCATAGGAACGATGCTGGATGACAACACTTTCCGGATTGCCACCAGTTTGCGTCTAGGTACACCCTGTGTTGCTCCTCACCGGTGTCACTGTGGTGAAGCTGTCGACAGCCTCGGACGCCATGGCCTGTCCTGCGCCAGGAGCGCTGGTCGCATACCGCGGCACGCAAATTTAAATGACATTATTCGTCGAGCTCTTGTCACCGCCGGCGTACCAGCTATATTAGAACCAAATGGCTTGGTACGTGACGATGGGAAGAGACCAGACGGTATGTCTTTGATGCCTTGGAAATTGGGTAGGCCTTTGGTGTGGGACGCAACGTGTGTCGACACCCTTGCGCCATCTCATGTTTCCAGTACATCGGTTTACTCTGGCGCTGCAGCTGCAGCTGCGGAGACTCTCAAGCGGCGGAAGTATAATAACTTAATTGGTAATTATATTTTTGAGCCGTTTGGGGTCGAAACACTCGGGTCATGGGGTCCGAGTGCGCGTCTCTTATTTAGAGACATATCTAAACGGTTGGTCGACTCTTCACGTGACCAAAGGGCTGGTTTGTTTTTCGGCCAAAGAATTAGCATTGCCATTCAACGTGGCAATGCCGCCAGCCTTTTGGGAACCCTGCCAGTCGACAGTGATGAGGAGGAATATTTTGATGCATAATTATTTGATGTTTTTTGTTTGTATATATTTTTAGTTTTAATAATAGAAGTATAGTATAGAAGGTAGTATGAAAGAAGATAGTTTAAAATTACAGAAGAGTGGTTGCGTGCTTGCGTGGTGTGACCACTCATGCCATGGCATGGGTAACTCTATGGGGTTTTTAATGAAGATGAAAATTGTCAATACATGAGCTAGTATGCTGGTAACACTAAAATAAAAAGCCTTGGTATCCTACTATATTAAAAAAGATACTGACATTTTAATAAAACAACGACATGTGAATATGTCAAAATAAAAATGGCCGCGACTTCGTGCGTTCAATTCGTAAATTGTTGATTGAAGATTTTGCCCATTTATATCATTAGTTGTTTGCATTTCAACATATTATTGTGAAAATTAAACATTTTAGTCGTTAAGTTAAGTGTTTGTAGTTGTATATCCATACAAAATGGATTCAAATAAGGATGGTAAGCGTAAGAAAGATAGAAACAGTGACGAGGATGAGAAACGCAGAGAAAAGAAGTCTAGACGAGGAAGGTCGAGGTCTAGATCACCTGTGGAGAGTCGCGAGAGAGACTCCAGACGTAAACGCAGACATTCCAAGTCACGATCACCCGATGTTCCTGTCAAACAAGAGAAACAAACTAACGCTTCCAAAGAATCTGAAGTCAAGAAAGAAGGGCCAGTACGCCGCGCAAAAGAAACAGACATGCTAAACACGAGGACTGGAGGTGCCTACATACCTCCCGCACGACTCAGAATGATGCAGGCACAAATTACTGACAAAAGTTCGATAGCATATCAAAGACTAGCTTGGGAAGCTTTGAAGAAGTCAATACACGGCCACATCAACAAGATTAACGTCGGCAATATTGGTATTATTATCAAAGAGCTGTTGAAGGAGAACATTGTGCGTGGAAGAGGTTTGTTATGCCGTTCAGTGATACAGGCGCAAGCAGCGTCGCCAACGTTCACGAATGTTTACGCTGCGCTTGTCGCTGCTGTCAACTCACGGTTTCCGAACATTGGCGAGTTGTTACTAAAGAGGTTAGTTATACAATTCAAAAGAGGTTTTAAACGGAATGACAAACCTACTTGTATATCTTCAGCATCATTTATTGCTCATTTAGTGAATCAGAGAGTTGCTCATGAAATTCTAGCTTTGGAACTTCTCACACTGCTTGTTGAGACACCCACGGATGACTCTGTCGAGGTAGCCATTTCCTTTCTGAAGGAATGTGGCCAGAAACTGACTGAAGTGTCTTCTAAGGGTGTAAATGCAATATTTGAGATGTTAAGGAACATTCTTCATGAAGGTCAGTTAGACAAAAGGGTGCAATACATGATTGAAGTCATGTTCCAAGTGTGGAAAGATGGGTTTAAGGATCATCCGGCTTTGATTGAGGAGTTGGAACTGGTGCCTGAGGAAGACCAGTTTACCCACCTCATGATGTTGGATGAAGCTACGGATCCACAGGATATTCTGAGTGAGTCTTATTCCTTTGCAACATGTTTTTTTATTATATATATACTTATTTTATTAAGCTGATGCATTTGTTTGTTTGAACGTGCTTATCTCAGGAACTAGTCCAATTTGAAAAAGTCTTTCAGTGTTAGATAGCCTATTTATGGAGAAAGGTTATAAAACATTCGAAATCCATGCGGGCAGAAGCTAGTTATTCATATTCATTGTCATCTACTTTTTATGACTGAAATATTGTATTTAAATTTAAAATTGTTTACTTTTTTTCAGTCTTTAGTTAGCAGAATAAATAATTTTATTAAAACAACCTTTTCTAAGTATATTTGATTAATGACAGATTCTATTGCCAAACAATGTTAATTGCGATTTTCAGATAAGTTATATTTCAATTTCAGATGTCTTCAAGTTTGATGACAAATATGAGGAAAATGAACAAAAGTACAAAACTCTTAGTAAAGAGATCTTAGGCTCTGATGCAGAGTCAGGTGAGGATGGCAGTTCCGGAGAGAGTGGCAGTGAAGAATCCGGGGATGATGATGAGGAGAAGGCACAAAAAGAAGTCACAATCATCGACAATACAGAAACCAACCTTGTAGCATTACGTAGAACGATTTATCTAACAATCAACTCCAGTTTGGACTTTGAGGAATGCGCCCATAAACTGATGAAGATGCAACTGAAACCTGGTCAGGAAATAGAACTCTGCCACATGTTCTTAGACTGCTGCGCTGAACAGCGGACATATGAGAAATTCTACGGCCTACTAGCACAACGATTCTGTAACATAAACCGCATTTACATTGGTCCATTTGAGGAAATATTTAAAGATTCTTACGGTACCGCACACAGATTGGATACTAATCGATTGAGAAATGTCAGCAAGTTCTTTGCTCATCTATTATTCACGGATTCCATTAGTTGGGAGGTGCTGGAGTGTGTAAAGTTGAACGAGGAAGACACCACGAGTTCCAGTCGTATTTATATCAAGATATTGTTTCAAGAATTAGCTGAATATATGGGACTGAAGAAACTAAATGATCGCCTGAAGGACCCGTGAGTCAATATCATACTTATCTGTTATAGTAAAGCACCATATAGTCTATTCTGATTATGTAAAATATTAATGTAATCTTAATGAAGTTTCGTTTTAGTCCTAGGACATTATGTCTCATTGATACCATATAAATTCGTAAGTAATTGTTGATTTTATAATCCAACACTAAGACCAGCACATAATTAAATAACTTTCTCGATTTTTGACACTAATATTATAAATACGCAAATTTGTAAGTGTGTTGTGTGTTTCTATGTTTGTTACCTCTTCACGCATAAACGGCTGGACCGATTATGCTAAAAGTTGGTACGGAGTTAGCTCACACACTGGATTAACATACTGGCTACTTTTATTCCCGAAAAAATGTTAGTTATACCGCAGGGCGCAGCAAGTTCAGTTTATTCTTATAAGTCCTGCAAAACTGATTTCAGATATAAAGCCTCCCTTCCAAAGTGCACCCTCTGTTTCAGGACGCTGCAGGGCGCCTTCTCGGGCGTGTTCCCTCGGGACAACCCCAAGAATACGCGCTTCTCCATCAACTTCTTCACTTCTATCGGTCTAGGAGGCCTCACCGATGAGCTGAGAGAGCACCTGAAGCAGATGCCTAAGGTCTGTAGTATTATTGTAGCTAATTATATAATAAGTAAAAAGAGGAAGTGTTATACGTGATCGTGCTCCACTTTGACGACCTGATTGGCGCAGTGGCTAAGCGATTGGACTGCTGCGCTAAGGGTTGCGGCTTCGATTCCCGCACGGGGCAAATATCTGTGCGAACCGCAGATGTTTGTCCCGAGTCTGGGTGTTTGTGTATGTGATATTCCATGTTTGTGAAACGCACCCACGACACAGGAAAAAGACCTAGTGTGGTGCGACGTTTTTAAAAAAAAAATAAAAATAATAATGGTGGCACGTCAAAACTGGGCTAATTAGCTCATATGACATAAGTAATTCTTCACTTCTTTTTCACATTAAAAAATCACATTGGCACATATATATTGTTGCTGCAAACTAATAACGCCATAATCCTCCAGCTGATTACAGATACAATGAATGGCAAAGACGTCTTCTCGAATAAAAAAAGAAGAAACCAAATTCACACCCAAATTTATAGCTCACTGTAGGTTCCGAATGACAATGTACATATTTTGTTCTAGAATGTGCCAGCACCTATACCTGAGATAAAGCTGGGCAGTGACTCCAGCTCCGAGTCCAGTTCAGAATCTAGCTCCAGTTCAAGTAGTTCTGATGACTCGTCTTCCAGCGACTCGAGTTCCAGCGGTTAGTGCAAAGATAGTTGATGAGCATTGATAATCACTAGAAATAAAAAGCAGCAGACCGGGCTTTGTGGCGTACATTGGGAGAGGCCTATGTCCAGCAGTGGACTGCAACGGGCTGATGATGATGATGATGATGAATCACTAGAATACCATTGATAACTCGCGATGTAATGTTTTTGGAAACACCTACAACCTGAATAGATTTTTGTATAAAGCCGAAGCAAAATAAATTCTTGCAAAAAAGGTTACTATAAAACATATATTAATTTTTTTAATTCTTTCTTTCAGGTTCCGATAAGGAGAAAAGCAAGAAGAAGAAGGACAAATCGAAATCTAAAAAGAATAAAAACAAGGAGAAGTCTCCTAAAGCATCTGAGGCTGAGCAAGACAAACCAGTTGAGAGGTGGGGGCACGATGGTTTCTACGAAACGTACGGGCAGGACGCTAGGCGGTTAGAAAACTCCCGCCAAGACCGCGATAACTTCGCCCGGCCGCGAGACGTGAGGAACAACGACGGTAGAGACAGAATGGAGCCAAGGAACGGTGATGACAGGCGCAGGAGAAATGACGGCAATGAACAGGGTAATGACGACTATAGGCGACGCGACCAAAACGGCAGGAATGATGACAGAGCCCGCAGAAATGATGATGGCGGGAGACAGATGGATGAGCGTCGTAGGGATAATGATAGGTCACAGAGGGATGACGGTAGAGGCCGGCGGGATGATGACAGGTCGCAGAATGAGGGCAGAGGCAGAAGAGACGATGACAGAGTACAGAGAGAAGAAGGGAGGGGCAGAAGAGATGATGACAGGTCACAGAGGGATGAAGGGAGAAGCAGAAGAGATGATGACAGGTCACAGAGGGATGAAGGGAGAAGCAGAAGAGATGATGACAGGTCACAGAGGGATGAAGGGAAGAGGCGAGATGATGACAGGCCTCAGAGGGATGAAGGGAAAAGGCGAGATGATGACAGGCCTCAGAGGGATGAAGGGAAAAGGCGAGATGATGACAGGCCACAGAGGGAAGAAGGAAAGATGCAAGATGATGACAGATCGCAGAAAGATGAAGGGAAGAGGCGAGATGATGACAGGCCACAGAGGGATGAAGGAAAGAGGCGAGATGATGCCAAGCCTCAGAGGGATGAAGAGAGAGGCCGTCGGGATGATGACAGATCACAGAAGGATGAAGGGAAGAGGCGAGATGATGACAGGCCTCAGAGGGCTGAAGGGAAAAGGCAAGATGATGACAGGCCTCAGAGGGATGAAGAGAGGGGCCGTCGAGATGATAATAAGTCACAGAAGGATGAAGGAAAGAGGCGAGATGATGACAGACCACAGAGGGATGAAGGAAAGAGCCGAGATGATGACAGGCCTCAGAGGGATGAAGGGAAAAGGCGAGATGATGACAGGCCTCAGAGGGATGAAGAGAGAGGCCGTCGGGATGATAACAGGTCACAGAAGGATGAAGGGAAGAGGCGAGATGATGACAGACCACAGAGGGATGAAGGGAGGAGCCGAGATAATGACAGGCCGCAAAGGGATGAAGAGAGGGGCCGTCGGGATGATGACAGGTCACAGAGGGACGAGAGCAGAAACCGCAGGGATGATGACCGACCGCAGAGAGATGAAGGAAGAGGGCGACGCGACGATGACAAGCAACAGAGAGATGAAATTAAAAGCCGTAGGGATGAAGACAGGTTCCAAAGGGATGACGGCAGGCGCAGAGATGATCAGCGATCACAGAGAGATGACAGAAGAAACGACGGTCGAAGAAATGATGGGAGACAAAGGGAACAAGGTAGAGGCCGTGAAGATGATGAACGGCCACAGAGAGACGAAAGTCGCGGGCGTAGGGACAGCGAAGGTAACCAGAATGAGGACAGGAGTCGCAGAAATGACGACAGAATACAAAGGGACGAAGGAAGATCCCGTAAAGATGATGAAGGCCGCACCCGAGTCAATGATGAGAGACAGAGAGATGAAACTAGGGGACGTCGTGACGATAGCAGGCTGCAGAGGGACGAAGGGAGAAGAAGAGATGATTATGAGGGCAGAGGCCGAAGGGAGGATGAGAGGTCGCGTAGAGACGAAGATAGGGAACGAAGGGACGACGGCAGAGAACAGAGAATACGTAGAGAGGATAATAGAGACAGAGAAGATGAAAGAGATAAGAGAGACACTGATAGGAACCGTAAAGTGGATGACAGGAGACGGCGGGACGAAGACACTGATACACCACGCAAGGAAAGGCAGGAAGATGACGTCAGAATACGTACGGAAGATGATTCTAAATCAAATAAGAAAGATAAGACAAGAAATAAAGATAACGAGGAACCCAAAAGTAAAAATAAAGATATAGAAGAAAGAAGCGAAGTTTCCAAAAAAGATGATAGAAAGTATAAACAGAAAGATCGCGGTGAAGACGACCCCAAATCAAAGAGAAAAGAAAAGAACAAATACCAAAATGGAGACGCAAAAAATGACGACCAGAAAGCTAGTAAAGGCGGCAGAAATAGAGATGAATCCGAAGATAACAGTTCTAAAAGAAAAGAATCGGAAGAACTTAAAAAAGAAAGCAGAAAAAAAGATAAAAATGACAAGGAAATAGAATCTAAGAAAGACAAGCACGAAGTCAGCAAAAAAGATAAAAAACGTAAAGATTCTGGAAGTGACAACGATAAACATAGCAAGAAGAATAATAAGAAACGCTCAGGCAAGAAGAAAGACCGACAAGACTCTTCTGAATCAGATTCTGATTCCGATTCTTCTTCTTCTTCTTCATCGTCGTCCTCATCGTCTTCGTCTTCTAGCGAAGAAGATACCGCTCCTAACAGATACTGGGACACTTTAGATATTAAAAGTAGGAAAGAGGCGTTGAAAGTTGTTGGCAAGAGACGGTAACGATCTAAATCCGCGAACAGACATCTCGCGGCGGTAACATCTTACATATTAAATTGGTAAATATAACTATTGATTAAGGGCCAGTTTCATCATCGACAAGTAAAGCGTCAAGTAGACTAACCGACACTTAAAGTCACCCGTAACTACTCATACGACACAATATCTGAGTAGCATTCTTCTTATCGTATGGTTGATGAATAACCTGGTGTCAGAGTTTAAACCGCCTGTAGGCTTCTGACGTGGCTTTGCACACCGTTGAAAAATCTCTCAGGTGTGCGATAGAAGATATCGTAACTGTTACTTGCCGATTAGCGTTAATCGACAAGTCTTTTCAACACTGTACTTTTAGATGGTGAAACAGGCCCTAAATCTGATTAAGTTATACCTGTCACTGTAGTTTGCATGTCAAAGAAAAGAGATGCGAATAGGCTTAAGACGTTTACTGCTACGCAGTAGAAACAGTATAAAAACTGTTGTTCGCGGCTCACCGTTGGGCCGAGTGGCGATCAACGTGTTAAAATGTGTATAATGATTTTCATCGTTTTTAAGTAAGTGTGAAATATGTTTTGCCGAGAATTTGCAGTCATGAGCCGAACGTCGAGAATCCTTAGAGCCAGCGCAGACCGAGAGAAGATTTTTTAGGACACTCGAAAATAAACTTTAATACTATTGTTGTAGAGTGCATACATGTATGAACATTACAAAAAATTCTCGCGCGGCCTTTACTATTATTTTATCGCGTACACGAGCATGCCAGAGACCGCGCGAGGATTATTCCTCACGGTCTGCGCTGACCCTTATAGAGAATTCAGCTATACCACGTGATATCCATGCACGTGCTTCAATCTAAAACGAAATAGACTGCTATTACTAAATAGCAGTCTATTTCGTTTTAGATTGAATTCTTTTATAAACTATTATAAAAGAATTGTACAATATTTTAATACATGAGTTTTCAGTAAATCGTCGCTGCAACGATTTCAATAAATATTTTTACAAGATAATACTCGAATTCATTAACCTTTTGAGCGCCGCGGCCCTATGGCCGGTATAATGGTTTTCTATCTATATAGAAAACCATTAGAAAACAAAGATTTCGTGCCCTCCACGCTACGATTTTATTAAAAGACAATATCTAATCGTAACATTTATTACGATTATTGTTTGTTATTACATTACACAAGACTGTTTGACAAGATATCGACTATAAGACTTCTATACAAGTCGTGGCGCTCAAAACGTAAATTCAGTTTTAATTGAATTGAAAACGTGTTCTGTTAGAATGTCTAAGGCGTGCACTGCTAGAAGTCGAGCCTCGTGATGTCTGTTCGCACATTAATTATGGAAAATATGTTAACTGTGTACTGAAAATAGTAAATTTTAAACTTAATAAATAATTTGATTTGTATTGCCTGATTTATTTCTTAAATTTCGCAGACTCAAAGATCTTTGGATCGTTGACTATTAGTTAATTAATGATACTTATAAATAAATACCCACATTTCTTAAAGCTTTAGATTTCATGTTTTTGATGCAAGATTACCTACTTTCGATTTTGTATGTCTACTGCTGGTACGTAACGGAGGACTTTTCTGATACGTAAACAATACTTTTATCCTTTACATGTTTATGAGCGTATCGCCGACGAACAGCGGCTGTAGCCCTGTAGGTGTACGGTATATTTTTGAAACAATCCCCTGTGAAATAATATGTACTTTGTTGCAAATCTTATGTAGGTTTTGTTTCAGAAGCAAGGGCAGAAATATTATATTAGCAATTTAGAAAATAGGCATATGCATACATATATTATACCATAGATTATACTTATACCACTTATACTCAGAATACAGAACAAATCCAACTGAATGTCACTATTGTCTAAAACTTTAGATCTTATGATAATATACTCCGCGAAGTATAGGTACATAAAGATTGCATTTTGTAAAAAATAGTTTTAATGTCAAAGTACACAAACGTCATTGAAATATATAAACAAGCTTTCTGCGTTGCATTATATCTAATAAACAGCAGTTTTCCATCAATTTCAACGTAAACCAGTAAACAATTTCCTCATAATCATGGAGATACTCTTAGATTCTAAAACGAGTTCGGCAGGCTCGGCCTCTTCATCAAGTCAGATGATTAAGTGCAAGGCGGCCTCTGCCCCAGATATGCCTCAACTGTCTGAGGAACAGCTGGTCAAAACACAGATCTCTGCGCCATCTTACTTGCATTCTCTGAGGGAGAATGATGCTCCGCCCTTTAAAAAACCAGAAGAAGAACCGGTACCTCATTTGCTTATTGGCACTATTATGACTGAAGATGAGGCTGTAGCTATGATTGCGGCTAATGATGCTGATAAACAGCAAGGATTAAGGAAATTTTTAGGTTTGTTCGCTTTTGTGCATATCTGCATAAGTACCTACGCATAATGGCCCAATCAAGTGGCTAAGGGCGAATAATGCCCAGCAAAACTAACTACGAACCTAGGTTCACATAATCTCGCTTGCAAGTCAGAGTCTTGCCAGTCAAGTTCTCCAGCAGTACTATATAAATACTATATCTAAATGTTAAAAGTTTACGCACAAGTTGCCTTAAGAGTTTTGGTATGGACGCGTATATTTTTTGGAGTCATTAAATTACCGTTGCATTCATCATCATTGAATCAGCCAGAACAAAGGCCTCCCCCTTTTAGAATGGGGGGGGGGGCTGCCATGATCCCCGCAGTACTGGTGGTGAAGTTACAGAAGACGCTGTGCTCATCTTCTAGATTTTCCCTTAGTTCGCCTCTTACGATACCCACGGGAGGAAAGGGGGTGGTCAATTCTAGGCCGGATACCACACGGCACCGTTGCATTATCTAAAATAAATTATTTTGATAGGAAATCAATTCAGATCGTATTATCACGAATGCTGTCAGAAATCCTTTAATCTTATTATAGAGCTATTTTTACACTGTTATGATAATTGGTTTGCTTGGATAAATGCTTCTCTGGTTACCTACAAAATACTTGAATGCGTATGCCAGTAGATCGCAGTAATGAGAAGCAGACTTGATTCCCTTACCGGAAATGTCTTATTTAGAAGACAGCCCCCTTACCATGAACAGGACAGTTTACGATGTGGAAGCGAGACGCCGCTAAGTGCAGTGTATTGCGGCGTCTCGCTTCCACAACGTAAACTGCCCTGCTTTAGATGGTAAGGGGGCAGTAGAACGCACAAACAATCCAGAAGAAATTTCTAAGTTCGCTACTCGTAGCGAAAGTCTGCTAAATCCAAGAACTTGCTAAACCCCAAAAGACCCTTCTAGCCACAGTTCTTCTAGTGGCTTCTGTTCAGAAGTCAGGGATATACTTAATTGGAACTTATTACATAGGTGACTATGATAGTGGTGATAGATGTTTGTGCCGTGTGGTATCCGGCCTAGAATTGACTAAGGGAAAAAACCAGAAGACGGGCAGCAGCGTCTTCTGTGACTTGCCCACCAACACTGCGATCCCCAAGCCGCTTGCCAAGCGTGGGGATTATAGCAACCACGTCTTCCGGCTGATGATGATGATGATGACATAGGTGACTTCCTAGTGGAAAAGAAGATAATAGCCAACTACAGCGTCTCCGAAAGGAACTTCCTGATCAGTCTGTTAATGGAGACGATCGACTACGCTGCACAGAGGGACTTCAACGCACTCAAGCTATCCGTCCTCCTTACAATATACCTGGACTCTCATATGTACTTCAAATGGTACTACTGGCAGTCGCCGGTCGCTGTGTGGAAATATTTCAAGGAGATTATGATACGACACACAATTGAGGTATGTGGGATTATAAGAATTTGCATATCATTACGCCTGTATTCCACGAAGTACACCTACATTTCGCCAGTTAGATACGAGTATGTTACAGGTCCCAATGTAATAGGGGGCGAGTCTATTGCCATCAACCAGGCACAAATCCAGACTCCGTGCTGCTACTGAGAATTACCTAACGCCTAAAACCCAATAACACTGCTTGACCTGGGATTGGAACTCAGAACGTCATACTCAGCAGTCGCGCTTATCGACCAGTAGACCAACGAGGTAGTCTATCTATCAGAAGTTGACTATCTTTTATTGAACTAGACCGTGGCAGTGGGACTGACTGACTACTTCTGTGGAGAGGAAGTCAGTACCAGCTGGCCTACTCCAATTTAATTTTAATTCTAATACAAGGCCAATATAAAATTAATATTGTTTGAACGTAAACATGATTCAGTTTTATAAAAAAAAATCTGTCAATCTTTTGATCTCGGTTAGTCCTCCCAATAGACACATATATTTGAAATAATTTGGTGCTAGTTTAAAGTCCGAAACTTTACAAGTCCAATTCATCAAAAGACCATCTCAGGCTACCTACATTGGACATATTGACATGTAATTATATTTAATGTTATAACTTTACTTGTAAGTGTGAGAATAATGTAGGTTTTTTTACTTTTTCTCTATATTATATGTCTGACGGTTTGAGTATCTCACACGGCCTACCCAAATGTCCTGCAGATGGTAAGAGACGGGGCGTCTGTCAGGACAGGTCGACTAAACCGGCTTTGGATTTTTTTTTCTTAAAAAAAAAAACATCTCGGACGACCTACATTGTTCTCACACAAACTTACGTTTGCCTGGACTTTAAAAGAGACATTGACCCCTAAGTTTGTTTCGGCATTTCTTCTCAGAGGTACTGAGTTAGGAAATGCCGACACCATCATTCAAACTATTATATAAAAAATGACGTGTAAAAGTGTTTTTTTAAAACCTATTTGAAGAAATAAAATCATTTAACATTTATCAATCGAATTTGGTCGGAATTCATTTGAAAAGTAAGCCTGCTGCCCGCTGTTGTAGCTGTAAAAACATACTGTGATAACACAAAGAAATAAAAAAACACTAATAAATGATTATTTTTTATTTAAAAAGTGAAATTATAAGAACTGCAGATAGGTAGGTACATAAGCCGGTATGATGGGCGACTGGGAGTCATTAAGTTACTTACTTCATTAGTATTCCACATTCAGTATGTTACATGAAAGTTACATTTATATATAATAATAATAATAACAGCCTATGACTGTCCCACTGCAGGGCAAAGGCCACTTCTCGTATAGAGAAGGATTGAGCACTGATCACCACGCTAGCTCACTGCGGGTTGGCGATTTCAGATAATTAATCCAGGTTTCCTTACGATGTTTTCCGTCAACGTTAGTCAGTGGTGTCTTAGAATATCTAAGAAAGTATTTATGGCATTGAAAAAGTCACATTGATACTTGCCTGGGTTTGAACCTGCAACCTCGTGCATAGAAATCCGGTATGTCAACCACTAGGCCACCGCGCTACAGTTACATTTACATATTTGTAAATAGGTACTTATAAATATGAATTTAAGTGAAAGTATTGCAAGTAAGCTTCCGGTTTTAAAAAATATGTGCTGTTCTTATTAAAAAACAAAACGTCGCCCCACAATAGGAATTTCTCCTGTATCGTGGGTGCGTTTCACAAACATGAAATATCACATACACAAACACCCAGACTCGAGACAAACATCTGCGGTTCGCACAAACTATTGCCCCGAGCGGGAATCGAACCCGCAACCCTTAGCAAAGGAGTCCAATCCAATCCAATTTTCCTATTTGCACTGATGATAGCACGAGCCGAGTTTCCTTTTGTTATAATATAAATTAGTCATGTTCCTTTTAGAACTAGTTCCGTAATTATTTTAAATCGATATTGCCTCGTTGGTCGCTAAATGCCGCTGCTGAGTTAAGGTCTTAGGTTCGAATCCCGGATTGGAAAAAGTGATGCTGGATTTTTCCAGCATCACTTTTTCCATTAAGTAATTATGAGTAGCAGCACGGAGTCTGGATATGTGCTCGGTTGATGGCAATAGGCTCGCCCCTATTACATTAGGACCTATAACATAACTAATGAAATGTGGGTGTACTATATGGGCACCTCTGATGACCTCTGCCTACCCATTTAAGGAATACAGGCGTGATGATGTGTTTATGATATGGCTAGAGTAAAAAGATTTTGTCATTCTTAGCTACACTCCGACAATTTTTGACAACCTGATTGGCGTAGTGGCTAAGCGATTAGACTGCTGCGCTAAGGGTTGCTTCGATTCCTGCACGGGGCAAAAATTTGTGCGATCCACATTTGTTTGTCCCGAGTCTGGGGCGACGTTTTTTTAAAAAAAAAAAAAAAATACTTTCGACCACTGAGGTCGACTATTCACGTCAAAAACTGTGGTCACGACGGCATGGCACGTCGAGAATTCGTCATTTTTCACAGATCAAAATAAACATACATTTTATTAAATATATTATTTGTAGCTTAGCGTTGAGAACATAGATTTTCATTATTCACGTGGCGGTTAAAAGGTTAATGGCACGTTTTCGGCAATTTCTTCTAGGACAGCCCAGACGGTGAAGAAGTGTATGAACCAGAAGAATGCTACGACATAATCTCTCATTTCCACACAGTGTACCTGTCGAACTTGCCGCTGATACACATCGTGACCTTCGGAAGTCACAGACTCAAGTTGTTGTGGCCTTTCAAACAGAAATGAAGCATGCATCTCGTGTATGACGCTCCAGATTTATCAATAAATAAACCATACTTTAAAAAACCATCTTTATAATTTATAGTGTTATTATTAAATATTTTAGAGATCTTTATAATAACTGGCGAATTTTTGGTGTATTAAAGTTGTACCTCTGCCTATCCCTTAGGGGAATACAGACGTGATGTTATGTTATTTTTCGTACTGTTAATCTGTGTCGTTATTGGCGTTGTATTAAATATTTTGAGCATGTTAAAGTTGCAATGCGATTGTTACCAAGAAATAATTAAAACCCAAACTTATTTATTACATTTATTAATTACTAGCAACACTCTTCAATTGTTCTTTTATGTGTACTGGCAATTTTTTTTTCTTTCTCTTCCTTATTTTCCCATCACTAACAGTCTCCACCTTTTTATTACTAACTGGTTTCTTCTTTTTCTTCTTACAGGAGAGTGGGTTAGGGTTGTGTTGTTTCTTTTTCCTTACAATAGGTTTAGGTTCTTCAGCCTTCTCCTCAACTCCCAGTACTTGTTTCATGGATTTAAGTGCTTCATTTTGAGTTTCCGTTATAAACATGTGTGGGTTTCCTTCCAAACTCTGGCCAGCTTTATCATAACTTGCTTTTGACGGCTTCTCTAATGTGGGAGACTTGTTATGGAGGTAAAGAAGAGGAACTCCACTTTTTTCTCTAAGCTTATCTTGTAAATCTCTGTCCTGTGTTGCCAGGATGTAGTGTTTGTCATTTCTTTTGCCAATCATAGACAATATGCAGTTGGAGCCACCGATAGGTATTTTATGGTTACATTCATGTATACCAAACTGCTTCAATATGGTGAGGGCTCCGTGGGCCTTTTTTGCAATTTTTTCTGTTTCTATAATTATACATCTTGATGTCAACAATTTTGCTTGTGAGTTTAAATATTTTGGAATTTGTTCTCTTATGTTTATTTGTTCCTGAAATGGAAATAAAATCATAAATTAGTTTGGCAAAGAATTGTTAGCTTACTAATAGTTAATATTTAGATTTTCCCTTAGTCGCCTCTTACGACACCCACGGGAGGAAAGGGGGGGGGGTCAATTCTAGGCCGGATACCACACGGCAAACTGTGTGTGTGTGTTACTATATTATCAAGAACTAAATTTATTATCAATTTAAATTGGTAAACGAAATTTGAATAATGATGGACACAAGCAGTACTTGGAACTGCGACCTTCGCCGTATTATTAACGATTTATTATCAAATACCTATACTTATACAAATATATTAAATAGATGGTTTCTATAATTTTTTAAAGAAATATCAGAATACCTAGTTTTAATTACTGCTCGCGGGCTCAGGGAAGTTCTCCTGCCAGCGCATGCTCTGTTCCTTCAGGGTGAGGTGGGAGTCAGCACTATCTGCCTCCGGGTCAGGCAGTTCTTCCAATGGAACCTGAATGTCTTCGTGGGGCAGCTGCTCAGCCCTCCACTCCTCGTCTACTATGTCGATCAGACGACCGTTCCGACGGTACTTGCTATCCATTTCAAACCAATATTATCCTTTGAAGAAAATGAGGGATGAGTGTTATTTTTCCACTATTAAAACCTACTATTGCGAGCAGTAATTAAAACTAAGTCTTCTTCACAGCTAAATACGATATTACTATTAATAGGTAACGAGAAGAAGACTTACTTTAAAAGCAGCAAAACAAAATGTGCCGTCGAGCAACACTTGATATGGCTGGTGGAAACCATAGTTGTTGTAGTAGAATTTTAAATATTTCTGGACTTTCTTATATCTAGTGATCTTCATTTTGAGAAACTATATTACAAACCTGCTAGGGAGCAATGAGCAGAGTTTTTTAATTATCACAAAACACGGCAACAGTCACAGAAACACGATTTTTTTGACATTTGACATTGCGTGCATTGACGACTGAGAGAGAATGACACTGACAGTAATAAATCGCGTTCCAAATATGAAATATCACAACCTACTAGATTTCAGCATTTTGAAAGAGTGATCTATCTCGTTAAGTATAAAACTATCATAAGAAAGAAAAGGCAAACCGATTACATTCATGCTGAAAATGTATTTAATCCAAAAAGATTAAAACCCAAATCCACCAAACTACCAGAGATTGCCATGTAATTTAAAAGGATCTTTCTATTTAAAAACCTCCTGTCCTGCCTCGGACGGCATGGTCTGTCCTGCAGTAGGAGTGCTGGTCGCATACCAAGTCACGCTACCTTGAATGACATCATCCGTCGTGCTCTTGTCACCGCCGGCGTACCAGCTGTATTAGAACCAAATGGCTTGGTACGTGACGATGGAAAGAGACCAGATGGTATGTCGTTGTTGCCATGGAAATTAGGAAGGCCTTTGGTGTGGGACGCAACGTGCGTCGATACCCTTGCACCTTCTCATGTTTCTGGATCAGCAGTTTGCGCTGGCACTGCTGCTGCTGCTGCGGAGACCCTTAAGCGGCGAAAATACAATAATCTGATTGGGAATTGTATTTTTGAGCCGTTTGGGGTCGAAACATTTGGGCCATGGGGTCCGAGCGCCCGAGCCTTATTTAAAGATCTTTCAAAACGTTTAGTCGATGCTTCGCGTGATCAGAGGGCTGGTCTGTTTTTAGGTCAAAGAATCAGTATTGCCATTCAACGTGGCAATGCTGCCAGTCTTCTGGGCACGTTTCCTTTTGACAACGATGAGGAAGAATACTTCGATGCTTTTTAATTTTAATTTTATATTTAAGTTGTAAATAGTTTTTAGGGTAGAATTTAAATGTGTATATGTATATAATTATTTCGCTAAGCAATTAATCTTTCACAAATTGTAATAAATCAAATATGGTCATTGTAATATTAATTCCAAAATAAGATAGTACATTAGTATTTAATCCTTTAATAATATATTGCTCATTATATTTTGTTAAATAACTAATGTTTTTCTTTCTGATTAATTACAAGTTTTATTACAATAAAAATATATCATAAACAATCAGCTGATGTTTCTTAATAATGACGTATAATGAGACCATAGACAGCTTTTTGTGAAATGAAACGTCTCGCTCGCTCTCTCGCTTCCATGTTTGTTCGTGGTCATTTTGCATTTCTGTGCTAGATTTTCCAGTTTAGCATTTAAAATTAATGATTTTATTCATTAAAGTGTGTAATTAATGATATTTTCGGCGACACGGCGACCTCGTGAGGATCTGTCGCCTGAGGAAAAGTGCAAAACAGCGGTATAATAACAGGGAGGGTACGTCTTTCATATCCTTATAATCAAGTAAATGCGTCATTTTATCGAATATTGTTGAGAGTGTTCATGAAATGAGAAGAATATGTGTATTGTACTGCACAATAGTCTGCGGGTCAAGTGATTAAACGCGTAGTTGCCTACGTCGAGTGCTTTTATGACATACAGCTGATTTCGATGAGGGCGTCTATAGGTAATTTTTTAATCGTCCGAGTCGAAGGAAACGCTGTGATACGAGCATAAGCGGTTAGTCATCATCATAACAGACACGTTTTTGGTGCGCGACAGATAAATTGAACTAGAATTTTATTATGTAGGTCCGGTGAACTGCGCCGAATGGTAGCTGATAGTGTCATTGTTAATACCTTTGTTTCTTTGTGATTTCGCGACGATACGGACGTAGAGATAACACATTCTTGTTTACCGTTTTAAGCGAGTCATTATTGCAGTCGCTTTTGTAGTTCTCAAGCCTCAAGGTTTGATTAAAAAACAACAAGTTGGTTTTTTTTTATTGTGCAAAGTGATTAATCATAAGGTTTATTGTAATTATAATCGTTGTCAATGGTGTCTAACTGTGTATTTGTAGGACTTTTATCTGGTAAGTAATATTCTTACATTTAAAACAATGAACTTTAGTATTAATGCTAAATGTGTGCAAAAAAATAATTGAAACAAGCAGTCCATTTCTGCTCTACTCTATTTTGATGTTCCGGAAAACTGTATGCATTTGCATCAAAATTATTGTTAATAAAAAAAAAACAACAAAAAAAGTTATGACCATCTTTAGTAGCTTCATATAAGTTTTTATAACCAAGTTATTTACAACTTCCAATGAAAATGATTCACTATCATACATCACAACACAATCTGTCCTTGTGTAAATAAGAATTTAATTTAACACAGTCATTATCTATGGTATTAAACTATAAAGATAAGAGCCTATAAAAAACAAATAAGAACCATTTGTGCTCTTTGGTTCACATTTCTTTCTTTAAGTAAACAATTGTGTAGATTACATCACCCACTTTAGAATTTAAACTACTTATTATCTTCACTTATGTTACCCATGGAGGTCACATAACTACTTTTAAACACAAGTATTGATGACACAAGTGTTTTTGACAGAGCAGTGTTAATGAAAATAGGAGTAAAAGTGTCTATAACCAATCCTCAAGTGTAGGCACAGGTCATAATGTATACTTCCACAGTGATGGGACATAATATTATGATAACCAACCTGTGGTTGGGCCTAACATTGTAATGTTAAGTTTTAAATTATAAGAACTTCACATTTAAATCTATAATAAGTTAATAACTTATAATCTATATTAACAGTATATTGTGATTCTAGATAATTGCTTTAATAATATTGTTATTTTATGTTCATCTTTCTGTAAAATTAACTTAAACTTAACTAATTACAATGTGTTAAAATAATATTAGATTAATATCATACCTATATTTTTTACCAAAGCATTTTTATGGCATGTTACAAATAAGTAAAAGTGATTTGGCTTCCATGAAAAAAGATCTTATCAAAGGCCACTGAGTGAATGAATGAATAATGTGTGTAATGTGAATGCTAAAAGTTTTAGTTCAGAAATTAAGCCAATTTAAAGACCAAAATATGTTGTTTACATACTTGACTGGTTGGCCAGGTGCAGTAAGGTACTTTAACAGGAAATGACAGTCTATAATTATTCTTATTTTTACTAAAAAAACTTTTACTATGAGTCAGAGCCTTGGAAACAACAGTAAGACATTGGTTATGGATTTTATGTGTAATCTATCTCTATGGACACATTAATGGTCATAGGTACCTTTATAGTCTGTGTTCATTTATATTAAATTATTGGATATACTCATTCTAATAAGATTTGATGTTTTTGTATAAAAAACAATATTTTCAAGTTTCACTTATAAACAAATAGAATTTTATTCATTTTACTATAAAATCTAAAGTACAATAATACAATAAGCTAATTGAATGCATATATCATCTGTAGTAATATTATTTAATTATTTCTAGTCAAGATTTTATCTATGAATATATTTTTGCATTATGATATAGCAAAATAATTCTAGAATAGGATCTGTTTACATAGTACAGCTATTTAAAGACGCAACATTATTCTATGTATATAAACATCATCATTTCTAATAACTAACTGCATATTTGGTTTGCGTATTACCGTTACAGTACTCTATTGGTCATAGTTAAGATAATTTTAATTATGTTTTTCCTGATTTCATTGATTGGCATTTTACATATTAGTATATATTAATAATTAGTATAGTATATATATTATATGCAAATTCAATCTAAGATAAGTAATACATACTTAATAAATATGTTTGTTTATTTAACTTCACATTTATCCAACTTATACTAAAGTTTAGAAACTTAGAAGGAATCACACTCAACTTTACAAAACTAGGAATCAAACTGATGAACAGTCAACAGTGTTTTGCTTCAACTTTGATGATTTTTTGTTAAATAATAATAATTATACTAATATTTCTTCCTATTATTGGTGCAATAGTAAAAAACTATATGATAATATATAATAATTAGTAGAATATAATGTGCGTCCTTATGGGGAGGGCAGAGTAGGCACTTTACATCCAGATTTCACCAGAATACGCAAATTTTCTGACACAGACTGTCCCAAACAGTTTCGACACACGAAATGTCATTCTGAACAAAAGAATGTCGTTCACAGCTGTGTTCACACTATCTGTCATGTGAATACTTATAAAGGATATTCCAATATCATTGGTTATCTTACAAAGATGTAGATAAAATCATTTAAACAAAGTAGACAATTAAAATATTACATGACACACAATTCAGGCAATCCCTCTGCAAACAATGCGTTTGCATATTTATTGCTTAAACGCCCCTTTGGCTTGAAGCCCGCGACATATAGGAGGAGTAGGAATATACATATATGTTCTGGAGAATGGCCGGTTTAGGAGCACCCTATACTGAAAACTATGTGTAAACAATGTGATCACATAGCTATAGAAATGAGATTGCCATAGAAATGCATGGTATCCGCCTATCGCTGTAGTAGTCAACTCATTTGTAGTGTTTGCGTATCGAAAGATGAATAAAAGATAAAAATGTATTACAAAATGCCTGGCTATAGTTAATACCAGATAAAAAAAAAAGAAACAGACGAACATAGAACTTGTTTTCGAAGTCGGTTTATGAAGTAATTTTGCAGTAGAACAAGACTTTCCTAAGTTCATTGCATCCGTCCGTCAGAGATAACCCAGTAATACATTTTGAATTGATAAAACACATTAACGTAACCTCACGCTTGTATACCGTGAAGAGGTAGGCAGAGGCGCACATATAGTTTACCAATATTTCGCGTATGTATGTAATTCTCAGTAGCAGCACGGAGTCTAGAATGATGCCCGGTTGAAGGCAATAGGCTCGCCCCCTATTACATTGGGGCCTATAATATAACCCACATTTCGCTTATGTATGTAACTCTCAGTAGGAGCGAAGAGTCTAGATTTAAACTCGGTTGAAGGCAATAGGCTCGCCCCCTATTACATTGGGACCTATAACATAACAGGCAAAATGTGGGTGTACTATTTATGCGCCTCTGTATACGTAAATGCCAGTAAAAGTCTTTGAAAGTATTTTTTTGTTGCAATGTTTTTGTTTTCACAGTTTTATTGTGTTTAGTGTCAGTAGGACATTATTTGATAAATGTTCGCTATCTGAGCTTTATTGTTGTTGTGGGAAAGAGAACGGTAATTATATGTCATTGACATTTCTCTTTCTTTCATTATTTGTTTGGTTTCTTTGTTTTATAGGGTTAGAATACTTTGCAAATATATTATAATCATACGGAATGTGGAATCTCTTGATTATTGTTAGATGAGTTAGCTACGCAGGTATATATGTACGTGTTATGACGCCTTTTGTCCTCTGAGGATATGCACGTATGCAGAGGTGATTGCCTTTTTTAAGAGTTTATACGATAAATGGAGGGAAGTGGGAACGAAATTATATATTCTCACTCCTCCTATATATCTGTGTATGATTATTTTCGTTGTGGGTTCCAAGACAGTCGAGTCATTTCTCTTGGACGCCTCGAGCTTCATTGCAGATCCTGGCTCGCATGAGTTACAATGATGCGCATGCGCACTAGTGGTGGACTTGTACCGAAATAAATCAAAAAGAGTTTATACACATAAATTCTCTTGAACATAATAATTTATCAGTCCTGTAGTACCTAGGTGGTAAGCTTTATACCATTTATAGGGCTCAAAATGAGTTCGTCGCTTACACAAATTTCCCGACAGCGAAAGTGAATTAAATTCTTAATCCTAACCCCTTTTTTAACCGACTTCAAAAAAGGAGGTTATGTTTTTAGGGCTTATCTTTTCGTATTACATTAAGGTTCAAGTATGAATATTAATTGTACATGATGTATTTGTTACGTCAGTGAGATCACTAATTAGTAATTACAAATGAGTTTGTTTGAGGTTGCGCATTCTGAATGTTGGAAAGATGCATCGATATTTTTGCGCAGCTATAGCTAAACTAACGGAATACAGCCCCCTTGCCATGAACTCTTAAAGCAGGACAGTTTACGTTGTGGAAGCGAGACGCCGCATTACACTGCACGTAGCCGTCTCTCGTATCCACATCGTAAACTGTCCTGCTTTAAGAGTTTATTTATTTATTTATTAATAAGGCACATCAACAATATAAACACCGACCTGATTGGCGTAGTGGCTAAGCGATTAGACTGCTGCGCTAAGGGTTGCGGGTTCAATTCCCGCACGGGGCAAAAAATTGTGCGATCCACATTTTTTTGTCCCGAGTCTGGGTGTTTGTGTAGGTGATATTTCATGTTTGTGAAACGCACCCACGATACAGGAGAAATTCCTAGTGTGGGGCGACGTTTTTAAAAAAAAAACCCAACCATAAAATAACAATTCAGGTGTACTAAGACTAGTGTTTACATCAATTATAGACGTGCACAACAATTCAATAGGAACACAGTATTCACAGGCGCAGGTACAACATACTAAATTAACAATAATATACTAAGTTAATAAAATAGACATAAAATAAAAACAATTTAAAACAGAAATTAGAAATTGAACCTGGTAATTTAAAAAGAAAAACAAGTAAGATAAAAATAAAATAAAATGATTTTATTTCTGCAAATAGGTTTTTAAAAAACACTTTTACACGTCATTTTTTACATACTAGTTTGAATGATGGTGTCGGCATTTCCTAACTGACTACCTCTGAGAAGAAATACCGAAACAAACTCTAAGAATACATTAAATACAAGAGTTCATGGTAAGGGGGCTGTACAGACCTTGAACTTACCTAACTGTAAGTGAATTTGCAGTTCCTTACTACAGAACTCATTCGTAATTTATTACCTATTACTTTTCTTTTTGTGTTTTAATAAAACGTCGCCCTACACTAGAATTTTTTCCTGTATCGTGGGTGCGTTTCACAAACATGAAATATCTCATACACAAACACCCAGACTCGGGACAAACATCTGCTGATCACGCGATATAACATACACAAACACCCAGACCCAAATATCTGCGGATCACGCGATTTTTTGTCCCATGCGGGAAACGAACCCGCAACGTATTTCCAAGCGCAGCAGTCCAATCTCTTAGCCACTGCGCTAATCAGGTCGTCTAAGATATTTGATTAATGTTTACTTTTCTGTACTCATTCTTCATACTAGCTTCCGCCCGCGACTTCGCCCGCGTGTATTTCCTTGCCTTCCTCGGTAAATGGGCTATCTAACATTGTTTTTTTTTTTTAATCGGACCAGTGGTTCCTGAGGTTAGCGCGTTCAAGCAAACAAACAAATTCTTCAGCTTTATAATATTAATAATATAAATAAATAAAATATATACTAACTGCCAAATCTTAACCTCATTAAAAAGGGGAACAACGTTTTTGACATGTAATAGATAAGTTACACGCGGGGTCAAGTGATTGATATAGCGCACAGGTCCGGCGATAACCTACTGATAATTGGGTATTGCCCAAAACACGACACTCTTTCCTCTATTTTCATTTTAAAATCGAAATCGCGGTGAGCTAGAGTGGCGATCAATGCTCAAACCTCTATATAAGAAGCCTTTGTCCTGCAGTGGGACAGTTATAGGCTTATTATTTACTATATACGTCGGTTTTATTCACGTGTATTTATAAAATAATATCACTCACGAAAATTATCATAGTAGAACAGTTATAGGCTGTTTATTATTTTTATAATCATTTAGTTTGTTTTACCATGTTAGTTTCAAGGTAAAACAGATAATTTCTACGTTTTCCACTGTTCTTAAGACAAAAGTGTGGATTACTTGTTAATTAGTATGTTCTCTTTGACCAAATATTCAAAAGTGTCTGCAAGGTTAGAAATTTTGTCAATAACAGCTTAGTTTGCCTTTAGTTTAGTTGTCGCAAGCGTAGTTGTTGAGTGTGAAGCCCTGGGTTTCTGGGATTCCCGGGGCGTGCAGTATTATTGGGTTTTTCCAATAGCAAATTCTCAGTAGAAGGATGTAGGATGTAGTCTGGATTTATGCTTTCTTCATGGCAATAGGTTCGTCCCCGATTCAATAGGACCTAAAACGTTACCGTCACTGAGGAAGGGTTAACTTAACCTATGTGGGAAAAAAGACGTGATGTTTTTATATGGTTGGTTTAGCTGGGCATTTTCCACACTTACCATTATTGCCATTGCACGTGATTTCGTTTTCTCCTCTTACTCCAGCCATCCAAGTCTATCCCGAAAAGGGAGCAATCTTTTCTGGTGGTTTACTCTCCATTCAATTTCAATTCTGATACAAAGCCAATGCGAACTTAATATTGATTTAAAGAAAAAATGATCTCAGTTAGATCCTCCCAATGGACACATAATATTGAAATAATTTAGCGCCAGTGTTAAGTTTAAGAGTCCGAAAGTTTCTAATCCAATCCAATTAAGTCAGAATTAAATTGGAGAATAAGCCTTCAGTTTGCTGCAGACTTCTGGAGAATGTCCCGTTGTGATGTATTTATATGACACAATTTATTTGACGCCCCTTCACACAGCTCTTATCTATCATATCACGGCGGTTTACAAATTACAACATGTGTTTTTCGTTCTGTCTGTTGCTATGTGTACTTGGATGATAGTAATAATAAAAATCTGTTTTATACGTGAAAAGGAAACTTTTTGCTTCTTTTAGGCATATTGTCACAATATTGTGCGCACGGAGTGTGAGATTTGGCAAAGAAAGTTTATAAGAAGAAGAAGTGCAGGCAGCTATAAATTGTATACCTATGTATAATTACGGTTAGGTTTTATCGTATGGTTGATGAACAACCTGTTGTCAGACTGTAAACCGCCTGTAGGCCTCTGACATGATTTTACATGCCGTTGAATCTCACAGGTGTGCCGGTTTCCTCACGATGTTTTCCTTCATAACATAACATAACATCACGCCTATATTCCCCGAAGGGGTAGGCAGAGGTGCACATATAGTACACCCACATTTCGCCAGTTATTTTGTAAGTCCCAATGTAATAGGGGGCGAGCCTATTGCCATCAACCGGGCACATATCCAGACTCCGTGCTGCTACTGAGAATTGCCTAATGGAAAACTCAGTAACACTTTGCCCGTCCCGGGGTTTGAACCCGGGACCTCTAGCTCAGCAGTCGCGCTTAGCGACCACTAGACCAACGAGGCAGTGTTTTCCTTCACTGTTTTATATATGTATTTTATATTATAACTGCCTCGTTGGGTACAGCGGGACTCATAAACATGATGTCTGAGGTAGAATTCCAAGTCGGGCAAACTGTTACTGTGTTTTGCCATCAGGTAATTCTCCGTAACAGCACGGAGTCTGTTTTTGTGCCCGGTTGATGGCTATAGGCTCGCTCCCTATTACATTCGGACCTACAACATAACTGGCGAAATGTGGGTGTACTATACCCCTCTGCCTAACCCTTTGAAAAACAGGCGTAATATTATGCATGTTATAAAGCCTGTATACCTTGCCTACCTTAGTTTCAAGTCTCATTATCTATGGGCGACTCTATTGCTATTTACTCTGTAACATACTATAGAACTACTCAGGATTTTACACAGGCCCGTTCAGAAATCACCCACATGGTTTCCACATAGTTTCATGCATTGCCTGGACTTTTAGAGACCTTGACCCTGAATTTGAGCGTATCTTTTCAGAGATAGTATGACAGGATATGCCGGTGCTATATAATATTTTATTTCAATTTAAATATGTAAAAGTTTTGTAACTACTTGCAATATAAACTTTTATCAGGCATGCACTGACTATCAGGTATCCGTGCTTTGAGGCACGTTAAGTTGGTGGTCCTGCGCCTGACCTCTATCCAATCGAGCCGGTCTACCGTCCCATCGGACTTTGAGAGTGAGGGAATAGGGAGTGCATCTGTGTCTTCGCGCATACATGTGCACTATAATATCTCCTGCGCAGTTAGCTAGTCTCAGCTGAGATAGGTTACCGAGAAATTCGGTCTAGCGAACATTATATTACTAGTATAGTCAACATAATATAGTATTATATGTGTTTTCATCATGTCCCGTTAGCTATGCTCGACTAAAAAGATCTGACAAAAAAAGTTAGCCGTTGTAATTTTCATGCAAACATCACAAGGTCGCAAGTCGTTGAATTATGTGAGCTGTTAACTAGTCAAGGACGTAGGTATTACAATATACATAATGAATAGGTCTAGAAAAATTTGACGGACTTTTTTGTATGGTGGTAGTTCTGTGGTTGAGACTAATTGGGCTCCATTCACCAAAAATGACAATTTTGAACCTTCGCCTCTTCTTCGTATCGGCATGAGCCTATAGCCACATGAAATAGGTAATACCGTGGTGTGGAGATCGGTCAGTCAACAAGAATGCTAGCAAAGTTGACCGTCTAGGGTGCGCCGGATGTACCTAAGTATCGTCACACGTGGAGGCTCTACGTGCACCCCAATTTTAAACCATGAATCAAACTATATCTGTCACTGTCATTTGCGTGTCATTTGCGGGTAGGCCTCCGAGACTTAGGCAGACAGGTGTAATGAATACACATAGAATGTGTATCACGCTTCTCATACTCTAGTGTGATAGTGGCCGCTACCTCACACTTATTTAATTTGTGTATACCTACGTATTAAATGAAAGCAGTGAAGGGTAGCCCTTCTCTTAGACCACCTATACGGTTTTCTTCTTCTCGTATGGTTGATGAACAACCTAGTGTCAGAGTTTAAACCGCCTGTAGGCCTCTGATATGGCTTTACACACCGTTGAAAAATCTCTCACGTGTGCCGGTTTCCTCACGATGTTTTCCCTCACCGTTTTAAGCAACTGATAACTAATTTATAATACCGCGACCTTTGACTTGGCAGTCCTAGTCATACCACTCTGCTATCAGAGCTTAACTGGTTACTTTATTATACTTGTTACTTACTACTACTGACCTACTAGGCAGGTAACTAACAGTCCATAAACTTTCAGGCGATGGCGACAAACAGGAGCGGTGCGGCGCAGCGGCCGAACGGCGCTCCCCAAACGAAAGTGTGTCAGTTCAAGCTGGTGCTGCTCGGAGAGTCAGCTGTGGGGAAGTCCTCGCTGGTGCTGCGCTTCGTCAAGGGCCAGTTCCACGAGTACCAGGAGAGCACGATCGGCGCCGCTTTTCTCACGCAGACCGTCTGTCTCGATGACACTACCGTCAAGTTTGAGATCTGGGATACGGCGGGGCAGGAAAGGTTGGTGGACGTTAGATTATTTACGAAGGGACACAAATCTGTTTGTCCCAAAAGTCCGTCATCATCATCAGCCGGAAGACTTCCACTGTTAAACAAAGGCTTCACCCTTAGAACGCCACAATGAACGACAACTTGCCATCTGCATCCACCGGTTGCCCGCAACTCAAAAGTCTAAAATAATTATAAAATATATAAAAATAAATATCTCTTCTTGGTTCTATTTTAGAGAAATTGGTTTCGATCTAGGTTCTTTTTTCATACATGGCCATGTACTGCTTTAGGCTAATTTAGATTTAATTTTGTTAAGGCACATTTTGGTAGCCTGTCAATCAAGTTGTCTAGCTGTCTACACTATCAGTGGCTTAGAAAGTGTGTTTAGAAAAATAGCTTCTAATGCACAGAATGATCTTAGGGCGGGTTGCTTCAAACAGTCTGTTAACGTTACATACGTACGTCAAACAATAACGATTACAGAAGATGTTTAACGTAACTACGTAAAACATGAAGCGTTGTTTCATGGCTTATATATATATACATGTATATAAAACCCGATTATCAGCGTTATTAGCTGCTAGTAGACTGCAAAACTCTTTCGTTATTGGCTGTTAGACGAAAACAAAATTGGTATCGCCATTTTTAACATTTACAAGTGAAGCTGAAGCAACCTGCTCTTAGCGAAAACGATATAAAGTACAGTTTACTCGACAAGGCAATATGTCAAACAAGCATACATAAAATCACGCCCTGTTTCACAGAGTGGTAGGCACTAGGCAGAGACCACGGATCAAAGACACATCGGTGATATTCTTGATAGCTATCATAATAATGTAACAATGGGTACCTAATCATTTAAAATATGCCTGAACTATGCAACAGCACTAAACATTCATACTTTGAATTACTTTGTAACATAATAGTCGGGCGACACCAAAAATGCAAACGCTTGAGGAAAATTCCGAGACGAATTATTGAATCAATAGGCCTTGAATCATTGCAGGCTAGCGTCTGAGCTGCGAGGAAAAGTAACTGTGTAAGACTCTAAGGTCATCTTGTACATTCTTTGTTATGGGTTTCTTGACCACACCAGCGTAAATCGACCCCTGAATTTGGCCCTTTTCTTGTTAGATGACTTTCTCTTACCTTTTCTTATAGATTAATACTGAAATAATATTTTTTCTGTACCGGACCCCATGCGGTATCCATATTTTTTCTGATAAAAAACCTTATATGTCATAAACACATTATTCAACCAGGATTATAACTGAGCAAAGTTTCTAATGGTGTGACGAGTTAGACTCCTACCTAAGAGACTGACGTCAAGTGGCGGTAGACAGGGACAAGTGGAAGGAGGGGGGCCTTTGCCCTGCAGTGGGACAAAGCAGGTTGATAATGAATTTGGATATGCAGTCTTCGCAGACTTAATTCCAGGTTCTAATAATAAAATCTCTTTACTTGTATGTCTCACAATTCGCCCTGAATGTAGACTTTGGGATTCGCTCTTATGGGATGTTCTTGGATGACATAGATCCTCTTTTTCCAGGTATCACAGTTTAGCACCAATGTACTACAGGGGCGCACAAGCGGCTATCGTCGTATATGATATTACTAATCAGGTAAATATTTAGTTTAATACTTACTTGTATCTTAAATATCGTGTAATTCGGCGATCTCATAACTTTTCTATCGATAGTTCTACTTAGAACAAAAGTTATACTTGTAAAATTAGAACGAAAATATGCATTCCAGTTCAGGTGATTGTCGCGTTAGTAGAAATCTCAGCAGGTTTACTAATGCAAGCTGTTGCACGCCGCAGTACACTGCACGTAGCGGCATCTCGCTTCCATAGCAGAAAATGATCTGCAATGCAAGGTCATAGTAAAGCACCTGCCTCCTTACTATAAACTGTTAAAGCAGGACATTTTACATTGTGGAAGCGAGACGCCGCCGTGCAGTGGAATGCAGCGTCTCGCTTCCACATCTGCAAAAAGTCCTGCTTTAAAAGTTCATGGTATGGGGGCTGTAGTCTTGCCATTCAAACTTTGTTTCGGGCAGTTAGTACACAGACAGTCACGCGAGTTAGATCTATACTCTTGTTCTATACTCTTGTTAAAGCAGGGTCGATCTAACCAAGAACCGTAAAATAAAAGTGGGCAGCAGTAGTCTCTAAGATAATGGTCTTGCAACCTTGAGTGCACATCCCGTAACAGAGCGGCCGTAAAGACGGTAGCTTACCTTATGATTCGACGCGGTACGAACGTCATAAAGGTGATTAATCGTAGGTATCTGTATCTACTGTTTAATCTATAATATGTTACTTGAGTACGATTGCACAAAGGTTTTACTTTGCGTAAGTTACATCCGATATCGTAGATTTTTGTATAATTATTTTCTCATTATCTTGTCTTTTAATAGTTTCCCGAATGAAAGGAAAAAACGAACTTTTAAATTTTGTGTGTTACTATGATTTTAGTTAAAATATTTTTCGTAAAATTTTCAAGCTTACAAATGCTTAGAATACTCTTTGTAGTAGTTTTTCACCAAACCCACAGGACTTTTATTTACACCGCCCCACACTAGGTTTTTTAATGTATCGTCGATGCGTTTCACAAACATAAAACATCACATACACATACACCCAGACTCGGGACAAACATCTGCGGATCATACAAATTTATATCCCGTGCAGGAATTGAGCCCGTAAATGTATGTGATATTTCATGTTTGGCAAACCCACGATACAGAAGAAATTAATAATGTGGGGCGACGTTTAAAAAAAAATCAAATTTCTGTCTGACTCTTTTCTTGTAGTCGTAACCATGATTTTTACGTAAAAACGAAATAAGGGTTGCTCCAAACATTCTGTTAACGTTACATACGTATGTTATAAAATAACGCGTTGTTTCATGGCATAAATAACCCGGCTATCAACGTTATTAGGGCTGCTAATAGAAGACAAAACTTTCGCTATTAAGGCTGCTAGAAGAAAACAAAATTGGTATCGCTATTTTTAACATGACGTGTGCGTCAAGTGAATCTGAAGCAACCCGCCCTAAGTATGTCAATATCGGCGTAACAAAAGCGGCCAGCGAATGTAGTAATATTTTTCCTTGACTGTACAATGTTCGGCACCGCCAGTACGATGGTCAATAGGCAAAGGTCGGTGATGTTTGCGCTCCGTTTAGTAAGCAAATGTAACAGTATTTTTAGGTGGTAAAGGTTGTTTGACACTGCACTGTAATATCGAGAAAATAGAATTATTTTTGTTCGCGTTTTTGGCGAAGAGAGAATTAAAACGCTGAGTGTAAGTACTGCAAAACTTATTAAATTATTTTATTATATTACATAAACTTATCTTAAAATTGATACAAACAGGCAGCTACTTAGCTCTAATTTGTATAATCTATATATGAAAGAATTGACGTTTGTTAGTTTCGTTGAAAATTGAGAACAGCTGGAGCGATTTGCCTAATTTTGGTTTTGAAATATTTGAAAAGAAGGTTTAAAAGGTGAAAAAGCAACACGAAGTTCGCCGGGTTAGCTAGTCACTTATAAATAGGCTAAATTAATATCGATATAGCGTAATTTTAAGTTACACAAACCATTACGTCACGTATTTTACGCGAATGATAAAAATAATGCCGTCAAGTGATTGTTTTTGTCAATAAGAAGTGATGAATGGTGACTAGACGCTGTGTTTTCCTTGTTATGTTCGTAGTAGTTTTATGTGAGTAATAGGTACACGTAGCCGTTTATGGGCGAGGACGTAAGCTGTATGACCAAATTAACGTTGAACATGACTGTTTATAGACATACAGTACATGCTAGTATCTTTTATACCCGTGTTATTTACCTGTAGGACAAAGAAAGTCTTTTTTAATTTCCATTTTTTAATAGTCTTTTTTGTTTTCTCCTACTGGGCAAAGGTCTTCCTTTATTCTGCCAAAGCACTTTCAATATCCTTTATTACAGTAAAAACAATACTAATACATCGATCATTTATTAAGTTTTGCTTATTACTCGTAAATACACTTTATAATACATACATTCTTATTTAATTTTTAACCAATTAAAAGCAAATATATACTACATAAGGTACAGTAACAAAACAACTATTAAATTAATGCAAATACTTATCCGTGACGTCAGTTTTAAACTATCTTATGTCTTTCGTCAAACAATTTTGAAATGCTTAAAGCATCACATCATTATAATAAAAAATAACTAAACACAGATTTTATTTTCTTTCTGAACACATTTTATCAGTGAGTTATTTTAATAGTTGCTCCGTACACGCTAGTGGGCGTAGTCCTTTTAGCGCCATCGAAGCGTGAAACGGTAAACCTGCGAATTGGATTATAACTAGTATTCATAAATATATTAGATTTGTTAACAGCGTTAGGTCAAAGTCAAAATATTTATTACATGCTACAACATAACTTTTTATACCTAAATTGATAAAGGAAATTCGAAAAATGATGGACACGAGCAGGACTTAACACCTGTGAACTTAGCCGTACCATATAACTTCTTATATATTGAAACCAGTGGCAGTATAGTCTTAATAAGATCAAGGTCGCTCAGAAACACTGCTTCTTCTTTGAGGGTCAGTATGAGCTGTGTTTGCTGCTTTTTCAAGTCAAAAACGATGAACTGTAATAGTTGTTATATTATATTATTACAGAATTGACTTAATTTTATGGAGTGGCAAAGTGATTAGGTTGTACTGAAAGGTATCGGATCCCCGCATGAAAAAGGGTTGGCTTAGGGGAGTCTAGATAGTTGTACTGATTTTGCTACTTAACTGAACTACTTAACTTACTATACATCGAGTGGTATGACCGTTGGACTGCCAAGTCAAAGGTCGCAAGTTTAAACCCCGGCACGCACCAATGTCTTTTCGAATTCATGTGCGATAAATTAGTTATCAGTTTCCAAAAACGGTGAAGGAAAACATCGTGGGGGAAACCGGCACACCTGAGAGATTTTTCAACGGTGTGTAGAGCCATGTCAGAGTTGTTGTCATGTTTAAACTCTGATACCAGGTTGTTCATCAACGATACAATAAGAAGAAGAAATTAAGGCATTCATGTATGACCATAGTAAATCAGTTTTTGTTTTTAAGCTACAAAAGAGCACATACGAAACTTCATAATCTATGGTTACGGGATCGGCTTATGTTCGTTAGTCTTTCAGCCTTCTAGCTTTACCAAACAATGCTATATGAACGTTGTTAACTGAGTTAATTCAAGAGGATTTACAGTGAAGTTATTTTAAACTAACGGTGTGTATGTGTGTGTGGTAGGATCCTACCACACACACACACACACGCAATAAGTAGGTAATACTTAACGCACACAAGATCAGCCAAGTGTAGAGTACTCGACTTAATAAATCTTCCGGTCCATAACTAATCGGAGATATAGAGATGGAATTGAATTTACTTGTTACTCAATTAGACCCCCACGATCTCGAACGAGGGACTTTGAGATCAATATAGGTAGTTAAATGATATTAATAACTTAGAATAAATGGGGAAGAAACTAGTGAGTGAATGAAAGAAGATCATCCCGATAATACATTGGTGACATCAAATTATAGAAGCAAGATTATGATCATGTAATATGATAATTTTTATATTTTTAATAAAATTGTTTATTTTATCAATCGCTGCCTGCCTTGGACGCAGTATTAGACACGTCTCAGTTTTCTCTTAATTAAGATAAATGATTCCCGCATATTAAATGGACTGGACTTTTCACTAGTGTCATTTAAAAGTAAAAGTCGTTGCTGAATATACACTGCTGGTCACAAAAATATACCTAGTAGAGTGTTAAGTGTTACTGGATATTCCCTGTATGTGATTCACAGTAGCAGCAGGGAGTCCGGATTTGTTCCCGGTTGATGGTTATAGGCTCGCCCCCTATTACTGTGGGATCAGTGCACCTCTGCCTACCACTTCGGGGTATACAGGCGTAATGTTATGTTATTTTATTAAAATTAACCAACTTACACACTAGATAAACATATGTTATCGGTTAAGATTTTTTTCGTGCGTGCGTGCGTTTCACAAACATAAAATATCACATGCACAGACACCCAGGCTTGAGACAAACATTTGTGGTTCGCACAAACTTTTGCCCCATGCGGGAATCAAATTTAACCGTTAGCGCAGCAGTCCAATCGCTTAGCCACTGTGCCAATCAGGTCTTCAATGATAGAACCTTAATTTGTAAAACTAAAAACAAAATGCCGTGCATGCCGTGTGGTATCCGGCCTAGAATTGACCACCCCCTTTCTTCCCGTGGGTGTCGTAATAGGCGCCTAAGGGAAAAATCCAGAAGATGGGCAGCAGCGTCTTTTGTAACTTGACCATCAATACTGCGATCCCCAAGCCGCTTGCCAAGCGTGGGGATCGCCCCTCTTTAAGGGGGAGGCCTCTGTCCTGCAGTGGAGGTGTTTCGGCTGATGATGATGAAAAACAAAATCTTCTTTCATTATTCTGCTGTATAAGGCTCATAAGAAAAGAGAATGTCCATGGTACACCGTGTGCTTCCTCAAATTGTAGGTTCAAGAAACAATTGCAATATTTTTAATATCAATTTGCTACTAAAGTATTTCTTTTATTACAGTAATAGTTTGAGACACTGATATAAATAAATCATAATCATCTGTGTTGATAAGCAGTACGTTATCAGATAACACTACAATTAAACGCTACAGTCCCTCGCTGCGCCTCGCGTACTATCACGTGACATCATTTGTATTGTGAATCTAACTGTCTTCTGTTATTTATCAATAGTTTGACATCTACGGTTCATTGCTTCCTAGTGCATTTTTTTTCTTGAATATTTTGTGTGAATGCAAAGGATACTTCCTGATTTGATGATAATCCAATATATGAAATTGTTTTTGTTACATTGGCTATAAAATATTCGAAATCCACGCAGGCGAAGTCGCGGGCGGAAGCTAGTTCATTATACAGTACAATACAATATCTTTATTGCACTCCATTGAAACAGATTTTATGCAAGATACCTAACTTAAATTAGTATTTATCCACTGCTGTATAAAGACCTCTCTTATTCTGTGCCAGTTTCAACGCCTCTGTGCCAGCCCGATCCAGGTTCCACCTGCTAACCCTACGATGTTATTACTTAGGCCTACTTAATTAAACAGTAGTCTTCGCACTATTTTGGTTGCGGTCAATATTATACTCGACAAATGGCATTAACAAGTAAGACTTCTCGAGTTCAAGGTTATGCGTGCAGACCGACGCGACGCCGACGTAGATAACATAACTGTCGCGTTCACTAACTATAAATATTGACGGTACATTTACTGAAATAGTATTCATGTGCTTGTGTTTAATGCAATTAAAGTTAAACGTTCGTTATGTGGGTGTCACCAGCCTCTGTTTGATGTGAAATGGAAAAGTGTTGCTGAATAAAAAAGATGTACGGTATGTTTATTTTAGATAAGTGTCTATTGTTCGGTATAAAGTGTATACAATGAATAAACGCTTAAAATACACATAGTGTCCCTATAATTTGGCTTATTCATCAACTTGCGAGCGTGTGACTCGCGTGTGCGCGCCACTTGGCACCCTCCGTCACAACACAACATGTCAAATAGACATATTTTCTTTCAACCAACCATCAAACGCGGGCAAAACCGCGGGTAATAGTAAGTTATTTAAAGTTTTTGGTTTCAATCCGTTTTTATTATGAATGGACTTTGACGTGCGCGCGAGATGACGACAAATAAAATTGGTAAAATCGGAAAGTGCCAAGTCGCGCGCAATCGCCAGTTTCACACTCGCCAGTTGATGAATAAGGCTATAATTTTCTAAGAACAATAGTCCCGCGTAAATAAGTCTCTTTATTCCATTCAGGACACAATTACGTGATAATTTCCACACAGAAAAGCCCATTATCTAGTGTTTAATATTTTTAAGAAACTAACCGTAATTAAATAAATTTGACACTTTTTTATCTACAAAAATCTTTAACCCGAGAATGACGCACATTTTATGTAGTTACTTTTAAATCAATTTACTATACATATAACACTTTAGGTGTCGACTGTACGGGCTAGCTGTTATCGGTCTTCATAACACAAGCCGGTACGGCTAGCCCACGCTCTGTCATTCATACCACACAATCGACCGGACATCGATACATATAATGTTTATTTTAAATCTTCCATTATTGATCTACATAATTATAGACACTTGTAGCTCTTTGAATTATTACATGTACTACATCTTACTGCAGTGTCACTCAAGAACTCGTATAACTCAAGTATTCGGATTTAGTGTGAGTTGCACCAACAACTTTGACTTATTGGTTATCGTTAAATATCGCCGCTTGTATGAGAATTTCCTACTAACTTAACGTTGACGTACGGACTTAACGATGACAGACGATTGGTGCAACCGACCCTTAAAGTATCTTAAGTCTTTATTCAGGTCACGTTTAATCTGCGTGCCAAATGTTAACTAAATTCGTTCAGCAGTTTAGGTGTTATTGATCAACAAACATACTCAAAGAACTCGTAATTCTATTTCTAGTTACCGTTAAGATCTATACAACTGTATTGTGGAGACTCATTACTTAATGAAGGGTTGGATTTTGTGGGGCTGTAATTAGTTTAGAGGATAAATTCAATGAAGTCATTTTTAATTATTTATATCTATGCCTAATTTGAATTTCAAAATCATAAATAAAATCACACATACAGACTCCGTACTGCTACTGAGAATTACCTAATACTAAGATCCAATTATACTGTCCGCCGCTGGCATTAAACCCAGGACGCCATATTACTACTAGAGCTTTAAAGACAGTGGATCTGACGTAGTTTATTGTCAGCTAGAAGACCCTTTTCTATGTTATAGGACAACACAACCTAGCAAAATAGGGGATTATCAACCTTTCAAATAATCAGTGCGAGTGTGGTGCTACAGATCAGACTATGACCCACCTGCTCAAATGCCCCGTGTGCCCTTTCACCTGCACTGGATGACATATACAAAGCATCAAATGCCGCTTTAAACGTAGCCAATTACTGGGTGAATAAAATAACCTTTTAAACACCTTAAAAGATGTTATAGGTTTAGAATCTATATTATTATTATAAAGCTGAAGAGTTTGTTTGTTTGCTTGAACGCGCTAATCTCAGGAGCTACTGGTCCGATTTGAAAAAATCTTTCAGTGTTAGATAGCCCGTTTATCGAAGAAGGCTATAGGCTATAAAACATTCGAAATCCATGCGGGCGAAGTCGCGGGCGGAAGCTAGATATTATATAAATAAATAAAACATTAACCCATCATTTCAGGACACATTCGGACGCGCCAAGAACTGGGTGAAGGAGCTCCAGCGGCAAGCGTCGCCGTCCATAGTGATCGCGCTGGCCGGCAACAAGAGCGACCTGGCCGCCAAGCGCATGGTGGAGTTCGAGGAGGCGCAGGCCTACGCCGACGAGAACGGCCTCCTGTTCATGGAGACCAGCGCCAAGACCGCCATGAACGTTAACGACATATTCTTAGCTATCGGTGAGTGAGATACTATAGATATATATCTATCTATACATACCCCGCCATGCACCATTAGTTATCAGCTGCTAAAAACGGTGAAGGAAAACACCGTGAGGAAACCGGCACACCTGAGAGATTTTTCAACGGTGTGTAAAGCCATGTCAGATGCCTACAGGCGGTTTAAACTCTGACACCAGGTTGTTCATCAACCATACGATGAGAAGAATTACTCATTTTGGTAGACAAGCTCGGGATGTCGATTTTTTTTCTTTCGACTGCTTAAATATGATCAATAACGGGTAATGAGTGCCCCATTTCTTTTGTTGTACAATTAAAAAATAGCCATGTATAAGCAAACCAAGTATCTAATCAAAAAAGTATACATTATTTGCAAAAAATATATCACTGAACCCCACACTAGGATACCCTGTGTCGTGAGGCTCATCTACTTCTTCTTCCTATCGTATGGTTGATAAACAACCTGGTGTCAAAGTTTAAACCGCCTGTAGGCCTATGACATGAATTTACACACCGTTGAAAAATCTCTCTGGTGTGCCGGTAATGTGTCGTAAACATAATTATATATAAGCATTTAATAATTGATGATTAAAAAATACGCACTACATATCGAGGCTTATACGAAAACAGGCATGACCAGTAGTTAGTGAGGTGTGTGTTATGTAATTTAGATGTCCACTGACGTATGTGTGTGTTGCAGCGAACAAGTTACCAAAGAGCGAGGGCGGCGGCGCAGGCGCAGCGGGCGCGAGGCGGCTCGGGGACCCCGAGCAGCCGCGCGGGACCTCCTGCTGCAAGTGATACCCGGGGGGGGACTGGTCAGGACACTTATTATGTATTAATTTACTGCTAGTTTTAACACGCGACTCCATCCGTGTTTTTCTTTTTTGCCCTCGGATCCCTAAATGTTTTTGAAATTCAAAGTAGTCTGAGTTACTCGTTAAAACATCAGCTATCCGCCAGTGATATTCCCAAAATATGATACAATCCCGTGATTAAGAGTTTAGCCGAAACAAACTGACAAAGAAAAGAATATAGTTTTTAAACATAACTGGCGAAATATGGGTATACTATATGTGCACCTCTACATACCCCTTCTGGGAATAAAAACGTGATGTTATGATATATACTTAAACGACGATCCGTGTGATCTGACGAGCTAACGTAAATGAGAGTTAGCGCTTTGTCACAATCGTTGCAAATCCATGGTACCAGGTACCTCTATGGAACCGGCGAAGTGTTAACACCCAGTTCCCTTGTTTACAGACGAAATCGCCGTACGGTGAGAGCGTGCGCGCGGGTTAAGGGATGAGTGGGCCCGGCAGGCCCCGGGCCGCTTCCTGCCCGGGCCTGCCCCGCCCCGCCCACGCCTGCCCGCTGCCTGCCCGCGCCTGCCCACGCTCAGCCCTGCGACACGTACACACACTCCTACGGGCTACTTGCTATTCAATACACACGAGAATGCTTCAAGTGCCTCGCGAAGTTGTATAGCGAGGCGAGGCAGGGTGAGGCGTACTCAATACAGTTGTATATATCTCGAGGTATTTGTGTTGTAGTATAATCATTGATTGCTAGACAAGTTATCTTCATTTTGTTTCACCTCGTAGAGTATAGAATTCATGCTAGAGATCAGTATAACATAGAACCATCATTTAGCTTCCTAATTTTCATCGTACACGTCTGGTGTAGTATACCCGCTATAATTCATGTAGCCAACCCCCTTAGATAAGTGGAACCAAACCAAACGGTTGGCGAATAGAATGATAAATGTATGGGGATGACACATGTCATCGATAACATAGTCGAAACATTATGTCATCCCCATACATTTTTTTTACTATATATACCGGTTTTTACTCACGTCAATATTCGGGAATGCCGGACTAGTTACCGACTCTAACGGAGCCCTTATTCATGAGCAGGTGACACGTTCGGCTTGCAACCCCGCCGCGTAACCAGCTCATGAATAAGGGCTCCGTTAGAGTCCGAAACTAGTCGGGCATTCCCGAATATTGACGTGAGTAAAAACCGGTATATATAGTAGATAATATGGATAACACTCACGTGAGTTATTATAGTAAACATCTCCTAAATTTATCATTTTATTCGATATCTATTCGCCACTTGTCTAGGGGAGCTGTTGCAGTTTCGTCTCGCGAGGCAGTCTACCGCTGTATACATATGTATATCTACTTATTCTTGCAATATTAATCTATAAAACGAGAACGTCTCGCGAGACAACCTCGTCGTGTCAAAGTGTGTGTACGTCCGCGCGGGCTGCATTAAAAACATTATATTATATTAATAAACAAGCTAATTATAAAAAATGATAACTAGTTTTAAAACTTATTTGTAACTGTAATAAAAATGATTATAATTACTTTCGTTTGTATCAAGTTAGCAGTGCACTGTGCAGTAGGGTTACTTAACGAGATTCCTTCGTTCTTGCAGTAAAGCTTGTGTTATACAATAAAACATTGAAATATACTTTACTTGGGGGACTGTGTAGAACTGTATTTAATAATAACGTTACGGTCGAAATTATGTTACGGTCGAAATTATTTTTACGTTAGAATAATTATACCGGTCTTCTGCTCATCGTCAAAAATGCTTATAGTATCATTTAGTTTAAAACCAACTCCTGCGCAGTTGGGAGTCCACACTGATATTACTATTTCTCCAGCTAAAGTATATTGAGTTTTAATAGAGGCGTTTTATGTCAAAATTAATTGGTGAAGGTGCATTTACATAAGTGTATCGTTAGATATACATTTAATATTATTTCACACATCAGTTCACGTCAGTGTGGCGATCAACAAGACAATTGTTTTCTTTTACATATTTTTCGTTGTTGGCAACTGTTATATACATTAAAAAACTATAATTTTACGTGAAAATCTTAGGCTTGTTGGTAGCCACAGAACTAGCTTGCATTGAGATTTTAATTAATATTCTTTTACTTATAAATGTTATTTTTAGTCGGCATTCGTTGATGAAATTTTTATTTAAATTAGAATTGTTGAAAATGATTTAATCAAATATGTGTCTCCAATACGAAAACACGTGACGCTTCGTAATATATTGTAATTTTATATAAATACTAGAGTAACATTTATAAGTGCGGAGTTAGGGTCGAAACACACCAGCGTTGCAGCGCCGCAACGCTAAAATTCGTGTCGTAGCAGGTGATTTGTTGATATCTTTGGTCAAGGAACGCCCCTGTAAACGTAAAACGCTTTGTTTCGCGGCACCGCAACGCGTTTATGTGTTCAGGCCCTTATGTAGGTAATTATGGTCGTGTTTTGAAGGTTCCCTTATCCGAAGCCCTCGACCCAGGTCAATGCATCGCTCGCTACTTCTCGTGTCCACGTCGTTGTAACCTCATGTCTGTCACATAATCATTCACGTTCGTCCCTACACATTTCAATACACTTGCGAAATATTCCCAACACAATGTACTCGATGGGAAAATTCCCAACGGAGTGTAGCGGTTGGGAATAAGTAGCCAAGTGATAGAAACATTGATATAATTAATAAAATGAATTGAATTCTCATTGAAATGTTTAGGTACCAACTTCCATCCATTATTTTAGTTCAAAATAATATAATATGGCATAGTTAATGAAACATAGATTTACACTTATCAGTTAGGAAGTTATATTGTTATTTTTAAAACACTAATTATTCGATGGATAAATTGTTCTATACATACTATTAATTATTATGTATATTGTCTTGTATAATTTATATTTTATAAGTAAAATGTAAACGGTGGGGTCATTATTGTCGTATCCTTTTTTTTAATCGCATTCCATACAGGGAGGATTCACTAGGGTCTGTGGAACCCGAATGCTAGAAAATGTCGATAATATTAGGCTGTTATCTCGATCATTCATAGCAATCACATCTCTATTTGTCGATACATTGCAAGTTCAATGCTCGTTCCTTAATCCAGTTTAACAGCTTACTGATTTAGAAGACGCTAAATATTAGCAATATATTACTGTGTCTCAGTATCGCTTATTAATTGTTATTTTCCTTCAACGGCTTGCATCACTCCTTACTTAGCAATTTATTTTATCTAGAGGGTAGGTTAACAACTGTTCAAGAACGGGACAGGTCTAACCGTCAGTCTAGACTAGGGTTGTTACGGAACTTCGGTTTAGATTCCGAAATGACGGAACTTCCGATTGATTTTAAACTTTCGGTCCCGAAAGTTTTCAATTGAGTGTTCTATCGGAGCTTGAAAGCAATACGCAGTGACTACGAACGTCGAGCGAGAAGAAACAGCAGCAAGAAACATCTTTCATCACATTTTTACTAAATAATGTGATTAGTTGTCTCCAATTCTAATTATTTTTTCGAAACAATCCGGTCGATCCAATTTCGACTTTGGTTTCGGTTCCGACAAAATAAGTTCTAAATATCCGGTTCCGATAAAACTAATTCCGTAACATACCTAGTTTCGATTCATGAGACACCCCAAGCCTGTGAAGTTGAGAATATAATGTAGTTCATGTGACTGTCAACGGTTTAATCAAAGCTTGTAGATGAATCTGTTTCATGGTGTTCCAGTGTCTAGTAACATCGTTTGGCGGTAGTTTGATTCATGACGTCACGGCCAGAACATGAACAGTGCAACTGGCATTGAAAGCGCCGCTTCCTCGTCTTAGGGCGGGTTGCTTCACTTGACGCAAACGTTAAAAATGCCATTAACAATTTTGTTTTCTACCAGCCGTTATAACGCAAAAATGTTGTCTTCTCACAGCCCTAATAACGTTGACTACCGGTTTTTATGCCACGAAACAAAGCTTCAAGTTTACGTACTTTAAACGTCTGCAATGGTTATTATGACATACGTACGTGTTTGAAACAACCCGCTCTTAAACCCTAACGTTATGTTGCCACGAAGTTGACAGTCTAGTTTTTAAAACTATTTCTTTTGGAGTTCGTCGTCTTGTGATGTTCTGCTTGACTGAGGAAGCGGCAATCAATATTGAACTTTATACCAACTGAATAGAGTAGTTGTTGCAGTTCCCCGAAATTGGTTAGTAATAGTAGCACTGGCCGCGGCTGGCCACGGACGCCGATCATGGTCGTATTGTATGTTTTTTGTATTGTGTAAATATTTTGGATTTATTAAGAATATTATTATATTGATTAAAAAAACATTGTAAATGGACGTGTTTTGTGCGTTTTATTTTACCTCCTCCTTATCACTTGCAACATTGACTTAAATAATAAATCCTTTTAAAACTCCGAAATTACCTATACATAGTACTATGAAGATACACAAACCACAATTATTTCAATGATCTTAAGCGACAGGTAAATTTTAAAAACACTACCCTCATTTGCGTCGCGTAGTCAGGTAATTATTTTTCACTCCGGCCTATTCTCTATGCCTATCGCGTACTATACTATGACTGTTGAATGTGAGTGTCTTTTAATACACATTTGTCTACCGCAGGGAATACACAGTTATTTTAATAGAAAATAATTAATAACATCATCTTATACGAGTGTATTTATTAAGTAGACAAGTATAAAACACATTTTATAGATATTTGCCAGGAATAAAAGATTGTTCAGTAAACATTGTTTAATAAGTACAGAACATACATTAATTAATGTTTAATTACATACAACGAATAAATTAGCGGCAACCAGTCTATGGTTACTTATAAACAATGTCTATCTGCGTAAACTCGTATCTTAAAATATATTAGTATTTATGACTAGTCTATTATTTAATTACATAATGCATTTGTTGTGCACAATAAAACAAACGGAACATTTAACTATTCGATATCATTACATATCTTTGTACAACATTGAAGTACATTTCACATACTTTTTTGGTCTCGGCAACACTTAATCGTTGATAGAATTAGTTCAGAAAGTTGCCATCACTAAAAATGGCGCTAGTTTTGATTTGAGGATACAATAACTATGAGAGAAGCTTGGTTGGATAAGTATCAGTGCTGTTTATATAGAAATGATTTAATTTGCTCAATTTAAACTGTTTTACTAATTTATAGGTTCAAAACTATCATAAAGGAAATTCTCGACTGATTCGAAATAATTATATGATAAAAAAAAATTGTTGATTGGTAAAAAAATCGAGTAAATCTTCTACTTATCGTATGGTTGATGAATACCTGGTGACAGAGTTTAAACCGCCCGTAGGTCTCTGACATGGCTTTACACACCGTTGAAAAATCTCTCAGGTATGCCGGTTTCCTCACGATGTTTTCCTTCACCGTTTTTAGCAACTGATAACTAATTTTTAGTACGCACATGAATTCGAAAAGACATTGGTGCGTGTCGGGATCGAGCAAATGAAAATCATAATTATTGTATACAAATAAAACTATTGAGATTACCTAACATATGATCAAAAAATAACTCTCTAGCACCAAATACAACATTAAAATTAGGCCTCCATGTAAATTACAATTAACTTTAAACCAGTAAATAAATAATAACAGGTTAGAACACGACAGCTGACAAAGCATTTGATTTGCAGTTGCTGCGACCAATAGAAATTCTCATAGGTACAGTCAGCATCAGATTTTCATGTTAAGAAACCTTATGTCAAATAATTGAGATAAATAAATAACCATCAATTTAAGTGATTTGAATTAATTATAATTTAACTTGAAATAATGTTTATGACAATGACATTATTTGAGATATTCGCAGATCACCATTCGGACGCTTCTATAAATGTCCATCCACTTATATTGCTGACTGTACGTATCAACGATAATTTCAATTAGTTTTTGTCGAATGTCACTAACATGTAATTTTTGACATTATTGAAACTACGAGAATTTCCTTGATATTGTAGAAATAATTGTAACGCGGCCTGATATCAGATCAGAAATTTACTATAAATTAACAGGATTTACGGATAATATTGACATTGGAAACAATTAGATTTGCAAACGACATAAGTTAAAAAATTCGTTTCGATCAAATCCCACGTGCATTTTACAATACACTCATCGAAACTATATTTTTTAACGTTATAAGAATGAGCTTCAGTATACATATGTACACGAAAAATGTCGTAAGACGTCGGATATGTTTCCCGGTACAACCGTACCAAATACAACATTACAAGTTAGTAAGTTACATCAGTACCGGCACTAGTAAGATTGTATACAACACGCAAGAATTTCACTCGATCATAAAGAGCGTGTAAGCGCGCCTGAATCGAGTTCTACTATTGGCCGGTTGTATAGGCGCCAAGATAATAATTATGAGGTTAAGTACAGATACCAGCAAACATCTTATTTGCAGAGATCGTTATTTAGGACTAATTAAGATACAGTTAATATAATGGAATCTAAGACTGAAATATAAATTTCAGTATTTTGAAGTACCTATCCACCTCATTGCTTTCTCAATAGTTTATATGATTATGGTCTTGTTATGTTATCCAATCTTTCATACAAGTCACTAATTAAGGTCGTAGCACATACCAATCCGGAAAGGGATCGTCACCGTATCAACTCGAAGCGTACAGTATTCTTTGTATGAAACTCCCTACTAGCACACTAATCGGAATCGTAACGTAATCGCGTCGTAAGCGCGGCGTCGCCTGACCGCAGCCGAGGCGACGTATCGGAGCAGCTGATCCGCTGTGATCACGTGCTTACGTAAGGTTGACGCCTGTTGGACGGGAGGCGAAAGGCGATACGGTGACTATCACTTTTCGATTTGATATGTGTGCTATGGACCCTTAACTAGCTAATGATTATGCTACGTTTATACAGACAAAATAGTGTAGCTCTTTGATATAAAATCAGTGGGCAGATTAGAGTATTGGTTGATCAATCCTCGCCACCGCATTGCGTCCAATCTTTTACAGACGGTACCTAACAAATCTCAACTAATACTTGCTGGTATCAATACCATTCTATTTAAAACCTAAAGTATCCGCAATAAGGTCCATAATATGATTTATCCTCGATCACTTACTAGCCCGATGACCCCCGATGTAACAAGTCCTGCAGGTGTAGCAGCCGCTCACAGCTCGTCATCAAAGTGGTCTCCCATGAGGTCGCTGCCGTAGTCCGTGGCCTCGCTGCCCACGAACACGTCGTGATGCTGCAGGATCTCCTCGAAGGTCAGCAGGTCATCGTGGTCGTCATCAGCTGACGCAAATAAGTGATCCACTTCTTCGTCTGCTATTTCTCTGTAATTTGTATTTATTTATTTAGAATTCCCTTAAAAGCAATCTATAACAGGAATATAGTCTGCTCTGCAAAACAGTTTGTAGATGCAAGATATACACTACAATATTTAGTTATCAGTTGCTAAAAACGATGAAGGAAAACATCGTGAGGAAACCGGCACACCTGAGAGATCTTTCAACGGTGTGTAAAGCCATGTCGGAGGCCTACAGGCGGTTTAAACTCACACCAGGTTGTTTATCAACCATACGATAAGAAGAAGAACTTCAATATTTTATAATGCAGACGTTTTTTATGATATTATAGCTTCCGCCCGCGACTTCGCCCGCGTGGATTTCAAATGTTTTATAGCCTATAGCCTTCCTCTATAAATGGGCTATCTAACACTGAAAGAATATTTCAGATCGGACCAGTAGTTCCTGAGATAATTTAATGTGCAAATAATATTTACATACAATTTGTAATAAGACGATTTATTTGTTACTTTATACTTTTCTCCCGTCATTAAATCCTGCTCATGTATATTCGCTGGTAAACCAAGTTACTGCCTAGTAACAATATAAAATTACATCATAAAAACAGTCAATTCATACCTTATTCTGAGAACATATTGCGCAATTTGTATCGGATTGTAATTTTCAACGGCATACGAGCAAATTACTCTAACATAAGTAGCTTGATATGGATGAACAAATTAAATTTTCTTAGCGGTTCTAAATTCTCATGTCTAATGCACCCACAATGTGCAGAAAATTCAAAGCAACGAGAAAAAAGCTGGTTAAGCTTGCTCTGTGCTGGACCTTAAGACCCTCCCATAGTTGTCTTGGGCTCAACATAACACAACATTTCAGAAATCATTTAATTCGACTTCACATATGGCAGCACAAAGAAAAGGTAAAACAACAAGAAAATACTATCAGTAGTACCATCAAACATGCAATACCGAAAAGGTCACCAACTCAGCATATGCTGAGTGTGGAATACCCAGCGCTAGTTTTCACATACACATCACGCCTGTATTCTCCGAAGAGGTAGGCAGGTAGGTCTCAATGTAATAGGGGGCGAGCCTATTGCCACCAACTAGGCACAAATTCCAGATTCCGTGCTGCTACTGAGAATTCTCTACAAAACTAACACTTGGGCTCAAAACTTAAATCCAAGCTACATCAGTAACATACTCACTCGTTATTGGGTATGACCCATGTGTGTATCTCTGTCATGTCGATAATGCCGTCCTTGTTTAGATCCAGGTCGTTGTCGAACTTATCCTTCTCTGATATCAGCCACGCTTTGTCCTGCTGGTTACCTGTGAAGAAGAAGTACATGTATGAAATGTAATTACCACCTTTGACTCTTTACTCAGTTTTGAGTTTAAAAAATTGCGTATATTTTATACTAGCCGCGCCCAGTGGTGTTACCCGCTACAATTTCACGGGATAAAATGTAGCCTATATGTTAATCCAGGGTGTCAGCTACCCCCATACCAAATTTTAGCAAAATCGATCCAGCCGTTTGAGTGTGAAGAGGTAACAAACACACTCACAAACTTTCACCGTTATAATATTAGTGGGATATATCACTTTTAATGTCTTTATAACTATTTTAATTGGGAGCAGTTTCTCAGTATAACTATAAAAGTACATTTATAAAATAGGTATTACTTGGCGAAATGTCTGTGAATAAACATTTACTACCATCCTGTCGACCATGTTAGGTATTCAGGTATTTCGTGATAAGGTATAGGCACTACTACGGCAAACATATCAAGTCTTGTTAATAGACCACTTTGTTCCATCCTACGGCCACTAGATGTCTATCAAGTTTGGACTAGACTGCCAACGCCTACATCTGACTCTTATCATTGTCTGCAGTTTAATACTATTAAAACTTATTATAGTTTTAAAATACTAACGAAATCTTGACCTCAATATTATGTGTATAGGAACATTTCGAAAAAAATACTGAATTAGTGAAATCTATACACAAATTGGCATAAATATTGCTGAACATACAATAAAAGCCCACCTTTCTTTGAGTCGGTTAATAAAATGGTATCGTGTTATACAACAAAATATAAATGACACCGATAATCACATATCTAGCTATTTCTTTTAAGTAATTGTTTTTCTCGCTGTCGTATGATACAATTATAAAGTACGTCTTAAAAGTGTGTCAGTACTTAGTTCCTAGCGATACAGCATCTAATTGATTTAATCGGTTTAAATTCGTCGCTCAGTGTAACGACTTCAGGATCGGAAGAATTGTAGAGAGCGCAAGATATATGTCGCAGAGTCATTAACCTTTTGGGCGCTACGACTTGTATAGAGGACAAACGTTTCCGTGCTCTCCACGCCATAACTTTATTATTAGTCAATATCTTGACAATCAGTCTTGTGTAATGTAATAACAAACAATAATCGCAATAAATGTTACGATTAGATATTGTCTTTTAATAAAGTCGTAGCGTGGAGGGAACCACAACTTTGTATTTTAATATGGTCGTGGCGCTCATAAGGTTAAATAGCATTGCAAAACTGTTATTTTTGGAAATGGAATGAAATAATAACTGTTAAGATAATGAATAGATAGATTGTGCTGCTGGGTAGTTCATTGCGCCGATTTTCTACCCAGCTATAGCACTAGGAAGCGGTGAAGCGTGGGCGTTTCTATCACCTCAACAGTTGAATGGTTTTAAATATAATTTGATTTAGTCCTAAAACCTCTTTACAAAATTTCATGTGGCAAGCCAAGTAAACCCACGCTTCAATGTATGTATTCGTTTCCGATTGAGTTAATGTAGTCTGACAAGTGATCTGTTTGTTTACCACGCCGACTGCGCCGGCGCCGTTCCCACAGTAATGTTTGCTGTTGAACGTGCGGATTTCCTGGCTGCTTTCTCAAAGACGCCTATTGTATGCCAATACACACATAAAATCTGTGCCTGCGCCTGTTTTTGAGATGGGTGGGAAAAACCACGGATGGAAAAGCCAACTTTGCTCGACCCAGGAATCGAACCTAAGACCTCACGCTCAGCAGGCGTGCTTTGCGACTACTAAACCAACGAGGTAGTCTAGTGTCTTATAATAAGTAAGATAATATATATAGATAATAATTATCATATTGCATCTTATCTCATTCAACTTTTTAAATTTCAATTAGTTACTATATATGATGAGCTAAAGGATAGTATTAAATAGAATTAGTTATATACATTTTCATACATATTACCACTACCAAACACACATACACACACATATATACACACAAACGCCCTCCCATAATACTCCCAACTCCACTTTCAGACACTTTTATTGTTTATAAGCTTAATTGTTATTCTAAATAGCTGTGGATTTTGTGAACAATAAATTAATCAACTTTGTGAATAAAACCTTAGCTTAGGCAGAGGTGAACATATAGTACACCCACATTTCGCCAGTTATGATGTAAGTCCCAATGTAATAGGGGGCGAGCCTATTGCCATCAACCGGGCACAAATCCAGACTCCGTGCTGCTACTAAACGACGCGACAATATAAGTCAAGTAGCAACAGTAATTTAGTAAATGAACCTCCACTTTTACGCCATCTTATCTTCTTTAGAAATGGGAACATTTCTAATAAATAAAGACATTATGTTGATAAATAATGTGCTGTAATGTGTGGACATTTGACCCGTCGCGAGGTGGGCGTAGCTGGCGAAGTAAAAAATGTGATGCGTTGTGTGTATCACGCTTGCATTCACGAAGGGATACAGCAAACACATAACATAACGCCTGTATTCCCCGAAGGGGTAGGCAGAGGTGAACATATAGTACACCCACATTTCGCCAGTTATGATGTAAGTCCCAATGTAATAGGGGGCGAGCCTATTGCCATAAACCGGGCACAAATCCAGACTCCGTGCTGCTACTGGGAATTACCTAATGGAAAACTCAGTAACACTTTGCCCGACCCGTGATTTGAACCCAGGACCTCTTGCTCAGCAGTCGCGCTTAACGACCACTAGACCAACGAGTCAGTCTACAGCAAAGATAATGTTTTGTCAGGTTTAGTCGCATGTCATAGGAGCGGGCAATGATATATCAAAAAGTATAGATACGTCATATGCCAATAACTTAAACGAGAAAAAAACTGTACACACATAATTACACAACTTGACAAAGACGTAAAAAAATGCGTTATTATAACTAACTATGCAATACTAACTTTTAAACTATCGCGTTCCATGATAATTAGAACTACAACACGGGAATTAACGCGAAACTCAGACCTCAACGTCAAGCTAAAATAAAAAAATTGAGTTTCGCGTTAATTCCCGTGTTATAGTTCTAATAAACAAGTGGTTGACACTTGCGTGCGCTTGTCAAACGTCACTCATTTTCGCGTCTTCAAAATCAACGCGGTAGTAACATATCTACCTCATTTAGTATGTATTATCATTCGGGGCGAGTCTATTGTCATTTAACAGTCATAGTAAATTATATTTGTCAGTGGTGTGGTGGTTACTGCCGGAATTTAAATACATAACCTCGTTCATTCAAATTCAGTCTTACTCACAAGACCACCAGAACCTACTTAAAGATTAAAAATGTGAGATAATATACACAAAAAAGCAAATGCAATTTTCTCCACGGTTTCTGATCACGCCCCTTAGACAAGTGACAAAACGCTTGACGAATAGAAATCGAATGGAATGATAAATGTAAGGGGTTGACATAAAGTTTCGACTATGTAATCGATCCCCATACATTTTATATTCTATTCTATTCGCCAAGCGTTTTGACACTTGACTAAGAGGGCACGGAAGAGAATTGTTTTTTTTTATGTGTTTCTACCCCACCGACGAGATCAATACCAGGGAGCAACTGGCTCAGAACGTGAGAACTCACCTCTCTCCCCGACGTACTCGTTGAAGTCGATCTTGCCGTCCTTGTTGGTGTCCTTCTCCCGCAGCGTCTGGTTGATCAGGAACTGGTGCATCTGCTCGTGCTCCTCAGGGTTCGTGAACACCTGGCCAGAACCAACATCATGATGTGAGGTGACAGTGAAATGAGAAGGTGGCAAAGAAAATCTCATCACGTATAGTTCTCGTTTTTCCACTTCTGCTGTGCCCGACAGGATCCATAATGTATCAAAAAATAAAGCATCAAAACATAGTACTTGCATTCTATAATATTACCATATTAATTATATTATTTTTTTTTAGATTTTATTTTAACACTTTTCGACCCGGGAATTGAACCCAGGACCTTTAACTCAGCAGTGGCGCTATACAAGTAGACCAACGAGGCAGTGTTAATCATTTGTACATATAACGAAGTTAACTATTTTATCTGGATGATATTATTTTATACATTACTATAGTACGGATCTCATTCAGTCAAACGTAGAACCTGTACGTAGAGATATTGTTATAAACCAACCTCAAACTCTGCCAGCTCCAATTTTCCATCGCTGTTAGCATCAGCCGTCGCCCACATCGCTTTTTCTTCTTGTAACAACTATGATCGAAAGAATATGTAATTATTATATTACATAAGTATATTATAAGCGATACTTCTGCCTATCCTAAGATGACGCGACATCAGAGAAATCAGAGGAATTCAGAGAAATTCCTAATGTAGTATCACATTAGGGATCTCCTGTATCGTGGGTTTAAAAAAAAACATGCGGGCAAGATTAATGAAGTCTTAGGTACGACCCTTTAGGCCTTTACCCGTTTGAGCGCCAGACAGACATACTTATATAGTTATTACATAGATGCACGAATTATTTACGATCACGAATCTGTGTGACGCGATCCTTTCTCATACATACTTCATTCAATTATTTAGTTAAACCAGTAAGTTCAACATGACTCATACACCCACATACATAATTACTTTCATATATTATCACCATCAATCAATATTATCGATGTAATTATAACACATGTTTATTTATTTCCGTAAACTCGGCGGGTTAATTAACAGCCCACGTGTCGATCGATCAAAGTTAAGCTGCACATACAGCGGCCGTTCTTTAGACGGATGACTATTTTTATGATCAAACTAAGAACCCTCCGTCATCTATATGCATCGAATAGCACGTTGAGTCGTCGGCCCCAGCTATCTTTAGTGGATCCTTGTCATTATGGCAAGTCAGAAGCCAGAACCAGAGGTCAAAACCAGTCTTCTAGAAGACTAAATGCTCCATATATACTGGTATCCAACTCTCTTACAGTCATAAGATCAAGTTATAGGGGGTAATATTACTCACACAGGAATGTAGAAATCAAAATAGTCCATAAAATCAACTGGTGTCAACTCTTTCTGCATCCATAAAAGCAAATATTTATGCAACTACACCAAATTTCACTTCACTGTGCGCACAATGTTCTTAAAAACGAACCCAAAGTTTTGTCTTCACCCATTAACATACAGAAGTGCTTACCATGCCTGAGTCTCCGGTATCGTCTGGCCCCACATCCTCTTCAGAGTCGACCCCAAAGCTGTCATGCAGGTACTCGTTCCACGTCACGGCGCCGTCGTGGTCCTCGTCAGCCTCCAGGAGACGCTCCTGGGCCTCCTCGCGCGATAAGTTGCTGGTGACGAGGACGAATCATTGTGGTGACGGTAATGTTATCAATGAATTAAGCAGGTATAGTACGCGCAAAACTTATTAGACTGCCGAAGTCAGGTGTGAATTTATAACCGCGTAGTTGCGTCGAACAAATGGTTAGGTCCAGGTTACTTGTTGACATACAAGCAACATTCCAGGTACGTAATAACGTTATTTGAACAAAAATGACGAAAATTGAGTAATGTTTCAAGTCCTTGCTTTTCACATTAATTGAGACCAATAAATTGAAAGAGACGCTCAACATAGAGAGGATTGGCTGGCCTATACCCAGCAGTGGGTGATACCGGGCCGAAATGATGATGATGATGAAATTGCAATAGTATTGAAACTATATAGATCGTTTTCTACTAAAAAGTACATACTGAATGTCTATTTAACTAGGCATCCTACCTCAAGAATGCAACAATGATGTATTTACAATTATTAACATATAAAACAATGAAATAGAAGATTAATTTTATCAATTCAAGTCATTTATCATTAATGCATTGTTTTACAGTTTATTTACTAGTTTACTGCTCTCTTAGTCTCCACAATTAGCATAAATATAAATGACTGTAATAGCTAATACTGCTTTACACATTAGTAGTGTGAAATGGTTCTTCCTAAAAACCCATTTGCAGGATTAAGATCATTTATCAATTGAGAAACCATACAATATTTTTTGTCATACAAAGGAGGATTTGAGTAAGTACATAATAATTGGATAATACATAAGTTAAATTATTAAAATAATATTATGTGTATAGATGGTACATATGATTTGACATACAAATAATAATACGGCAGAAAAATTTACATTTTCTAAAATAGATTTTGGGCAACATTTGTGATTTTAATAAACGGGAATACAATAGAATGTTATAATAATTTAGAATTTTGAGTTTGATAGATCTTTTAGATGGTTTTTTTATCAAAACTATTGTTGAAATTTAATCACATAGATGCTGTAATAAGTTTGATTAATCATGTTTTACGTGCAGCAATGTAAGTACCGTAAATACTCATGAAAATAGTGAGAATGATTTTATAACACAATCCTATTTACCAGTTTGTATTTAAGATGTGCAACCATGTACTTATAAAATCTTCAAATTTTAATTATAAGTATTGTAATATATTATATTATATATAAATAAAAATGAATTCTAAATGTTAATATACCAGCATATTATCCTGATATATAAAACCTATTTAGATGTTTGTGATGATAATAAGAGAAGTATGCACTAAAACAATAATATTACACATTAGGAACTCACATGAATGACTTCAGGATCCACTGTTTGAGTTCAAGCCGGTCTATGTGCTCATCCCCGTTGAGGTCCATCTTGGGCAGCATCTGGCCCAGCCGGCGCTTGGACTCCTCTGGACTCAGCTTATCAAACTCCTCGGCCTCCCTAACACTCCCTAAGTAATAAGTAAAGGCTATCACTAGAGGCACCAGGATAAACAAAGCGTTCTTAACCGACATCGCGGCGCGCGCCGACCGCTATCGCATTCCTTATCAACTAAGCGAACTGTTGCAAAACTAAGCCAGGTAGCGGCCGGTCGACGTCACACAAAAAAGCAGTAAAACACACTGGGTACCTAAAATGGCCTCGTGGTCGAACTCAGAGTTGTGGCCGGCGTCGCCGTAGTGCTCGTAGTCTCTCGCGCGGAAGCTGCCATCCGAGTCTCTCTCCAGGTTGTCCACGCTGTGCCCGTGCACCGCCGCCGACGCACAATACACCAACACGTTGTGAATCAAAACAAAACTCAAGAAATATTTAAAAGCCATTTTATTGCACGCTCGTTTAAGTTTCTTATTTGTAATCTCGATTTAATGCCTTTAATATGCAAATTTCATGATATTATTGTTTATTTTTAAAAATAACATTGACGGGGCAAAAAAGAGCAATGCATACAGTTTTGATTGATGGCACTAATTTGGTGTTGCCAATGAAAATACATAAAAAAACACTGATTGCAATAAAATCAAAAAGTTTACGTTATCATGTCACCTTATTTAATTTTGAGATTAAATAACATGAGACTGAACATTACACTTTTCAACTTGAATTCTACAAATAATTTGATTCAAAATAAGCTATTCTAATTTTTGTTATGATTCAGGGAATGAGGACAGCGCGCGTTTGACGGGGCTCGCAATCACGCAATGTATTCAGATAGTGACTGTTGGATAGGGCGGATACGCATTGTTTGATTTGAGTGTAATATTATACTTTGTGTTTATGCAATGATATTAAAATATCGCGTTTATGATTGGATAGGTCTCACTGGTTATCATAATCCATCACTCTAATGATCAATCACGTCTCGTCGTGCACGAATATTTGAACCGAAACTAAATTAATGCTGTTACAACAAGTCGAAACCATTATAACAGTGAAGATATCTTTGTATAAAACTATATTTAGATCAAAGAAAACACTTACTATGAGCATTGAGCATGCATGTGAAGAATGAAAGAAAGATGACCTACATTATTTTATTTTCAACATTTTGATTACGTTAACTACCGAACAGCATTAAAGTATTATGGCGTTATAAGTAGTATGTATTTATATGTGTTAATAAAATATCAGGTGGTTTCAAACGTTTATTTTAGCAAGTTGTTAGCAGCCATCACGATCAACGTGATTCTGCGTCCAGCGATATGGTTTGGATACGCTGCTAGGAACTTTGACAGGTGCTTGCGAACCTCCCCTACAACAAGCGAGAGATGCGCACGAGTGTCCTCATTGCCTACATCTAAGTTTATTATCGCCTCCTCCATGTATCTGGAAACAAAATAAAATTGCATTTAATTAATAGGAATATATTCGACACCCAGATGGGTGTATCTGGGTGTCGAATATATTCCTATTAATCAGTTTAGATAGATTCCATGCCTTTGCCTGCAACAATTTTTTTATTTTATCCTGCCGAAGTCATAATTTACGTTAGATCTTCGTTTCCAGCATTCAGTGACTTCAATTCGATTCCAGCTCCGCACATATATAATTATGTCTTTTAAAAATGATCCGTACGTTTTGCCCCCATTTAATCAAAAGGTCACAACGTCTTTCCCACCTGCACTTCAGCTGTGTCTCATGCAGCATATCAGTGGCGAGCTGCTGTAAAAGAGACATTAGGACGTGCTGTTGCAAACTGCATGGTGCCGCGAAGACCTTCCCAGGGTCCACGGCCCTGCAGGCAGCCATCACCAGCGACAGGTCGGCCGCAGACAGTGCACGTTCGAACGAACCGTTTACGTCACCATCTTGAATTTGCTTGTTGATAAGCGCTACTTGCATCTACAACAAAAAAAAATGATCGACCTAATCTTTTGTCTGTTTGTTTTCGTCATCATTTTATTTCCACATTAAGCTTAACTATACTATGTAAGATAGGTAGGTATACCTAGAATAAACAAGTCCACATGATTCCCTTATGAAATACGTTTGCCACCTTTTGGGACCAATGTCAAACGGCGAAAGAAAGAGGGTGTAAGTTTATAGACTCCTAATAAATCAGAACACCTTCCCATAAGGCGATTACTGGCATTCCAAAAGAACGAACATGAATGAACGAGGATCAAGGTAACAATTTATTAGGTACGTAACTACTTAAGTACATTAGGAATTACTATATGAGTGCGAATAGATATGCGTACCAGCTGGTCGATCACCGACACGTCACGGCCAGCGGGTTGCGGTGGACTGATGGGGACGCAGTCTAGCGGGGGCATGGATCCCTCTGACTCCGAGAGTGTATCCAGCTGGAACTGCGACGTGAACATGTCAAGAACTTTCTCTCGCCAGTCCTTTAGTTCTTTTTGTAGCAACCTGTGAAGATTGAGGCACATTTTTGGAATCATTGGACGCGTTAATTGACCTTATTAAATTATACACAACATTTAATTAATTAAAAGGTGTTAAAGGTGTGGCGCAGCTTGGGAGAGGCCTATGTCCAACAGTGGACTGCCATAGGCTGAGAGATACATTCATACATACAGTCATGCGTATTTCCACGAGGGGTAGGTAGAAGCCACGGATTTCAATTTGCTACGATCCTGACATACTTCTTGCGCACGCTCGTCGGTTAAGGGTACTCCTCACTTGACCCTTTTTATATTTTACTGGTAAATTTTTGAATTAGTTGGTGCATGGTGTGTATATAAAGTAAATATATTTTTATAGTGTCGTAAAACTGACCCAGTATTATTTTATTAGTACCTACGTACGTCCCCATTACTGTCAGTAAAACCCAGCATATTTTATTGACAAAAGACTTGTAAATGGGTGACCTCTTATTCATAAACTAATTCATTCATTTTTAGGTCTCTGCCTAAACCCGTCGTTGGTCTAGTAGTCGCAGTACGCGACTGCTGAGCATGAGGTTCTAGGTTCAAATCCTGGGTTGACAAAATAGTTATTGGGATTTCCATTAGGTAGTTGTCAGTAGCAGCAAGGAGTCTGGATTTGTGCCCGGTTGATAGCAATAGGCTCGCCCCCTATTGCTTTGGGACCTATAATATAACTAGCGAAATGTAGGTGTACTGTACACCTATATCCAATGGCGGATTTGCAGTCTTAACCGCCCTAGGCCCCAGGCCATGTAGTAAGTATCAGCCGCTCCTTTCTCAGCACCCGTCATATATACTACAATGAGGAATTTACTATTGTACTTAGTACTTTGAGATTGAGTTATTTCTTGTTATCATCAGTGATTTTTTTGTCACGATTGGCCACCCCTAATATCTAGCCGCCCTAGGCCCGGGACTACCGGGCCTTAGGGTAAATCCACCACTGCCTATGCCTACCCCTTCGAAATATTATGTGCTACACAGCCTGGTTATTGGTAGATACGGACATGATTACACCTACATGATTTACATGATACGGAACTATGCGCAGTGCAATGCTAAACGCCCTTTATTGACTGAAGCAACATGTTTGAAATTATAAGACATGTCGGTATTGTAGAAATGAAATAGTACTACCTACTTAAAACGTGCAAATAACTCGTAGAATCAGGACTGTTGTATAAGGCGTTCGTATGGATCGGACGTGTAACGTATTCTTCCATATAACTACCTAAGTAGATAATTAAATAATAACTAATGTTTATATTATAAGTTGTTGATGAAGTTATACGTACTCTTCAACGGTGCACTGAAGCGAGCTGACGATGTTCTTGTCAGGGTCTGCAGTGGCCTCCAGCAAGTCCTGGTGGCGCTCCAGTGCGCGGCGTAGGGCTCCGGACGTCTTGTACACCGACTTGAACAACGATGATGATTTGTCTTCCACTGTAGGTACATGTTCAGGGTTTTGAAAAACTTCAATACACTTGATTGTTATAGGATTGATGAGTGAACTTCAACTAGCTGTTATCCAGAGCTGCAGAATGAAAGAGCTCCTAGTGCCGTAGTAGGAGCTTGCATTGCAGGTAATTTTCTGTTGTGGAAGCGTGATGCCACACAGCATGTAGCAAGTACGTCCGGCGTCCTGTGGGAGAACTTCGGTACCATCCTTGTTGACTGGACAACCTCTTCGCCAAGACATGACCTATTTCCAAATCACAAGCAGCTTGTGACGATACTTGAGTACGTCCGGCGCACCCTGGACGGTCAACCTCGCTACCATCCTTGTTGACTACTCTACATCGCCGCATTCTACTTTGTATTACATACGAAGAAGATGTCACAATAAGCTGAAATACGAAGAAGCACCTACGACTCACGTTCAATAAATGCCTGTTCAATAATCCTGTGTATGTGTGCGATGAGGCGGCGATGCGAGCGCTCCAGGACGGGCAGGTACAGCGTGGACATGTCCCGACTGAAGCACCCGCCGATCAGGCCTCGCACGGACTCCGTGGTTGCGCGCACCATCTGCTCCTTCAACTCCTAGATGAAGAGGATATATAGTGATAGGTACCTACTCCAGAAATAATAGGGAAGGAGAGGGGGGGGGAATATAAGGCTTATTGGAGGTTTTTGTAATGTTTATTTATTTGTTTCTTGTAGCAATTTGAGAGAGATTTGTCTTTTACTCATTCCTCTTTTAACCTACTTATGTACCTCTTTATTTCAATAATGGTCATGTTTTTACGGAAATAGCGTTTTACAAAAAAAAATGCGGCAAAATATCCAAATAGGCATGCATAAATTTGAAAGTATGGCAAGTTCAATAGTATGGATCCTACTTTTAAAGCTTCCGGACTTTCCATAGCCGATCTTAAATAACTGCTGAACAAAACTCTTTAAAATACTCATTACCCAACTCTGCCTAATAAGGCTCGACTGGCTTAGTTGACATCAAGGTATACCTACCAGGGTTACCAGAGGTAGCAAAACCATCACATATTTAGATCAGAACTTATAGGAACCTAGTACCGACGACCTACCTCACTCTGCAGAAAGTTCACGAGGCTGGCTCTGATCTCACTGTCCAGTGACACCTCCTTCCGCGACTCGATGGCGTTGAGCAGGCTCCTGGCGCGGCTGTTCACTGACTCGTTTTCTCCGTCACCGCCATGGGCTACCCCAAGAACTTTGACTCTGTAATGTACACGTCTTAAAAATAAATCAAATTACCTTGATTGTTATGGTAGATACCTACTAATAACTGTACATGTACATTTTTAGTGGTATGATAATGTATTTTGAATAAATTGTAGCGACATCTACCCGTCGAAGGACGCATGACGATGACATTCCTGCATCGCGCCAGCGAAGTAATCTCACGCGCTAGCTATAAATACAGCCGCCCCGAGTTGAGGTTGAAGATCTTCCTTTTCGTTGGAGGAACTCCACATCCCTTCCTCCACAAAATAAAACTACGTAACGCTAAGACTTCAAGACTCGTTTATATACGAGACGTTGGGATCAAAATTCGTCGTTGAATCTATATAATCTATATCAAATCAATGTACCTACCTATGCGTGCTGCACTCTAGTACAATTTATCATGTAGATTTATTGAGGGTGCATTTTAAAACAGACATGCAGTATCACAAACATACGGAATCAGGGTACCAAAATCTCACAGTAAGGAGTCTGGGATTAATCTTATTTGTCACGTGCGGAAAATATACACACCAGCGCTTATCAGGTAATAAATAATATCTACGTGAACTACTGTAGTTACTCGTAAAATTGTGTTTAGACATAACACCTTTGTGCGATAGCGGTCTTCAGCATTTCCACGAGTATCTGGTTGTGGGCGAACTCCGTTTTCTCCATCATGGCCTTGGAGCTGCGGATCTCTTCCTTCATGGTGGTCAGCAGTCGGCACTGCTCCAGGAACATGTCTGTTATGTATGTAATATTGTTGTAAGTAAGTACGTATAGCATCAGCTAATCATACACAGCTCGATTTTACCCATAGTTTAATAAATAACATTATAAGTAATCGTACCTATTTTACTTTTGATTAAATTGTTTTGCGTTCTTACGCAAGAAGAGGAAACGTGGTTACCACCAGTGGCGGATTGACCCTAAGGCCCAGTAGGCCCGGGCCTAGGGCGGCCAGATGTTAGGGGCGGCCAACCGTGACAAAAAATGCACTGATGATAACAAGAAATAACTTGAAGTAAATTCCATATAGTCGTAGTATATCTATGTAGTATGACGGGTGCTGAGAAAGGGGCGGCTGATACTTACTACATGGACTGGGGCCTAGGGCGGTTAAGACTGAAAGTCCGCCACTGGTTACTACAAAAGATACCAACTTAGGTACCCTCCTTATTTTTCGACAAACAATTATTTTTCATTATGGTTTTATAGCATTCTGAATTCTAGATTTATCTGATAGTTAAGTTGATACTTATATAGAATAGAATAATAATTATCGTAGATAATAAACTGCCTTGGAATAACTGCTTGGATGCTTAAGTACCTAATCAGTATAATTACCTACAATATCTGCTTATGTATACCATAACATGAACAGATTTTTTTCAATAAACTCGTAGGTACTCACCGCTCAGCCGATCAATTTTCTGCTCCAGCACGACCAGATAATCACTATCAAACATCCTATCACAGATGCCGCTGTCCATCGGCCGTTCATCCGTGTCCGAGTGCAGGCAGATATCGACCGAAGAGTCACTGTATGTGCGGTGTAGACAAGGGTCATTCTTGTTTACACGCAAGTCAATTGCCGTCTCTTCGCTATGCAAGGAGCTCAAAGACTGACATCTTCGACGCTCCAGGTTATCAAGACCTCGTTTCAGGGGATCCATTGTAGATGATTCTGCGACGTGTTCAATACTAGTTGTGTGGTAACTTTGTTTGACATAATGTTTGCTTCAAACTACCCTCAATTTGTGTGATTATGGTTTTTATAGTGGTTGACGCTGGCGCTTATTTACGTTTTGTTTTACGTATTAGGTTTTTAGGATTTAAGAAATAGAAAATCTTTTTTCTATTTTTATTAAAATTGTTAAGATGTGATATCATAAATTGTAATACATATTTATCTGCGGTTACAGATAATTTCGGTTGAAACTTTGTTGCCGGTGTCCTTACAACGGCGCCTTTCCTTTCTCCCTTCAGATTTCAAATATTTTACTAAGACTATATTTATATTGTCATTAAGCTATGTTGTTGCTAGCAATTATGAGTCCTTGTTCAAACCTACGTTAATTTGTTACTAACCGACTTAAAAAAAAGGAGGTTCCCAATTCGTCGGATCTTTTTTTATTTTTTTAATAATAATGTCCTCCTGGCCGAATTTCGGTAACGGTGGCCTGTCTGGCTTAACGTGCCTTCCGAAGCACAGTGGGGTCTCGACATGTGAAAACGGTCACCTATGACAAGACCGACCGCGGCGAGCACGGCTTAACCTCGCAGATCGACTGATCTTCGGGGTAGCCACATAGCTACGAGCCCCACGATTTCTTAATATATAAGGTAATCGGAACACAAGAACCTTCACATTTTACCCTTTGAAGTAAAATAATAATATTTAATTTTTTTTCACAAATCAGGAACAGGATAACAAAAACACAAAATTACAAATCAAATACGCATTTATTGATGTATGTATTTCTTAGAATAATACTATCAATGTCAAGAGCACCTAAAGCGTCGGCAAAATCAATATCTTATAAAAAAATAACATGGACTCCTCACTCAACGATAAGAAAGTACAAAATGTGTCTATGATTGTCAATCTGGCTCCAAAGATGGCTGTCGCGCGATGGATTGAATAATTATATTCTTTTTAAGGCAAAGGTATCATGATAGAAGTAGATATAAATTGCCTGAAATATCAATCAGCCTCATTATAACGCTTTTGAAATCAATCGGGCGACAATATCAATTAACTAAACAGTCTTATAATCAACATTTCTTACCGACTGACAATTGACTATAATTACCTTAACCTAAAATATATTGATTACATACAGAATCAGCATAATCAGAAAGTTGGAATCTTTCATCGTCAAATTATGATAGAATGCCTGCATCTATGAAGTTACTTGGCACGAGGAATAATCAAAGTATAAAGGATTAATAATTGAAAGCGATACAAGCCTTTTTAACCGACTTAAAAAAGAAGGTTTTCAATTCGCCAGAATATTTTTTTTGTTCTTGTAGGATTCTTAAAAATAGCCTAGAATTTGACCTACGCAATTTTGAATGACGTTACCGGTTAACTGATTCTGATATAAAATAAGAAGAGCTTTAGAGAATATATTAAATTGGAGTCAGTATTACCAGTTACAGTCAAAGATGTTGCCACATCAATTATTTTTACTTCAAACACTGTATTCAGCCCCCCTAGACAAGTGATAAAACGCTAGACGATTTTTTTCTGGATTTGGGCTGGATACAGTACAATAAAATATTTGATGTGGCAACATCTTTTACTGTAACTGGTAATACTGACTCAAATTGAATATACTCATATGCTTTTCTTTTAATTGTATCAAAATCAGTTAACCAGTAACGTCTTTTAGAATTGCTTATGTCAAATTCTAGGCTATTTTTAAGAATTCTACAAGAACAGTTCAGAATCAGATAAACTTCCAAGTCAAACAAGATGGCTACATTATACAACAATAATGCAACGTTCTAAATTATCAGACAATACACAAAACGTTCAACGTTGCTCACAGGGTCAAGAGTGAGGAGTCATTAGACACACACAGCGTTCTATCATACACTAAGAAAGTAAAGTACCAAATAAGGCTGCATTACATGCTATCTCGCTATAGAATCAGCAATTTTCTACTTTGCAGGATTTAACCCGTTCACTGTCCGTTAAATAGACAATAGTTACACAATGGGGGCTACCGTTTTTGAGCTCACCAGTTGGCGCCACTGAGTCAGGTCCTAAGGTACAGCTAATATATAAATAATACTATAATGATGCTTTCGGGTTTTTATTTTATTCTTTAATGGACAAATAGCTTTGTTTACATGTCATCATTATATTATAGCCTTTTATTTTGTTAACTGCAGCATATTCAGTAATTCCCACATTATTTTTGTAAACCTTTAAAAAGTGAGTGGTAATTTTCACTATATCATGCGAAATAATTCTAGTTATGTATGTAATATTGTTGTAAGTAAGTACGTATAGCATCAGCTAATCATACACAGCTAGATTTTACCCATAGTTTAATAAATAACATTATAAGTAATCGTACCTATTTTACTTTTGATTAAATTGTTTTGCGTTCTTACGCAAGAAGAGGAAACGTGGTTACCACCAGTGGCGGATTGACCCTAAGGCCCAGTAGGCCCGGGCCTAGGGCGGCCAGATGTTAGGGGCGGCCAACCGTGACAAAAAATGCACTGATGATAACAAGAAATAACTTTAAGTAAATTCCATATAGTCGTAGTATATCTATGTAGTATGACGGGTGCTGAGAAAGGGGCGGCTGATACTTACTACATGGACTGGGGCCTAGGGCGGTTGAGACTGAAAGTCCGCCACTGGTTACTACAAAAGATACCAACTTAGGTACCCTCCTTATTTTTCGACAAACAATTATTTTTCATTATGGTTTTATAGCATTCTGAATTCTAGATTTATCTGATAGTTAAGTTGATACTTATATAGAATAGAATAATAATTATCGTAGATAATAAACTGCCTTGGAATAACTGCTTGGATGCTTAAGTACCTAATCAGTATAATTACCTACAATATCTGCATATGTGTACCATAACACAAGCAGAATTTTTTCAATAAACTCGTAGGTACTCACCGCTCAGCCGATCAATTTTTTGCTCCAGCACGACCAGATAATCACTATCAAACATCCTATCACAGATGCCGCTGTCCATCGGCCGTTCATCCGTGTCCGAGTGCAGGCAGATATCGACCGAAGAGTCACTGTATGTGCGGTGTACACAAGGGTCATTCTTGTTTACACGCAAGTCGATTGCCGTCTCTTCGCTATGCAAGGAGCTCAAAGACTGACATCTTCGACGCTCCAGGTTATCAAGACCTCGTTTCAGGGGATCCATTGTAGATGATTCTGCGACGTGTTCAATACTAGTTGTGTGGTAACTTTGTTTGACATAATGTTTGCTTCAAACTACCCTCAATTTGTGTGATTATGGTTTTTATAGTGGTTGACGCTGGCGCTTATTTACGTTTTGTTTTACGTATGTATATTTTAGGATTTAAGAAATAGAAAATCTTTTTTCTATTTTTATTAAAATTGTTAAGATGTGATATCATAAATTGTAATACATATTTATCTGCGGTTACAGATAATTTCGGTTGAAACTTTGTTGCCGGTGTCCTTACAACGGCGCCTTTCCTTTCTCTCTTCAGATTTCAAATATTTTACTAAGACTATATTTATATTGTCATTAAGCTATGTTGTTGCTAGCAATTATAAGTCCTTGTTCAAACCTACGTTAATTTGTTACTAACCGACTTAAAAAAAAGGAGGTTCTCAATTCGTCGGATCTTTTTTTATTTTTTTAATAATAATGTCCTCCTGGCCGAATTTCGGTAACGGTGGCCTGTCTGGCTTAACGTGCCTTCCGAAGCACAGTGGGGTCTCGACATGTGAAAACGGTCACCTATGACAAGACCGACCGCGGCGAGCACGGCTTAACCTCGCAGATCGACTGATCTTCGGGGTAGCCACATAGCTACGAGCCCCACGATTTCTTAATATATAAGGTAATCGGAACACAAGAACCTTCACATTTTACCCTTTGAAGTAAAATAATAATATTTCATTTTTTTTCACAAATCAGGAACAGGATAACAAAAACACAAAATTACAAATCAAATACGCATTTATTGATGTATGTATTTCTTAGAATAATACTATCAATGTCAAGAGTACCTAAAGCGTCGGCAAAATCAATATCTTATAAAAAAATAACATGGACTCCTCACTCAACGATAAGAAAGTACAAAATGTGTCTATGATTGTCAATCTGGCTCCAAAGATGGCTGTCGCGCGATGGATTGAATAATTATATTCTTTTTAAGGCAAAGGTATCATGATAGAAGTAGATATAAATTGCCTGAAATATCAATCAGCCTCATTATAACGCTTTAGAAATCAATCGGGCGACAATATCAATTAACTAAACAGTCTTATAATCAACATTTCTTACCGACTGACAATTGACTATAATTACCTTAACCTAAAATATATTGATTACATACAGAATCAGCATAATCAGAAAGTTGGAATCTTTCATCGTCAAATTATGATAGAATGCCTGCATCTATGAAGTTACTTGGCACGAGGAATAATCAAAGTATAAAGGATTAATAATTGAAAGCGATACAAGCCTTTTTAACCGACTTAAAAAAGAAGGTTTTCAATTCGCCAGAATATTTTTTTTGTTCTTGTAGGTTTCTTAAAAATAGCCTAGAATTTGACCTACGCAATTTTGAATGACGTTACCGGTTAACTGATTCTGATATAAAATAAGAAGAGCTTTAGAGAATATATTAAATTGGAGTCAGTATTACCAGTTACAGTCAAAGATGTTGCCACATCAATTATTTTTACTTCAAACACTGTATTCAGCCCCCCTAGACAAGTGATAAAACGCTAGACGAATAGAAATCGAATAGAATGATAAATGTATGGGAATTACTCAATGTTACGACTATGTTATTGATGACATATTATGTCAAACACATATATTTTTCATTCTATTCGTCAAGCGTTTTGCCAGTTGTCTAGGGGGGCTGGATACAGTACAATAAAATATTTGATGTGGCAACATCTTTTACTGTAACTGGTAATACTGACTCAAATTGAATATACTCATATGCTTTTCTTTTAATTGTATCAAAATCAGTTAACCAGTAACGTCTTTTAGAATTGCTGTCAAATTCTAGGCTATTTTTAAGAATTCTACAAGAACAGTTCAGAATCAGATAAACTTCCACGTCAAACAAGATTGCTACATTATACAACAATAATGCAACGTTCTAAATTATCAGACAATACACAAAACGTTCAACGTTGCTCACAGGGTCAAGAGTGAGGAGTCATTAGACACACACAGCGTTCTATCATACACTAAGAAAGTAAAGTACCAAATAAGGCTGCATTACATGCTATCTCGCTATAGAATCAGCAATTTTCTACTTTGCAGGATTTAACCCGTTCACTGTCCGTTAAATAGACAATAGTTACACAATGGGGGCTACCGTTTTTGAGCTCACCAGTTGGCGCCACTGAGTCAGGTCCTAAGGTACAGCTAATATATAAATAATACTATAATGATGCTTTCGGGTTTTTATTTTATTCTTTAATGGACAAATAGCTTTGTTTACATGTCATCATTATATTATAGCCTTTTATTTTGTTAACTGCAGCATATTCAGTAATTCCCACATTATTTTTGTAAACCTTTAAAAAGTGAGTGGTAATTTTCACTATATCATGCGAAATAATTCTAGTTATGTATGTAATATTGTTGTAAGTAAGTACGTATAGCATCAGCTAATCATACACAGCTCGATTTTACCCATAGTTTAATAAATAACATTATAAGTAATCGTACCTATTTTACTTTTGATTAAATTGTTTTGCGTTCTTACGCAAGAAGAGGAAACGTGGTTACCACCAGTGGCGGATTGACCCTAAGGCCCAGTAGGCCCGGGCCTAGGGCGGCCAGATGTTAGGGGCGGCCAACCGTGACAAAAAATGCACTGATGATAACAAGAAATAACTTTAAGTAAATTCCATATAGTCGTAGTATATCTATGTAGTATGACGGGTGCTGAGAAAGGGGCGGCTGATACTTACTACATGGACTGGGGCCTAGGGCGGTTGAGACTGAAAGTCCGCCACTGGTTACTACAAAAGATACCAACTTAGGTACCCTCCTTATTTTTCGACAAACAATTATTTTTCATTATGGTTTTATAGCATTCTGAATTCTAGATTTATCTGATAGTTAAGTCGGTACTTATATTGAATAGAATAATAATTATTGTAGATAATAAACTGCCTTGGAATAACTGCTTGGATGCTTAAGTTCCTAATCAGTATAATTACCTACAATATCTGCATATGTGTACCATAACACAAGCAGAATTTTTTCAATAAACTCGTAGGTACTCACCGCTCAGCCGATCAATTTTTTGCTCCAGCACGACCAGATAATCACTATCAAACATCCTATCACAGATGCCGCTGTCCATCGGCCGTTCATCCGTGTCCGAGTGCAGGCAGATATCGACCGAAGAGTCACTGTATGTGCGGTGTACACAAGGGTCATTCTTGTTTACACGCAAGTCGATTGCCGTCTCTTCGCTATGCAAGGAGCTCAAAGACTGACATCTTCGACGCTCCAGGTTATCAAGACCTCGTTTCAGGGGATCCATTGTAGATGATTCTGCGACGTGTTCAATACTAGTTGTGTGGTAACTTTGTTTGACATAATGTTTGCTTCAAACTACCCTCAATTTGTGTGATTATGGTTTTTATAGTGGTTGACGCTGGCGCTTATTTACGTTTTGTTTTACGTATGTATATTTTAGGATTTAAGAAATAGAAAATCTTTTTTCTATTTTTATTAAAATTGTTAAGATGTGATATCATAAATTGTAATACATATTTATCTGCGGTTACAGATAATTTCGGTTGAAACTTTGTTGCCGGTGTCCTTACAACGGCGCCTTTCCTTTCTCTCTTCAGATTTCAAATATTTTACTAAGACTATATTTATATTGTCATTAAGCTATGTTGTTGCTAGCAATTATGAGTCCTTGTTCAAACCTACGTTAATTTGTTACTAACCGACTTAAAAAAAAGGAGGTTCTCAATTCGTCGGATCTTTTTTTATTTTTTTAATAATAATGTCCTCCTGGCCGAATTTCGGTAACGGTGGCCTGTCTGGCTTAACGTGCCTTCCGAAGCACAGTGGGGTCTCGACATGTGAAAACGGTCACCTATGACAAGACCGACCGCGGCGAGCACGGCTTAACCTCGCAGATCGACTGATCTTCGGGGTAGCCACATAGCTACGAGCCCCACGATTTCTTAATATATAAGGTAATCGGAACACAAGAACCTTCACATTTTACCCTTTGAAGTAAAATAATAATATTTCATTTTTTTTCACAAATCAGGAACAGGATAACAAAAACACAAAATTACAAATCAAATACGCATTTATTGATGTATGTATTTCTTAGAATAATACTATCAATGTCAAGAGTACCTAAAGCGTCGGCAAAATCAATATCTTATAAAAAAATAACATGGACTCCTCACTCAACGATAAGAAAGTACAAAATGTGTCTATGATTGTCAATCTGGCTCCAAAGATGGCTGTCGCGCGATGGATTGAATAATTATATTCTTTTTAAGGCAAAGGTATCATGATAGAAGTAGATATAAATTGCCTGAAATATCAATCAGCCTCATTATAACGCTTTTGAAATCAATCGGGCGACAATATCAATTAACTAAACAGTCTTATAATCAACATTTACCGACTGACAATTGACTATAATTACCTTAACCTAAAATATATTGATTACATACAGAATCAGCATAATCAGAAAGTTGGAATCTTTCATCGTCAAATTATGATAGAATGCCTGCATCTATGAAGTTACTTGGCACGAAGAATAATCAAAGTATAAAGGATTAATAATTGAAAGCGATACAAGCCTTTTTAACCGACTTAAAAAAGAAGGTTTTCAATTCGCCAGAATATTTTTTTTGTTCTTGTAGGTTTCTTAAAAATAGCCTAGAATTTGACCTACGCAATTTTGAATGACGTTACCGGTTAACTGATTCTGATATAAAATAAGAAGAGCTTTAGAGAATATATTAAATTGGAGTCAGTATTACCAGTTACAGTCAAAGATGTTGCCACATCAATTATTTTTACTTCAAACACTGTATTCAGCCCCCCTAGACAAGTGATAAAACGCTAGACGAATAGAAATCGAATAGAATGATAAATGTATGGGAATTACTCAATGTTTCGACTATGTTATTGATGACATATTATGTCAAACACATATATTTTTCATTCTATTCGTCAAGCGTTTTGCCAGTTGTCTAGGGGGGCTGGATACAGTACAATAAAATATTTGATGTGGCAACATCTTTTACTGTAACTGGTAATACTGACTCAAATTGAATATACTCATATGCTTTTCTTTTAATTGTATCAAAATCAGTTAACCAGTAACGTCTTTTAGAATTGCTGTCAAATTCTAGGCTATTTTTAAGAATTCTACAAGAACAGTTCAGAATCAGATAAACTTCCACGTCAAACAAGATTGCTACATTATACAACAATAATGCAACGTTCTAAATTATCAGACAATACACAAAACGTTCAACGTTGCTCACAGGGTCAAGAGTGAGGAGTCATTAGACACACACAGCGTTCTATCATACACTAAGAAAGTAAAGTACCAAATAAGGCTGCATTACATGCTATCTCGCTATAGAATCAGCAATTTTCTACTTTGCAGGATTTAACCCGTTCACTGTCCGTTAAATAGACAATAGTTACACAATGGGGGCTACCGTTTTTGAGCTCACCAGTTGGCGCCACTGAGTCAGGTCCTAAGGTACAGCTAATATATAAATAATACTATAATGATGCTTTCGGGTTTTTATTTTATTCTTTAATGGACAAATAGCTTTGTTTACATGTCATCATTATATTATAGCCTTTTATTTTGTTAACTGCAGCATATTCAGTAATTCCCACATTATTTTTGTAAACCTTTAAAAAGTGAGTGGTAATTTTCACTATATCATGCGAAATAATTCACAACTTTATTCTATTTAGAAATAAACCCGCGTAGCCACCCACAAATAGTGACATTTGACATTTCGGAGACCTTCCGCTACACTAGCGCCTCTAGCGGTGAGTTCATACGCGATTGTCCCCATTGATTTGTACCATAAGTAGTGCACTGGACAGTGACGGGTTAAGGTTGAATGGGGTTATGAAGAAGTTTAGTGTATGGTCTACAAAGTTGATAATTTGTTCAAATATGTCCTTTATCTATAACTGTTAAATATAAGGCTTCGCACGCTTATCTAATTCGATCAATTTAACAACAACAATATTAAGTGAAAAAAGAATATTTGCATTCGTGGTTTACATAAATGTAGCTATTTATCCGCTTACTTATAAAAATTGACAATGTTGAACGATTCATTGAAAATTATACCTGTCACTGACGTTTGAATGTCAGAGAAAAGAGATCTCAACATACTTAGGGAGTGGTTAAGTTAAAACACATTTTAGCATCGTTTTTATGTAAGAGAGTTTATCTCTGAAGGTTATCCAATTAAAGGCTCTATGGAGAAATCTCGGATATAATAAACAGTGAAATAAATCAATAATACAATACTTATAAGGGTTTAAAATTAAAGGTAAAATTTCAACGGTAATTCTACACAATTTTGTCGTATTACATATTCGTTCGAAGTCAAATCTTAGGCTTTGTTTACTACATAATATAATTATATTATTATACATCTATAAATTTCTGAGGTTTTCGTATTTGTACACACAAACATCACTGATGACATAGAAGTCGCTTCGTCACATAAATCTATAACCGTCAAGTCTTCAACATTAGCTCTATAAAACATGTCATATTTATATTAAAATGTATTCTATTCTATTTAAAATAAGACTCAAAATACATTATTTACAATGCAATCAACAGATTTTGAGTAGTGCGTTGGTATAAGGAAAACATTAACACCAGAATTGTATATACTATACTAACTAATTATGGCAACCGTAATTTTTTTTAACCCCCCCCCCCCCCCACTATGAATTTCTCCTGTATTGTGGGTGCGTTCCACAAACATAAAAAATCGCATACACAAACACCCAGACTCGGGACAAAAATCTGCGGATCTCACAATGTTTTGTCCCGTGCAGGGAGCGCACCCGCAACCCTTAGCGCAGCAGTCCAATCGCTTAGTCGCTGCGCCAATCAGGTCGTCAATGATGATGATGATTTATAATAGATACAGTTGCGTAAGAGAATATTTAATTAATGACTGGCCTGTTGGTCTAGTGGTTAGTGACCCTGACTGCTAAGCCGGAGGTTTTGGATTCAATTCCCACCGAGGACAAATCCTTGTGTGATGAGCATAATCATTTGTGCTGTCTGAGTGTAATTTATCTATATTATGTATGTATTTAAAAATAAATAAGTATGTTTATTAGTTGTCTGGTTGCCATAATACAGGCTCTGCCTGGTTTTGGGATCAGATGACCATGTGTGAGTTGTCCCAAGATATTAAAGATTAAGAAATTATCAATTATTATCACTAATTAGCGACATTTCCAGCTCATAATTAAAAGACTTACCAGCCAGAATTTTAGTTGTAACTGGAGGTAAAATAGGCCTTAACACTAATGACATAAGTATGATTGACATTTAAAACGAATAGCTCCCGTATTGGCCAATGGTTGGGCGGTAATTGACGTGACGTCACTAGTCTGACACTGACGACACAGCACAACATCGGCGCGGCACAGCTACAAAAGTACGTGGTCAGCGAAATTTGTGTGAGACACTAAGAATATAATTCATATTCTAGATTATGATGTATGTTGAAGATTGACCCTTTGACCGCTTCGGTTATATATACATACATACATAAAGCCACGCCTATTTCCACGAGGGGTAGGCAGAGACCACGGATTTCCATTTACTACGATCCTGACACACTTCTTTCGCGTCATTCACTCGCATCACATTCCTCGTCGAGTCGTCGGTTAAGGGTACTCCTCACTTGACCCTTTTGTAGAACATCACCGATCTGGTCCAAGTATGTTCGTTATATATAATATATATATAGGACAAACGGTTTCGTGCATTCCGCGCCATAACTTTGCATAGAAGACAATACCTAATCGTAACATTTGTGTAATGTAAACAAACAATAATCGTAATAAATGTTACGATTAGATATTCTCTTCTATCGTGATGTGGAGGGCATGTAATCGTTTGTTGAAAGCCCGTAGCGGTCTGAGATTTAACGACGCCTTTAGGTACTAACTACATTGCAAAAAACGAGATATTGTTCATATTTATAATACCTAGGTAAATTCCAATTGAAACAAAAAATTTACAAACCTATTTAGAGTTTATTCAAGCGATTTTAACTCTTATTCCGTCGACATAAGAATAGTATTAACAGTAAAGATATCTTTGTTATGCCAACCGTTTCCTGCAGCTGTCATTTGTCTTGTCACCGACGCAATAGAACTCAAAATCGCTAGAACGAGCCACAAATAACGGTTGTTTAAAGAAAGTTCTTACAATTACAATTCGCTTAGTATACTTTTGTAGCTCTACTTGAGCTGTCTGTCCTACACTATCAACAAAAGTCAGCAAATATAAATAATTATAATATAAGCGATCTCCACGGAGATTGCACTCCAAAAAAAAAACGAACTTTTTACAAGAATTATCAAACTTAAAAAATGTCACTTCTCAATATTAACAAGACAAGCTATACTAGTCGTAGTCCTTATAATATCACATGGTTGCCAAATGTCTGTCGCTACACTAAGTACTAGGCCTACGGGCTAACACTATGCCTTAGAATGGACTTGCGGTACAATTAATAATGATTGGAGGTCGGGAGACTGGAATATATGTATTTCGAAAGTAAAAAAGGTTGACTAGCTCTGTTTCGTCACATATTAGTTTAAAATAGGTATATACAAAGTAAGAATTTGTTAATATCAAATGTTGCGAACTCCTGTGTTACGTCACATATTAGTTTCTAGTAGAGTTCTAGTAAGTATATTAAGATACGAATTTGTAACATAGAAAAAGGGTTGACAACTCCTGTGTTACGTCAGATATTAGTTTCTAGTAGTGGTCTAGTAAGTATATTCAGAATAAGAATTTGTACTATAAAATGGTTGCTAGCCTCTGTATTACGTCACTTATTAGTTTCTGGCAGTATTCTAGTAAGTAAATACAGAATAAGAATTTTTTAATACAAAAATGTTGCGAACCCCTGCGTTACGTCGCATAAACATGCGACGTAACGCAGGGGTTCGCAACATTTTTTCGCAACGTTTTTAGTTGTGTTCTTTTTAGGGATATACAGAATACGAATTTGTAACATAGAAAAAGGTTGCTAATCTTTTAGTCACGAGACAGTAAACACAAGAATAATTGAAACAAGTTTTGAATTTTCAATGCATACCGGAAAAGCATGACTTCCATAAATAAAAAATGGAACTAAATGAGTGATGATACGTGTGTGCGAATTGATTCCTAAGATCACTTCGGCCTAAACCTTCTGGGATAACAAGCTGATTAAATACCTATATTTCGTTAATATTTTAATTACCCTACAGTTAGTTTTGTCATGGTATACCAGAAACACACATTTATCTTATCAAATTAGCACTTAACAGGTGGGACCTCTCAATAAACTTTGTCAAGACGATATTGAAGCATATTTTTCTAATATAATTGTTATTTATAAGTCTCCCGACGACTAAATCCGTATAATCGTCGCCTAAGATGTGATTAGCACAATATAATAGGATGCAAGCATTACGAAACACTCTGCAAATCATAGGATGGCGCTATTATATCGTAATACGGTTATCTTAGGGACACCGGCCAGTGAATGATCACACCATACTTATATATCTTGTGACTATTATTTAAAACACACGAGTTTAGTGTTATACCGTCTTAATTGTGATCCTTACTTATAATCGATAAAGGGCCGATTTTTCTATCCTCAAGTAAATTATATTCGAAGGACAAAATTGTCATTTCGACAGTTGAATGGAAAATTTATGTCAAAACGTAAAATTAATTTTACCGATAAAAATTATCTGGCGATTGATTAATATAATGTTCTCCTGACCGAATTTCGGTCACGGCGACCTATCTCAGTTGAGACTAGCCAACTACGCAGGAGATATTATAGTGCACAAGTATGCGCGCACTCCCTATTCCCTCACTCTCATAGTCCGATGGGACGGTAGACCGACACGACCGGAGAGGGATCAGCCACAGGACCAACGGCTTAACGTGCCTTCCGAAGCACGGAGGCATTCGACATGTGAAAGCGGTCACCCATCACGAGGCTGACCGCTGCGAGTACTGCTTAACCTCGCAGATAGGTTGATCTGCGCGGTAGCTACGTAGCTACCAGCCCCTCAAAAATGATTAGGTAATGGTTATTTAATCAATGAGAGTGAATTGAAAGTGAACCTATTTGCTATTTGAAAGTCAAGCGTATGCCATAGTTGAGGTTGGTTTTCGTGACCGGAATAGGGTTAGGACGACATTATTATTGTTAACTCCATCTTAAGAATATACAAGAAAAACAATGTTTAACTTATGCTTGATCATCGTTTATAAGTAAAGAAGATCATAAATTTTAATTTTACTAAAAATAAAATAAAATATTTTGCTGTCATCACTTGTAATTTAGTTGTCAAAGAAATCAAATAGTTGACGTAATTAGACTGCATAAATCATTATAATCAAAATTAAATCAGTTTTAAACAATTAGCTTAATTATGTTTTCCAATAATTTTGTGACACATACGTATTAACAAGAAAAGATTATTATCAATCAGAATAATTACCTAAATATATTTTAAAATCAACAAGAAGAAACAAAAAAACTCGTGCATTTTAACCGCGAAGAAAACAAATGAAATCATAAAACCGTGTCTACACGTGCATATCTGCACGAACCGTGCAAGTTTTTTGCATCAGTGTTTCATTTTATAAGAACACAAGTGTGGACACGGCTAAATGTATTTTTCACTTAAAACTGTAAGAAGGGAACGATATATCGGTAAACATTTAATAATAACAAGGGCACTGATGCTTTTACAGGAAAATGTTTCTTATGTAGCAGTAAATAAACTCCATATTTGACTACTGTTTGCGTTACACTGTTATTTGTTACGTCACCCGTTGAATAAACACAACGACACTCAACTAAACTATCGGCTGTTATGAACATGGGTATTGTGATCAGTAATATTTACCCCGAACGAGAATCAACAGTTCAGTTGACATCCCTTCTAATTCACATGTAGAATACATAAGGCTGGTGTATCAGTCGATCCAGTAGCACAGCAGGCGGGCGGCGCTAGTGTCGCGGCGCGTGCTGCGCGTGCGGCGGGCGTGCGCATGCGCAGGCGCGTCAGGCGGCCGCCTTCACCAGCGCCTCCGTGGCCATGAGCAGCATGCGCAGCTGGCGGGCCAGCGCGTGCGACGGGCTGCTGGACAGGAACGACATCAGCTGCTTCTGCAGCTCGCGCACCACGCCGGGCAGGTGCTCCCGCGTGACGGGGTTCGACGTGTCTAGGTTCATTACGGCTTCTTCTAGGTATCTGTAAATACAATATGGTTGAATTTATATTTATCAAATAAGACTACATTTTTTGCATCCAAACGAGTTTTTCCTCAATTTTCTTCTTAGTGGGCTTTCTTCTTAGTCCATTAATCACGTGATGATTGTAATCTTCGGATGTTCCTCCTTGTTAATTGAATTGGGTTCCAGAAGAGTCATATGGAAGTCCATATAATTCCCGAATCAAAGGTACTTTTCAGTTCAAAAGTTGCGTGTTCAACGTAAACATAAATACGCATCATATCTCACTACATCCCCCCTCCCCGTGGGATATGTTGTTATTGTTTACGACCCCCCCCCCCCCCCGCCTTTTGAGCCACCCGTTTAATCGACGATCCCTCATCGAGAGCTCTCTAAGAAAACTGACGTAAAAGATGTCTATGTATGGTAGCAAACCGACTTAAAAGATGTCTATGGTAACCGTAAGCGTCATCCCACTCACTTGTGTTTGAGATGCGTGTCGCGCGCCATGTCGGCGGCCAGCTGCTGCACCAGCGACAGCAGCACGTGCTGCTTCAGCTTGCAGGGCGGGCCGAACACGGCGGCCGGCTCGGCGGCGCGGCACGCGCACATCACTAGCGCGAGGTCGGAGGCCGACAGCGCCTGCTGGAAGGCGCCGTTCACGTCGCCGCTCGCTATCTGACACTGGATCTGCGCCACCTGCATCTAAACACAGGAGACAGACGGTATAGAGGTAAGTGTCCGTTCTAAGGTTGTCTGTAAGAGATAAGTGCGATAAGACTTATGTTTATTTTTGGTGTACAATAAAGAGAAGTCTATCTATCTATGTTGTCCTTTAGAACGCCACGGTCGGATATATAGTCAGGGATCCACGGACCAAATTTAAAATTGATCACTATCAAGCTAATTTTCCGTGACTAACTTCATTTTTAGAAGACTTTTGTCTTACAAATATTCTCGATTGTGGTAGCTAACAGGGGTAGCACATCACACTACAACTTTTGAGCGTAGAACCGGGGATAATATCACGCAATTTGTAGGACAGTGTGGCTGTTAAATTGTTGTAAAAGTTGGACGTCTCATCAAATTGAAGCTACTTACGGAAAATAAGCTTGATAGTAATCAATTTTAAATATGGTCTTTGGATCCCTGACTAATAGCCGAGAAATGAACACGCCACCGTCGGCTAAAGACGACCACTAATTTGTGGCTTGGCGTGGGAGAGGCGCCGATGCGTTTACCCTCTGACGTTCAAAAAGGTAACAGGCGCATGATCCCGGGACTGATCACACGCGTCTGACGTGCAGCCAATGTGACAACAGTATTATGAAAATGTATGGCGCCGCTTCGGAGGCCTGTGAATGACGCGTGTCTGCGCGCGCAAGACATTGTCGTCACATTGAGTGTCACGTGACTATGTCGCATCGGATCGCACACGACTGACGCGTGTGGTTGTGATTTGTCGAGGTTTTTAAGAGTCAATTTTAACACTACTAAGCAAGGCCTCATGAAATTACGTGGCAGCAAGAAGGATTTACTTTAAAACGAGAAGGCAACATCGCTTTTTGGTAGAAATTGGAAAATATTTAAAAGATATCTGAATAAATATTCAATGTCTCTGATTTACAGACAATATTTTCGATACAATTTAGTTAAATCCGATACCTACATTCGTACATGAATCAATGAAGTAACTACTTAGTCGAATCTATATTTTTTTAATGCCATATAATTAATGAATATTAATTACAAACTCAACATTTAATTGCGTCGCAATCATTACCTAGTAACAAACTCATAACGAATTAAATTACGAAATACCGAAATATAAGTATACTAAAAACATACTTCAATGAAATCAACAACAAAAAATTAACAAAATCGTAATACTTGTAGTAGAAATGGTAAGGATTCTTGAACACAATTTCTTGTGACATTTCGATGTGGCCTCTGCAAGAACATGAAAATCAAATACAAAGAGACAAAGGATCAATAATTTAAAGTTAGTAAAATCATCATCATCAGCTGGATGACGTCCACTGTTGAACAAAGGCCTCCCCCTTAGAACGACCACAATGAACGAGTTAGTAAAATAGTAGTCGCAAAATATATATAGAATAAAAAAAATAAAAAAATTGAATAAAATATTTATAGTGGCGTTCACACATAGTGCTGTAACTCAGTGGCGTTATATTAAAGTAAAAAAAAAACCTAGTTCCCCTTATTCATTAACGAGGATAATACGTGTATTTACTTAAACCTGTTCTAAGCCTATCTAAGACATCTCTATTCTTTGACATGCTAACGACAGCGACAGGTATAACTTATTCCATGGTTTAATTATTTTTTTATGAATAAGGCGAATGAGTATGAATGTAGGCCCGAACTGTCATTGGCTGACAGTCGGTCTTACTGATTTCTACTCTGTTGAAAGTAATAAATTAACATTTGGGCATGTTGCGGTTCTCAAGAAGACAGCCTATGTTCTTTCTTACCGTCGAAGCTATTAGTATATGAAATGATATTAAAATAGGCGAGCGCGACGCCAGCCCAGCTCCAGCAGGCTGCCACATCATCGTATGAGTGTATAGTAGTGTGCGTACCTGCCGGTCGTGCGCGTGCGCGCCGGGCGTGGCGGGCGAGTGCGCGCGCGACGCCAGCGCGGCCGAGCGCGCCTGCTCCCGCCACCAGCCCAGCTCCTGCTCCAGCAGGCTGCCACATCATCGTATGAGTGTATAGTAGTGTGCGTACCTGCCGGTCGTGCGCGTGCGCGCCGGGCGTGGCGGGCGAGTGCGCGCGCGACGCCAGCGCGGCCGAGCGCGCCTGCTCCCGCCACCAGCCCAGCTCCTGCTCCAGCAGGCTGCCACATCATCGTATGAGTGTATAGTAGTGTGCGTACCTGCCGGTCGTGCGCGTGCGCGCCGGGCGTGGCGGGCGAGTGCGCGCGCGACGCCAGCGCGGCCGAGCGCGCCTGCTCCCGCCACCAGCCCAGCTCCTGCTCCAGCAGGCTGCCACATCATCGTATGAGTGTATAGTAGTGTGCGTACCTGCCGGTCGTGCGCGTGCGCGCCGGGCGTGGCGGGCGAGTGCGCGCGCGACGCCAGCGCGGCCGAGCGCGCCTGCTCCCGCCACCAGCCCAGCTCCTGCTCCAGCAGGCTGCCACATCATCGTATGAGTGTATAGTAGTGTGCGTACCTGCCGGTCGTGCGCGTGCGCGCCGGGCGTGGCGGGCGAGTGCGCGCGCGACGCCAGCGCGGCCGAGCGCGCCTGCTCCCGCCACCAGCCCAGCTCCTGCTCCAGCAGGCTGCCACATCATCGTATGAGTGTATAGTAGTGTGCGTACCTGCCGGTCGTGCGCGTGCGCGCCGGGCGTGGCGGGCGAGTGCGCGCGCGACGCCAGCGCGGCCGAGCGCGCCTGCTCCCGCCACCAGCCCAGCTCCTGCTCCAGCAGGCTGCCACATCATCGTATGAGTGTATAGTAGTGTGCGTACCTGCCGGTCGTGCGCGTGCGCGCCGGGCGTGGCGGGCGAGTGCGCGCGCGACGCCAGCGCGGCCGAGCGCGCCTGCTCCCGCCACCAGCCCAGCTCCTGCTCCAGCAGGCTGCCACATCATCGTATGAGTGTATAGTAGTGTGCGTACCTGCCGGTCGTGCGCGTGCGCGCCGGGCGTGGCGGGCGAGTGCGCGCGCGACGCCAGCGCGGCCGAGCGCGCCTGCTCCCGCCACCAGCCCAGCTCCTGCTCCAGCAGGCTGCCACATCATCGTATGAGTGTATAGTAGTGTGCGTACCTGCCGGTCGTGCGCGTGCGCGCCGGGCGTGGCGGGCGAGTGCGCGCGCGACGCCAGCGCGGCCGAGCGCGCCTGCTCCCGCCACCAGCCCAGCTCCTGCTCCAGCAGGCTGCCACATCATCGTATGAGTGTATAGTAGTGTGCGTACCTGCCGGTCGTGCGCGTGCGCGCCGGGCGTGGCGGGCGAGTGCGCGCGCGACGCCAGCGCGGCCGAGCGCGCCTGCTCCCGCCACCAGCCCAGCTCCTGCTCCAGCAGGCTGCCACATCATCGTATGAGTGTATAGTAGTGTGCGTACCTGCCGGTCGTGCGCGTGCGCGCCGGGCGTGGCGGGCGAGTGCGCGCGCGACGCCAGCGCGGCCGAGCGCGCCTGCTCCCGCCACCAGCCCAGCTCCTGCTCCAGCAGGCTGCCACATCATCGTATGAGTGTATAGTAGTGTGCGTACCTGCCGGTCGTGCGCGTGCGCGCCGGGCGTGGCGGGCGAGTGCGCGCGCGACGCCAGCGCGGCCGAGCGCGCCTGCTCCCGCCACCAGCCCAGCTCCTGCTCCAGCAGGCTGCCACATCATCGTATGAGTGTATAGTAGTGTGCGTACCTGCCGGTCGTGCGCGTGCGCGCCGGGCGTGGCGGGCGAGTGCGCGCGCGACGCCAGCGCGGCCGAGCGCGCCTGCTCCCGCCACCAGCCCAGCTCCTGCTCCAGCAGGCTGCCACATCATCGTATGAGTGTATAGTAGTGTGCGTACCTGCCGGTCGTGCGCGTGCGCGCCGGGCGTGGCGGGCGAGTGCGCGCGCGACGCCAGCGCGGCCGAGCGCGCCTGCTCCCGCCACCAGCCCAGCTCCTGCTCCAGCAGGCTGCCACATCATCGTATGAGTGTATAGTAGTGTGCGTACCTGCCGGTCGTGCGCGTGCGCGCCGGGCGTGGCGGGCGAGTGCGCGCGCGACGCCAGCGCGGCCGAGCGCGCCTGCTCCCGCCACCAGCCCAGCTCCTGCTCCAGCAGGCTGCCACATCATCGTATGAGTGTATAGTAGTGTGCGTACCTGCCGGTCGTGCGCGTGCGCGCCGGGCGTGGCGGGCGAGTGCGCGCGCGACGCCAGCGCGGCCGAGCGCGCCTGCTCCCGCCACCAGCCCAGCTCCTGCTCCAGCAGGCTGCCACATCATCGTATGAGTGTATAGTAGTGTGCGTACCTGCCGGTCGTGCGCGTGCGCGCCGGGCGTGGCGGGCGAGTGCGCGCGCGACGCCAGCGCGGCCGAGCGCGCCTGCTCCCGCCACCAGCCCAGCTCCTGCTCCAGCAGGCTGCCACATCATCGTATGAGTGTATAGTAGTGTGCGTACCTGCCGGTCGTGCGCGTGCGCGCCGGGCGTGGCGGGCGAGTGCGCGCGCGACGCCAGCGCGGCCGAGCGCGCCTGCTCCCGCCACCAGCCCAGCTCCTTCTCCAACACGCTGCCACAAAAAGACGTCATACATTATTAAAAAAAAAAAATCGGGGGTCAATGTTAGATGGGGATCTTAGGGGGGTGTAAGTTAGATGGGGGTTTTCGGGGCGAATGTTAGATGGGGGTCTTAGGGGGGGGGGGTGTAAGTTAGATGGGGGTTTTCGGGGCGAATGTTAGATGGGGGTCTTAGGGGGGGGGGGGTGTGTAAGTTAATGCGTATTTTCGGGGTTGTATACTCGAAAGGCACTCAGTCTCAAGGGAAGGGGCCGAGAGGTCAGGGATTTCAGGAAAAACCATCCCCATGGTCACCATCAGCCCTAACCAGGGTGCCCCCGGGCCTACGTCAGCCGGTACCTGTGCGCGGTGTCCCGGAGCACGTCGGCCAGCATGTGTTGCGGCGCGGCGCGTGCGGCGGCCAGCGCGTCAGCATGCCGCTCCAGCGCCGTGCGCAGGCTGGCCGCAGCAGCCGCGCCGCCGCGCTCCGCCGCCGCGCGCGCTGCTGCCTCTGTGTTCGCTGCGACTGTATGTACAAACGACAAGGACTACGATGAACGGACGACCTTATTGGCGCAATGGCTTTGATTCTCGCACAGGACAAAAAAAATTGTGCGATCCACAGATGTTTCCCCTAGTTTGCGTCTTTGTGTATTTCATTTTTGTAAAACGAACCCACGAAACAGAAGAAATTGCAAGTGGGGCGACGTTTCTTTTTAAGGAAATAAAAACTAATTAGTAATTTAAATGAATCTAAATTGATTTCAAAAATAATAACTTTAAATTATTTTTTTATAAGTTTATTTAATGAAGTCAGAAACATAGCCTACAGCAATCTAGGTACGCGGACCCCTGGGGGCCCTGGAAGTCATATCAATCCAAAGGGGCCCGCCCACAAAAATATTGGAAAACCCTGGCTGGTTGACCAACGAAAGTATATCAGTAACTATGACACCAAAAGCTACAGACAAAAATAAAAAGTCACTTACACTCTTTAGTTCCATTCTGGAAGGCCTGGTTGATCTGTCTGAAGATCTGCGCGTGCGCCTTCTCCATGACGGGCACGACGCTCTCGAACAACGCGTCTCGGAACGACTCGCGCACCATGTCCGATAGGGACTTGGCTATCGATGTGCTGAGCCGTTCCATCACCGTCTGTTAATTACGAATTACATTAGCACTAGGTGGGCCACACGGTGTTACCCGCTACTAATTTTCGGGATAAAAAGTAAAGAAAATCCAGGTTGTCAGCTACCTCCATGCCAAATTTTACCTAAATTGGTCCAGCCGTTTGAGAGTGAAGAGGTATCAAACATACTCACAAACATTCACCTTTATAATATTAGTGTGATTCGCACAAAAATATTGTGTGAACTGCTTTGATTGCAGTCTATATTATGAAATATAACATTATCAAGGTCTTTCAACCTTGGGGAGGACGAAAGGGGATGTTTAACTTGTCTGCACAACAAGTTATCTGCTCTCGGTTTGCAGCGCAGTGGCCAGTTAGTGCTGCAGCGCGCGCTATGTGTACGTACCTTGCTGTTGGCGAGTTTCTCAATATTGTCCTGAAGCAACATGTCGGTGGCGGAGATTTTAGCGGCTAACTCGTGCTGCAGCGCGGCGGCCAGCGGCTCCAGCGCGCGCGCTGCTCCTACTCCTGCTGCCTGAGCTGCGCGCGCACTCGCTGCCTCACCCACTCGGGATATGCGCTCCCAGCTATGTACGAAAGAAAAATGTGTTCAAAGGACAAATAAACAAAAATAATGTATCAATTTAATCAAAAATCTTAGTAGTCTTACCCGTCAGCTAGCGCACTTTCTACGGCTGCCGCTGTGCGTTGCGCATGCGCATGCAGCGCCTCGTCAATCATTTCACGCGGAGACGTCACAGCCCCGCGCAAACTTCGCAGCTCTCGGCTCTGACTGCTTATCATCTCTACGAAATAACATACAATTTGATATAAAACATTTTAGAATACCCATTTTTTACTGCAGCTACCATTTATCATTATTCTAATACAATAAAAAAGAAATTCGTTGAACGAACTAAAAAACGATAGCGTTCAATTCAAGACGGAAAGTGGTCACGAGTTTTGGTATTCCCCGCTCGCAATCTGCGTCCGGTGTTATGTATTACGATACATACATATTGCTCGTAGATAAATAGCTACCGCGCAGATCAGTTGATCCTAAGCCGTGCTCGCCGCGGTCAGTCTTGTGATAGGTGACCGCTTTCATATTTCGAGACCTCTCCGTGCTTCGGAAGGCACGTCAAGCCATTGGTCTTGCGACTGATCCGTCTACCACCCCATCAGACTAGAAGAGTGAGGCAATAGAGAGTGCACTTGTGTTTGCGCACACACTTGTGCACTATAATATCTCTTGCATAGTTGTCTAATCTCAGCTGAGACGGGCTGTCACCCACAAGCAGGCATTCTAAACGTCGGCGGGACAACACACGAACACACTTTGATAGGTGCCTAAAGATCTCCATGGAATACCTATATATGTTACTATACCTGTCAGTTTGTCCAGCTTGTGCTCCAGGGACTCCAGCCTGGTCTTGTCTGCGGGCGACAGCCCCGCGCACCTCACGTCCTCACTACACGCGCGCTCCACACACGACACGTTGAGCGACGTGTTCAGCGACTGGCTGCTGGACTTGTCGCTTGATGCTTTGCGCTGATTGGCTTCCGTTATTTGAGGGAGGGATATCTGGGGCCAGGTTTCACTGTCTGTTAACAAGGGGAAAAAAATTACGAATAAGTCAAAGAAGTAGGTTAGGTTAGGTTAACTAAGGTCACGAGTAAAGACACTTTATTCGATGGTGTTCGAAAGTATTGAACGTGTGGAGGAAGGGATGTGGAGTTCCTCCAACGAAAAGGAAGATCTTCCAACCAGGCGGTGGTATGCCTGGTGGGCCGCGGCGCCCCACTTCTCAACTCGGGGCGGCTGTATATATAGCTAGCGCATGTGATTACTTCGCTAGCGCGATGCAGGAATGTCATCATGATTCGTCCTTCGACGGGTAGATGTCGCTACAAACGCAATGATATTTCAATAATGAACAGATCATGTTACTTTGCATCCATACGATTCATGTCTTACAAAATGAATGATAAAAGTGTTCCGAACTGCGCTAGTATAATGTCAAATCGGACAACAATTGTACTACCCAAGACTACAAATGTCCCTTTTCGAGTCTTCAAAATAAGCGAGCTATCATTTTGAAGACTCGAAAAGGAGACATTTTATGTATGCTTTGAATTTACGATGTTTTCATTACATATAAATATATAAGTTGACTGGTCTGGTAAGTCAATGAAAATCCTAAAAGGAAGTTATGATGTAAGTCTCATCACAGTTACTTGGTATAGATGTTATCAGTGAGTACTCACTGGTGTGCGCGAGCTTGTGCGGCAGCGCGGGCGGGGTCCCGGGCGCCACGAACCCGTCGGCCACGAACAGCGGCTCCTTCCCGTTGGCCAGCCCCGCCAGCCCCGCCTCCCCCGCCGGCGAGGGCTCCGCCTCCTCCTCCTGGATCATACCGATATCCTGCTCTCATTATATAAGGGACTGGGTTAGTACAACGAGCACCGAAGACGGTTTGGGGCTGTATTGATGTAATTGGGTATTTGACACGACCGATCAATTATTATTATTATTATTAGCCTAAAGTGACCCACTGCTGGGCAAAGGCCTCCCCACTGTCTTTCCACATCTCCCTGTTCCCAGCTACCAACGACCGATCAATTGACATACTTTTTATGAGCTGTCAAAATGCTATTCCTCCCTGATTTTGTATCGGTTTTTCAGGGCTAACATTAGGAATTTTTATATAGAAGTTTATATTGAACTTATTTTGTCAAACACCCAATAAATTGACGTTCAAGTAGTACAATTTTAACTGTATATTTTGAATAAATAAAATTATTCTTGATGTATATTTACCTAATAGATAGAAAATACTCATTACATAGAGATCCAATGTTATAGGCCAAAAGAGGTATATTACCAACACAATATTTGATCTTTAAAAACGGCACACAATATTGTAATGTCGGACTACAGACACCCAAGCTAAGTTAGTTTTTAAAAGTACAGTGAATGCTGACAAAACTCAACAATACTACACAAAGATCACACTTGTTTTCTTAAGGTGTTTATAAATAAGAAAATTATTTAAACGGCTTATTTAGTATGAGTATTTAGGTCATTTTGATGACTCAAAGGGCCTGTTTCATCACCATCGACTAGTAAAGTGTCAAGTAATACTAACCGCCACTGAAAGACAACCTACTCATATGAATTTCACAATATTTTTGAGTAGCATTAATCAGGGGATAAACTGGCCTGTAACTAAGATATGATAGATGATACTCGTAACTTTTACTTGCCGATTAGCGTTTATCAAGAAGTAGCTATTCAACACTTTACTTGTAGATGGTAAAACAGACCTAAACATGCATTTCTTTGTCCTTATGTATTTATAATGACAGTAACAAATAATAATTATATTTAGATCGTATTAGGGTCACTTTCTCGTTTAAACGGACGTCCACACATACGCTAAACTGAACGCAGTAGTTCTTGCTCCACTTTCTCTTGTCCAAACGTGTTGATATACTCTTCTTTGGTAAAACTTCGTTGCTTACAGATATGGCCTGACGTTTAACCCTTCATTGCTTGAGCTATCGTAAAAGAGGGCCATGTAAATCCGGTGGCTTGCTCATTTTACCGACATGTGAAATCCTCCGTCTATTCTGAGGCTCTCAATCACAAGTTTGGTAGTCGCTTTGGATTTCATGTTGCGCATGACAGAATACAGAACACCCAGACCCGGGATAATCATCTGTGGATCACACAATTTTTTGTCCCGTGCGGGGCGCGCAGTTGGCAACCCTGAGAAGGCATTTATTTGGTTATTCTAGACAAGGTTGTCGATGTGCAGTTCTAAGGGATTTCTGACAATCCAAAATAAAGACTTCCTCTTTTAGACGTTTTTTTATATGAATACGACTGTGTTGTACGTTTTAAGATCTTCTGTAACCGAGAAGATTTTAATACCTTGTCTTACGCCTTTCTGCACGATCAATTCGAAAATAGTACGACACTATCGTTAATACTCTATATACTATTTTGGACGATTAAGACAGTCATCACTGGCCATGTTAACGTTATACCTGGAAATGCAAGTATGTAGAGAGCTCCCTGGGCATTCAGCTCTACGAAGATCTTCTTGACATTCTTATATCCATGGAATCAGCTATTTCTATGCAATAAAACCTCATGCCGACACACGAACAAAAACCTGCTTAAGATCTAATAAAGTGCGAGAAAAACTTAAACTTAGTGCAACTATTTAGGAGGCGGTGTCGGAGTGACCCTTACCTCGCTAATTCTAGGCGAAGAGCCGATGGGGTCAACCTGCGTCTGCTTTGCGAGACTGTCCTTACTGGAGTCGGTGGCTGTGTTCCAGCCCCAACCCACGAGTGCTGGCCCGGTTTTGACGGACAGCCTCGTTGCCCAGATGGGAGACCTCCATGCGGTGCTTGTGGCAGCCAACACCTGCGCATAAGTCGCAGGTGAGCCCCCGTCCTACACACAACATGCCTGCACCGCGCCTAGCTACCTACTTACGAACCTGGTGTCATCGGGTCCTGCATCTGTGTGTAATCGAAGACTGAATGATGTAGTGTTTAAAGCGAAGCCTCTACTCGTCAATATACTGCATTACTATACAAACATATTTTTACTGGATGGCGACTATACCATTCAAAAAAAAAAGTCGCCTTACGCTAAGAATTTTCTCCTGTGTCGTGGCTGCGTTTCACAAACATGAAATATCACAAACACAAACACCCAGACTCGGGACAAGCATCTGCGGATCACACAAATTTTTGTCCCGTGCGAGAATCGAACCCGCAACCCTTAGCGCAGCAGTCCAATTGCTTAGCCACTGCGCCAATCGGTCGTCACCATATACGATTTCATAATACTTCCTGATTCTGATCCATTCCGATAAGTCTTTTCCGGCAACAGGAGACAAATAAAAAGAACAATAACAAAAAAATCCTGACCATGGTAAGGTTTGGTAGTCTACCAAGATAAACAACTCCTAGCAATGTACCGCAAGAGTGCCCATGGTATTGGACTATAGGTTACTCTTTTCAGACAGCATAATCATACCACACTGAACAGAAAACTCAAACTAGTCCGGTATCTAGGAATAGATCAATTATGGACTTTCGTCACGCTGTTCACCACCTAACCTTTTTAACGTCAGAGCATTATCGCGTCCCTTTCATGTCGATACACAAATTAATGTCTTTTCTCGGCTATAACCAAGGTGGCGTGTTGGCACGTTTTCATAGTCGGCTATATCCGACCGTGGCGTTGAAAAGGTTAATACATAAAATCATTATTTTATATGCTCTTGATAATCTTCTATGGCAGATTTTAAGTTATACATAGTCTTGCGGTATTTTCAGCCTTTTTGCAACTTTCATCAGTCTTCAGAATAATGGACTCAGGATCAATAGTTTTTTCTTCGAGTGCTGCAATTTTATGCTAAGTAACTTCTTGATCCAGACCTGCCTACTGTCAGTATTGACGAGGCAGATGTGTTTTTTCTTAAATACTTCGTACATTTCATAATGATTTAAAACGATTTTTTCAAGAAATGGGGCCAAACCTGCTTAAATTATTTTACCCCATATTTAGGCTTACCAAAATATTGTGTGAATAATGTGAAAAAAACAACTATGATAACGATATAGTTTACATAATTTTCGCAAAAAAATTATTATTACTAACTTACAATAATTGACAATGGACCATAGATTAAATTATACCATTCGCTGTTTGCTTGTCAAAATAGATATGTTAATAGACTTAAGTGTTAAAGTTAAGAGAGGTTTTATTCAATATTTATAAGTAAAAGGGAATATTACCAGGGCTCAATCAATCGAGAGATCAATTTGACATCTATTGAGCCCAATCACGTGGATAAACGAGTTAATTGTAGAACCTATACTTGCAAATATAATTACCAGTGCTTTGGCTCAGTGGCAAAAAGTTTCAAGTTACAAGTTTTAAATAAACATGGAGAAGAATATACCTTGAAGAATGGATGGTCGTTGTGTGACATGATCTGCTGCACCTCCCTGCTGGGGCTGGAGCCCGCGGACGCCAGCTTGCTGGTGGTGTCGCCGCACGCCTCCTCCACGCACGAGCCTGCGGGACACGGGCCAGATATATGTTATGGATGTGCGACCCCCCTGGGTCGTGTGACGTAATATTTGTGAATGCTTTTAAATAATAATGTCCTCCTGACCGAATTTCGGTCACGGCGGCCTGTCTCAGCTGAGACTAGCCATCTGCGCAGGAGATATTATAGTGCACAAATATGCGCGCAGACACAGGTGCACTCCCTATGCCCTCACTCTCATAATCCGATGGGACGGTAGACCGACACGACCGGAGAGAGATCAGGCGCAGGACCAACAGCTTTACGTGCCTTCAAAACAAGATGTATATACCTGCAGTAGAGTTGCGCGGTTTACTGCTGACGTCAGGGGTCACAGACAGCGGGGGGTCGTCTTCCTCACGCTTACCAGGAGAACTGGATATATAGAAATAATAATATAATATAACGAAGATGCCTAGGGATCAAGTATAAAGGGTAAGATTATGTGGTCCATTTTCGCCACTGCTTACAAGAACATTTCTTGCATTTAGGCAGGGTTGCTTAAGCTTCACTTGACGCACACGTAAATGCAAAAAATGGCGATACCAATTTTGTTTTCTTCTAGCAGCCTTAATAACAAAAGTATTTTGTTTTCTACTTGAAGCCCTAGTAGCTTTGATAACCGGGTAATTATGCCATGAAACAACGCTTCATATTTTACGTGCGTTAGACATCTTCTGTAATCGTTATTTTTTTGACGTACGTATGTAACGTTAACAGACTGTCTGAAGCAACCCGTCTTTAGTATTCGTATAAAAACATACATTCAATATATTCTCATATAAAAAATTTAAAAACCCCAACGCAAAAAAGTAAAGAGATCATTAAAAAAGTAAAAAATAATACCTATCATTGAGCCATCAATTCCGATCGAGTAACACCTATTTAAGACAATGTCGCGGCGGGGTATTATTTATCGGTTTACCCGTTTCAGAGCTACGGTGCCACAGACAGACAGACACACATATGATAGCGGTCAAACTTACAACACACCTCTTTTTCCGTCGGGGATTAAAAAGTAATATTGGCTATTGAATAGCCACGTGATCTGTAACAATAGTACTACAATTTGTTTACTTCGTGAGAAAACCTGTACACCTGAGAGATTTTTCAACGGTGTGTGCAGCCATGTCAGAGGCCTACAGGTGGTTTAAACTCTGACACCAGGTTGTTCATCAACCATAAGGTAAGAAGAAAGAATACCACAATTTTCAGGGATGCGGAAGTCAACTCACCTAAAGGCATCCGGTGTCATGAGATTCAGTTGCGGCGCGATCGTTGGAGATTCTGGGCGCTGACCGATTAGGCTGCCTGGCTGCGTCTATGAACAATAAAAATGAAAGAATCAAATTTTATTCAATATTATTTTAAGTTACCGCCGAACTCAGTGACATTTAATGATTACTTAAACTAAACTTAGTAATGGTTATCTTTGTGAAATCCTTGCTTAGTGGTAGTTTAAGTAATCATTAACGTCTCTGAGTGCGGCAGTTAATCTTTTAATTTCATTATTGGCATTTTTAGAGTTTGACTTCGAACTATACCTGTCACTGTAGTTTGCATGTCAGAGAATAGAGACGAAAATAGTCTTAAGAACGCCCTTGTTCCATTGTCATTGTTGAACGATTGATTCAATTGTACCTGTAATTGGCTTTTGCATTTTTTTTTCGGGGCAAGCCCACCACTTACCCCCATCATTGCAACTCCTGTAAGCCAGGATCTACAATGATAACAATTAAGAACCATCGAGGCAATGAAGCTCGAGGCGTCCCAGAGAACTGACTCAACTGTCTTGGAAACCGACTCGAAATTAATCATAAAAGAATATATAGGAGGAGTATGAATATTGTCTTTTGCATGTCAAAAAATAGAAATGTTAATAGACTTGTGTGGTTAACTTAAAACACATTCTAGCATCGTTTATAAGTAAGAGTGTTACCGCCGATTTACCCCCTTACTTATAAAATTTGTCATTGTTGAACAATCGGTTAAATTATACCTGTCACTGTCGTTTGCATGTCAAAAAATAGAGATGCCAATATACTTGACAAGTGGTTATCTTAAAACACATGTTAGCATCGTTTATAAGTAAGAGGGTTAATGATTACTTAAACTATCACGAAGTAAAAGTTCTCTTTGTGAAATCTTAACTTAGTGTCAGTTTAAATAACCGTTAACGTCTCTGAGTTCGGCGGTTAGACACACTAACCAGTGTATAAGTTAAGACGCGTTTTAGCACCGTTAATAAGTAGGGTTTAAGTCTCAAGTCTCACGCTCGTCACGTTCTATCTCTGTGTGTGTGTATTACTTATCGACATATTATATGAAAGTCAAGTTACATATATCAAAACACTTAAGTAGGTAATTGCTCTAAGTAAGTGAACAGTTAGAGCACTGATAGCCGAGTGGTATGACCGTTGGACTGCCAAGTCAAAGGTCGCAAGTTCAAACCCCGGCACGCACCAATGTCTTTTCGAATTCATGTGCGTACTATACATTAGTTATCAGTTGCTAAAAACGGTGTAGGATAACATAGTGAGGAAACCGGCACACCTGAGAGATTTTTCAACGGTGTGTAAAGCCACGTCAGAGGCCTACAGGCGGTTTAAACTCTGACACCAGGTTGTTCATCAACCATACGATAAGAAGTGAACGTACCTGTGTCCTCATAAGTAAGTTCTTGAGTTGCTGGCTCTGTTGCTGAAGAATGCTGGAGGCGATGGTGGTAGGTGCTGATTCTGAGGAGCTGTCCTCAAGTGCCAGCTCTGATAGACCTGCAATTGAAAACATGTAATTAAGTACATCATATCATCATCATCAGCCGGAAGACGTCAACAGTGGGGGGAGGGGTGGGTGGTGGGGTAGTGCCATATTGGTTGTCACATCATATAAATAGTTCAAATGTTCGGCTCGCGCCTATACCGCGTCATCAGTTCATGAATAGTCTCCGTTTGAGTCCGAAACTAGTCGGGACTTTTTAAATCATGATTTATTGGAGTGTCTGTTTGTAACATTAAAATAACCGCTTTTTACTAAATGTTTAAGATAGTAAACACGATACATATAACAAAAATGCAATTTTTTTTGTACGTCTGTTGTTTGTTCCGGCCAATCTCCGAAACGGCGCGACCGTTTTAGACGGGACTTTCACTGGCAGATAGCTGATGATACAAGGTCTAATATGGGCTACTTGCTATCAATACGTACCGTGCATGAGGTCTGCCAGCGGCGGGCGCGGCGGGCTGTACACCAGGCGGCCCTCCTGCAGCCCCTTGGGTTGTACGATGTACAGGCGCACGCACACTCGCCTGCGGTCCTCACTGCACGAGCCGCCGGAGCCCTCATCCTGTATGACGGAACCACTTTAAACTATATAGGTAGGTACACAATACCTTAACCAAAAAAAGCCAGATTGTCAAGAAATTTTTAAGGTTAAAATGCTCGATAGTAAGGAAAAAAATGGCCAACATTTATGTTAAAAAGTCCCTAAAAAAGAGGTTAATACATACATCGTGGTGCATTTCGTAGTCTATGGGCGAGTCAGCGTCGCCGCTCGACCCGTTGCGATGGAACGGCTCGTCACAGCTCGGCTCACACTTCGCCTGTTGCTCCTCTGTTAGAGAAAGAAAACTTATTTCATCATCAACATCAGCCGGAAGACGAGCACTGCTGAAAAAAGGCCTCCCCTTTAAGGGACGGGGGGCGGGGTTAACCATAATCACCACCCTTGGCAAGGGGCTTGGAGATCGCAATATTGGCGTAAAGTTACAGAAGACGCTGCCAGCCCATCTTCTGGATTTTCCCTTAGTCGCCTCCTACGATACCCAACAAGACGAGATGGGAAGGTGCTATTTTGACCCGGCACCCCACGGGCACGGCAAAATTTATTTATACTTGCACAAACCTAAAACTTGTTCAGATAAACAATTTTTAGGAAATAGAACGCAGACGATGAACAGGGTTGAGACACGGACACACAAATTTTGTATATTAATAAATGGTTTAATTACACAGACTGTCAGGAGCGCAAGGAACGTGGAAGTAGAAGGGACATGGACGCAGAAGGGGTGTGGACGCAGGAAGGTCGTAGTCGCAGAAGGGACGTATCGCTTGAGATTGAGGATAGGATTTTTACCTATTTTTTTTTTATAAACGTTTGAAGGTGGTGGGCAAGCTTGACTCCTATTGTAAGACATGGACAATTGGACAACCATAGCTCACAATTAGGAGGAAGTAAAGGGGGGCCTTAATCCTCTATTACGACGATCACAGTTGAAATAAATTCACATCTAAATAAAAATAAACTCACCAGCATCAGCTATACAGAAGCTCAACACTGGATACGGCAGCAAAAACTCCGAGATACTCTTACAGTACGCTAAACTGTCTTCAGGGTCCCTCGCCATGTTCAGGACATACAGACTCCTGGACTTGAAGTCCGACAGCAGCAGGTAGCTGGCGCTGGTGTCCAGCATGGCCTTCAGGCCGAGGGTCAGGTCCGAGCTGAGCCCGGGGCTGAAGGTTATCGTCTGCAGGCACGTCCACGACTTGCACGACCAGATCTTGATTGAAGTGTTGTTCTCGGAGCCGGTGACGGCGAATTTCCAGAATTGGACGCTGTGAATGAGGTTTATTGAATAATCGGAAGTGGTGAATTTATTAATTTTTTTTTATTTTTATTTAAAAAAACGTCGCCCCACACTAGGAATTTCTCCTGTATCGTGGGTGCGTTTTCACAAACATGAAATATCACATACACAAACACCCAGACTCGGGACAATCAAATGTGGATCGCACAAATTATTGCCCCGTGCGGGAATCGAACCCGCAACCCTTAGCGCAGCAGTCTAATCGCTTAGCCACTGCGCCAATCAGGTCGTCAAATTTACTAGCTGTGCCCGCGACTCCGTCTGCGTGGACATTCGGAAACAGCAAAATTGTTTTTAATATTATTAGCTAAATTTGAGCAGATTCTATTTAGTAGTTTATAGCCATAGCCATACTGTTTTTTTATTATTACATGTAGGTATGTAAAGATTGATGTAACATTTTTGTTTGTGAACAGATTTAAATGAAACAAACACTAATTGTTATGGGAAGCTTGCCACAATATATCAGTGAAAACCGCATTCAAATCGGTTCAGTCATTTCTGAGATTAGCGCGTTCAAACGCACAGACATAAATTTTAAAAACTATATTTTTGGCTTCGGTAACATAAATACAGAGTGTATAAATTGTTTTTCTTATTTAATATTGAATGTACAGACACGGGTCGCTTACGTGCTTTTATTTTATGTATAGATTTAATTCCTGTCCATAAAAATATTAATTTTAAAAGCTAATATGATTGTAACTCACTCAGTGTTATAGTTCTTATGGTTGTCCAGGAAGAAGAGGCAGCTGAGCGGCTTCCCGCCGTGCGGCTGCCACTTGTGCAGGCAGCGCGGGCTGCTGTCCGCGTGCATGTACACCTGCACGGAGGAAGGGGGGGGGGGGAGGAGAACTGGTAAGTTTATTTACTTTATGCACAAATTTACAATGTGTACAGAGGCGGACTTGAGTTTTTTTTACCTTTTATGAGGTTAACCTCCATTGCAAGAGGTGGTCTCACTAACATTTATCACTTTACCAGGTCCATAATTACTGTATAAAATTGCAGATTCTCAGTTTCATTTCCAGTGCAGTGTTTAGTAAGAACTTATCTCGTTTATAATTGTTGTGATTGAGAAAATATGAAACGGAATCACCATTTGCACACCACTAGTAAGTTATCAACTGTTTCAGAAGCTAGCATTTTATGAATTCATATAGGTCCTATGTACCTATTTTTAAAAAAGCTTATATATTTTTATATTTAATTATTATAGCTATAAAACAATTTGCTGTCTGGTTACCTGGAAGAACATGACGTATCCGTCAGCGGAGGCGGTGGCGAGCGCGCTGCCGTCGGGCGAGAAGGCCGCGTCGAGGATGGGCGCGGCGTGGTCGGCCGAGCACAGTGCGCCCGCGCCGCCCGCACCGTCTGCGCCTGCGCCGCCCGCGCCGCGGTCCGACATGCACACGCTGCCCGACAGCGCGCGCGTGTTCCACATGCGGGCTGCGGGGGAACACGATATATTCATTAAAACGCGAAACGTCAAGCTAAACTTAAAAACTTGTGTTCGCGTTAATTCTCGTGATGTAGTTTTATTTATCATGATGCAATGCGATAGTTTAAAAGTTAGTACGATATATTCATTTTATATAACTTGTAATTATGTGATTTTCCGAATCGTCGGCAAATGTGTTTTACGTATTTTTTTTGTATCATGACATGAATAAGTGTTTGTATTATAAACAAAACCGCTTTTTGACCCATTTTGACTTTCAAAAAGTCCTATTCACAATAATCTGAATAACGTTTTTTTCCGATACTTGAATGTTTTTTGAGCTATGGAGTCCGAACGCTCGCGCTTTATATAGTGAGTTAGCAAAACGCTTTCACGTGATTCATTTTTTGGCTAAAGAATCAGCATTGCCATTCAAAGTGGCAAAACTGCCAGTTTTTTGTGCACATTACCGGTTGGAACATCGATGAGGATGAATACTATGATGCTTCTTAATTACTGTTTATTATGGTATATTGTGTTTTTAATTCTTAATTGTTTATTATGGTATATTGTGTTAAAATTAAGTTGTAAATAGTTGTAAAAAATGTATTTTCATTTGAACAGTGAGTATCTCACCGATATGATCGTGTGTGGTGAGCAGCAGCCGCGCCACGTCATCGTCGGCCGCGTCGTCCTCGTCGTCCGGGATGTAGGGGCACCACACCACGCGGTGCGACGTGCCCACCGCGCCCGTGTCCTCGCGCACCTCCGTCAGCAGCGTGCATCTGACGGGCATAATATACATCAATACATACTCACATGCTGCATTGACCACACACATAGAATTGACCACACCCTTTCCTCGTAAGTGTCGTAAGAGGCGACTAAGGGAAAAAACCAGAAGATGGGCAGCATCGTCTTCTTTAACTTGACCACCAACAAACACAGCGATCGCCAAGCTGCTTGCCACGCGTGGGGATTATGGCAGCCCCCCCCATTCAAGGGACAGGCCTTTGTCCAACAGTGGACGTCTTCCGGCTGATGATGATGATGAAGGTTATGTGCTAAGTCTTACCTCAGTCCACTGTCAGTCACTTCAATCTCGTGCACATAGAAGTTGCCTTGTTCGTCAATACACGCGAGGATCACCTGGCTCTGTATGTGGGCGAACGCCAAATCTTGCACCTAGACACAGTAAAGACGGTGAAGGTTTAACATCCATCTTTTATTTAGACATTTGCTAAAGAAATACCAACCCAACATTGCAATAACAGAGTTGATAATTCCTTGAGATTTAAAAAAAATGTAGGTTTTAAATTTTAACAGTACCAGGGTAACTTTTAGAGTTATCCTGATTCTGTGGTTGTAGAATTGAACTACTATGATAGGGGTTGTAATTTTGACTTTGTATTAGTCAAAATATTTCCGTCTTCTGAGTCTGCAAGACTGTGACAATTTATGTCAGTACCACAGACTAGAAAATATCCTAGTATTGGGCACTGTTTCTAAAAACAAGTATTCTTCTTCTTATTGTATGGTTGATGATCAACGAGTCAGAGTTTAAACCACCTGTAGGCCTCTGACATGGCTTCACACACCGTTGAAAGATCTCCAAGGTGGGCTGGTTTCCTCACGATGTTTCTCTTTACTGTTTTTAGCAACTGTTAATTAATTTATAGTACGCACATGATTTTGAAAAGACATGAGTGCGGGCCGGGTCTTGAACTTGCGACCTTTGACTTGGCAGTCCAAAAAACAAGTATTAAAATTTGCCCATATCAATAAGCTAGTATATTATATTATTTTCTTGTTACCTCTCCCTTCATGCCCTTGATAAGCGCGCGCCGGTCGGTGCCGGGCTCCGGGGTGTACACCACGCGCACCATGCCGCTCCACGTGCCAGGGTTCACCGCATTCGGAGCTGCAGACAGATTCAATGTGTTAGAGTTTCTAGAAATATTTTTGACAAAAAACACACTTAGCACCTCTAATTATACATTTATATAATACCATACCTATATTTCCCGAACGCGGCCTACCCCTTCGGGAAATACAGGCGTTATGTGAGAGGTGACTATAGAGTACAACTACATTTCATTAGTTATGTTATAGGTTCCAATGTAATAGGGGCGAGCCTATTGCCATCAACCAGACACAAATCCAGACTGTGCTGCTACTGGGAATTACCTAATGGTAAAACCCAGAAACATGTTGCCCATACTGAGATTCTAACCCAGGATCTTATGCCCAGCAGTCGCATTTAGCAACGACTAGACCAATGAAGCAGTCAGTTTAGGCTACCCACATGTTGCTTGTCATAAGTTACACATAAAATGTATTTGATAATTCTGTTCGTGTCGTCAGAAATGTAAGCTCTTACCCAATGATTTTATCATTAAAGTCAGTGATTAATAACTGTGTATAGGCATACTAGGCCCAAGCAAATATAGGGTCAAATTACAATTTTGAACATCTTGCAAAATCTAAATTGATAAAGGAAATTTGAAAAATGATGGACACGAGCGGGATTCGAACCCGCGACCTTCGCCGATCCGTGGCGCTGCTCTAACCAACTGAGCCACCGTGTCGCTGCTCGCATCCATCGAATTTCAAGTTCCCTTTTAGTATTTACGTCTTAAGGGTGACGTCAGGCTCAGTTGGTTAGAGCAGCGCCACGGATCGGCGAAGGTCGCGGGTTCGAATCCCGCGGGTTCGAATCCCGCTCGTGTCCATCATTTTTCAAATTTCCTTTATCAATTTAGATTCAAGCTTAGCATGGGCAACATGCTAAAATGGCACCAAAAGTCATATAAATTTGGGTTGGTATTATCGTTTCAGTGATTTATAGCTGTAAAGGTATAACACTGAGTTGGTAATCATAGATTCCAACAGATAATACCTGACGTCACCCTTAAGACGTAAATACTAAAAGGGAACTTGAAATTCGATGGATGCGAGCAGCGACACGGTGGCTCAGTTGGTTAGAGCAGCGCCACGGATCGGCGAAGGTCGCGGGTTCGAATCCCGCTCGTGTCCATCATTTTTCAAATTTCCTTTATCAATTTAGATTCAAGCTTAGCATGGGCAACATGCTAAAATGGCACCAAAAGTCATATAAATTTGGGTTGGTATTATCGTTTCAGTGATTTATAGCTGTAAAGGTATAACACTGAGTTGGTAATCATAGATTCCAACAGATAATACCTGACGTCACCCTTAAGACGTAAATACTAAAAGGGAACTTGAAATTCGATGGATGCGAGCAGCGACACGGTGGCTCAGTTGGTTAGAGCAGCGCCACGGATCGGCGAAGGTCGCGGGTTCGAATCCCGCTCGTGTCCATCATTTTTCAAATTTCCTTTATCAATTTAGATTCAAGGTTAGCATGGGCAACATGCTAAAATGGCACCAAAAGTCATCTTGCAAAATGTTGAATTAGCAACATCTGCTGATTTGAATAAACAGTGTACTGTGAATTATTCTTTGATAAGTTTAAGTATGTATGAAATTATGAATATTTTATGTATGTATGAGTATTTTGTGTGTTTTTAGAGTAACTATGGAGTTTCTTGCTGGTTCTTCTCCATAGAAACGACATTTTTGATTTGACACTTTATAAGTGCTCTTTTGTAGCCTCTGTATTATTATTTATTATTTCAGCCATGATCGTCCCACTGCAGGGCAAAGGCCTTCCTTTCCATCCTCCATTTTGTAGTCTATATGAAATAAAAACCCTATGCCTATGACTTTTATTCCTGAAAGATCTAGACAGATTTAATTGATTGTTATGCCATCAAATGTAATGTAATACAGGATGTGTTCATTTTGAGATATTAGAAACAATTCAAAATGCTGAGTTACAACCAAGTAAACTCAAAGAGATTATTAATTTTCGAAGTTTTAAGGTGTGTATTCTCTAGAGGGGTAGGCAGAACCTAAATAGAACCTACAATTATGTAGGTGTTCATTCTGTAAAACTCACAACCACTAATGCAAATTTGCAAATTACGTAATCCAAAAAACCTTTTAGGAACGGTCACAGTCGGGTAGGGAGCTTCATGTGTAACACTATTCAATAACATTTACGTAGACCAAATAAACATACCTTTTATAGAATACGCCAAGTACTTTCCGCTGGTGTGTATAGCCAGAATCTGTCCAGCGTAGAACTTGGGCTCCCAGTTGTAGTCCACCAAGTTTTTCAGCTTCACCTTGGAGCTGCCATGGTCGTGGTTGCCTGCGTTGGTGTTCACCAATACATTGGTGGAGTACACCTCTGCGCTGCAGACCCCATCACCGTCGGAAAATGATCTGGAATAGAAGTGTTATATGGGGTGTATTGGTACAAATGATATTTTATACTATAGGGCATTGTTTGCTTATAAATACAGGAACAGAAATATTATAGGATTTTTTGGGTATTAATCAATTAAATAAGTCTGCTGTACTTCCAATAACAGATTTTTCAGTAATAAGATTGTAGTTGGAGTATTTTTAGAATTACACTAGTATTTTTCAGTCTTTAAAGTGTACAGTGCTAATGTAATTAGTATTTATGATCAGACATGGAAGTCATAGTCTAAAGAACAGTGAGAGAAAATGTCTTACATACAGTAGCAGTTTGTTAGAAGATAGGAACTAGTTTTTTAATAAAAACCTAGAAATTGGACAATATGCGTGACTTTACACACATATATTACTTTTAAGGTATCAAGAAACATAGTGGGTGATTCATTCAATTTAGGTGTTATTCAATAATAGTATTTCAATGTTTAAGCCAGTTTAGACGTTAGCCGGTAATTAAACATACTTTTGCCACGGAACTTTCATGTTAAGCTAATGGAAAAGCCCAATAAGGGGTGACTACGTGATCTTCGAGCATGTAAAACGGATGTAGCGGCAACAGGTTAAAGCAACATTATTAATAATATATTTACTATACGCATGAATACTACCGAAACACGTATATATCCAGACGGGATATAGCTTCCAGTTGGTATTTATTTGCGTAAGCAATAAATCATACGCGAAATTCAGTTTCAGATCAATGTCACTTACATCGTTTGAGTGGCATCCGATAGCTTTGGAAGCATTGTTGTTGGTGCCATAACTGATCTAGTCTTCCACTTTCCACATGAATTTCAGAAACTATAACGCAAATTCACAATATAATCGTAATTGCAAAAAATCATGCAAATATTACAACAGCAAACCGCTGATGCCGACCGACATGAGAGTGCGTCTTGTTGTTACGTTTCACTTGATGTGTTATTTTTTTTCATTGAAATTTTACACTTTTAATTCATTTACACGAAAAACATATGGATTGTTCAATTATTAAAAAAATATTTAAATTAGTTAATTTTATGACATGTATTTATTTAGGTACAATTAATAATGTTTATTCGTTTAATTTTTGTAGATATCTAAACGTATTTCACGTAAATCGTTTTTAAGCCTGTTTTCAATTACAATGAAACTAGAACAATATATGAGAATTATTAATGTATAATTTTTAAATTATACAATGTAACTTTATTATTATTTATTTTATTAGTATTATATCGTATATATTTCATTTTTTCAAGAAATTATTATTTTGTGGGAATAAATCAATTCGTACTTTATCTTACTAAGAGAAAACTAACTTTCTTTTAGTTGACTTGACAGGTGACAGGGCAGTGAATTGATTTTTTCGAAAATGGTAAGAATAAATCGTAAATATTAAATTATTAGCTTTTTAATGGACTAGAAAAGCTGATCATCATGTTATTAATTGTTCCAGTCATTGACAGACAAGCTTTCTATGCTTATGGCCCGGCCGGGCGGCGACAATGCACAAAAAGATGACGTGCCTTGGTGGATGCGCTACGCTGGTCGGGGACTTGGGACAGTTGGCGGTTTCAGTACGTATTATTTTACCGTAAATTATACATATTAAACTTGACATTTCTTCGTGACAAGTAGGGTATTCTGTACGTATACCACATATGTGGGTTTAAGCAATAGATATATACCTTTATAATCTTATCATAGGTACCATTATGTACACCACCTTTGATTTAGACAATGAACTTATAATAATAAACAGGTACGTGTAGCTACATTTTGCGTCTTAATTTACCAAACAAAGACATTATCTCTTGAGTTCATTAATAAGACAGTAATTATGAAGGTACTTCAGAAATAACTAGAGCATAAAATCTACAATAAATATTGAAGTAGCACATTATTTTAAAATTATTGTCACAAGTCAAACAACAGGATAATTAACCTTCCTGTACTCTGTAGTCCTAAATTAACATAAATTATTATTATTTATACCATGCCCTGGTCTATATTAATCAATAATTAACTTGTTGTTCTGATTGATAGCAATGCATATTAATTAATTTAGTAGAGGGTTGTACTGATATGATATCGACACCAACCCACCTGCCACACACCATCAAATGTTGATGACAACCCTGTCACTCCAGAATTGGTTTATTTAGACTTTATAGTAGCCTGCCCTTGATGACACTGCTAGAATCATCTGTAACAGCTGCAAAGGCAGAATATGATGTACTGAAACTACTGTTAGATTGGTGTAGGACTAATGTTGGATATCATCATCATCAACAGCCGGTAGATGTCCACTGTTGAACAAGGGCCTTCCCCTTTTGGAAGGGGGGGGGGGGTTGCCTCTATGTTGGATAATTATAATAAGTAGGTTTTGCCAATTAATGATATAGAAAAGGCAATGTTGATGGTAAAAATTAGTTGTGTTGCCTGTAGTCACACAAAGTTATCTTAAATGCTGTGGATAGTCATAAAAAACTCATTTTTCTTACATAAATAATTATATAAAGTCACTCCTCCTTCCAGAGGGGTAAGCAGAAGACACAGATTTCCAATTGCTGCAATCCTGGCATACCCCAAACTCATTATTAAAAGACAATTCAATCACTTAGTGTTTATGGTTTAAGGCTTAGCCACTGTGTCAATCAGGTTGTTAAATTTTGAGTTATAATTTTGACAACTAGATTGGCGCAGTGGCTATGCGATTAGACTTCTGTGCTAGCGGTTTCGGGTCCGATTCTCGCAAGGGAATATAATTTGTTGGAGAATGTCCCGAGTCTGGGTGTTTTTTTGTTTCATATTTGTAAAACACACCCACAATTCGGGAGAAATTCCAAGTGTGGGGCGACGTTTTTTTTAAAATAAAAATGTTTTAAAAGGTGTTCTACTATACAAAAAGCTTGTATTGTGAGTTACTGGCATCAAATAACACTAAATATTTATGTGGGGTATGTTTCTGGTTCCAAATTGTGACAGACAGATTGTGCTGCTGGGTAGTTTGTTGCGCCGTTTCTTCTACCCAGCTATAGCACTAGGAAGCGGTGACGGGCGGGCGTTTTGGGGGCTGTCTTGATGTAATTTGATATTCTAAAATCATTAGTCTAATTTAAATATAAATATGTTTTTTTAATATTATATCTTTATCATGCACCAACACCTAGATTCTCTTCAAAATTCTGTGAATCACACGAATATTTTAGTGTTCATATAAATATGTATGAACCTCTTCTAATAAAGATTGTATATGTAAAGTGTATACTCGTTTATATTTTAAAACCAGTTTGCTGTCTTAGATAACGTAAATGTCACTCAGTGTCAGTAAACAAATGTATTAAACTCCATTTTTAATTAATATATTAATTATTGTGTTTATACTTCAACTTATTCACAATACAGTTGATAGTAGTAACGGTTCTGTGATTCACTCTGTGAGTCTAGACACGCTGTGTATTAAAAACGATAGGGCGACGACTTGAAAAAAAAAACCATGTTCACTTTACTAGCGTCTCACACTTGCAAGTCTGATTACTGATTTATTTATTTTTAAAGCTGTTGTTGCCCCACACTACGTTTTTCTCCGGTACCGTGGGTGCGTTCCAAAACACGAATTATTACATACAGAAATACCGAGACTCGGAACGAAAATCTGCGGATCACGCCAATTTTTGTCCCGCGCGGAAATCGAATCCGCAACACCTAGCGCAGCAGTCCAATCGCTTAGCCAATAGGCCAATCAGGTCTCATTTACATTGTAAATTACTTTTTTAACAGTCTTCAAACCCACTGCTGGCCTTAAGTTCTCCTTTTTCGTACTAGTACTGTATATTTCATGATTTATACATGTATACATGTTATTATTGAAGACATACGAGTACCTATACTAATAAAAAGCCCCTTGTTTACATAGGTAGATTCTTATCTCGTATATAGAACACGCGAAATCAATTATGCCCAAATAAAGTGTTTTTAACGGCTAGTTTCTAAACATACACTCCTTTTTTATTATCTCCAATTTGTATAGTACGATAACACCTGATAACAAATATAAACATTGTTAGTTTCTGCGTTAATAATGTAGAACACTTTTATTGGTGTAATTTGTTTCCTTGTCCTCGTTTCTTGTGGCCAGATGCGACCATGGTGGGCTTACAAGAAAGCTAGTCAAGCGAGCCAAAGCTTTTTTAAGCCTTGTATTGTTCCGTGTTCGTCTCCATAATTTGTTAGCTGGACGTTTTAGTTCCCAATTTACGTTCAGAATTTAGCGTTGCGCGTCGAAATCATCACGATAATTTAAAAAAGAAAACAAAAAAAAATTACACAAAGTATTTCTGAACGTAAGATTTGTATGAGACAGCCCAAAACGCCCACCCTTCACCGCTAGAAGTGTCTCGTAGTGTCGTAGTGCTATCATTGAGAAAGAGAAACGGCGCAGAAAACTCCCCAGCAACACTTATCATTATATATTTCATTATATACATAATACAACACAACTTTGCATACAGACAGTATAAAAAATTACAATTTTAAACCAAGGATTAAATTATACCTGTCACTGTCGTTTGCATATCAAAGAGTAGAGATGTCAATAGACTCAATACGGGGTTTAGTAATGCCGATATGATCCTCGTTTATGAATAAGAGTGTAATAGTGCAGGACCGACATAATCATTTACTTTTTTACTTAAATGAACTAAGAACCCAGGTATGCTTTTACATCAGAACTGAGAATGTAAAATCTTAAGAAAAAAAGACACCGTGTAAAATAACTAGTAAATGAGTAGACAATATTGTGAAAAATTATAACTAAGAAAAATGAGAAAGGATTGATGTACCATTGCAAATAAAGCGAGACCCAGACGGCAATTTGACCTCAACATCCCAATAAATAGCGTATAACGGTATTTTTGGAACGTTCCCAGACGATAGGGAGCAGACAGCCCGTAACGATTTTAGTATTCAAATGAAAATACGACTGAAAACTTTATACATGATGCATACTTAATATGCACTTTAGAGGGACGAGCTTCTAGGAGTGCTCTTCTATTGCTTTAGTCATAGAATAAACGTAAAAATAGTATAGTCAGCCGCCGACCGTGAGCGAGCGTTCGCAGTTTATTGTATTTCTATACATATTCACTCTTTCTTTCACACCTAACCGACAATACGTTTCACGTTTACACTGGGGCTCATAGTGAGTTTGCAAGACCTACTATATAGTCGTTTATGAAAGTCGTTTCAGCCTATTACTTCTTAGTTTTAGGTATATGTTTGTAAGGCAAGCATATCGAAAACTTAAATTCCCCGAAACAGCAAAAAACTCATGTCATAATCATAAGTTAAAATTCACGAAATGTCAATCAAATCTAGTTGCTCGGCTCTAAAGTGTCATTCTGAGAAGAACAGACCCCTTAGACAAGTGGCAAAACGCTTGACGAATAGAAATAGAATAGAATGATAAATGTATGGGAATGACATAATGATTCGATTATTTTATCGATGACATGTGTCAATCCCATAAATTTTTCATTTAATTCCATTTCTATTCGTCAAGCGTTTTGCCACTTGTCTAAGGGGTCAGGCAAGAAATTAACATAGCCAGGTCTGAGATCGTCTCTTCACCACTGAGATAAGTTTTAAGATGAACGTCTTAACGTGATCTAGCCGAGAGGCACTTACTTGCACTGCACAAACCATATAATATACTTAGCTGAAGTAATCTAAATACCCAAAGAACTAATACTAATAGTTGATTGTGTGAGCCGGATTAGGTCGCGTTACGTACGTACCGGGTATCTTTATGACACAATTTATATTTATAAAGGAAGCTATTAGGCTAGCCCACATAATAGTCCCTTTATCGAGATGACAACAGTAGCCAATGGCCGTCTTACTGAAAATTATCTTATGGAAAAACCTTATAATACTTCGCCGACTTCGGAAACCGAACACAGGTCCTCACGCTCAGAGTTTGCGATTACCATAAAATTGAGTAACGAATTACGTCAGTCGGTCACGCAATTGCATTAACCACAGTAACTGCATGCATGTACAGAGAAAGCGGATAATCCCGTTGTTCATCCAATTAAATATCAATCGATTGTCTATCATCTGCAATCGATTGTCTTAGATCGATTATCTTCAATCGAATCACATCGATAGTAAACAGTAATCTCTATTTGTCCGAATATGGTACATGTTCTGATATTTTCGATTGCAGATGGATTATCTTCTATCGAATCTATTACAATTCTAATGACCTTGATCTTAAAAATATTGTGGCACGTTAACGTTTGCTCACTTTGGATAATTTGGACATCCCATCCTATTGTTGTGTAGGAAGGTCGTTTAGCAAAATAGGAAGCTTGACCTGCTTATTTTTAGATGATGCTGTGTTTAATAAACCATACATATATCTCTTGGTGTCTCTTAGAAATTATGTAAATTTTATAGGTTTTCTATGCTAATTCGTGTGTATATAAATAGGTACCATTTTGTTATCAGAACTTGAGATTATTAGCTTAAAAATTCAGAAAATTCTTAATAGCGATTCAGGGTACAAAATCGTGCGTTTTTTTGTTGTCGGGAGGAAACCTTCAACAGGCATCCGGCCCCGTGGCGTAGGGACCGGGTAGTGTAGGATTTCTACCTCACTAAAACCACCCCGGTGGTTACCATCTGCACGAACAAGAGGGAGGTCCCGGGACCTCTAAAAAGACCGACCCCGGATCCTCCCCATGCAACGCTTACTTGGCACATCCCTGGGGAGACTGTAAGGGGTCAGCCCTTAGCATCGCTTTCTACGGCGGCACGTGACCACCGTGCCGCCATCTTCTCTGGAGTCGCTGTATAGGGTAACAGAGTTCGCTTCTCTGTACGTCCGCAACTCCAAACAAAATTGTGCCTGCTATCGTCCTTTGAACCACATGACCGAATTTATTATTTGATGTAATAATAACTTGAACAAGAGAATACTTAATTCGTATATTTTTAAATATTGGCAGTGAGTGCCCTTTCGTCACCTATTTGGGTATATGCCAATCTGCCCATATTTTACGACGTACAAAATCCTGCAATACTGCAACTCTACGTTTTTCTGTGTTAATTTGTTTCACCATTTATTTATACATAAAAACAGACGATATAGGTACGCTTTTTTTAATGGTTAATCTTTGATGCAGCCCCCTTACCATGAACTCTTAGTAGAACATTTACGTTACGTTGTGGAAGCGAGACGCCGCTACGTGCAGTCCAATGCGGCGTCTCGCTTTCACAACGTAAACTGTCCTGCTTGCTGCTGCTGCTCTGCACCAGCACACGAAACCGTAGGCAGTAAAATAAGCATTTAAAAAAGAAATAGGTACATATTAATTAACTACATACATACATATTAATTATAAACGACCTGATTGGCGTAGTGGCTAAGCGATTAGACTGCTGCGCTAAGGGTTGCGGGTTCGATTCCCGCACGGGGCAAAAATTTGTGCGATCCACATTTGATTGTCCCGAGTCTGGGTGTTTGTGTATGTGATATTTCATGTTTGTGAAACGTACCCATGACACAGGAGAAATTCCTACTGGGGGGCTGTTTTTTTTTAAAAAAAAACCTCTTTAAATTCCAGTTGCCATAGTCTTGGGCCTGATCAACTGCATCAGTATCGTGATCCTGAACGTCGCGTGTCTGATAGCCGGCATATGGCAGATGCTGGCCGGCTTCATAGTGATAGTCTGTGAGGCGCCATGCTGCTGCTTCTTCATAGACTACGTCCAGACCCTGAGCGACAGGATGGAGACGCGGCCCTACTGGACCAAGAGTGCTCTCTATATTGGGTAAGTAGAAAATAACAAGTACGTCTGGCGCACCCTGTGCGGTCAACCTCGCTACCATCTTTGTTGACTGACCAATCTCTACACTACATGACACGTTTCCTTAGACACAGCTCATGCCGATGAAGAAAATGACGTCGCCCCACACTTGGTTTTTTTGTCTGTATTTTGGGTACGTTTCACGAACATGTCCCGTACAGGAATCGCACCCGCAACCCTTAGCGCAGCAGTCCAATCATTTAGCTACTGCGCCAATCGGGTCGTCAATTGCCGTCATGTTGCCTAGAAACAAACTCCTACCTTCTTACTTATAAACGATGCTAACGTAAACACCTCTATTGACATCTCAATTCTTTGTCATACTAACGACAGTGACAGGTATAATTTTTTTTTTAATAAAAAAACTTCGCCCCACACTAGAAATTTCTCCTGTATCGTAGGTGCGTTTCACAAACATGAAATATCACATACATAAATACCCAGACTCGGGACAAACATCTGCGGATCACACAATTTTTGTCCCGTGCGGGAATCGAACCCGCAACCCCTAGCGCAGCAGTCCAGCCACTTAGCCAAAGCACCAATCAGCTCGTCAAGAATTGTTCTACAGTTCTGCCAAGATAAACCAGCTAGCAAAACAATTGAAATGTTGTTTTATTTATCCTAATAAATGATTAATTAAAAAGTAATTAAAAGGCTACAGCATTGTGAGTAAGATAACTGTTCATTAACAAGTGATAAGGCCTAATGTGACGGCTTTGTCTTGTTATTGTTACCAGTGATAACACGTCTCACGGTGAATAGGCGTCGTTATCAAAACATTCACGCTTTAATTCGGACATCATTTATGATTACTGTATACACTCAACGTGAGCTCACAACTACGGCGCTGAGCGAGGTTAAATAGTGCTAGACGCGGTCCGTCTTGTGATAGGTTATCGCTTTTCACATGTCCAGACCCCTCCGTGCTTCGGAAGACATGTAAAGCCGTCGGTCCTGCACCTGATCTCTCTCCGGTCTTGTCGGTCTTCCGTCCCATCGGACTATGAGAGTGAGGGAATAGGGAGTGCACCTGTGTTTGCGCGCATACTTGTGCACTATAATATCTCCTGCGTAGTTGGTTAGTCTCAGCTGAGATGGCCGCCCTGATCGAAATTCGGTCATATAGGAATTATACACTCAGCGATAATTGAGTAGATGTTAGTATATGAATTAGAAACAATTAACAGAATAATTAGTAACAGTCAACTTAGATTAGGTTGTGTTGGCTTGGAATAAAATTGAGTCAGTGGCTAAGCGCTACTAATTATACAGTCATGTTTTGTTCGACGATAGTGTCGGAATTATAGTAAGCTAGCTTCGCCCTGCGGTGTTACCCGCTACATTTTTTTCCAGGGTGTCAGCTACCTCCATACTACATTTTAGTAAAAATTTAAATAAAAAATTGTAACCTCCTTCAAAAAACTCAAAAGTGAAAAATAATATTTTATCACTTCACTTTACATAAGCGAAGTGGAAGTCGGCGCCAAATCCTATGCGTTCGCTTAGTTTATAGTGTTAGCTTTTAAACTATGAACCACGCACGTATGGCAGCATTCTCAAAAATACTATTTTTCTGAATCGCTTAATGGATGTTGGGATTTGGCGCCGACTTCCACTTCGCTTATGTAAAGTGAAGTGATAAAATATTATTTTTCACTTTTGAGTTTTTTGAAGGAGGTTATAATTTTTTATTTAAATTTTTTTATTTCACGATTTTTTAGCTTTAGATTCTGCTAATGTGGTTTTGCTATTTGTATGACCATTTTAGCGATTTAAATTTTGTTTTGTGAAATGGGTATTTAGTGAAATATAATAAACCACACGACGATAGATCGTTGCAGGAAATGACAAGACTACGAAATCTGTCTTCCGATAATGAAGGTAGATAAGAAAGTCAGTAGTACATAAGTAAGTCATAATACACCTTTTATTTACGAGGCAAAATCATCCAATGAGTCCTCCCACCCTGGGTGGAGGGACTGTCAGACTTGTACTGACAGTCATACTACTGTCATACTCATCCATAGTGTTCCTTCAATAGCCCTTTACGTTCCAGGGTCACGGTTACCCAGGGACAGTACCGCGATCACGGATCAGCTTACATAATTAGGACGCATGAAATTTGAAGAGTTTTGTTCATATAACCGAATATCTCATCAGAACAAACATCTAATTATTTTTCAGTATTGCGTTTTTTTTGTAAAACGTTGTAAGTGACCTTGAACATTTTTTTTTCGGAATTGTTTTTATAACCTTTGTAGTGAGTACAGGCGTGATATTATGTTGTGTGATGGCGTAAACAATGCTTAGATATGCTATAGCAACAATCGCGGTTAATCTGCTGTTATTTATTGAAGAGTTCTCCCGATTTCTACAAGATCCCATCATCAGGTATTGAAATGGTGACAATGGGACCACACGGGAAGCACCAGCTTTCAAATAAAAAAAGAATCATGAAAATCGGTTCACCCAGTCGCAAGTTATGAGGTAACAAACATAAAAAAAAAAAAAACAGTCGAATTGATAACCTCCTCCTTTTTTTGAAGTCGGTTAAAAATTGGTCCAGCCGTTTGAGCGTAAAGAGGTGGTAAACAAACAAACGCACAAACACAAACTTTCGCCGTTATAATGTTACACTTTTTATCAATCTGTCGGCTTCATAATTGCCTCACACACCTCGGCTATCGGTCACTACAATCTGTCTTCTTCAGAATCTTGTTTGGAAAGGAACAAAAGATACCTGACCCCTTTCCATGAACTCTTAAAGCAGTAATAGTGAGTTTTCAATTGGTAATAAACTTTTGACCATGTAATAGCTAAGTGTGGGTTGTAACAAAATCAAGTCATGTGTGGGTGTAGATTTAGTAAATTTGTCATCTATGATTGCATGAGTCTAATTTTTACTTTGGAAGCTAACTAGAATTAAAGTGAATCTTTTCTATGTAAATGTTTATGAAAGTAAAGTTACAATATTTTTTAATTCTTCATTGTATTTAAATAATACATTTTCAAAAGTACAGCGTGAAATTATTTTGTGTAAGGCTCTAGACAGACGGACTGCATTTCAACTGCAATCCAACCGCAAATTGCAGTTCGGATGCAGTTTGAATGCAGTTGACACGACTGCAATAGAACTGCATACCAAACGTGCAGTCCAATTGCAGTTCAATTGCAGTCGGCGTGCAATAGTGTGAACGTTTGGTTTGCAGTTCTATTGCAGTCGTTTATACTGCATTCAAACTGCATCCGAACTGCAATTTGCGGTTGGATTGCAGTTGAAATGCAGTCCGTCTGTCTAGAGCCTTACATCTCAAACACACACACACATTTTGAAAAGCACAAAGACATGAAATTTTATTTAGATATTACCTAGGTCCTGCTTAACTCATAATTGAGTTCTCACCATAAAGAAATATACCTGTCTAATTACCTATGTAATATATACCGGTACCTAACCTTCGTAATTATAATACACATTAGCATTAACCGTGACGTCGCTAATTCAATGGTTTTGCACATAACGTTATCCTTCTGACGTTAAAACATGTGATTCATATTTATTTTATAAATTATATTATAACATGGCGAAGGCCTATGGTCTTTAACATTAGCGACTTGTTTCCATCTCACTTGATAATCTTATTAGCCAAGTGGCTCAGTAACTAGATTGCTGCGCTAAAGGTTCCCAGTTTGATTTCTGTACGGAACAAATATTTGTGTAATCGACAGATGTTTTTGTGATATTTTCAGTTGATTGAGATGTTTTTTAAGGATATTTTTAACACAATTAACCGCCGAACTCAGAGACATTTAATTATTACTAAAACTATCACTAAGTAGGGGTTTCCTTTGTGAAATCTTTACTTAGGTCAGTTTAAGTAATCATTAACGTCTCTAAGTGCGGCAGTTAATGCGACTAAAACGCTGATCGTCCTGTTCTCGACTCGAATCTAGTTCTAGTTAAACATCTGCGGTTTGCACAAATCTTTGTCCCGTTCGGGAATCAAACTCAGGTTTCGCAGGCCACTGCGCCAATCAGGTTATTTTCTTCATAACGATTGTATTGTGTGCTACAAGACAAATCATACTAAAATTATAGAGGCGAAAGTTTGTGAGTGTGTTTGTGTGTGTGTGTTTGTATGTTTGTTACCTCTTCACGCTCAAACGCTGGACCGATTTTGCTAAAATTTGGTATGGAGGTAGCTGACACCCTGGATTAACACATAAGCTTTTTATCCCGTGAAAATATAGCGGGTAACACCGCTGGGCGCAGCTAGTGAAAAATATTTTTTTATAATCATTTAAATTGTTTTATTTTATGTTTATTTTATTAACTTAGTATATTATTGTTAATTTAGTATGTTGTGCCTGCGCCTGTGAATACTGTGTTCCTATTGAATTGTTGTGCACGTCTATAATTGATGTAAACACTAGTCTTAGTACACCTGAATTGTTATTTTATATGTTTGTGTTTATATTGTTGATGTGCCTTATTAATAAATAAATAAATAATAAATGTATTTTCTTCATTCCAGGCTATCAGTCCCTCCCTTCTTCATGTGCTTCCTCAGCATGAGCACGTGGTTCGGCAGCGGGCTGATCTTCGCCACCGGCATCGTTTACGGGATGATGGCGCTTGGCAAAAAGTCAGTATAACACTTTTATGGGAAATAATACTAATAATACCATTAACAGTTAATGATTTATGTGACTTTGTTATGGTGGAGTGAGGTATTTGTTTTATAAGCTGTGGAGGGGATAAAATTCACGTGAACGTATCAGTCGCGTGTTGTTTCGATCGGTCGATTCACCAGCTCACGAATAAGGGTCTTTTATTCGTCTGGAATAAGGGTATAAGGGTCATCTATTAGACTGCCTCGTTGGTCTAGTCGCTAAGCGCGACTGCTGAGCAATAGGTCCTGGGTTCAAATCCCGGGTCGGGCAGTGTTACTGAGTTTTCCTTTGGTAATTCTCAGTAGCAGCACGGAGTCTGGATTTGTGCCCGGTTGGTGGCAATAGGCTCGCCCCCTATTACATTGGGACTTACAACATAACTTGCGAAATGTGGGTGTACTATATGTGCAACTCTGCCTACCCCTTCGGGGAATACAGGCGTGATGTTATGTTTTTTAGTCTGGAAATATGCCTTCCGGCATGAACTCCTGTGTGCTGGAGTTGACAGTAAATGATATATCGTCATCATTATCAGCCTATCTTAGTTCACTGCTGGACATGATGATATAGAAAAAAATTATAAAAGTTTTAATAATAGTTTTTTTTTTAATTCGTTTTTATAGTTAACGAGTGCCAAGGCCCCTCCACAGCTTCATTTAACTGTGATATTTAACTGTGTTTTGGTGTGTTTTTTAACATTTAACTTGGAACCTTAACTCTGACAATATAAGGTTAGGTTTCCTGTAACTATACTGGAAGTTCTTGAATAGTCCACCTTGAGCTTTCTATGTGACTTGTAACTCATTGGTGATGGTGTTACCAGCTTTTGTATACATTTTACTCATTATTTTCATATCAAGATACTATTATATGTTAAAAGTAAAGTAGGGATATTTTATTTTAAAATTGGGTACGTTTTGTTTTCTGTTTTATCCCACATTGTACCTAAACTATTGAGGTTAAATAACCCAGTAAATTTAATCATTTTCCATGAGTCAACTGTTATACTAGTTATTGTTTTAATTACATTGATAATAATAAATATTTAATTTATGACTAAAGGAAATTCTACTAATAAACATAACCGTAATTTCATATTAATATATGTAGGTATTTCTAATTTAATATTCAACATTAACAGAAGATAAATAACACTATGTAGTACATAATATACGTGTGCATAACTAATACGTTGCTGCGCCCGCGCATGCGCCGCGCAGGGGGTCTCGCGACGACATGGCGGCCATGGCGGCGGGCGGCAGCACGCCCCCCGGGGCCCCGCCCAGCGCGCGGGAGCCCGGCCTCACGCTCATGGAGGACCCCGACGTGTGGCGCCCCAACTAAGGAGGCACGACCCCCCGGCCCGTAACCACGCCCGAGTAGCGCTATAGCACATACTGACTTACAAACACTCGTGCGCAGCTTATTGGGTTGGATGGTAATGGATTTTAAATTTGTCAATTGAATTTCAGACTGATCCAACAGAAATAAGGTATATATTTCAAACGACTTCAGAGCATCACAGCGCAGTTTTCACTAAGCATGCAAGCATTGAAATATATACCGTATTACGATTGGATAGGTTTAAATCAATTGATACATTTAAAATCCTCTACTTTCCCGCCCGCCGGTCTCAGACACAAAATGGTCACACTCACAATTCATACTATGACCAGCGTACGTTTCAAATAATTTCCCCAAATATGAATCTTGTTAAATAGTGAATTGAGTATGATCCAACTTTTTAATGGATCTATTTTATAAATATGAGCAATTGCTGGGAATTCGGGAAATAATTAACGTAAAGAAGGAATTGCTCTATGTAGCCATTTTAGCTGGGACTGACATCACTATGGGCGCGACCACAACACTGGTAAAAAACTGCACAAAAAAACTACGCAAAAAAGACGAAAATTGTATTATAATAAAATTAAAGTACGACACGAGAATTAACGCGAACGTATGTTTTAATTTTGGCTTGACGTGTCGACCGGGTTGCACCGGCCGTGGTCACAAGCAGACTGACTTCAGTCAGCCGGAAGACGTCCAATGTTGAACAAACGCCTCCCCCTTAGAACGCCACAATGAACGGCAACTTGCCAATTGCATCCACGGTTGTCCGCAACTCTCAGGATATCAGTGTCGTAATTTAATTTAATTATAATCAAGTAACGCGATAATTTAAAAGTTAGTAAATTATTTATTGTTTTGAGACCTCGTTTTTGCGATACAACGCAGTTTTGTGGCCTCGCCCTATCACACGTGCGTCTGTAAGCGTGCATCGAGTGTTTGTGCGCACTTTACTGCTCTAGCTATATACTTACTACGCTATAACTACCCTACCTACCCTTTCTTCATATCTAACTGCATGCTTTTTATGTTGTAGTGCATTTCGGCTGTGTTCGTTTAAATTCTTTGTACTTTCCTATGTATTTCGTTCCTGTGTTTAGGATCATCTGTTTTGTATTGTCGTATCAGCTCATAATGTCAACTTCGCAAAATGACAACCGATCGCAAAATGTCCACTTCTCAAAATATCAACTTCTTAAAATGACAAACTCTCATAACGTCATCTTCTCTAAATGTCAACTTCTTAAAATGACAAATTCGCATGATGGCATCTCCACGTAGTTTCTACTTTAACAAGGTGCCACTTACTCTTTGATTCATCTACTTTTTGTTTGTAATTGTGTGCTTTATTTAAGCAGATCCAGATTTAAAAGTATCGCATTGTTTAATTAATAAGCTAACATTCAAATTTAAGCTTATGCAGCATCACTAGTTATGCAAAATGCATAGTGTTCAAATACTGATAAAATATCTTGTAGGTATAAAAGTACTATATTATTGACTATGTATACCGGTTTTTACTCACGTCAATATTCGGGAATGCCCGACTAGTTTTTGACTCTAACGGAGCCCTTATTCATGAGCAGGTGACGCGGCGGTGTCGCGAGTCATTCAGTCCGAATATTGACGTGAGTAAAAACCGGTATAAATACCTAGTAAATAATTTGGATAAAAAATAAATAATAACAGCCTATAACTGTCCCACTGCAGGGCAAAGGCCTCTTCTCGTATAGAGAAGGATTGAGCATTGATCACCACGCTAGCTCACTGCGGGTTGGCGATTTCAGATAATTAAATCCAGGTTTCCTTACGATGTTTTCCGTCACCGTTAGTCAGTGGTGTCTTAGAATATCTAAGAAAGTATTTATGACATTGAAAAAGTCACATTGATACTTGCCTGGGTTTGAACCTGCAACCTCGTGCACAGAAATCCGGTATCGTTAATGTATTCTTAATAATATGGATAACTTTCACAAAAGTTATTATAGTAAATATAGGTACTAGGTAAGTAGGTGCTACACAAGTATGGAAAGAAAACGTTACCTATAGCAGTCAAAACGCATTACTTCAATACTATAATAAAACACGATCGTTGCGGAGATACGTTTGTTAAAGTCTAGTTTTTACTGAGATAGATTCCATGGTTATTTTACTTATCAAACTGACCAGCCCCCTTAGGCTCTAGACAGACGGACTGCATTTCAAGTCAGACCGCATTTCAAGTCAGACCGCGTTTCAGTCGGCGTGCAATAGTGTGAACGTTTGGTTTGCAGTTCTATTGCAGTCGTGTCAACTGCATTCAAACTGCACTTGAACAGCAATTTGCGGTTGGTTTGCAGTTGAAATGCGGTCCGTCTGTCTAGAGCCATAGACAAGTGGCAAAACGCTTGACGAATAGAATGATAAATTTATGGGGATGACATTACGTTTCGACAATGTTATCGATGACATGTGTCAGCCCCATACATTTTTCATTCTTTTCCATTTCTATTCGTCAAGCGTTTTGCCACTGTCTAAGGGGTCTGTATCGCAAACCGGTAAAATTAAATGTTCGTGTTCCTACGACTCTGATACCTTGGAAATATCTATGTAGGCTGCCAATTGCGGTATCAGTCTTGTTCAAACGTAATCACCGCAACATGTTGCATGGTAGAGCTTTAAATACTTATTTTATTTTAGGCACAGGGTTTTATAAGTTCCAATGGAGCACAATTTTTATAGTTATGGATAGCACTCACTTAAAAGCTATTTTTTATTCTGTTTGTAGAATTATTTTAAGACATTTTAAAGATTTTTTGCTCGCTTTAGAATACGATTCCCACTAGTTCAATTGAATAGTTAGTGTCTTACATACCTATTTTGGCTTTTGATAAATGTGCGAACAAAGAAAACCTACATGGGATAAGCTAATGACATTGTCTTATTTAAAATGAATATTATTTAAAGTAGTTTTATTTTCTTTCGTGCAGTTAACACTTCCGACTGCTACCGTGGTTTAGACATTTACTCATCATTTGAACTAGTGGTACCGACACAAAAACACTTCCAAAACCTGACAGTGTAACTTGTCATACACAGAGGCTCTATAGAAGACATGCGGACGTCGGCGGCTAACTTGGAGGCGGGCGCAGGCGCGGGGCAGCCGACGAGCGCGCCGCGGGCCTACCTCGTCACCAACGAGCTGCCCGTCAGCTTCACCGGCGCGCCCGTGAAGAACTGAGCCCCTGGTACTCCCCCCCCCCTCCCCCCGGCGCGCCCGCCCCGCCCCGGCAGCTCCATCGCCCCACAAATATGCGCTCCTGGTACTCGAGGAAACGTCAATTTCAAGTATGTTCTCATTTGTATGTGGATTAGATTTTTTGATAGTCAAGTTAGTGTAAGGTTGTTGTTAAATGTAATTTCTTGATACATAGTTAAATTATTCTCATCCAATATTAACGTTTGATGTCCTGAGGGATTGTTTTAAAATTCCTTAGGATGATTTGATAATTGTTTTTGTAAATTCAATGTCTGCCGTTTTGCTATGATATTTTATATGTATTTTTGGTACTACGGAGCGCATAGTATATATTTTTAAGTTCGTCATCACTGTTGTGTAAGTTTTTGCTATGTGGAAGCTTTCCAGTGTGACATTTCGCAATATTCCACAGTATAACTCCTTAGTTTAGTGTTGCCAATACAAAAACCAGTGTCCTCCAAAAACAATAGAGTTGCCAACATTTTTTTTGTGGTCTGCTTTTAGATAGTTAATATTTTTGTCTATGATAATATTCAGCATGTATTATAAATTATTAATATTCAATTATTTGTTATTACTATAGAGGTTTATGAAATAAGCACATATATACTAGACGTATTGTACCATATCGCTTGGCCCATGAGGTGTAAACTGAAATAGACTTTATGCAGGTTGCAATAGACGCTGCTTTTGAATAAGCGGCCATACATAATAACTTTCATAATAAAAGGACCAATGCATTTGGAATCTATGAATATGAAATGTAACAGAAATTATATTTTTATCGGGGAATTAATTTGATGTGATTGAGATTAATAATGATTAATTATATTATTGTAAAGGCTTCAAATTGGTAATTATTGTACTAATACAGGCTTTGATTAAACATGATGTTAACTAAAGGTCTTAGGCTGGTCTTAGTGTTGCCCTGTGCCTGGGCACCGCTGGCACCACCCTATTTAGGGCACTGCTGATCGTGATTCGACATGATGTTATTTTCTGCGCGTGCGTCACTCACCCGCTCACTGATGACAGAGGCGCGTGAACGCCGACAGCTCAGCGACGCTGAAGCGCGGCACGTACGTCTGCGCACCGCTGAAGCGCTAATTCTAAAACGATACAATACGATCATAGTGACACTAAAACCAACCTATTCAGTTTAAGGTTACAGCTCAATTAAAAAAAATAGGAAAATCTTGAAAAAAACTAGCATTTGGAGGCAACTTATTTATTCCTTTGTTATATAGAAAGTTGTAATCATAATGTAGTGAAGGGCTGTTAATAGTATAATTGTTTAATGTTAAGTTTAGTCGATTATCAATACTCGGTAATCGTTTGGCTATTTTGACGTTTTCTTACTGTCTTTGGAGGTTGAGTTTTTCTATAAATATCTCTTAGACTGCGAATCTGTAGTTCAGTGATTCCCAAAGTGGGTTCCGCGAAAGCTAGGGGTTCTGTTGAAATGTCAGAAGGGTTCCGCGAAATTATTGAATATCGCAGTTATTGAGAAGTTACAAATATTTTGAAATTGAACACTGACCAAGTGTCTTTGATTTGTAATCATTTGGGGTTCCATAGAATAAGAGGTATGTGATAGATGTTCCGTTATCCTTAAAGTTTGGTAACCCCTGCTGTAGGCTACCAAAAATACAATTGGTTTGATCTCTATTTCATTATAAGGCATCGTAATATATGGTGCTACTTGCTCATCTGTCTGTGCGACCCGCTGCGTGTACGCATTCTCAGTCGACAAGTTTATGGAAATTTCTAGAACAGTTTAACCATTCCATCGACAAGTATAACGTCTATATTTTATACATATCTTCTAACCTGGCTCTGCCGGGACGGTATAGTTTTATTTCGACTTGTAACATTGAATTAAAAAAATATTTTTTGTAGTGGTCACACAGTCTGTAAGTTATTGTAATTTAACCTTCTTTCGTCCAGTTGATAGTGGAGTTATTATTTAAATGTGAATTGGAGAGGATTGTGCGGCCATGTTTAATCAAGTTTGATCCAAATTAATAATAATAATTAATTAAAATAGTAGTTAGCGAAATTTTCTTGACATTGGCGCCGATTCTCTTGCTAAACTAATTTAAATTAAAGTTTCTGTCTAACATCTATCACTAAAAAAGCTTAGACATAATACTATCACGCCTATGATCCAAGGGGTAGATAGAGGTGATCTCCTTGATCAGAAGCCCACGCCCAAAATTCGTGTAAAAAATAAGGTTGTCATCACGTCGATTGAAAAGATTTTAGCGCTAATTAATCACTGGCACTTAAAAATACTACTATCAAAGTATTTATGGTCTTAATGGTATTCTAACTTGATAGGACTGATAACTTCTATCCTTTTCTAAAGTTAAATGTTAGAAAGAGATGTAGGATTAAGTTAGTTTGGCTGTTAATGGGCGCCACTGCCGTGGTGGTTATTTATTGTAATGTTATGGAATATACGCATTCTCTTACGCTCAAATGGCACCGAGACGGCAGCGGCCAGCAGCGGAGCGGCGATCAGTTTCAGTGTCATATGAATTTGAACGTTATCTTCATTACTATAATACTTAGTATCGTTTGACTCCCGCTGCTGCGTGGAGGCGTCGGTGTGCTCGCGGTACTGCGGACTGCCGCGCGACTTTTTCAAGTTTCTCAAGCGATACTATGTATTATTGCTATGAAGATAACGTTTAAAATCATATGACACTGAAACTGCTCGCCGCTTCGCTGATGGCCGCTTCCATCTTGTGATTTGAGCCTTACGCTGGTATATTATATCATCATATCGTGTAGTCTAGCCGTTTGGTATTACTTTCAGAGCATTTCTTTGGCTGTGTTTAAGGAAAGACACTAGAAAAAGGATTTCTTTAGCCTTGAAGTTACGACTTTTACTGTATTATCTAAGAAAACCGTTGAAAAAATTAAGAATTTCTTCTGTTCTGTATGTGCGTTCTACATACGCGAAAGATCACATGCTCAAACAAATATCTGCGTATCACACAAATTTTCGAAACCTGAACCCTCAATTTCAAGCACAGCCGTCCAATCTTTCAACCCCTGCTCCAATGAGAACGTCAAAATTATCAATTGTCTGGTAGATAAAAGGTTTCCACGTGAAAGAAAACCAAGGCTTTAGAAATCCAATAATATCGTATGCATTCCGAAATTGTTCTGAGTCTTTTTTCCAGCTGTTTCTTTTAGTATATAATGTATTGCATGACTCAATATATACCTAGTTATACGTAGTTCCTGCAGTTGTTAGCAGTATATAATAAGATGTTATGTAGTGTGGGGTCGCACTATATACACAGAAGTCATTGAACTGAAGTTAAGATGTTCAAATAAACTGTATTTTTTGTTAGTATTTGCAGTGTGTACAGACGAATCGCAAATTTAATAAGCAGAAGTATTATTTATTCAATACAATTTATTGCACACATACAGAACAAAGAGAAGTACCTAATATACCAGGTACTATGGGCGTCTTATCGCACAAGGCGATTTCTTCCAGACAACCAGATGGACAAAAAATAACAGAAATTAGGTCATCGGGTTAGCATGATTTTAATTTCAAAATAATAGTGAGCCTTTGCCATGATCTGTAGTATGGTATAATATATTATTCGTTTAGTCTGTACACACTTTAAATCTAATAATGTAATAGTATATTTACGAAGTTGCCCTAGCAGACTTGTTTTTATAAGCGCAGTCGAGTTTAGCTGTAACAGGCCAAAAGAAATTAGCTATATCAACAAGTTTGTTCAGATCATTAGATATAAACACGTTGAAAAGTATATAATATACAATTATACACATAGCCACTAGGTAATTGTTCTGCAATCCTAATAAATAGATGGAAATATCACTGTTACAGTAATCGCGAGATATTTTTGTATAAAAACGATATGAACGCTACAGCGGCTGCGTAAGTATTATTGTGTAAAAGAATGGCCCTAGTCGTAGGTAATATTTTGCTAGTTTTTAACGATTTTGCTCACACACAGCCAATATTTTAGTAAACGATTTTTTATTTGAATGTATGAAGTGTTGCCAGAAAACAGGATCAGGTAAAATGAATTTATTAACTAGCAACACTGTCTGGTATGATTGAATGCTATTCCCTATTTACATTGTATTAATTTTATAAATTGTGACTTCATTATTTTTTTGCATCGATTTATTTATGTATATTAAGCGAATTATTGTTAAAAATAAGAGTTTATGTTTAGATTGTATATAGTATATGCTATGATTAAATTAATAAGTTAATTGCTTAGCCTAAAACACTTGCAACTTCAGTTAGTTAATTGGTCGGTTAGACAATGGTTATTGGAGATCATTATTAGTTAAGTTGCTTGTTTACTTAGAGTTAGTGCAGAGGTGAATTAGAAACTGGATAATATACCATAGACAATTCACTTAAACATTGTAATCACAGTTCTTGCTGGCTAGGTTACCTCAAAAAAGTTTCCATAAAAAGGCCCAATAGTGGATTACCAAGACCTTTATGATAGCCCATCAATGACCAATTAAGCCTAGACACGATTCACCTTGTGAACGCCAGAGCGTAAAGCCATCGGCGCCTTTTCCACACCAAGCCACATCTTAAATGTCGTCTTTAGCCGACCGTGTTGGGCACGTTTATATTTGTCGGCTATATCCGAGATGGCGTTCAAACAGTTAAAAGCCAGAGCTTATTCCTAACTGAATTTAACTGTGATCAAATAAAGTCACGTCTGTTTCCCAGAGGGGTAGGCAGAGACCACGGATTTCCATTTGTTAAGATCCTGGCATACTTTCGCCTAATTAACTGTGTATTGGCGTTTCATAATTTTGTATACATACTGCTAACACCAATCACTTATTAATTATGTATGTAATATCTTGATGTGTATCTAAACAGTGTTTATCCCTGCACTGAAACCAAGTAATATATAGTTACGGATTGTTAGTAACACTACAATAAGAGTATACATTAGTTGTATAGTGTAAGCAGTTGCAGTTGTTTCTCGTCAAGTTAATGTTATATTTAGTGAAGCATATCTGTAATAAATGTGTGTATATTGATGATGAGTTTTATTTTGAGATAATTATTATTGCCCAGCAGTGGAATACGTAAGGCTGATAACAATAATAATATATCCCGCATGACGAGAATCTCATGAAAGCTGAAAAAGATAAACAGATTAAATATCTGGATTTAGCGCACGAGATTGTCGACATGTGGGAGGTGGATTCGGCAATCGTTGTACCGATAGTTGTTACGGTCAATGGCCTAATGGCCAAGAGCCTCGATCACCATCTTAAGAGGCTCGCGTTAGGCGGCTGGGTTAAGGGATTGATGTAGAAGGCGGTACTCCTTGACATGGCGCGCATAGTCAGGAGGTTCCTCTCTCTGGAGCCCTAACCGCCGGCAGCTAGGACCCTGATTCCGTTGCCGATTCGCGATTTATTTTTATTTTTGAATATATTTTATTTTGCTGTTTTTGTACATGTATATAATATTTAAAAATGTAATAAATAAGTAAAAGTTTTAAATAAAGGAAATGATGGACACGAGCGGGATTTGATAATACCTGACGTCACCCTTAAGACGTAAATACTAAACAGGGAACTTGAAATTCGATGGATGCGAGCAGCGACACGGTGGCTCAGTTGGTTAGAGCAGCGCCACGGATCGGCGAAGGTCGCGGGTTCAAATACCGCTCGTGTCCATCATTTTTCAAATTTCCTTTATCAATTTAGATTAAAGGAAATGATATTATACCCATCCTAATTTCCAAGGTTTCTAGCTACAGTATACTCAAACCAATCGACAAAAACAATGCAACATCTGGTTACGTAGATGTGTACCTATATAACTCCCACTTTTCGGCCTGTAAGGATAAGCCACTGCAACCAGAATTCGGACATATTATTACTATTCTTTACCTGCAACACTGCCTCACTATTCAAACAGACCTGCTTCACTAGTACAAAACGCGACTGTTAATCATACTTAACACAACTTAATATGGTACTATACTAGCACTGATAGCCGAGTGGTATGACCGTTGGACTGCGAGCGTGAGGTTCTGGGTTAGATTCCCAGTTCGGGAAGTGATATTGTTTTTTTGCAATTCTTAGTAGCTTGCAGCATGGTGTCTGCATTTGCCTCATCTTCTATTGCAAGATACTTAAACATAACTGGTGAAATATTGGAGTATCACATCTCTGCCTACCCCTTCATGAAACACAGGCATGAAGTTTCAAGTATGAAGTGTGTTTTGTAAGTCTAATAAGGTAAGGTGGTGAGTGTATTGAGGCTGTGGCTTTGATACTATTGAGTTACAATTGTCAATCCATCATCATCAGCCGGAAAACGTACACTGTTAAACAAAGGCCTCCCCCTTAGATGGGGGGGATAATCCCCACGCTTGTTAAGCGGCTTGCAGATCGCAGTGTTGGTAATAAGTTATAGAAAAAATGCGCAGGGCGCAGCTTGTACGATATAAATTCCAATGTTATAAATCGATCCCGTGGCAACAAAAAGTACTTTTCTTTAATCCCATCCCAGTGTAGGTCTTAATTAGTCTATAAAAAAATTATGAATAATGAAGGTTTGATGGAAGTTGGTTCAAGTATTATGTAAAATACTGGCTTGAATTAGAATCTTTATTTACATTTTTTACAGTAGTTACATTATATTATACATATACTCAAAAATAATTAAAAAGCTTATAATTGGTGGATCCAAGATCACATGGGATATTCCATCAGTCTTTCTTGAATATTTTTAAAATCATCTGCAAAAAAGTTAAATAATTAGAAGTAATCTTATTAGGTATTACATTAGTCATAGTCATAATGTTTTTACTTCATATAGGCTACAAAAGAGCACTTACAAAATGTCAAACTAGTTGCCCGGGTTCCAAAAAGTCGTTTCTATGGAGAAGAACCGGCAAGAAACTCCATAGTTACTCTTTTAAAAATATGTTGTAGGAATGTTTAACAATCATTTCAAGTATGAGAGAATAATGAGCTATTAGTTCTATGAAATACTGGTAAACCAGGGGGAATCGAAACTCAAGGGTGAATAGAAACAGAACGTTGGAAGAGATTTTATAGTAAAAAGATGAAAGATTGTTAGCATTAAGGACCCTGAACTTTAAATTGTATCATATATAATAATCTAGAGTTATTGGTAACAACTGTAATTATTTATTGTTAAAATAATTGTAATTGTGAATTTTTGTTTCTATTCACCCCATTTTATAGTTTTTTTTTATAGTACTTCATTACTTTGTTGTGTGTATGCCGCTTTCTAAGGGTTGGTTTTTAACCTCCCAACCAACTTCCTACACCATTATTTTTTTTTGCATAACTTAAATTATAAAGAGAATATTCAGATTCCCAGTACAGACAATGTGTGTTAGTCAGATGGTGGGACCAAACCCACTCTACGCTAAACACCATGCAAGCTTCATGATGCACTCCACAATACCAAAGACTGTCTGGTAACAGGTGGCACAACAAACTCAAGGAAAAGATTAAGTACTCCATGTTCAGGGGGCCACAACCCTCATCTATGAGGAATATGATGCGAGAAGGTGGTGTTAGTTAGGGTTATTAATAGATAAACCAGTGCAAATAACACCGCTTAGTCATCCTTACAGATCAACAGAAAGTGCCAGTATACAAACTTACTATGCTTTCTGTTTGTATATAGCACCAGTAATGGTGCCGTGGCGCTGGATCAAACACTGCTTCTTGTCCGTCTCTAGGCACACGGTGGGCGGCTTCAGGTTCGGCTGTATCTTGCACGCTTGCTCCGAAATCGCGACCACGATCCCCGCAGAGTCTACATGCGCGGTTCCCTTAGCCGCCAAACACAACCCTTGGTGATCAGCTACAAGGCAACCACTCACGTTTGGCGTCGTCATTATCTCCTCCACTACTCGATCTAATTCTTTCTCCATTACTGAGTTTTATAAAATAATGGATTTTTGAAAATGCTGTGTTCAACACAATATTTGGTATATGAAAACAAAGATGTCAATTTGACTTGTTAATGTCATTAAATTTTTGTTCGGACTTAAGACGTTTATGTTATTTACATGTGTATATATTGGTATCTCTTTTTGTTTCGAATGCAATTCTATACAGCTGTCTCATAATTTTTGATCGTACTTGATTAAAATAGTATGAATTAGATGTATGGAACGCACAAATGCGCTTAACAATTTTGACATTTAAGTGTCATGCCATGACGTTCTTTTTTACGTTCAGAAATCTTTCCAGGTGTCTTAGATTTTTTATTGTTTTCTCTATCATAATGCTGTTAACGTAACATGCTTATTGTAGGAAATAAGTGTACCATCAAGGATTGACTGACTTTCTGATGATTACTGGATAGGCACATTGCCGACAACATGTTAGTGTCGAGTCATAAACGGTCCTTACTCTTGAAGTTAGGACCAACGTGAAGTTAGTCACGTCGATAGTGTCGGCGGCAGAAGTCTCCCTAATCGATAATATATTACACCCTTTGTCCCTAATAATTGCCAAAAATGCCAAGTTGTGTTGTGAATGGTTGCAGAAACTATGATACAAAGCGCAGTAAAGAAAAAGATAACATTTCGTATTACCGGTTAGTCAACAATACACTAATTTTAGAAATTTCCTTGCGGTGTTTGTTTTGAGAAATGATACTGCATGTGAATTATGTTTTGTAAACCTTAGTGGCAATTAACCTAAAGATTTGATTTTTTTATTTTTTTTTGTAAACTGATGACCGACTGAGTATTATGAACTATTCGTCATTAATTTTGAAGCGGCGTGCATTGTTCGCATTGGCAATCGCTTGGGCATTAAGTATTGGTCTAGCTTACGTACAGTGAAAATGTATATGAATTTTGCAGATTTCCTAATGACCCCTTACGAAATGAAGAGTGGTGTTTTATCATACGACAACAACGCGCTGACCCGTGTTTTAAACCCAACGAATATTTACGTGTCTGCTCTGCACACTTCACAGACGACGATTTTTATATAACGAAGTCTGGACTAAGGAAGTTGAAGACCACAGCAGTACCAACTATTAAGGTCTGGTGAATGAAATCTCTGGATCTGCGTCTAGGATAGTGCATTTTTAAGATCCTCTGAAGGTTTGCTGCCGATCGCAGGTATAAATGCATTCAACGCGTGACGTCCACGCCTTCTCAGTCATATAAAAAAACACGTGAATATAGTCCGATTCATACATAATGGCCGAATAGCGGCTCGGAACATCGCGCGTTGTGATGCGCAGAACTTAATATTGGGTATCATCGGGACGTACCTTATTTACTCTGGGGTACAGGAGCGAGGGAGGAGGGTAGGTAGTGCGCATGTCAGCAGCGCTCGTAACTAACTTCCGAACGCTATTGAGTTTCAAAATCGGAGTGTATCTTTGGATTGCTCATAACAGCGCAGTGCTGTGTCCTTCAATATGCATGTTGTTAAATGATGGCCCAAAACAGATGGACGAACTGGGTGCGATCCAAACTGAGACGTGTGTAAGGCAGGCCGTCGCGCGTCGCACTGGCCGCAGAGTGATATTATTATCATCGGTGCGATTGGTCTGATCGTTTGCCCATCGCTTGGGTGACTGAGAAAGGGCACTACACAGTACACAGTGCGGTAGTCCTGACCGCACTATGGTTTGCCCGCCTGTTAACCGTATTAACTACCTCAATATTATGAAAATGTATTATACCGGTCGCTTTCAAGGTCTGCAAAAGACGCGTGGGACGGAAACTTCAACATTTTCCCTGTTTCATAAAATAATGGATTGTCCTCCATCTTAACCAATTCTATTGTAGGTTAGGAGGTGGGAGGGTTGGAGACTACCTGTGTTTGTCTACTCATTAATAAATAATTATTATTAATAATCGATTAAATTATTTCTGACAATTTCGTTTGCGTGTAAAATATTAAGAGGCGGTTAACTTAAAATACGTTTTAGCATCGTTTTTAAGTAAGAGGGCGGGTGAGGTCTCAGAAGTCTCGGTTGGCAGCGAACCTCTACAGTCCATTTATACTGTTACATTTATCAGATAATTCGATCTATATAATACCTAATTGTATTTATGTCTTGTAAATTAACCTCGTAGATGTACTGACTTTAACATTTTACCTACATATTTATCTATGCTGAAATTCATATTAATAAAGTTTTTTCTTCATCAGGATAAATCAATCTATTCTGAAGAAAATATTTTCTCGGAATTTAGTGAAGCAACGAGTTTAATTAATTCCGAAGAAGAATTACTTAATGTAGACGTTAATGATTTGCTACCGATATTCGACACGCCGATGGAAACAAGTCTGAAGCGAAAACTGAAAAAATTTAAAACGCTTAATTCGTCGAAAGTTAACAAGATTAAAGCTCTTCAAAAACAAAACCGTAGACTGAGAAAAAGATGTGAATATTTAGAACATGCCATTGAGGAGCTGCAGGATGTAAATGACTAATTATATCGATAACTGTGCGAGCAACGTTTCTGAAGAGCAAGGACAAACAACCTGTCTTCACCCACTGCTGGGTTCTGTCTAGCATATTTTTGGCGTGGTGGGTGGTACTGATCTTCCGGACACCAAATCTTACGCCCAATTGCAACACACCTGAAACAGCATCACCTGGTGTTACCTGCCAGCCTGCCTCTCACACATAACTGTAGAGGGTACTTGGTTAATTGCGGAATAATATTTCGTCAGCTCCCAGGACTTGAACACGGTGGTGAAAGTAACATCTGGTTGGTTGTAGCTGGTAAGAATCCGGCACGTGCCTCCGCCTTACTTTTGGCAAAGGAATAAATTCTATTGATCGAATTTTGCGTAGGCTAAACAATTCTGGAAGTTTGCTCAAACAAAGGAAATGCTTATTGGTACCTAGTCAGCACTCAGCAGCGTGTAGAGACGTATTTGGCCTCTAGGCTGCTACCTGCTATATCAGCCTCATCTAGGTTCGGCCAGCGATGGTAACAATATCGTCTGCCCATATTGCAGGTGAAATAAATAAGAGAATATAAGATTGTGTAGAACATGATTATTATTAATATATTAATGTTCGATTATATAAGACTCAAATATACCTTATTTTAAGCCAATTCCTCTGATCATAAAGTAACGTGAATATGAGGTTAGTTATAAGACTTTAGTTATATAAGTTTTTAAGGTCCAAATATAATAATCAATAGGTCCCCATCCCCATTACATATTTATGGAAATAGCGAGTTTTTCTTAGATAGGAATAGTAAGAACTAATAGATAAGCTTTTTGGAAGATAACTTACTGCTAAGCTTGAATCTAAATTGAAAGGAAATTTGAAAAATGATGGACTCGAGCAGGACTTGAACCTGCGACCTTCGCCGTACCGTGGCGCTGCTCTAACCAACTGAGCCATCGTGTCGCTACTAGCACCCATCGAATTTCAAGATCCCTTTTAGATACTAACTAACTTTTAAATACTAAAAGAGAGCCATCATTTTTCAAGTTTCCTTTATCAATTTAGATTCAAGCTTAGCATGGGCAACATGCTAAAATGGCACCAAAAGTCATATAACTTACTCTTTGTTTCGCAAAAATATTTAATTAGGATCTAAAATGTGCTGAATAATGTATTACTTGAACTCCTTATTCAACAAGCATCCAATAAAGAGATCAATGCATGCTTGAAACGTCGAAACTAGTCAACATTTTAACTTAATTGAGATTATACCACATTTATATTATACTACAAAATCTCAAATGGAAATACAACCTATAATGTAGCTATTTATTCTAATTATAGCATACTCAACACTGAATGTTATTTTAATTTACCCTTCATTTCCTATTAAGCCCTACAAGGATAATTTATATATAGGTACTATATATTTTTAATAATATAAAGCTGAAGAGTTTGTTTGTTTGTTTGCTTGAATGCGAATCTCAGGAACTACTGGTCCAATTTGAAAAATTCTTTCAGTGTTAGATAGCCTATTTATCGAGGAAGTCTATAAAACATTCGAAATCCACGCGGACGAAGTCGCGGGTGGAAGCTAGCTTTTGGCAACCCTCTACGTCTAACACTATTGAGTGAATTCGATAATAGATGGCGCTAGTTAGCTTTTTAAGTGATAGCTTGTCAGAATAATATTTGAATGACTTGCCCATACAAATCGAGATTGCCTCGTTGGTCTAGTGGTCGCTAAGCGCGACTGCTGAGCATGAGGTACTGGGTTAGAATCCCGGTTCGGGCAGTGCTACTGGGTTTTTCTATAAAGGTGTATGTATATATGTGCACCTCTGCCTACCCCTTCGGGGAATACAGGCGTGTTATGTTAAATCTTAATTGGGTTTGCAGATGAAAATAAATGTGTTTTTTATTAACGTGCACAACATTGGTTCTCGGCAAATAGCGGAAATAAGTCCGGTTCATAGATACTTATTTACCTAGGCAAGGTTACGGCGGCCGAGGTAACACCATTATTACATATACCTAACGCTTAGAAAATTCAATAATTCATATTTAACCTTAACTAAATTAGTTTATGCAATTGACATTGGCATAGTTAGTTTTGTTTTTATTATAAGACACAAGTGTGTCTGCGTAACTTTTGCATCTACAAATCGTTGCTAAAAGTAGGTAATATTTCATAGCTATTTTCTCATACCTAAATTAAAAACAGAGGCGTTTACGAAATAATAATATTCTGTACGAATGCTGTTGTATTTTTATTTAGTAAATAAAACAGAGACTTGTTTACCGTACGTTAAACTACCATACATAAATCTGGCTGCCAATTAAAATAAAGCATACAATTGAGTGAAGCGAGTCAAGTTCATGTCAGCTAAGTTCTGGTCTTGAAACTTGTGTCTACCATACGTACTGTTTTTAGTTGTATTATCGTTGTCGGCGAGGCCGCTCGTGTTGTGTGTTGGTTTATAATGATACAGCTAATCGTGTACGGTTTACTTTTATTCCTAACTCTATTAGCGATATTTGATACGATAAGATTATGTACCTATAATAATGAAGCTTCGAAGAGGAGGTTGAGAATGTGGTCCGGTAAGTAGACTTTGGAAATTCGATAACGTTTTAGTGACAAAACCTTTTTGTAAAGATTTGGTTAACGAAGCAAAACAAATGTAAAGTCAAGTCCTTGGCAAAGACAATGGTTCTCATTGTTAGAATCGTCATTTGAATATTATATAATTGCATATTAGGTACTTAACTGTTTAAAATGATAATATTATTTTGCTCGATGCATTTCTGCGTCATCATAACGGTAAATTGTATCAAAACAACTTTCTTTACGGTAGGTAATTACTGAATATACTTTTTTGAACATCAGTTTAGAGTTAAGACGATAATTATTAGTTCAGGGAACAAGCAGAGCTACTATACTAACATGGTAGGTGCCAGTAACGAATTTTGAGTAATTTCAAGAGTCGTAAAACTGCACTTTATTATTTATCCATAGAGTTCATTCTTTAGTGTTATTATTGAATTTGTGTTCTGGGTTCGTCGTGCCGCTGACCGTAAGGGTACAGATCTTCAATACCTATGCATAATTATTTTTATTTTGACGATAAAAAACATTATGCTAAATGTTTTGATCAATCTGTATTCTTTGTCCAAAATAAGTCATACATAAGTTAAAGGAAATTAAACCTTAAAAGCAAGGCATAGAGTTTATTATGTATTCACAAAGCTTTGTACGTCATATTTGATGTTATACCTTGTTAGGATAATTGGTGAAACTCTGGCACAAATCCTGTCAACAACTGGGGCCCACTGGTCAACGAAGGGTACATTCCAGTTTTTGGAAATCTATGTAAAATAATAAATTTTAGTGATTTTCTTCTCATTAATAAGTTTTATGTAAATAACGAATCATTTAAAAAAACAAAGCAGTAGTAAACGTCGAAACTGCTTCGTCTAACAACATTTTGAAGTAAAATATAACCATAATTGGTGTGAGACCGGGTCATCCACCCTAGTAATGATAGTTATACCTACAGCTCAGACAGATACACAAGGTTATGGGTTCAAAGCCAGGCAAGCACCACCATGACTTAGTCAATGTCATTTAGTGGATTTTTTAGAATGTACCACAGGTGACGTCACAGACCCCTTACACAAGTAGCAATACGCTTGACGAATAGAAATGGAATAGAATAAAAATGTATGGGGATGACACATGTCTTCGATAACACAGTCGAAACATGATGTCATCCCCATACATTTATCATTCTATTCTATTTCTATTCGTCTAGCGTTTTGCCACTTGTTTAAGGGGGCTGTACAGAAGCAGCGGGATATAGCTTAGAAGCAGCAGATGTCAAACTCAAAGATGCAATTGTGACGTCACCTGACAATCCTTTTTAGTAAGTAAGCAGCAGGTGGTTTATTAAGGCCATGCTTAGAAGTAGAATGAACTAGCATTTATTGACAAATCGCACGCTTGTACACGTTAACATGAAACAGAAAACAATGGTGGTATTGTTTCAATATGACAACATTTTGCCACACGATAGCTAGCTTGGAATTAATAAAGAAACTCGATAACTTGACTTAAAATTATTGTTTATACCTTTTAACTGGACTGTCTCGTCGCTACCGGTTGCTAAGCGCGACTGCTGAGCATGAGGTCTTGGTTTCGAGTCCCGGGTCAAGCAAAGTGTTAGTGTGTTTTTTTTTAGATCATTCATAGTAGCAGCACAGAGTCTGGATTTGTGTCCGGTTGATGGCAACTTCCGTTACATTGGAAGTGAGATTTATAACATAACTAGTGAAATGTGGTTTCCCTTTGGGAAGTAAAGGCGTGATTTGTTTTATGTATACCTAAAAGCATCGTATACTTACTTAAATCATACTTGGATACCTTTAATGTGTTAGCAGTGGAGGTCTAAGAGTGCACTTCCATATCATAGGGACTGAGTGCATGGGACACAATTCATGCCCCAGACAGGGCCCTTACCATAAAATCTTAAAGCAGGACATATTTCGTTGTGCAAGCGAGACGCCGCACTACACTGCACGGAGCGACATCTCGCTTCCATAGCGGAAAATGTCTTGTGAAAGTTTATGGTAAAGGGCTGGTACTATTGATAAAATCTTAGAAATTCCTTATTAAAACATTGCACCAAATAACGCGGTACGCTTACGTCACCAAACACTAGTCTCACAACTCAATTAAAAATGAATTTTAGAAAAATACTAAGCGTTATAAATTCATAAGGTCACCAAGTACGTTCACTTTTTTTAAGGTTATCTATATAAATATTGATAATAACTGCATTAGTCTATCATGTCTGAACGATCGTACAGGATTAGGTAACTTGCTGTAGTGGCTCATGGTGAGGTCTTGTTCGACGATCAACTTCAGGCAAATCCACAATTCCAAAAAAATATCAATGTAATTTTTATGATATTCCCGGGTACCGATTCGTTTCGTATTGCGATTGACAAATGATAAGTCTCGGAGTTAAGTTAAACTTCTGTCCTTTGACATGTGCGCCCAACTGCCTACCCTAAGTGGGAGTACAGATGTAATTTAATGCTTGTAATACAGACGTATCAGTACACGAATATGAGCATTGCAACAGCGAACTTTCGATAAAATCCAACGACTTATTTGTATTGCAATTCGTCGGTTTATATCAAAAGCACATTACTGTTGCACTGCTGGAAAACGTCTTGAGTTACGAGAATTGACCTGTTGATGTTTGTTGAGCCTCTAGGTCTTTTTAGGTATCGTGGTTCATAATAACGATAAGTTTAGCGCATCCTCAAAGGGCTTTGAGACAGTTGAGCAACATAAGGGGAAATCCTGTCAAGGGTGCGAAAGTTTGAAAAGTACCTCCGTGTTCCTGGTAAATAGTACGATTGGAAGACAGAAAATTGTGTCAATATTCACTGCGAACTGTAAGAATACTTAAGGATATCCACGGGATAAATAATAGCGTCCCACAGGGTTATATTTTGGGTCCCACTTAGCGTTAGTGATACTTGATCACTTAATCATGATTTAAAATACGTTAGTCAATGGTAGTCTATGTAAACAAATTGGCGGGGCAAACAATAGTCCAGTGCAGGATTAGGATCTTTTAAATCAGGTTTAAAAGGAATGCAGGCTTGTTATTTAATAGTGTTAGGTGGTAGTAGGTGTGTACACGTGGCCAGTTAGTCGTATAAATAGCAATAAAAGTTTACGATCACGCATAGGTTTGGTAACTATGGAGGCGTAGTTATTGTAATTTAATTGTCCGTATGCAATGTTTCTTATTGTTTCGATTGGATTTTGTCATCATTGGCTGGAAATATTAACAAATGGTAAAGTATTAACGAACACGCACGCTTTGAGATGTAAATGTCTGTGTCAATCAGATTTCTCACAGTTGTTAAAACGGAATTTAGAATTTAAATTAGTTCCCTTTGTACAAATCATGTCGCATTAGAAGACTTATGAACAGAATTATTATGAAATGATGAGTGAAAATCTGTGATGAGATACCGAAAGTATTGCTAGAAAAAAAAGGTCGTAATTATGTCCTGATTCGCCAGTCATGCAGTCGCTGCCGCCGCTTTTGCCAAATTAAGTGCCTTCGAAGATTCAAAACACTGGTTTGCCTTGATTAAATCTATTGCTGAATAAACAAATATAATAATTATAATCAATATGTTTCTTAAACTGTGTCACGGTAATTACAAAATCCTGGGGAGACATAATGTTATGCATGCATCTTATTTGTCTTGAATTAGCATCATTTAGCGGCCGTCTTTATAATATATTGGTCAACACTATTGAATGATTAAATTTTATATTTTAAGGTAAAGAATGAGTTAGGATTAAATAAGATGTCACATGTAGGTACTATACAGCGATGAGGGGTCGGGAGGCAGTCAGTCTTGTGATGGGTGACCGCTTTCACATATCGAGACCCCTCCGTGCTTCGGAAGGCACGCTAAGCCGTTGGTCCTGCGCCTGATCTCTCTCCGGTTGTGTCGGTCTACCGTTCCATCAGACTATGAAAGTGAGGGAATAGGAAGTGCATCTGCGTTTGCGCGCATACTTGTCACTATAATATCTCCTAGTTCTGCGCAGTTACCTAGTCTCAGATAGGCGGCCGTGATCGAAATTTGGTCAGGTGAACATTGTATACTGCGATGGTTTAACTATAGCGTCTGCTTTGTAGAGTAAGGGTCATAGCACACATTACAAATCCGCTCGATTTAATTCCTTCTTCCCTTTTTGGGTTGATATATGTGTTACGACCCTAAGTTGTAAAAATTTTGTTCGGATTAAGGCCAATAAGTTTCCTTTTTTTCCTTTGTTTCGATGTTAAGTATTGACCCAATAAATAGGAAGAGGGCTGTAACTTTTGGGAATTACAGGCTGACCTGGATTGTGACGTCATTTTACTAAAGTGATAGCCTTTTTCGAATCGGATATAAACCAGGGCCCACCTATTTCGAAAGACGAAGAAAAATAAATATTTGTAAATTAAATACAACTAATTGGTCAATGCTTCTCTATACGAAAAGAGGCCTTTGCCCTGCAGTGGGACAGTGGGACAGGCTGTTATAATAACAGCCTATAACTCCACACTAATTGTAAAAGCGAACGTATGTAAGTGTGTTTGTTCGTTTGTGAATTTGTACGATTGTTACCTCTTCACAATCAAACGGCTGGACTGATTTTGCTTAAATTTGGTATGGAGGTAGCTGACCCTGGATTATCATATAAACTTTTTATCCCGAATAAATGTAGCGGGCAACACCGCGGGGCGCAGCTAGTTATTAATATTTGTTTCTTAATAAAAATCCTAGATAAATATTTACTATTTATAAGTTTGTCGAATTTCGTTACACTAGTGTAGCAATATTGTGAAAGGTCAATTTTGGTGCAAGATTTGTTGATGCAATCAGCTACCTATGTACAAATCCTTAATTTACAAATGCTAGATTTGAAATAGCATTGTTAATTAGATACTATTTGAGTTCTGAAATTGCAATGACTAAAAGGTTTTACCTGTAAGTTCCGATAGCAATTTGTTAGTAATAAATATAATAATTTGCTTATTAGAACTGTCGTTAGCTGTTGGTAAATCAAATAATGGAGATTTGATTCTCATATTTGATCACACGCATATTCCCTATTGTGCTTTAGGCAAGTTAATAGAATGACCCCATTAACAGTAAGATTTAAATATTGGTCTAATTGTTGATTGCTATACTCCCTAACTTTTTGCGAATTCAGATTTGATAAGGATTTTAAAGGTACTAATTCAAAACGTTATTCTGTTCCAGCTCCCTACGAAGTTGTGAAGAACTCGCTCAAAGGTATGAAGACCCTGAAGGAGGAGGCGCCTCCGCCAGGACCTGACTCCAAGCCGTACAGCATATCGGAGACAGTGTAGCAATATTAACTAGCTGTTAAGAAGTAAAATATTGAACCTCAATAGGTTCGTCTATTAATTTATAAATCAGATTACTGCTGATACTGTTATTTCCAAATTCCTGGTGTCAGAGTTTAAACCACCTGTAGGCCTCTGACATGTTTTAGACACCGTTGAAAAATCTCTCAGGTGTGCCGGTTTCCTCACGATGTTTTCCTTCACCGTTTTAGCAACTGTTAGCTAATTTATAATACGCATGAATTCGAAAAGACATTTGTGCGTGCCGTGGGTTTGAACTCCCGACCTTCGACTTGGCACTCCAACGGTCATACCACACGGCTATCAGTGCTTAATAGCGGTTTTACTATAAGCTTGCCTTGAAAATCATTTTCCGTTGCGGAAGGGAGTCGCCGCACTACATTTCACATAGCGGCGTCTTGCTTTCACAACGGAAAATGACCTGCAATGCAAGCTCATAGTTACGCCAGCCCCCTGAATTCTTAACACAGATAATTTTCCGTTGCGGAAGTGAGATGCCGCACTACGTTGCACGTAGCTGCGTCTCGCTTCTACAACGTAAAATGACCTGCAATTAAAATGAAAATGCAAGTTTATAGTATTCGTAACTTTATTTAAGATATAAGTTTTTAGGTTTCAGCGGTTTGTACCGAACTGTGTTTGTTTGTGTTTTTTAAGGGTTTCGTACCGAAAGTGTAAAAACGGGACCCTATTACTAAGAGTTCGCTGTCTGTCCGTCCGTCTGTCTGTCACCAGGCTGTTTCATTCATGTGACCGTAATAGTTAGACTTAAAATTTTCACAGATGATGTATTTCTGTTGCCGCTATAACAACAAATACTACCAAACAGAACAGTCAATGGTACGGAACCCTTCGTGCGCGAGTCCGACTCGCACTTGGCCGGTTTTTAATACTTATGTATACTTAAGTGTGTCTATCTACCAAAAAAAGTGTAAGCCTTACATTTCAGAATTGTACTATGTAAGTTAAACAATTCAATATGTTAGTGCTGCAAACCACTTGCCAAGCATAGGAATTATGGCACCCCCCCCCCCCCCTAATAAGAGGGAGGCGTTTGTTCAACAGTGACTATGTATATATATATGATTAATTGAATATTTCAAGTGCATATAATTTTTTTTTTCGGTGACGTTAGTCATTAGGTCTAGATTTATTCCGTAATGTCTTCTTGGTGATATTTCAATCTTCTTTTAACAATACTGCAGTCATGCTGTGTAAAAAGATGCTTCTTCAACGAGGCAGATTTTTTTTTATCTCAAGATAAAATTGCTTAGATATTTTGACCTTTGATATTTCCAATACAAAAACTGATAAAGCGAGCGACCTCACCTTCAAATATAGGTAGTTAATTGGTGATTAAAAACAGGCGTAGAAGAAATAAACTGTGTAAATTATTGCATTCATCTCTTTGTTATTGGTGCTGAGAGCCGCAAAGCTAGTGATATTAAATAATCTTATAAAAGATTAAATAAATAAATAATTAGAATGGTAATACTGTTTCATTTTAAAGATCCTTAAAAGACCTGGAAATTGATGAATGACATCATTTTATGCTTCAAAAGTGTAGCCCGTTACGATCGACAATCATGAGTCTGGTAACGGGACAGAAGTTGGAAAAGTGGTTAACAACAAGCACGAAAGGTGTCGATGCAATTTCTAAACTAAACGTTAAATAAAAGCGTGTTAGAAGGGAGATCATAAATCTCAATTTGTGGTCCTTCGAGACGTGATGTATCTAACCTCACGTCCCGAAGGACCTAAAAAAATGTAACATTATGTTTTATAATTCGACGATCTGATTGGCGCAGTGGCTAAGCGATTGGACGCTGCGCTGAAGGCTACGGGTTCGATTCCCGCACGGGACCTAAATTTGGTGGATCAGTACTCCAGAATTTCTAAAGAGGAATGTAGAAGTCCCGTTCAAATGTTCCAAAAAAGATATCATGAACAGCTCTATAGGCCAAGTCTATTGTATCTATTCCATTTGGAATCTTAAGTAATAAAATCTAACAGTTTACGACGAGCTAATTTTAGGGCATTAAAATATGAGCGTTATTAAAGCGGTAATCTCCGAACAGCCCCCTTACCATGAACTCTTAAAACAGGACAGTTTACCATGAGGAAACGAGACGCCGCTACGAGCAGTGTAATGCGGCGTCTCGCTTCCTCATCGTAAACTGTCCTGCTTTAAGAGTTCATGGTAAGGGGGCAGGTAGTTAGAGGTGTTCCCCTTGCCTGTGTCTACACACCCATAGACCCCGATCCACATAATATTATAAGTCTTAGTGGCAAGCCTATTGATATTCATTGGATGATCTGATGTGTTTTAAATATGTTTAACCCGCTAATACATATCGCCTGCTAAATATCCATAATTTTATTTTACACGTGTATATGCTTGCACAATCTTTGCAGGCGTCGAGACGTTAAACTTAGAACTTAATTACCGTTACCAAATCAGTCAGTTAAAATCATGCAAAACTATAAACAAGCAGTGAAATATTTTATTTTTGGATTATTCTCGTACAAAATGAGGTAGTAAGTTTAAAGACTAGTCGTCGCGTTGATAAGCAGTGACATAAGATGTTTATAGGTCAATCGGCGTAACGTAACTCGATGTAGGCAACACTCGCTCGAGCACTGGCAGGCCAGTGGAGCTTGCACCGTCATGCTGGCGCGTCGTGCGCTGCAAAACCAAAAACAAACATTCCAATTATAAAAAAAAACGCGCGTAAATTATAACCTTTTGACATTTCTAATAGAACAGTGCATTTATAATAGTAACAATGTTTTTCTTACTAGTTTTAGCGTTAGTGGGGGCGATAACTGTGTGTTGTATACTAATTGATTCCCTATGGAGCGTTTTGGAGCTCATATCTTCGTACTTGATGCCTTATTTCCTGCCTGCGGAGGTGCAGTCGCTGTCGAAGAGGTTCGGACCCTGGGCCGGTGAGTTTTTAAATCACAAACCAGCTCTATAGTCTATGATGCTTAGTTACAAATTCTTGTTTACATTGAGTTGAGATAGGTCAATGCTTGCCAATCTATTAGAAGCAGGTTTTATAAGGACAGCCAATTAAATAATTATGTATCTATGATTTTTTAATTTAGTAGGTTTGGGAACTTTGTTTTTATCAAATTAATTTATGTATATGACGATTACACACGAGTTGAAACTGGTTATCAATTTAAATTGATAATGAATTAGGTTTTTTAATGCAGTGTTTTATTTTCATTTTGATTGATGATCTTACTGGATACTTATTAAGTCATTTTATATATTAATTTCAGCATTTCTATTGCTTCTAAGTATACTGAGTCAAGGAACAAATTTCTGCAATAGCAAATTTAAAGGGCGAAAATTAAAATTAAAAAAAATGTTATTCGTCTCTAAGTACCTACCTATATAAGTAGGTATCGATTAATTCTACCTACTTTAAAACTATTTACAACTTAAATATAAAATTAAAATTAAAAAAGCATCAAAAGCGTATTCTTCCTCATCGTTGTCAAAAGGTAACGTGCCCAGAAGACTGGCAGTATTGCCACGTTGAATAGCAATGCTGATTCTTTGACCTATAAATAAACCAGCCCTCTGATCACGCGAAGCGTCGACTAAACGTTTTGTCTATGTGTATATAATTATAATAAATTTCAGTACAGATTTAATAACTTAAAAGTTAAATTAAAAAAAATAGAAGCATGTGTTCGCCTTAATTACCGTGTTGTAATTTAATTTGATTAGACAAAACCCTATTAAAACAGTGGCAGAGTGATTTGATTACTGTGCTGAGTGTTACAAGTTTAATTTACATGTACACGCTGGGTAAAATTTGTGTGAACCGCAGAAGACGATACCGGAGAAATAAGAAATATTGGGCAATGTTTAAAAGAATTGGAATATGTATTGTTTATATGGTGCCATTTTAGCATGTTGCCCATGCTAAGTTTAAATCTAAATTGATAAAGGAAATTTGAAAAATGATGGATTTATTGTTTATGTAGAATTAGCATCAACAATCATATGACTTTTGGTGCCATTTTAGCATGTTGCCCATGCTAAGCTTGAATCTAAATTGATAAAGGAAACTTGAGAAATGATGGACACGAGCGGGATTCGAACCCGCGACCTTCGCCGATCCGTGGCGCTGCTCTAACCAACTGAGCCACCGTGTCGCGTGTAATCATAGATTCCAACAGATAATACCTGACGTCACCCTTAAGACGTAAATACTAAAAGGGAACTTGAAATTCGATGGATGCGAGCAGCGACACGGTGGCTCAGTTGGTAAGAGCAGCGCCACGGATCGGCGAAGGTCGCGGGTTCGAATCCTGCTCGTGTCCATCATTTTTCAAGTTTCCTTTATCAATTTAGATCAACAACCATGTTCTAAAAACGTAGGTATAACGTGAATTTTGCCGTCTAAAGTATTAAAAAATAATTAATAACTATTGCAATGTACGCGAATGTGTATCTAGTAGATACATAATGTATTTGCAATTTTAATAGGTTAGTCTAGAGATTTGCATATCAATATAGGTCATAGGTCAACACATATTTAAGTTTATTTCAAGTAGGTAATATACACAAGCACCACATGTTTAGTGTTTTAAAGTTTTGAGTTAAATATTTTTACGTATCTATGTACATATATTGCACACCGTTGCAGTCCACTGCTGGACATAGGGATCTATGTCCAGCAGTGGACCAATGTACGCCGCAAAGCCCTATAAATATTTAATACTAATAACACATTTCAATTGGTTAAGGAATTATCCAATTAAAATGTATAAATTGGGTTGTACCTGTAATGATAGTTTTAAGGTTTATTAAATAAATAAAAATAAATAAATAAATAAATTATATGTTGGTTACCTATATAAATCAAGTGACTGAATTAAAAATGGTAAATCTAGTTTAAACTAAATGGATATCCACCGTGAAATTTAATTATGAAATTTATAGGAATTCCAGCCGTGAATCGTTCCTAATCGGGCCTAACTTCCAAATGATTGTGACTAATACGAATAGAATTGGGTCGTCAGATCTGATACGCAGTCTAGTCTGCTTGTCTCGCTGTTTGCGGTGACAAAAGCGGTAAGACAACAGTTTTCATCACTGCAATGTTATTTATTATTTCTTGTAGCGTATTTTTAAAACATAATTCAATGAAATCTGTATACAATGCGTGTACTGCGAAGGCAACTCTGTCAGTGTATTTGTAACGTCGTCACGACTAAACTCCTGAACTAATTCCGACATAACTTTGTATGGATATATCAAGAACCCTCGGGAAGAAAATAGGGTACTTTATATCCCGGAAAAGCTGCTACAAAAAAAAAATTACTATCACGCCTATATTCTCCGAAAGGTCAGGCAGAGGTGTTTAGTTCACCCACATTTCGCCAATTATGTTATAGGTCTCAAAGTAATAGGGGGCGAGCCCGTACACAAAGGTAGACTGCTACTGAAAATTACCTAATGTTATAGGAACCCAATGACACTTTGCCCGACCCAGGATTCGAACCTAGGACCTCATGCTCAGTAATCGCACTTAGCGACCACTATACCATCAAGGCTGCTACGTATAGGAAGTCGCGGAAACTCCCTAACATAACATCGTAAGCTTTAAGATCAAGGTGGATTCACTTATGCATACACAGCACTTCATTACGACAGATAGGTACCTATTTACTGATAGGCTCGACTCTTGTTAGTATAAAAGAAGAAGAGGGGCTCGTAGCTCTGTGGCTACCAATTTCATCATCATCAGATCGGTCAATCTTGTGATGGGTGACCGTTTTCACGTTCCGTGCTCCGGAAGGCACGTTAAACCGTTGGTCCTGCGTCTGATCTCTATCCCGTCGTGTCGGTCTGCCGTCCCATCGGACTATTACAGTGAGGGAATAGGGAGTGCACCTGTGTTTGCTAATACACATTTTGGCACATAGGCATACTTGTGCATTCTAATATGTCTTGCGTAGTTAGCTAGTCTCAGCTGAGAAAGGCTGCCGTGACCGAAATTCGGTCAGGAGAAAAATGTTTCCTCAAATAGACGTAGGTTTTGGTTGTACAACTACCCAATTGGCGCAGTGGCTAAGCGATTGGACTGCTGCGCTAAGGGTTGCGGGTTCGATTCCCGCACGGGACAAAAATTTGTGCGATCCGCAGATGTTTGTCCCGAGTCTGGGTGTTTGTGAATGTGATATTTAATTTTCATGTTTGTGAAACGCACCTACGATACCGGAGAAATTCATAGTGTAGGGCGACGTTTTTTAAAAAAAAAAAAAAAAAACTATGTAGAACTTACTGTTCTCACTTATGATTACGAACGAAAACATGACTTTATATAGAAGTTACGGTTTCGGCCGAATTTAAGACTGATACCAAAATTCGGTTTCGGCTTCGGTTTCGGCCGCATATATTTGGTCTGAGATTCTCACTGTGACCAGCCTGCGTGAAATGAAAAAAAGTATTTTTGCGAATTTTTCCTGTAATTAGGTTTATTATTTATTTTGATTAGTTATTTTTACCTCAATCAACAATTTTTTTGTAGGATTAATATTTGGGTCTAACCCGAAAAGTTTTACCTGTAATTAAAAAATATTTTTGTACGAATAATTATGTAGATAGGTACTTAATTCGCTCCACTGATTCGTTTTCATTTGTATGTCATTTAAATAATAAGTAGATAGGTAGGAATTAAATATAAATCATGAATTTATAAAGAAGTAAAAATAAGCATTGCATAAAAATACAGAAAAATAAGGTATTGCGAGGATTAAAAAAATTTCTAATTCGATAAAATAATAATTACATATCTTTCCTTAGACTTCCTAACTAAGTAGTAATTTGTAATCACCTACATCAATTGTTAATGGTAAATAATTAAAATAATGAAGTGGGTACCTGAGCACCTACCTGCATCAGTACATCATTAAGAAATTAATTGATAATATCATCACATTTACTGAATAATACGCCAACATACTCAACCAACAAACAAAATTAGGTTTTGCAAAAAATGCGGTCCTTTTATTCGGATGTGATTTTCAGTTTCAAAAACAATTAACTACAACATAAAGAAATGTTATTTACCATCGTATTCCAATAATATACTACATAGCATTACATTACAATTGTCATAGCGTTGTTTAGTACCTACCTAGTCGGAAAAAAAAATTGGTCCTTGTATCCGCACGCGGCTTTCGTAAAAACAACCTAACAAACTCCATTTCCCTTCTACCAAGTAATCGATAGTATAAGCTATAAATTAACAAATTCAAACTAGCCAGTCTAGATCTCTTGGTCCTAACGGAAATGCATCGGTGGCCTTCGAGCAAACGTTTCTGTTAAGGATATGTGGTACGGCCACCGATTCCTGTGATTACTAATAGAATACTAAATGCTTTTAACCTCTGTCGTTCTTGTGACGCACTATTGAGAAGAATACTGCCCTGACCCTTTAGACAAGTGTCAAAACGCTTGACAAATAGAAATGGAATAGAATGACAAATGTATGGGGATGACACATGTCATCGATAACATAGTCGAAACATGATGTCATCCCCATAATTTATCATTCTATTCTATTTCTATTCGTCAAGCGTTTTGCCACTTGTCTAAGGGGGCTGTTGATCTACTAAACCGGAGGTCGTGGGTTCGATCCCCACCCAGGACAAAACTTTGTGTGATGAGTATAATCATTTATTGTGTCTGGGTGTAATTTATCTTTATTATGTATGTATTTAGAAATATATAAGTATGTTTATCAGTTGTCTGGTTACCATAATACAGGCTCTGTCTAGTTTGGGATCAGATGACCGTGTGTGAGTTGTTCCAAGATATTATTATTATTATAGTAACACGTGTTTATTCTGCACATGCCTCTTGTTATATTTGTAGCAGTAAATAAATATGCACTTGCAATGTCAGTAGTAAAATAACCTTGTAATCAATGTATATACCATAATACAAAAGTAAATAACATACGGAGGAAACTGTCAAAGACGCGCGTTTTCTGTATACTATAGATTTAGTTCATGGCGTAAAATCCAGGCGGCTATAGTACTTATAGACTCCTGCCCCCTTACCATAAACTCTTAAAGCAGGACATTTTACGTTGTATAAAAACTTAAACCTCGATATTTTCCATGGGTGGGATTCGGAAAAAAATTATACAAAGTGTTGCTCCTAAAATAATCACAACGCAATAGTTCTAGCATTATATCTTTAAGTCTTATATTACTAACTGTAACATGTCAGTCTTCTTTCTTTTTCTTACTCTAGTTTGTATCTAATCACTGTACCCTATTCCTACACTTATCATATAAAATTCAAATGTGTATACTAATGTGTTATTATTAACATAATATAATACTATTCTCAACCGAATGTCATGTACACCTTTAAATTGTATGTATATAAGAACTTGTACTAAATATTTTGTTAAACGAAATGTCTCTATGTATATACTGTTGGTGTATTTCTTAAATAAATAAATAAAAGCGAGTCGCCACATTAGATTGCACGCAGCGGCTTTGAGAGTTCATGGCAAGTGCCCTAAGCAGAGAACACTTTTGCATCCTGCATAGATAAACGAACAGCCCGATGGTTCGATATCGCAGGTGGAACCTGGGTAAGATTGGCACAGGACCACCGACAATGGTAAAGTCTTAGGGAAGCATAGACCACAAAATAAATAGGTCTTAAGCAGTGAGCTATTGAAGGCTATGGATGATGATGTAACAACATCACAGACTGGCTTAGCCTAAATAACATCCATACTTCAGTAGAACATAAGAGACAGTAGGTACTTACCTACACTATTTACCATGGTGTTACATAACACTTCTGAATGGCTGGCTTTAGTCGTGTGTACTGTGTAGCAGTGAGGCAACACGTGCTATGAAGTTATGACATGTCAACGAAACTATAGTGTCGTGTTACGTCACTAGTTTGTCCGACACTCCATTTGAAATTACGTTTAGGAAGCTCTTTATGACAGTTCGTTCAATCGATTATTGGTAACATAACAGAATTATAGATCTTTAAGTCAATTCTCGTAACATTTGACGTTAGGGAGCAGTGGAATAGCGATGAGCCTTCGATAAAGGTTTAACAACTTTATTTCTCAAGAGAAAAACCCAACGATACTCAATATAAAAATCGTTTATTAGTCGGTAGGGGTCAGAATTTACCAACTGCAGCAAATAGCGTATAAAAGATATTACCTATTTATAATAATTATATCATTTTAAAATAAAACCTATTGTTTTAAAGAAACAACGATGATTAAAACGATCAAATTATTTGATAGAAAAAAAGAAATTCTTACATAAAATAAAGTATAATTGTAGTTAATTAGAACTATAATTATTATACTTTATTTTGTATTCGTTTTATGAACTGACTATGACACTCTGACTATGGCAGGGAAAGAAATTTAATTAATTTATTTCCCTGCCATAGTCAGAGTGTCAGAGTCATTTATAGATTGATAATGCTATTCGTATGTAAGGTCTATCTGTGATGTGAGAATAAGGACGCGCAATGCATAATGCGTTCCAGTCTACGTGTAAGTATGTCTGTACGTGTCAATCTAGTAAATTGCTTTGCAGATATCGATTCAGATTGCAGTTTAATAGTAAGATCTATTCTAAATTGCTATCATTATTACACAAACTGAAGAATGTGGTAATCTTTATTGATATAATAACATAAAGCAACATCACACCTGTATTCTCTGAAGGGGTAGACAGAGGTGTTTTGTACACCCACATTTTACTTAAGATGTACTTTCTTGTAACATATGGTGGCTTCTTAAGGGGGAGGCCTTTGTTCAGCAGTGGACGACTTCCGACTGATGATGATGATAAAGATGTTCTCGAGCAGTGCAATAGCGATGTACTTTCGATAAGATATAAAAAAACCCAACTGCTAAAAACGTGTAAAGAAATAAACCAGTCTAGAATTATGGTACGTAAGGTAAAGTTATACCATAGTGACTTTAACAGTCGGGAGCCATTCTTGAGAGGATTTGAGCCGGTCGTGGTTTTTCCGGCTCCCGACTCTCCACCTTCTGGCGCAGTCGGGTAAAAACCAACGATTTTTGTATAGAAATTCGTTGGTTTCTATTGAACGATCATCGCTATTGCACTGCTGGATAACCTCTTATGTCGCTAGAATTGACCTATAGGTCCCAATGTAATGGGGCGAGCCTAGCTTAGCCATAGCTTTATTAATATACTACATAAAGACACGCCTATTTCCCAGAGGGATAGGCACGGATTTCCATTTCCTACGATCCTGACATACTTCTTTATTGATATATTTATTTCATATTTAGGAATATAAAGTATAGGATAAAGTAAAGGAAGTTTCGGAATAGTTCAAAATCTTAATATTTACCAGATTATTTTTTATTAATCTGGGCCTCAAGTCTGCTATTACAATAGTGTCAGAATGGTCTATCATTGATTTCACAATTGTTGATTTTGACAAGTTTGGTAATCTGCTAACATAATGGCGTCATTATGACTTTCCAGTGGTCAACCACTGACACTCCATTGAAAGAAATGGCATAGAATGGTAATCTCGTACATAATGACAAATCAATGACAGACGTAGACGGTAATCTGCTAAAATTTTGACAGTTAACTCACAGACTACAATTTAATATGGTAACGTATAAAACACAATTACTAAACTGTTTAATATTATTAAATTGTTTGCAAAACACGGACCACAACCAATAAAAACAGATTAACGTCAGACGTCAGTGAGCAGTAATGTCACATTTGACAGCAAAACATAAAATATTATTGAGTTTCATCATGTTTTTGCTATTTACGAACAAGATTGCATAAGACTATTAAATAATATCATAGATAATATGTAGAAATATAAAAAAAAAACTGGCATAATTAAATGTTCAAATTTAGTAGTAGTTTTTCGAAAATCATTTTTACTAACGGGTTTTATAATAATGGCAATACAATAATGTCATTCTACCACCATTCTATTACGAGACCACAGGCCCCGCGTTCAGCCATTTTTCCTTTATGTGCACTGTGTCCATCAACAATACGTACGCTCCCCCCTGCCGCCACTTTACACCCGCTTAATGTTGCTAGGTTAGGAATGGCAGTTACTACTTCTGGGGTAAATGACGATGTTTTGGGTATTGTTATTTTATGATTTCTATAAGAGGTTATTATATATATTTAATTTAAAAAAGATATATTATAATGCAATAGTTTGGAATTCTACCAATAAACATGATATGACATTACGCCTGTATTTTTCTCAAATGGGTATTCTTATAAACTGTATTTCTAAAAGGCATTAGGTATATAGTATACCCGCATTTCGTAATTTATGTTATAGGTTCTGGGACCAATAGGACAAATAAATGTAGGTGAGGTCAATACATTAAATAATATTAATAGCTTAATGCATACACGAAGTGCAGTCGCGTAATAGGGGGCGAGCCTATTGGCATGGACTAGATACAATTCTAGACTCCGTATTGCTATCCAATGACAGTGCTCAAACTGGTAATCAAACTCAACACCTAACGCACACAAAAACATAGTTCGTTCTCCTTTTAGAAATTTGTGCAAAAATTAGTTAATAAAAAATCGTGGGGTAAACTCTCAACCAAATACTTGCAACACTGACAAAATGGCCGCTTGGTTTTATTTGACAATCACTACAATTAAAATTATTCAATATTTAAATAAAAGGACATATTTATGTGAAATGTACAAATTAAATATAATCCTAACATATTTTTGTATAATTCCGTCCGCAGTTTTGCACATTTGCATTACGCAGCTCGGCATAATTGAATTAAATGTGCAGCGTGTAAAACGTTCCAGCGATGCGCGCGATCTTTGTGAACTAAATGTCAAATCGTTCAATTACCCTACTTCGGCGTAATTGGTGTGGTGTCATTTTTGTGTGCGTTCACGGCTTCTGGTTTGTTCTGTATTCTGAGTACGAGACCATTGACAGACCAATGATCGACCATTACGAATTTAGCAGATTACGAACTTTTAGCAAAATGACAATGGGATGGGAATTGGATCGTGTTGGAATGACGAATTTATAAAAATAGCAGACTAGGGGCCCTGGTGTTTAACGATTTCCTGTATCGAAATAAAATGGTTGCGAAGTAAAGTTGGAAATACTAGAAACGATATCCGAAACTTAAAGTTTAACGATATTTCTGCGGCTTATTTTGTAATTAATAATTATTGCTAATAACGCTTTGTTAGACTATAGTTACTTTGTATTATTTTATTTAACAATTAAGATTTGCAGTCGCTTCACGAATATTAGTTACGTCTCTAGGTTTAATATTATAATATCGTAGCATTTTACAGCTCTAATGATAGGTCATGTAAGTATTTAGGGCCACGTGTTTTGTCAAAAGCAAACTTAGGTATCTACTAGTAAACGTAACAGCCGTAGCTATATTAGTAAGCATACCTACGATAGTAAGAATAATAAATATTTATTTGCTAGAATTCTACGAGAGACATTGTAAGTTAAAAAAAAATGTTTTTCTTTTGTTAAGCGACGATACGATTTTATTTTAACAAATGCGTTTTAAGAAAAAGCTTTATACGTCTATTTAAAGGAAAAGTTTAAAGGTAAGGTAGTTTTTTAAGCTGTCTAAGAACATACTCTGGATACCACGTGTGACGTCCACTTGTCACGGGGTAAGTATTAAATGTAATTATACAACTATAGTGCTATTTCGTAATAGTCGCTGCACGTTCGCTCGGCTTGGCCGACCGTTTGTGTCTGCCCCCCACCTCGCGCCCCGCGCCGCGACTATACCATTTATTTATACCTACATAGTTATATATATTAATCATCACACCTTTCCCTTTTTAACAAATTCAGTGGATACAACTAGTCATAGTCATAATGTTTCTATTTCGTATAGGCTACAAAAGAGCACTTACAAAACGTCAAACTACCTAGTGGCTCGGTTCCAAAAAGTCGTTTCTATGGAGAAGAACCGGCAAGAAACTCCATAGTTACTCTTTTAAAAATATGTTGTAGGAATGTTTAACAATCGTTTCAGGTATGAGAGAATAATGAGCTACACAATATACCTAAAATGAGAATACGAGTAGCATCAAAGTCAAATATAATATAGATCGGTTATTCTCTCATTTACAATTTGGGTAAAATACATGACAGTGAAAAGGTTCAATATAATCGGTAAACAATATTAAATATCAAATTATGGTTGATTGGCAGTATGCCAGGGAGGCCACAAATGCAGGAAAAATCAGTGCCACACGTCCCTATCGTCAATATAACTATTAATACTATAGTAGGCTTTCTTAATGAGTACTTGTTTCACATAGGATTTAAACTTGCCTTCTGTAAGGTCAGTTATAGAATTTGGAATTTTATTATGCAACCGAACACAGTTTCCTAAGAATGTACAAAATAGTATTTCATTAAAGTCAGGAATAGTACCTATACAAAATCACAAATATACATATGTAGACATTTTTTCTTTCTATTATGATTTAATCTAATTTGAGTAGTTAGGTATTTATAGTAGAATATCGACGCTACTATCACTGATGTCATCTGAATCAGTTTTATATTATATTCCTTTCCTTTTTCTTTTATTATTTTGTCTTCATCATTGGTTTCGGACGTTGAGGGCGATTCTAAATCAATATGATTTTTCGCTCTGGCTAATCCTGAAACTTTTAAGAATGTCTTTTTGCTTGCCCGGGTCCGACATTTGGACCTGAAATGGCCTATAAATCTACATTGTTTATTATTTGCTGGACAAACATTACTGTCTCCAGTATAGTGCATAAAACCACAACGTGAACATCCTAAAATATATACATTATATTTATATATTTATTAATATAATACATCTGTAGACGAGACGATTGTAATATCGAATGTATTTTCACAAAAACTTGTAGGGGCGTTAGAGAGGCATAATAACCCATTTTTAATTTAAAAAAAATTGGAGTTTGTTTTTGTTTGTCTGTTTGCTTGTTACGCCATTGCGTCAAAAACTCAACATTATTGTGGATACTACTAAAATAAAAACTTAGGTGTAATTCAACGTTACATTTAGTTTTTGTTTCATCGCAATCAATTACGTACATCCAAAGAAATAAGCATTTTAAGTGTTTGAACCTATAATTACGCGATGTATCGTTACTTGGACCGATATCTATTTTAAGATACCTAACCAAAAGAATTTAGAAAAATATAAGATTACATTAATATATATTGATGTGTAGTGGTAGTGAGATGCACATTTATTAGTTGTTAAATAGTTATTTCATAAATTTTGTATATTGTGTAAAGTTCTCAATCTCAATGATTTTATTTCTACAAATAGGTTTTAAAAACACTTTTACACGACACATTTTTTTTTCTAGATAGATGGCGTCGGCATTTCCTAACCGACTGTGACCTGTGAGAATACCAAAACAAACTCAGGGGTCAAGGTCACTTTAAAAGCTCAGAGAATTTTAATAATTTATGTAAGAAAAGTGTAGGTGGTCTGAGAAGAGGTCTTTTTAGGAAAGAACCACGGCGAGTTCTAGTCGACCTGTCCTTGCATCTAATCTATGTATGTTATTGATGATACAAAATAATAAATGTCGTTAGCCTATTTAATTTTGATTATATAAAAAATATACATAAATCAGTTTTCGCCGGCAACATATTAATAGGATAAGGGCAAAGAAGAAGAGAGGCATAGATGGTTTTCTGTATAAGGGTTCAGCTTTATGTACCTAATTCATTTTTTTTTTTCGCTCCGCACTAGGCTCCCGTGTCGCGGGCACGTTTCACAAACCCGAAAGATCAGATGCACAAACACCCAGACTCGGGACAAACGTATAATGCGGATCGCACAAATTCCTGCCCCGTGCGGCAATCGAACTCGCAATCCCCAGCGCAGCAGTCCAATCGCTTAGCCACTGCGCCAATCGGGTTTTGCAATATTAGGTTGTGTATGTACTTAGATTAGCGCCATCTACCTATTTATTTATTTAAAGTGTTTGCAATCAATTATGACATGTATAGAAACATTTATTCATACTAGCATAGCCTGGCGGCTCACCGACCGCCATGCGAGTTATTAGTATATATGTGTATATATTAGGATATTTTATATATTAAATATATATGAAAACCACTTCACACGTTTCGACTCTCTTGCAGTAAGTGGACTGTAGGCACACATAGCCAAGATGAAGGTCTGATGTCCTCAAAGTTATCCTTTCGTACAGAAACATCATTGAGGTGAAAGTAACTAATCCTTTATTTCCCGAGGTAGGCAGAAGTGTACATTTCGCTCAAAGTGACAGAGGCCGATTCTATAAAATTATCATTAACTGGCACAACTCGGTACTGCTATAAATAAAAATTAGTGGAAAAAATCCATAACAGTTTGCCCGTCCCAGAAAACGAACCCACGGCGAGACCTACGCTCCAAGTCGCATTTGCGAACACCAGATCAATGAAGCAGTCAAATTCTAAATTCCACATAATTAGGTATCAAAATCTTTACGTCGAGGGACGCGGGATCTGCGTATGCTACGCTGTACTCCTAAACAGATTCCGACCCGCCTTTTCACGGGGGTCCCGCTCACCATCTACGGTCTACGTGCCGCATATTTCTTCTCGACAAACGCGCGCGGAACACCAGCCCGCGCCGACATTTCGGACTATCTGGTTTGCCTACCGAGCCGCCGCGCCGGTCGGATCAAATGTCGCTACAAATTCTAATCAATATAAGCCCTTACCGCGTTTTGACGTATGAACTGTCACCATTAACACACGCAGAGGAAGACGTAGTCTTTAACCTTGAAACCAGCTCAGTCTTACACTGTGTGTGCTGACTGTACGATTCTTACTTCCAAAATACGAGTCCTGTCTCCTTGTAAATGTTGTCTACTGAGGACTCAACTACAAACGTAGTTTTCAGAGTATTTTCAATAATATGCATTCAATGTAGTTAGTTTTGTAAAGTATTGTAGTGTTATAGTTACAAAGGTAAGTTCAGAATAGTTAGTTTATGTCCCCTAAAAGCAAATAATCGTTACAATAACTTTCCTGTAAGCCACTCAATGTTTGCTGATTATTCCCACGGGAATCGGTTTTAAAAGTCAACTAGCCTTGTCACAATTTGAAAAATACCTTTTTCATTGTATCATTTGAATGCTATATATTAAAATTCCTTTCAATAAGTAATTTAGTTTTTTTTTTTTTTTGTTACTTTAAGCCTGAAGTACGAAAACTTGATATTAGTCTACTGGTGCCGCGGGCAGCAGACAGTAATGTAAATAAATGTCTCTCATTAATACTTTGCTTTGGTGAGTAGTCATCCAGGACCTTTTTAAGCAATCCTTTATACATCACCATCGTGCTGTATTTCCTTACCGTCTTGTAAATTATGGTATATTTATTTAACGTCAAACCACTTTTATTTTTATATAAAATTATATTGCTAAATACACTTCAAAGACACCCATAATTATTTTACTACATGCTAGTGGTACACAACAAATGGAGTATGGATATGTATCAGTTTCGTCGAGGCGTACCTACTGCTGCAAGTAGTCAATGCAATCTCTAGAGAAAACCTCACTGATATTCCTGTGACTATAGGATTTTGTTAGTACCAACCGACTTTGTCAGTTTACTACTCTTGTGCACGACTTAAATGTAGGTATATATCATTGTTAGTACCAACCGACTTTGTCAGTTTACTACTCTTGTGCACGACTTAAATGTAGGTATGTATATATCATTGTTAGTACCAACCGACTTTGTCAGTTTACTACTCTTGTGCACGACTTAAATGTAGGTATGTATATATCATTGTTAGTACCAACCGACTTTGTCAGTTTACTACTCTTGTGCACGACTTAAATGTAGGTATATATCATTGTTAGTACCAACCGACTTTGTCAGTTTACTACTCTTGTGCACGACTTAAATGTAGGTATGTATATATCATTGTTAGTACCAACCGACTTTGTCAGTTTACTACTCTTGTGCACGACTTAAATGTAGGTATAATTATATCATTGTTAGTACCAACCGACTTTGTCAGTTTACTACTCTTGTGCACGACTTAAATGTAGGTATAATTATATCATTGTTAGTACCAACCGACTTTGTCAGTTTACTACTCTTGTGCACGACTTAAATGTAGGTATTGTTAGTACCTATTGACACTGTCAATTTACTACTCCGTTAAAGTAATGCAAAACAATCTTTATTACCAGCCAAATATTAATTTTAGCTTAATACTGTTTTTGTTATAATTATATTCTCAATGTCACACTGCAGTTATGCAGTATAGGTAATTATTAATTCGCTTAGTACCAGCCGTTGATCGCTTACTACTAAATAAAGAGGGTAGGAGTAGTTTAATGTTTATAACATAAACCAGGTAAGTAAGTACCCATCCTATATCGTACTAGCGCAAACCGTGCGAAGTAGGTATGATATTATCTATGTAAACGATATAATAGTACAGTATTACGAAAGTCCCGAACTTAGCTAACAATTTCGTTTGGTTATTATTTAGTAATTTATAAAAAAAATATTAAATTATTTTGCAAGTAGATATTTACTATTAATCGTAGACATAGTTATTAATAAATGATCGTCAACTCCTTTACAAAATATTTTCGTTCACTATTGCACATTGCACCAAATCGTGTCCAGTAGGTGGAAGGAAATTTATAATCTAGGTTATGCTGTTATATTTCAGATCTAGGCAAATGTAGTAGGTATGTGAATGTGCGTAAGTTTAATAGGTAACATCGGAACTATGACATTGGAAACCAAACGACTTATTGTATCTAAAATCTCTCTGTAAATTTAATTTGTTAATTTACATTACTATTATCAACTCAAACGCTTGAAATACATTGTTCACAGCACAAGTGACACAGTATTCATAAAACGAAACACTTAGTTATCTAGGTTAGGTACTCACTCACCTGTTTTCTCCAATCCTCTAATCATTATCCTTCTCTTTTTTTGTTTTTATATTTTTGTGGCACTTACCCGTAGACTCGTCGCCAGTTGTGACGTCCACTTGTCACGGGGTAAGTATTAAATGTAATTAAACAACTATAGTGCTATTTCGTAATAGTCGCTGCACGTTCGCTCGGCTTGGCCGACCGTTTGTGTCTGCCCCCCACCTCGCGCCCCGCGCCGCGACTATACCATTTATTTATACCTACATAGTTATATATATTAATCATCACACCACGTAATCTTGAAACTAGTAGTCATAATCAGTATTTCAGTAATCATATAATAAATATTTATTTGAATCGCATTCTTACTTGACCACTTTTTAGATTTACTCAATAGATAACAGAATCAAAGGTTATCTCTCTACCTACTCTAATCAAAATGCAGTTATGACCTAATCTTATTGCAATATTGACATTTATCAAAAAATAAATTTAAATTTCGAGGTTATAGATTGCTCTTAGTGAATTGAAAGTTTTGAAATTAGCAATAGTCAATACCTTAACAGCCTAACTGCAAATACACCTTTAGCTATCTCTGATCAGCCCCGTGATCAGGGCTGTGGTATGAATCTGCTCGACTGGCAGTGAGTTATCTACCCTCAACCTGGACATCCCGTCTACTCTCCGCCTGTTACCTTAGGACGCAAGGTGTAGGCATCCCGAATTTATGTATCTATTTATTTAGCGCCCATACTAATTTGCCCATTCTTTCATTTTACATATTTATTTCTCCAACTAAAATCTGGTTTAATAATTATTCTTTCACAACAATTACGGTGGCGACTGTACCGATTCTTAATTTTACTTTGATGTTGATAAAACCTATAATGGCTAAATAGCTAGGTAGATACTTAGGTATTTTATATTTATGAAACTGCAGTTTTTTTTTCTTTTCTTTTTTAAAAAGTCGCCCCACACTAGGAATTTCTCCTGTATCGTGGGTGCGTTTCACAAACATGAAATATCACATACACAAACAGCCAGACTCGGGACAAACAAATGTGGATCGCACAAATTTTTGCCCCGTGCGGGAATCGAACCCGCAACCCTTAGCGCAGCAGTCTAATCGCTTAGCCACTACGCCAATCAGGTCGTCAAAGTTTACGTAAGACTTTAAAGAAAGTATAGATAAGTTGAAAGTACACAAGTAGCGAGCGCTCAGAGCGTGAGTCGTGATGAAGATGTGAACGTTGCAGTGTTTAGCTTTGAGCAGTGTTGCCCAATGGAGGGTTACGTAACCGACTATCATCTGCTAATGTGGCTACAGAGCCAAAATAGTCGATTACCACATACAGATAAAGATGTATATTATCACATCATGTCGGTTCTGGTAACGGATCGGATTTATATGCACTATGCTGCAGATTTAATCAATTCATACTAAGGATCATAGATCGTAGATCGTAGCACTGATAGCCGAGTGGTATGACCGTTAAACTGCCAAGTCAAAGGTCGCAAGTGCAAAAGCTGGCCAAACCAATGTCTTTTCGAATTCGTGTGCGTATTAGAAATTAGTTATCAGTTGCTAAAAACGGTGAAGGAAAACATTGCGAGGAAACCGGCACACCTGAGTGATTTTTCAACAGTTCAGCCTCTGACACGGCTGTCTGAGGCCTGCAGGCGGTTTAAACTCTGACACCAGACTGTTCGTCAACCATACGATAAGAAGAAGAAGATAGTAAGGATTTATCGTATTATTAAAGATTGATCTATTATAATAATACGTGAGGCAGTAACTTTGTACCTACATCTTCTTAGGAAAACTACTCATCGAGTATGTCAAAATATGACACTGAAATCCTGGTTTAAAACCTCGTAAATTACCCAACGGTTAACTAGACGCCTTACTATCATCACTGGTTAGTGGTTGTATTTTATGGTTAGTTCAAAGCACCAACCGCATTATTAGTAGATCGGATGCGGTTACAGGCCCTATATTATTATGTTGGAAAGAACGGATCTATTTGTGTGTCAAGGTTTAGATTAAACTCATTTTATTTCAAGTTTCATTTCTAAGGAAAACATTGTGATGAAACCCGGATTTAATTGTCTGAAGTCAACCCAAGTCCGTTTAAGGGAGGAGGCGGTTATAATATAATATTAACATATGCCCAGCAATGGGTCACCTAAAAGCTGATGATGATGATGATGATGAACCCATAGTGAACTAGCGTAGTGATAGATGATGTTGTCCGTTAGTCTTCGGTACGCTTTACACTGCAGTGAGACAGTTTCTAGTGTGTTATTTAATTAATGACGTCTCACGACAGAATTGTAACTGTATCCCCCCGTTTCTAGCACTAGTTCCGCCGGCTCGGGGCCGAACCTAAAATAGTAGTAGCATCGACATTTTCCTAAATAATGTAAACAGATCCAGCCATCCCTTTTCAGTAAGGCAACAATCTGCAAAATCAGTTCGAGTCCCACAGGGAGCGTCCTTTGACACATTCGCTTAAATTTTTGTAATATAGCTTTTACTGGAGGCTCTTGGGTCTCGCCAAAAAGTCCGGCAAAGCTGATAAAGCCTCCCTGAGGCTGTCTGCGGCAGACAACAGCTATAAATAAAAGGAAATGGAAGCTTTGCGTATGTAGGAACACCTTAACACCAGTTAAGCATTCATATCTACATAAATTTAACAATAGCCGATAGTTATGGAACAAGCTAGTGGAACCAATTTCACTGATCAACACAATTGAGAGCGTAAAAACTAAATAATCGCACGCTGTCACGCGCAAAACTAATAAAAAAAGCAGGCCGCTTGCAAATCGTAATGTGTTCTGAATAAAAGTAATAAAGTTGTAAAATGTCTGCCTGCAACCTTACCATGAACTCTTAAAGCAGGACAGTTTACGATGTTGAAGCGAGACGCCGCATTACTCTGCACGTAGCGGCGTCCCGCTTCCACGTGTTATACTATCCTGCTTTAAGAGTTCATGGTAAGGGGGCTGACCATTTTAAGTCACGGCAGCCAATAATACTGATAGTAAGAGATAGGTAGGTATTTAGTGCAATAGCGGGCAAACACAATGTCAACTCTCGATCCCTTCACAGGCAAATGGGGTTACATATAACACTGACACAGGACCATTAATTAGCCTAATTCTGAGGCATAGCAAATTTTGCATTTCTTATTTTATTTTAGTTTTTTTTCCGGTTCTATTATAGTTAAAGTTCGGACAGTAAGACGCAGATTAGACGTAGATAAAAGAAATAACCTTCAGTCAATAATTAAATACAGTTAAATATATTCCTAAAAATAATATAGGCTCGGATATTTATTTATGTGAACGTGAGCTCTCTGACTATGTATATCCCTGTATCTTAGGAATCAGTGTTACTCCGTAATCATTAAAAGATTAAAGCAGCCTTGTGAGCCTGAGTCTGTCAAACTTCAAGGCCACGAGTCACAGCTGTTCCGTTGTATAACTGTGACAAGCTTTCCGTTATTACCTTTGTCGTTAAAAAAGTTCGTTATGTCATCAACTTTTTTCCTTGCTGTCATCGTCCGCGCAAAAGTATTTAACATACAGCATTACAGCATTGCTTTGACCTACAATTATCTATGGCCCTCGTGCACTTCAAATTGCAATTTCGCATGACTAGCCGAAGATTTGAATGTTACAAGGTTTTGAAATTGAAACTTGAGTTATTGGTAATGTTTACTCTTACCAAATGGTTGTTGGTAGCGACTTATGCCGCCAAAATTTTGTGGTTGCCAGATTGACTGTTGACCTCTTTTGTGCACTCTACGACACTCTATAAGCTATGGAAAGATGTAAGAAAACTATGCCATGTGTTTCTCACGGTAAAGATCATCTATGGATTACCAAATCGTTGCATTATGACTTATTTTTGGTAAAGTGTGATATTAGGGCACGTAGTGATTATATTCTCTCTGATTAGGGCAAAATCTGTCAGTACATTTTGGGATTATGGATATACAAACGATTAATAAAATATGCATTGCACCACGTATCGACTAGAAACGAAATCGCAGGGCAAGCTAGCAGCACGGGGAGTTAATTTTCAAAGGTTCCGTACAAGAAAGATCTCTGAAATAAAATGTGACAATACAAGTCATGATTTTATTACCATATTCTTATGGGAAGCCTGTAGGAGTCCTGAGAAGGGAAGAGCTAGGTAATTGGGAATTTGACACCACTAATCAATTGACATACTTTTTAGATTTTGTATAAAAAATAGGAACCTGTGACGTCACTAATTTGCAAACTCAATCTACTTACTATTTATTAAATTCAAAGCAAACAAAAATCGAATTTTCCATCTAATTAAAAACGTACAGGGTTTTTAGAGCTAAAAAGCATTTTTTTTAGAGAAGTACTTTCTTGGAACATTAAAAAAAGGTGCTGCCTTGGCGGGAAAACTCGTTCTCTATTCAAAACATTCAAATGTCAATCTATGGTGTCGAAAATAGTTTTACCGCGACCCTGGCAGTCCTCTCTCTATGCCTATCGAAATGATTAACATTGCAAAACGTTCGTCACTTTGTAGGTTACTCGTAATTTTTGGTAATCTTCGTCGCCGCAAGCCAGCTATAAAACCATTTTAGTTCAGATGCAGAGTTGATTTTAAGTTATCAAGCTTAAGGCCGAAGCTTATTCTAAAGCGATATTTATATAATCAATACTTTTATGGTAGTTGTTATTTCTTACACAATATTTATGGACAATTGGAGAAAAAAAGAAAATAATTTATTATTGTCTCGTAATTAATACTAATGTTTGAGATCAAGGCACAAAAAGATTGGCGCAGTGGCTATTCGATTAGACTGCTGCGCTAAGGGTCGCGGGTTCGATTCCCGCACGGGGCAAAACTTTGTGTGATCCGCAGATGTTTGTCCCGAGTCTGGGTGTTTGTGTATATGATGTTTCATGTTTGTGAAACGCACCCACGTTACAGGAGAAATTCCTAGTGTGGGGCGACGTTTTTTAATAAAAAAATGGAAATCCGTGGTCTCTGCCTACCACTCTGGGAATCAGGCGTGACGTATGTAATGTACGAGACCTAAAATGGATCACCAATATAACGAAAAACTCAATAACACTTTGCCCGACCCGGGATTAGATTCCAGGACCTCATGTTTAGCAGTCGCACTTAGCGACCACTAGACCAACGAGGCAGTCATTACACGACTGCCCAAAAAAAAGAGTGTAATGTTATTATTTTAGGGTCCATTTATGTATGTATGTGAGTTTCTTTATTCCACCATATCTTCTGAATGCCTGAACCGATTTTGATGTATGAAGTAACGTTAGAATCCTTACAACATCGTGAGTAACATAGGCTATAAAAAAATGAAACAAGTAAAAAAATATAATTTAACCAGGACCGTTTTGTTGAACACTGTCTTATCTAAGAGGTACCCCGACTGCGATGGAACTTGTTTTTTACTTTTTAGTTCGTTTTTTGTCATGGCAGTAGAGCTTTTAATTTTTTTTTATCAGTAAATAAGTATCATGGCCAGGTTTGTTACCTTTTAAAGTTACCAAGCATTTAGTTGTTGGCTGACATGGACGTTACACATTACCACATCAATCCGATGGGAAATAAGTATATTTATTCATTTGTATTGTTTCTCCGGTCACCGTCACACTATGTAAATATGATTTGCTAATTTTAGGGTTCCGTACACAAAGGGTAAAAACGGAACCCTATTACTAAGACTTTGCTGTCTGTCCGTCCGTCTGGTAGTCAACAGGCTGTATCTCTAGAACCGCGACAGCTAGACAGTTGACATTTTAACAAATTATGTATTTCTGTTGGCGCTAAAACAAAAATGACTAAAAACAAAATAAAATTAATATTTAAGGGGGACTCCCATACAACAAACGCGATTTTTTGTCATTTTTGTAGATAATGGTACGGAACCCTTCGTGCGCGAGTCCGACTCGTACTTGGCCGGTTTTTTCTATTTATGGGCAGGAAAACTTAGACCATCTTTAAACGTAACGTTATTTAAAAGTTCAATAATTATATTATATAATTATTAATATCTTTTTTGTTATCTTATGTTGCATACATAAGAGATCATTTATTTGTTCATGGTTGACACCTATACAATAATTAAATGTTCAAACTTGCCGTTGGTCCTCTGCCTGATCTCTCTACAGTCGTGTCGGTGTACCGTCCCATCGGACTATGAGCGTGAGGGAATAGGGAGTGCACCTGTGTTAGCGCGCATAATTTTTTACTATAATATCTCCTGCGTAGTTGGCTACTCAGCTGAGAATGGCCGCCGTGACCGAAATTCGGTCAGAGAACATTGTTATTATTATTAATTAAAAGTTAGATGAGAATTAAATTGTTTAGCGGATGTAATATATAACGTTATAAAGTTGCTTATACGCTGCCGGACTAGACAAGGTTGATCACTTTCATAATAACAAAATAGGCCATAGATCATCGTAGAGCAATGATCTTAAACTTTGATAAATATGCAATAGTATTACAAGTTTGGAATTTGTTCTTTATATTTATCTAAATTCTTCTTCTGCGCCTGCGTTTTTCTTTATTGTCCGCAGAACACTGCATATTACCAAAATTAGTTTAAGTTCCTTATAGCATCAGCTATCTGCCAGAGAAAATCCTGTCAAAATCGGTAAAGCAGTTTCGGAGATTTGCCGTAAAAAGCAGACAGACGGACAGAACAAGTTAGAATTTATTATTATAAAAAACATGTTTTTTGTTATATTGTGTATCCTATATAATTTCATATGCAATTAGTAAAAAGCTGTTTTGATTTAACAAACAGAAACCTCAATTTTACCTTAATTTTTTTAAATATAATATCGCCCCTCTTCACTCCTTTACAAATTTTTCCTGTACCTATCGTCGGTGCGTTTTACAAACATGAAATATCGCATACACAAACATCGGCGGGTCGCACAAATTTTCGTCCTATGCGGGAATCGAATCTGCAACACAGATTAGATGCTACCTTGTTTCCATGTTACAATTAGCTGATGCCGTTACTAAGAAGATGAACTTGATTAGGCATCACATTAAACAATAAGCCCGTGACCATGAATACGAGCACGAATTGTCGGACATAAAAAAGCGAAATAAAAGCGATAAAATCAGTAAACATAGTTAGATTTGAGCTCATAATAATTGAACTTAAATGTTAATTTGGTCATTGTATCGTCACGCTAGTTAGGCAGACGTTAACTACAGGTTTCAAGGCCTATTACTCTTAGAAAATCTAAATTAGATATATATATAGATAGGCTGGATGTGTAATGATCTTGGACTTCCTGAATCTGCCGATATGAGGCAATAGAGTTACCTATTTGATTAGATTTATGTTAAACACATAAAATTCATGTACATCGCGCTCCGTGCTTCGTGGTTAACGATTGGATTGCTGTTTTAGTGTGTAGGCATTTATTTCTATCAAGCGGCCGAGTTACACTACTGTATTATAATATTACCGTGCCATTGATCGCCATTAAGAATTTAGCAGATTACGAACTTATAGCAAAATGACAGTGGGATGGGATTGTGTTGGAATGACGAATTTATAAAAATAGCAGACTTGGGGCCCTGTTTTATGAGTTCATGGTAAGGGGACTATATCCGTAAGATTAACTATAGTCATTTCTTACGGCTGACTTAAGATTTAAATCGCTATGTTGCCACACAGCCCTTGAAATTTGGTTTGAGTATGATGCAACAGAATTCTCAAGACTAGTTTGCTTAGAAAAATCTTCGGCTATAGATACAAGGTGAGTTTTTTAACCCTGTCGAAATTTAAATATATCTTTGGTGAAAGTAGGTTATAATACCTTGTATCGTATAGGACTTTATTTCACTTAGATACTGATTTTCAGCTGCAGCCCTGCCATACGCTCGAACTCAAATCTATGTATGAACATCTTTTGTTGCAGTGGTGACGGGAGCGACAGACGGCATCGGCAAGCAGTACGCGCTGGAGCTGGCGCGGCGCGGGATTAACGTGGTCCTCATCAGCCGCAACCCTGACAAGCTAAGGGCCGTGGCCTCTGAGATCGGTGAGTTCCAATTTTATTTATTTTTTATTTTATTTTTATTTCTTCAGGATAACAAACAATTACGTAATAGAGCTTATAATATAACATTGATTTGAAACACATAGGTAATCACGTAACCAGCACCGTAATCAAAAAAATAAATTAGTCAATGGTATTAAAACACTTAGGTAAGTCTTGTAATAAAATGAAAACCCGATTGGCGCATTGGCTAAGCGATTGGACTGCTGCGGTAAAGGCTGCGGGTTCGATTCCTGCTGGGGACAAAAATTTGTGCGATCCGCAGCTGTTTGTATCGAGTCTGGGTGTTTGTGTAGGTGATATTTTATGTTTGTGAAACGCACTCCTAGCGTGGGGCGACATTTTTTTTTAAGAAAAAAAACAATTTGATTTTCTTAATTAAAACTACGACACGGGAATAAACTAAACACAAATTTTTAATCTTTCGACCGAGTTGCATCGGCCGTCACAAGCAGTAAGTCTCAGTGTTGTATTTTTCATTATTATGCAACGCTATAGTTCAAAAGTTTAATTTTCTTTTCAAGTTTTGTTTTAATTTATTTGTTTATTTGTTTTTAAAAAACGTCGCCCCACACTAGGAATTTCTCCTGTATCGTAGGTGCGTTTCACAAACATGAAATATCACACACAAAAACACCCAGACTCGGGACAATCAAATGTGGATCGCACAAATTATTGCCCCGTGCGGGAATCGAACCCGCAACCCTTAGCGCAGCAGTCTAATCGCTTAGCCACTGCGCCAATCAGGTCGTCGTTTAAAATGGACCTACAGGGTGGATATTGTCCTTAATCCCGGAACAAGCACTATACAATTTTCCACACAGACGAAGTCGCTGGCGAATGCTCGTGTATAATAATTTTAAGCACTTGTAACTGGTCTACATAAAATGAAAGTATTTTGAAGTAACGAGCTCTCAATTCATATCAGTTGCGCACACTCGATATTAAAACGAAATTGTGGTATAAAATTACGTGATTTGTATTGCTCTCTGCAGAATATCTGCACACAAACACACACACCTGTACACACGAACACACACACACACTCACCACATTCATACACTCACACTAATACTCGCACACTTTTCTGATTTTAATTATTTTCTTTTTGATTTTGTTGATTATACCACAACTTTATTTTATGTCTGGAACCTACCACCTTCCTATCAGGAGAGGGGCGTTGGTAGCTGCGCCACAGTTATGTTACTTTTGCAATAACCATCGTTTCGATATTTTTTCTGTTTTATACAGTTTATGTTTCAAAGAATTCCGTTCCATATCTTCGAAGTTCATTATCAGGTAATGACAATATTTCTAGGGGACCAATCGGAAAGTAAACCCAATCATATGAAAAATTAATTATTCAAATCGGTGCATAAATGACTGAGTTATGTACATAAAAAAAAGATCCCGACGATTTGAGAACCTCCTCCTTTTTTTTGAAGTCGTTTAATAAAAATATTATTATTATTACAATGCCTCAGTGGGACAGCGACCATTGCCTAACACATCAGTCTGGTGAGAACTCAGAACAAAGCGTGATTAACTCGCTGGATGTCACAACGATACGTCTGGTACAATCGTTATTGTTAGCTAAAGCAATCATTGTTTTTGAATATGAAGAAAATAAATTCGAAAATAAGCACTTTTTAGAAACGTGTATGCAGTGATGTGTCAAAAATATGGCTTTCTTTTTTACACGACTGCCCGAAAAAAGGAGTGTAACGTTTTCAGGGGTCATTGTATGTATGTATGTATACATTGTACATATGTATGTGAGATTCTTTATACCACCATTCTGAATGCCTAAACCGGTTCAGATGTGTGTACTCTGAGGGTTTAAAGGGTGTGTGGCCGCCATTACTATAATCACTTTAACACACAGTTTGCCGGTTTAGAAGAATCCTTAGAATCCTTGCACTATCCCGAGTAACATAGCCTATAAAAATGAAGCAAATAAAAACACATATTTAAAAAAAAATCACACCGGCCAGTAACCAGTAGCTGCGACTGACAGTAAATAGAAATAAGACCCATCGCATGAGTCGTTGAACGGCTTTTTTGAGCGTCTCACACTAGGCGTTTCTCCTAGTAAATTATCACATACACAATGTTCAGATTCGGGACAAACATCTGCGGAATTAACGATTTTTTTGTCTTGTGCGGGAATCGGATCCTTCGCGCAGCAGTCCAATCGCTTAGCTACTGCGTCAATCAGCCCCCTTACCATGAACTCTTAGAGCAGAGCAGTTAACGATGTGGAAGTGAGACGCCGCTATGTGCTGTGTAATGCGGCGTCTCGCTTTTACAACGTAAACTGCTCTGCCCTGCTTTAAGAGTTCATGGTAAGGGGGCAAGTCGTCAAATCCCTCTACATCTTCGAGGATTACTTATACGTAGAACTGTAGAAAATAATTTACTTCATATATTATAATGGTTATTCTGACGTTTCAGAGAAGGAGCACAGTGTGAAGACCAAGATTGTGGTGGCGGACTTCAGTAAGGGCGCAGATGTGTACCCGCACATAGAGGAGGAACTCAAGGACATACCCATAGGCATACTAGGTAGGACGGTAGCTAGACTCCCGCAGTACTTTACTAGACTATACATTTTTAAGGAGATACCATATTTATTACAATAATCATATACGAGTATAAAGGCGAAAGTTTGTGAGTGTGTTTGTATGTTTGTTACCTCTTTACGCCCAAACGGCTGGACCGATTTGGCTAAAATTTGGTATGGAGGTAGCTCACACCCTGGATTAACATATAGGCTACTTTTAATCCCGTGAAAATGTAGCGCGTTACACCGCGGGGCGCATCTAGTATACTTTAAATGCCGGTTTTACTCACATCAATATTCGGGAATGCCCGACTAGTTTCGGAATAATATGGATAACACTCACAGATAGTGTTTTCGACGAAGGTCCTTACCTTACCATAAGCAGTTAACACAAAAGTGCGCAGCAATCTTTTTTTTTTTTACTTTACTTGGCCAGACAAGGTCTGTTGAGCCCGCTACAAAACGTATGCTATATCGACATAAAACTGTAACCTCTTTCAGTGAACAACGTGGGTGTCCAGTACGACTACCCGATGCCTCTCTGCGAGGCATCTTCCCTAAAGTGCTGGGAGCTGATCAACGTCAACGTGGGCGCCGTGACGGCCATGACGCGGATGGTGCTGCCCGGCATGGTGCGGCGCGGCAGGGGGGCCGTCGTCAACGTGTCCTCGGGCTCGGAGCTGCAGCCGCTGCCGCTGATGGCCGTGTATGCTGCCACCAAGGTATGGACTGCTGAAATATTTAGTCTGGGCGGGTTTCTGATTCATGATTTGAACAACGCACTCATGATGGAATTTAGTAAAAAAAATATAGATATATTGATCACACTAATATTAATAAGGCGAAATTGTGTGAGTGTGTTTGCTGGACCGATTTTGCTAAAATTTGGTATGGAGTTAGCTGACACCCTTGATTAACCATATAGGCTTTTAATCCCGTGAAAATGTAGCAGATAACAGCGCTGGGCGTAGCTAGTTTACTATTTTATATATCGCTTTTACTCACATCAATATTCGGTGTGGAGGAAGGGATGTGGAGTTCCTCCAACGAAAAGGAAGATCTTCCAACCAGGCGGTGGTATGCCTGGTGGGCCGCGGCGCCCCACTTCTCAACTTGGGGCGGCTGTATATATAGCTAGCGCGTGTGATTACTTCGCTAGCGCGATGCAGGAATGTCATCATGATTCGTCCTTCGACGGGTAGATGTCGCTACATCGGTATTGCCCGACTATTTTCGGAGTTTCGGACTTAAGGGCATTCGTGACCGCCGCGTCACCTGCTAATGAATAGGTGTAGTGTAGAGTAATGTAGTGTATTTCCCAAACGAAACTCTCCCAAAAAAAGCCAAAACATGTTCTGATCATCCCTCCATTTCCCCAGGCATACGTGCACAGCTTCACGCACGCGGTCCGCGAGGAGTACTCCGCGCAGGGCGTGCTGCTGCAGCACCTGGCGCCGCTGTTCGTGGCCACCAAGATCAACGCGTTCTCCGCGCGGCTGCTGGCCGGCGCCGGCGGCCCGCTGGTGCCCGGCGCCGCCACCTACGCGCGCCACGCCGTCGCCACGCTGGGCCGCCAGCGGGACTCCACCGGCTACTGGCTGCACGGGGTACAGGTATCCATGATCCATCGCGATTTCACTTCTATTAATAGGCAACAATGATATGTCAAAAAGTATAGATAGGTCATATGCTTACAAAATGGACGAGAAAAGTGTTCCGAACTCTGAGTCTGAACTTTTTTTTTTTTTAAAAAGTCGCCCCACACTACGAATTTCTCCTGTATCGTGGGTGCGTTTCACAAACATGAAATATCACATACACAAACACCCGAACTCGGTAAAAACATCTGCGGATCGCACAAATTTTTGTCCCGTGCGGTAATCGAACCCCTTAGCGCAGCAGTCCAATCGCTTAGCCACTGTATCAATCGGGTCGTCTATCGAACTGCTCTGTCTTATCTCAAATTGGACAACAATTGTACTACCCAAGACTACAGTTGTCCCCTTTTCCAATCTTCAAAATGAGCGGGCTAGTTATGTATCTGTACTTTAATTAAATAATCATTGATAGACAATAGACATTGTGTGTTCATTTTTACTTAGAAACTTACCTGATGAGATCAGTATAGGGGCTCCCACACATAATTGCAAATTCGCAACGCATCGCAAATATCTGCGAACTGCAGCGAGTAAGTTTGCGATGCGATACGACGCGATATCACAGGAATTTGCTCGCTGCAGCTCGCAGATATTTGCGATGCGTTGCGAATTTGCAGTTATGTGTGGGTTAACCCTAATACTTGTATTGATATATAAAAAATTTAAAAAACTAAATCCACTGCCTCTTCCAAAAGTATCGCTACTGAAAACGTCACACGGATAGATCAAATTGTAATTAAAAATAATTTCACGGCTATACCCTCCCCTTTTTTTTTATGCAATTTTTTGGTAATAAACACACAATTCTTAGATTGTGTGCTTTTAGGACTTTTTTTGCCGAGTGGTTCTTCTCCAATCTTGGTTTTTAATATAAATCAATGGTGTAATAGAAACGAGTAGGTTTATAAGTATATACTGGTTTCTTCTTCATATTAGGATGAGGTCATTGTCACTGCCATATGGAAACAGGTCAAGCCTGACCTTGGCCCCAAGTCTGCTATTTTAAAAAATTCGTCATTCCAACACGATCCCATTCCCATCCCATTGTCATTTTGCTAAAAGTTCGTAATCTGCTATATGTCAATGGTCTCGTAATAGAATTGTGTCATAATGACATTGTCGTATTACCATCATTATAAAACCCGTTAGTAGAAATGATTTTCGAAAAACTACCACTACTTTACTTATGCCAGATTTCATTTATATAGTATATTTTTACATATTACTTATTAGTGTTTTATACAAGTCAAGTGTTTTATGTAAGTCAGTCATTCATTTGTCATTATCTACGAGATTACCATTCTATGCCATTTCTTTCAATGGAGTGTCAGTGGTTGACCACTGGAAAGTCATAATGACGCCATTATGTTAGCAGATTACCAAACTTGTCAAAATCAAGAATTATGAAATCAATGATAGACCATTCTGACACTATTGTAATAGCAGACTTGAGGCCCTGGTGAGGCTACGGGTTCCATAGGATATAGGTACTGATATCCAGCTCTTAAAAAAAAAGACATTTATTGCTACATAAGAGACACTCACGAAAATAAACATTAAAAGAAAACAATTCAATTTCTCTTGTTTCTGTTTCTTCGCTGTTAGTTCACCAACACCAACAAACTCACAAGAAATGACTAACTAAATACATATTTAACACTAATTTAGAATAATTTATTTCTAGAACTTCTTCATCAAAATACCTCCAGTTTGGATCAGGAGTAAGATCGGCAAGCACCTCAACGAGCAGTTCCGCCAGGAGTACCTGCAGAACGCGAAGATTAAGGCCAACTGAATGTACTTAACAACCCATGATGCAATAAGAAAAAAGATATAGATACGTTACACGATCTACGAAAATGGCACGTTGAAACTACTCCAATTAGCACACCTGAACTCTGCACATCTCGCTCTAACTCCCGGTTTTTTCGATATGCTGTCCTACTTCTACGTGTCATTTGTAGTGGGACATTACAATATTGTGCCGTTGAAGATTGTTGCCTAGGTAACTCTATTATCTATCTCTTTACATAAATATTAAAAAAATCATTTAAAATAGATTAGGATAAAAAAATCTAGCAAATTCTGATTGTTAGACCTCAACTACATTAACCTAACTATTTACGGGCTGTGTCGTTGAGGTCGCTGAGGTCCTTGGTTCGAATCCCGGGTCGGGCAAAGTGCTACTGGGTTTTTCCTTTAATTAATTCTCAGTAGCAGCACGGAGTTTAGATTTGTGCCCGGTTGATGGCAATAGGCTCGCTCCCATTACATTGGGACCTATAACATATCTGGCGAGATGTGGGTGTACTATACACCTCTGCTTACCCCTTCGGGGAATACAGGCGTGATGTTATGTTAAGTTTTAATGACCGCTAGTGATTTTTTTTTTATTTAGCGGAGACGACTAGACGAGTTATATTGTTGTGTTGCGTAAAATAAGAATGTGAATTGTGATATTTTTAGTGAAACTTGTATTACTGTATTGAAATAAAACTATTTTTACGGATTTTATCGCGGTTGTAATTTGGTTTTTTGGTCCCGACGTTTCGAATCCTTTACAGCATTCATGGTCACGGGCAGACTGAGTCAAACGTCTAATTTGAACAATTACTATCAACTACCTTACATTTTTAGTTATTATTTACAATCCGATTCACGCAAAATTAGCTCACTGTGTCATTCGGTCTTGCAATTTTACTCTTTTTGTCTGATATTCGCGTAAGTGATAGAAATCATTTGTATTACTATAGATAATAAATTAAAATTAATATTGCATTAAGTCGTGGTGGCCTAGTGGTTGACATACCGGATTTCTATGCACGAGATTGCAGGTTCAAACCCAGGCAAGTATCAATGTGACTTTTTCAATGTCATAAATACTTTCTTAGATATTCTAAGACACCACTGACTAACGGTGACCGAAAACATTGTAAGGAAACCTGGATTTAATTATCTGAAATCGCCAACCCGCAGTGAGCTAGCGTGGTGATCAGTGGTCAATCCTTCTCTATACGAGAAGAGGCCTTTGCCCTGCAGTGGGACAGTTATAGGCTGTGTTATTATTTATTATTATTATTTAATATTGCATTAATGGTTTTATTTTACTATGATGTGACGTCATGCCGAGCCACATGCGATAGGATATCACTCGGTTGTCTCGTTTCCAGCTTATATTTTTACCATGTACCCCAAATAAACAATAATTACAACAAAAAAGTTGCCGTGTGCCGTGTGGTATCCGGCCTAGAATCGACCACCCCCTTTCCTCCCGTGGGTGTCCTAAGAGGCGACTAAGGGAAAATTCAGAAGATGGGCAGCAGCGTCTTCTGTACCTTCACCACCAATACTGCGATCCCCCAAGCCGCTTGCCAAGCGTGGGGATTATGGCAAACCCCCCTCCTCGTTAAAACGGGGAGGCCTATGTTCAACAGTGGACGTCTTTGGCTGATGATGATGATGACAACAAAAAAGACATGAACGAAATCATTTTTGAGTAAGTATAATTTTTTCACTGTGGCGTTCTAAGGCCTCTGTTCAGTGAACGTCTTCCGGCTGATGATGATGATAATTTTAAATTGGTAATTTTTTCACACTTTCTGTGGCTAAAGGCACAGCAATTGATATTAAAACAGGCAGGTAAAAGGTAAAAGTCCTCGTATAAATTAGTCGTGACATATAAAGAAATCTAAATACATAACTATTCAATAAGCAAATGATAGTGCTACATGAATCAGAGGAACTATGAGTTTTCTTGTCAGATAATCATTTTGTTATTGCTATCTAAAGAGAGACTTCACCACTTTTGAAGGACATAATTAATGTCTGCTTGTAATTGGAGAATTGCAGGTGCTTTTACTAAGAGTTTACGGTTCTCTGACTCCCTAGACAAGTGGCAAAACGCTTGACGAACAGAAATGGAATAGAATGATAAATGTATGGGGATGACATATGTTCGATAACATAGTCGACACATGTCATTCCCATACATTTATCATTCTATTCTATTTCTATTCGTCAACATATCGGCACTCATCAAGTCTTGAGATGCCTCATTCCTTTAAGAAAAATAATAGCAATAAGTATGTGATCAGTTATTCGTGTCTGACAACTGATAGGCGCAATGGCTTAAGTAATTAGACTGCTGCACTAAGCTAAGGGTTGCGGCCTTGGCTACGATTTAAAGATGTTTTACTTTAAACTGGGTGTTTGTGTATGCCCGAGGGGGGTCGGGACCTGTCGGGGGATGCCGTGCAGCCGCAGCGTACGCAGATACCGCGTCCCTATTATTACACGACTGCCCAAAAAAGGAGTGTAATGTTTTCAGGGTTCATGGATGTATGTGAGTTTCTTTATTCCACCATAACTTTTGAATGCCTGAACCGATTTTGATTTATAGAGTGTCGTTAGAATCCTTACACTATCGCGAGTAACATAGGATATATAAAAAAAAAACAGGACTGCCATGACAAAAAACTAACTAAAAAGTAAAAGATAGTTCGTATATATACTATATTCGTATAGTCGGGGGACCGTCCTGTAGAACACTGTCTTATCTAAGAGGTACCCAGACTGCGATGGAACTTGTTTTTCACTTTTTAGTTCGTATTTTGTCATAGCAGTCGTGTTTTTTAATTTTTTTATTACTAATTAACCAATATTAAAATGATGGCAATAGGCTCGCCGCCTATTACATTGGGACTTACAACATAATTGGCGAAATGTGGGTGTAATATATGTTCACCTCTGCGTACCCCTTCGGGGAATACAGGCGTGATGTTATGTTATATAAGTTATATTCTATGGTCATATCATATTCTCATTAGTCTATGGTTATATTAACCAATATACTCTAAGAAGTACCTAAATTGATAGTTTTAATAAATCCTCTTTTCAAAAAGAACAAAAACAGAACTAGTTAAGTAAAGCAAAAAATCAAATTATCCATTGTCATCAATGGATATCAGTTACTTTTTACGAATTGACATTAACGATCAGTGTTTTTTACTCACGTTACAGTTGTGGAATCAAAGTTTATTTATTGTTATGTGCTAGATTAGTTTATTATATTTAGGATATGTGGTGGAATCAACGACAAAGTGCTCATGGGAGCAGGGCCGGCAGTCGCACCAGTCGGGGCAGTCGTGCAAGCACGAGGGGCAGTCAGCCCAGAGAACTGGAGTTTCAGTTCTTCATTCGGCAGACTGAGGTATCGATCCCACTAATATTAAGAAGCGAGCATTGATAGCCGAGTGGTATGACCGTTGGACTGCCAAGTCAAAGGTCGCAAGTTCAAAACCCGGCACGTACCAATGTCTTTTCGAATTCATGTGCGTACTATAAATTAGTTATCAGTTGCTAAAAACGGTGAAGGAAAACATCGTGAGGAAACCGGCACACCTGAGATATTTTTCAACGGTGTGTAAAGCCATGTCAGATGCCTACAGGCGGTTTAAACTCTGACACCAGGTTGTTAATCAACCATACGATAAGAAGAAGAAGATATTATGAAGGCGAAAGTTTGTATGTTTGATACTTCTTTATGCGCAAACGGCTGGACTAATTTTGATAAAATTTGGCGTGGAGGTAGCTGAAACCCTGGATTAACACTAGCTACTTTTTATCTCGAAAAAATGTTGGTAACTGCGGGGCGCAGCTAGTTTTATATAACAGGGATGTTGACTAGTGGCCCCATAGAAATACCAAGTATTGTAGCCCTAAAGCGCAACTGCTGTAAGGACCTAAGTTCAATTCCCGAGGCATGTGTTATTGGGTTTTTCTATTAGATGATTCTAAGAAGCAGCGCAATCTTGATTTGGGCACTGTATCAATAGGCTCGTCTCCTATTACATTGGGACCTATAACTTATCAGGCGAAATGTATTGGCCTTCGCCTATCACCTATAACTTATCAGGCGAAATGTATTGGCCTTCGTTCAACAGTGGACGTCTTCCGGCTGATGATAATGATGAATGTATTGCACTTTCATAAGAAGAACACAGTCGTGACGTCAAGCTTTGTTTTCATTTAGACTCTGTACCCTCCGTGGTGGACGCGCGAGGGTGTGATCAGCTGGTACCGCGACCTCCCCGACGACACGTTCTGGAACAGCTACATCTGCGCATGCGTGCTGCTGGCTGTCATTTGGACCGTCTCTGAGTTCGAGAACATCTATCTGGACGTCCTTGATGTGGTTTACAACGTCTCCTACGCCATCCACGTGTTCGCTATCGGTTATAAGATGGTCACAGAGTTAGAGAACACTGATATCACTCTATGGACTGTCTGTTAGTATAATCCTTACTCATAGCTATTATAAATTTGAAAGTAACTCTGTCTGTCTGTCTGTTACACCTTCACGACAAGACCGCTGGACGGATTTTGATAAAAATTTGACATAAAGTTGTAGAAAGTTTAAGACCCGAGAAAGGACATAGGCAACATTTTTTTTTAATTCAACCCCCTAATCGGTTTAAATAGGGGTTAACACGTGCGAAGCCGCGGGCAAAAGCTAGTGAATAACAATGATAATCCTTTATTATAAAGATAACATCTGAACTTCAGTACCCTTATTAATAAAAAAAGACAATTTTGAACCATATTAAATTATACCTGTCACTGTCGTTTGCATATCAAAGAATAGAGATGTCAATAGACTTAAATACGGGGTTTGGTTAATGACAGCATGAAAGAAAGAAAGAAAGAAAGAAATCATTTATTTGTCAAACACAGGTAGAATTAAAAAATTTGGTCTTGTGTGGTTTACAAATGAGTGCGCTGTGTTTTGCCTTATAGGCATACAAATATACACAAACAAAATTTTACATATTGAATAAATAAAAAATCGCAATAATTAATCGACAGAGAAATACAATTGTTTTATAAAAGAAATAATTTGCAATGTCATAAAAAAAAAGTTAAATTGTCAAGCATTGTTAGAATTTCATTTTAAAGATTATTATAAATTGTCATCAAAAAAATCGTCAATACTGTAATAACATTTTTCTATAAGTAATTCATTAAACTTTCTTTTAAATTGTGATCCTCGTTGATGAATAAGATGATTGCAGTTTATGAATAAGCGGAAACCGGCGCCTGAGAGATTTTTCAACGGTGTGTAAAGCCATGTCAGAGGCCTACAGGCGGTTTAAACTCTGACACCAGCCCCCTTAGACAAGTGGCAAAAACGATTGACGAATAGAAATCGAATATAATAAAAGATATATGGGTTTGGCATATGTCATCGATAACCTCACCTCCATACATTTATCATTCTATTCGTCAAGCGTTTTGCCACTTGTCTAGAGGGGCAGGTTGTTTATCAACCATACGATAAGAAGAAGGAGGTAAAATTCTATTTTTTTATGAATATGGTGGTTGATCTTTGTACTTAGGTGTCGCTTTATAATCCCCTGATTACCGTCTAGGTATTCAACGGAGACTGATAGAATTTGTGTTACAGTGGGCTTCTTGGTGGACCTCGGCTCGTTTGCGCACTACGTTCAGACCAATCGGCCGGGCTTTAAGCTCGCCTGCTACTACGCGCGCCTACACAGACCCTACAGATATCTAGGTAAGGGAACCGTTCAGTGCAGGGATAAACAGGAACGTGGCGGCAAATAAATCCAAAACTTTGATGAAGATTTTAAAGAAATTAGAAATCTTAACTGTATATAATGATTTCTATCACTTACGCGAATATTAGACATTGAAATAAAACTTTTAGATACAAAAAATGTAAGGTAGTTGAGAGTAATTGTTCAAATTAGACGTTTAACACCTCAGTCTGCCCGTGACCATGAATGCTGTAAAGGATTCGAAACGTCGGGACCAAAAAAAACAATTAAAACCGCGATAAAATCTGTCAAAATAGTTTTATTTCAATGTCTTAACTGTAAAGTTTAATTTGAGCACGATATTACACTAGATTTCTTTTTACTACTCTCTAGATTATGTACTTAGATTCAACTATAAAATTTATATTTAAACTATTTATTTTATATTTTCATGCAATGACGACCTGATTAGCGTGGCTAAGCGATTGCACTGCTGCGCTAGGGGTTGCGGGTTCGATAGCCGCACGGGACCAAACCAAAATTTGTGCGATCCGCAGATGTTTGTCCCGAGTCTAGGTGTTTATGTGTGTAATAATTTATGTGGGGCTCGTAGCTATGCGGCTACCCGGCAGATCAGTCGATCGTTAAGCCGTGCTCGCAGCGGTTAGTCTTGTGATGGGTGACCGTTTTCACATGTCGAGACCGCACCGTGCTTCGAAAGGCACGCTAAGCCGTTGGTCCTGCGCCTGATCTCTCTCCGGTTGTGTCGGACTACCGTCCCATCGGATTTTGAGAGTGAGGGAATAGGGAGTGCACCTGTGTCTGCGCGCATACTTGTGCACTATCATATCTCCTGCGCAGATGGCTAGTCTCAGCTGAGACAGGCCGCCGTGACCGAAATTCGGTCAGGAGGACATTATTATTATTTCATGTTTGTGAAACGTACACACGATACTGGAGAAATTTCTACGCGACGTTTCTATATATAAAACATCTTCATTTTGTTTCTATTCAGTCTTGCGTGCGTATTTACTCCGTTTGACCCAATACTTACCCTTTTGCCTCCATTCCAGGGTCCCTCAACGACTACAACTTGAAGGGCAGTATATTGGGGACTACATTAAAATATTGCTACATATTTATGATAGTACGGATCACATCCGCTTACGTTTGGATGCATTTGGACAAGGTATGTACTAGATTAATTGGCTATATTTAATTAGTTGCTCTAGTAGATAGACTGCCTCGTTGGTCTAGTGGTCGCTAAGCGCGACTGCTGAGCAAGAGGTCCTGGGTTAAAATCACGGGTCGGGCAAAGTGTTACTGAGTTTTCCATTAGGTAATTCTCAGTAGCAGCACGGTGTCTGGATTTGAGCCCGGTTGATGGCAATAGGCTCGCCCCCTATTACATTGGGACTTACAACATAACTGGCGAAATGTGGGTGTACTACATGTACACCTCTGCCTACCCCTTCGGGGAATACAGGCGTGATGTTATAACATAACATAAAAATTTAATTTGTTTTGTAAACATTATTATTTTTGTTATTTAATTGGCATTTCTCTCTTTCTCATAGTAAATAAGTGGCATGTATTTTCTTGTTTTTTAAGTTATAAAATTGTCTTCTATAGGTATTCGACAGGATGTAAAATTGTTAGACTAAATAAAGAAATATAAAATGACTAGACTAGACTCGTTGGTCTAATGGTCGCCAGGCATGAGGGCCTAGGTACGACTCCCGAGTCGAGCAAAGTTTTGGGTTTTTCCATTAGGTAATTCTCAGTAGCAGCACGGAGTCTGTGTTTGTGCCTGGTTGATGGTAATAGGCTCGCCCCCTATTACATTGGGAGCTACATATAACATAACTGGCGAAATGTGGGTGTTGTTATTTTTAACCAATCAACGAAAATCCTAAGACTGTCATTCTAAATTCTCAGCTCTGAAAACCCAATTAATTTTTAGTTATTTGTAAAATTAGATTTAATTGTTTTAAAATTAATAAGTACTTAGTAAATTGAGTTGGTAAAATAGTGCCATCATAATTTGATATATTACTAATTTGCCTTACAAAATCTAGGGAAAAATAGTGTATTAATCTGTGTTTCCTTTGATATAGCTCATGGCGATACGAAGAAGAAATAAACGCTCGACCCTCGTATCTTTTCACAGCTCCAATAGACAGCAGATCTGAGTTTTCGATAATAATTTCAGCTCGTTAACCTCACGCGTTCTTGAGAAATAAAGATGTTCACAGACAGATGAACAACGAAGTAATCTATATGGGTTTCGTTCCTTTTGAGGCACGGAACCCCAACAGAACCTAAACACTCTGAGTATTAGCTTTGTTTGTGTTGACTCAGATCGCTACCTCGTACTATCCTGTAACCAGAAGAGCTATAGGGACGAAAGGCAACATGCTGACTACCTCAGAGACTGACACACCAGCCTTCAAGTTCCTCGCCGCGGTTTACCAAATCAACAAGATGTTTATACCCGTCGGGTAAGTGTATTCCTTTATAATAATAAAAAAAAAAAGATCCCGACGAATTGAGAACCTCCTCCTTTTTTTTGAAGTTGGTTAAAAACTAGGTACCGCTTGCGACTTCGTCTTCGAGGTTTACGGATGTTTTATAGCTTAATATAGCCTCGATAAATGGATTATCCAAAACTCACAAGTAAATTCAATACGAACCAGTAGTTCCTTAGATTAGCGCGTGCAACCAAACTAACAAACTCTCTTCATAATATTTCAACGACTCGATTGGCGCAGTGGCTAAGCGATTGGACTGCTGCGCTAAGGGTTGCGGGTTCGATTCCCGCACGGGACAAAAATTTGTGCGAACCGCAGATGTTTGTCCCGAGTCTGGGTGTTTTAGAATTGTTGTTTGGTCATCAGGCCTCCGACCCATCCGGCGAACGACGCAGAGAGACTCACAGGCCTCATGATAATGGTGACCGGGTGTCTGGTACTGTCGGGCGCTGCCGTCGCCTCGCTCACGCTCATCATCAGTCTCTACATGAGCCCTGAAGAGACCTTCAGAGCTCGCTACAGGCTCATCATGGAGGAAATGGTAAGTAAAAGAATAGAAATGGTAAGACGGGGCGTCCTAGATCCAGGGTTCCTTGACCAAAGGTAGTTAGGAGGACACCCTGGGGTCTTAGCGGGTTAGAGTCCGGAATAACCTTCTGTTTGCCCCAGGATGGAGGAAGTCCATGAGGGTTGCCTCAGCAAAAAAGGATTTTATATTATAAACAAGCTGATGCCCGCGACTTTGTTCGCGTGGATTCGGAGAGCAGTTATATATATATTTTTTGTGCCAGAAACCCTCTCGGGCGTTCTCAGAAGACAGTACGAAAGTTTCATCACAATCTGATTAGTGGTTTAGAAACGTATAGAGGACAAAAATACTATTATTAATTTTTATTTTATGTATAAAATAACGGCACTATTTACACGACTAACCAAAAATGGAGTGTACTGTTTTCAGGGTTTATTTATTTACTTAGGGTTCATGTATACATGTCAGTACACATACTGGATGTAAGTTTTTCAATTCCGCCACAACTTTCTTCCTTTCCTTCAACCGATTTTGAAGTATTGGGTATCTTTAGAATCGTTGCATCATTGCGAGTAACATAGTCTAAACAAAATTAACAAATACTTACAGACAAATAATGTTATTGTTGTTATTTTTTATTTAACTGGAACACGTACCTCCTTTTGTTACCATGTCTTATTATCGTATGGTTGATGAACAACCTGGTGTCAGAGTTTAAACCGCCTGTAGGCCTCTGACATGGCTTTACACACCGTTGAAAAATCTCTCAGGTGTGCCGGTTTCCTCACGATGTTTTCTCTCACCGTTTTAGCAACAATTCGAAAAGACATTGGTGCGTGCCGGGGTTTGAACTTGTGCCTTTGTCTTGGCAGTCCTAGGGGCATACCACTCGGCTATCAGTGGTATAAGTTGGCTGGTTGTCATTTCAGACAGACTCACAGGTGCCCTCGGCTCTCCGGGAGAAGGTGAAGACCTTCTACATGATGTACTGGCACAAGCAGCGCGCGGTGTCCGAGACGAAGCTGCTACCAGTGTTCCCTCCCACTCTGCCTGCTACCATCAGAGCTGATATTTATTTCGAGGCTACACAAAAAGTGAGTTAGAAACTAGTCGGGTATTCCGAATATACACGTAAGTAATTATGGATAAATCGTCATTTTAAACCAAGGATTAAATTATACCTGTCACTGTCGTTTGCATATCAAAGAATAGAGATGGTAATAGTCTTAATACGGGTTTAGTTAATGCCGGTAAAATCTTCGTTATTTTTGTAAAACGCCACCCCGCACTAGGGTTTACCTCCTGTATCGTGGGAGCGTTTCGCAAAAATGAAAATATCACATACACAAACACCCAGACTCGGGACAATCATCTGCAGATTGCACAAATTTTTGTCCCGAACGGGAATCGAACCCGCAACCCTTAGCGCAGCAGTCCAATAGCAAAGCCACTGCACCAATCGACCTTTTGATTTCTTTAACGCCTTAATATCTCTACCCTAGGCCCGGATTCTCCGGGAGTTGTCCTACCAGCTCCTGTCGGAGATCGCGAAGAGTATGGAAACGATCCACTACATCCCAGGAGACGCGCTGATCAAGCGAGGGTCCAAAAGAAGCAGCATCATTTACATCACCTATGGAGACGTAGAAGTAAGTTCTGTGATGGGTATTATTTTTTAGCTAATAACTAACGTGATTTCGTCCGATTTGAAAATAATTTCTAGTTCTTTTCGGATAAAAAGTAAAAAAATGCCGTATCTTTCGGGAAAGAAAGGACCAAAGCTTGACAGCTATATTATGTGTGGACTGGTATCACGCATGTTTGGTATAGCTTTTACTAAACGAACATGTTAACTTCTTTGACACACTAATATTATAAATACGAAAGTTTGTGAGCGTGTTTGCTTGTGTAGATGTTAGTGTGTTTGTTACCTCTTCACGCTCAAACAGCTCTACCATTTTTGATAAAATTTAGTATGGAGGTAGCTGATACCCTGGATCAACACATAGCCTACTTTTTATCCCGAAATATAACTGGTAACACCGCGGGGCGCAGCTTGATTTTCATCATTTATTTTAGTCTCCAAGAGCTTTTTCATGTGTTGCCTGTTCTTGTATCTATTTAAACAGTGCCTTTACGTCTTTGTAACTGAAGATTTTATGCGTGATGTTGTTAGATGCTGACTGCTGAAGACGACAGCACCGCGATCCTGCGGCTGACGCGCGGCACAGTGCTGACCCCTTGCGGCGGCGCAGCGGCACTGGCCGTCAGCCACTCCCACGTCGCCGTCCGCGCAGCTACCTTCTGCACGGCGCATGTGCTGCCCGCGGCCGAACTCTGGCGCATCGTGCATAAGCATTCCGTGTCTCAAGACCATGCAGGACCGATACTGGCATCGTTCACTGTTAGTATGAATGTCCAAATGTTTATTTCGATTTTGCTTATCTATATATACATATATATATATGTATATCTACTATCTAATTCTATATACATATAAATATATCTAACCGCGCCTTTGTCTACGTGGCCTTCCTTAGAGAGAATTGGGTGAAGCGTCAAAATAAATTCATATCACTCTAATATTATAAAGGCCTACAGTTTGTGAGTGTGGTTGTATTTTTGTTACTTCTTCACGCTCAAACGGCTAGACCGATTTTGATAAAATTTGGTATGGAGGGAGCTGATACCCTGGATTATCACATAGGCTTATTATTTCTGCAAAATATAGCGGGTCACACCGCGGGCGCAGCTAGTTGATGATAACGTGACCTATCGTTAAACCATGTCATTTATCAGGATAAAACCCATTCTATATATTTCTATCTATTAATCTAGGTTATAAACTATCTTCGTGCCAAATTTCACCTTAATCCATTCAGCCGTTTTTGCGTTATTAAATAACAGACATCAAGACTGTTGGGAATAATTCCTTCCGCGGGGTATCGGGCCAAAATTACGGTTTCCTCGAAATCGGGAGCCAAGAGAGCTAGCACAGTTAATGATGGTACCAATGAAGTATAATATAGTCATCTACATCAGTATAATATCTATATTATTTACTATACATGCCGCTTTTACTCAAGTGTATAGCCTAGCCAAAATGCCGTGTAACCAGCTCATAAATAAGGGCTCCGTTTGAGTTCAAAACTAGTCGGGCATTCCGGAATATTCACTTGGGTAAAAGCGGCATTTATAGTAAATAATATGCGGTAACAATCAGGAAAGTTATTATAGTATAATATAATATCTGTTTCAGGACCACATTGAGAGAGTGAAGAGACATTACCTGATGAAAATACCGGACGAAGCCATGTTAGTGATACCTCCTTGATTTTACATGTTACCCCTTGACTTTCCGTTGATCTAGTGGTCCAAGGTGCAACTGCTGAGTTTCACACTCAGCAGTTGCACCTTGGACCACTAGATCTAGTCTAGTCCTGAGTGTGTAGTCCTGGGTTCGATTCCCAGGATGAGCAAAGTGTTATGAGGTTTTTCCATTAGGTGATTCTGAGTAGCAGCCGTAGTCTGGATTTGTGCCTGGTTAATGGCAATAGGCGCGCCCCCTGTTACATTGGGATCTATAACTTAACTGGCGAAAAGTGGGTGTTCTTTGCAGTCACCTCTGCCCACACTACAGGTGCGACTGTATGTATAAGGAATTTGTAGTTATGTGACAGTACATACTAATCAACAATGTTGTCGTCAGCCATAAAAGCAGCATTCTGCACTTTAACCGAAACCTGTTGGCGCTCAAAGAGATGAAGAACGCACAGGGAGAGCCGCTGCTGGCCAGCTCCGACGTGTTCCTGGAGGTGGCTGGCTGCTACATCATGAGGAATGTTAGTGTTGCAGAATAGCCCTATTACAGGCACCCTACGATATCGAACTGATAGATTTTAATATTTTTGGCATGTTGCCCATTATTGAAAGCGTCCACTATTGAACAAAGGCGTTCCCCCGATGGCATATTCATGGGTTACTATTATCGCAACGCTTGCAGCAAGCGGCTTGGGTATCGCAGTATTGGTGGTGAAGGTACAGAAGACGCTGCTGCCCATCTTCTGGATTTTTCCTTAGTCTCCTATTACGAGACCCAATGGGACGAGATAAGAAGGTGTTATTCTGGGCCGATACTCTACGGGGATGTTGCCTAGGCAAAGCTAAAATTCAAATTATAAAAGAAAATTGCAAAACTGATGTAGACGATCGGATCTGTAAAGGGGTTAGATTACTACTCGTGTCCACAATATTCCAAATTTTCTATATTAATTTGAAGATAAATGTCTCTATATTGTACATTTATCTAGATCCCGCGACTTCGTCTCAGTCCTACCTATCTATATCCAAACTGAAAGTAAAAAAATTGGTGAAAGAACTTTAAAAATCTGTTGTTATATTTATAAGGTTTTGATTACTTAAAGGCTACAAAAGGGCATTATAAAACGTCAAATCAAGTTGCTTGGTTTAAAAGTGTCGTTTTATGGAAAAGAACCGGGAAGAAACTCCATAGTTACATTTTAAATTATATAGATTTGAAGTATACTAGATCAGGGCGTTATACGTATCGTTTTAACAATTTTGGAAATCTGTTTTCCCTGCCGTAGCGTCCGGACGCTACCCTGATCGACCAGTCTGATGACATCTGCCTCCGGCCGACCTTCCCCTGCATCCTACAGCCGACATCCTCACTGCTCTTTGCGTGGCAAATCTTTGTGGCTGCTTTAATTCTAGCTGTCTGCCTCGTAAGTACACATCTCTATGAACTTCTACTGTATCGTGGATGCGTTTCACAAACATGAACCATGTACACAAACATCTAGATTCAAACATCTGCGAATCACACAAATCGAACTCGCAATCCTTAGCGCAGCTGCACAGTAGCAGTTCAATCGCTTAGCCTCTGCGCCAATTAGATCGTCGTATGACAAGGGCTATGCCCTTCACACAGAGAATGCTGAGCCTGAGCTGCATTCCTTGCCAAACATGTCATTTAAGCTATAAATCTCATGTTAATGTATTGATGTTTGTTATTTAAAGGTAACTAGCTTTTGCCCGCGGCTTCGCCCGCGTCTTCGCCCGTGTTAACCCCATAGAAGGCTGAATTTTAAAAAAAGTTGCCTATGTCCTTTCTCGGGTCTTCAACTTTCATCAAAATCCGTCCAGTGGTTTAGACGTGACAGCGTAAGAGACAGATAGACAGACAGACAAACAGAGTTACTTTCACATTTATAATATTAGTATGGACTAAGGTAAAAGTTCCAATTACGGTGGTAGTTACAATCGGACTACTACCGGACTTCTCAGAATCCACCGTAAATCGAGCTGTTTTTAACATAACTGGCGAGATGCTACTATAGACCTCTGCCTACCTTTTTGGAGAATACAGGCGTGATGTTTCTTATCTCCTGTTCACAGGCACACCCCTACTACTTGGTGTTCAAGCAGATAGTGCCGCTGGAGTTCAGGTTCTTTGACTACATAACGACATTCGTATTTGTGATCGACAACATAGTGCATCTCTCTACTGGAGCCAACGTAGAAGAAGGTAACTATTTAATTTCTTTATGCCTGTTTGAAATACTGCCTTGATGGTCTTGTGGTTGTTAAGCGTGACTGCTGAGCATGACGTCCTGAGTTGAAATCCCGGGTCGGGTAAAATGTCACTGAGTTTTTCCATTAGGTAGTTCTCAGTAGTAATAAAAAGTAGCCTATGTCCTTTCTCGGGTTGTAAACTTTCTACATCCCAAATTTCATCAAAATCCGTCCAGCGGCTTAGTTGTGAAGGTGTGACTGATAGACAAAGTAACTTTTACATTTATAATATTACTGCCTCGTTGGTCTAGTGGTCGCTAAGCGCGACTGCTGAGCAAGAGGTCCTGGGTTCAAATCCCGGGTCGGGCAAAGTGTTACTGAGTTTTCCATTAGGTAATTCTCAGTAACAGCACGGAGTCTGAAATTGTGCCCGGTTGATGGCAATAGGCTCGCCCCCTATTACATTGGGACTTACAACATAACTGGCGAAATGTGGGTGCACTATGTGCACCTCTGCCTACCCCTTCGGGGAATACAGGCGCGATGTTATGTTATGTTATAATATTAATAACGTAAGTATGGAGTATAGATATGGAAGTATGGATAAATCATTTTGAATTCGAATTTGTGGTCCCCAGGTGTGCCGATAACCTTCACACAGACATCCTCGCAGCAGATGCGCAGTAGCTGGTTCGTGCTGGACGTGGTTGGTACGCTGCCGCTGTTCGAGTTCATCGGGGATGGTCACTACGGCGGTATCAACAAGCTACTCCGCCTGCCAAAGGTGCTTGACCGACTTTGAAAGAAAGAAAGATTATTACATTACCAAAAGTCATATAAATTTGGGTTGATATTATCGTTCCAGTGATTTATAGCTGTAAAGGTATAACACTGAGTTGATAATCATAGATTCTAACAAATAATACCTGACGTCACCCATGACGTAGATACTAAAAGGGAACTTAGATTGGGATGGGTGCGAGCAGCGACACGATGGCTCAGTTGGTGCACTCCCTATTCCCTTACTCTCATAGTTCGATGGGACGGTATACCGACACGACCGGAGAGAGATCAGGCGCAGGACCAACGGCTTAACGTGCCTTTCGAAGCTGGGAGGGGTCTCAGAGGTCTCAGAGTCCGGTCTCTCCGGTCTTGTCGGTGTACCGTCCCATTGGACTATGAGAGTGAGGGAAGAGAGAGTGCATCTGTGTCTGCGCGCATACTTGTGCACTATAATATCTCCTGCGCAGATGCCTAGTCTCAGCTAAGACAGGCCGCTGTGATCGAAATTCGTTAGAGAACATTATTGTTACTTACCGCAATATAGAGAGAAAACCAGCTACCTTCATACCAAATTTTAGCAAAATAGGGCCAGCCGTTTGAGCGTGAAGAAGTAACAAACATACAAACACTCACAAACTTACGTCTTTATAACATTAGTGTGATAATTTGTATTCAGTTGTTCCGAGTCCTGAAGAGTTTGGAAGAGACTTGCGTGTACCGTGGCAACGTGCTTCGATTCCTGTCTTACACACTGCTACTGCTCATCGCCTGCTACATCATAGCCGCCCTTCAGCAAGAATACATGTGCTCACAGTAAGTCACTTTAAAATGGAGTAGTTTATATCTACAAGGTATAGCACAAATGAATGAAAAGTGTCTAGTCGTACATCAAAATAACAATTTTTAACTACGGCAGGGTTGCTACAGCTTCAGTTGACGCACACGTAAATGTTAAAAATGGCGATACCAATTTGTTTTCTTCTAGCAGCCTTTATAACGAAAATGATTTGTTTTCTACTTGCAGCCCTAATAACGTTGATAACCGGGCTATTTATGCCATGAAACAACGCTTCATATTTTACGTACGTTATACATCTTAGGCAAAGATCGCAGGGCGCACCTGGATGAGATTGGCACAGGACCGCGGCGGATGGCTTTGTTTAAGGGAGGCTTATACCCAGCAGTGGGATATTGAAGGCTGTGGATGATGAAGATACATCTTCTGTAATCGTTATTTTTTGACGTACGTAGGTATGTAACGTTAACAGACTGAAGCAACCCGCACTAAATGTATATGAAAATGTAAACGATACTTATAACAAAAATACCATTTATTGCATGTATGTCTGCCCTGCTACTATGAGCGTGCATTGCAGGACATTTTTCGTTGTGGAAGCGAGACGCCGATATGTAGTGTAGTGCGGCGTCTCGCTTCCACTACGGAAAATCTCCTGCAATGCAAGCTCATAGTAAGGGACCTGTCTATCTTTACTGCGCACTCTATTTTATTGGGAATTGTTCAGGGCCGGCTACTGCCGAGTGACCAACTTCACGCACCCACCGTTCTGGGATAAGCTGCCGTTAGACGAAGAGACGGTGTCCCACAGATTGGCGTTTTGTCTGTACTGGGCTATATGCATGGTCAACTTCGTGAGTAAGTAGCTAACATCTTCCTATTTTAGCTTCATAATCATCATCTCCATCAGCCGGAAGACGTCCAATGTTAGACAAAGGCCTCCCCCTTAGAACGCCACAATGAACGACAAAATTTAAGAGATGAACTTTTTAGCAGGGTTTTTTGCGCAGGGTTACTCAAAGTGGGGAACTCATTCCCTCCCATTCGATGGTAGGGGGTTAACTACAATATTTACGTCGTGATGGCTTAAAATTGACTCCATTTGCGACAAGAATCATGCACACCCATGATATTAATATTGACGACCTGATTGGCGCAGTGGCAAAGCGATTAGACTGCTGCGATAAGGGTTGCGGGTTCGATACCCGCACACGACACGGGACTAAACTTTGTGAACCGCAGATGTTTGTCCCGAGTATGGGTGTTTGTGTATGTGATATTTCATGTTTATGAAACGCACCCACGATAAAGGAGAAAATCATGGAATGAGGCGACGTTTTTTTTTTAAAAAAGACCGTAGACCCCCACACCTCCAACGCTCCCCAGACAACAACCTCTTTGCTGGTCTTCGCTTAACTAACCCCTTTCGTAACCAGTACACAGAGAGACTTGGGCCAATAAGAACGCGAAGAACATGATTTACACTCTGTGCATCCTGGAGGTCTGCATCGTACTCCGGCTGTTCATCGAGGCCGTCTACTCTGCCACCATCATGGTGACCACGGCTTTGAGGTTAGCAGATATTTATATATTAATACGTGAAGCGAAAACTTTGGAAAAGTCTAGATTTAAAATAATATTTTTTTCGTGATTTTTTGTGATGCCTAAAAGTCATCCCCCCCCTCCCTAGACTAATATTTGATATCCTCACAAAAAGCCTTTTCAAACGATACCTCACACGATATTTGATTTTGGAAAGTGGTAGGAGGGGGGGAATCTACACGTATAAACAAAAACATTACCTACATCTTACGACGACGTCCTGCTATGATCTTATGAGGAGTTCTGTTCCATATCTCGGAAGTTCATCATCAGATCATGACAACATTTTAATGGGACCAATCGGAAAGATTATCCTTTCACATGAAAAAATAATTTTGCAAATCGGTTCATAAATGACAGAGTTATGAGGTAACAAACATATAAAAGCACATTGAAATCGAATTGAGAACCTGCTCCTTTTGTTTTGCAGTGAAGACTATGGCTCCCGCATCTCGACGGTCAAGAGTTTCCTGGTCAGAAACAAAGTGGATCCTGAGCTGAGAAAACGTTTTATTACCTACCTGGAGCTCTGTTGGCACACTGATAAGGTAATTTATAAAAATAAGAAAGATAAATTAATAAATGATTTATTTCTGTGAATAGCTTTTCACAAACACTTCACACGTCAGATTTTAAGAAACTAGATGGCATCGGCATTTCCTAACTAACTACCTCAGAGAAGAAATGCCGAAACTAACTAAGCCGTCAATGTCTCTTTTAAAGTCCAGACAAACGTAAGTTAATGTGAGAACAATATAGGTTGTCCGAGATGGTCAGGACAGGTCGTCCTGACAGACGTCTCGTACCATCTGCAGGACATTTTATAAACAAATATCATGTATTCAAAATAGACTTACAAAATAACTTTTTCATCGTCAAATTACATCAAGACAGCCCCCAAAACGCCCGCCCGTCACCGCTTCCTAGTGCTATAGCTGGGTAGAAGAAACGGCGCAAGAAACTATCCAGCAGTACAATCTGTCTGTCAAAATTAGGAAAATAATTGATTGGTGATGTCATATATTAATCAATTACTAAAAAAAAAAAAGATCCCGACGAATTGAGAACCTCCTCCTTTTGTTTGAAGTCGGTTAAAAATAACACTTGTTTAACGTTTTGTTGGACAGGCTTATAAGATGACCCACAGGAAACATTCCACGATCTTCTACGACCTGCCGCCTCACGTGTTTCAGGACATTGTGGGCAGGAACCGGAGCAAGTATATATTGTGTATACCTTTTATGCGGGTGAGTAAATGGTACAAACATCCTATTTACATTCAGAAAGAAATAGCTAAATAGTAAGAGGTTCAATCACCATCATCAGCCGGAAGACGTCCACTGTTGAACAAATGCCTCCCCCTTAGAACGCCACAATAAAAATTAGGTTCAATATTATCTACTAAAAAGAGTAGAGAACTTTGCTATTATTTTCATCGTCGAACTCAAGCGATCGTTTGTTACAGCTGATCAAGAAGGAAGATCTTAGGATAATATCGTCGCACGCTAACCTGTTCTATACGTCTCCAAACGAGATCCTCCTCAACACGGGGGAGCTGACGAATGAAATGTACATAATTAAGCAGGGTATCTGTGAGGTCAGTGGCTTATTGTGGACCCTTAATTATAATCAACTAGCTGCGCTCCCTGGTATTACCCGCTACATCTCGGGATAAAAAGTAGCCTTTATGTTAATCCAGGGAGTCAACTACCTCCACACCAAATCTTATCAAAATGTATGGGGATGACTTAATGTTTCGACTATGTTGTCGATGACATGTCAATTCCATTCGATTTCTATTCGTCCGCTTTGCCACTTGTCTTGACCCCTCCTCACTCTAGCGGAAGACACAGACGTGATAGGACTTGATACTCACGATATTACTAAATAGAAGTCCTCATCGGATCCGAGAGCATAAACTAATGCATGATTTGAGCAACTTTCACAGGTCTGATCAATGCGAAAATTCGTATATTGTAATATACTGTAACTTTATTAACATTGCAATAACATGATCTCCTTGGCGTGTCTTCTTAATGTTTAGTTTTTTATCTGCAGATCCTTGATCCGACGACTCATAAACGAATTGGACAATTGACAACGAAAAATCATTTTGGCGCCTTGATATGTTTGTTGCGTAAGTATCTATGATTTATTTTCTCCGTGAATGCTTGTCTCATTATTATTAGATATCCTGAAAAATAGGCGGAACGTCACGCATGTTTTCCTTGAGGCAGAGGCACGGATGTCCATTTCATCGGTGATAGTGCAAAACTTCGTAACTAATAATAGAAAATACCGCGTGATTATGGTATGGCAAACTTTACAGGAGGGCTAAAAAACTAAATATTTTGGTCAAATTACTTAGCATATAAATACTTAGGCGGTTTAAACTTGTTATTGGACGTTTTTGAATGAGCAATGTAACGAAATTTCAATGTGATCCTAAGCCAGTCATTTTTGTTGTTTTAAAGTCTTTAATCACAAATTTGCTACTATCGTACTTACACGGTATCATCCACTGTTAGTTACGCAGTTTTGCACTATAACCGACGATTTGCTCCGCTCCTGGCATACATCTTTCGCCTTATTCATTTGTAACACATTCTTCATATATTCTCGCATATATAAAAAATCCATCCGTCCACCACAGTTGTATATGAATTACTTTATAACCTGACTATATATCAGACTGCCTCGTTGGTCTAGTGGTCGCTAAGCGCGACTGATGAGCAAAGGGCCTGGGTTAAAATCCCGGGTCAAGCAGTGTTACAGGTTTTCCATTTGGTAATCCAGTTTACCAGCACGGAGTCAAGATTTGTGCCCAGTTGATGGCAAAATACCCGCCCCCTATTACACTGGGACCTTAAACATAGCTGGCGAAATGTGGGGAAATACAGGCCTGATTTTATGTTATATTATGTACAATAAAAAAAATATCTAACTAGTATCTATGTCTGTTGCGCAGGACTTCCAGCCTACTACACGATCCGCGCCGTCACCCACGTGCAGGTCTTCTGTATCCCTCGCAAGTACATGCTGAACGCGCTGGAGAATCCACAGATCAAGTCAGCCCTTGATTTTCTTAAGTCCCAGCCGGTGAGCATGCCATCATAGGTACTTTAGTATTAGTACCTACTACAAACGTACACATATGTACCTGCTAGCTTGGACCGACAGCCAATTTACAGGTAGCAGGTGCTAAAAGTACGTCAAAACAACGTCCGTTCACATTTTATTTGTCAGAAAATAAGAAAGGTCTGGCAGCTCTGGGATCTTCGACAATTTATACGAATACGAAATTTTTATGGCTGTTTCCCAGCACTGAAATGTCGTGTCTCAGTTGTGCAATCTTGTCAAAATGTTGTCTCTTTATTCAGGAGTTCCATCGGCTACAGAGCCGGATCCCATCGTTTGTGAAGTACGAGCCACTGCCCCCCACCCCCAACACCATGCACTTCCGCCTCCCCAGGAAACACGAGCCAGACTCCGAGTACTTGCATCCCTTTGACACGCTCGGTTTTCTCTCTATATTGCGGTAAGTAACAATTATGTTCTCCTGACCGAATTTCGATTACAGCGGCCTGTCTCAGCTACGACTAGGTAACTACGCAGGATATATATATACGCACAAATATGCGCGCAGACACAGGTGCACTCCCTCTTCCCTCACTCTCATAGTCCGATAGGGCGGTAGACCGACACGAGCGGAGAGAGATCAGGCGCAGGACCAACGGCTTAACGTGCCTTCCGAAGCACGGAAGGGCCTCTACATGTGAAAACGGTCACCCGTCACACGACTGACCGCGGCGAGCACGGCTTACCTTGCAGATCGACTGATCAGCGCGGTACCCACGTAGCTACGAGCCCCTCGGTAAGAAACAATAATACCAGCCTAGAACTAACTCGTATTGAGAAGGAACGAGCATTTACGCCACAATCAAGACTACGAGCTGCTACTGAGGTTACCCAATGGAAACACCCAGTAACACTTTGTCCGACCCGGGTGTCGAGCCCGGGACCTCATGTGCAGCAGTCGCAATTAGCAGAAACCACTAGACCAACCCGCAGTGAGCTAGCGTGGAGAGCATTGCTTATCCTTCTCTATACGAGAAGACGCCTTTGCCCTGCAGTGGGATAGTTATAGGTTGTTATAATTATAATAATTTAAAAAACTAGACCATTGACGCAATGTATTTAACAAAGCAATATTCTCTTTGGTAAACTAAAATCGTCGTTTAAAGTCCAATTGACGACTTATTGGCGTAGAGGCTAAGCGATTAGACTGCTGCGCAAAGGGTTGCGGGTTCGATTCCTGCACGCTGCAAAAATTTGTGCGATGCACATTTGATTGCCCGAGTCTGGATGTTTGTGTATGTAATATTTTATGTTTATGAAACGCACCTATGATACAGGTGGTACCATAATTGGTAGTGTGGGGCAACGTTTTAAAAAAAAATCCGCGTTACTAACATTAATAAATACCGCGTTACATAAGCGCCAAAAAATTTAGTTTCTAAAAATCTAATCGGCTTAATTTTGGACGAACTTGAGTATTGACCGTTTCGTTTTCCATAATCCAATGTATTATTTTATAAGTCAATATTCCCAATAGCTAATTTTCAAAATCTCATTTTTGCTTTTGTCATGCCCGGTTTTGAATATTGTTAGTTACGCGTTATTGATAAATGATAAATGATTTTATTTCTGCAAATAGGTCTTAAAAAAACACTTTTACACGTCATTTTTTTAAACTAGATAGATGGCGTCGGCATTTCCTAACTGACTACCTCTGAGATGAAACGCCGAAACAAACTCAGGGGTCAATGACTCTTTTAAAGTCCAGCCTGTCCTGACAGACGCCCCGTCTCGTACCATCTGCAGGACATTTGGGTAGGCTGTATAAAAAATACTCAAACCGCCAGACAAAAGAAAACTACATAAAAAGGATAAATCCTACATTGTACATTAATTTCACATTAATTTCACATTAATAAATATATTATATAAAAATAATATATTGGACTATCAACTACGAAATGGTGACATTAATATTCTCTGTGATGTTATGTTCCAGTTACGTGTTCCCTCGGTTCACGATCCGTCCCGACGGGAGGTACATGGTGCGCTACGAGTGGTTCCGCGTCACTTGCGCGATGCTCTCCACCATGCTGTTCCCGTTCTACACGTACTTGGTGCTACAATGGCCGATATTGTACTACGTGGCGATGTTCTTAGACCTGTCTGCGTGGTACGATATGTAAGTTCGGTTTCATTATTAAACAAAGCGAATTGTGGACAAAATTTACTAATATTATGCTTATATATTTTCATGGCGTGAGCCTAAATATAATTTATATTTCTGTGTTCTTCTCCTTCTTATCGTATGGTTTATGAACAACCTGGTGTCAGAGTTTAAACCGCCTGTAGGCCTCTGATATGGCTTTACACACCGTTGAAAGATCTCCCGAGTGCCGGTTTCCTCACGATGTTTTCCTTCACCGTTATTAGCAACTAAAAACTAATTTATAGTACGCACATGAATTCGAAAAGACATTGGTGCGTGCCGGGGTTGGACCTTGCGACCTTTGACTTGTCAATCCAACGGTCATACCATTCGGCTATCAGTGCTTTTATATATATTTCCCATATTATATACCCTATTATATACCATTATTATATAGCCATATATTCTGCAAATAAATGAATTTAAATTGATTTTTTTTCAGCTTTCAACGCATGCTGGTGGGATACTTCAACCACGATGGGATTCTTGTGTACCATCCGTCGAGTACTGCAGCGTACTATATGAAGGGAGCGTTTATTATGGACCTGTTCGGCTGCGTCGCGCTGGAGAACTTGGAGGCGTCCCGCAAGGACAGCCTCGGTAACTTACACTTGAAAACAGTTCATATTCTAACGGCCTTAATGTTGCATTTCGGTCACGGCAGCAGCCATCATTTAATAGAAGTAAAAAAATTGTGTGACTTTTTAACGCTGTGGCACTACATACACATTTCTAATAAGTGATGGCATTACCTTGTGTGGTCAAATGACTCGACTGGCAATTGGATAGTCTCGAAGATTAACTTTACGTTCAAACATACAAACTGTAACGACATCTACACGACGATAGACGAACTACGATGCATCCTGCATCGCGCTAGCGAAGCGATCACAGTTCGCTCGCTACATCATAATTATACAGCCCCAAGATGAGAAGAGGGGTGCCGCGGCCCACCAAGCATACCACCGGCGAGGTTCGAAGATCTTCTCTTATCCTTGGAGGACCACGTTACTTCCTCCACGAAACTATGCCTCTTTTTGTTGTTTTTTTTTAAAAACGTCACATCAAACAATTTCTCCTGTATCGTGGGTGCGTTTCACAAACATGTAATATCACATACATAAACACCCAGACTCGGGACCAATATCTGTGGATCGCACAATTTTTTGTCGATCGAACCCGGAACCCTTAGCGCAGCAGTCCAATCGCTTAGCCACTGCGCTAATCGGGTCGTCAATAAATGTAGATAAAAAGTGTTTAATATTGTTGTTAATCATTTGTCCAGGGGACAGATTCCGCGTGACCCCAACGAAGCAGTTCCTGATGCTGAACCGGCTCATCCAGCTGTACCGGCTGCCGAGTGCCATGTTGGTGCTAGACGAGTACATTGAGAGAAGGGACATCCTCATGGTGTACGTTGCTATCACAATAGTAGATTATAACGATGTGACTTCTGCCCCGTTGGTCTAGTGGTCGCTTGGCACGACTGCTGAGCATGGGGGGTTTCGGGGTTCGAACCCCGGACGTTATATTGGGTTTAAATGACTTCAATTTGATAAAGGAAATTTGAAAAATGACGTCATCCTTAATACGTTAAAACTAAAAGGGAACTTGAAATTCGATGGGTGCGAGCTGACACGATGGCTCCGTTGGTTAGAGCAGCGTGCAGCGCCATGGTACGGCGATGGTCGCAGGTTCAAGTCCTGCTCGTGTCCAACATTTTTCAAATTTCCTTTATCAATTTATAATGGTTTTTTTCCTTATGTAATTCTCAGTAGCAGCACAGAGTCTGGATTTGTACCCGGTTGATGGCAATTGGCAATAGGTTCGTCCCTTATTACATTAGGACTACTCAAAACCTTTTATGTCATTCCAGCATATTGCCCATACTTAGCTTAAATTCAAATTGACAAAGGGAATTAAAAAATAATCGATGGATCCCGCTCGTACATCGTTTTTCTAATTTCCCTTATCAATTTAAACTATTGTTGTTATGAGCAAGATAATATACCAAAACAAACAAAAAATATATAAGTTATTTGTTAAAGTAAATTCATTAACCAATTTTTTTTGTTTTTAGATTTCAGGCTATTCCGCTATTCATCGCACTGATCAACATTATGACTTGCTTTATGGTATTTTACTCCGTCAATATCTACTACTCCATAGACAAGAATGGCAATTATGAATGGCTGATAGAGCCGTTCAAGGACAAGGGTGGATCCTGGGTGATCTTGTTCCACGATTCATGTGAGATTCACCGCTTTTATCTTATTCCAATATATTAATCGTCGTATTGTTATAAATTGTAGCTTGTATATTAGTCTCATGAATAAGCAAATTAAAAAAAAATGTCGCCCGACACTAGGAATTTCTCCTGTATCGTGGGTGCGTTTCGCAAACATGTAATATGAATATCACATACACAAATACCCAGACTCGGGACAAATATCTGCGGATCTCACGCAGCAGCATTAGCGCAGCAGTCTAATCGATTAGCCACTGCGCCAATCGAGTTGTCGATATTACTCTTAAGTTTCATCAAAATCCATCTATTCGTTTTTGCGGTCAAGATGGTACGATACGGTCATCTGTAACATGCGATATACGCCAGCCAATAGGATGGACAGAAGACTATTGACAGATTATCGTACTCATGTAGATTTGTACGATTTTCAACTTTATTTCTTGCTAACTACAGTCCGTTTTAACCTGACGGAGACGCCCTGGAACCTGCATCTGGCCACGTACTTCTGGGTCGTGTACGAGAGCAGCACCACTGGCTACGGCGAGCTGAACCCCAGCAATATCGAAATTATGCATATACTCTTCATCGGGATGTGTACCAGTAAGTCAGCTTCACTAGTATAGCTGTAGCTACGTGTTGTGGGGCTTTTAGCTACGTGGCTACCGCGAAGGTCAGTCGATCTGCGAGGTCAAGCCGTGCTTGATGCGGTTAGTTTTGATATGTGACCGTTTTCACAAGTCGAGACCTCTCTGTGCTTCGGACGGCACGTCAAGCCGTTGGTTCTGGCCTGATCTCTCTCCAGTCGTGTCGGTCTACCGTCCCATCGGACTAGAGTGAGAGAATAGGGAGTGCACTTGTGTTTGCGCGCATACTTGAGCACTATAATAGCTTCTGGTAGGTTGCTAGTTTTCAATTTTTAGTCAGAAGACCGTTATAATCCCAGCCTGTGACTGTTCTACTGCAGGCAATATCCTTATCATATAGAGAAGAATCGAACATTGATCGCCACGCTAGCTACTTAGCATTCTTATTAACCGAAGTACACAAAGGCTATTATGCTTTTGTCGTGTGTGCATTTCCTATTCCCTCATCCTTAACGCCTAGCACGTGCTATTTTGAATCGCAATCGGTGCTATGCCATAGCACAACGAGTGTAATTAGCATATACAGACGGGCGCAAGACCGTAGCACCATAGCAGTAGAGTAAATAGCACATCGCACCGTCGCACGGCGTCAGTCCGTATTCAGTAATAGCGTATTTAGATAAGATAGGCTCCGTGCTATGATAAAGCGTCTAGCGCGGTATGCTTGAGCGAGATGCTATAGCATAGCAGGAAAAAAAGCATGCTAGAAAAAATTTGCTTGTTGCCCGCTATCTTGTATGCTATTTTTTTATAGCGTATTTGCACACTGCTATTTAGTGCATTCGTGTAAGTAGGTTGTTTTGCGCGAACTCTACAACACAGATACAGTATTTCAAATTAGACGTTTAACACCTCAGTCTGCCCGTGACCATGAATGCTGTAAAGGATTCGAAACGTCGGGACCAAAAAACAAAATTAAAACCGCGATAAAATCCGTAAAAACAGTTATATTTCACAGATACAGTAATTTTAATGTCGCTAAACGATAACGAATTCCTCAGGCATGATGATCGTGACGTACTTCTCCGTGCGCATCATCAGTGTCCGAGCGAACACCAACAAGTCCCTGGCTGGCTTCCAGCAGCATCTCAAGGACATCAATGCGTTCATGCTGAAGGAGAAGCTGGACGGGGAACTGCAGAAGTGTGTTTCGTTCTATTTGCTTTGAAGGGACTTTTTTTATGGCATTTTTAAGGGTGGTCTATACCTAGCAGTGGGGAAGGCTGTGGATGATGATGATGATGTAAAGAAAATAAGATTATTTGCACAAATGAAGAAAACCTTGTTGGTATAGTGGCTGGACCAGCATGGCTCTCAGTAGCAGCACGGAGTCGGGTCTTGTGTCCGGTTGTTGGCAATAGGCTCGCCCCCTATGACATTGGGACCTACAACTTAACTAGCGACATACAGGGGTGATGATTAGTTATGTTTATTGTTTTTTCTCAGAGAAATGCGGCGGTATTACGAGTACAACTGGGAGAAGATGGGTGGCATCGACTACCGCGGGGTGCTCAAACTCTGCGACCAGATAACACTCAGGACAGACGCCATCTTACATATCTATGGACCTACTTTTACTCAGGTAGAAATGTAATCCTTTATTTGGGTATTTTAAAACACCAATCAACTGATATACTTTTAATGAACTGTCAAAACGCGTCATTAAATTTGTATGGTAATAACAACTACGTCACTGCCTCGTTGTCTTGCGATGAGGCCCTGGGATCGAATCCCGGATCAGCAAAGTGATTTATCGTTAGGTAATTCTCAGAAGCAGTACCTGCGTACTTCGAGTCGACGTTTTACATCAAAATGAACTTTTTACAAAGAAAGAACGACTGTTCTGTCAACCAAAGCTATTTATTTACATAGGGATAGCAAACAGTAGCATAGTTAGCGGCTTATCAGTAAAATTAACAAATACACTACTCACAACGTTATCCACAGATTACAATACAGACGAACTAGCTGTTAAATAAATATCTTAAAAGTGCTTAACTATAAAACTAACTATTAAATTTAATTATCGGGGTTCAGGCTTTTTAATGTCATATTGATCTCTTTTTTAAACATGGAAAACATCGTGAGGAAACCAGCACACCTGAGAGATTTTTCAACGGTGTGTAAAGCCATGTCAGCGGCCTACAGGCGGCTTAAACTCTGACACCAGGTTGTTCAACAACCATACGATAAGAAGAAGAACATGGTTTTGCTGAGAAAAATTATGTCGGATGAACAAAACTGTTTATTATAAGTTTCCACCAATCTATGTAGCGGTGATCGGACACCTGCATTTGTTCGGCAAGATGATCTCATGTCCCCCTTTCTCCTTGCAGTGTCCGCTGCTGACCGAAAAGGACGTTTCGCTCGTGCGTATCATTGGCCGAGCGGTCCGCAGCGTGTACTTCCTGAGGGAGATGAAGATCATAGAGCACGATGACCTGGTCACCAACATTTATTTTGTGGACTACGGCGGCGTTGAGGTCAGGGTCTCCACTGGGGAAATGAGCTCTGTCATCCGCCTGCCTAGGGGGAGGTAATTCTGCACTACTATACTACTCACCAATGTTAATAAATATAAAATGAGGCAGATAAGTTTCTAGCGCGCACATTTTGAGGTCTCGAAAATGTCCTGGGACATTCTGTCTTTAGTCTTTGGCTGTGATTGACTATTCTAAGTGGCATTTGATATGCGCGCGCAAGATTCAAACATTATTATATATATTTCACTGTAGTATTTTAAATGAAAAATCAACGATTTTTTTTTGTTGTATTTTACAGTGTATTCGGGAACTTGGAAGGCACGGAGGGTAAGCGAAGTCCGTACAACGTGGTGGCCACCAGTCGGCTCCACCTGCTGATGATCAAGTCGAAAGTCTTCAACAGTATCATGAATGACTTCCCCTCCATTAAGGTGATGATGGACAAGTATAGGGGACCTGAGAAGAAGGTATGTCAAAGCCTTCCAAATCTGTTTTTAAAAACTAATTCTTATTTCGCCCTGACTAATATATATTAGGGAGGCACGTTAAGCCGTTTGTCCTGTGCCTGATCTCTCTCCGGTCGTATCGGTCTACCGTTCCATCGGACTATGAGAGTAAGGGAATAGGGAGTGCACCTGTGTTTGCTCGCATACTTGTGCACTATAATATCTCCTGCGTAGTTGGCTAGTCTCAGAAAAGATAGGCTGCCGTGACCGAAATTCGGTCAGGAGAACATTATTACTGTATACTATAGGTTAAGTAGGCCAGCCTACTGCCATCATCGATCCTATAATACGTGTGTGAGACGACCTTATTGGCGCAGTGGGTAAGCGATTGGACAGATGCGCCAGGGACTGCGGGTTCGATTCCCGCACGGGTCAAAAAATTGTGTGATCCGCAGATGTCTATCCCGTGTCTGGGTGTTTGTTACTATTATATTTCATGTTTGTGAAACGCATCCACGATATAGGAGAAATTACTGGGCGACGTTTGTATAAAAGAAATATTCACGACTGTATGGCAAGCAAATGGAAATCCGAGGTCTCTGCCTACCCCTCGTGTCTACCTCTTCGGGAAATACAGGCGTGTTTTGTTATCTTGCGCAGATGTATGTGCTGGGAAGCGACGCGCAGGTGAAGTTGCGCCGGAACGTGGCCACGCCCCCACCTCGCTCTAAGAAGAGCATCGTCAAGTACATCTACTTTGAGGAAGGGGTCGTGCAGATGTACCTGATAGCCGTGTGCCTGGTCTGCATCTATCTGGACCTATACAACGCAGGCTATCAGGTTCTTATCTATCTATACTATCACACTAATATTATAAAGACGAGAGTTTGTGAGTGTGTTTGTTACCTCTTCACGCTCAAATGGCTAGACCGATTTTGCTAACATTTTGTATGGAAGTAGCTGACACCCTAGGTTAACATAAAGGCTACTTTTTATCCCATGAAAATGTAGCGGGTCACACCGCAGGGCGTAACTTTTTTATTTTTATTGTTACTTTTTGCGTTGGATCAAAAATTTGTTATTTTCTCTCTTTCATAAATCTTATTCGATTTTGATTTCAGATCAACGAACCATGGATAATAATAACGCTATACGCCTTAGATGTCGGATTTTTATTTAAAGTTATGATGCAGCATGCTTTGCCGCTTTTGGTGATAAATAAAAGCTTAAAGAAAATAATGTTGCCTTTACGAAAAATGTGAGTACCCGTAACCACTTAGATGGTTGTGTGGGGAGCGAGGTGTGGACTTCCTCCAACGAAATGGAAAGATTCCTTCCGACCGGAGGATGGTATGCCTGCCCCCCTAGTCAAGTGTCAAAACGCTTTTTGTTTTTCTAATTGCAGATACTTCAAACGCGAGTTTAAATACGACATGGCATCCGTGGTACCGATAGAATTGTTAAGTTTGGCCTCAAAAAATGATTCCTGGATGTGGTTTGCATGGCTTCGACTCAATAGGATGATAAGAATTGTAAGACGTTTTTTTTCAACCGACTACAAATAAGGAGGTGGTTTTCAGTTCGTCGGAACCAATGATATGTTAAAAACGGCATATGCTAACAAAATAAACGAGAAAAGTGTTCCGAACTCTGAGTCTAAACTACTAAGTCTTATGACAAATCGGACAACAATTGTACTACCCAAGACTACAATTGCCCCCTTTTCGAGTCTTCAAAATGAGCGCGCTAGAAACATATCTGTATTTTTTTGAAATATCATCTGTCGAATTTTTTCCTTTTTTGCCATACTGTAATGTTATCAGACTGTTTGACACGACCCACTGTATCTTCCACAGACTACAATATACAAAATGCTGAAGCGTCGCAGCGAGAACACGAACGTGAACCTAACGGTGGACACTATACTATCATTATCTATTTGGTTCTCGCTCTACATCCACACCAGCACCTGCCTGTGGTACTATATTGGTATGATCGAAGACGCCAGACAACCGAACACATCCTGGACATTTGCATGTATGTCATAGTCAATATTGTAACTAAAAAGAGGTAGAAAGGTTTCCCCCACACTACATTCAAAAGGGTTACCCCTCCGCTACATTCATCAAGGTTACCACCATCCTACAATCAAAAAGGTTACCCCACGCTACATTAAAAGGTTACATTAAAGGTTACCCCTCCGCTACATTCCACAAGGTTACCCCTACGCTACATTAAAAGGTTACATTAAAGGTTACCCTACGCTACATTCAATAGGGTTACCCCTACGCTCACCAACGCACTCATAAGCAAAGCTATGTGTTTCTATATTATGTGTAGCATTATAAATGGTTTTTTATATGGTAATGTCACAAACATTATGATGGAAGTGTAAATAGAACGGCATGATCAATCTCCCGCAACACGTTTTCTGAAAAATCGCCGCAGAGTCAATTTCGGGCTCCAAATTCTATCATTTACATTCACAAATTTAAACGATAAAAATACAGTAAGCATTTTTATTGAAACTTACGGTGCCAAATTTACGATTAATAACACTTTTAATTGAAAAAAGAAAAACTACAACCTTTTCACGGTTTATACTGTAATTTTATCGCGACTTTTTGGTTTGAAGGTATACTTTAATTTTAAAATCATGTCATAATAAACTATGCTTCTTTAAGAAATCTAATAATACAGTGATTTTCAAAATTCCTTTCTTTAATTAGAAATCATATCATTTTCAATATCACTCCAAATTACGATGCACAAACGTAAAATGATCAGTCGGGCCCGAGCGCCCAAACAGGTAGGATCAGTGTCATGTGTGTTTTTCTCATTTCAAATTACAAAAATTCGTATTGCAAACGCATGTTTATACTACGACCACAACGTTTTCATTTATATGTATTATTTTCAGTCGGTTTTGTTTATTATATAGTAAAGTGTATTATTTTATTAGTTTATGATATTTTATTAGATTAATATTCAGCTACTTTAATCTTGAATGTACATTTTGTCCGCGACTTGGTCCACTTGGATTTTTTCTACGCATCTATTTAGGGATCAAAAGTAGCTTGTAGCCTTTATTATGTTAATCCAGGTTATAAACTTACTATGTGCAATTTTTTTTCTATATCCGTTTAACCATTTTTGCGAAATTGAGTAATAATCCTCCAAAAATACAATCGCTTACATTTATTATTAAAATAAATTTTACAAACATAAAATATTTATATTTTGTGATTATATTATTATTGTAGAAATTATAATTTGTCTCAATAAATTACTAATGAATAATAAAAATATTTTCATAAATCTCGAATAAGAAACATTGTCATAACGATCAAGATTTTTATGTCTGTCTCGAAACTCGCGCTACACTGTTTTCAATGTTTTTGTGTGGGTGTGCTACGCACACATGACAATTCTGATAGAATTCGAACGTCAACATTTCGTGAAATGGCTCTTAAGAGTTTAGCATGATAAGAGAGAAGTTACAGATCAAGATGGTTGGATGAATTATGATTATTTCCTTCAGATGATGGCCATAGCCACTGTGACAACACGTACGTCTGCTCTATGTACTTCATGGTCACAACCTTCACACAAAATGGCGTCGGAGACATTCTACCACAGAAAAGATCAGAGGTAAGGCTTCAAGAATCTTTGGCTTCTAGAATGTTACAGCGATCTCTTCTCCCCGTCACCTATGCACAGAGTAGACATCGTGTGGTTGTTAAGGTCATAAAAAACATAAAAAGCCAAGCGCGCGCTGTAACTGTACAATGTCAATGTAACGTGTATCTACTGTGTACGAGATTAAGCCTATATTCGAATGCTCTTTTTTGCTGTGCGGGAGCCGTGCGGTATAAATCAGCTACGACTTTTAGTGGGTAGGTCTTGAGGATATTTTTGGTTCCTCAGGGGATATTCCCACATATCCCTGTCGTCTCCCAACGGCACTACGCGTAACGCATTTTCCTCTCGATACAAAAAATCTGGCACTGAGAAATCTAAATTGTTGGTTTTTATCGAAAGCACACCGCTATTGAACTGCTCGATAACGTCTTTACTTATGAGAATTGACCCACTGGACCTTGGATGAAACATGTATACTCACTCAAAACATTATTAAACTGTATTGATAGAAATTTGAATACTATGTAACCAATTTCATTTGGCGAGTTTTCAAATTATACCCATCAATATTAGTTAGTGCTGTATCTTGCATTAATATAGATTTTACGAAAATATTTCCAGGCCTTAAAGACATTTATACGACATACAATAAATATTTTACGTAGTCCGTAATCCGTAACGAGTTTACATGAAAAAACTCGTGGACAGGTATCTGTATGTATATGTATCTTGTTTATTATCAAACTAAATGTACATTTTCGTGCATCCCGGCCGATCGCAGCCGCACGCGATCAGCTGATGCGAAAATAGTCAGAGTATGAAGGATGTATGGCGCCGTTTTCGAGGTATGCGGCAGACCTCGGAAAAACACACACATTCACAGAGAAGTTTTACTCAGAGCCGCGTGCGGCCGACGTCTGTCGTTAGCCGCAAGCCGCTTTCTGTAAAACTCTCGGAATTTTTTTTCATGAGATGTTAAATGACTTCGAATCTATATATGGTAGAATCCGGATCAGCTACCTGTATCAGACGCACGCGATCGATCGCGCGCGGCGATTGGCCGCGATAAACGTAAATTTACATTGTTATTTTTTAAGTAATAAATAATTATTTGCTATTGAGTATTGATATTACTAGCTACAACCATCAATAAAACAATTATAGCGAACATAAAGCGTGTATGAGGTAATACAGATAAAACATTCGCTTGGGGTTCTAACTGTTTGAGCGCCAGTCTTTGTACAAGTTTATAGCCCAATCGTTAGCGTTTTATAGCCGGAATGGCCATAAAAATAAGGTAAACCTTTCGTTTTATCATCACTAAATATTATAAAATATTTCGGCTTTTGCGTTTGTCTTTTCGACGAAGTGACTTTTGCATATATGGTAGGGATTTTGCACTAACTGGCTGTCAGCCGTAAAACGTCCACTGTTGAAGAAAAACCTCCCCCTTAAAACGGCAATTTGCCATTTGCATCCACCGGTTGCCCGCAACTCTGGCTCATCGGTCCACCTGGAAGGAGGCCTGTCAACGCTGCGTCTTCCAGTTCGTGTTCGCCACTCGAGAACCTATCTTCCGCAATGGTTATCGGTTCTTCGGGTTATGGCCTGCCCACTGCGGCATTGCTACTTCAACTTGCATATTTTTCGAGTTATGTCGGTGAATCTGGTTCTGTAGCGACTTTCCGTATTCTAAAGAAGAAACTGTCGCGCGAAGATACTCCGTGCATAGCTCGTTGAGCACTGGCACTGACTAGTACTGGCAGTAAAACAATGATTCGTCATCAGCTGGAAGACATCCACTGTTGAACAAAAGCCTCCCCCTTAGGGGGGGGGTGCCATAATCCCCACGCTTAGCAAGCGGGTTGGGGATCGCAGTATTTGTGGTGTGGTTACAGAAGATGCTGTTGCCTATCTTCTAGATTTTCCCTTAGTCACCTCCCACGTCCCGTGGACACCCACGTGACCAAATGGGGAGGAGCTATTCTGGCCTGGCACTCCAACAACAATCGATCTATCTAACATTCGATGATCAAAAATGGCACACTCAATTGTAACGTCACACTAGATTAGATGGCACGTGGAAGTGAGACGGCGTGTCGTAATTATCGGGAGAGGAGCAGAGATGTGTTGAGTTTAGGCGAACTAATAAGAATACATAAAACATACCATTTAAGGAGTGCGTATTACCTATCCTCAAGATGTTTCTCTTTTTACTAGATAATGAAAGTATAGCTTTTCGTCTCTTTGTGGTCAGGTGCGTTTTTATTGACCGGTTGTTTGTGCAGGTGGTGTTTATATCGGTCATGCAGATCACGTCGACCCTGGTGTTCATGGTGTACGTCGGAGAGTTCTCCAACATCATCCAGTACCAGTCCTACCGCTCGTTCAGCTTCTACAGCAAATATCTTGAACTGCAGGTGAGGGAAGGAATAAAACTGAAAAATTGTACTTGACACTGTACAAAAAAAAAAATTCGCCCCGCACTAAGAATTTCTCCTGTCATGGGTGCGTTTCACAAACATGAAACATCACATACACAAACACCCAGACTCGGGACAAACATCTGCGGCTTGCACAAATGTTTGCCCCGTGCGGTAATCGAACCCGCAAACCTTAGCGCAGCAGTCCAATTGCTTAGCCACTGCGGAAATCAGAGTATACTTAAAACAATATACATAACATCATACCTGTATTCCCCGAAGAGGTAGGAAGTGGTGTATAGTAAACCCACATAACGCCAGTTATGTTATAGGTCCCAATGTAGGCGAGCCAATTGCCATCACACTAGGGCATAAATCCAGACTCCGTGCTGCTACTGATAATGTATATACCTTATGGAAAAACCCAGTAACATATTGCCCGAACCGGGACTCGATCCCCGGTACTTATCCTGAGCAGTCTCGCTTAGCGATCAATGGACCAACGAGGCATTTTTTAATTAATGGAGATAATTTTTGGACTCATTACATTTAAGTGTGGTACTATTTTGTTTTTCATTAGCAGTCTATCAATAAACTTTTATAAAAATAGCTTTTATTGTAACAGGTATAAAATAATTCCAAAAATATTTACTTATTTTAACTCGTCTTGAGGTAATAACGTTTCTTTTATAAAAATGTCAGCATTCGATGCATTGTCTGAAAATTTGGCAGACGTCGAGGTGTCATGACGTCCTTTAAAAAAACGTATCGATGTTTTTAGCACGAGAAAACAAACATCGTATAGCACTTGTTTTGTGCACTTGTTATGTAAAGGTACGTGTTCTTTGGAACACTTCGCCGAGCATTCTGATCCACCCCCTACCATGAACTCTTACAGCCGGACATTTTCCGTTGTGGAAGCGAAGTCCGCTACGTGCAGTGTAGTGTGGCGTCTCGCTGCCAGTACGGAAAGGTCCTACTTTAAGAGATCATGGTAAGGGTCCAGATCGGAGATAAAACCCAAGAACGTGTTTGCAGAATGTGAATATGAATTAGGCAAACGAGATAGACTAGGATCGTAGCGAATGGAAATCCAATTACCTACATTGGAAGTTGGGACCTCTTCCATTCCTAGCGAAATGTGGGTGTATTCTTCTTATCGTATGGTTGATGAACAACCTGGTGTCAGAGTTCAAACCGCCTGTAGGCCTCTGACATAGCTTTACACAGCATTGTTAATTCTCCCAGGTGTGCCGGTTTCCTCACGATGTTTTCCTTCACCGTTTTTAACAACTGACAACTAATTTATAGTATGCACATGAATTCGAAAAGACGGTGGTGCGAGCCGGGGTTTGGACTTGCGACCTTTGACTTGGTAGTCCAACGATCGCACCATGTGTGTGTATTTAAATACAATACACCTCTGCTAACCTTCAGGGAATACAGGCATCATGATTGTATCATATTTCCTTTTTGCCTTCCAGGAGTATATGAAAAACAACCGTGTCTCCAAAAACCTGGTGACGATAGTTAACAAGTATACCCTTCATTTCTGGCGGGAGACGCGTGGGTTGCAGGTGCCGCACTTCCTGACGGTGGCCCCCATGTCTCTCAGACTGAGGGTCATGTCGGCAGCCTACCTTCACCATATCACCAGGGTAAGGACAATGACATACAAAAAAATAACACCCCAAGTACATATCTTCTACCTTTTTTGTTGGAAAGTTAAGTAGACAAGTATTCGGTTTAGCCCAAAAAGTGCGGGGTGCATGTAGAGAGCCTCCATGAGTGACTTCTTCCTATCGTATGGTTGATGAACAACCTGGTGTCAGAGTTTAAACCGCCTGTGGGCCTCTGGCATGTCTTTACACACCGTTGAAAAATCTCTCAGGTGTGCCGGTTTCCTCGCGATGTTTTCCTTCAGCGTTTTTATCAACGGATAACTCATTGCGTGCCGTGGTTTGAACTTGCGACATACGACGTCATACCACTCGGCTATCAGTGCATGTGTAACGATACTTAAGAACGTCCGGCGCACCCTGGGCGGTCATCCTCTCTACCATCCTGGTTGACTGACCAATTTCTGCACCACGGCATGACATGTTTCCATGTGGCAATTGGCTCATGTCGATACGAAGAAGAAGCAGCAGCACAGAAAAAGCAAAGCATTTTAATATGAGGACGTGCTTATTTTTCTGTTACAGCATCATATATTTGAAGAGTGCGAGCCAGCTTTTCTTCGGCAAATGGTCGGTTGTATAAGACTGTATACGTATAACGAAGGTTAGGACCACATCCATCATCTTTACCAATCATATATATTACGCTACGTTCACACGGAGACACAATATAATTTATATGTAAGAGTTTACACGTGCGTTCGGTTTTACAAGCCGGAATACATTGTAACTAAACCGTATCCTGCAAAAATCAGGGGGCCTACTGTAAAACATGACTGCCATGTCCAAAATCGAACTAAAAAGTAAATAACAAGTTCCATCGCAATCGGGGACCGTTCTGTGGAACGCCTTATGTAAGAGGTACCTCGTTTCAAGGATTCTAAAGACACTCCATACACCAAAATCGGTTCAGGCATTCAGAAGGTATGGTGGAATAAAGAAACTGTAAAAAAAATTACAGTCCTTTTTTTGGGCAGTCGCATGACATTTATAATAATAAATATTAAATGGTTGTAATTATTTTAGATATGTACGTCGTGAAAGAAAGTGAGATTACTGACGCAATGTACATCATACATACTGGCAAAGTGAAGGAAACCTGCGAAGACATGGACATCAGCGCCAGAGTCTACCCAGCTGGGTCATACTTCGGCATTGTAAGTATCAAATCTTGCGTTTCTTATCGTATGGTTGATGAACAACCTGGCGTCAGAGTTTTAACCGCCTGTAGGCCTCTGACATGGCTTTACACACCGTTGATACATCTCTCGTGACTGCCGGTTTCGTCGCGATGTTTCCCTTCACCGTTTTTAGCAGCTGGTAACTAATTTAAAGTATGAATTCGAAAAGATATTGGTGTGGGCGGGGTTTTAACTTGCGACCTTTGACTTGGCAGTCCAACGGTCATACCACTCAGCTAACACTGCTTCTGATCTTGCGTTGAATAGGGATTATTACTGCATTTAAAAATTCTTAGAAATTGAAAAATATTTCGAATAGGGCTGAGACATAATATGTACACAGAAAAATTGATTAAATATGACAAAAAAATACTAACGTGGTAATATCATCCTTAGGACGCAAATGCTAAAAGGGAACCTGAATTTCGATGACTGCGAGCAGCGGCACGTTATCTCAGCTGACGAGAGGTGCGCCACAGGCAAAAGTCGCGGGTTCGAATCCCACTCGTGTCCACTATTATCCAAATTACCTTTATCAATTTGAAAAAAATTGACAGAGTATATCAAATTTAAAGCCACACAGAAAGCATCAAAGTACAAAAAAAAATTGGCTTTTGTAGTTGCAACGTGATTTTACATCGCCTGGTGTAGGCACAGTTAGCGTTGTGCTCGAGAATGGTACAATGCCTCTCCACAAACTATAAACCTTGTATTTTTATAGATTTTTATAGAAGTCCTACGTTTGTGAATAATTATCTTTCTTATTATATTACTCACAATTCTTCAACAGAACGCTCTAAAAAAAATTTATTTCAGTTGCAGGGGTTGTTACGCAACACTCCTTATACTCACTCGTATCAAACAATGATCAAGTCCCAAGTGCTGACCTTGCAACTCGACGACTGGGAATACTTACTGAAACATTTCCCTTATAGCAGGGACTCTATTCACAAACATATGAGCCAACTAGGTGACAAGGATATGGATCAAAACAATTGGCCTGGAGGCAAGCCGGGACCCCCACCACCACCTGAATACGAGCCACTATATTCAGAGAAAGTTGATACCCCCCTGTCTGGTGATTTTGAAAGTAGATTCCCCACCGGCCGATTCGGCGGCCGCTCCTCAGATGACGATGAAGCGCCACCAGTATTACCCTCCTCCTCTATGAGAAGGCCATCAGCTTTTGCTTGGCCAACAGATAATAGAGATAATGATGACGAGCCAGATATGGCATCAACGGCCAGACGCATAACCGAGATGAGAGATCGAGGTGAACTTCAGGACGAAGCAAAGGAGGTGCATGCCAAAGTAGGATTCTTCAAAAAACTTGCCTCAACTGCTAAAAAGCTAATGGGAAGAGTTTCAGACCCTGACGCCTTGGCGGGAGCTGAGGGCAAAGACGATTTGTTGCTCGAAGAAGACGAAGAAGCAACTGAGGCCCTTATTACGCAATTAGAAGAAGCTCAACAAGCAGCCAAAGATAAAGAGGCCAAGAAATTCAAGCCGAGAAGAAAGAGCATGTTCCATACTGCTTTGGACGATGATACCGAAAAACATATGCTTACTCTAGATATTACTGATTCGCAAACTGATCAAGTTCAACAAACTGAGTCTGAACCATTTTCGATCCGACCGATACGTATTCGGGAATCAGAGGACGAACCTCGAGAAATCATACAATTAGGCCGCCCTAGAGCGAAAACTCTTGAACCCAAAGAAGAAGAAGAGCAAGTTGTAAACTTAGATCGATCATCTATAAATACTTCATTTACTAGACGCCCAATACTGTTTGACCCTGGCGCCTCAGCTTCCGGTGCAGAAGCAGCTCCACCACCAACTCCATTTAAAAAGTCTAAAAATATATTTGATCCAAACGCAGGTTCTGACCAAGTTACCCCGGTCGCTCAGGCTGACCAAACTACGGAGGACACAAAGACTACCCGAGATGCCCAGGAAACTGAGACTTTACGAGATGCTTCCGATACAGAACCCACATCATCTAAAAAACCTACAAATATTTTAGATCAAGATACTGAAACTGACCGAGCTACCCCAGACACTCAGGCTGACCGAGACGCGTGGGATACTCCGGCTAATAGAAATGCACCGGACACTTCGGCTGATAGAAATGCACCGGACACGTCGGCTGATAGAGATGCATCGGACACTCAGGCTGATAGAGATGCGCGAGATACTCGGGCTGACCGAGATACTGGATCTATCCAGGATGCTTCAGACACAGATGCTCAGCCGTCTCCATTTAATAAACCTACAGATAGATTCAAAGGTCCTGATGCAGATAAAGATAGTTCGGATACTAAAGCTGATCGGGACACCTCGGACAAGGCCGATGATACCCGAATCGCTGAGCCTGACAACGTCGCTTCCATGACTTTCTTCAAAGTGCCTTCAACACCTACTGGTGATGAAAATAAATTAACTGACACCTTCTCAGATACAGACAAAACCGATTCTAACCCGGGCACCACCACTACTACTTCCAGGTACGGAGACACAGAGCCTGTTTCGGAGACTACCAGCCCACTTAACTTTGATCGGTCGGAATCCGTTACGATGTTAGCTAAATTACATGGAAGAGATACCGAGTCAGACACCGACACTGGAAAGACATCGGAAATATATACAAAGGAAGAAAGTACGTCGGCTACAAAGCTTAATAGACATTTCGTTCAAGTGCGGTACGACGAGAAAGAGGCTGCTGAAGGTGAGGGCTCGAAGCCTGATGCGGCGGCCGAGGATGAGCGACAGAGAATGATGACCATGGACAGTGAGGAGACCGTGGACAAGGGTGTGGGCAAGAGCGACGATGAGGATGCGTCCGAAGGCACGTCCGAAGGCTCGGAACCCAAGAAGAAGAAGAAGAAAAAGAAACTTCTACCAGAGTCCGACTGATTTCAGTTTTAACATTTATTTAATAGTTTGTCTTTATGTCTTGTATTCGCTTTTAGATGTTTGTTGAATGCCTCATTAATTTTATTTCTGAATAGATACTAATTATCGTTATTCCAGTGGATTAATGTTAAATGGGCAATGTGCCCTTACGACGGCTATTTGTAAAGGCGAGACCTTGTCATGTCTCATTGTTTCATTCCTGTTTATCATCATTATCTCTTTAGCCCTCTGTATAATTGTTGTGCTTGCCATAAAAATAACCTTTAATTCAGCAAATATTTTTCGAAGATCATTGTGATATCGTTTTGCCAGGGTATCATCAACTTTATGCAAGTAGACCTAGATACTAATATGGCTTCATCATAAGAAATAAGCTCGCCACCTAATACATCAGCCCCCTTACCATGAACTCTTAAAGCAGGACAGTTTACGTTGTGGAAGCGGGACGCCGCATTACACTGCACGTAGCGGCGTCTCGCTTTCAGTAAACTGTCCTGTTTTAAGAGTTCATGGTAAGGGGGCTGATAAGAATTTAATATCGTGCCTACTGGTCTTCGGGTAATGTTTAAGCGAAGAGCAGGCATATACACAGATAGATCTTTTACTAATTAAATACACAATCAGAAGTAATTAATGTTATTATTATTGTTGCGCCTTATAATAATTATTTTAGAATGTTCTAATAAATATTACAAATGAAATTAATTTGTTTTATTTCTTACTCGAATGAAAGTTTTATTCTCTCTGTACTTTACTGATTAACAAAAATAGTGAGAAAAATAAAGAAATTATGGGAGGCCTTTGTTGAACAGTGGACGTATACGGCTGATTATGATGAAAGTAATATAAAACATCTTCGCCTCACACTAGGGATTTCTCCAGTATTGTGGGTGTTTCACAAACATTAAATATAAACATCTGCGAATGAATCGAGCGTGTAACCCCCCAACTCATAAGCTATCTTAAACCTGTTAAAGTCAACTTTTCTTTTGAGTTGAGCTAGGAACTTATCATTACGCCAATCAGTTAGTTTGATAGTCTTTAAATGGAACTCAGAAACGTGCTATTTAAGGCACGCACGATATCTGTTTTTAGCATTTATGATATTCCGATTGCATCGTTGTATCGTTTATAGAAACTTTTAAAGCAATTAAAAACGCGCATTTCACCACTGTTTCGAGGTTTTCATAAACGTACGTCGTAGATACATAAAATCTTGCCTGTTTCTCAGAGGGGTAGAGAGATCACGAATTTCCATTTGCTACGATCCTGGCAAACTTGTATAAGAAAATATATCATTGCTTAAAAATTTCCTATATTTAATGTCTTGGATACCTAACGAAAATACCGTAGCGACGATTAATTTCGTTTGATAGCGGTACCAATCTAAATGATTGGGTTTCGAGCGACCATAAAACCACTTGATCCTCTTGATCGCCGCGTCTCAAGATTATAGGAGAGCAAACGGAAACGTTCAGACGTGAAGTCGAACTTCGAAAAGTTACCGAATCGGTAATTTGTGTATGCTAAATGTAGCACTGCTGGACGTAGGTCTCCTCCAGGGTACGCCACAAGGCCCGCTCTCCCGTTTTCGCAATTAGATCACTTCCAGTGACCAGATTCTAGCAGTGGACTGCAACAGGCTGATAGCACGACGATGATGAAATGTAGGAAGTTTGCTACGAGGCAAAAAGAACTTGCTGCATTTGTCTAGTGAACATTTTCTGTCAATATCATAAAAAATATTCAGAAAGAGCAACTTTGCCAGTTTGCCCCCCGTTCTACCTGCATCGACGTGGTCAAAATAAAATGCACACCTTTAAAAAAGCCTTTATTACAAAAACTCTTAATTCATAACAACTTAAAATCTTTAACGAGATGATTTGCACCGAACATCAACAATAAATAGCTAACTTATTAATTGCACTGGTAATTATTTGCCTTTAACATGTTGTCTTTCTCTTAAATTTTTAGTTTAGATTTTATTTAATTGGAATGCCCAGCACTTGCTGCTGTTACTTTCACTCTGAAGGCTAATTCTCTTTGCAAAAGTGTTGGATAATGTTCCGATCTCCGATTTTCTCTTGATGTATTTACAATAATAACATGACAGTGAATGCCATGGTTTGTGGCGCGTTAATATCAAAAATGCCTGGACCGGGAGAATGCCCCGTTGATCGGTGTTTCGAGTTTCCAAGTTCGCGTGACGTCACTTATTTTGTTGCATGGTCTTAGGTTATTTAAATGCTTGGGTGTACATTGATTATCTTAAGATTAACTTAATTACTAAAATTACGGTTTCCTAATTATTAATTGTTTTTATAGCGTTTGTTGACCGCCATCTTGGATTGGTCTCGAGTGTCAGTTGTTTTTGGACACCATCTGAAACAAGACAGAGATTATAAAATTAATGATTATTATAAATCTAACACGTTTGAGCTCGCGGTGTCCGGCTGTCATTTTTACGATCAGTAATTCTCGTCTATTTCCAGTGTTGCTATTTCAAAATAATTATAAATATTCAGGAAATTTAACATTGACGCGCATTGACGTCACGTGCACTCTGAATTATATTACTTTAAATTTATTTTAGTTTTTAAAAATTGTTGGTTTCATGGAGTCTTAAAATGTCGCAATAATTTTGTTATTTATGTTTTGAATTGTCGGTGTGTAGTCACAACTATTTATGAATCCGTGGAACATCAAGAAATTATGACGTTCTCCTGGCCGTGGCCGCTTTGGTGGCTTTGATGTTTTAATAGTAATGCGGTTTGTGTCTCTAGGCAGAGTACAGGCAACGACTAAAGTAGATTATGAGACACCTAAATTCAACGTTATAACGTGTGTTTATAAATCCTGGAAATTACGCTAAAATAACACTGGAATTTGTAAAATATAGACATGACATCACGCCTGTATTTTTTTTTTTTTTAAAAAAACGTCGCCCCACACTAGCAATTTCTCCTGTATCGTGGGTGCGTTTCACAAACATGAAATATCACATACACAAAACACCCAGACTCGGGACAAACATCTGTGGATCACACAAATTTTTGTCCCGTGCGGGAATCGAACCCACAACCCCTAGCGCAGCAGTCCAATCGCTTAGCCACTGCGCCAATCAGGTCGTCAAAGGAGTATATTCCCCAAAGGAGAACTCCCACATTTAGTCAGTTATGTTATAGGTCCCAATGTAATAGGGGGCGAGCCTATTGCCATCAACGGGGAACAAAGCCACACATCCTTGTTAACTGGCCAATGTCTTCACTATAAACTGCCGGGCAATTAGCTCATGCCAGTTTTAATAAAAATGAAGTGACTTTGCCTTGCAAATGTTCCGGAAATTATCTTCAGGGTAGGAAAACCCTTAACCGACAAGCGAGGAGGAACGTTTTGCGAGTGAATGAGGCGAAAGAAGTACCAGGATAGCAATCGGAAATCCTTGGTCTCTGCCCACCTGTCTGGGTAGCTGGCGTTATGTATGTTTGCCCTGTTTAATCATCTTATGTTCTCTGTTTAAAAAACATGTCGTCAATCATAAAGTGTGCGTATAATTGGGCAATTAACCTTGCGCCTGCGACGTTTAATATTTCGCGTTATACACAACATAAATAACGCGTTAATTTTTAAAACACTCTGTTACTCTTCCGCGTTGTCTATGAATATCTATGCCTGGATAGATTAATGGCGGCTTTTTATCGTTATTATCATAACTGTCATTCGATATTAGCTTTACGGACTGTTGATAGGATTCAATGCTATGTTGTTAGTTCAGATTATCGTTAAAGTTTAGTCAAGATTCACATCAAATAATTAATTACTTATCATCGAAAGGAAATTAAATAATGGCCTACTGATCAATAAATGTCCACGTCGGACAACTGAGAGCAGTCTTGTAGTAAAAAGTTAGTTCCACGTTAAAAGAAAGTTTAAATCATAACCTAAGGGTTTTGCTTTATTTTAGTCCGTTGATCCATTTGATCATAAGCTCTACACATTGTTCCCTAATAGTTTCTGGAGACCTGTCACACAACCTCCAAGAGAGATAGTCAATTATTGCGGTGCGCCCTGTGGCGGTCAGCCCCGGTTCCACCCAACTGACTGGGTTTTTGTTTAACCACGACATAAGATCTAATAATTACCTCATCGACGCAATAGAATATTAGATACATAAGACATCACATGATGAATTAAAGCCCCAGGACCAAAACAAACTTCTGTAGATCACAAAAATTTAATCTCGCTCTTCTGCGGTAGGTACCTACTATCTATTCTTATAAATACTAATATCTAAAGATCGATTCACTACCACTCCAATTCATCAATGTTATGCCTAACCTATATCAACATTGTTTCTTAACTTGTGTTTAATTACAACTACGATAATACGGAAAATTTGCACACTGGTGCCGTAAAACTTTTATTTTTATTTTTTCCTTTTTCGCGTCGACGTGAATTTCTTACGATTTAGGGCCTGTTTCACCATCTACAAGGAAAGTGTTGAATAGTTACTTCTTGATTAACGCTAATCGGCATATAAAAGTTACGAGTATCTTTTCTCGTATCTTGGTTACAGGCCAGTTTATCCCCTGATTAATGCTACTCAGATATTGACTTTAAGTGGCGGTTAGTCTATTTGATACTTTACTTGTCGATGGTGAAACAAGCCCTTAGGGTAGAACTAATCTCTATAGCTTTGTCTTTATCGTGTCTACTCTAATTCTTAACTGTTTAAGACTTATCTTGGATAATCTCTACATTACAAGTGGATTATGTTCCGTCCATCCATCTGCTCAAGTGAATCCCTTCGATAAAGCATACCTGATTGACCTCAACTGAATATTTTGATCTTAAAGTAACAAATATAATAACTTTATTTTAAGTATGAACACTTGAACAGTGCCAAATAATTCAGAAAAAAAATGTTAGTATTTTTTTAGCCCATTTTTTTCTCATTTTCTGGTCTAACACAATTTTATTCGCTAGTGCCTAATGTTAATAGCGTAATAAGTAGGTATTTAAAGAAAGTTCGTAAGTACAGCAGGTGGACTACACAGTAGTAGATCAACATACGAGTCTATTTCTTTTAGCCTTAGATTATCTAGATGGAGTCTCGCGCTATTATGAAACAAAAATCAACGTGCCGTTTTGACATGTGTGCGTGACAGCTACGTCTTACACAAGCTTTTTTTATTTATTTATTTTCCAATATTTTTAATAATTCATTCTGCCGGAAGTATTGATAATTTATTTAATATACCGGTTATAGGATACATATTTATTAATATTCAATTGGCCTCTGTAATTTCTACACACCTTAATAGCTAATTTCGCCATTTTTATTACGTTATTTTATGATAGAAAAACAAGCGTCTCCATTGGCGCCAAAAAGCTGTAGGGCCTCACAATTGGCGTTAAAAAATCCCGACGCTGCGCTGTCAGGGCCTTGACACTCCATCTAGACATATATTATTATATAAAGCTTTTAGCATTGAATCCCGCTTTCGAATATCTTGTCGAATTGACGAACACATGGTAGAGCTTTCAACGACCATCCGTCAACGATCTCCGGATATTTGACTACACTTGTATTGGAGTTGGCACCGTTACACACTATAATCTAATGTTGTTCCTCTATTTTCAACACCATTGCCGAGCTATCGACGTGTGTACCACCAAATGATTGATTGCGATCGTTAACCGAGCTGTCACTACTTTTTCTATTCGTCTACCAGTTAGATTTAGCCGCTGCCAATTCATCTTCTTGCGTCTAGATACGATTTACGTCATTCCAACCATTGTTTACGAGAAATTTGTCGTTCTTAATTTATATTTTCTATTTAAAAATAAAGGTTAATTTACAACGGAAATAGACGCGCTATTTTTATGTTGGAGACATTTTACATCATTGTGATTTATTTTTAAATTGATATTCTTTTATTCTATTTTTGCAATTGTAAATGTGATCATGTTTACGCAATGTTCATTTTGAAATTAGAATGTACACTTTGTTTTGTTTTCGCGGTAATAGAGTTTAGTCTATGATTTATTTTCTTTGTTTAATGCGAATCCATTACTGGTATCGGCCTACAGACCGCAGGCAAGCGTAGCTGTCGTCTGGGTTACATCAAATGCTTTTTCCAGGATTACGCTCGACTGCGCGCATTAACTATCATAATAAATTGCCAGAACAGCATTGTTTAGTCTGTGCAACATTATGTTTATTGCAACATCGCTCTGCCGAGAATGCAAGTTTATATCTGTGTGTAATAAAACTTTTTAAGTACATTAATTTAATATTCAGTTAAAATTTAATGTAGTTATATAGTTTTAATCATAGTTTTATTTAGATTACATCCTATAAAAATAATATAAAATAACTACTTGACCCGGAAAGCTTCACACCGCCTTCTCACCATTTAAATTTCCCTGGTCTTCGACAAATATTTCAAAATCAAAATTAGCCAAATCTGTCCAGCCGTTCGCAAGTTATAGCGTATAAATGGAAAACAGGGTTTAATTTATATATGTATCACTACATAGTATAAAACAAAGTCGCTTTCTCTGTCCCTATATCCCTATGTATGCTTAAATCTTTAGAACTACGCAACGTATTTTGATGCGTTTTTTTTTAATAGATAGAGTGATTGAAGAGGAAGTTTTATATGTATAAATTAAATATTGAAGAAATACTTATAATATATATTTTATACCCGTGCAAAGCCGGAGCGGGCCGCTAGTAATAGATATAAAACTGTATCCTTATGTGTTCATTTCGTTTTATAAAATCGATGGCTTTATTATCAGTTTTTTAAAGGTAAGAACATTTTCGTAAATTCGATCGAAAAAATTAATCGAATTAAATTAAATCGAAATATCGTAATGTTAATTGTACTGTAACAATAAAATAAGAGTTATGATTGTTTCCCCGTCCGAAAGGTTTTAAAGCTTTTTTATCGCAACAATGCTTAGATTTACATGTTACAATGAGATTGCAGACATAAATTACTAACGAAAAACATTTTTAATGTGTTAAATCTCTTTTGAAATTCGTATACAGTTCTTAAAAAGTATAATCTTGTCGTCCAATAAAATGTTTGAGTTAAGCGATCGATTTGACGTGTTGATTAGCGCAGACAATTGACGTACGTGTTTTGATATTCCAACATCTATGTATAATGTAGCTTGTGTGTCATCTGTCGGCTTTATACAAAGATTATGTTCGCACAGAACTTTGCTGACATGTTTACAACCGTCAAAATTGAAGCCGCATTATTGGAAACAAAAAACAATTGGCAAAAACACAATTTTCGAAGTTGCGTTAACCCTGTTCTTCAAAAAAACTGGTCATTCAGTGTACAGTTAGATAATTCCTGTAATTTTAGACGCGGGAATGTTATGATTTCTGTGGAGAAGCCGCAGGCGCCGGCGAACTATTTTAGATATCCCTCGCCCAATAACACGATGGGTTAGGATCGACTACGATCGTTCCGACACAAGGAATGCGTTTCATCTCGATTGTTGGTTCTACATTGATCTTTGTAAATACAAGTGTTATTCGGGTAAATAGTACCAGCAGTAATGGAGCTTTCACGAGTTCTTTAAACCGGTGTTATGTATGAAAACAGTTTTGTACGCTGTTAGGTGTAACACGTAAACAAAGCATTTGTTTTTATCTTATGTGTTAGGGATCGAAATTAGTATTATTTATTATACCGCACTTCATGAACAAATAAGTATTTGGTTGAACACGGAAAACGCGCGGCAAAGTGAGCAATACGAATCAGAGTAACAATAAGCACAATAACCTCAGAACATCCCCGAGTAGAGAAGCCAGAGGCTGGCGAGGAGTAGCACCAGGATGAGGTAGGTGGCGATGAGGCTGGTGGTCTCGTGGTTGGGCATGGCGGCTACCTGACACCTTCACCGGACAAGAGGCTCCAGGGAACTGGGACTGGAGCCGGCCGCCGCCCGCTCGCCTACGCTACGCCACGCCTATTTCTCACGCGAAATATTTCCAACATTTATAAATATGAATGTACGTTAATAGACTGTCGGTAGGTGACAGGTGTCTCGGATTCAGCCGTAATTAACATTGAAACGCAGCATCACTTAGCGATATCCCACGCGGATCCATACACGATCAAGGATGAATGACGAATACTTAAATTGTTATCACTTGACCCATTCACGAGCAACGATGGTATTAACAAACTTATCACTGACGACACTCACGAAACTTACAAAAATAGGTCTCGCTAGAAGACGGTGGAGTACAGGAGCCACAGGAAGAAGAGTAGGATGACGAGGATCATGTATGTGGCGGCCAGGTTGACCGTCTCCGCGTTGATCGGCATGGCGGCTCGGAGGGTCAGGCTGGACTGACCGCAGCAGGACCAGCCAGCGCCACAACCACCACGCTTACGTCACAGCACAGGGACCCACTTTGGTTCAGAAGGATGCATTTCTCCAGATTTTATTTTATGGAGTCGTCGGTTGGAGATTTGATTGACAATGTTTCAGAAGTTGGGGACAAAGGTCAGAAGGAGGGTGCATATGAATAAATAGTTGATCTAAGAGAGCATTAGGTTTACTTTATGGGTTTTTGGCGACCTTATACTGTCTGAAAATTTGATTCATGAGCTTTCAAAGGTTGGGGCAGAGGGCGGAGGTCATAAAAGAAGTTGAAATCAATAAAGAGTAGACTTACTGTTGATTTAAGATATGGGTTTCTGAAGACCCTATATGTGCTTTGGACAGGTCAACGGTCAACCAGAAATCATGATACCGATACAACTATGACTGATAAAAATTAAAGAAACAGAAGAATATATTAAAATGTTAGCACATTTTGTTTTGAGACCAACTATAATAATTAAATTATTCATCATCTAATATATTTCTAGTGAAAACCTATAAAATGTGAGAATACAGGAAAACAAATAACTATCATAAGAATATCTCTTGAATGCAGAATTAAATATTTTCTTTTGACATTACATTTCGTTACCACCTAATCATTTTATACGCGTAATTTTTAGAAAAGAACACGAGAAACAAAAAGCTCAAAGCACACTTGAAATCCATTAATCTTATAAAAACAAAAAACAATTTCGCAAAAAATCTTTTAATGTGATGCAATCTGCAATTTAGTTTTGCTGCAAATGATTTTTGAATCTACAATTTAATATCGATCGTACAAAGCACCCGCAGTCATAAAATAGGTTTAATAACAACACAGACTTCAAAAATATTTTATTGTAAGCTCAGATTCCAGTCCTTCAGAACTTTGTCTCGCGAATTATGTAAGAAAGCTGAAAACGTCGCATCAATGATTCCAGTGTTATTTTTGATACACGGTCACCACACTTAAATACACTCAGTCACGAATTCGAAGCTGTTACGATGCTCAAAAAGCAAGATTTTCTCGAACCAAGCACTCTACTTACTTTTGATCCTAGAATGCTGAATACACGAGCCACAGCGAGATGAGGAGTAGCAACAGGATGCAGTAGGTTGCTACCAGGTTAGTTCCTTCGGCGGAATTCATGGTGTTGCCTCTTACACGTTTCAGATGAGATTGAGAACAAAACTGTGGCACAGCGTGATATATATGTATCTAATTGTTTAAAACGTGACGAATACATTCTATTTTTTGTTTTTTGGCGACGCACGTGATTAATTGGCTGTCTTGTAAAAATTCTTCGTTGTTAAGATACTGTATTTATTTACAAATTTACGCTAGTCGCAGATGTCCCTTTTGATATTATTTACATACCGTTTTGGCATCGGATGGATCAAGATAATTGGGATATTTAAACGATATAGTTACACATTGTTTACAGTTGCGTTTTGTTTTCGAAAGCTTGCCGCGTCACGCGTTAAGACGTTATCGTATTTTTGTATAAAATCGTATTTTAAGATTACAACGTAAACTTTCTTGAAAAATGGTGGTTATCAAATATATTTTGCAGTCTATGTCTGCCGCTGTCAAACAAACGCTGTTCGCAGTATTTTCTCGTCTAAATTCGGGGAAAGGCGTTAAGTTTTCATGAATAGCGAATAAATATTGTCTGGAATTCTCCAGCACTGCCGAGTCCGTGCCTGTGTACGATTCACATTTATGGAGTATGATAAACCAGGCTATTTTGGCACTGGAGCTCCGTGCGTGTGATTCTTAACAGCGAGCGTACTATGCACTCGAGTTTTTCAGTCCGGAGTTATCGAAACAAACAGCGATACACCAATGTTTCAATCAAAATATTTGTATAATAGAATTGGTATTCCATTATGAAATATTTGGCAAACATCATTAGATGGTTTTAAGAAATAGGGTCATCTTTTTCAAGAGTACAGAAAATGCGCCTGCACGTGTAGATAACATTGCAAGATTTTAATATTTAGTAGGTAATATTATTTAAATAAAAATGACATTTTGCATCCTTGAAAGTTTTGACTGAGAACCAGGAAATAAGCAGGAACTTTAAAAAGATTGTGTACGTGAAGAACAAGAACTCTCAAATACTCCTAAAATCCAACGATTACCTATAAATATCCGATTAGGTATACCTTAAGGAAAAAACAAACATATGCAATCCCCTTAAATTACTTCGGTATTTAATATTACAGACTATTTAGATCCAAATCCAACAAACAATCGGGTCCATTCAAGTAGCACACTAAAATTGTCTGGCGTCAAAACCACTTTGAAGGTACTACTTGGAAGGTGTAAGTGTAACAACAAATAAACAAAGGTTATCCCTTAGACAAAGGGCTATAGAAAATAATTCCATAGAAAAGCTATCAAAAGCTTTTGATGGTTCCATGATTCCAACACAGAATAGTTATCTAATAACTGGCTTTGATCCACTAGGCATCTGCCCTTTACCATGAACTTTTAAAGCAGGACATTTTCCGTTGTGGAAGTGAGACGCCACTACGTGCAGTGTAGAGTGGCATCACGCTTTCACAACCAAAAATGTCCTGCTTTAAGAGTTCATGGTATGGGCCCTGCGGGATTACTATGAGCTAGCATTGATCATGTCATTTCCCGCTGTGGATGCAACACGCCGCTTCATGCAGTGTAATGCACCGTCTCACTTCCATAACCATTCAGTGTTGGAATCATGGAACCATCAAGAGCTTTTTCTGCCTAGACAAGTGGTAAAACGCTTGACATATAGAAATCTTTAGCGCCAATTCCTCACAATTGGCGCTAAAAACCTACCTTACAGCTTTTTGGCGCCAACAGTGTCAATTGTGTTGTCAATGGAGACGCTTGTTTTTCTATCATAAAATAACGTAAAAAAAAATGGCGGAATGAGCTATTAAGGTGTATAGAAATTACAGAGGCCGATTGAATATTAATAAATATGTATCCTATCACCCGTATGTTAAATAAATTATATACTTGTGTAAGACGTAGCTGTTGCGCACTCATGCAAATTAAAAAAAATACAATTGGCCCGTTGATTTCTATATCTAGATAATCTAAGGCTAGCTCATAGAAGACCTTCATTTCGCTATTCTAATTTGTATGTAACTAGACACCTACCTACTTGTATTGCGTTACTTTTCTACCTTCTATCTTTATGTGCACAACCACGCTACATAATAAGTACGTAAGTACCATTAACATGTAAACTTTAAACTGGAAATATATCGTAACACTGACATGTGACTGATTGATTTAACGCAAAATGCAACGTACACAGTTGTCTGTAACATTGCTGCTAGGTACCGAAATATAGACAAGCATAGTCTAGAAAATTAGGTGGCAGATTAATTGGGACTTTCTTAAGATATGAAGTGGCATAAATAATCTCGCGTTGTATCAAGTGAGGGAATAGGGAGTGCACCTGTGTCTGCGCGCATACTTGTGCACTATAATGTCTCCTGCGCAGATGGCTAGTCTCAGCTGAGACAGGCCGCCGTGACCGAAATTCGGTCAGGAGGACATTATTATTATATACTTATATGAGATACTTATAGCAAGTAAGGTGTATTCTTTGTTGGAGTTCCAAATAAATAAACTAGATTTTATTGTGTTGTATACCTTTATCTGTATTTAATCGATTATTGTGTAAGCAATCTAGCGCATATAACTAGCGTAATTCTGTTTGATTTAGCGCCAGGATATTTGTCTCTATAGCATGCAAGAATAAAATTTATAGAATTTGCGAGAGCTTGACATGTCGGACGTCCACGATGAAATATTGGACATGTCTATTTCAGTGCAGTGACCTGAAAGTGTCACGCAACGAGGCGAACGCGCCTCTCAATCGACACAAGTTCACCAACATAATATGAGTGAACGTTGTACTCTGAGCTCTAAACCCCTTATACATAAAAAAATTCAATTTTAAACCAAGGATTAAATTATACCTGTCACTGGCGTCTGCTTAACAAAGAATAGAGATGTCAGAAGACTTAATACGGGGTTTAGTTAATACCGGTATGATCCTCGTTTATGAATAAGAGGGTAAATGTATTGGTATCATAACGCCTGTATTTCCTGGAAGGTTCAGCAGAGATGCTATGCTAATGTAAGTTCTATAACTACTTACCTAATAAGGGGCAAACCTTTTGCCATTTGTGGGCGATAATCGCTTATTATGGATGCAAATGGCAAGTTGTCGTTCATTGGCCTTCTAAGGAAGCCTTTGTCCAACAGTGGACGTCTTCCGGCTGATGATGATGATAAACGGCTTATTAATGAGTGGAATCTTAGAAGTAATATATCACTATTCAATAGAGTAAAATATCACTGAAATATCACTTTTACATTAACTTTTACTTATCTAATATACATAAATAAGTAGATGCATAAAACCTTCATTCAGTGCGACTGTCGGACATTTTAGGCTCTTAATTTTGGCCATTAGAAGTGCTATCGGCTCGCCACTTAATACATCAGCGACGAAGTGTGTGTGTGTAGGCTTACGATAAAGGAATATTAGCCCTTTGTATAAAAAAATAAGTGAAAACCAAGTTCCATCGCAGTCTGGGTACCTCTTAGATAAGAAAGTGTTCCACAGAACGGTCCCCCGACTGCAATGGAACTTGTTTTTCACTGTTTAGTTAGTTTTTTGTCATGGCAGTCGTGTTTTTAATTCTTGTTAATTATATTTTTTTGTTCAATTTTTAATAGCATATGTTACTCACGATAGTGTAAGGATTCCAACGACACTCCATAATACAAAATCGGTTTAGGCATTCAGAAGTTATGGTGGAATAAAGAAACTCACATACATACATACATGAACCCTCAAACATTACACTTCATTTTTTGGGCATTCGTGTAAAAATACAGATAGGTTTGTTTATGAAACCAGTCTACAAGAGCCAGAATAAAGATTAAGAGCAAGGCCGTTTTATTTTTTCTTTTAAAGACAGATTTTCTTAATGCAATAACATTACTAACTGTTATTAAAACCAGTGATAAGTGATTCATTCAGCTGCGTTGCGTCTCCTGATTTACACAATAGAGGCTGCCAAAGCTGCCTCGACAAACACATTTATATCTCGTAAATTTGGGTGCAATGCACAGAGAACATGACATGGGCGGACAAAGGTGGGTGTGTATAGTATGCGCATTTTGACTTCAAAAGAAGATATAATGGCTTTCCGAAACGTTATCGCATCTGTGCTCATAGCAAGGTTGCAGTTCAATGCTCTGAAAGGATAAGCAGTGCTTCTTCAAAATGTTAATATTTCATGTAAACCAATTACAGGCGCTTCATCATCATCAGCCTATCTCAGTCCACTGCTGGACATAGGCCAGGCCCTTATAATGTCAATACTCTAGTTGCTCGGTTTGAAAATGTCATTCCTATCGAGAAGAACCGGCAAGAAACTCCAAAGTTTATTATTATCAACCCGAACTGTCCCACTGCAGGGTAAAGGCCTCCCTTCCCTCCTTCCACTTGTCTCTGTCTACAGCCACTTAAGGTCAAAGGTTACTCTTTTAAATATAATTAAATTACAATTTACGACGACGACCTGATCAGCGCAGTGGTTAAGCGATTAGAGTGGGGCTCGTAGCTATTCGGCTACTCGGCAGATCAGGCCGAGCCCCACATTTGATAAGTATATACCGTGCTTCGGAAGGCACGTTAGCCGTTGGTCCTGCGCCTGATTTCTCTCCGGTCGTGTCGGTCTACCGTCCCATCGGATTATGAGAGTGAGGGAATAGGGAGTGCACCTGTGTCTGCGCGCATACTTGTGCACTATAATATCTCCTGCGCAGATGGCTAGTCTCAGCTGAGACAGGCCGCCGTGACCGAAATTCGGTCAGGAGGACATTATATGCTATAAGTATATATAGTAGTACAATTAGATCAGATACCTTGTGTTTCTTTAATTACAGGAGATCACATAATTTGAAATAATTTGACACAACAGGCAAAATCAATGTAAATTTTAAGAAACTACAAAGTTGCCTTTCATACAACATAACAACATCACGCCTGTATTCCCCGAAGTGGTAGGCAGAGGTGCACATATGTATGTAATAGGGGGAGTCCCAATGTAATAGGGGGCGAGCCTATAGCCATCAACCGGGCAAAAATCCAGGCTCCGTGCTGCTACTGAGAATTACCTAATGGAAAACTCAGTAACACTTTGCCCGACCCGGGATTTGAACCCAGGACCTCTCGCTCAGCAGTCGCGCTTAGCGACCACTAGACCAACGAGGCAGTCACTCAGTCAGACCTTTCAAACAATAGATTCATCACCATCTCTTATTAGGCAGAGGAGTTATTTACTAGTAGTCCAGTCTTTACCAGTGCCTGGTGGCTTACTCTGAAATTTAATTTTAATTCTAATACAACGCCAATGCTAAATTAAAAACTGCCGACTGACATACGAAACTCATAAACCGTCTCTGTCTTTAAGAGAAGAGTAAAGGATCATTACCTTTCCTCACAATGATATATTATAAAATATATATTTGTATTTATGTATGTATTATAGTTTTATTTTATTTTATTAGTATTTATTTTATTTTCTTGCACTCATATTCCTACTATTTTTCCTACACACTATCGTCTTAATATCTAATGTATTTCTCCTTTCGCAGGTCTGCTGGAAGAGATTTCTTAATTAAATATTACTTATTATTATATTTGTACTATATTACTTTAATATTCTTTCTTTTTGTATGTTTCATTCTTGTGTGTACATAAATTATAAATAAATAAATAAATAAAGTTGATTTAACGGAAACATGATTCAGTTGTACTGAAAAAAAATCCTGTCAATCTTTTGATCTTAGTTAGTTCCTCCCAATGGACACATAATATTGAAATAATTTGGCGCCAGTGTGTTAAGGTTAAGAGTCCGAAACTTCACAATCCCAATCTAATTTGGTCGGAATTAAATTGGATAGTAAGTCCACTGGTCTCAGTATCTAGTCTTGCCATAGACAATGACATTTATTGCGCCGCCCGTGTACATAGGTCCTTGGTGGCGGGCATATTGTAATTTAGCGGACAAACACCGAGATCTTCGCCTATCAGGAGTTCAGGCCTCGCTTTGTCGGTGACAGAGAGCGACGGAACAAGAAAGGAAGCATAGTTCTAATAATTTATTTCTTTAGCAGGAATAACTAGAAGAAAAAAAGCAGCGGCCGAGTTAATGCAGTGGTTTTGGCAGAATTATTTAAATTTAGAACGCGTCATCTAAAATTGTCTATACATTAAATTTGTTAAAAATAAAGTGAAGGAACAAACAGTTCTACGCAAAGAGGATTTATATAAATTAATCAGATCAAAAGAGACATAATTAAATCACATTAGGCTGGTCAGACGAGACTTTGTGGCAATATAAATTAATAAAGTCCAGAATCTACCACTATATCAATAAAATCGCTTAATAGCCTTTATAATTATTTAAATAACGCAAATGGCCCCTGTCTATGCGCAAGTAATTTACTATTTGTGTAAGAGGATTATTGCCTACTGCCTTATATTAGATGCCTAATCATAATATTATGTGGTCGACCAGGCAGACCGAGAATGCGATAGACGACTATTTTGGACACCTTTGCAGGAAAATATGGCCGTAAATGGTATCAATTAGAGATTTGTGGAAAAATAAAGGGGAGGCCTTTGCTCATTTTATTTATTTATTATTATTATCAAAGTGGTAAGTAAAACTTATAAACTAAGCCCCACAAAACCGTAGTAGTAGTTTGACCGTGGGGTCGGTGAGTCTATACACTTGTTTTTAAATTTGTAATTAAACTAATTATATTATTATTTATAGATAGCACTTTAACACGTTTCTAAAAAATATCTTTTAAATTTATTTTTAAAACATTTTTTTTTTAATTTCACCTCTTATGTCTGCCGGCAGACTGTTCAACAGATATGGTAATCGTTTTTTGAGGGTTCTGTCACCATAGTAATTAGTGACTCTGGGTACATTGAATCTGCCAGCAGCCATAGATCGTCTCGTCGTCATGGAACAGGCTAATTTAAAAAAAATGGTAGCGACGAGTTTTCGTAGGTAAGTAACTACCTATATTTTCTTCTCTGTATAAGAAGACGCCTTCTCTGTATTAGAAGAGGCCTATTTATTAGTAGTGGGACAGTTTTAGGCTACTATTATAAAGAGTTTATTTTTAAAGCATTTGTAGATATCTATACGTATTGATACGAGAATATTTATAGTTTTATTCAACGGCATAACTCTCACATCTAAAATTTTCGCACTGACTATAAATTAACAAACCCAATACCTGATTACAAGATAGATGAATAAACAGGCTATTCCTGTACTAATTTAACGTAATTGACACAAACTTATAGACGTTATATGTACAGAATCGTAAATCATCGTGTCTATAAAATCCACCGCACTTCGTACGCAATTATTTTCATTTTATTTTCGAAACTGTGATAATTTTTGTCGGTGAGCCGTCATCTGGAATTATTCCAAAGAATTCGCCGGGTTCAAACACTTTATTTCCACGGTAACGTACTTTGGGTTTAAAAAAATATAAGATGCAATGACCGAATGGTAGGCGACGTAAGAGTCGTAAAATTTCCTGAAATGATCGAAGACAAATGTTTTAATGTGTTTTTACGGGCAAATGCCAAATGCGAAAATAAACGTTGCTTGGGTAGATGCGTGTGCAAGCACGTCGGCAATGGGTTAAGCCAATATCTGTCCCACAGCTGGCCAAAAGGCCCTCATTGACTACCGCTCTTACTATGTGCAGTGTGATCATTATTTTCGGATTACAAACAGGATTTTACGTAAGTATCCATTATAGGACACTTTTATCATAAAATAGTTATCTAGTTCGTAGCTTATATTATAGACAATATGATGAGCGCTGAGCCAACGTGCGTAGATAATTATTATAGGAGAATAAAGAAGCTGAGACAAAAGCGATCGAGTACAGAGTATCTAATAGTAGTCATTTTATAGGACTTATTTATGTATATGATTTTATGTCAAGTGTGAATTTTAGCACTCTGAAATATACAAAGGTCTCAACCTCTTCCCTGGAGTATCTGGAAGTCCCTCAACAGACTCCGACTAATCGAAAAAATGGGAATTTCGCGAGGATGACAGGAGCGACTGCGGTGTCCCCCAAACAATGAACCAGCTGTTGGTCTGCCCTAGATGCCCAGTTAGCGCCACATTAGAAGACTTAATAATAATAATAGCCTATAACTTTCCCACTGCAGGGCAAAGGCCTCTTCTCATAAGCATTGATCACCACCGTAACTCACTGCGGGTTGGCGATTTCAGATAATTAAATCATGGTTTCCTCACAATGTTTTCTGTCACCGTTAATCAGTGGTGTCTTATAATATCTAAGAAACTATTTACGACATTGAAAAAGTCACATATGTACTTGTGCATACAAATCCGGTATGTCAACCACAAGGCCACCACGACAGACAAATCAGAAGACTTACTAGAGGCTAATTAAATAGCAATCTATTGGGCTATGTATTGGGCTGATCAGACCCCTTAGACAAGTGGCAAAACGCTTGACGAATAGAAATGGAATAGAATGAAAAATTTATGGGGATGAACACGTCATCGATAACATAGTCGAAACATGATGTCATCCCCATACATTCAGTCTTACTGGCTGCAGCTGAACTGCAGAAGATAAGGTACTATAAAACTGTGAGTGTATTCTGAACAATCTTTGCACTACATTAAGTCTTAGTTCCGCGTGACAAATAGGCCTTGTAATTTTACCTATGTACAAAAAATAATAATTAAATACTTCTTTACAACTGTAAAGCGTGAGTTTATGCTACTACATACCTAATCAAATTTACGCATATCAAACTTAAATAAAAAATCATACTTGGAGGGAATTTAACAATAACTCCTGTATAAAACCACTGCCATCTAGTGTAAGTCACGGTAAACATATTAACATTTAAATTCGCCGACTTATAATACAATAATAACCTATCGTTTTTAAAAACTTAATTAAATATAATTATAGTAAATTGGCCTAATTTGTATTATTCGAAATAATATGTTTTAATTAGTTGGTCCTTAAATTAAAAAGTAAAAACATCATACCTATCATGTCACTTTATCAGTGATGTCATACTTTGACATTTGACAGTTCTATGAACAGGTTAAAAAGGAAAAGGTATAAAATTATTGCGATCTACAAGGCAAATATCGCCTCCAGTTTAAACGAATAATGTGAATATATATTTCGAGCGAAGTTTTGTTTGATGGGAGAGCGACAGTTTATAGCAAGACCCGAAGAAATGGCTACCACCAGCACCGCCGTCGCAACAGTCCCGCCACAAATACAGGAGGTAATCCCGATCGTTGTTTTGATATTCCTTATCTCTTCTATTTGATCATTTAATACCGTAATAGTGATAACTGCTTCAGTAATAATTTGTTCATTCGATAATTTTATTGTTTTTCCAACGGCGCTATGGAAAATTTAAGAAAAATCGGTCGGCTAGCGCTTAGAACGCAGTTTACGGTCTTGAAAAAGGCGTATTCATGTAAACCGGGTTTGTTAAGTGATGTTAATGTGTTAGACTTAAGTAGAGTGATTGCTGGGCCCGTGTGCTCCATGAGTCTGGGTGATTTAGGCGCGAATGTGATTAAAGTGGAGAGCTTGGACGGTGACGAAGCCCGGCGATGGGGCCCGCCGTTTATCGGGGACCATAAAGACGCGATTTACTTTCTGTCTGTGAACAGGAACAAGAAGAGTATTTGTATTGACTTCAAGACACCAGATGGTAAGCAATTTGATTTACTATTAAATTTCATTGCATATGATCCATCCTCAATATCAAATTTATTATTCACATCTTAACCTTTGCATTAACATACAATGACAATGGAACATACATAACATATGAAGTATATGGCTTTTAATCAGGACTTTACTGAGTACACTGTTAAAGTCAAAAGATATGTAATAAATCCTAAGTAAATTTATTTACTACTGCTGTAATATAATCTCACCTTGAAACTATTCATTACTATAAACAAGGATGCAGGTTTATATAATAGGAATATCTGCCACCTGAAGCCCCAAGTCCCTCTGAACTAAGTCTTCATCATCATCAGCCTATCTCAGTCCACTGCTGGACATACGCCTCTCCTATGGCATGCCATTGAGCTCAATCTTTGGCCTTCCACTTCCAACCGCCTGCCATTTTACATATATTGTCGCCCCACCTATCTAGAGGACATCCTACACTATATTCAATGTCAAACTTTCCTATAATACTGAGCACACAATCACTGACACACTGAGAACAATTACAGGACATATACACAATATTATAGAAATTCCTTGATTGTTATATCCAAAATAGACGTAACAACTGACTCAATACATTACAATTTCAGGAAAAAAAGTTATATACGACTTGGCAAAGAAATGTGACGTGTTAGTTGAGAACTTTCTGCCCGGCAAGCTAGACCAGCTGGACGTTGGCTATGAAAAGCTTAAGACAGTCAATACGAAGCTCATATACTGTGCTATTACGGGCTTTGGTTCTACAGGACCATATGCCAAGAAACCTGGGTAAGTGTGTTGTTGATCTCTGGTCTAGTGGCCGCTAAGCAAGACTGTGAAACACACGGTCCTGGGTTCGAATCCCAGGTTGGGCATTGTGTTATTGAGTTATTCCATTAGTAGCACGGAGTCTGGATTTGTGCCTGGTTGGTGGCAATAGGCTCATCCTATTACATGGGAATAATGACATAACTGGTGTAATGTGTGTACTATATTAGGTACACCTCTGCCTACCCCTTCGGGGAATACAGACATGATATTAATTTATGTTTTCATTAAACTGTTTCCAAGACCCTTCTGTGCCTAGGATAACAAGTTTAACAAATATATTAGCTCTCTTTAGCAGAATTTAAATTGTCTCTATGGGTAGTGAAATACACAAACTGTATGCATTAATCTAGCTACCGAGTATTGTTCTGTATTATTGTAGACAGCTAGGCAATCGCTCTATGTAAATATAGCTGCATTTCGTAAGTATACCTTAATTGATAAATGAAATTTGAAAAATTATGGACACGAGCGGCACTTGAAGTATTATACCTACTTGAAAAGCCTTTTTAATACACCACTATTATATCTTTGAAGTTATGTAAGATCAGGTTGGATTTTCATATTGTAAAAATAAAGATAACTATGTCTTATCAAAACGAAATCATCTTACACAATATTTGTTTGTTTGATATGACTATATAAGATAGGTAAATAAGTCTATACGAAAAGAGGTTTCATAAATATTTCCAGCTATCACATGTCTTGTTTCTGTCAAATTGTAGATGCTTATCCAATATCTATTTAGTATCTTTGCAGTCCCTGAAGTACTGATAGCTGAGTGGTATGACCATTAGAATGCTAAGTCATAGGTCGCAAGTTCAAACCCCGGCACGCACCGATGTCTTTTCAAATTCATGTGCGTATTATATATTAGTTGCTAAAAACGTTGAAGGAAAACATCGTGAGGAAACCGGCACACCTGAGAGATTTTTCAACGGTGTGTAAAGTCATGTCAGAGGCCTACAGGTTTAAACTCTGACACCAGGTTCTTCATCAACCATACGATAAGAAAGAAGTCCCTACTTACTGTAATATCCATTTTCAGGTATGACGTCATAGCATCGGCTATGGGCGGTCTCCTAAACTCAACGGGGGAGCAAAACGGCGACCCTGTCAAAGCCGGCGTCGCCATCACGGACGTCACTACCGGTCTGCACGCTTTCGGAGCTATCATGACGGCGCTGTACTACAGACAGAAGACGGGAAAAGGACAAAAGATTGACTGCAACCTCCTCTCAACACAGATATCAAGCATGATCAACATAGCTACCATTTACCTAAACTGTGGGATTGAGGGAAAGAGATGGGGAACTGCTCACGCCAACCTAGTACCCTACCAAGGTTTTAAAACAAAAGACGGTCACATGGTCATCGGCGCAGGGTCCAACGCCCAGTTCGCAGACTTCTGCAAGATAATTGGCAGAGAGGAACTTATCACTGATGAGAGGTTTAAAGACAACTCGAAAAGAGTCGAAAATAGAGATGAGATTGTTAGAATTATTAGTGAGGTAATTAAGACAAAGTCGACTAAGGAATGGTCGGTGATGTTCAAAAACGCGTCGTTTCCGAACGGGCCAGTGAATACTATGAAGGATGTGTTTGAAGATGAGCACGTGAAGGCCATAGGGCTGGTTAAGGAGCTGCCTCATCCCGACGCTGGGACGGTCAAAATGGTTGGGCCCCCTACTGTATACGAGTTGGGGGGGAATGACGCTCGGACTGCGCCCCCCACGTTAGGCCAGCACACAAGAGACATACTATCCAACTTCCTAGGATATCACGATAAGAAGATTGACAGTCTCTTTGATAATAAAGTTGTGCGATAATATTGGCCGCAATAAAGATATAGGGACCACAATCGTTGGGATCGTTAAGGTGCGTCCTCACTTGTAACATTTCGACGAACATTCCTCCGTGAATTAACAAAGTAGCGTGTGCGCTCCATACCAAACTCCCGAGGAGACGGTGTTACGGCTAATTGTTACGGACAAATGTTGCAAGTGTGGATGCAGCTTTATATTTTTTATATACATATAAATATTGAATGTTATGAAATATTTTATTTTGATTGTACGTTTATGGTGACAAATCCTGTAAAAGTCTATGAAGTATTCTTAAATATAAAAAGATATGACAGTTGGACTGCCAAGACAAAGGTCGCTAGTTTAAACCCCGGCACGCACCAATGCCTTTTCGAATTCATGTGCGTACTATAAATTAGTTATCAGTTGCTAAAAACGGTGATGGAAAACATCGTGAGAAAACCGGCATACCTGAGAGATTTTTCAACGGTGTGTAAAGCCATGTCAGCGGCCTACAGGCGGTTTAAACTCTGACACCAGGTTGTTCATCAACCATACGATGAGAAGAAGAAGAAGATTCTTAAATGTCACAAGGGACATGGTAAAACACAAATTATACTCCACTGTATAAAATACTCTATTGAGTAATTATGTAACAAATTATAATTATTTGGACAATCATACAAGAATTTAATTTGTATTTAATATTTTAATCATATTGAAAAGCTTTAGTTTTAAGAATACTGTAATGATGTTATTTAAAAAATAATAAAGAGGATTTATATTTATTATTTACCATTCCTATTCCATAATTTAATTCATAATGATATTTAGTTCTTTTTCATAGATGACATTATGCCGTCGTGAAACTTAATTTCTACATTTCCTACGTTTTACGTATGTTTTAGAATACTGTTTTGTCGTAAAACCGAACACCTAACAAATCATTTATTAGCTTAAGTTTATTGATTTGAAAAGGCATGCATAGTGCATCATCATCATCAGCCAAAAGACGTCTACTGTTGAACATAGGTCTCCCCGTTTAAGCGGGGTGTGGGGGCCATAATCCCCACGCTTAGTTCCCTACATAGTTCATAGCACGTAAAAAAACGATGGCCAAATTTTTTGACTCCAGTCTATTCCAATGTGTTGAAAAAGAGTCTACAATAAAACAATCATACCTACTTATAAACCACAATAGCCTAGGACCATAGGTAGCGACTATATCCGAGTGCAAACAGTCCCTGACAGTCGCTCAGCGTTCTTTTTACGTGACGGGGACTATAATAACCGGATGCTACTACTTTGTCTGCAAATAAAGACGGCTACTAGTTGCCGTACCAACAACGAGAGATAAGTGGCGTTATTGTGTTCATTGTATAAATACTAACCGTGTTATCTTAAGTTTCAACAAATGAATATACATAAAACCATTTAAAAAATTAAAGAAGGGAAAACCATTCAGGAGATGGGAAGACGATATGGTTAAGAAAGCTGGAAAAACTTGGACTAGACTAGCGCAAAAGAGAGGAATGGAAAGCGTTGGGGGAGGCATTTGCCAAAGGGCACACAGAATAGTGATAATATTATTATAATACATTCATCATCATCATCATCAGCCAAAAGACGTCCACTATTGAACATAGGCCTCCCCGTTTAAGCGGAGGGGTTGCCATAATCCCCACGCTTGGCAAGCGGCTTGGGGATCGCAGTATTGGTGGTGAAGTTACAGAAGACGCTGCTGCCCATCTTCTGGATTTTCCCTTAGCCGCCTCTTACGACACCCCCGGGAGGAAAGGGGGTGGTCGATTCTAGGCCGGATACCACACGGCAACAACTTATAATACATTGGTACATAATAATCTGTTCTGAAATAAGGCTATAAATAAATACCATATAAATGTCCTAAGAATGTCAAAAGAAATAACACTAATATATTACTGAACCTTAATTTCGGGCAGGGCAGCAGCGTTGTATAGAATGCCTAGGTATAAATAAATAAAATTTCATACTTTACTTGAACGAACTTTAGGGAGTCTATACATTACCTACGTATTGTACAGAATATCGGATTATACAGATTGCTGGTAACATATGGATGGTTAATAACTTAATTAAAAAAATAGAAATCGATGATATTTCGGGATGATATCATTAAAATAACTAGAACTCAGAATAAATGATTTTTTTTTAACATCGACACAGTTCACAAGAAGTACACAAATACAATATGAGAGAGAGAATGTTGCCAACACTAAATTATTGTCAACACAAAAAATATTGTAGCGTTATTATTTATAAACAGATTATGATTGTTTTATTGTACTTTTCAACGTGGCAGGAGCCTGTTGAGCGCGTAGCAGTGATCACGTTGAGGCCGACGCGCGCGCAGACATGCAAGAAGGTCGTGTGGACAGATGACACGGTCGACAACGAACATATGAACAAGAAGAAGTCCAAATGTAAGTACGCCTACATTTCACCAGTTATGTTATAGGTCCCTATGTAATAGGGGGCGAGCCTATTGCCATCAACCGGGCACAAATCCAGACACCGTGCTGCTACTGAGAATAATTAAATGGAAAAACCTAAATAACGCTGTACCCGAGCCAGGATATGAGCCCAGGATCTCATGCTCAGCGGTCGCACTTAGCGACCACCAGTCCAACGAAACAGTCTATAATAAAATCAAAAAGTATTTAAATTCTTCCTCGCTAATAAAAATAATCATTTCAATTCTTCTCCAGGCTGCTGCATATACGAGAAGCCGAAGAAATTCGATGAATCCGATTCAGAGGACAGCGATGACGAGTGCGAGCACTGCTTCGGACACGTGGAGAATAAGCGCGGGAAACACCACCACCACCACCACCACGACCACGAGCACAGCCACGAGTGCCAGCTACATGGCAACACTGGCGCCTCCACTGTCACTGAAGAAAAAGTGCGTATTTTTATACTATACTAACTTTTGTCCGGCAACCCGTATTTAAATCCCTTAAAGGGTTGATTGAAAAAAAAGTAGCCTATGCCCTTTCTCGGGTCTTAAACTATCTACATGCCAAATTTCATCAAAATCCGTCCAGCGGTTTAGACGTGAAGGTGTAACAAACTCTGTCTGTCTGTTTGTTTGTCTGTAAAAAAGCAGCCTATGTCCTTTATCGGGTTTTAAACTTTCTACATACCAAATTACATCAAAATTCGTCTAGCGGTTTAGTCGCGAAGGTGTAACATACAGACAAGAGTTACTTTCACTTTTATAATATTAGTATGGACTAGGGGTGCTCCGCAGTTTCCCCAACACGTACCGCCATCTAGCGACCAAAATTGTGACTGTCACGAGTAATATTATTCTTTCTCTCCGGAACAGAACTTTTTTATGGATGAAAGGTACTCTATCTCTTTATACACGACTCGTTCATGTATGTATGTATGTTTCTTTATTCCACCATAACTTCTGTTTTCCTAAACCGATTTTGATGTATGGAGTGTCGTTAGAATCCTTACACTATCGCGAGTAACATAGGCTATAAAAAATTAATCAAATAAAAAAATATAATAAAACAAATTAATAACACGACTGCCAAGACAAAAAACGAATTATATTTTTTTATTCTATTCTCCTGACGACGTATTTATGTGCAAAGATCATGAGGATCGGTTCAATAGTTAAGGCGTGAAAGGGTAACTAACTTACTTCCGCATTTATAAGTAAGGAATGGAAACTATGGACCACCTGCTGGTTTGCCTTGGCTGCCCAGTGAGCGCCACACTGGAAGACCTGCAAGAGGCTAACAAAACAATTTGTCTGGCTAAATATTGGGCTAATCAAACGTAACAAAGAAACCATCGACACGATAATAAGGAAGGAATTTGTGGAAAGTGACGTCATTTAGACAGTAATTATTATTAATATAGATCTCTATGCTTGTGCGCTGCCGGTCGGTAAATTTAGCCCATTATATCCAGGTTTCAATGTTCAGCCCAAAAAATACTTAAATTAAATAACTTTATCATCAGGAAGATCAGCCTGCGCCAGAGCCGACAGCGACGATCACGCTACACCCGAACGAGCCGGAGCCGGTCCCTGCGGCTGCGCCTGTGCCTCCGCCTGTGCCAGCCCCGCCATCGCCACAAAAAAAGAAGCCATCGTCTGCGCATGCGTCGCCGGACAAGAACCAGCCCGCCCCTGCGCCCACGCCGCCCGACAAGAAGAAACAGTAATTAGCACACATCATAAACTATAAGTCGGTTTACATGTACTATGTCTAAAAAAAGTTACATATAATATATATCTTATATTAATTACCAATGTAGTTTATTTTTATAAGGCGTGTGTGTGTGTGTGCAAATGTCTTTTTGCGATAAGGCGACTTCAGAAAATCATTGGTTTTACTGAACATGTGTTTGAGTCTATGGTAGGAGCATAGTTCCTTCTATTCTATTAAGGCCATAGATAGAGAACTCGCTGTCTCTCTCTTACAATACACATTTGAAAAGATACAAGATATTTAGTATTAACTTTATAAATCGTTATTTAGCTCAATAAAGACACGATGTGATAAATTATTTAAGACAGCTTTACGATTTTTATTTTACATTGTTTTTATACTTTGTTTAAAGAATTAAATGAAAAATTATTAACAGTTATATTATTTACTAGCTGTGCCCCGCGGTGTTACTAGCTACATTATTTCGGGATAAACAGTAGAATTGGTTATTAAAATTGGTCCAGCCGTTTCAGAGTGAACAAGTAACAAACACACTCACAACCTTTCGCCTTCATAATATTAGTGTGATATCGGACTAGATTCCGTCTGCGTATTTTCTAGGATAAATATAGTAAAAATTCTATCCTAGAAATCAAGTTATCTCCACATCAAATTTCATTACAATTGATACAGCAGTTTAATTAAGCAAAGAGACAGAGATTATCATTATATTGTAAAATTTATAGTAAGGAAGACTTTAACAATTTTAAACCGTTTTCTTAATATCTCGAAGGGTTTCTGAAAAATATATTATTGGAGTGAGAACTTGAAAATGTCTATTTAACTTAAACTAACATTTTTTTCAGACATCAGGACTCAATCATCAATTTAGACATTCTACATGTAGACTCGTTTATGGAACACACACACACACACATAATAATCATATTTTACATATATTTATGTACCTTGTTAGATAAACGACGTGTTTGGATTAGGATACAGATAGAGATGACGGTGTGCTAGAGTGAAACAGCAGTATTGAAAAGTCTTTGAGGTCTATACTGGGCAATGTACACAGTAAGAAGAACGTGTAGGTATATTGTAACTGTGTCACATGACACACACAATCTAGGAATGACAATATTCTAATTTCTACCTTTTTCCATCTATAAATGTTAAATATTTAAATTAAAAATGACAAAATGAGACATTTTTCATGTTTAATACTCTTCTCCGGCGGTGGGTATCCACTTCGTAGTAATTTTGGCCCACTCCTGCTTCAGTTTGGCACTTTTTCTGCCATGGCATGGCATGGTCGGAAATGGCATCGAGTAAAGAATAGTGGAGAAATAAAGAGGAGGCCTTTGCTCAGCAGTGGGACACGGAACTAACAGGCTAATTTTAAAAAGAACAAACAGGCTAATTTTAAAAAAATATACTATTCTACGTCTGTTCTCATATTTGTTCGGGAATGCCAGTCTTGTCGACTTGAATGGAAGTTATTCATTCACATATAGCTGTTGACGCGGTGGGCATGATTCATCTCATAAATAAGAACTCTACTTGATGGAAAACACGAAAGTGTTACTGTTGAACGTTTTAAGCAGACGTATTGAGGCGTGGACGTAAAATGGACGTGTCCCTGTTATATCCACATCCCGTCCGTGTCTAACAGTTACCATGCATTGCGCTTATCAACATGCAATTTAGTAAATGACTAGCTGCGCCTTGCGGTGTCACCCGCTACATTTTTCGAGATAAAAAGTTGCCTATGTGTTCATTCAGGGTGTCAACTACCTCTATACCAAATTTTACCAAAATCGGTCCAGCCGTTTGAGCGTGAAGAGCGTAACAAACAAACAAACACACTCAGAAACTTTCGCCTTTATGTTAGTGTGATAAAATCGTCCGTGCTTCGTCTGTAGTCCACAACACGTCTATACTGTGTGCATTGCGGCCCAGATGATCATATTAAAATCTTAAGTTATTAACTCGCTTTCATGGTGTTGTGTTAAACATAATTTGTATAATAGCTGTTAGAGGATGATTTCCAAAGAAAATGTATGGCTATTTTTTTCTTTTAAGACTTCATACTTAGTTGTTATAGCTAAAGTAAAAGTGCAGATCTTTAATGAAACTCCTTTTAGACAAGGGTAGATGCAATTTGATGGGTCTTCTTCCTTTTTCAGCTATTTGTGTAGTTGGTTAGCCATTATGAGTTAGATTTAGTTGCTTGATTTTATTAAAGTGTACCTACCTAAATGTAACTTATTTCTTATTTTATTGTGTTAAGTAACTTAGTTGTAGTGATTAAACATTTTAATTCCATTTCATTGTTTTTGTTTGCTAGCTTGCCAGTAAAATTAATAAGTAGTCTGGCAACATTTTATCTAAATTGCAATAATAAGGAATGTGTGGCCTAAGATAACGCCCTCACCATGAGCTTCTAAAGCGGGACATTTTCTGTTGTGCACCGGAAACTGTCCTGCTTGTAGAGTCCATGGACTGTAAACTGTTAAAATATAGCTACAATACTAGATTTTGAAATGTTAAACAGTCCCCAAAAACGGTTTGTTGCACGATATTATGCATTATAGTAATGAAGATAACGTTTAAAATCATATGACACTGGAACTGCTAGCCGCTTCGCTGCCATCTCGGTGTCATTTGAGCCTTAGAGTTCATAGTAAGGCCGCTGGTATCCTTTATGTATGGATTTGAGTCGTGGGCTTGTTAAATATATTATAACACTGCCACCTTAGACAAGTAGCACAACCCTTGACAAATAGAAATCGAATAGATTGAAAAATGTATGGAATTGACATGTATCATAGATTACATAGTCGAAGCATTATGTCATCCCCATACATTTATCATTTTATTCGATTTCTATTCGTCAAGCGTTTTTCCACTTGTCTAAAGGGGTTGATCATATATCTGTGTATACATAAAACCTTATGAAGGTGTATGTTCATATGTTGTATATTCCTGTGTCGTGTAATTGTTAGATTTACATAATTATATTGTATCTACGGTATTGTTGTGTCATATATCGTTTATTTTGAATAAAATTGAGAATGTATGTGTGTTGATTATTAGATTTCTTAACCTATAACTTATATGATAAAAGTTAGTTAATAAATAAATAAAACCAATCCTTAAAAAATCCTAGAACTTACTTCTTCGACTATTGATGAAATTATTTAAGCTGTGCTTAGCCTCTGATTGCGTGTTCCTTTTGTAGTAATTACACGATTGTATTAGACTGAAAATAAAACTTAGGTACTATGCAATCATAGGATGGACTTTCCGCCATATTATGACGTCATGGCTGTAAAAATTATACAGCTTGGAAGGACCGAAGGACACTTTTGAGAATAATTATGGGAATTCATCGATAAAATTTTCACTAAGGCTCTAGACGTCGCTCTAGTCGTGTCAACTGCATTCAAACTGCACTTGAATTGCAATTTGCGGTTGGATTGCAGTTGAAATGCAGTCCGTCTGTCTAGAGCCTAAGAGTCCCGGACAAAGCCTATAATCATAGTACTTCGGACCTCGTCAATAGGTAAGGGAAAAAACAAAATACAATGAACATAAGATATTTTTATTGATTGATATACAATATAATATATTTATCAGTCATAAACAGTGCGGCTGTCAGCATATTGACACCAGAATATTACAGTTATGGTATAAACTAGCTAACAAATATTACTCTCCTGACCGAATTCCGGTAATGGCGGCCTGTTTTAGCTGAGACTAGCCAACTACGCAAGAGATATTATATTGCACAAGTATGCGCGCAAACACAGGTGCACTCCCTATTCCCTCACTCTCATAGTCCGATGGGACGGTAGACCGACACGACCAGAGAGAGATCAGGCACAGGACCAACGGCTTAACGTGCCTTCCGAAGCACGGAGAGGTCTCGACATGGGAAAACGGTCACCCATCGCAAATCTGACCGCTGCGAACACGGCTTAACCTCACAGATCGTTTGATCTGCGCGGTAGCCACGTAGCTACGAGCCCCTCAAGCTAACAAATACTGTTGTAGGCTTCCAATTTTAAGGTATTTCAATCGCATGAGTCGGTTGTAATACAACAATTGTTTTTCAGTAATACTATTTTATAGAGATGCGCCGATTAACCGAATCGGCTCTATCGATTGTAGTGTGGCTTAATCGATTTTCTTTTGATCGAGTTGTCGTTTATATCGATGGTTAATAAAGTTTAATAAATGGTTGTAAAGTTCAGTTCCTTAAATAACTCAGTATTCAATATTACGTGCCTATAATTTAAGACCATAATATTTTATACAGAAGATTTGATTAATACAAAGTTCCGGATTTATTTTTATATGAATTTTCTTTTCAACATTGGTCTTTCATTAATTAATGGAGATTTTATGGCGTTTAGAGCAGGCCTACCCCTTTACGATGAAATCTTAAAGCAGGACAGTATATGATGTTGAAGCGAGACACCGCTACGTGCAGTGTAATGTGGCGTCTCGCTTCTACAACGTAAACTGTCTTGCTTGAAGAGTTCATGGTAGGGGGCTGTAAGATACGATCTGACGCCATTTGAAGCACTTGCGTGAAATGAATCTACAAAAACACCTAAACATACAAGTATCTTCTAGAATAATTTATAATAAATATATATAGTTACATCTACTCATTATAAACAAATCGGCCGGTAACTAAGGTGTTCCGATTTATATTACAGCCCCCCTAGACAAGTGGCAAAACGCTTGACGAACAGATATCGAATAAAATAATCAATGTATGGGGATGACATAATGTTTCGACTACGTTACCGATGACTTATGTCATCCCCATACATTTTTCACTCTATTCCATTTGTTTTCGTGAAGCGTTTTTGTCACTTTTCTAAGGGGGCAGATGTTGATTGTTCATACTATTATTAATTTAACCTAGATATATAAGCTTTACACGACTTTAACACTCTTATTCATAAACGAGGATCATACTGGCATTAACCAAACCCCGTATTAAGTATATTGACATCTCTATTCTTTGATTTACGAATGACATTGACAGGTATAATTTAATACTTGGTGTAAAATTATATTTTTTTATGAATAAGGGGTGTAAATGTACATGATCTGATCCCGTCACGTAAAAAGAACGCTGACCGTTAACTAAATTTTTGGTACTCCAGTCTATTCCAAAGTGTTACGCTAGTAAAGTACCAATAATGATTCTACAATTCTTCTTCTTATCGTATGGTTGATGAACAACCTGGTGTCAGAGTTTAAACCGCCTGTAGGCCTCTGACATGGCTTTACACACCGTTGAAAAATCTCTCAGGTGTGCCGGTTTCCTCACGATGTTTTCCTTCACCGTTTTTAGCAACTGATAATTAATTTATAGTACGCACATGAATTCGAAAAGACATTGGTGCGTGCCGGGATTAGAACTTGCGACCTTTGTCTTGGCAGTCCAACGGTCATACCACTCGGCTATCAGTGCTTTTAAATTTAATTTAATTTAATTCTACAATGAAACAATGACAGTTAATTATAAACCACATTAGCCTAGGAGTTAGGACCATAGAAAGCGACAATATACGAGTGCAAACAGTCGCTTAGCGTTCTTTTCACGTGACCGAAAACTTTTTTTTGTACCTATCGTCACCCTTAACACGTAAATACTAAAAGGGAATTTTAAATTCGATGGATGCGAGCAGCGACACGGTGGCTCAGTTGGTAAGGGTTACGCCACAGTTAGGCGAAGGTCATGGGTTGGAATCCCACTCGTGTCCACCATTATTCATAATTTCCTTTATCAATTTGTGTTAAAGCATTATTTACCAATGTTATCATGGCTTATTTAGTTATTACACGAAGCGATCTTTCAAATAAAATATCATAAAATGTGCGTGAATCCGTCTGTTGTGAGTAATTGTAACAATCAGCCCCCTTACTTATATAAATTGTCATTGTTGAACAATCGGTTAAATAATACCTGTCACTGTCGTTTGCATGTCAAAAAATAGAGATGCTAATAGACTTAACAAGTGGTTATCTTAAAACACATGTTAGCATTGTTTATAAGTTAGAGGGTTGATGTTTAACATCTCAGTCTACCCATGACCATGAAAAATACACCCCGAATACATAACCTCCCCCTTTTGAAGTCAGTTCAAAACTATTTGAAACTCCGCATCGTGTAATAGATATTATAAACCATGATAAAATTTTCAATTTCAATATCTTTTATTCAGGTAAATGTCAGAAGCTTAGTAAATATAAATCAAATACAATTTTGATGAGAGCCATACAATCAAGGGTTTCTATCTATATCTAAAATCCCATGTTCTACGCTAATACATAACAACAATGTGAAGATTCAATGTGAAATTAACGCAATTTAATTCTAATTTAAATATCGAGTAATAGACAATATTATATAACTAAACGCATCAAACTTGCTAGTCTATGGTCTAAACGGAAACAAGTCCATTCTAACAAATATATGAGTATATTCTAAAAATCTGTTTTCTGGTGGGTTATCATAATATTAATAATGATTTACTAGCGCCGATTCAGTCATGATTTCAACTAATCACACTATCTCTATCTTCTATATATCATTGGAAAAGGACAGAAAATAATGTGATCTGTCATTCACGGGAAAATAGACGAGACAATGTCAAATTTGACAGTACTCGATCTCCTATCCCTTCCTAATATTTTTGTCAGAAAGAGATACAGATGTTGTACCTCACGAAGTCCGTTTGTCTCTCGCTGTAGTTGTAACGTGTACTGATAAGCTTGTGTGTGTCGCGTTGCAACCGTGACCGACTGCTCTACAAGTAACACACATTATAACACTGTGCATGTGGAGTGTGCACGCCTGACAACATTCGTAGTCAAACGGACTCTGTGAGATAGAACAGGTCCAATTTATAAACAACAGACTAACAGCCAATAGCAAGGTTATATAAAAACTATCAGTGTATATTGGATAAGCAGATTTATAGGAGATTATTTCCTTGTATAGGGGGTTATAAATAAAGCTAGATTTAAACATTATTAAGTAAGATCCGGCGACGATCACCTTCGCATTTTCCTGTAAAAATAAAAAGAATAAATTAATTTCAAAATCAATATATTGAAGTTAGGTTACCTAATATGTATGTGATGTTAGTAAAACACCCACGATACACGAGTAGTTCGTATAGCGAAAGCGACATTTAAAAATTAACATTATGCCTGTACACCCTAAAGGGGTAGGCAGAGGTGTGCACTTGTGCAGTACACCCACATTCCCCAGTTATGTTACAGTTCCCAATGTAATAGGGGGCGAGCTGACCATTAACCGTGCACAAATCCAGACTTCGTGCTGCTGCCGAGGTTTATAGGGGAAAAACCCCACTGTCCGACTCGGCATTCTAACCCACCTGTTGAGCGGCTTCTCCTTGTAGGTGACGGGCCTCCTGTTCCTGCGGCCGCGCGCCTCGCACACGGAGTCCCCGGGGTGCCCGGGGTCCCCGGGGTGCCCGGGGTCCCCGGGGTCCCCGGCGCCGCTGCCGCTGTCGCTGTCGCGCCCGGCGCTGGCCGCCCGGCTGCGGCGCGAGCTGGGGACGTGGATTGGTGGAAAATTATACATTTTAGGGTTCCCTACCCAAAGGGTAAAACGAAACCCTACTAAGACTCCGCTGTCCGTGTGACCGTCTGTCCGTCTGTCACCAGGCTGTATCTCATTAATGTGACCGTGATAGTTAGACAGTTAAAATTTTTACAAATGATATATTTCTGTTGACGCTGTAACAACAAATACTACAAAACAGAATAAAATATATTTTTAAGAGGGCTGCCATTCAACAAACGTGATTTTTGCCGTTTTTATAGATAATGATACGGAACCCCTCGTGCGCGAGTCCAATTTGCACGTGGCGCTTTTTTTCCTGTTTGAGGTGTTCATATGAACATCACTGAGTCAAAATGTCATGTCTAGCGTCTTGGGATCAAAACTTAATATGCTAATGCGTTATTTTAGCCCTAGGATCCTGATGAACACCACCCATTTTGCATACATTGTGGGGCCCAAAACTTGTTGAACCGTTATCATTTGCTAGACTGAATGTTTGATAGAATATGAGCTGAAAGCCATTTTCATAGGGGCTCACATTTTTTGGTCACCAGTTGGCGCCACTGTCGAGTAAGGTCCTAAAGTATAGTTGATATATAAATAATTTTATGATAATTGCTTCGTGTTTTATTATTTCGTGGACATTTACAACTTTATTCTAAATTGATAAAGGAAATTTGAAAAATTATGGACACGAGCAGGACTTAACCCTGCGACCTTCACCGTACCGTGGCGCTGCCAACTGAACAATCGTGACAGATTTAACATTTAGAAATAAACCCGCGGAGTTTGCCCACAAACAGTGACATTTCAGAGACCTTCGGCTACACTAGCGCCCCTAGCGGTGTATAGTCGAGCCGCAGCCTACCTGTCCGTGTCGTCCAGCAGGCGCGGCTCCGCCCGGCCGGCCCGGCTGCTGCGGCGGCTGCGCTGCTGACCCTCGCGCGCCTCGCACCGGCTTGAAGCGTGGTCGCCCTGATCGGAGTTCATGTCAGACTCTGTTGTCCGGGTTTCACTGTGGAGAGTAGATAATGTAATTATACCAGTTATCTGTGTTCAAAAGACATATTGAGGGAAAAGTCCTGTTTCATCATCCACAAGTAAAGTGTTAAATAGTTACTTCTTTATAAAAGCGAATCGGTAAGTAAAAGTTACGAGTATTTTCTATCGTATCTTGGTTACAGGCCAGTTTATCCCCTGATTAATGCTACTAAGATATTGAGAAAATTCGTATGAGTAGTCACGGGTGACTTTAAGTGGCGGTTAGTCTACTTGACACTTTACTTGTTAATGGTGTAACAGGCCTATAGTGTATGTATTTCTTGAGGAAAGTCATCCGAATTAAATGAAATTTAGTTAGATGTGTAGTTTGACTTAGTGCCTTACTATGTGCTGGCATTGCAGGTTGTTTTTTCGCTGTATTAATCAGCGGATAAACTGGCCTGTAACTAAGATACTCGTAACTTTAACTTGTCAATGAGCGTTAATCAAGAAGTAACTATGAAACATGCCCTAAGTAAGATAAGTATAACAGACTCACGACACTATGACCCTGGAGTCCGTGGCCCCGTTGGGGCTGGGCGCGTCGAAGGTCAGCAGCGCGCGCTTGGCGGGGGAGCCCGCGCCCCCCGCGCTCCCCGCACCGCCCGCGCTCCCCGCGCCCCCCGCGCCCCCCGCCGCCGGGCCCTCCAGCCGCAGCTTGGACACCAGCACCTTCAGCACGCGGCCCGACGTGCTGCGGGGCATGCGGTAATACATTATACTAACAGTCCCGGCATATGTTGTCATCCTGCCCGGAAAAGCAGCGCCACCTACCGGGTCCAATTGTGTTTTCAAACCATCTACGAACCCATTGAAATATACATACAAAATTTCAAACAAATCGGTCGAGCCGTTTAAGAGGAGTTAGGTAACAAACATATATACAGAAAAATTATATATATTACCTAGCGGCCCGCTCCGGCTTTGCACGGGTATAAAATATATATAATAAGTATTTCTCCACTATTTAATGGATGTTATATACATATAAACCGTCCTCTTCAATCACTCTACCTATTAAAAAAAACACATCTAAATCCGTTGCGTAATCTTAAAGATTTAAGCATACATAGGGATATAGGGACAAAGAAAGCGACTTTGTTTTATACTACGCGTACGTAGTGAAGAGATTATTGTTGAAGGAGAATAGTTTCTTATAGGTAAGCTTGTATTCAATAAATACATGATTGGATGATGGAATCCACAGCTTCTCTATTTGCTAAATTAACTTAATTCAGTAAAATACCAGACCAAAAGAAAAAAGAAAAAAAAATATATTCTTGGCAATAGAGCGATTAATTAATACCATCAACACATTTTACATAACGATTAACTTAAAATAGAACCACAAAAATGTCTAACTACAAACGTTGCAGTCTTAACTCGAATCTGGCAGAATAGTTGAAAGCCCGACTCAATTGCCACAAGAAAAAAAAACAATTTTTATAAGTAAGGGGGCCTGTCTTCAATAGGACCTGAAATGAAGAGGTATTCTAGTTCAATCAGTTGCGGGGACGTACCTGTTCCGGCGCGAGGAGGCGGGCCGCGGGGAGTAGCGGGACTGGAGGGGCGTGGCCGGCGGGGGCGGGGAGGGAGGGGAGGACGGGGAGGGCGGGGAGGACGTGCGCTTGCGGCGCCGCACCGTCGGGGAGAACGCGCGGGCGGCGCCCGGGCTGCTCTCCGTCTGGATACAATTACCATGATGTGTGATTAACATTTATAACACATAAGTAATAAACTAAGGATAAAAAAAAAAATAGAAAATAGGATACTTTTTAACTAGATACTGCTATAGTAATAATACAGCTCAACGCCACGGATCGGCGAAGGTCGCGTGTACGAATCCCGCTTGTGTTTATCATTTTTAAATCCTTACTAATATTATAAATGTGAAAGTAACTCTGTCTGTCTGTCACACCTTCACGACTAAACCGCTGGACGGATTTTGATGAAATTTGGCATGCAGAAAATTATTGGCCCGAGAAAGGACGTAGGCTACTTTTTTTTAAATTCAACCCTCTTCTGTTGCAGGACGGATTTTGATGAAAGCAGATTTCATTTTTGTATGGGACTCCGGCCATAACATGTACCTTTTAGCGAAATTGGGAAACTAACTCACTTATTGCACAATAAATCAGGCCTAAATTCACGAAAGAATATTTTTCCTCAATTCTTGGTACTTTTTCCTCTTTTTCGATTAATGTACAAGAGATGGCCGAAAATGAAACATCTCCTTTAGCATGCAGAAAGTTTAAGACCCGAGAAAGGACATAGACAACTATTTTTTAAATTCAACCCTCTAAAATTTTAAATAGGGGCTAACGCGGGTAGCGGCGGGCAAAAGCTAGTTTAAAATAAAGATCTAGAATGTTTTATAAAATCCTTTGCACTTGTCATGTAATACCTCTGTATCTTCAGTCTTCTGGCTCGTTGTGTTCCTAGGAGACTTGCGGCCGCTGAGGTCCAGCTCCGTGGTAGAGTCCGGCTCTAGGTTCACACGACTTTTAGGGCCAGTGTTCTGTAATTAGGTATTTTTTTTTAATATTTATCTTTATAATATAAAATATAAGGACTATGGCGAAATTTTTGTCGACGAATTTTTTTGGGTTCAAATTTTACTTTCTCCTCCTTTACCTTATGGAAAATTACTGCATGTAGCTGGACCGAGGAATCGAACCCAATACCTCAAGCTAAGCAGTCGCGCTTTGCACACACTCGACCAACAAGGCAGTTGAAACCTATTAGGTTAATAAAGCAACAAAATCATGATAAATGACAATTTGACGTCCTCATCGTCTTAATGGCTAAGCGATTGAACTGCTGAGCTAAGGGTTGCGGCTGCAATCCCCGGACAAAAAATTGTGTGATCCGCAGATGTGTGTCTCAAGTCTGTGTTGGTATTTCATGATTGAGAAACGCACCCACGATACAGGAGGAATTCCTAGTGTGGGGCGACGTATTTTTTTATTGTCGTAGGTACCTTGGAGCCCGTAGGCGTGTCGTCCAGCAGCCAGCTGGGCCCCTCCAGCGGGTTGTCGGGCGGCGCGGCCTGCGGGGGGGGCGCACTGCTCCGATGGCTATCCTGGTACTCAAACCGGGGGTTAGTATGTAGCCTTAGTCTAAAATCATAAATTTACATTTAAAACACGCGCGTTTTAGCTCAAATATTTGACACTTCAGTTGCCTCTTTCGAGTACTGTCTTTAACAGTTTAGAGATTCTAAATGCCTCTCTTAAATGTTGTTTTAAACACCTATAGAAGTATAAAAGCCTCCATTTCACATAATTTATAAGGAGAAGCAGCAATACTACACCACAACACGTTTCTAAACGACATTAAGCATGATTCATACCGATAAAAAGGTCACAAACTTATAATTATGTAGGATCTTGAACTGCTTTCACCGTCATGTATTTTACCCAAATTGTAAATGAGAGAATAACCGATCTATATTCATATTTTTTATTTGATTTTGATGCTACTCGTATTCTCATTTTAGGTATATTGTGTAGCTCATTATTCTCTCATACTTAAAATGATTGTTAAACATACCTACAACATATTTTTAAAAGAGTAACTATGGAGTTTCTTGCCGGTTCTTCTCCATAGAAACGACTTTTTGGAACCGTGCAACTAGTTTGACGTTTTGTAAGTGCTCTTTTGTAGCCTATATGAAATAAAAACGTTATGAATATGACTATGACTATGAAGGAAAAATATAAATAGAAATTATTATCATCGTCAGCCGAAAGGCGTCCACTCTTGAACAAAGGCCTCCCCCTTAGAACGCCACAATGAACGACAACTTGCCATTAACATCCACTAGTTGCCCGCAACTCAAATAGAATAATATTATATTGAGAATATTGTCAGTCCACCTAAATGGCAATTAAAATGTAATAAATATCATTTCTAATGTACCTTGTGGGTGGGGTTTCTTCTACTTCCGCTTCTTCTTCACTGACCGCGTGGAGTTTCCGCCTACAATTAAAATAATAAGAATAAACAGATGGATTCCAAAATAAACTTACTACACATATAAATCTAGCATTCTAGCGTCGAGATTTAATAATAAGAGCTAGGTATATCTTGTTATTACTGCTTTAAAGGTGATTTCAGACTTTAAATATTTATTATAAAGTTACCGTATAATAATAAATATTTAAAAGTTATACAATTTATAAAGTTCCCGTAGGAAAGCACTGATAGCCGAGTGGTATAACCGTTGACTGTCTAGTTAAAGGTCGCAAATTCAAACCCCGGCACGCACCATTGTCTTTTCAAATTCATGTGCATATTATAAATTAGTTATCAGTTGCTAAGGACAGTGAAGGAAAACATCGTGAGGAAACCGGCACACCTGAGGGATTGTTCAACGGTGTGTAAAGCCATGTCAGAAGCCTACAGGCGGTTTAAACTCTGACACCAGGTTGTTTATCAACAATACAATAAGAAGATAAAGTTCCCGTTTAGGGCCAGGGCCGCACCCGCCGCGGTTTTGAACCGCAGGATTTTGTGAGTAATCAATACAACTATCTTTACTAGATTTAAAAGACCGTATTATTGTTACAGTAACCGATTTGTTTGTCCCCAAACACGCAGTAAGAACTAGTACAACGGTGGCTTCGAAAAAAAACCGCCATTTGTATTATTTTCATTGTAGGTTGAAAATGACTGCGGTGTAACTGAAGTGCGGCCTCAGCCTAAAGGAATTGTAATGAAATTAGTATGCTCACAATAAGCTAAAAACCTTGAAATATTTTTAATATGCTTATATAAGATCAGTCTACTTACGTATCAAATTCATCTTCTTCTGATATATGACCATCCGACTCCTCTGATCTTTCTGCATCATCTGTAAATAAAAATTTAGTATTACTTAAGCAGCAGCAGCTTATCGTAATCTGCTGCTGGACACCTACGTCCAGTAATCCTGACTTCCCTAGAGGCCTACCTGGATATGGATAATACCAGGATCAGCAACAAATCAGGATAATAAATCAAATTCTATTTTAATCTGCTTTACCTTCTAATCCTAGGTCTTCAACACTGTCATCAGCATTATTAGTCTCAGTTTCCATATTGTTGTTGGGCAGATCCGATATGTCTATCCTTGTCAACGGTATGTACACATCTGAAAAATAACAATGTAAAATTAAAAACTTTAATATGTTCCTTAAAGACTTTTCTAGAAATAGACAATACTACACTTCTATGAACTACATAATTCATGTAATGGATTGTATTCTCAATAATCTTTCCATGTTGCAAATGTATCCCAAAGAATAGAAATGTCAAAAGACTTAAGAAGTGGTTAACTTAAAACACATTTTAGCATTGTTAATAAGTAAGAAGAAATAAAGATAACCACACTAGAATTTTACAATGCGTAATTGTTTAGGAAGGAGTACACTCTATTGTGGGAGACTGGTGACTAAGCTAGGTAACACCCTGTATTTCAGGTCACCAGGTCTCACCCCATTTAAATAGGTTACAATTTAAAACTCTAGAGAGTTGTCTAAGTACTAGTTACCTTGTAACATGTGCATAGGCACAGCCCTCTCCGTTAAACTGCGATTTTGACTTTGATTCGGACTCCTTGGTGCTGCCCCTAAAAATTATAAAATCAATATACAATATACGGTACAATAAAAACGTAAGTTTACCATACCAAATTGATTGGCACCTAAAACTGTGCACACATTAATAGTTTTAATTATGTAATCATTCATTTGTACCGATAATTATATTCATAGTAGATAATCAAACTTACGTGGGTTGCTAGTATTCAACATAGTCCTGCTAAGTGCTACTACTGGCTGTATAGACTGCCCGCCCAACATCATAGGGGGTACTCTATGCACCCTCTCTGATTTCTCTGTACTTGGAGTGCCACCGATAGAACTCCACCGGGGAGATTGGGCATCCAGTTCCTGGCGGTCTCTCATGTACGCTTTGGCTAGTTCCATGCCCTTGGCAATTTCTGCGGAAGCCTTAACCAGGTGTGAGATTGCCTTTTCACTGGCCGCTTGTAATGCAGCATCCAGTTTTCTAGCTTGAAATCCACCATTATTTCTGAGCCTCTGAGAATCATAAAATAAATATACTCAACTATTATTATTTTTTATTTTCAAATACACATCAATTAAAATATACCTAGTGTAATTTACTATAATGGTGACTAAATTATATTTATATTTAAAAAACAAAGCTATTGATTTACTTACTTCATATAAATTTAGAGATCTAAGTTCGGTATTACTATTGTTAAATTCATAGTCTATATTTTTAAGCAACATCTAATACATACGACGGAATAAGATGCCGATATACAATACACTGAAAGCAAAATTGTTATTAAATTTTTGTACTTACGCTTAATTTAAGTCTCAGTTCATTGATTTCTTTCATAAGTGCCAGCTTCTCATCGTCTCTCTGCGCAGCAGTCATCTTCCAGTATTGCACCTTTTGGGCTAGCTCATTATTTGTCTCTTTCAAATCCTTTAGTTCATCTTCTAAAGTCGCCATTGCACTTAACTTTAATACTTAAATAACCAGTATTTAACTGTACCTAAAGTACGAAACAATTAGTCCACAATACGTACACTATAAAATTCACGAAGAAATCATTTTTACGTTTTCATTTTCGACCGAAATTGCACTTATTTCTGAAATTGAAAAACGGCAAAACACATTCCTCGGCAAATTTTGAAATTGACAAAGACAAAGTCAAATAAATGTCAATAAGCGACCAAAGAGAATATAAGACTACGATAGGTAGAATGGTAAAGGCTGTAAAAGATCATCACAGATTATACATACTAATTTTAGGTAGGTATTGTATTGAAGCCCGGTTGAAGGAAAGTCAAACGTCAAGTTCACATAATGTGAAAATGTGTACGAACTAAAAATTGATCTTTACCTATGTCTTTACATGGTCTTTACCCATTTTATTGATTGCTGCAGACCTATTAGCCTGCGGTACATGGCTTTTGCACTATTTCATTTTTATCAAAATAATGCTCGCAGCGCATCGGAGCTGCAGTAATCTGCATGCATCTGATAATGGAAGAAACTTTTAGACTTTAACTTTAAATCTATGATTTTGCCCAAGCAGAATCATAGACAAAAGTGCTTACAGTAAAATAGGTAAAAGACAATAAATTATGTACATAGATATTGACATCAAAGTGTCATTCTGTCCTGTCATACAAGCGTGCATGGTGATAACACGCACGCTTTGAGGTTATATTTAATCACGCTTTATTTAGCGGCATTTTATTTAGTAAATAATGTCGTTCCGCGGTAGAGGTGGCGGCGGCGGTGGTCGAGGTGGATATGGCGGTGGTGGTGGCGGCGGAGGCCGAGGCTTTGGAGGTCGTGGAGGCGGCGGCGGACGAGGCGGCTTCGGTGGACGCGGCGGCGGCCGCGGAGGAAGAGGCGGAGGTGGCGGTGGATATCGCCAACAAGACCAAGGCCCTCCAGAATCAGTGATTCCCCTAGGACACTACGGTTGGACAGTACAAGACGACTTAATCTGCAAGGTGGACATTGAAGACGTGCCGTATTTCAACGCGCCCATCTTCCTAGAAAACAAAGAACAGATCGGAAAAATTGATGAGATCTTCGGCAACCTCCGAGATTACTTCGTGTCTGTGAAAATGGGCGATAATTTCAAAGCAAACAGTTTCAAGGACGGCCAGCAGTTTTACATTGATCCTGCGAAGTTATTGCCCCTGAAGAGGTTCTTGCCACAGCCGCCTGGTGCTAAGAGAGGCGGTGGTCGTGGCAGGGGTGGACCTCGCGGCGGTGGTGGTGGTCGCGGAGGTGGAGGTGGCTTCGGTCGAGGAGGCGGCGGCGGCAGGGGCGGGGCCTTCGGTCGGGGAGGCGGCGGCGGGCGCGGAGGTTTCGGTCGCGGCGGTGGCGGTGGCTACGGAGGCGGCGGCGGCGGCTTCGGCAGGGGAGGTGGCGGCTTTAGAGGAGGACGAGGCGGCCGATAACCCTCAAGTGATGATTAGACAATGGTTAAGTGCATCTAGAGTTAAGGAGTTTGTGTAGTCTAATGTTCTTAAGTATGACATGTAAGAAATAGGATATTGTATTATAAGTAAAACTCCTCGTGTGAAAACCCGTGCTCCTGGAAGTCCAATAGATTACTCTTCTTACTTTTAAACAATGCTAAAATGGGTTTATGTTAACCACTTCTTATAGTCTATGACCTATGACAGGTATAATTCAATCAATTGTTCAGCATTGTCATTTCTTATAAGTATGGGGGTATATCTGTGGTGACCCATGAGTCATAGGCGTTCCATGTGACTTGTGAATCAAGGACACAGGATATCCAACTATAATAATTGAGTAAAAACTTAGGCCTGCATCAAAATTTATAAAAAAAAGGTTATATACCTTGAACAGAACATAACATGGTCTAATATGGCAAAGTATGTGTTTGTTAAGTTTGTATTAACTTACAAAACATGTATAAGCTTACTTAAATGGCATTTAGTTTACTTTGTTTGTAAAAACGGATGTATGGAATCATTAGAATAAACCAACAATACCTCTTACAAATCCGTGTGCCTTATTGATAAGGTTAGAAATAGAATACATTGTGAATTGAAGTTATATTTTATGTATTTAAAGTTACAACTAAGTAATAAGACCTTTTTCCATTTCTTTCACTATGTAACTTAATATACTTCACATAGATTACATTGGTAATTATAATAAATGTTATTGAAACATTGTGAACCCTAAAAATGATGTTAAGAAATAATATAGCTATATTTTAAGATGTATTGGTTTTATTTTCCTCAGTTTGATAGTTGTTCAGTGAAGTGTATATCCAATGAAATAATTAAGGTAATTTAATATTTTGTGGTATGCTAAGTGCAATTTCAAATTATAAAGAAACAGAAAAAAGATAGGTTGATGAATTACAAGCATTCACCATGGATTGGTGGATGCTCTTTGTCATATCAGTGTCTAACAGTTTTCATAGTTTATACATTTGAAATAAGGTATTATAATTATATATTGCTAATGTGCTATCACCTTAATAATAAACTTGACAGTCCTCTTTCAATTAAATTGATTGTCATAAAGATTAATAGAAAAAGTAAGTTATTTTGGAGGTAAAAGATTTAAACTGTCTATGGCTATATAACTTCCCAGATTAACTGAATACTATGGTTACAAAGAGAATGCCACATGTTTCAGATTCCTGACTTGCAGTGAAAAAAGAACAATGTAGATTACAAATTCCATACCACTTTCTTAGAAACAAATAATGATAGCTACAGAGGACTGTTCAAGATAAACTTAATCTATATTATTCTACATTTTCTAATTCAGACTTCCCCCCAGTGGGGCCACTTGGTATGTAATTGTCAGCTAAAGCCTTTCCTCTATGGTTGAAAATGTAAAAAGATGGCAGATTCCGCTGAGTTTCCCATTTAACCATGTTCAATTCAGCAGCAGCTGGTATTTCTCGTAGATTTCCAGCAACGTTGAGCACTCCCCACATCACGGCAAACAAACTCGCAACAGCTTGAACTACAATCTGAAATACGACATCAAATTATAATTATTATAAATGTTACGAATAAACACAATGTCTCATTAACTATTTGTTGTATGACTTACGTCCAGAGGTAATGTGGTGAACTCCTGGGATGTAATGCGAAGGTACGACCGGTCTGTAACATGAGAAGACGAAGGTAAAAACATTGAAGGGAATTATGAAGGAAATGGGGAAAATGAACACCGTAAACACTTACGCTGGGCAGCCGAAAAGGCTGAATGAAATAGTGAAATGAATCCCACTATAACAATTATTTTATGCACCGATGAACCCATTGTGAAATCTTATATTAATGTTCTTTCTGATACTACAAAATCATCAGAATTGACACTTGAACTTAGTTACTGTGACAGTTGACAGTGACAGATTAATGTTCTAAACCAGTAGTTCCCAAACTTATTTTTCTCGTGCACCACTTTCAAAATTAAACTGGTGTCGGTGGACCCCCTGCTGCTACATTCCTACCACATTGTTAAAGTCGACAAAAAATAAAAATTGTGTCGCTTCTGAGTTCCGTCCCTATATTCTGATAGGTTAAAATTTTAAATTTTAAATAAAAACGAAAAATGGTACATTTTATAACATTTTATTAATTAAAAGAAAAGAATTACAAAAAAATAATAATAAGGTAATACTTATAGGTTGTGGACATAATTTTAATTAATGGGAAGGATGTATTTGATGGAGTGTCAGCAAACGATCAATGTTTGGCTTTATTTTTGTGAGCAATAACCGCAAATCCCCCCGCTCTGTGATGTTTAGTTTGCTCCTTTTTTTTGTTAAGAGGTTTGTAACGGCACTAAAACTTCTTTCGACAAGGTATGATGAGGGAAAAGCTATCAAAAATTTCCTTGCGATTTCCCACAGTCCAGGATATTTTTCGTGTATTTCTGCTTGCAGCCAAAATGTTTGGTAGCCTTTTCTAAATTTCACCTTCAGCTCCTCATTGGTGCTTAGCTCAAGCAGCTCCTCTTGTAATAATACATTGGCCACTTCAGTTTCATCAAATGGATTTACGATCCATGGTGGTATATCCATCGTCAGCATATCTTCAAACCTGGTTTTGAAGTCATCATGCAGGGCACTTAAATGTTGACTGTAGGTATGGATATCCTCATCAATAGTTTCTACCTGCGACAAGTTTGGAAATTGAGATAATTCGCGCCGACTAATGTTTTGCTTCATAAATTTCAATTTCCCAAGAAAAGCCGAAATTATCCCCTTTGTTTTTATTAAATTCAGGCTGTCCCCTTGTAACTGCAAGTTAATATCATTAAATTTTTTAAACAAATCTGTCAAATACGCAATGTCTCCTTTGAATTTGATCAAGTTTTCTTTTAAATCTGGATCTCTACTTTCTAAGAACTCTAATACGGAATCGAAAACAGAGTAAAATCTCGTTAAGCATGCACCTTTCGACAACCAGCGTACTTCAGTATGTAAGAGCAGTCGTTGGAAGTCTTCGTCATTTTCGTCGCACAATTGAGCAAATAAACGCGTATTCAATGCATTGCTTCTAATTTTGTTGACAGCGTTTATTATAAAATGAAGAGATTGGTTCAACCTGTCACTTAAATGTTTCGCCACAAGATGTTGTCGGTGGATTACGCAATGAATAGCTGTAAGTCCTGGTATAATTCTTTTGAGATGACTTATAAACCCACGATATCGCCCTACCATTGCAGGAGCTCCGTCTGTTGCCACTGAAATAATGTTTGTAAATGGAATCGATTTTTCCGTAAAAAAATTACTCAGGACATTAAATATTGATTCGCCTTTAGTGTCAGTCTCCAAAGTTCTGGCAAATAGCAATTCTTCGTGAATTTCTTCCTCCATGATAAATCGGACATATGCTAATAATAATGCTTCATTACCGGGTAACGTTGACTCGTCCAGTTGTATAGAAAAATGACTTTTTTGCAGATGATTGCACAAAAAACTTTCGATGTCAGAGCTCATTTCATCAATGCGTCTTTGTACAGTATTGTTACTTAATGGAATTCTTTTTAGTACGTCAAATGGAGATTTGTGCAAAACAGTTTTTAAAACCTCTTCAACAGCGGGTAAAATTAATTGTTCTCCGATAGTGTGCGGTTTTCCAGATTTTGCTATTAGTAATGAGATATTGTAAGATGCCCGCAAGCCATCATCGTTACTTTGAGATGTTGAAGCGAACATGCTGTGCATGGTGGGTCTCTTTTCATATTTTTCCTTCAATGTTTGAAAATATTTTAAATCTTTACCCATTTTATCAGTATGACACCTTTTTAGATGATCTTCGAGCTTTGATGGTTTCATAGAGTCATTGCTTAAAACTTTATTGCATATTAGGCACATGGGCAAGTGTTTATCTGCCTCTGATGGAACAAAACCATATTTCAAATAATCGACACTGTATTGTCGACATTTTTTCTTTGCTGTAGCCATGTTTTGTATCAGTTACCTTCCCTGTAAAAAAAAATGTTATAGTAACCAAGTTTTTATTTGAATATAGGTAGCACAACGCAGCCTTTGTCAGCTTTATATTATTATGATTATCATTATATTGAAAAAGTATTACGGCTTGTAAAGGGACCAACTAATAAACCGCTAAGACAAGTACAGACTTTTTCACGAAGCGATATCAATGTTAAATACCTAATTTACCACAATTTTTTAATAGTAGAAATAAAAATTAGTTTACTCAGTATCGAATATTGATCATATTTGTGTAGGAAAAAATAAAAGTCGAAATCCCAAATTGACCAAAAAAGTGACCATAAAAACAATAACTAAAATTTCATTAAATCAATGAGTTCACGCGCTAGTAGTTTTATAAAACAGTAATTGCTCTGCAATATTGATTTTTCGGCCTTTTTAGAGAGGCAGTCCTCTCGTGAAAAAACAATTGAATAAAACGTGCTGTGTTTGTCTTCAAATCGAAAGAGGACAATTAAAATATCTGTAAGTTACTAAGTTAGCTATATACAATGTGTCCGAGCGATAAGACCGCCCGGCGTTTTTTGAATATTTGTACGAAATCATTAATAATTATATTTACATTTGTGACTTAGCGGCCTTAGTGATTTTATATAAGTAATTTTTTTACTACATTTTAGTTTTGTCTAATGATTTTAATTGATAAATTATGATGTCGGCTAGTCAGTAAACAAAAATAATGGAAAAAGATGAACAAACTTAGGAAATATAGTAAAAAAACTGCAGCACGTCACGCGTCTTTACTTAATTTAATTTTGTACAAATATTCTAAATACGCCGGGCGGTCACTTATCCCTAGGACACATTGTATACAAGCATTTGTTATCAACCGACCAGTACACGAAACAAAATACTTAAGAACTAGGTACAACAAAAAAAAGGTACGTACTTACTTTTCTCCGGCACTAGGAACACTAATATAAATTTTCTCACACCTTCTTTTTCGAAATTCCGGAAACAAATAAATGAGCATGCCTTTGGCATCGAGTATTTATAGTCTTGATCAAGATCATGTCTAAACAAGCACTAAGCATTGTCGGACGGATTGCGCTTTGCAAGTCTGTACACGAAATTGTAATATCGAATACGCAAGTTTGGACAAGTAAGAGTCGCTTGCCAGATTAAAATGTTATCTGCTTAGTTAGGTACTTAAAACAATATAGGTAGGCCCTTATAAAAACTATATGCAGATAAATTTTCGTGGACCCCTATTAACATCTTATGGACCCCCATTTTTTATTGACGCCTACGTAGACCCCCAGCAAGGCTCCCGTGGACCCCTGGGGGTCCACCTGGACCACTTTGGGAATCACTGTTCTAAACAGATGCTTTTACACTAAAATTACTACACACTAAAATTGTATTATCGTACAGAAATAGATACGAAATCATTTGAATAATACAATGTTAATGATGCTTTAATTAATAGTCGCCACTTAATTGGGCTATGTAGGATTTTAATTTAAACAACATACTGATATGATGGTTGAAAATGAAGACGGAGTACGGACAGCGGACAAGCAAGACACATCACTAGTTATTTCAAATTAGCGGCAGCGGCTGGGCGTGTGTATTGTGTTTACTGTTCAGATATTTTCGTGTTTTTGTAACAGAAAGTGCTTTCACAAAAGAAAATGAGTCGACATCCTAGACTAGAAGAATTCCAGATGGATACAAAGCCAGTACATAGGACTGGGAAACAGAAATTTGGCAATTTCTTCTATGATGAAGATACAGGAGCTATTCTGGGACGTACGCCTAAAAGTTGGGGTTAGTGAAACTTTTCAAATGATGTATTTTTCAGGGCATCTTTTAACAATCTTTAATTACATCTGCAACTTTTGATTGACTTTAATTTACAATACTCCTACAACGAACTTGTTTCGAGGGCGTGGCTAATAAGAATTTTGTATGATGCTAACAATAATTTTATTTTTCCAAATAGTCATCAAACATTCGTGTGATAAAATAAGCATCTTATCAAAATTAATATGATCAGTTACAGTACCTAATCTTAAGTGAACATAAATTCAGTAGAAAAAAAAACATTTAAAGAAACTTTTTGAAACATCCAAACTTCACTGAAAAGTTGCAAACTTAACCAAAGTCACATTTAAAATTGTATTTAAACTTGAAGTGTATAAAGGTCAAATTACATCCATTAAAATAAAGCCATAATCCAATTAATTATAAATAAAAACATTCAACCAGTGTAAATAATCCACTTTGAAATGAGGTTGTAATCATAGGTAATCTCCTTAGAAACCTTACAGTAATTAAGTCTGTGCTTTTGGCTACAATTGTGCTCACTCTGCACTATTTAATACTGGTTTAGCTTAAATGTGACACCTTGAAAATTTGGTATCTTTAGTACTGTCTTTATTTATTTTTACTTTAGTTTCAATGCATAACTAGAAACAACTAACATTTTACATGACATCACACCCGTATCCCCTAAAAGGGTAGGCAGAGGTGCAAATATAGTACACCCACCAGTTATGATAAAGGCCATGTAATTCTCAGCTGCTACTGAGAATTACATAATGGAAAAACCCAGTACTACTTTGCCCGGTCCGGGATTGAAACCCAGGACCTCAGGCTCAGCATTTGCCCTTAGCAACCACACACTAGGTTTGGAGATCTCCTTTTAAGCAAGAAATTGCTTGTGATAGGAAAAACATCCAATGAGGCAGCCCAACTAAAATTAATTGTAAACAGATAGATCAGTTCCATCTGGATGTAGTGTGTATAAACATATCATCATCATCAGCCGGAAGACTATATTATTATAACTCACTTATTACATAAAGGGAATAACTATACATCAATGTCATTTTGTTGTAATTATCAACCTAGCTATTTACTTAGCATGAATAATATGAGTGTATTATAAACCAATACTAACTATTAAACTATTGCATTGAATTGCATGAAAATTAAACTACAACACGGGAATTAACGCGAACACAGCATTATAAAGTTAGCTCGAAGTTTCGACCGAGTTGCATCGACCGTGGTCCCAAGCAGACTCGGTCGAAACATCAAGCAAAAATTAAAAACTCGTGTTCTTGTTAGTTCCGTGTCGTAGTTTAACTAGTTTACCATCAATTCAAAAAGAATAAGACGTTCCCTTAGAAACCACTTATGTAAATTCCATTGATAATAAAAATCACCAACGTTTTTGGTTAATTATCCAAACATAATTGCCTTGTTTATGTTTACTGTCTCATAATGGAGATAATAGTTTATCTGGAAGTAATTTTAACCAATAATGATAAGAAAACCTAACTGGAAGTCATAAAAATTATAAAGACATATTCCATTATCTTTTAACGTACTGGTACTGAGAGTAAAACTGTTAATCACAAGGATTCTTTACTAATATTGTAGATATAAAACTATATGTCCGTTTTTTTGTTATTTAAATAAACCACTGCACCAAATAAGACAAAATTTTGTACAGATATAGGCCAAAAGGAAAAATATGGGCAATATTAGTAGGGATGTAACGGAGGCCTTCTTAACGGAGGCGGAGGCGGATGCGAAGGCGATGAGTTTAACTTCCGCGGATGCGGAGGTTAACGGAAGCGAAGGCGAAGGTGAAAGTGGATGTAAATAAAATAGTAATTTAAGGTTCAAAAGTTTTTATATTAAATACTTAACACTTAAGTAAACATTTGAAACAAAAAGTAAACATTTTAAGTTAACTTTTTTGTAATCAAAATTAAGGAGAGGTAAATTAAATTTGACAAACAATAGTTTTGCGGCTTTATCACCTTCCAAACGATTTCTAAGGGATTCATAAAGTAATCTGTAACTCCGTTACAACTACGCAAAAATTGTGCGGAGGCGGAAGCGGAGGCGAAGGTACGATTTCTTGCGGAACTTCCGCAGTAACGGAGGCGGAGGCGAAGTTCCGTTACAACCCTAAATATTAGTCATGTTTAAAGTTATTTAATGTGGGTAACCTTTTTGTTAGTTTAGGAGCTATTTAATAACTGTATAAACTTATAATACAGCACAAGACAAATATATCTTAATTAAATATTACATGAATCACATTGTGACAATTGTTGCTAATAATGAAAGCTACGTAATATAAAGAAAAATACTTCAATAACTAGAGTATAATTTGCAGTAAGCGGCCAATAATCCAAATATTCTTTAGGACTATTTGTTTCTACAACAAAATAACTTACACATACACCTCATAATATGCACCACCTCATTACAGATACACCAAATAACATACACCACAAAATAACTTGTTGACAATACCTTATGACACAAAGTAAATACAGCACTGTTCTAAAGTGAAAAAATAACTACTAAAATGTAAAATTCAAGTCCTGTTCATGTCCATCAATTTTAAAATTTCCTTTATTCTTTTAAAATGTATTATTTCTTTGTTCTTGCAGGTAAAATCCTTATCTTTTACGCCATCTTCTACGCTGCGCTGATAGGTCTTTTCGCGATCTGCATGGTGACGTTTCTGCAGCACTTCATTAACCCTCGCGTGCCGCGCCTGCAGCAGGAGTACAGCGTCATCGGCTCCAGCCCAGGGTTAGGCTTCCGGCCGCTGCCGCCAGATGTCAGGAGCACGCTTATATGGTATAAGGGAACAGGATACGACAGTTACAAGTACTGGGAAGACCAGCTCATTGATTTCTTGTCTGGTGAGTGATTTATCGAATAGAATATCTCTTTAATAGGGTATTTTACACCAAGTAAGAAAAAATATAAAATTGCATGTTTATGATAGATTTCGTTAAAAGTAAACAAGAAACATCGGTATTTGTTCATATAAAATAAAGCAATTAAAAATTTTATATCTCAATTTTTAAAATAGTTTTTTTTATCTGTTCTTCAAATGTCTAAAACGATATCCGCCTTATTGATGCCGTATAATTTTAAGCTCTGCCGTGTTGTTCACTAACCGAGTGACGTCACGAGCCGAAAAGCATGGCGGTTAGCGATTCTACGCAAAAATTCTAAATTTTAAATAGAAATAAGAATTTAAGTCATTTCCCAGTTGAACTGGACTATCAGTTGTGAAATAACGGTGAAGGAAAAGAAGATTTTTCAACGGTGTGTAAAGCCATGTCGGGGGCCTGCAGGCGGATTAAACTCTGACACCAGGTTGTTCATCAACCATACGATAAGCAGAAGAAGTTGTGAAAGATAAAGACAGCCTAAGGGTCACTACATATCCGACGGAAAATGCGTGGCGTATTATCGGTAGCGTAACGTCAGAACAAACAAGTCACACTAATATGTGAGAGACGAAAGCTTGTGTGTGTCTGTATGTTTGTTATTTCTTCACGCTCAAACGGCTGGACCAATTTTAATAAAATTGGGTATGGAGGTAGCTGGTACCCTGAATTAACACATAGGCTACTTTTTATCCCGAAAAATGTAGCGGGTAACACCGCAGAACACAGCTAGTAAAGCATACCTTTACGACTTCCAGTGTACAAAAAGAAGGGTCAGACGGCGGGCGCGGGCCAGAACATCTTCAACTGTAACTTCAAGAACCTCCCGCCCCCGGGCAAGGTGTGCGACGTGGACATCCGGGGCTGGGACCCCTGCATCGACGAGAACCACTTCTCCTTCCACAAGTCTTCGCCTTGCATTTTCCTGAAGCTGAATAAGTCAGTATCATTTGTGTTATTTACTTACATATTATTTACTTTAAATTCCTTCCTGAACTAAATTGATAAAGGAAATTTGAAAAATGATGGACACGAGCAGGACTTGAACCTGCGACCTTCGCCGTACCGTGGCGCTGCTCTAACCAACTAAGCCATCGTGTCACTGCTCGCACCCATCGAATTTCAAGTTCCCTTTTAGTATTTACGTCTTAAGGGTGACGTCAGGTATTATCTGTTAGAATCTATGATAACCAACTCAGTGACATATAAATTTGGGTTGGTATTATCGTTTCAGTGATTTATAGCTGTAAAGGTATAACACTGAGTTGGTAATCATAGATTCCGACTCTGCTGCGTAACCAGCTCATGAAAAAGGGCTCCGTTCGAGTTCGAAACTAGTCGGGCATGCCCAAATACACACGTGAGTAAACATTAATAACGCAACGCACACACGCACACACCCTCACACACACACTACACAATCATATAGTTAGCACACATAATATTATAAGCTCAATACTGTTCCAATAAATGATTTTGATTTGATTTGATTTTGAATATGGATAACACTCGCGAAACTTATTATATTAATATGTTATTTTATTATAGTATATTACATGTTTACATGTAAGTAATATATGTCTAAAATTTTATTCAAGACTGCTTGATAGTCCGACTTGTTTGGACTCAAACGGAGCACTTATTTATAAGCTTGTGAAGTGGCGGGGTCGCATTCCTTAGAACCGAAAAATAATAAGTAATATTTACATACATAACATCACGCCTGTATTCCCCGAAGGGGTAGGCAGAGGTGTACATATAGTACACCCACATTTCGCCAGCTATGTTGTAAGTCCCAATGTAATAGGGGGCGAGCCTATAGCCATCAACCGGGCACAAATCCAGACTCCGTTCTGCTACTGAGAATTACCTAATGGAAAACTCAGTAACACTTTGCCCGACCCGGGATTTGAACCCAGGACCTCTTGCTCAGCAGTCGCGCTTAGCGACCACTAGACCAAGTAATATTTATTTATTTATTATAACGCACATCGACAACATAAATATAAACTTAAAAAAAAACATTGCATAGGTTTTGGGCATGTATTGCCAACTATGTCGAGCATACATATCAAAAAAATATCATGGTAAACTCTCACGAAAGATTTAATTGTAAACTAACTCGACGACCCAATTGATGCAGTGGAGACTGCTGCGCCAGGGATTGCGGGTTCGACTGCCGCATGGGACCAAAAATTGTATGATCCGCAGACGTTTTCCCCGAGTCTGGCTGTTTGCATATTATTGAATATTTCATGTTTGTGAAACGCACCCACGATACAGGAGAACTTCACAGGGCGAGGCGACGTTTAAAAAAAAAACAATGCTGAAATTGATTGCCTAGCTGTTCAATCATTCCCTGACTGTATAAGGTTTTTAATCTTGAAGGTTAGTCACTGTTATCTTATAACGACAGGATATACGGCTGGCGTCCAGAGTTCTACAACGACACGCAGCACCTGCCGCAGGAGATGCCGGTGGAGCTGCAGACACACATCAGGAACATCACCAGCTACAACAGGGACTATGTGAGTACATACTACGTACACTCAGGCTTTCAGACCACTCACACAATCTCACTTATGTAATGTACCTAGCCTAATAGTCACCCCTGTTAGCTATCACAATCGAGAATTTTTGTTAGAGAAAAAGTTGGACGTCTCATCAAAATGAGGCTACTCACGGAAAATTAGCTTGATAGTAAAATGGTCCGTGGATCCCTGACTATAAGATTTCCAAATAATGTAAAATGGAGTAAAGATCAATAGTTATATTTTGATAGTTATAAAATTGTTACCTCGTTGGTCTGGTGGTTTCGCTAGTTATGTTGTAAGTCCCAATGTAATAGGGGGCGAGCCTATTGCCATCAACCGGGCACAAATACAGACTCCGTGCTGCTACTGAGAATGACCTAATGAAAAACTCAGTAACACTTTGCCCGACCCGGGATTTGAACCCAGGACCTCTTGCTCAGCAGTCGCGCTTAGCGACCATTAGACCCACGAAGCAGTGTTTATTATAGAATTGTTTATAAAATAATAATAAGTAACAACTTCTTTGTCGCATAAGGTTGAAAACCTGTAATGACGATGGTAAGTGAGAGTGTAAATAAATAAATAACTATTGTCAGGCTAACATGGTGTGGGTGTCCTGCCACGGGGAGACTCCTGCTGACAAGGAGAACATCGGCCCCATCAGCTACCTGCCCTTCCCGGGCTTCCCCGGCTACTTCTACCCCTATGAGAACGCGGAGGGCTACCTCAGTCCACTAGTCGCTATACATCTGCAAAGACCTAGAAGTAAGTACTTTTGTACGGAAGATGTCCACTGTTGAACGATGGCCTCCCCCTTTTAGAAGGGGGGAGGTTGCCATAATCCCCACGCTTGGCAAGCGGCTTGGGGATCGCAGTGTTGGTGGTCAAGCAACAGAAGATGCTGCTGCTCATCTTCTGGATTTTCCCTTAGTCGCCTCTTACACTAGGTTGTTCATCAACCATACGATGCGAAGAAGAAGCAATAGAGACTAACTTATACCTTTTCTGTGAGATAAGAGGCGTTTGCCCAGCAGTGGGACGGTTAAAAGTTACTACAATCTTATGTTACTTTCCAGCTGGTATCCTGATAAACATAGAGTGTCGCGCCTGGGCCAAAAATATCAAGTACGACAGGAGAGAACGACTGGGAGTCGTCCATTTTGAACTGATGATCGAATAGGTACTGTCGCATCAACAAAGTCCGTCCAATGTGTCTACTAAGGGTTAAAGATAGTAAATAGTATTCAGCGTGTGGAGAGGTAATGTTTTTTTATATACATTAATATATATAAAAAAAAAAAAACAGATTATCGTATGATACTGATATAAATTTAAATGACAGGTTATTCCTTACCGTTTTGCTGACTGTACATTAGTACTATTTAGTTATAATAGTGTTAGTGCGGTCCGAACCACCGCACTGTGTTACTCTATTTCACCGCGTGCGACGGCAAACGTAACCAGCTGCATAGATGCTATTAACAATAATGTGCGGCGGTCTGTCGTACGATCGGATATGGACTGCACCAAAGTCGCGGTGCGGACCGCACTAAGTTCAAATGTCTGTTACGAGTTAATAAATAAAGATTTATGTATAGAATGTGACAGATATTCTTGTGTAAGTCTACACATTTGTGTATCAGCGATTTGTAGCGCTCGCCGCGCTCTGAACTCACTCGCTAATCGCCAGTTAGATAGTAGCCTAACCTCGAAATCAATGAATGAGTAATTTTTCGTCTAAAACATATAGCAGAAGATAAACAACATTGCTGGACCTTGACTTCTAGGGCCACATCTAGCCGAGTAACCAAGATCCATAAGGTCCGATGTTTAGCATCATTTGGGGTATAAATTTACTTACTTTATCAGTAGGCAGAATAGACAAAACCAAGAAACTCATGAGTTTAGAATATAGTTTTAATTATTGTGTGTGAAAATTGTCTTTGTGAAGCGGTCTTTTAGACCAGTTGGACATTGATATGTATTTTTGGATTGAACTATTTGCCAGTGTGTATAAATATATATTTTGATGTGTTTAGGTTAGAATTAGTAAGAACTATGTGTGAGCGAGACAGGTGCTCCATGCTCGTTTCTTCTCTGTTTAAGAAGTTTTTTATAGCCTTTAGCTAGCGGTTCGATGCAGTTGGGTATTTGACACCATGAACCATAAATTTCAAGTCTAAAAAAAATACTGCCTTGCTTTGGCACTGAATATCTGATAAATTTCTATAAAATTAAATTGATTTTTCGTTGCTTCAAAATTAATAAATAGTAAGTCAATTGAGTTGACAAATTAGTGGCTTCACAGGTCCAGTCGTCCTTTTGCCATACAAAACTATGAAGAAATCATAAATCATAAAAGTGACTTTGAGGGAATAGTTTTTCGACAGCTTGCAAATATTATGACAATTAATTGCTGGTGTCAAATACCCAATTAAGTAGGCTGGAACTTTCATCATCATCACGAGCCAAAAGACGTCCACTGTTGGATAAAGGCCTTAAATAGGGGGGGTTGCTATAATCCCCACGCTTGGCAAGCGGCTTGGAGATCCCAGTGTTGGTGGTCAATATACAGAAGACGCTGCTGCCCATCTTCTGGTTTTTTCCCTTAGTCGCCTCTAACGACACCCACGGGAGGAAAGGGGGTGGTCAATTCTAGGCCGGATACCACACGGCTGGAATTGGGATATCGATTCTATTGTTTACATCACGCCTTCTACACCTTAAGGGATGGGCAAAGATGTTCTATATCAAGAGTTTATAAAATTATAATTATAATTTCACATTCCGCCCCCTAATTAGTCCCGTAGATCGGGCGCTGGAAGAAATTTCAGTGTGCAAAATATGAGGACCGCATTGAAAATTATTTTAAACTCAGAAAAGCTTACAAATAAGGATTCAGCCCCATAGACAAGTTGCTAAACGCTTGACGAATAGAAATCGAATATAATGAAAAATATATGGGTTTGACATATGTCATCGATAACATAGTCGAAACATTATGACGACCTGATTGGCGCAGTGGCTAAGCGATTAGATTGCTGCGCTAAGGGTTGCGGGTTCGATTCCCGCACGGGGCAAAAATTTGTGCGATCCACATTTGATTGTCCCGAGTCTGGGTGTTTGTGTATGTGAAATTTCATGTTTGTGAAACGCACCCACGACACAGGAGAAATTCCTAGTGTGGGGCGACGTTTAAAAAAAAAAAATTATGTCATCACCATACATTTATCATTCTATTCGATTTCTGGGGGGCTGATGTTCAATGGAATCAGGCTTATACGACGATACTATATTCATGATATTATGTATAATATTTCTTATATATTTATAAGGATGTAAAAGACTTAAATCTGATAGAATCTCCGGCAGTTGCTATTTACTTACCTAGTATAGTTTTAACGGCAGTTGTAATCAAATATTTAATATATTGCCTACCTTAAGTAGGAATACTACTTATGCCATGTAAGGCCCAGGCCGCACTACGATTAAACCGCGTGCCAAGGAAGCTCATACAATCGGCCGCGTGGGAAAAAACCGCAAGTGCGATAACACCCATTAAAATAAATCTCTTTTACCCACAAAACATTGAGGACCGTTTAATATTTTTCGTGGATGCTCGGCCGCTTGAATTCATTTCCTTTTGTCACATAATCGTGCGGTTAAAAACCGCGGCGGTTAAACCGTAGTGCGGCTTAGGCCTAAAATGGTGTCTCCGTCCAGTGAAAGACATTTTTATAATATATACTTATTTTCTATGTAGTGTGTTTTAATTAGATTATAAGAAAATGTACTGTAATACCAATATTGATATTTTTACGCATTTATTTTGTTTGCTGCTATTATTATAAGTTTACTAAAATTGTCCATACATAAAGACAGACTTTTACAACGCAACTATATTTAGATTATTAATTAATTAAATGACATTATAAAAGCATCTGCGTGAGCTTAACCTACAGACGGCGCACGCGCATTTCTTTTCGCAGTCGCGTCGCGTGCGCTTTAACTGACGTAATTATACAATAATGCCGAATTTTATCCGAATGTTTCTCTTACATTAAGACTGATATTTTACTGAACGATAGACAGCTTTCTATATATTTTGTACTTATACACTCTTATACAGATACTACACGTGTTACCCTTGTCCGGTGACGGAAGGGATTTTATTTTTAATCCGTATACCTATAGACAAAAGGCTAATATTTGTTTTCTAAATTGATAATGGAACTTGAAAATGATGAACACGAGCAGGACTTGAACCTGCGACCTTCGCCGTATTGAGGCCAAACCAACTGATTGTGTCGCTGCTCGCACCCATCGAATTTCAAGTTCCCTTTTAGTATTTACGTCTTAAGGGTGACGTCAGGTACTATCTGTTGGAATCTACGATTACCAACTGAAACGATGCTACCAACCCAAATTATTTTATATTATATATTTTTCAAGTTCCCTTTATCTATTTAGATTCAAGCTTAGCATGGGCAACATGCTTAAATGGCACCTAAAGTTAAATTTTTTTTACCAATGTTAATATACTTACTATGTTTACAGATGTTGTACCTCACGAAGTCCGTTTGTCTCTCGCTGTAGTTGTAACGTGTACTGATAAGCTTGTGTGTGTCGCGTCGCAACCGTGACCGAGCGCTCTACAAGTAACACACACTACAACAATGTGCATGTGGAGTGTGCACGCCTGACAACATTCGTAGTCAAACGGACTTCGTGAGATGGGACATCTATACCAGGTTGATAATATATTTTTTTAATTGATTAAGATAAATTGAAAAATTATGGACACGAGCGGGACTTGAACCCGTGACCTTCGTCGTACCGTGGCGCTGCTCTAACCAACTGAGCCACCGTGTCGCGGGTTCAAGTCCTTCTTGTGTTCACCATTTTTCAAATTTCCTTTATCAATTTAGATTCAAGCTTAGCATGGGCAACATAATTAATGGCACCAAATGCCTTTTTTTTGTATAATTTAGACCCCGAGTGGTATTTGAACCCATGACCTTCGCCACCGTGGCGACTGTTCTTCTAACTGAGCTACCGTATGGTAACCTTGTTTTTTGTTAAATATATTTATATTTTACGTTTTTTGTACTACTACTTACAAAATTGTTTTATATTTTCTTATACTTACTCCTGAAAAGACAGATAGAATCTCAACTAAACTAATATCCGTCCATTTGTATTGTTTATATAACGTATGTATATTATGTATAGATGTAAGTCCTGTATGCAATTTTAAGCATTATCGTAAGGCAATTAAGTGTATATTAGAGTGAACGATTTCTGTCCATATCGAAGTGCCTGGAATGTACTTTAAGCAATAAATTTATGATAGTAATTAGTGTTTTATTAATCCTTAATTTATTTTTACTATGTATTTGTATCTAATACTTTCGTAAAATTAAGTGAGAGCGGGAGTGGGCAGTCTGGCTCGCTAATAAACTCGGCGGTTCGTGTCTCACTCTTTGCGCAATCGAAACATTGCAAATCAGCGATTTAATAGAGTTGTAAATATCGGATAGTTGGTTCTACAGCCCCCTTACCATGAACTCTTAAAGCAAGGCAGTTGAAGACGTGGAAGCGAGACGCCGTATTACACTGCACGTAGCGGCGCGGCGTCTCGCTTCCTTATCGTAAACTGTCCTGGTTTAAGAGTTCATGGTAGGGGGTCTGTACTATAATTTCTTAGATGTATGCAGTCTATCTAGAGTGAGTTTTAGACAGTCTGTTAATTAAGAATGCTTTCTAAAACTCATTCTCTTGACCTTGTAGAAGCGAGGGTGAGTTTAATTATTTTACATATCCTGGAGAGTTCTAGAGGTTTAATTAATATTAATAATAATATGTAGTTAGTGTTTAAATATACTCACTTTAAGAACTACGAATTATAATAAAGGTAATCCTATACATTAGTCATTAAAATCTCCATTAACTACAACCACTAACGATTCATCATCATCATCAGGCGGAAGACGTCCACTGCTTGACAAAGGCCTTCCCCATAAAAGGGGGGGGGGGGGGGGGGGGTGCCATAATCCCCACGCTTGGCAAACATGAAATATCACATACACAATCACACAGACTCGGAACAAACATCTGCGGTTCACACAATTTTTGCCTCGTGCGGGAATCGAACCCGCAACCCTTAGCGCAGCAGTCCAATCGCTTAGCTACTGCGCCGATCAGCCCCCTTACCATTAACTCTTAAAGCAGGACAGTTTAAGACGTGGAAGCGAGACCTCATCGTAAACTGTCCTGTTTAGAGTTCATGGTAGGGGGGCTGGTCATCATTCCCTGTCGGCTTTATTGTTGCAGTGATGTTTCTTTCTGGCGGTAACTTATAATTTGAATGGTATAAAAACTCGACCGGTTGGCGACCGTTTGACTATAAAGGTAAAGCTTACAATTTTATGAATAACTAGCTGTGCCCGCGACTCCGTCCGCGTGGTCATTCGGAAACAGCAAAATTGGATTATATTTAGTAGTTTTTACGCCAAGCCCTACTGTTTTATTACATGTATGTAAAGATAGACTTAACTTTTTTGTTTGTGAACCGAATTAAACACTAAATGTTATGGGAAGCTTGTCACAATACATCAGTGAAAACCGCGTTCAAATCGGTTTAGTCCTTTTTGAGATTAGCGGGTACAAACGCACAGACAAAAAATTAAAAAACTATATTTTTGGCTTCTGTAACATAAATATAGTGTATAAATTGTGTTTCTTTTTTAATATTGAACGTACAGACACGGGTCGTTTACGATTTTATTATATGTATAGATATAGATTTAAATCCCTATTCAGTTCTTTTGTAAGTATTTTAGTAGGATACATCAAGGTTAGTTCTCTTTTGTACCAGCGTTCAGTGGATCGATGCAAATCTGTACAAAGGTGTTCGCTCAATAGACATCAGTATTAAAATGTAAATAAGTAGGTACCTAAACTTCCGACCTGCCTATGTATTGTAAATCGTAGAAGGCAAGTTTATGTAAAATACATATACGTAAAATCGTTTTAAAAAAATTAAGAAAAATGTTTTTATTTATTTAACACTGACACAAGACACAAAAACAAAAAAAAAGATGGAAGCATATCGAAACAAAAACTTAAAAAAGAACATAAGAGATAATTATTGTAATTTTTTAAAGAACTGATTTCAAATGGTACCTAACCTAACTACCTAGATCTTCTTTGATCTTTAACAAAAAATCTAGATATCTACTATCTTTAAGATCTTAAACAAGAAAACCTCAATCTACATGTATATATATCAAAATATCCAAATAGGGATGATATTATTTTGTTAAAATTCATTTTAATTTTAAGATCAGTTCATTTATTGTATTAATGAACTTTAAGATCGGTTCGCAAGGTAAAGGTATGCAGAAAACCACTGAAGATTATACAAAAAAATATTACAAAAAGTGGATAATGAACTTTCGTCCTTCGAAGTCAGTTAAAAACACACCTACTCGTGTTGTCGGGACGCATGCGCAATGAGGTGGTCCAAAACAGTCCGTGTTGGATAGACGGGTATGGGTGCATATGTATCTGGCCACAAAAACCATTTCATATGGTAAGCTAGTAATCCACACATGGTCCCCTACTCGTAGCAGCTGCAGTCATGTTGTTGACTCGGGCTTTTTGTGAAATTTCTAGGAATGTTTAACTGTAATTTTTTTGCTAGGATTTTTTTATAGTTAGCGATTGGAAATAACTTGATTCTGACACGTAAAAAGTAATTTTTTATATAATTATGAAGCACTAGGACACGGTGGTGAGTTTTAATAAATGATAAATGATTTTATTTCTGCAAATAGTCCTAAAAACACTTTTACACGTCATTTTTTTTTAAACTAGATAGATGGTGTCCGCATTTCCTAACTGACTACCTCTGAGAAGAAACACCGAAACAAATATTAGGTATTGACGCTCAAAAACTACCTAGATACTATTTTATCCTAACTAGCTTACCCAGTAAACCTCGTACCTACTTCTCATCATATAAACCTTCCCCGGACTTCCACGAATATTTCGAAAACAAATTTAGCCAAATCGGTCCAGTCGTTCTCAAGTTATGGCATGACCAAGTTAAACAGAAATTCGTTTTGAGATTTGCTTTCGCTTATCATATTTATTATTAGTGCCGTGTGGTATCCGGCCTAGAATTGACCACCCCCTTTCCTCCCGTGGGTGTCGTAAGAGGCGACTAAGGGAAAATTCAGAAGATGGGCAGCAGCGTCTTCTGTAACTCCATCACCAATACTGCGATCCCCAAGCCGCTTGCCAAGCGTGGGGATTATGGCAAACCCCCCCGCCTTAACGGGGAGGCCTATGTTCAACAGTGGACGTCTTTGGCTGATGATGATGATGATTTATTATTATTACATTACATATATACATTATTTAGGCACACAAACGTAGGGAGATTAGGCAATATTACGGAGAAACCTTTTCCCAGCTGTCTAGGTGATACCTAAGGCTTAGAACAAAAACAACAAAATTTTGTGCATACGAACGATGCATTAGGAGCTTTGAAGAAACCTCTGCAATTTAATTATCTGCATCTTGACGTAGATGATGTATTTAAGTTGAATGTACATTGCCCATATGTATTCAGCGTGAAGTTTTTCAACTCTGACATATTTTTCGATTCGCTTCTTGTTTTTTGTAAAAGTGTTAGATTATTTTTAAATCATAGATAGATGTTAAGTTCTGTTTAATTTTGTTCAATGTTTAATTTTAGATACTACTATATTGTTTAAATTTAAGTTCGTTATGTTATTCATAAAAAATTATAGCATGTAAGCGATTTGGTGTAGAACTGTAAGCTTATATTGTTTTTCAAGTAAATAAATATAAAACTCGTAACATAAACACGTGCCATTGGGATCGTCCTATTTATAACAACAGAGTTCATTTGCGATACTCTAGGTACTTTTATAATCGGATTGTTTTTATTGTTTCAAGGTATGTTAAAACAGTCATCATCATCTTTAGCCGGAAGACGTCCACTGTTGAATAAAGGCCTCCCCCTTAGAACGCCACAATGAACAAATGTCAAGTTGTCGTTCATTGTGGCTTTAAAACAGTTATAACTTATTATTATCTGTTCAAAACTTACTTACTATACTTAATTAAACCCTAAAATTAATGGATCACTGAGATAACTTTAGATTTTTACATAAATGCACATTAAAACTAATGTAGGCATATTCTTTTGTACATAAATAAGAAAAACTACATCCAATTACCTTAAATCGATCACTGAAAACCCGACATTAACAGCACCACTAATTTCCCACTAAACCGCAACACGAGAGCATGCGTACGCGCAGTATACCCGACACCGTCGCGAATGACGGTCGCGCATGATTCGCTTGTAAACTTAAGACGGTTCCGCTTCGCGTATACTCGGGCAATATGGCCAGCAAGGCGAATGGGATCGAGGAGTCATGGGTACGGGCACCTCCTCCACCAGGCACCTTCATGTCCAGAATGATGAATGCGATCTACAATCCAGAAGAGAAGAGCTTCTTAGGACGGACGCCGAAAAGATGGGGTACGTATCAAAAACTAAGATCCCGGGCTTTGGTTATAAACAAAAGATGTAAGCGGTTTATAACTTATCTCCATACGGAATAGTGATTTTGAGAAGGTAAAAAACAACTTGAATTTTAAAGGAGTTTGTTTCTGATAGTCTATGGTTTCATTGAAAGAATTATGGCGCGTAAACTGAAAGTTTTATGTTATTTTGCGACCATTATGAAAGAATGTTGAGTGTAGTTTTTCTGTAATATTGGTGATTTTAATTCCACATCTACTACCTAAATAATTACTCTTTTGTTTTCTTAACAATAATGAAACCAACAGACTGTTTCATGTAGTTTTGTGTATAGGTTCAATATTTATGTAAATAAGTATTTAAATACGAGAATTAGACGTCCAAACTTCTATGACTCTCTGGTTTTTAATTATTATAGCCTTTGATTATAGCTGATCTAAGATTATAGCCTTCGATATTAAATATAGGATATATTTCAGTAATTTTGCGATGTCTATGAGGTATTCTGTGTTCTGAATATTATTTATTCGCAGTTAGAATTTAACTACAACTTAGCAATTTAGTTTTAAGTTTGTATTTTTTTTTTAAAGTCGCCCCACACTATGAATCTCTTCTGTATCGTATGCGTTTCACAAACATGGAATTTCACTTACACAAACACTTAGACTCGGGACACACTTTTGACCCGTGCGGGAACCCGCAACCCTTAGCACAGCAGTCCAATCGGTTAGCCACTGAACTAATCAGACCGTCGCGCGTCGTTGAATTTCATCACCAATATTTAAAACACAAATCTATAGCAAATCAAGTTAAAAAATCTAAACAATTTCCTGTGGATATAATAGATTATACATTTATAGTCTTCGGTTTACGTATGTCTATTTTTCCATGATGACACTGTATCCGTGCCTATTCCTATCGCTTCTGAAGCTGTAATCGAACGGAACAAAAACCTTTTGAACTTGAACCTCGGGTTCAACTTATCACAACACCGACTCGAGTTCAAGTTCATAAGATTATGTGCACCTGTACATATGTGTACATTACATTGTTGCAGTTATATTAAAGTAACGAGAGCAATATTTACTAACTGACCTGACTTGATAGGCTAAGCGATTGGACTGCTGCGCTAAGGGTTGCGGGTTCGATTCCCGCACGAGACAAAACAATTGTGTGATACGCAGATGTTTGTCTCGGGTCTGGGTGTTTGTGTATGTGAAAATTCATGTTCGTGAAACGCACCCACGATACTGAAGAAATCCTAGTAAAGGGGCAACGATTTTTATCTTTTTATGACGATTAAGTCTTCATTCTCAGAGCCTCCACAACATAATTACGTTGAGTGGAAGGTGTCATTCGATGTTCTAAGATATCGAAAGACCCCGTCCATATTCCTTAGTAACCCAACGTTACCAAGCGCCCCAATCATGCCTAGAAGTACATCCTCTATAAACACCGTCTGGCAATTGGCTAGCCACCGGACATAACCTCAATCATAAAATGAAATAACCTATAAATGTCCATAGTTACTCTGCTCCCCCACAGACAAAGAGTTCCCTCCGGTCGGGGGAGCTGCCCATCTTCCTACTGATCTTCGAGGTTGTTTTAGTCATTAAGGAGACTGGAGTGGGGTCTAGAACGCACTAAATCAGCTCCTAATAGTGACATATTTGACTTTTGAGTGGGTTAAAAACTTATTTTTTATGTTGTTGTGTAGTTATATGCATGGGAAGTAGAATACAGTACCTATTGAAAATAGTAGTAACCGAACTCAGAGACATGATGACTTAAACTATCACTAAGTAAAGGTTTCCTTTGTGAATTATTTACTTACCCCCTTACTTTTAATATGTATAAACGATGCTAACATGTGTTTTAAGATAACCACTTGTTAAGTCTATTGGCATCTCTATTTTTTGACATGCAAACGACAGTGACAGGTATAATTTATATTATATATATACATATATTAAGGTCGTGGTTGCCTAGTGGTTGACATACCGGATTTCTATGCACGAGGTTGCAGGTTCAAACCCAGGCAAGTATCAATGTGACTTTTTCAATGTCATAAATACTTTCTTAGATATTCTAGGACACCACTGACTAACGGTGACGGAAAATATCGTAAGGAAACCTGGATTTAATTATCTGAAATCGCCAACCCGCAGTGAGCTAGCGTGGTGATCAATGCTCAATCCTTCTCTATACGTGAAGAGGCCTTTGCCCTGCAGTGGGACAGTTATAGGCTGTTATTATTATATTATATATACATATATATATTTTACAATGTCAATTTTTATAAGTAAGGTGGTTAGTGTCAGTTTAAGTAATAATTAATGTCTCTGAGTGCGGCGGTAAGACTTCTTCTTCATCAACAGACACACTCACATTTCCCCGCTAATAAGGCAGTTTGCCAGTTATGTTATATATCCCAATGGATAAGGCGTCATGCGTATTGCCATATTCGGGCACAAATCCAGACTCCGTTTTGCTATTTAATTACCGAATGGAACTGCTAAAAATTCAATTCTGAGTTAAGCTCGCCTCTGTACATCATATTTAGTATTGATAAATGTAGTCATATGTTTTGTGTACAATAAAGAATTAAAGGGAACACCCAGTAACACTGTCTGACTCGGGACCCAGGATCTTAAACTCAGCAGTCGTGCTTAGCGACCACGAGACCAACGAGGCAGTCTCTTTACATATTAGTATACATATATTACGAGATATACCTATTTTTAACCAACTTCAAAAAAAAGGAGGAGGTTCTCAATTCGTTGGGATCTTTTTTTTTTTATTGTTTTTATAGTGCTCTAGAATTTTGACAGTATAAATATCGACAATCAGATGTGTTACTGTAATAGCGCTGATTGAATACTCGATTTTGTACAATGATTGAATGTATAATTTTAAGAATTGTGACATGTGTAATATATTAATTACTTATTTGATTGGTTCTTACTGTTTTTCTTAATAATTTTTCATGTCATAACGGTGACCAGACATGTTGGATTATAACTATGTAATTGACAACTTCTGCACCCTTACCATGGACTTTTAAAACAAGACAGTTTACGGTGTGGAAGCGAGACGCCGCTATGTGCAGTGTAATGCGGCGTCTCACTTCCTCATCGTAAACTGTCCTGCTTTAAAAGTTCATGGTAAGGGAGTCCGTACCATGTTTTATGAGCAAAATAAAATATTCTATTCTATAAACCAATCCAAATCACTACCTATAACTCAATGCAAGTCAGCGGTGCTATTGGTGTTGCACATGTGTATGTCATTTTAATATGGAATCAGATATCGACCTACGCCAAGATTGTAGTTGTAGCTACACAATGTAGATGCGCGCGCACGTAATGCGATGCATCGTATTCTGTTACTATCACTATGCGATCCGCGGACACATCTATTGATTCTGCATTTCCCAAAGACTTGAAAATGAAGTTACGTTGACTTCTTTCGTTTCGTGTTCTGTCTTTCGTGTGGACACATGTCGTTTCGTAACTAGCCTTTTATGTACCCGGTGCTAGCTTCTTAAGCAAGCAAAAAAGAGTTTTCAGTGTTTCTGATCTGACCACTTAGACAAGTGGCAAAACGCTTGTCGAATAGAAATGGAATAGAATGATAAATGTATGGGGATGACACATGTCAACGATAACTTATTCGAAACATGATGTCATCCCCATACATTTATCATTCTATTTGTCAAGCGTTTTGCCACTTGTCTAAGGGGGCTGGACATTTCTGCGCCCCTGTAGTCTGCGTCCTGTGCCTGGGCACCGCTGTCACCGCCCTAGTTACGGCACTGAAGCTAAGCATACGACAAGCCATTATTGCACTATTCGTAGTTTTTTTGTTATTCTCAGCCACTGACTACTGATAAACGAAAACTTGAGATGGAACCCTGTATTCAATGGTTCATAATCTTTATTCCGTGAGCCTAGTGAGCTGACCGAGAATAGTAATAGTACAATAAACTACCAATAAATATAAAAGAAGAAAATAAAACAAATTTATTTTTAAATAATCTAAACCGCTTTCTGGAAACTAAATGCTACTACACTATCAAGGAATATTTTGATTATAAACTAAAATAACAAAAATACACATATAAATATACATAAAACACACCCATATTACAAGTTATACACACTAAATAAAAACAGTAAATAAACTAATAATATACATACATACATAAACGTGTACGTACCTTACATACAAGCATGTAAAAATATGATATATCTATTTAATATAAAAAAAACTCTTTTATTATATTATGATTATTAAAAACGTACTTTATATAAATACAATATCTTAGATATTATTTATTAGAATAAGTTCCATAGATATAAGTTCATAATTCTTATGTTGTAAATAACTAGGTTAACCCTCTTTCTCTCTCCACTTTTGCTGTGCCCGACAGGGTCCATAATGATCTGTAATATTGTATGTCCACCTATGTACTATTGTAGAATGCAATAAAGTATTGAGTATTGAGTAAGCCAGTGTAGGGACTTACTTCCTTCTCTGTAATGAGAAGATGCTTTTGCCCTGCAGGTGGACAATTATATATGCTGGTAATAATACGAAGACAAGTAAATAATAGTTCTTAACCTACATGTTACAAATTGAATGTAATTTGGCAATATGACTAATTATATTATGGAGCTTTCCATTAGGTGATAATCCGTAGTAGTACTACCTATTACATTGGGATCTATAACATAACTGGCGAAATGTGGGTGTACTATAGGTAGGTATCTAGGTACGCCTCTGCCTATTCCTTCGGGGAATAAAGGCGTAATGTTATTTCTATATTATGCCCTCTTGGTCACTGAAAATTTAGGGTTCTAGCTTTATCCACAACGAAGTTACAGAGGTCAAAAATGTACACAAAGTCTTTGAAAAATATCACAATGACACAGTTACGGTACGGCTGTGCCTTTTGCTCGCCTTGGTGGGGCTCTATCGTGCCACTAAATTGTTCTTCTTCTTATCGTACGGTTAATGAACAACCTAGTTTCAAAGTTTAAACCGCCTGTTGGCCTCTGACATGGCTTTACACACCGTTGAAAAACCTCTCATGTGTGCCGGTTTCCTCACGAAGTTTTCCTTCACCGTTTTAGCAACTGATAACTAATTTAGAATCCGCACATGACTTCGAAAAGACATGTTGCGTGCCGGGGTTTGATCTAGCGACCTTTGACTTGACAGTCCAACGGGCATGCCACTAGGCTAACAGTGCTGCCCAGATTGTAAACAGACCAGAATCAATCAAGTATATTTCACAACCATCAATAAGCGGCCAATTCTGGTATTAGTCTCAATATGACCGCTTTACAGATGCTAAACGAATCAATTGACACTTCAACCCTGGCAATAATCAAAACATTATTATCAATCAAAACACTGAACAAAAGTCACCTGACATTATCTGGAGGATATAGAAGGTGACATTATTAATTACTTATCTTATTTTGCGACGTTCTTCTCTTTTGAATTGAGTGGCGCCTGTTGAGATAGTATTCGTATACATGCAATTCAACCATGCAAATAGTAAGTGGTGTCGCGTTGAGTTTTCAAGCTTGCTTAAAAAGCATACTATAGTTGCAAGTGTCTTTAATATATCTTATAGAGACCGACTGGCGTAGAATAAGTTTATTCTTTAGTGTACCATGTGATACTGGCAAGAAAGGGAAAACGCGAAATGACATGAAATAGAAAAAAATCATGTATTCGGTTCGTGAATCTCACAGTTATTTCTTGCCTTTTGACGAAATGTATCGTTTATAAGTCCGCATATTAGGTACTAGTTTAATAAATATGCACTTTAATGTAAGTATGCTAATGTAATGTTAAAAAGACAAATGATTACTTGAAGAATTTTAGTTCTTAAGTTAGATGTTCAGATTCAGAACAAATATCTGAAATCATATTTTTCAGGATTTAACTCGCAACCCAGCGGCAACAGTCCAATTACTTAACCCTTGCGCCAGTAAAGTCCTCGAACTGTAAAGGTCGCTCTAACATTATTAACCGACTTCAAAAAAAGGAGGTTCTCAATTCGTCGGGATCTTTTTTTTTAAATGTATTTTAAATTAAACATTGGCACGATATTTGCTTGCAACATAATATAAGTAAATAATAACAGCCTATAACTGTCCCACTGCAGGGCAAAGGCCTCTTCTCGTATAGAGTAATAGTGATAATATTTAGTAAGTTTGTATTGAATGGAGTGGTTAAAGAGTATAATATTGTGAGTTCTAATCCAGACAAGGGCCAATGTGTCTTTTGTAGTTACCTAATCTCCTTAGTTGGAGGGCTCGTAGCTACGTGAGTACGTGGCTACCGCGATGATCAGCCCCCTTACCATTAACTCTAAAAGCAGGACAGTTTACGATGTGAAAGCGAGACGTCGCGCAACGCTACGTGAAGTGTAATGCGGTGTCTCGCTTCCACAACGTAAACTGTCCTGCTTTGAGTTCATGGTAAGACGGCAGTGCTCTGTGCTTCGGAAGACACGTTAAGCCGCTGGTCCTGCGCCTGATCTACCCCGGTCGTGTCGGTCTACCGTCCCATTGGACTATAAGAGAGGGAATAGGGAGTGCACCTGTGTTTGCACGCATACTTGTGCACTATAATATCTCCTGCGTAGTTGGCTAGTCTGCGCTCGGGTATAGGCTGCCGCGACGGAAATTCGGTCAGGAGAATATTATTATTATGTAGTAGATGTACTGACAATCGAAACGTGATTATGCAACAGCCCGTCTACCCCATCGAGTTATACAAGCGTAAAGATGTAGTTTAAAACTCGAAATTCATCTCCAGTACTTGTAATCCGAATCCTTTTATGTCACCATACAAAGTCATTACAGAAGGGTAGCTTTGAATAGCTATTGAATAAAACCGGGTCTTTGAATGTTCTTTGTAAGGATTCTTTTATTCTGCATCAAGGACGAGGGCACTGTGGGAACTGCTTGCTGGTGTTTGAAGTAAGTGGACTGTGGGATAGAAGGAAATAGTATGAAAGATTAAGATTTTATATAAGACTTTATATGGGAACTTAATCTATGGGTAGAAAACGTAAAATGAAAACAAGGGTCCCTTTTTAGGAGTGTTACTCGTTAAAAAGAGTGTAAGTTTTGATATCGTCAAAAGTTTAGGCAGTGAAGAAGTGCAGAAAGCATTTTTTACACGACTGCCCAAAAAAGGAGTGTAATGTTTTCAGGGTTCATGTATGTATGTGAGTTTCTTTATTCCATGCCTAAACCGATTTTGATGTATGGAGTTTCGTTAGAATCCTTACGCTTACACTATCGCGAGTAACACAGGCTATAAAAAATGAAAAAAAATATTATTATATTTTTTTCTTTCACATAATTACGGTGGAATTTCGATCAATCTGCGGCCACTAGTATACCTAAATGAGCAAGTAGATACGTACATAATCATCATCTTTGGCCTTTGCGTCTATTACAGACGATTGAAACAGTGTCATGTGGGTGGTAAGCACTTTTTTGGTGACTAAATAATCCAATTCTAAAGCGACAGGGTCGTATAGAGCTGGGTTGTCACAATAGATTTAATATACCAATGAATAAATAAGGTCGCAAGTACAATCCCCGGCACTCACCAAAAGAAAGATCAACTTTCTGTCACAATTATAATAACGAAGGATCGGCGACATCTATTTTAAGGGATGGTGCCACTCGTACTCGCGCTAAGGCGTGTGAAAGGCGCTTACAATGCGTGTGCTATGTATTTACACGCACTGTCATTTAATCATTCTTCTTCTTATCGTATGGTTGATGGACAACCTGGTGTCAGAGTTTAAACCGCCTGTAGGCCTCTGACATGGCTTTACACACCGATGAAAAATCTCTCAGGTGTGCCGGTTTCCTCACGATGTTTTCCTTCACCGTTTTTAGCAACTGATAACTAATTTATAATACGCACATGAGTTCAAAAAGACATTAGTGCATTGGGTTTAATCTTGCGACCTTTGATTTGGCAGTCTAACGGTCGTAGTTCATACCACTCGGCTATCAGTGCGGAACGGTCAGACCCGCTTTCAGGTGTTTCAGCCTTGGCTTAGATGCTGGATCTCAAAAGATTAACTTCCTGGGTGTGTGAATGTGGAAGCTGTAAATAGCCTATCGTTCGCTATGAATGAATGAATGAACGAGCTTGTCCTTCGTTCATTCATAGCGCGCATGGTTCAGTGAAGTATAACGGCCTTGCGATGCACGACAATTTGTAATCTATGGTTCGTTTCTACGTATTTAAATTGATGCATTCTTTGGTTTTGTCCATCGTTGGATGGGTGGGGCAAAGCTCTGATGTATATCACGACTGTAATCCAAAGACGGGTAGGCTGAAGAGTGTATCAGAAGTTTATGCAACCTACTTTGTAATTTCGTTGTTGACCATTAATCTGTCAAAAAGTATAGATACGTCGTATTGAACGAGAAAAGTGTGCGAGTCCAAAACTCTAAACTGCACTAGTTTTATGTCAAATCGGACAACAATAAAATTGTGCGTGCCAACGCTAAATTTGTCCCTTTTTCAAGTCTTCAAGATGATCGCGGTAGTAACATTTTTGTACTTTTTTAAAATATCATTGTTGCTGACGACCAGATGAAGAATATTACAGTTTGTAGACATCTGTATCCTACAGATGTAATACGTGAAGGTACAATTTTGTAGGTACTTCTACTAGGTATCCGTTTTAAGCATATAAAGCGGACGGAGTACTAAGAGGTTTAGAGGCTATGGAGTATATGTGGACTAAAATTAAGGCCACTTGTGCCATTATGCTTCACAATGGTCCTATTAGAAAGAGATTTTAGAAGTCTGAACTTAAAGCTCTTTTAGTATTCGCCTACTGAAGAGAACAAGAGTTCTAGTGAAGGTCTAGTCAAAGACTCCTAACACCTAAAAAGAGGTCTATTTGACTAAGAACAGAGATCAGACATAGAAGCCTATTTGTCGACCTGATTGGCGCAGTGGCTTCACGATTGGACTACTGCTAAGGGTTGCGGATTCGACATCCGCACGGTTCAGAAATTTGTGTGAACCGCAGATGTTTGTCCGCGGGTGTCTGTGTATGTGATATTTCATGTTTGTGAAACGCACCCACGACACAGGAGAAATTCCTAGTGTGGAGCAACGTTTTTTTTAAACAAAGTAAAAGAAGAAGCCCTTCAGTAGTCGCCATAACGACACCTGAGTCAGCCTCCCATCTCCTCATCTGAGACACCAGACAAGGTCTGTTATGAGTCTACCTCATAATTCTAATGTCCCGCCGGTCAATTGGCGCAGCGGTAAAGTGTCCGCTTACTGCGTTCAGGGTCGTAGATTCAATTCCCACATCCGGAGCCGAGGTACGGCCCTACAGTTAGTGCCGACACTACGCGGTACTTACGTCATGGGACTTTTAGTGCCCATTGTCGGTAATGACAGCAGATGTGATTACGTGTGGTAGGTTCCATTATATTATCAGCTCGGATAAGTTGTTGGGTATTGTTCGGGTTTTGGAATTGGGTCTGAATACTGACTAGTTACTTTCGTCCCGCAAAAGGGTCAAGTGAGGAGTACCCTAAACCGACGAGCGTGTATGAGGAATGTGATGCGAGTGAATGAGACGAAAGAATCGTAGCAAATGGCAATCCGTGGTCTCTGCCTACCCTTTTGGGAAACAGGCGTGACTTGATGTATGAACTTTCGCCTCACTTTATTCGAACCAGTTTTACAAAAAATAATGTTTTGGATACCTCTGCCTACATTTTAGGAGTATAGACGTGATGGTATAAATAAATCTTTGACTAAGTTGGATTTTTTTTACTAAGTGGCTCTGCCGGCCCCTTTCTGAGACATAGCGTAAATATCCAAATTCTCCAGACAGTGACATCAATATAAATGTCATAAAAACATTATTTTGTGTACGAAGAAATGCGTCTGCGCTATTTCTATACCGCATTTCAAAATTAGAACGCTTTCGTCATAGATCAGTAGTACGATTGATTTGTTTTTGGAAATGTAACTTTATTTCTTTACAAATAAGGTTTAAAGTCGTGTAGTATTGATGTGGGTTAGTAGGAATATCGCTTGTTATATGGGCTTGAGCATTTAGGGCGCGCGTTCGACGATTACCTGTTTGTCAATGTGAGTTAGTGACACGGTCATGAATATAGGTTGCTGTATGCTAAAAATAGATTACCTATATACCCTATGTACACTTAAATAAGCCTTCTTTTTGAGAGGCAGGCACTTAGGCAGTGCCTGCAGTCAACTAATGTCTTTTTATTTTTTTTAAACGTAGCCCTACACTGGGTTTCTTTAGTATCTTATACACAAACGCCCAGACGCGAGATAAAAATTTGCGATTCATACAAATATTTTCCCCGTGCGATGATCGAACCCGCATCCCCTAACGTAGCGGTCCAGTAATTTAACCAGACTTGGTATTGGTTCTGCATTATTTTTAACCTAGCTTTTGGCCTAATCGGCCTTTCTAAACTATTGTTGTTTTTGAGAGCGCATAAATATTTGCCCCGTGCGGGGATCGAACCCGCAACCAGTAGTAGTCCAGATACTTAGTAAAAATATATATAAAGTTGAACTAAACTGTAACAGGACTTTTACAATCACGTGAGCAGATTCATAGAACGGTTTGCATCAACCCGCGTGTTTTTAACTTGGAGTTGAGTTGCTAATACGAGCTTAAACGACGAATAAACCTTGATTTATCCCTGTATTACATGATCTCATTAATAATAAAGCTTTATTGCAGACCATTTGATCAAACTAAAAAGCTCTTCAAACCGCGGCATTTTCGAATTCATACATGCGTATTATAAATCAGTTATCAGTTGCTAAAAACGGTGGAGAAAACACCGTGAGGAAACCGGCACACCTGAGAGATTTTTCAACGGTGTGTAAAGCCATGTCAGAGGCCTACAGGCGGTTTAAACTCTGACCAGCTTGTTCATCAACCATACGATAAGAAGAATATATAAAAAGAAAACAAAAGTAATACAACACACCTAATATCTAATTAAATTAAACCTTCCAATTAAACCTTGCTTTTGTCTCAAGCGGGTTTTACCAATCCATATTTTGATGTCCTCAATTCACGTCTATATTTTCTCTTTTTTTCCAGGCATAGTTCTGACTTTCTACCTGGTGTTCTATGCGGTGCTGGCCCTCATGTTCGGCCTCTGTATGGGGGGCCTCTACCTCACCCTGGAGCCGAACAGACCCACCTATCTCCTGAAGGAGTCCCTCATCGGTAAGTTGTGATAGGTAGGTACAGTCAGCATCGTAGTAGCTTAACATGTTAAAAAATCTTATGTCAAATAATTGTAAGAAATAAACGTCAATTCCAGTTATTGTTTCTAATTATAGGAGCGCCTAAATAATGATCTGAGAATATTGAAGACTTTTAACTATGTAAGAAGTAGTTCTTCAATAAGTGGTATGTTTAAAATTAATGTTCAGCTACTTACGTTGCTGACTGTACTTATATTTTTTAATCTTTGGAGTACTTTGGATCACACTAGAATTTTATTTTTAGCTCTATTGACTAGCCGACTGGCCGACTTTTCGGTCGCACAATAGGCCGATTAGTCGAACAAGCCGATCATTGCTTTCGGTTATGTCCGCATCAGTAATTCAGGAAGTCATCCTATGTATGGACTTTCATTGACGAATTGGAGAACGATTTCAATTCAAATACTCCTTTTGAAATTTTTTATTCCCGTATAGGGCCGGGCCAACATGGCACCTCCCCATTTCATCCCGAGGGTGTTGTAGGAGGTTACTAAGCGAAAATCCAGAAGATGGGCAGCAGCGTCCTCTGTATCTTCACCACCAATACTGCGATCCTCAATTGCCAAGCGTGGGGATAACGGAAACCCCCCCTAAGGATGAGGCCTTTGTTCAACAGTCGACGACCTTCGGCTGATGATTTTGAAATGTAAATAAAGCAATAGGTCAACTAGCGTCCGAAAGATATACTTATCTTGTATGGGGATCCAAGCAAGCAAATAACTACTGCGCCAATCAGATCCGTCAAACCTACTTACTATACATAAATAATAATGTCCTCCTGACCGAATTTCGGTCACGGCGGCCTGTCTCAGTTGAGACTAGCCATCTGCGCAGGAGATATTATAGTGCACAAGTATGCGCGCAGACACAGGTGCACTCCCTATTCCCTCACTCTCATAATCCGATGGGACGGTAGACCGACACGACCGGAGAGAGATCAGGCGCAGAACCAACGGCTTAACGTGCCTTCCGAAGCACGGTGGGGTCTCGACATGTGAAAACGGTCTCCCATCACAAGACTGACCTCGGCGAGCACGGCTTAACCTCGCAGATCGACTGATCTGCCGGATAGCTGCATAGCTACGAGCCCCACACTTACTATACATACTAACATGCTAACCGACTTCTCAGTATCACTCTTCAATTAAACAGAAAATTGTGTTACATTGAGAACATGCTATTTGGCTCGTGCTGGTAACGAAACAATGACAATAAATACTACGTTAACTACATTAATAGCGAACACTGTGTTTATTAAACTAGCTTTGTATGCGACTTTGCATACAGCCCTTACAGGACCCATGCTTTTTTTGGGGTTAAATCAGCTTGTCACACTCTCTGACATAAACTATTAAGTCTTCTTATCGTATGGTTGATGAACAACCTGGTATCAGAGTTTCAACTGCCTGTAGGTCTCTGACATGGCTTTACACACCATTGAAAAATCTCTCAGGTGTGCCGGTTTCCTCACGATGTTCTCCTTCACCGTTTTTAGCAACTGATACATGAATTCTAAAAGACATTGGTGCGTGCCGGGTTTTGAGCTTGCGTCCTTTGACTTGGCAGTCCAACGGTCAAACCACTCGGCTACCACTGCTTACTTAACTAAATTAATTACTGCTAATGGAAGACGTATTGATCTTTAAACCGCTGTATTGTGTTGCTATTCGGTCGCGGTCATGCTGATTTTATTATTGCTCTCATTCCCCTGATCCGATTCGCAGTGATTAAGCAACAACCATGCAATCGTTCATTCGTATTTATAATCACACGATCTGGCGCTTGACGACGATCGCTAGGTATTGTGGCGCCTTTATTTTCTTCTTCCCAGCTTTATAGTTGGATACAGTACAACAAAACTTGTAGGATTAACTGGAGGTTAAGAGATATACTTATGTTGAAAGAATAATGTTAAGCTGTGGTGTAAATAGGTAATTATATTTTCAATCCTAAATTGTTTAAGTATTTATTTAAATAGAACGGCCGAATCCAATTACACTATTTACACAAAAAACAAAACACAATACGGCAAAAAGAAAAAATTAAAACCTAATAAAATAAGAAACGGTAACACAACATAAATTTAAACATTATTCTCATAACAGTTCAGGCATGCTGACAATAAGAACTTCCATTCGTCCGCAAATGGATCCAAATCCGGATTTAAGTCTAGGAGAGCATTCAGGTCCTCCAGAGTTCGTAACAAAGGAGAGTTGGACCGTGAGACGGTACTAATCATCTTTTCTTATTTGGTGGGGGGTGAATTATGTATCCTAGGCTAGGAAAGCGAGTCGTAAGAACTGACAAACATGGTGTAAGCATGAAGTTCTTCTTCTTTTTCTTCTTATCGTATGGTTGATCAACAACCTGGTGTCAGAGTTTAAACCGCCTGTAGGCCTCTGACATGGCTTTACACACCGTTGCAAAATCTCTCAGGTGTGCCGGTTTCCTCACGATGTTTTCCTTCACCGTTTTTAGCAACTGATAACTAATGTACAGTTCGCACATGAATTCGAAAAGACATTGGTGCGTGCCGGGGCTTGAACTTGCGACCTTTGACTTGGCAGTCCTACGGTCATACCACTCGGCTGTCAGTGCATGTGCTTGTATATAGTATTTATATCTTTACATAGTAAAAACCTTCCTAGTGAATACACCGATTTTGAAATTACTTAGATGGAAACAAACATAGATTTTATTCTCAGGAAATATTGCCTGACAAGCAACTGCTCTACGTTAGACGATGGGCACAGGGCAGCCGTGTGACGATATCGTCGCTAGTTTGACGTGACAACCAATGACGTCACGTCCGCGTCAGCGCGCGCATGTGCACACGTCTTAACAGCTGTAATTTGAACAAACGATGTTTTTATCTTTATTAGAAATCGCGACCTTTAGCGCTAACTTAGATCCATTTGGCTAATCGAGCTAACGGTAATCAAGTGTACAGTCAAAGGTAAAAAGAAGTTACTCGTACAATACGTAAATACAGTAAGCGAATTATAAGTGCAACGATGCGAAATTTTCCTCTGGCGTTAGGCCACAAGGCAATAGGTTGATCTTTTGGGGTCTTTTTTGGGATCTTTACAGTCTGATAAAGTGAATGGCAAATCAAATAATTTTTATTTCACTTAATACATGGGTGCAGACAGATGGTACATAAATTAAAAAAATAGAATCTGCGGATCGCACAAATTTTTGTCCCGTGCGGGAATCAAACCCGCAACCCTTAGCGCAGCAGTCTAATCGCTTAGCCACTGCACCAATCGAATCGTCAAAGTCATACGCTGGAATCTTACCCAGAAACCTACGCAGAAGTGCTATCTCATCGCCATCTGACGTCACAAGTCTATATGTCATTGTAGCCATACCCTAGACCACATCCTACCTCTGGCTATTAATGTGATGCCGCATAGCTATAGCGTAAAGAGGTCACCTCTCATTTAACTGACGGTAGTGGTCTATGTTCCGCGCCTTTTATTATGTAATGGCCTTCCTACGTACAGTTCCTGTTCGCAGGAGGCAATTGACTGAGAAATCTCTGGAATGGACAAGGTTGTACGACTGTATTATTTATATGACTAAAGGATGCTGTTTTATTAGCTACTATTAGGTAGATAGTTAGTTATTAGGTAGTTAGGTAGAAGCACTGATGGCCGAGTGGTATGACCTTTGGACTGCCAAGTCAAAGGTCCCAAGTTCAAACCACGGCACGCACCAATGTCTTTTCGAATTCATGTGCGTACTATAAACTAGTTATCAGTTGCTAATAACGGTGAAGGAAAACATCGTGAGGAAACCGGCACACCTGAGAGATTTTTCAACGGTGTGTAAAGCCATGTCAGAGGCCGCCTACAGGCGGTTTAAACTCAGACACCAGGTTGTTCATCAACCATACGATAAGAAGAAGAAGGTAGATAGTTACTTCTGTTTGGTATAAAAATGAGATAAGTGAAATAAGAAAGCATAATAATTTCTATCATCATTTATCATGATCATCATCAGTCGGAAGACGTCGACTGTTGAACAAAGGCCTCCCGCTTTTAGAAGGGGTTTTAGAAGGGGTTGCCATAATCCCCACGCTTGGCAAGCGGCTTAGGGATCGCAGTGTTGGTGGTCAAGTTACAGAAGACGCTGCTGCCCATCTTCTGGATTTTTCCTTAGTCGCCTCTTACGACACCCACGGGAGGAAAGGGGGTGGTCAATTCTAGGCCGGATACCACACGGCTGTATTCTGATATAGCAGAAGCACATTACATCACAATTGAAATGTAGGCAGGTCAGTGCTGGCAACGAACAACAGAAACATTTTAATTACTTTTGTCAATTGTTTTACATCCTGTCACGTATACATTGGCATATCCTATTGTTTATACATTGTATGGTACACTGTAGGCACCTGTAGTTGACAAATCTCGTATCAGTCTGTGAATGGCAAAAGGCTCTACATGGTACCTATAACATGACTAGCGAAACGTGCTTCTGCCTACCCTTTGAGGTACATAGGCAATATATTATGTACAAGATTTAAATAATCTAAGCATATTTTGATCAAGCTAAGCACAATGTAAAGGAACTTTGAAGAATGATAGACTAGAGACTATAGGTTGGATTAATTATATATTTTCTTCTTTTTTTTTAAATCTTCGCCCCACCTTTCTTCTGTATCGTGCGTGCATTTCAAAAACATGAAATATCACATACACAAACACCCAGATTCGGGACAAACATCTGCAGATCACACAAGTGTTTGCCCCGTGTCGTGGATTATTTCAGGATAGATACATAACATCACGCCCGTATTCTCCGAAGGGGTAGGCAGAGGTGCACATACAGTACACCAACATTTCCACCAATGTAATAGGGGGCTATCCTATTACCATCAAACGGGCACTAATCCAGACTCCGTGCTGTTACTGAGAATTATCTAAAGGAAAAACCCAGTAACACTCTTCCTGGCCAGGGATTCGTACCCAAGACCTCATGATCCGCAGTCGCGCTTACCGACCATTAGACCAACAAGGCAGTGAAGGAGATATAATATTAATATACTTATTCTATAGAAAGGCGTATCAAGGTATTCCTAGTAGTGATATCAATTATTTATTTTCAGGAGCAAACCCCGGCGTAGCTTCCCGGCCCCTCTACGAGACCCCCGTGCTACGGTACCGGACAGACAACATCTCTGCCTATCAACCCTACATACATCAGCTTGAAGAGTTCTTTGGCAGTAAGTATTATTTACTATACACTCACACTAGTATTATGAAGCCGAAAGCTTGTGTGTTTGTTTGTATGTTTCTTACTTTTTCACGCTTCAACGGCCGAACTAATTTTGCTAAAATTGGGTATGGAGGTAGCTGACACGCTAGATTAACACATAGGCTACATTTATCAAGATAAAATGTAGTGGGTAACACCGCAGGTCGCAGCTAGTCTTAAATAAACAATAAAATATCACGATTTATTTCGTATACTATCTAACTATCTAAGTAGTATTTCAAGATTCATAGTCTCGGGAAGACGGAGGTCGGAGGTGTTAAACTTATAACTGTAAAGTTGTAAAGCACTGATAGCCGAGTGGTATGACCGTTGGACTGCCAAGTCAAAGGTCCCAAGTTCAAACCTCGGCACGCACCAATGTCTTCTCGAATTCATGTGCGTATTATAAATTAGTTATCAGTTCCTAAAACGGTGAAGGAAAACATCGTGAGGAAACCGGCACACCTCAGATATTTTTCAACGGTGTGTAAAGCCATGTCAGAGGCCTACAGGCGGTTTAAACTCTGACACCAGGTTGTTCATCAACCATACGATAAGAAGAAGAACTGTAAAGTCACTAAAAACTACCTTGAATTTTAGTTAATTAGTAATTACTGACTTTTCGATTCATGTATAACGGACACGTGATAATTTCTATTGCTACAGCACAAGTAGTTGTTGTTACAATTAGAAGGTTAACACCCCAGTCTGCCGAGACTATGAATGCTGAACGAGATTCGGAAGTTTGATGTGACCCCGAAAAATGTGTAATAAGCTCACTTGAAATGATACTATGATACACATAATACATGAACACTCAAATTTGGAATCATAGTTCTTGATTCATAAAAACTTATTGCACTAACTAATCATAAAAACTTATTGCACTGACTGACGGTGACGGAAAACATCGTAAGGAAACCTGGATTTAATTATCTGAAATCGCCAACCCGCAGTGAGCTAGCGTGGTGATCAGTGCTCAATCCCTTCTCTATACGAGAAGAGGCCTTTGCCCTGCAGTAGGACTGTTATAGGCTGTTATTATTATTATTATTTATAGGTACTTAAATTTAAAAGTCTCCCATTGCTGGGGAAATACACCAAGATTGCGGGCTTTTGGCCAAACAATTTTGGTGGTGAAATCCTTAATCTATAGACAGAAGATTCCTGACGATTCTGCACGTATTATTATTATACTAACTAATGAACTAAATCATCATATTATTGTAATTAGTACGTTACTAACAGCCAATGTATTGTATTTATAATTACTTTTTATTTTCTTGTAAGTGCTGTGTACTTCTGTAAGTGACAAAGACAGTATGACCTACAACTCCTATATAACAACCTGTATGTAAGTTAAGGAGTGGATAAGTCGTTGAAGTACCTAATAAATAAATAAATACTATGATGAGCGAAAATGGGTTTATAGACTTCTGATAAATGGGAGCCACTGCCTACCCCTTTAGGAGTGATTGTATGTATATAAATGTATATTTTTGATCTTCAAAGAACTTATTTTTGTTCCAAAATATGTATTTAGTTTGATGCTTCTTATCGTATGGCTGTTGAACAACCTAGTGTCAGAGTTTATACCGCCTGTAGGCCTCTGACATAGCTTTACACACCGTTGAAAAATCCCTCAGGTGTGCCGGTTTCTTCACGTTTTAATTTGATTTACGTGAAGCGAGAACTTCGGATCTCTAGAATAATGCGCGGACGTAGTGTGATATGTCGTAGTTACCTGTAGTCTGTTAAAGTTTATAGAAAAGTAGTGTAGTTAGGTACATAGTGAAGGTGTATGAGAAGACGTGGAGAAACCTATTTAATGGTTGAATTTTGACCACTAGGCGACCACTAATACACTGTAAAACCGCTACTAAATTGCCAACCGTCCGTAATACACGCGATGTTCATCTTAATATAAGTTCCGAGTCAGTACATTTCCACAGAAGTATCGATTGCCTACAATGGTTGTAGCTATACAGTAAATTACTTCGTAGTAGGGCGCGCCTATTAGGAGTGGTGCCTATCTGGCTTGCATACGTAATTCACGCTTTATACCCCTTTGAAGGCAGGCAAGGTTTCAGGCAGTGCACCGTTTATGGAGCAGTGCACCGTGGAATGTAGATTCTCGCGTTTTGTTAGTCGTTGTTAGACATCATAGCTAATTGTTTGCACACTTTGACTATCACTGCTTATAATATACATAAAAATGTTAACATGACATTACGCCTGTATTCCCTGAAGAGGTAGGCAGAGGTACATCTATAGTATACCCACATTATGCCAGTTATGTTATACGTCCCAATTTAATAGGGGGCGAGCCTATTGCCACCAACCGGGCACACATCAAGACTTAGTGCTGCTACTGAGATTCACCTAATGGAAAAACCCACATTTCTTCGTTGTATGTTATAAGTCCCATTGTAATGGCAGGCGAGCCATGTCATTAACTAGACCCAAATCAAGACTCAGTTCAGCAACTGAGAATTTCCTAATGAAAAAAAATGACATAACAATGTAGGAATATCACAATACTTCGTGCGTTCGAAAGTTCGTGCGTTTGTATGTTTGTACGCTCAAACGGCTGGTCCGATATTGCTAAAATTTAGTATGGAGGTAGTTAGCACCCTGGATTAACACATAAGCCTATGTGCCCATTTTTATCCCGAAAAGATGTAGCCGGTAACACGGCGGGACGCAGCTAGTCTAAATTTTAAAGTAAGTAGTGTGTATGGGTATTGCGTGTACCTATATAGTTAGGTAGTCGTATATAATGACCGTCTGTTTGGCAGGGCTTCGTGCGGTTCAAGGGGTCATTGTCTTCGGAATGGGGCGAAGCTTCTAGACGTTTCAATGCATTTGTTCTGTACCACATTGTTGTTCATTTTACTGCTACGAGGAGTTTTTAAAACGTTAACACTATCTACGATAAAAGGCTCTTTCCGGAGCTGTTTCATTTTTATTTGCAATGTATGTATGTTTCGATCAAATCCTGAAATATAAAATAGAATCACTTTATGACATCCGATTGAAATGAAATTATACACATTCGGCGACAATGCAATATTATTTTACTTTTGAGAAGTATGTACCTACAAGTTACAACAAAGCAGTAAGTAACTAGTGGAAAATATCACGTCTGTATTTCCTTTTCTGGGGTAGGTAGGTAGTTCACTTCCCCAGGGATGTGCCAAATGGGCGTTGCATGGGGAGATTCTGGAGCTAGTCTTTTTAAGTGGCTCCGGGACTTCCCTTGTTCGTGCAGCTGGTGACCACCAGGGTGGTTTTAGCGAGGTAGAAATCCCGCAATCCCCGGTCCCTACCCCTCAGGGGATGGATGCCTCTTGAAGATTTCCCGCAAAAACAAAAAAATTATAAATAAAAAACTCGACTGCCATGACAAAAGATGACCTAAAAAGTAAAAACATATATTTTTTATGTGTTTTTATAGCCTTTATTACTCGCGATGGTGTAAGGATTCTAACGACACTCCATACATCGAAATCGGTTCAGGCATTCAGAAGTTGTGGTGGATTAAAGAAACTCATACATTCTTATATACATACATATGTACATGAACCCTGAAAATATTACACTCCTTTTATTTTAAACAGTCGTGTAAAAAGGTAATAGGCATATTGTTGAGAACATAGATTACGTTAGACAGCGATGGTCATCGTAAACCGCTGTGTATTCGACACCAGTTATTAAATAGTAAGTATAGCTACCTATAGGTTAACATTCCATTCCTAATGAAGTCCGGTGTTTATATTTGGGTGGCGTTGCACCTAACGAACATCGATTTTACTGATTCATAGACGCTGTACATCACTCTTAGTCACTGCACACACAGCACTGATAGCCGAGTGGTATGACCGCTGGACTGCCAAGTCAAAGGTCGCAAGTACAAACCCCAGCACGCACCAATGTCTTTTCGAATTCATGTGCGCACTATACATTAGTTATCAGTTGCTAAAAACGGTGAAGGAAAACATCGTGAGGAAACCGGCACACCTAAGAGATTTTTCAACGGTGTGTAAAGCCATGTCAGTGGCCTACAGGCGGTTTAAACACTGACACCAGGTTGTTTATCAACCATACGATAAGAAGAAGAAGACTCTTAGTTAAATAACTATATAAAGTACCTGTTCGAAAATGTAAGCTCAAATGCATATCTTAGATGAATCCAGCTCGTGTCCATAAATTTTTCAAATGTCCTTTTTCAATTTAAATTTATTCTGTTCCTCTTCTTCTTCTTCTTCTTCTTTATCGTAAGGTTGTGACATGGCTTTTCAGTTTTACATACCGTTGAAAAGTCTCTCAAGTGTGCCGGTTTCCTCTTGATGTTTTCCTTCGACGTTTTTATGCTAACTAATTTATAATGCGCACATGAATTCGAAAAGACATTGGTGCGTGCCGGGGTTTGAACTCACCACTAGGCTATAATAATAATAATAATAATAATATCTTGGGACAACTCACACACGGTCATCTGATCCCAAACTAGGCAGAGCCTGTATTATGGCAACCGGACAACTGATAAACATACTTAAATATTTTTAAATACATACATAATATAGATAAATTACACCCAGACACAGAACAAATCATTATGCTCATCACACAAAGATTTGTCCTGGGTGGGAATCGAACCCACGACCTCCGGTTTAGCAGTCAGGGCCACTAACCACTAAGCCAACAGGCCAGTCAAAGTCAAGTCCTATGCCAGTCAAGGCTATTACAGCTTATTGGTTCTGTTACGTTTCAGCCTACAGCGGGGATCGCTGGTACTCATCCAAGACGGAGTGCACAGCCGAGGACAGCTACGGGTACCCTGACAACCCCTGCATCTTCATCAAAGTTAATAAGGTACCTCTAGTTTTGTTCAAACTGAACAAATACTATCAACTAAAGAAATACAAGCTGCCAAGCGTAATAAGAAATACGTCGCCCCACACTAGGAATTTCTCCTGTGTCGTAGGTGCGTCAGGAACATGTAATATCACATACACAAACACCCAGACTCGGGACAATTATCTGCAGATCATACAAATGTTTGTCCCGCAACCCCTAGCGCAGCAGTCCAATCGCTTAACCACTGCGCCAAGCAGGTAATAATGGTTGCCAAAAACTCCTAACACTGATGTTGCCTGCATACCTATATTGTTTTCTTGTTAACGGGGCGAATCTTACACAAGTCACTTGGCCTCTTGGGGGTCTAAAAGCACCCGGGGTCAAGATCTGCACTAAGAGACAAGTCCTGGTATCCGTTATCGATCATAACCTACCTTATTGTTTTGTTTGAACTTCCAGATAATTGGGTGGAAACCAGAGTACTTCAACGTCACGGAGCTGCCCGCAGACATGCCCGAGGACCTCACAGCCTACATACAGGGACTTAGCCCAAGTGAAGTAAGTAGGCTGACTAGCTGACTTATAAACATATCTTTCTCTACAAGTTCAGCACTTTTTAGCACTGATAGCTGAGTGGTATGACCGTTGGACTGTCAAGTCAAAGGTCGCAAGTGCAAACCCCGGCACGCATCAGTGTCTTTTTGAATTCATGTGCGTATTTAGTTATCAGTTGCTAAAACGGTGAAGGAATACGTCGTGACGAAACCGAAAGATTTTTCAAGAGTGTAAAGCCATGTCAGAGGCCGACAGGCGGTTTAAACTCCGACACCAGGTTGTTCATCAACCATAATTATTATGATAAGAGGAGCAATTTTTAAACATTGTCTGACACTAGAAATTCCTCCTGTACTGTGTGTGCGTATGTTTCACAGACATGAAGACATTTCACATGAACCATACCTACCATCTCATAAACGATGTTAGATAGATAGAATATGTTCTATTGTGACCAAAATGATAATTAGGATGTCTAAGTTACAAACGTCCTTTTGACCTCAGAGCACGGAAAGAGGATACTTTTTTCTTTGACATGCAAACGACAGGGACCAGCCCTCTTACCTTGAACTCCTAAAGCGGAACAGTTTACGTTGTGGAAGAGAGACGCCGCATAACACTTTGATTAACTACCGCATTACTATTTGACGACCTGATAGGCGCAGTGGCTAAGCGATGAGACTGCTGCGCTAAGGGTTGCGGGTTCGATTCCCGCACATCCATCAATCATCCATCGATTGCGATCCACAGAATTTTTTCCCGAGTCTGGGTGTTTGTGATATTTCATGTTTGTGAACCGCACCCACGATACAGGAGAAATGTCTAGTGTGGGGCGAAAAAAAACATACACGTAGCGGCGGTCTCGCTTTCACATTTTAAACTGTCCTGCATCAAGAGTTGAGGGTAAGGGATTTACGAAATTTAATGTTTTGAATCAACCATTCTTTTAAGTAAGGGGCCTGGATTTTAGATCACTTATCATTTATAAATATAATACCATTTAAATTTCTATTAACAGCAGAAGCAGGTGTGGGTGTCTTGCGAGGAGGAGAAGTCGGACAACGAGACGAAGCTGGAGTATCCGTGGGGGCGTGGCCTAGCCAGCTCCTTCTACCCGTATAACAACAACCAGCCTTACCGGAGCCCGCTGGTCGCTGTGAGGCTCACCGTACCAGGTAACCTACGACATAAGCTACTAACACGTCAAAACAGGGCCCTAAGTCTGCTATTTTTATAAATTCGTCATTCCAACACGATCCAATTCCCATCCCATTGTGATTTTGCTAAAAGTTCGCAATCTGCTAAATTCTTAATGGCGATCAATGGTCTCGTAATAGAATTGTGTCATAATGACATTGTCGTATTGCCATCATTATAAAACCCGTTAGTAGAAATGATTTTCGATAAACTACCACTACTTTATTTATGCCAGATTTCATTTATATAGTATATTTTTACATATTACTTATTAGTGTTTTATACAAGTCAAGTGTTTTATGTCAGTCAGTCATTCATTTGTCATTATCTACGAGATTACCATTCTATGCCATTTCTTTCAATGGAGTGTCAGTGGTTGACCACTGGAAAGTCATAATGACGCCATTATGTTAGCAGATTAACAAACTTGTCAAAATCAACAATTATGATATCAATGATAGACCATTCTGACACTATTGTAATAGCAGACTTGGGGCCCAGGTCATTTTATCGCGGAGGTTGGCCAGTCAACAAGGATGACAGGATGCTGGGGATTTTGCATCGCTCGTAGATCCTCTCTCAATGTATTTTCTGTAACTTGCAGTTTCTTGGGCTGGATTCTTTTTTAAACTTCGCCCCACACTAGTAATTTCTCCTGTATCGTAGGTGAGGTTCACAAACATGAAATATCACATACACAAACACCCAGACTCGGGACAAGTATCTGCAGATCATACAAATTTTTGTCCCGCAACTCCTAGCGCAGCAGTCCAATCGCATCGCATGAAATATCACACACACAACCGGCAACAGACTCGGGACAATCAAATGTGGACCGCACAAATTATTGTCCCGTGCGGGAATCGAACCCGCAACCCTTAGAGCAGCAGTCTAATTGCTTAGCCACTGCGCCAATCAGGTCGTCGAACTTTGCTGCTTGTGACCACGGCCGATGCAACTCGGTCGAAACGTCAAGCTGAAATTTAAAAACTTGTGTTCGCGTTAATTCCTGTTACAGTTAAAAAAAAAACATTCGCTAAGCCCACTTCTTCTTGCTACTGTATAATTGTTTTTTTATGTTTTGTTATAAGTGTCTTTGGTGTAGCAATAAACATCTTTTTTTTTAAATATTAATAGCTAAGATAACCGAACATTTTTTAATGACACTAGGAATTCTGCAGCATATGCTTGACAAATAAATGTTCTGATTCTTTGTTGTTAAGTTAAATAACTACCTCCCTTGTCCTCTGCTATTAGAGATTAAGGCGTGATCATCATCATCAGCCGGAAGACGTCCACTGCTGGACAAAGGCCTCCCCCTTAGAACGCCACAATGAACGACAACTTGCCATTAGCATCACACTAACCTATTTGCTCTTCAATTTCAGTGAACAATCTCATCGTTATAAGATGCAGGGCGTGGGCGAAGAACATAATACACAACAAGAGTTTAAAGGAACCGTCGGGGTACACCCGCTTCCACCTGTACATTGAAGGCAATGACAGCGCGAACGACACTGAAGTCCTAACATAAGCTGCAATGGACTGCGCGCGTAGCGATAGTGTCCTAGTATTTATACAGTACTGTATTGCTTAGGTTTCGTTCGCATTAAGATGTTTTTTGTCGTTTATTTAGATTCTAGAATCTCTTTGTATGTGACTGTCTGGCGATCTAGTGGTCGCTAAGCGTGTCTGGAGGTCCGAGGTTCGAATCCCGGGTCGGGCAGAGTGTTATTGGGTTTTTCCATTAGGCAATACTCAGTAGCAGTACGGAGTCTAGATTTGTGCCCGGTTGATGGCAATAGGCTCGCCTTCTCATACATTGGTCCTATAACATAACTGGCGAAATGTGGGTGTACTTTACAGTCACCTCTGCCTACCCCTTCGGGGAATACAGGCGTGTTATGTTATGCATTTTTATGTGAACCGTAGTGTAATATTCTTTAATAATAATAGTGAAATTGTACTAAGAGAACAAGAATCCAATCTTTCAAAATTTCTTTTACTTTGCTTCGTGATGCTGTTAATAAGTTGTTTTAATTAAGAAAGGATTAAAATATTAAGAATGTTTAAGAACTTGAAATAGTGGTCACTGTTTATATATCAAAAAATAATTTCATCAGTATTATTAAATTTATGTGCCTCTGCCAGCGTCTAAATGGTCCGACAATAAAACTGCATAATGCGAACGCAGCCTTAGTTTAATTAGTTAAAGGCCAATTCTCGTAATAGTAAAACAGTCGATATTTAATAAATAAATGTCAAAAATTATCTGTTTATACGTAGAAACTACTTGTATTCAAAATGTATGGTTTATACTTACATAACTTTATTTGGGATATAAATATACCATTTTATATAAAGTGACATTTAAGGATTCAGAACGACCCTCTTTAAAAAAAAAAAGTCTAGCTGGTGAATAGCTGTTTGTCTCTTTCTTGCATTAGTTTTTTCACGTTTCAAAGAAGAAGACAAAACATCGTGTAACTGTATCGTCTCTTATATTATACATAGTTTTCATCGTTTAGTAGCAAGAAAGAAACAGTTGTAATATTATGAGAATTGTCCCCGTGTTCATTCAGCATGTCCTATGTTATAAACGTACATAATATGTATATATAGCTATCTAAGAGTAGATACTGTCCATTTGATTAAGTACTAACCTAATGCGAATCTTTACTAAAATAATTAAAGAAATCAATAATTATCATTTTTATCTGTACCTATAAAGCTCTCTACAGCTACCGATTATATCCTATTTTAAGATTTTCTCATTAAACACACAGTAGTATACCCACTTACTCTGTGCCAAATGAATTTAATATCAGAGTTAACGATATTTTTAATACATTTACCTAAAACTGATGAGAAAAAAATGTTTATATTAATTTACATAAAAAAAGATGAGAAATCGGCCGCATAAAAAAAATAGCCCGCAAGAAATATATTTGCTACTTTTCCGGGATTAAAAATGGGTGGTCCCTGCCTAGTGTGCCAAGTTATCTCGTTATTAACTTTAATTGCGATCCATTCAGTAGTTTAACCGTTGTACAGCCTCCTTACCATGAACTCTTTCAGCAAGACAGTTTCCGTTGTGAAAGTGAGACGCCGCGTTACACTTCACATAGCGGCGTCTCACTTCCACATCGTAAACTGTCCTGTTTTAAGACTTCATGGTAAGGAGGCAGATACACTTTCATAATAAAAAAGGATAGTATCTAAAGACGTAAAGAGCCTATATTTTTTAATATATTTGTGAATTCGCTGGCTATCGGTTGGATTTGATTCATAGTTAAGGCTAACAGCTAAATGTTTTATTTTACCTTATTCCGATTATATTTTTGATTGATTTTTGGACTTAGTTTCAACTAGTCGTGACGTCAGCTGCCATAACTTTGATTTAAAGTTTTAGATACGAAAGCATAGTAACTAAAAAAGCCTGCATTTGTAAGCAAAATCATATTATTTTGTATTTGTATACAATACATTTTTACGCATAGTATTTTTATTAATTTAAAGTACAAATATAAATAACCATAATTAAAATGTTATGCAGACATGCATTAAAACTAAATAAAAGATTGAAATAATTGTATGAGAAGTGTATTGATTATATAATTTTCACAATAATGTGGCCATATCAACCAAATTACTGATAAATTCCGTTAGTTGTGTCATGTTGCTTTGTTTTAAAGTATGGTCAATGATACCTTTGTATATAATATATAAAATACAGTGTATGTACCATGTGTTGATGCGTTTAGATCTTACAATCAAAAATTATCAACAAGTACACAGCCACTTTAAAACCGACTTCAAAAAAGGAGGTTCTCAATTCGTCGGGATCATTTTTTTTTCTGAGAAAATGATAATTGTTTTCCTCTCTCCTGGGTAAAATACCAGCTTCTACCAGGTCTTTTACCAGCTAAAACCCCAGGGTGTACTCCTAGCCACCTTAGGTTTAGGGACGCTGGATGTAAAGCACAAAACCCCTGGAGATAGGGCGGTAAACTAAAATCTATAGGTCTTTTAATATTTTCTTAGTAGGTAATATAGTTATATAACTATCACGTTATATATCAGTATGTAGGTAAATCATAGCGTTATTTTCGCTATGCCTGGTACAAGTACAAATCCTGAATAAATATTCCAAGTGTTAGTATGTTGATTATGAATAAATGGATCTAATTATTACCTATGTCATTTGTTTTATTATATATATGCATAATTATAATCACGCCTGTAAACCTCGAAGGAGTAAGCAGAGGTCAATAAACCTATATTTTGAATTTCATAATGAATGTCCCATGTTTAGCTTAGAATGCCTCTGTTGTCTATTGATCGCTAAATGCCAGGCACAGGAGCTCCAAGGTTCGATTCCCGGGTCGGGCAAGGTTATTCAGTTCAGTAACAGGAAAAAGTCTGAATTTGTGCCTGATTTATGGCAATAGAATCTTTTACATTTACCGCCTAACTCAGAGACATTTATGATTACTTAAACTATTACTAAGTAAAGTTTTTTCTTGTGAAATCTTTACTTAATTTATTTTAAACGTCGCCCCACAAACATGAAATATTACATACATAAACACCCAGACTAGAGACACACACAAATTTTTGCCCCGTGCGGGAATCAAACCCTACGCGACGCAGTCCAATTGCTTAGCCACTGCGCCAATCAGGTCGTCAGTGTCGGTTTAAGTAATTAATTAATTATCAACGTCTCTGAGTACGGCGGTGAGAATTATAACTTATCTGGCGAACCGTGGGTGTACTATTAAACACCTCTGCCTACCTCTTTAACGAGTACAAGCGTGATACAGCACACCTGTTAACGGGAAACCTGTCCTTGGGTTAATTGAACAAGTTGTCACCACTCAACACTCACCCCGCTATCACTAAGTGTATTGGTTCGTAGTTTAGGGCTCGGCCGCCGGGGGGCGCTGGGCGGCGAGGGCGGGCGGCGCTCCGGTTACAGGCAGATTTGGGCGGCAGATCGCAGGCAAAGATTAGTCGGGCTTGTAGAGCTGACTGATAAGAAATATGTGATGAAGATAAGCCTTCTTACTTTTTAGTGTATAGGTAATTTATCTTTTTTAAATAAAAACCGTCGCCCCGCTTTAAGAATTTCTCTTGTATCGTGGGTGCGCTTCACAAACATAAAATATCGCTTATACAAACACCCACACTCGCGACATCTGCGGATCGCACGAATTTTTCGACCGTTCGGGAATCGATCCCACAACCCGATAGTGCAGCAGTTTAATCACTTGTTCACGGCGCCCATCGGGTCAAATGTTTGTTACATTTATATATTTAAACAGCAAATAATAAAGTATCTAAGAACTAACTCCATCATCATCAGCCGACAGACGTCCACTGTTGAACAAAGGCCTTCCGCTAGAACTCTATCTAACTCTCATATTTAAAAAATAGTGAAACGTAGTGATTACTGAAAAATAAATGAGAGTAATAATTATAACTTAAATTAAATTATATTAACTGAATTAACTAAACTTTAACTACAACTGACGACCTGATTGGCGCAGTGGCTAAGCGGTTGGACTGCTGCGCTTGGGGTTGTGGGTTCGATTCCCGCACTGGACAAAAATTTGTGCGATCCGCAGATATTTGTCCCGAGTCTGGGTGTTTGTGTATGCTATATTTCATGTTTGTGATACGCACCCACGACATAGGAGAAATTACTAGTGCGAGGCGACGTTTTTAAAAAAAAAAACTTTAACAACTTAACAAAAATTTACGTGTTATTCTCAAACAATTCTTTGTCATTTGTAGCTTATCTAGTTGGTGAAATAATTGTATAACCATAACCAGAATATAAGCTAGCTGCCGAACCACTACCGCCCACAAACCACACAACCACACATGACACATCTTCTCAACAAAAAATCAACAAACCTACAGCAATGAGTTGCAGCACGTCCTCTCAGAGTAACTACAGCACTAGGCAGAATACTCGTCGCGGCGTATTCAGAGCGCGCGGCACCGCTACCGTCAGTGCTCAGCCGCCGACCCGCCACGATGGGTGCTGACAAGCCCAACGGAGTGGCCAACTACAGCAGAAGACCTCCGCAGAGGCCCTTCCTCCAGAGGATCCAGTATGGCATCTGGAATCCTGAAGACAGGACATTTCTAGGACGAACTCCTCATCGATGGGGTAAGTTGGTTTCTTTCTTTTGAAATTAAAAGGTCTATCCTATCGGTTTGTGAAGAATTTTTAAGTATATTTTTATAATGATTAAAAGGTCTTCTAACATAAGATACGTTTTTGTTTTATAAGTATTACTTTACTTTAAAAATATTAAGAATACTATGAATAGTTGTCAAGAATCTAGATTATATCTTTACTTATTACCGCTACTGCAGGCACTCAGTTCGAATCCTGCGCTGTCAAAAATGTAAAATATTTCCGGATATAATTAGTATTTACCGCTACTGCAGGCACTCAGTTCGAATCCTGCGCTATCAATTTTTTTTAAATATTTCCTGATATCATAAGTATTAAAAATAGGTAAAAATAAAACGGTTTTGAATTGTTATTTACAATTTTAAACCTACTTTTTTAGGAATTTATTAAACTTGCACTAGGTGGGATTGAACTCGCGACTGAACTCAACAGGTTGTCGGCTTAATTTTACACATGACATGTTTTTGCGATGGTGGAAATGGTTTGTTTAAAACACCCATTTTCATTTTTTTTCATCTTTAGCTAAATAAATGATTATTATAACTTAATACTGAAACGAATACTCATATTTCTGCATAGATTTATCGTTTTGTGTTCAGTTAAAATGACAGTGTAAACTATAGTTTACTAGAACGTTGAGTCACCTGAAAACAATTGACGGTAACAGGGCAAACAAGTGATGTTTGTACAGCGATCGAGCTGCCACCCTTAGGTGTGGTCGTTAGCTTGACACTACGTCAAAAATAAAATTACTTGCTAATACGGAAAATATTTCATGACATCATAGTAGGTTGCAATAAACCGCACTGAGACTTCTAGTAATTAGTTGTACTGTAATTAGCTCACAACAATTTGCGTCAATGTTTGCCAATTTTGTAAATTACCTACCTATTACTAAACGAATGCCCTGTTGGTGTAACCTTCCGTTTTCCTAAATATGAGTTGTAATTAACTAAAAAAACACATCATTTAAATTTTCAAGATTCAGGCTTCTTTTTTTTGAAAAAAAGAAATCAGCTTTGTGTGGAGCTGTTTGCAGCTGACTATGAATATTTTACGTTTACTTTTACATAAGAAAGTCTTTGAAAGTTAAAAGGTAACTAATTCTAAGCGTTTGGAAGCAGTATTCAAGCTTCGAAAGTTGAAGTCGAACTTGACTTGTCCACTGTGCCTCGGTGACTTCTCCAGCACCCCTAGTCGTCCGCTAAGTGTACAGTTGCACACATATTCAAAGATTTTATAAACAGATTTCACCGCCGCACTCAGACACTATATATATAATAATTACTTAAACTGACACTAAGTAATTATTTCACAAAGAAAACCTTTACTTAGTGAGAGTTCAAATAATCATTAAATGTCTCTGAGTTCGGCGGTAAGGGTTCAAATGGTGTGTAACCACATTACCACTGACAGTTTGACGGTTAGGTTAGGTCCATAGCCACAAGCGCCGTAAAAGTAGTGTATCGGATACGGAATGGGTAGGACAAAAGTTTGGCGTGTCAATGTATAATTGCCATCCTGCCTCTTTGGTCTAGCGGACTGCTGAGCATGAGGTCCTGAGTTCGAATCCCGGGTAGAGCAAAGTGTTACTAAGTTTCTCTAGTAGGTTATTCGCAGTAGCAGTACGGAGTCTGGGTTTGTGCCCGGTTGATGGCAATAGGCTCGCCACCAATTACATTGGGACCTATAAGTCTATAACATAACTGGCTAAATGTAGTTGTACTATATGTTCGTCTCTGCCTACTCCTTCGGGGAACACGCGTAATGTTATATGATAAATGGTTTAACATTCATAAAGAACTTAACCCACTTTTTTAAATATATCTAGGCTAGGTTATTATTCACGCATCGATCATCAAAGCATACATACATAGCACTTACTTATATATAGAATATTATAACGTTTTATATTTTAAATCTCATATAAACATCGTCAGAGGATGCTGCGCGTACGCAGACCGTCTGAGATATAAATCTAATAGTAAGCTTGTTTATTTGTTCAATCGTTGCGGAACATGCGCCGGTTTTGCATGTTTCATTTGGTTTGGTTAAAATCACTGTTAGTAACAGTACCTAACAATCCTATATTCAACTAAAAATATTACCCTTATAGGACTCGGGTTTTTGACACCAATCAATTAATATACTTTTATGAGCTGTAAAAACGCTATTTCTCCATAGATTTTGTATGGAAATAAGAACCTGTGACATCACTAATTTGCCAACTTAATAGAATCACTATTTATTGATTTCAAAGCAAGTTACAATAGAATTTTACCGTTAATTTAAAATGTATAGGGTTTGTATGACTTTTGTTGTCATTTTATCATGTTGCCCATGCTAAGCTTGAATCTAAAAAGATAAAGGGAACTTGAAAAATGATGGACACGAGCCGAACTTAAGCCTGCGACCATCGCCGTACCGTGGCGATTACCAACTAATCAGTGTAATACTGTTCAGTGATATATAGCTGTAAAGGTCCGAATTGTTCACTGAGTCGGTAATCATAGATTCCAACAGATAATACCTGACGTCACCCTTAAGGCGTTAATAGTAAAAGGGAACTACGACGACCTGATTGGCGCAGTGGCTAAGCGATTAGACTGCTGCGCTAAGGGTTGCGGGTTCGATTCCCGCACGGGGCAAAAATTTGTGCGATCCACATTTGATTGTCCCGAGTCTGGGTGTTTGTGTATGTAATATTTCATGTTTGTGAAACGTACCCACGATACAGGAGAAATTCCTAGTGTGGGGCGAAGTTTAAAAAAAAAAAAACTTGAAATTCGATGGGTGCGAGCGAGCAGCGACACGACAGCTCAGTCGGTTAGAGCAGCGCAACGATACGGCAAAGGTCGCAGGTTCAAGGCCTGCTCGTGTCCATCATTTTTCAAATTTCCTTTAACAATTTAGATGTATAGGGTTTTTAAGGCTAAGATAAAGTAGTTTTTTAGAGAAGTAGTCTCTTGGAATTATTGGTGTCACTACCTGACCGGATTGATGGTTCATTACTGCTGGCACCGACAACGGTAACCGGTATTTTCACACGAATGCCCAAAAAAAGGAGTGTAATGTTTTCAGGGTTCACGTATGTGAGTTTCTTTATTCAACCATAACTTCTGAATGCCCGAACCGATTTTGTGTATGGAGTGATGATGTATGGAGTGTCTTTAAAATCCTTGCAACATTGCGAGTAACATAGGACATAAACAAAAGAAACAAATAAAAAAATCTAATTTAAAATTAGAAATAGCGAGTAAATTGCATTTTGTTTTCAGTTAAAAAAATCGTTACAGTGGCGGCTGCGGAGGATAAGCGGCAATAATATGGCCGCTATTGTAAATGAACTCTTGCTACTACAGCGCCGGCATTTCGTTTCCAAACACATTAAACCCAAGAACACATTGCTCGGCCCGGGATACGAACCCAGGACCTCGCGCTTGACCAACACCACTGGATCAACAAGGGTAGATCAAGTCCTTCTTTATTAGAAGCAGATACACCCACACATCGCCATGGCTAACCCATAGTGGGTTAGCTTAGTGATCAATGCTTGTGTTTTAATATGAAGAGGATTTTGTTCTGCAGTGGGACAGTTATAATGTCCTCCTGACCGAATTTCGGTCACGGCGGCCTGTCTCAGCTGAGACTAGCCATCTGCGCAGGAGATATTATAGTGCGCGCAAACACAGGTGCACTCCCTATTCCCTCACTCTCATAATCCGATGGGACGGTAGACCGACACGACCGGAGAGAGATCAGGCGCAGGACCAACAGCTTAACGTGCCTTCCGAAGCATGGTGGGGTCTCGACATGTGAAAACAGTCGACCATCTCAAGACTGACCGCGGCGAGCACGGCTTAACCTAGCAGATCGACTGATCTGCGGGGTAGCCACACAGCTACGAGCCCCAGTTACAGGGACAGGGACAGTTATAGGCTAGTATTAGACGTACTTTAGCCTCGAAAACGCCCATGCTTCCTTAGTTTAGCTGTGCCAATAAAACCTCCATAATTCGTAGTGGATAAGAGTAAGTTCGTACGTATTTGTGTTAACATTGAGTGGTAACTAGATGCAGTGAGCTCGTGTTCGATCTCAATGAATCATAACACGTACCGAGTTATTTTAGAATTTATCCCCATCATCGCCAATCGCGAGTTTCGGCACGTGAAATGCGTGCTCGGCGGAAGTGGCTTTTTATAAGTTGACTACGTAAAATGTATTCTAAAACATACATTTTCAGCCCTTTTGGAGTGGGCGCTTTACATTTTTCAGCACCAACTAGTCTTCGGACCAGATAAATGATAATAAGCTCCTTATTACAATAATCCTACTAGACTGCCTTGTGGGTCTAATAATGTTCTCCGGACCGAATTTCGGTCACGGCTGCCGATCTCATCTGAAACTAGCCAACTACGCAGGAGATATTATAGTGCACAAGCATGCGCGCAAACACAGGTGCACTCCCTATTCCCTCTCTCACATAGTCCGATGGGACGGAAGACCGACACGACCGGAAAGAGATCAGGCGCAGGACGGCAGAATGGCTTAACGTGCTTTCCGAAGCACGGAGGGGCTCGACATATTAAAACGGTTACCCATCATAAGACTGACCGCGGCGAGCACGGCTTAACCTCGCAAATCGACGGATCTGCGCGGTAGCCACGTGGCTACGAGCCCCTCGTGGGTCTAGTGCGCGACTGCTGAGCACGAGGTCGTAGGTTCGAATTCCGACTCGGGCAAAGTTACAGGGTCTTCCATTAGGTAATCTTCAGTAGTAGTACTAAGTCTGGATTTGTGCCCGGTTGATGGCAATAGGCTCGCCCCTATTACATTGGGTCCTACAACATAAATGGTGAAATATGGTTGTACTATACCTACGTAAGTACACCTATGCCTTCTCCTTCGGAGAATACAGGCGTGATGTTATGTTATGTTAAACTAATCTCTATTATCCTCTATAGTTAGGTGAATATGGCAGTTTACGAGGTACACCTAAATACATAGGTACTTATCGTTAAGTTATAGATAAGTGTGATAATATATATAAAAAAAATTCTATTGCAGTTAATTAAATACGCAGCAATAGGGAGTGACATAATAGCTAATTGTACAACAATATGTTAGTGCTACTAATTACTTGTTGAACACGCAATACAGCCGTTTCGTTAGGAATTACTAATAACTTCCTCATTTTTCATAGTGATATAATATGTAGATAATGATGATAGCTTATGCCATAGAAAGAGAAATAATCTTGTCAGAAGATTCGTAGCGGACTGACTGCACATAGTGTGTTGAGCATTATCCCCATAGAGCCATAACCACAGCTGGCGCAGTGGCTAAGCAAATAGACTGCTGCGCTAATGGTTCGACTGCTGCACGGAACAAAAATTTGTGTGATCCGCAGATGTTTGTCCCGAATCTGGGTGTTTGTGTTATGTGATACTTCATGTTTGTAAAACGCACCGATACGGGAGAAATTTCTAGTGTTGAGCGACTTTTTTTTTAAGTATCCTGTCCGCAAACAATTGTGTACGGGCATCGAGATCGTAACAACATCGAGGCAGTCCTGTCACTTAAGCATTTCATTAATTGGATCGTAGAGATCTCGTAGCTACAGCGTAGATGACTGTCATTCTACGAGATTATATACTGCTTGGTTCTTCGCCTGTTCGCTTCTTCTTCTTATCGTATGGTTGATGAACAACCTGGTGTCAGAGTTTAAACCGCCTGTAGGCCTCTGACATGGTTCTACACACCGTTGAAAAATCTCTCAGGTGTGCCGGTTTCTTCACCATGTTTTCCCTCACCGTTTTTAGCAACTAATAACTTATTCATAATACGCACATGAATTCGAAAAGACATTGGTGCGTGCCGGGGTTTGAACTTGCGATCTTCGACTTGGCAGTCCTACGGTCATACCACTCGGCTATCAGTGCTGCCTGCACCGATCAGTGCTGCCTGCACCGATCACTTCTGCAGCCTGTTCGCTATCCAGTCGTCTTGCTGTCCCATCGAACTTTCAGTGTGAGGAAGTAGAGAGTGCACCCCTGCACAGTTCTGTGCTACTTGTTGTATGTATGTATGTTACCGTTTGGATAGTTGGCTGGGCCCAGTTATAATTGGCTGCTGTTACCGAAATTCGGTCAATTCCAGTCTCGAATTCGGAGGACATTTTTATTAGGTTTTAAGAAACGTGTGGTATATTCAACTGTTTGAGAACTAAGTTCAAGAACTTATCGACCTTATCTATGAATGTACAGTTCACTCTACTTCCTATTTAGGTACATTTTCACACAAACCATCAGAGTTATTGCTAGCGCCGCGTCACGCCCGTAAACTTGTCCGCAAATATAGAATGGCCTCGACAACAGTTAGCGTCTAGCTACGTAAACATATACGTACAAGTAAATTTGTACGGTATACAAGGCCGGCTGGTAACCGCTGGGCACTGGTTATAGTTGCTTGCACACAGCAATGGTTGTGCGGCTTCGTTTTAGCCTCGTGTGTGGCGGAGAAGGAACCGTCGTTTACGTAAAGCGCTAGGTTATGACGACATGGATTTAAAGGCTGGATAACTTTTTCATACACCCATGTATTCCTCGAAGGGATAGTTAGATGGGTTAATTACAAGACTGCCCAAAAAAAGGAGTGTAATGTTTTCAGGGTTCATGTATGTATGTATCTGATTTTCTTTATACCACTATAACATCTGAATGCCTGAACCGATTTTGATGTATGGAGTGTCGTTAGAATGCTTACACTATTGCGAGTAACATAGGCTATAAAATATGAAACAATTAAAAAAAATCAATAAAATTAAACAACACGACTGCCATGACTAAAAATGAACCAAAAAATGAAAAACAAGTTCCATCGCAGTCGGACCGTTCTTGGGATTACTGTCTCATCTAAGAGGTACCCAGACTGCGATGGAACTTGTTTTTCACTTTTTAGTTCGTTTTTAGTCATGGCAGTCGTGTTCTTTAATTGTTTTAATTATATTTTTTATCCCCCTCATAGTCATAGTCATAGTCATAATGTTTTTATTTCATATAGGCTACAAAAGAGCACTTACAAAACGTCAAACTAGTTGCACGGTTCCAAAAAGTCGTTTCTATGGAGAAGAACCGGCAAGAAACTCCATAGTTACTCTTTTAAAAATATGGTTTAACAATCATTTCAAGTATGAGAGAATAATGAGCTACACAATATACCTAAAATAAGAATACGAGTAGCATCAAAGTCAAATAAAAAATATTAATATAGATCGGTTATTCTCTCATTTACAATTTGGGTAAAATACATGACAGTGAAATGGTTGAATATAATCAGTAAACAATATTAAATATCAAAATTATGGTTGAATGGCGGGTATGCCAGGGAAGCCACAAATGCAGGAAAAATCAGTGCCACACGTCCCTATCGTCAATATAACTATTAATACTATAGTAGGCTTTCTTAATTAGTACTTGTTTCACATAGGATTTAAACTTGCCTTCTGTAAGGTCAGTTATAGAATTTGGAATTTTATTATAAAACCGAACACAGTTTCCTAAGAATGACTTGTTGCTTTTTGTTAGTTTAAATCTCGGTACAACTATCTTATGTTTATTTCTAGTATTTTTATCATGGTAATCGCTTCTTATTTTAAACTTCTGCAGATTTTTCCGGGTATACATAATATTTTCAAAAATGTAAAGTGACGGCAGCGTTAATATATTAATCTCTTTGAAAAAGTCTCTAAGAGATTCACGAGGGCCTAGGTTGTAGATCGCGCGTACGGCTCTTTTTTGTAGAATAAATATCGAGCCAACGTCAGCTGCCGATCCCCACAGCAGAATGCCATAAGACATTAGACTGTGAAAATATGCGAAGTATACTAGTCTGGCTGTTGGTATATCAGTTAATTGTCTAATTTTCCTAACCGCAAATGCCGCGGAACTCAACTTGCCAGACAGTGCAGTGATGTGAGCACTCCATTGCAATTTGGAGTCAATAATAATCCCTAGAAAAGTTGTTTCATTTATAAAATCAAGTCGACTCTCATTAAGAATCACATTTCGATCAACATGCGTTACATTAGGCAAGGAAAACTTAAGGCATTTAGTTTTGTTAGAGTTAAGTAAGAGATTATTAGCCGCGAACCATTTGCAAAGGACTTTAAGGCTATCATTAATGTTTAAAATTTCGCTATCCCTCCTATTTATTTTAAAAATGAGTGACGTATCGTCAGCAAATAAGATTATGTTCGACAACTCGGCCATCGCGTATGGAAGGTCATTAATGTAAGCCAGAAATAGGAAAGGACCAAGAATTGATCCTTGTGGAACACCCATTTTGACCAGAGCCCCCGCAGAAGTGGCGCCATTTACGTTAACTTTTTGCGTTCTCTGCGAGAGATAAGATGAGATAAGGTCAGCTGCCCGTTCACGAATTCCGTAGTGGTGTAGCTTACGGATAAGTGTATTGTGGTCGACGCAGTCGAAGGCTTTGGAAAGATCACAGAAGATTCCAATAGCGTCCTGCGAGTCTTCCCAAGAATCTAAAATATGAGTTGTAAGTTGGGTGCCTGCATCAATAGTAGAACTTCCCTTCGTGAAACCAAACTGTCGACTGTGGAGAACTTTGTATAAATGAAAATGTGCCATCATCTGAAAAGACATGGATAAAGTCTGTGAGCAAACGGTAAAAACTATTTAATGACAAGAAAGGACGCAAATAGTTTTCCACTGCCCCCTTACCATGAACTCTTAAAGCAGGACATTTTCCGATGTGGAGGCGAGACGGCGCTACGTAGAGTGTAATGCGGCGTCTCGCTTTCACATCGGAAAATGTCATTAGGCAATATACTCTTATGCTGTTTTCTAAGTATGTATTTATATATTGTACTTATATTTATTGTGTTCAGGCTGCAAAAGATCACTTATAAAACGTAACAACCTAGTTTCACGGTTCCATAGTATCTGAAACAGTTAGTTAAATAAAATTCCTTGTCTACACAAACTAGCTTTGTTTATTTAGTTTAGCTCCCAAAGGCGTTTATTTGCGCGCTGATGTTTCTAAGAAACTCCATGTTATCGTTTGCTCGTATTCATTATACAGATAACATTTTTATGATGATTTGAGTGTCGATAAAACAGTGGGAACTCTCTTATAGTCTGTCTATTGACACACTTAGTGAAATGTATTAATTTATCTAACTTAAGAAAGTAAGTATTGCTTTTTTTTTGCGATTTTGAAAACCTTGACCTATTTTAGTGATTTCTCTAGTATATGCTTCGTTGGTCTAGTGCTTGCTAAGCGACTGCTGAGCATGAGGTCCTGGGTTCCAATCTCTGGCCGGGCAAAGTGTTACTGGGTTTTTGCGTTAGGTAATTCTCAGTAGCAGCATGGAGTCTGGATTCGTGCCCGGTTGATGGCAATAGGCTCGCTTATTAGATTGGGACTTATAACTCTCTGTGTACCCCTTCGGTGAATACACACTTGATGTTATATATGTGCTGTAGTACTTATGGTCGCTAACAAAATCACAAATTTAATAATATTGGTTTTTCTCTGTATCCGCAGGATTATTTTATTCTGCACACACTGTTACAGGGTGACGTAATTACAACACCAATACTCTCTATAATAGTTTCACCGCACCCTTTATCGTGAAAGCATTAAAAAACTTTACAATTCATTAGGAACGGATATACACTTAGCTTATTACTTAGCGACAAATGGAAAAAGCCCGCTGCCTCGGTATTTTCCATCTCATGTATTCAGCGGGTTGGTCGACGCCATCTTAAATCGAAGCTTTGTGTAGCTAGGTATTGTCAGGGCTGTCCGATTGTATAGGATTCATTTGTTTTAGGTAAATAGGTATATAAGAATTTAAATATGGTATCCTATTTGACAATTATATAAATGAAATACTAAGACCAGATCGGAGATGTTCTACAAAAGGGTCAAGTGAGGAGTACCCTTAACCGACGAGCGTGTATGAGGAATGTGATGCGAGTGAATGAGGCGAAAGAAGTATGTCAGGATCGTAGCAAATGGAAATTCGTGGTCTCTGCCTACCCCTCGTGGAAATAGGCGTGACTTTATGTATGTATGTATTTGACAATTTTGTGTAATGTTCAGATGGTCGAGTGGTTTTGGACCGATTTCTTAAGCTCCGTTGAAATATCTCTCAGGTGTGCCGGTTTCCTCACGATGTTTTCCCCCACCGTTTTTAGCAACTGATAACTAATTTATAATACGCACATGAATTTGAAAAGACATTGGTGCGTGCCGGGGTTTGAACTTGCGACCTTTGACTTGGCAGTCCAACGGTCATACCACTCGGCTATCAGGCCTGTACTGTATGAAAGTTTAGCATTTGCTAGGTTAAGGTACCCCAGAATTTCATTCGTGAACATCCTGACCGATCTGACTCAAATCTGCTTCCCTAGCCACGTGGCAAAACGCTTGACGAATAGAAATATAAATGTATGGGGATGATATAATGTTTCGACTATGTTACCGATGACATATGTCAAATTGATAGGTATATTTATCATTCTATTCTATTTCTATTCGTCAAGCGTTTTGCCACTTGTCTAGGGGGGCAGATCAGACTGATCCTTGCCCTTTCTCCTTATTTCCCGCCAGTTTAGGGAGTTCCCTAAGAGATCCTACCCTGGTCTTTATCCAGAAGGACCTTAATCTGGTCAGTAGAACTTTGCCGAGGTCTTCCCTTTCCAAAAATCATTAACACACTTCATCCAAAATAAGGTTTTTCATTTCTCAGCTCAAAACGGATCGTTTGTTATACCTCCACGTGTATACTGGGAGAATTGATGGCCACTTTCCTGCCACCGAGGTAAATATTGAGAGCAAACACACACTTCTACTATTAATACTAATGTGTGTGAGTCCCGCTAGGTGGCGCCACCGCCAACCGAAGTCATTATTGATATTTTTACATACATACATGTGTACACACTGTATTCCACGAAGGGGTGGTCCAACATTTCGCCAATTATACGTCCCAATGTAATAGGATAGCCTATTATTCATCAATCGGGCAAAAATAAAGACTTCGTGCTGCCACCGAGAATTACCTGATGGAAAAACTCAGTAACCCTTTGCCCGACCCGGGATTCGAACCCAGGACCTCTTGCTCAGCACGCTTAGAAATCACTGGACCAACGAGAGAGTCCATTGATATTTTTGCCGACAAAAATGTCGGTAATTGGTAGTTTTGGTACCTTACCGTTACCTTACCGTTACCCTTACCTTTTCCGCCATTACAAATGGCTCATCCCGTGGAGTGCCAGGCCAGAATAACACCTCTTGATTTCGTCCCGTGGGTGTCGTAGGAGGCGACTAAGGCAAAATCCAGAAAATGGGCAGCAGCGTCTTCTGTAACTTCACCAGCAATACTGCGATGATCTGGTGATTATGGCAACACCCACCCCCTTTTAAAGGGAGAGGTCTTTGTTCAACAGTGGATATCTTCCGGTTGTTGATGACACATCGCATAACTGGCATACCAACAGCCACGTATGGCAACACGCCTGCCATCCCTGCCAGTCGTGACGTACGCGAATGTAAACAGTCCGTGAACGGCCCGCGTACAGCTATTTCTGCGGCCGCCACACTCCCGCTTTGTTTATTTACCACAGAATTTGCGGTAATACAGCTCGAGAATACTTAATCCTAAAGAATTTAACGAGGTTAGGCATAATGTAATATTTTATGGATATTCGTGCTTGCAGAAGATGTGAAGGTGATGAGATGAGCACTTAAATTATGATTAACGTTAGTGCGGGGCGGATTAAATAGTTCTTATTGCCTTCTGTTGCCGAGAAAGCGAATCATTTGGTGATGGTCCTATGAATTGTAATGCGATCGTCACTTATTAAGAACATGGCACTAATTGTAATGTGCGGCGAAACTTAGGTGTAGTTTGTAAATTATAGATACTCATAGTGATTGTGAAAGAAAAATAAAGAAAATGATTTATTTTCGTCCTGACATCACACAGGAAATAAATAAGATATAATAATAAAAGAAAGTTACATAGTACAAGCCAAAACAGGTCCCCAACTCAGCACGATGCTGCTGCTTGAAAAGTGTGGCGCTGGTTGTCAGTTGCGGCTTCACATAAAACTAAAATGTAAAACTTCTTAATATTACAATTTTAAACCTTGTTGAGGGGTGACGATCTCTTTCCTCCACTTCATGAAGTATCTACAAGCGTGACTATTGATAGGTATTTAAGATCTTCTTCTTATCGTATGGTTGATGAACAACCTGGTCGTGCCTGGTGTCAGAGATTAAACCGCCTGTAGGCCTCTGACATAGCTTTACACACCGTTAAAAATCTCTCAGGTGTGCCGGTTTCCTCACGATGTTTTCCTTTTTTAGCAACTGGTAACTAATTTATAATACGTGATAATACATGAATTCGAAGAGACATTGGTGCGTGCTGGGATTTGTATTTGCGACCTTTGACTTTGCAGTCCAACGGTCATACCACTCGGCTATCACTGCTTTAGGATCTTAGTTATTTATCTTAGTAATATATAAAAGAATCCACACTGTCCTAGCCTACACTTTACAATTCACAACTATGATAGTTTCTTAAATTGTTCGCGATTTATTTAGTTGAGATGTTCCTTTCAATCCACGAGGCCGTATTAAAGTATTTATACTACAAATGCATTAGTTTTACTGCTGCTTCCACCGAAGTAACGACCATCGCGTTACTGCGGCTATTTCCCAAGACTTGACGCACTCTATGCGAAACGAATTCAAGTGTTTCACGTCCTAAAACTGATTCTTGGTGAATATATAGATAGATAGATAGAATATGCTTTATTGTACACCATAAAATACATGTCAAAAACTTAATTTATTACATTATCGTTAATGCAGTGGGTACAATATAACCTATATTTAGACTGGGTTATATCGTCCTTGTTCAGTCAGACCTGCATAGTATATGTGCCTGGAATATGCCTCGTTAGTCGAATGACCTTGTGCAACGACGCTGTTAGCACAGCAGTCCAATCGCTTTTTTTTTTTATAAAACATCGCCCCCACAAGTAATTTCTTCTGTATCGTGGATGCGTTTTACAAACATGAAATATCACATACACAAACACCCAGACTCGGGTCAGTCAAATGTGGATCGCCCAATATTTTGCCCCGTGCGGGAATCGAACCCGCAACCGTTAGCGCAGCAGTCTAATCGTTTAGCCACTACGTCAATCAGGTCGGTGAAATCGGGTCACTGTTACTTGTTGGAATCGTCCACGTTTAACTCAAAATTACGGTAATCTCGAACCAGGTGTTATATTATAATCATGTGGTTGATCAGGGCTGACTTTAACCTATTGTACTTGCTTTGGGCACATTAGGAAAATGGGACCACTATGAGCTTTTTTTCTTTGCTTTGAGCTAACAATTAATTTAAAAAATATAGGTTATCGGTTAGTGATCTAGAGACCGGGGGACCCCAGCGGTCACGGGGTTCTGGGCAATTGCCTAGACTGCCCAGTGAAAAAGAGTGGGGTTAGGGTTAATACTATCTGGCTAAACTTTACACAACAATAAGCATATTCAAACAGTCGTTACCTACCAGTTAACACTCCATTGTAAGTTCAAGTGATAACCATTGATCACTGCAAAAGTACACATACAAGAAACTAACAAGACAAGCAAACTTACCATTTATGTGTTATTTACGTACATACATTTATCATAATCATATAATAGGTATATATTCATATATAAACTTGTAAGTAGGGAATTAGGAATATTATACAAGAAAGAGACATTTTTTACAAAACTATATAAAGTTCAGAGACAGTGTTGCGCCGCTTCTTTTACCCAGCTATAGCACTAGGAAGCGGTGACGGGCGGGCGCTTTGCGGGCTGTCTTGATGTAATTCGACGTACAAAAAATACTTTTTTAAGTCTATTTTGATATTTTTTTTCATTAAAAAAAATGACGTCCCACACTTGGAATTTCTCCTATATCGTGGGTGCATTTCATATGCATGTAATATCACATACACAAACACCCAGACTCGGGACATACATATATCTGCGGATTGCACAATTTTTTGTCCCGTACTTGGAATCTAACCCGCAACCCTTAAGGCAGCAGTCCAATGGCTTAGCCTTAAATTCTCTCTTTATCTTTTATTTTTCTGCCTCCCGGCCTTGATTTGAGCCTATGTAATGTGTTTTCTGTTCGCTCCAGGAGTGATAGGTCTGATCTACCTGGTGATGTACATCTGTATCATCATCTTCTTCTCCATCTGCATGTGTGGCCTCATGGCGACCATGGATGACAAGATACCGTACTTCACGCTTGCTGACTCTATCATTGGTAAGTAGACTTGTCATTATTATATCGAACGAAATGATCGTCAAGGCAGTTATGCCGCAAAATGTTCACGTGAATTCTCTCCTGAAGAATATTTATTTTATAAAGACTTGTAACTACTAACAAAACAATGTAATAATCTACTTAATACATGCTACAGCTATATACTAAAACTGATAATATAAAATTCTTGCCGTGTGGTATCCGGCCTAGAAATCTAGAATTGACCACCCCCTTTCCTCCCGTGTGTTCGTAAGAGGCGGCTAAGGAAAAATCCAGAAGATGGGCAGCAGCGTCTTCTGCAACTTGACCACCAATACTGCGATCCCCAACCTGCTTGCCAAGTGTGGGGATTATGGCAACTTCCCCCTCATAAGGGGGAGGCCTTTGTTCAACAGAGGACGTCTTCCGGCTGATGATGAATTTATAATTCATTATATACTTATGCAAATAAAAAAAACTAAAATTATGCATTGAAGTATTTATATAAAACTTACAAGAGAATCCTATTCAGATATAATAACTATATCATGTTCCAAATACCGTTAAGATACATTTGTAAGAGGCACAGTAGGATGATATTGAATGTCGTTCTCTTCAAACATTCAAGGTTGCCACAACAGCTACATGCCAGCTTCATCTTATACTTTGTGAATAAAAAGAAACATTGTTTTTTTGTTAAATGAGAGATGACGTCACTATTTCCAGGAGCCAACCCTGGCATGGGTCACAGGCCGCTGCTGTACGAAGAGGGCGCGCTCATCTGGTACAACGCCGACAACGCGAGCCAGGTCAAGAAATACGTTGACAATATCAACGAATTTCTAGCACGTGAGTTTACCTTTTAACCTTCATTCATAAGGCAATTGCAGGCATCTTCTCTAACTCCTTAACGTAGACTCTCCAAGATTTTTTAAGCGAATTTTTGTGTCAAAAAGTCTTAATTAGTGTCGTCTGTGAGGAGTATTGCGTTTCATAGAAAATAACGTACAGTCTCTTCATCGACTTTTCGACAATTTTCAAACATCCGTAATCCAATCTTGCTGTTTGCACGTACTTTTTTGTGGTCCTATGATCTGCCACAAATTAACCCTTAACTATAAAATATACATAGTACAGACTCTTTCGACGATGACGATGCAGATGCAATTGGTATATTTAGTTCTATATTAAAATAACTTACTTCGCGTTAAATTATGAACGATTAACGAACGATCGAATAATTTGTGGCGGCCTTACCAAGATGGTAGCTGCACTTGTTTTACACAAGTGCGTCTTGCGCTTGTATATTAAGTGTTATTTAAACATTAAAACATTATGCCCATTTCCAGCATACAACAACAGCACACTTCTAGTCACGAAGGGGGTGAACCAGCGTGTCTGCGGGGACGTGAAGCCTCCTCGCGCCGAGGTGTGCGCCTTCGACACCAGCTCCTTTGGGCCCTGCTCCAGGGAAAACGACTTTGGTTACGCAAATGCAACCCCCTGCCTCATTGTGAAGCTGAATAGGGTGAGTACCCTGGCACCTTTTTAAGGGAAAACCTTTCAGATCTTTTAGGCACCTTTCTTTGATTTAACTCTTCACAAGTCGGTAATCGTTTTTACACCTCCTGCAGTAGCTAGTAGCTACCCATGAGTGAATGAGAGACAAATGTACCTACAAAAAAACATACCTCTAATAAACTTTATAAAATCTTGTATCTACTCTGTAAGGTACGAAAGTGGAAAAAGAGAGCATTGGTCGACATTTAGGTTTACTTTTATAAAGAGTAATATGTAATGAAAATAATATTCTCTTGACCGAATTTCGGTCACGGCGGCCTATCTCATTTGGGACTAGCCAACTACGCAAGAGATGTTATAGTGCACAAGTATGCGCCCAAACGTAGGTGCACTCTCTATTCCCTCTTATATTCACACGACCGGAGAGAGATCAGGCGCAAGACCAACGGCTTAACGTGCCTTCCGAAGCGAGGAAGGGTCTCGACATGTGAAAACGGTCATCCATCACAAGACTGACCGCGGCGAACACGGCTTAACCTCGTAGCCTCGTAACGTATATAGCATTTGATGAAAGCCTATCTAAGCAGCTGGTTATATTTGTTTCAGTTATACGACTGGAACCCCGACTTCTACGACGACCCTGGCGACTTGCCACCTGAGATGCCGCCCGACATCAGGGACTATATCGTCAACGCTACTCCTCAAGAAGTAAGTTATGTTTTGTTGATTACAGCAATAAGTATGAACGGGGGCTTAAAACTTGATAGATTGAAAGGTGGATGCTCCGTCGAGCGGCGCAAAATTCCAATTTATTTGTGTTATTTGCTCATCGCAGCTCAACAACACTTTTTGGGTAAGCAATGACTGAATGGGCGGCAACTTAGACCGTATACATGTATAGAGTATCACATAGATTATCTTTAATATCGCAACGAAGCTATGTCCAATTCATTTATATTCAGTTTTTGGGTTCGACAAACAATATAGCTAAAAGATAATGATGAGATTATATTGGGACCTAAAGAACATGGACAAAAATCAATACCATCATGCTACGAACACAATATAATAATGCTAATTCTCATGGACACTACTTTACAGTATAATCAACAGCGTTATTATTGGTTCCAGCGTCGTAAAGTGTGGGTGTCGTGTATGGGCGAGCGGCCGGCGGACGTAGAGGCCTTGGGGCCGCTCAAGTACTGGCCGTACCCGGGCCTGCCCGAGACCTTCTTCCCGTATGACAACACCCCAGGATACCTGAGCCCGCTCGTCGCTGTGCAACTTATGAAGCCTACACGTGAGTGTCTCATAAATAAGTCTAAATTAATTCTTCTTATCGTATGGTTGATGAACAACCTGGTGTCCGAGTTTAAACCGCCTGTAGGCCTCTGACATGGCTTTACACACCGTTGAAAAATCTCTCAGGTGTGCCGGTTTCCTTCACCGTTCTTAGCAACTGATAACTAATATATAATACGCACATGAATTCGAAAAGACAGTAGTGCGTGCCGGGGTTTGAACAGGCGACTTTTGACTTGGCAGTCCTACGATCTTATCACTCGGCTATCAGTGCTTGCTAAATAAGTCGAAGAAGGAGAAAAAATTTGAAAATTTTACAGTTAAATAAAATTCTTCTGATTCGTTTCATTGCCATATTGTAACCTGAAGTTTTACGTTATTAAATTATATCGAATTTGCGGGCAACCGGTGGATGCAAATGGCAAGTTGTCGTTCATTGTGGCGTTCTGAGGGGGAGGCCTTTGTCTAGCAGTGGACGTCTTCCGGCTGACGATGATGATATCGAGTTTGCAAGTTCGATCATGGTTTGTATTGACCTAATAGTCAGCCTTTAAATGTCTTTATTTAGGGCAAAGGCCTCTGCATTTATAAACGAATAAACTTTATTCAAATGTTGGCTTTCTCTTGGCCAAATTTTGCGTTTGCACATAGCACACTTATTCTTTTCCCCTTATAAGCTATGACATTCCATAGCTTTGATTAAAATAACTACTATTCTTCGTAAGTACCCAGTTTATAAACCCAACACCAATACTAAATGTCATTGTATCAAGAGGCGCCTGAGGGAAAATCCAGAAGATGGGTAGCAGCGTCTTCTTAAACCATATCTTCAATTTCCAGTTCACCAAATCATCAACATCCGTTGCCGTGCCTGGGCACGCAACATCAGGTACACTGAGAGTCTGAAGGAGAGGCTGGGCTCCACGCACCTGGAAATCATGATCGACTGAACGGGGACCACCGGGGAGGAGTGCCTTATGTGCTGGGAGGGGAGGGAGGCAGTCTGCGTTGTTGCGTCAAACATATTTTTTTGTTACAATATCTTTGGGACATATACTTAAATTCTGGGCTATTATATTATTTCGTTATTCTTATATAGTTGTATAAGTTTGTATTATGTATGATTTGTATTTGTTAATTTATGTTTGGTATATAATGTACGCAACCATCTGCCTGCTATTTTTTCTCTCTCTACTTATCTATTAATGTTTGTCTGAAAGAAACTGCTTTAAGCAATAAGCCCGCTACTTGCATCGTTTTAGATTTAAGTTTTTTTATCTGTATTCTGTATTTCCTAGTGTGAAATAAAGCATATTATAAATCTATCTATCTGGGCTAAGGTTTATTTGCAGTCGACAAATTTACTCTGGTCAGTGACTCCAAAAGGTCCCTGTCATGTCATACAGGTTTTTCAGCTGTTCCATTTGCCTTAGGGAGTAATTCCAAAGACCTGCTATTTTGTTTATAAAGATATAATATTACCCCTTTTAAAATGAATGAAGCAATCATCACTATACTAATGGAATTTACTTGCTAAGCCTTGACATTGTCTGCCTACCTTTATTCTGTATTATGTTTTATAACTAGTCATTATTAATTAATAAACAATGTTATATTTATTTTATATCCTAATATAAGATTCTTTAATTAGTTCATTTTCTTAATCCAACATAGACTGCTTCCTCCCCATCTTTATGCATTTATATCTGAATATGTATGTTTTGTATTAGTATTTTATGAAAGTCTGTAATTCAATTGTTATTTTGTTAATTATAAGTAATTGTGAATAATGTGGGATAGTAGCTGTAGATTTAAGTGGTAAGGTGTCTGTCTATAAGCGTTCATAAGCCCCATATAAAAGGACGCGAGGATTGCCAATCAGAGGGCCCAAACGGAAATGGTTATTTTTACGGGTAAATTAATTATTGGTCCTTCGATCCAAAAAACATAAATTTATTGGTCCTTCGATCCAATAAGGACCAACGACGCATCTTCAAATTCTTCAACCGTTTCATTATTAGGTTAATGTTCTACCGTTTTTTTTGGTGATGCGTAATTAAAATCTCAACTTTTCGTTTCTTCTTAGTAATCAGACATCTTATGACTTAACCAACACTGTATTTACCTCTTAATAAACAGATATGTCGTTTTATTTTTGTAAATGAGTACTTAAATAGATTGTCATGTATGTCCATTATTCTTTTAATTACTACCTTCCTTTTACATTTAGATTTCTGGGATTTTGGAGAGAGTTGAGAGTTTGTAGTGTTCGTTCAACGAAAGTTAAGACCTTTTTCTTGTAGATTCATAGTTACAAGCATAGAAGACACTACACACTACTCGAACATTTATAGAAAGATAACACGATCAGTCAGCCAAAATAATTAAGGTCGAAAAATATATTATTATGAAACTTCATTCCAGGTTATAAATATGTATATAGGCATAGATCATCAACAGATTGTTGAAAAGACGGAAATATTAAGATTTGGATGGAACGTGATCTGAGGTAAAAATGGTCCTTAGATACTGTATAAATAATAAAAATCTATATAATATCGGTAACTACGTTTAATAAAATAAATTACAAATTAGTCTCACTTATCACATCAGCAAACATTAATTCTTCGTCATTCATAATAAATAAATATTGTATTTTAGCTTTCAAATATTTGGTACGCTAGCGTCGACACAATCATCAATGTAATTAATTAACATTTCCTTAAGCTTTCTCTTTTCACACTGGCAGCTTTAAAATGGGATTAAGGACCAGAAATTAATATAAGGTGGACAATAAAGACCATAACTTTAAACTATGGTATAAAAATAGCTAGAGACACGGTCTGGCTACTTCATTGGTCGAGGAATCGAATCTGAACTAGGCCGGTCGCTTGCCAGTCGTATACGCAAACAACCAATGAGTCCGTTGTCTTTTTATTATTATTGATTTTCGAATATCATGATAAGTATAGATCAAGTTTTTGGAATGGTTTCTAAAGAGATCTTGCATAATTATTCTCTACTTATACAAAGGAATTTCGATCAAAACTCCCGAACTTCGATGAAAGGCAATATTGATCAAAAATAGCTATTCAAATTAGATTTATCAAAGCCTGATTACTAAGTATTGTTAACACTTCATTTTCACTCGATGCTGCCGCCATGTTTACTGCCGGATCTGAGCCTCGGTCTACTCGATCATTATCTCGATGTGCACTGCGCCCATGGCTTCGTGTCTGTCGTACTTAATGTTCCTCGCCCAGGCACGACACTCTATGTTGATCAGCATACCCGCTGTTGATAAAAAACGATTAGAATGATAAACTTTATTTCGAAAATATATGTAATAGGTACTTTAATGACTTCTCATAAGATGTAAGTCTCAGAAGTCAAGAGATGAGAAGGGGTAACAATGCTACAGTTGGTTGGTACAAGGTTTAACGCGGGTTGTTTGATATTGTCTTCATCATCAGCCGAAAGACGTCCACTGTTTAACAAAGGCCTCCCCCTTAGAACGCAACAGTGAACAACTAAATACCGTTTTAAGAGTTTAAAATCTCTGAAATGCTGTATTAGATCCTACTAACTAGTATTTATACCACATTTTTTTAATTCGTTTCCAAAACTCCGGTATGATTTATAGGTTAGAAGGCAGCTGTCAGAAATATGAGGAAAATGACATCATCGTTATTATAGAGAATGTTAAGTAATATTTAGGGTTAAGTTCAATTCACAGATCCATACTCTTGGGTCTCTGCAGGTGCACAGCCACGAGTGGACTTAGGTAGCCCTCCTGGTTGGTGTAGGGGAAGTAGTAGCCGGGGAAGCCCCGGTATGGCATGTACTGGATGGGCCCAATGTTCTCCCGGTCGGCGGGGTTCTCGCCCTGGCACGATACCCACACCATGTTCAGCTGGAAATGAGTTAAAATGATAGAGGTACATGTTTAGAACGACATAGGATACACGGGGCAAGAAATAGGTCAAACTAAGTAGTTGTTACTTTAAGGTCCTAACTTATAAAATTAGGATTCTGATAACAAAATATTTACCAATTGTTAATTTTCAAAATAGAGACGACCGTTTTTGTTAACAATAGGTTATAACTTGATAGAGTCAATAATGATAATTATAAATGTAGTTAAAGAAAAAATATAGAAACTATTGAAAAATTAATAAATTCAACCGTGAATCATAAATAAGCACTGGAAATCGGTACCATGATGAAATGCATGCGGCATTGTAAGGTAACTGACAGCCACTTACATAATTCTTATCATACGCCGTCATATTCCTGATATGCTCCTTCAAGTCATCTGGCATCTCGGTCGGCAGGCTGTCGGAGCTGTTGTAGAAGTGTGGCTTCCATCCGAATATCTTGTTGAGCTTCAGGAAGACGCATGGCGTGGACTTTTGGTACGCGAAGTGGTTTTCTTCAAGGCAGGGACCCCAGGCGCTGATGTCGACGTCACAGACCTTGCCCGCTGGCGCTGGGAGCTTGAAGTCGCAGTTGTGTATGTTCTGGCTGGCTCCGGATTTCTTGCCGTCGCGTTTGTATACTGAAACAGGTTAGGTTGGCTAGGTTAGAGACGGTAATACGGTTAAACAATTAAGTAATTTAAAAGTTATTGAAAAAAAAATTGGCACTTTGGAAGTATAAATGGATAAAAAATTTGGTCTTTCGTGATTTGTTGCACCACACTTTGGTCCTTAGTGTCACATGCATAAACGACAGTATTTGAGACGATGGCTTGTAGATCATACAAAATATATGTGCCAGGGCAAATGTTTTATTATTTAGCCATTTATAAATACAGGTCAACGAAACTATAAAATCAAATGGAAAGGATTTTAAATTACGAAAAACTTTTACAGGTCCTTCTGAATAAGTGTTATGTGAGTTCATGTCCGTGTTGCTGAAACTTTCCGTTACCAATATAAATAAACAAAACTGAAAAATACATGTAAAATTCGAATTCACGACATTCACGTCACATCATAATCAACTAAGTACCTTTCAAAAACTTAGACAGTTCCTTAACCCAGAACTGGTAGCTGCCGGGGTCGTTGCCCTTGTACCAGATGACGCTGCTGGCAACCTCTGGGGGCATTGGCCTAAAGCCCAGGCCGGGGTTGGTGCCGATGATGCTCTTCTCCAGCTGCCACATTGGCTGCCTTGCGTCCAGGAGCTGCAGGAACGTCCACATGCAGATCGCCACGAGGATCGCCAGCGCAGCGTAGAAGATGAAGTAGAAAAGCGCTATTTTGGCTGGAAATGTTTAGTTTAGTTAGTATTATTTTTTGGAATATTTATCGAATGAGTGGTTTTTATAGCTTTTTGAAAAACTTCGTTCTTTTTATACATACACTAGCAGCCCGCTCCGACTTCGCACGGGTATAAAATATATATTATAAGTATTTTTCCACTATTTAATGGATGTTATTATACATATAAACCTTCCTCTTCAATCACTCTATCTATTAAAAAAAACCGCATCAAAATCCGTTGCGTAGTTTTAAAGATTTCAGCATACATAGGGATATAGGGACAGAGAAAGCGACTTTGTTTTATACTATGTAGTGATACAAAAATATTGTTAAGGATGACTTTTACGCGTGGGTGGTTAATAATATTGTTTAGATAACTTAAAAATAACTTTTTCTTAAATACGTTCTAGAATTTATAAGTTTTATGGTATATTTTTCAATGGTGAATTGAATCTGCTAAATGTACAGTATGTCTTCTAAGTGGTAAGTGTTACAACGTTTTTTACGTGACCGTACCAAAAAACTGCAAGATAAAACCAGATTTGATCACAAATCTAACAGAAAGGCCATGATCTATCCGCATGCTGTCCGGTTAGAACTTGCGGACGGCGGCGCGAGATGCGCGCGCGCAGGATGTTCCAATGATCTCATTGAAGCAATGAACGGCCGTCGCCGTTTCCGGTACACACTTCTTTATGCTGCGACAAGTTACGTAAAGTCGCCGGTATTCATTTTGGTGTTTCGGAGTTGAGTCATGATGTGTTTAGCCTTGATAAGGAGAGTAATTAGAGTAGAAAATGTCCAGGCTAGATCCGAGGAGAGGAGAATTGGCCGATTTAAACCAGTTACAAGAAAGAAGAGACGAGAAAAAGTAACCATCTTTATATTATCAACATCGTCAGCCGGAAGACGTCCAATGTTGAACAAAGGCCTCCCCCTTAGAACGCCACAATCCACGATCTTTATATCGGTCTTAGCTTTTATTTTAATTATGCTTGATTTCATATATCCCCAACACAAAGATGTTTTAAGTTTCATGTGTGTATTTATGTGTCTGTCTGTGGCATCATAGCTCCTAAACTGATAAACCGATTTCGACTGGATTTATTTGATTATATATCACATTCTTACATCCAAATTTTTTCTTTGATTTATGGAAGGGTACTTAAGTAAATATAAACAAAAGCAGTTGAACAATTGGTTATTCCTGGATCCGATAAATGGCGACAACTATAAATTCAACAGCTTAAAAAAAAGCTACGATTGTCAAATTGAAAGGGTCAGTTTTGCTTAGGCTGATGTTGCTAGAACTAGGTGCCCCAAACTGGTTTTAATATTGGGGTCATGGCTATTGAAAAAGCGCCCCTTAGTAACAACTGAACCAGACATAAGCATCCCCTCTGTTGATGCTCTTAGAGCGACAACAATTGACCACTACTTTAGCGTTTAACTGTTTAAAATCTTTGAGAAGAAAAAACATTGTTTTTATATAATTTTTTCACAGTTTAGTTACCCTAGACCTTTAATTAGGATCATAAGTAATAGTTCTAGACGATGTCACATAGCATTTAAAAATTGATTAAACTAAAATGCATTCTAAATTGATAAAGGAAATTTGAAAAATGATGGACACGAGCGGGATTCGAACCCGCGACCTTCGCCGATCCGTGGCGCTGCTCTAACCAACTGAGCCACCGTGTCGCTGCTCGCATCCATCGAATTTCAAGTTCCCTTTTAGTATTTACGTCTTAAGGGTGACGTAAGATGCATTCGTTAAAAAAGGCTCTGCATTTGACAGATTGGCATATACATAACTATGAAATGCCTCAAAACCTGACTATCCTCCTTACTCAAAAACTGATACTGCTTCCGTACCATGAACTCTTGAAGCAGGACATTTATCGTTATGGAAGCGAGACGCCGCGCGCCGCTACGTGCAGTGTCGTGCTGCATCTCGCGTCCACACCGATAAATTACATGTTTGTGAAACGCACCCACGATACAGGAGAAATTCCTAGTTTGGGCGACGTTTTTTTATAATAATAATAAAATCCTGCTTTAAGAGTTCATGGTAAGAAGGCAGGCTTAGTTTTTGAGTCATCTTATAGTCATTCAGTTATCTTAATATGTAATGGGGTTCAAATACATCTTCCAAAAGACTTTTATATTTCGCAGAAGCTACTCACACCAGCTGGCTCCAGTCCTGCCGCAGAACTGCCTGGTCTTCGGGTTCCAGATGAACCGCTTCATCTTCTGCACCCCTGTTAGAGGCACCTCCTTCTCCTTGTAGTACATGTTGAACCGCTCCAAGCTCGTCAGGTCCGACGTCCGCTTCTTCACCGTCATCTTGAAGGTTTGTTACTGTAAAAAAATTACTGTCAGAAATAAACCTTTTTTTTATGTTATTTTGGCACCTGCATGCAATCATCTGAGTTGCGGGCAACCGGTGCATGCAAATGGCAAGTTGCCGTTCATTGTGGCGTTGTTCAACAGTGGACGTCTTCCGGCTGATGATAATGATGATGCAATGGTGACCCCTAGACCTAGACTGCCTCGATGGTCTGGTGCTCGTTAAGCGACTGCTGAGCATGGGTTCCTGGGTCCGAATCCCGTGTCGGGCAAGGTGTTTTTGAGGTTTTCCATTAGGCAATTTTCAGTAGTTGCACAGAGTCAAGGTTTTTGCCCGGGTGATGGGAATAGGCTCGCCCTTTTTACATTTAACATAACTAGCGAGATGTGGGTGTACTATTTGTCACCTCTGCCTACCCCTTCGGGGAACACAGGCGTGATGTTATGTTTATTTCAATGCATATGTCTATGGAGTTATATCGCGGAAAGAAATGTAACCTCAGCTTATAGTAACAATGTTGCCTCTTCATAAAAATGGGCTTCACAATAAATGTCTTCAGAAAATGATGATGATTTCAATGTATTCATTAGATGAACTTAAGTTGCATACCGAATCAGTTATTTACCCGCTTGTAAGTTTTTATAGCGGTCTAGTCCTTACAGTTACCGACAGATACATAGGAGTTACCTAAGGACATAGCAACGCCTAGACCACGGAACAAGGGAGCCGGTCTCAGTGACCCTGAACGTGATAACGATCAACAAACAACACAGCAACTCGTGACTTGTCACGGGATTCAGTACATGGAGTATAGAATGAAGCGTAAACAAATTTGAACTCTTATCGTATGGTTGATGAACAACCTGGTGTCAGAGTTTTAACCGCCTGTAGGCCTCTGACATGGCTTTACACCGTTGATAAACCTCTCAGGTTTCCTCACGATGCTTTCCTTCAGCGATTTAGTAACTGATAACTAATTTGAGACATTAGAGGGTTTCAGTATTTGAACTTGCAACCTTTGACCCTTGGTGCCATGGACGTAAAAAATATAGTATCACGTCTTTATTCCCCGAAGGGGTAGGCAGAAGTGACTGTGAAGTACACCCACATTTTGCCAGTTATATTATAGGTCCCAGTGTAATAGGGGGCGAGCCTATTACCATCAACCAGGCACAAATCCTGACACCGTGCTACTACTGAGAATCAAGTAAAGTAAAAACCCTTTTAACACTGCCTGACCCGGGATTCGAACCCAGTACCTCGTGCTCAGCAGTCGCGTTTAGCGACCACTAGACCAACAAGGCAGTCTCCTGGACGTGATAGTATTTTATTGCCAATACAGTGAGCATGCGCAGTGAATGCTGATCGATGCTTGTTCCTTCTTTGTATGAGAGGGGTAACAGCAGTTCGAATGTTACAGGGTGGTAATATTATTTAACATATCTTTGAATTGACACATTAGATAAAAAAACTAAGTTAACACTCCTCAATACTCCTAAAACCACACAAGCAGTTTCAAATCATCATCATCATCATCATCAGCCAAAAGACGTCCACTATTGAACATAGGCCTCCCCGTTTAAGCGGAGGGGTTGCCATAATCCCCACGCTTGGCAAGCGGCTTGGGGATCGCAGTATTGGTGGTGAAATTACAGAAGACGCTGCTGCCCATCTTCTGGATTTTCCCTTAGTCGCCTCTTACGACACCCACGGGAGGAAAGGGGGTGGTCGATTCTAGGCCGGATACCACACGGTTCAAATGGTTCCAACTAATTACCGGTTCATAATTGTTTCTTCTATATCCATGCTATTAAAAGTCATTAGGTTACGAAAATATTTATTCAATCCTTACTGCCTCAATACTTTAAGATGTATTCTAATAAAATGATATCGTACTCCTAACCCGCCACTAAGGTGACAAAACAAAAAAAAAAACGCGAATAACGAGAACTTATCGTGCAATAATTGTTATAACACAAAAAAAAATTTTTCACTAAAACACTGCTGACCCCTAAAAGATAAAGCTTAATATGTGACCGTACTCACCTGTCAGCTATCCCGAGTGAGAGAGTGCGCGCGCGTCGATGCGCACAGCAACTGCGCTCGCGCACCGTACATCGCTTACCGCCGGCGCGAGCGCAGGATAATGGGATGGCTTTATGTGAGAGACAAGAGGCGATGGCACGGTTCGATGGATATTAAATCTGTATTGTTAGTTAAGCCAACCCATAGTGAGCTAGCGTTGTGATGCTTGTTCCTTCTCTGCATGAGAAGAAGCCATTGCCTTGCAGTGGCCAGAATAGTGTTACTGTTATAGAGCGTCCCGTCCCGTATGTGATCGGTGGACGGCACCCACGATAAAGGAGGAATTCGTAATGTCCCCACATTAGGAATTCCTCCTGTATTGTGGGTGCAATTTTTTTCTTTCATATAAAAACCTTTTGCCATCTATCGATCTCAGCATATACGGGCTCTCAGTGGGGACACTAGGAATTCCTCCTGTATCGTGGGTGCGTTGTACAAACATGAAATATCACATACACAAACACCCAGACTCGGAACAAACATCTGCGCCTCATACAAAATTGAACCCTCGCGGGATCGATTTTACGGGAAAATTCCTAGTGTGGGGCGCCGTTTTTTTTAACAATAAGTGAATGAATTGCTACCTTCTACATGACTACAACCGCTGCTCGCCCCCTCAGTCGTATTAATAATCACGCCAGTTGTGATTAACATCTATATGTAGGAGCAGATATTTGCGATAACCTTTGTCATGCATAATACATTTACAAACGGACCAATTTTAAGAACAAAAACGAAAGGACCAATTTTAAGAACAAAAGGACCAATTCCTAAATCTTTTTGAGTATGTAGTAGTCCCACAGCTGGGTTCTTACTGCAGTCTACCTTTGTGTATTTACACTGGGGTTCTCGTTTATTCTGAATTAATTTTTCTAATAATATCATGATCCAAATTCTTAATGATATCATCTTTCTCTTTCCATTATAATGAGTTGAAGTCCTAACTCTAGCCCTCTTATAAATAAACGAGGATTACACTGGCATTAACTAAACCCCGTATTAAGTCTATTGACATCTCTACTCTTTGATATGCAAACGACAGTGACAGGTTAATTTAATCCTTGGTTTATAATTGTAATTATTTATGAATTAGGGAGTTATTTTATAACTTCAACCATTGACATTGTGTTAGGATTTCTGTGTGTGTGTGTGTGTGTGTGTGTGAGTATATCCCGGGTCGGGCAAAGTGTTACTGAGTTTTCCATTAGGTAATTCTCAGTAGCAGCACGGAGTCTGGATTTGTGCCCGGTTGATGGCAATAGGCTCGCCTCCTATTACATTGAGACTTACAACATAACTGGCGAAATGTTGGTGTACTATAAATGTTCACCTCTGCCTACCCCTTCGGGGAATACAGGCGTGATGATATGTTGTACGTGTGAGTATTTTGCGTCATTTCTTCTTCCTACTATTGCACTAGCAAGGTGATGGGTGGGCGTTTTGGGAGCTGTCTTACAGTATGTGACGATCAGAAAGTATTTTTAAATATAGGTACTCCAGTTGTATTACCTTTTTATTGATCTTCTTTTGTCTAGAATTTGAACCTAAAGCAATATCACTTCCAACCAATTCTGAGTAAAGCTCGCCTCTGTACATAATATTTTAAATTGTATTTAAAAAAAGGTATTCTATGATCTGTACGATCATCGAATAAATAATTAATTGAAAAATTAAATGACAACCTGATTGGCGCAGTGACTAAGCGATTAGATTGCCGCGCTAAGAGATGCGGGTTCGATTCCTGCACGGGGCAAAAATTTGTGCGATCCACATTTGTTTTTTTTTTTGTGAAACGCACCTACGATTGAATTGCCAGTTACCACAAAACGTCTCGCCTTTCCCTCAAAATGTAATCTAAGCAAACCCATCATGTTTCAAACCTTCGTGTGCAGTTAATTCCAGCGCCTTGTGGTTCGCAACGGACGTCGCTGATTGTGGCCGGGGCCGCTTCCTCTGCCCGACCTCTAGATGACTATACCCTAACACAATGAGAAATTAAACCGTAATCACTCTTGGCACAGTGACTAAGAGCTTGGCTGCTGAAGTTAAGGCTCGTAGGTTTGATATCTTTACTGCTGTTACGCTACTTCGGGACTGATTGTCGAGATTTCGAATGGAGATAGGTTTTACCCTGGGTACTTAGACTGCTATTTGCATGTAAAAATAATAATAACGTGCAAAGGAAACTACCTTTTTTGCCTTTTTTCGGTACCCTAGCAGCTAATTGTGATCCAGTACTTTTGGTAGAAGGCTCGTCCATCTAATCACTTTCTAAATAATTAAGAGTACCATAGCTTCTAATAAAAATTTGACGGAAGTTTCAGTGCAATTTTATTAAATCACAACTCACGGAGTTCGTCACCTCTTGACGTGATAACGTCCAATAGGTCATTAAACTCCAATAAACAGTTCCAGAACAAAACAACACTTTAATTCCAAAATCAAAACCATGAAAGAGTACCGTAACTGGCTAACAATAAATAAAAAATATCGCCAACACCACACACGATCATTTAAAAGTAATTTTCCTTGATACCTAATAAAGAAGCATTCAATGTACGAGAGGTATTTTATCATTTGGTTTCGCCGAATAAGTCGGTGAGATAATAAATCGGTCATTGGAAATGATGCGCGGCGCTGATCGCTTCGATTGGCGAAAAAAAAACAAAAGAAATTTATGCAATTTTTTTCGGGTGCGAACGCAGCGTCAATCATACGATCGGACAGTGCGGTTAGCGGGTTTGTCGATAGCGAATTCGAATATCGATACAAAGTGATTTTTTTCCGGTTATCATTCTGACTTAAAGTATTTGCAGGGAATTTTTGGACCTAAGTGACGTAGGGAGTGCTAGTGCCTAGGCGGTTGAATTGCTACGCTTCATGTAGCGGGATATACAAGTATTTTAGTTTAACATGTCCATACATTCATAGTGCTAGCATGCAGTTTCCTTTATAATTAAATACAGTATTACATGTTACCGAAGAGGGAGATAAAGTGTAACCTCAAAATGAATTTTATAATGGACCTTTGAGTCACAAAAAAAGCAAGACATAATTCTTTTTTCTTTTTAATAAACGTCGCCCCACACTAAATTTTTCCTGCATCGTGGGTGCGTTACACAAACATGAAATATCACATACACAAACACAATAGTGTATTTCATTTTATCCCACAGCTTATTTAGCTTGTTTTTTTACCTATATTCAGCAAATAAAGATTACCGTAATGCCCAATTTAATCTCCAAATTTTAAAAAAATATCGCTATTTAATATCGATAACGATATTCGCCCAACTCGAGCGCACCGGACAATCTCAAATAGCGGTTCTGACGCCGAGGGTGAGATAACTTGCGCTGATGTCTTCGATCACAAACTGTACACCATCGTTCAGGGTTGCCACTGTAAAGAAAGTTACCCCTTGATTATGGAACCATAAAATATTTTAGAGCCAAGCAACTGCTCACTGTCAAATACAATGGAAAATAATTCAAAGATCTTCTTGTTTTAAGCTCTATTAATGTACGAAATGTATGTGGGAGAAGATCCACGTTGTGTAAACGGGTCCGCAAAGGTGAACCATCATTCTACCACTAAATGACGATGATGATGATGGAGATCAGGCAGACCACGAAAAAAAAAAAAGATCACGATGGCGATGGAATGACAATTTAGACACGTTTGCAGGACATGGCCGAAAATGGCATCGAACAGAGAATTGTGAAAAAATAATTATATTAATGTAAAACAATGGATATGTTGAAAGTAAGAAATATACAACTTTTTCGTGCAAACAGAAGCTTATGCTGTAAAAAAGGAATAATAAGCATTTCTTCGTGTGCCAACCCTAAGTATTCCTGGATGGTGGGTCCCATATAAAAGTATGTCCTTGAGGCGAGCCTTCAATGCAGTACACACCGTGGACCGGCGCCCGCGCACTATGGAAGGATTTACGAAAACCTCGATACTTGTGAGTAACTATTTTTTACTCAACAAAATAGAAATCCATTTTATTTAGCAATCAATCATTTTATGAGTTTAGTATTTAGAAGCTCCGAACTTTTTCTTTTTCATCATCACATCAGTCTATTGCAGTACACTGCTAGACGTAAGACTCCCCCAGGGTACGTTACTAGGCCCGCTCTCTATTCATATTTTTAGAGTCCACATTTTTATTACATTTTGACACTTGACAGTAAATTCTTTGAATACTGAAATGAAACTATAATATTCCAAAGTTACCAAAATATTTAGAAACTATAATATTTTAAAGTTACAAAATATTTATTTGCAGAGCGATTCCTGCAAAAGGAACCCAATTTAAAAAAAAGGTTATAATATGTGCCTATTTTTTTCGTGTAGTGTTCTTGTAGTGACGTCTTGGGTTATTATAAACCTTCTATTGCGTTGGTATCCTTAGAGATAAGAGGGGGAAAGAATAAACTTTGCTTAGTTTACTTAACCCTACTGTGATGAACATAAAGTTGTGTATACTTTTATTGAACGTATTTTCGTGTTAGGTAGTTTTGACCACGCATTTTAGTATTGTTAACTAATTAAATTAAAGTTTAACAGATTCTATGATTAACATACGAGTATAATAATGATAGTGATCCTATATCCTAGATCCTATCATCATCATCATCAGCCGGAAAAGTCCACTGTTGGACAAAGGCCTCCCCCTTAGTAGGGAGGGGTTGCCATAATCCCTAGATCCTATATATACCTATAACTATATGTCCAGTAGGTAAGTGATTGGTCTGCGGCGCCAAAGGGTTCGATGTACGCACGGGACGAATATTTATTGATTCACAGTTATTTACCCTGCTTGTGCATGTTTCTATATTTGGATGAATTTAAACATATAGTGCTACTAGAAAAATATGTTCAAGAGATAGGTATTTTACATTTAGATTTACACGTATAATATTAGATGTTACTGTTATTCTCATTCCCCAATGTTGTTCATAATATATATTCTATTGATCCAATTTTTTTAATACTATATCCAACCCGGAAACTTTACTTCACGTTATTTTTATTTTATTAATTTGGAATAACAAAAAATTAAATTATAATTATAAATCCCTATGTTAACGCAAGCAACTGACACCCAACTTATTTACATTTTCAGTTAGTCATCGTCGCGTTGAACAGTACAACAAGCGCATTAGAAGCAAGAAAAGTGCTCAACATACCTGAGAAGATAATAGGAGGGGTCATTGACATCGTGCAGAACCATAAGAGCAAGCCGAGTCAGCAGGCGACAGTCACACAGAGTCAGAGCCAGCAGCAGGGCTACCAAGGGTACCCACAGCAGTACGCGCCCTGGAACACGGGGTACGGACCTCAGAACCAAATTCAAGGTCAGGTACAAGGGTACCTCAATTATGGATATCCCCCAGGGCAGATCAACGCTGGAGGGTACGTAAACGCCCAACATTACCCCTCTGGACAGCAGTATCAAAACCAGTACCAAAATTACCCCCAAGGCAACCAATTCCAAATGCAGAATCAACAGACCTCCGGGTCTTATGAAGGGTATCAAAACCAGGGGCAAGCTGGATTGCATGGACAGCAATACCAGAATAATAACCAACAGTTCCAGAATACTAATCACCAGTTTCAGAATAATCTACAATCTGGACAATTCGTGAATCAGAATCAGCAGAGTAACGGTAATTACCAAGGTAATCCCCTAGGCTCTCACCAAGGCCCTCACCAAGGTAATCACCAAGGCCCTCACCAAGGTAATCACCAAGGCCCTTACCAAGGTAATAACCAAGGTTCTCACCAAGTTTCTCACCAAGGTTCTGTCCAAGGGTACCCCAATCAGCCATCTGGAAGCTTCGTCAGCCAACCCCAGCCTACAGGTTCGTATGGAGGCCAGCAATCAAGTCACTTTGTGAGCAACCAACAAACAAGCAACGGTTTTAATCAAAGCCAACAGTCAACCCATTTACAGGGCCAATCTGGAAGTCAGAGCGCTGGACCTGGATCCGCAACGGGATCTCAAAATGGTGGTTTCCAAATATCCACTGGACATCAATCTGGGGCACCAGGTCCGACATGCGTCTGCCAAGCGTGGACGAAACCTCAAAATGGAATACTGAGTGATGATCCGGCACAAAGGACCGAAGAAAAAGAAAAAAAAGCAGAATGAGACCCCTTTACAAACGAACTTAGCAAATTTTTATACAGTGAATTGTTGCCTTTTCTTTTTGTCAGGCGCTATAATTTGTGAGTGAATTTTGTTCTTCATGAAATATTGTAAATGAGGTTATTATAATGTTTAATTATTCCGTTATAAAACAAATGCGGTTTATGTTATAGTTAATTGACAGCACTTAATACCGTGTTAGCAGATGTCGCATAAACAGAGTGTAGTAGAGACCTAATTCCTCATCGTTTCGACTGATAATATAAGAAGAATGCGAATTAATTTAAAAAATAAATGTATTTATTAAATCTGTTGTTGTATTATTTATTATGAGCTCTGTCACTCTTATTTATAAACGAGGAAAATACCTGTATTAACTTAAACCCGGTTTTAGTCTATTGACCTGCATATGTCAGTGACAAGTATAATTTGATCAAAGGTTTAAAATTGTTAATTTTGCTGAACATGGAACATGGAATAAGCTTATGCTTACGTCCTGGTAAACGTGAGTCTCTCATTTACGGCAAACTCTAATATGACCACCGTGCCAGTTAGTTCTCTGTAGAAATGATCAGATAAATTGTTTTTAATTGATCCGCAGCCTCGTTGTCCCAACTATCAAATTACGACTACGGTAAACGAATTGGCAAATAAAACGGAACGAGTTAATGATCTTGATTTAGTTAACCGACTGCGAGTTATTTTAAGATGGATGGAAATCTGACTGAAATGTAATTTTCCAAAAATATATAAGTAGTTAGCAATTAAGATAAAGGTAAGTATTTCTTCTTATCGTATGGTTGATGAACAACCTGGTGTCAGAGTTTAAACCGCCTGTAGGCCTCTGATATGGCTTTACACACCGTTGAAAAATCTCTCAGGTGTGCCGGTTTCCTCACGATGTTTTCCTTCACTGTTTTTAGCAACTGATTTATAATACGCACATGAATTCGAAAAGACATTGGTGCGTGCCGGGGTTTGAGCTTACGACCTTTGACTTGGCAGTCCTACGGTCATACCACTCGGCTATCAGTGCTTGCAAGTATTACTTACCGTGCCGTAAATAGGACAGTGCCAGCGGTGCCCAGGCACAGGTCGCAGACCCTAGAGGGACGTAGAAATGACCAGACCATGACCAGGGACAATTAAAAAGGGTGCAGGTAAAGAAGCTCGCACCGGGCGCTTAAAAGGGTAGTTACGACCAGTGCCGTAACTACTTATTACTGCTGCTTTACTATGAGCTCTCAAAGCCGGACGTTTTTCGTTGTGGAAGGACGAAGCCGCTACGTGCAGTGTAGTGCGACGTCTCGTACGTTGTTAGTCTCATCTGCATTTTTATTTATCGTGTATGTATGTGTGTATTTGTTTAGTGTTATGTATATACATATTTTTGTATAATATTACGTATACATATATATATAGTCGTGGTGGCCTAGTGCTTGACATACCGGATTTCTATGCACGAGGTTGCAGGTTCAATCCCAGGCAAGTATCAATGTGACTTTTTCAATGTCATAAATACTTTCTTAGATATTCTAAGACACCACTGACTGACGGTGACGGAAAACATCGTAAGGAAACCTGGATTTAATTATCTGAAATCGCCAACCCGCAGTGAGCTAGCGTGGTGATCAGTGCTCAATCCTTCTCTATACGAGAAGAGGCCTTTGCCCTGCAGTGGGACAGTTATAGGCTGTTATTATTATTATTTTATTACGTATATATAATCTGTACTATGTAAGTAGGTACATAAAAAACTTTATATCTTCTCACACAGCTGTTTGTGCATCTACCGTGATCTGTCTCTGCACTACCCAAAGGTTTGACTAGTAGAAAATGCATAAGGCATTACTTTACATTGTACACCTCTTGTAAAAATAAGTTAAAACACAATCTTATAGTAGCATAGTATTTATATCTAACATATTAAGTATTTTCAACAAATTAATCAAAATAACTAGATTTTCTATAGTCTCCTTCTTATCGTACGGTTGATGAACAACCTGGGGTCAGAGTTTAAACTGCCTGTAGGCCTCTGACATGGCTTTACACACCGTTGAAAAATCTCTCGGGTGTGCCGATTTCCTCACGATGTTTTCCTTCACCGGTTTTAGCAACTGATAACTAATTTATAATAAGCACATGAATTTGAAAAGACATTGGTGCGTGCCGTGGTTTGAACTTGCGACCTTTGACTTGGCAGTCCAATAGTCATACCACTCGGCTATCAGTGCTCAATAAATCATCTATAGTAAACAGTAAACATGTTTTGGTACGTTTCGTAATCATGGCGGAATTCCCAGAGGTGCTTACACGTGTTACATTCATATTATTTTCCCAGACAGTCTACATCCCTGTGTAATAGAAGAAAGCCTAAAACGTCATGTTTATTTATCTGTGTTACAAAGCTCAGCTACAGATACAAGCTTTGGTTTTATGGATTTGATTTGTATGATTTTTTTAATGCTACTTCAGATCGTTATCGATATACGATAGCACTGATAGCCGAGTGGTATGACCGTTGGACGGCCAAGTCAAAGGACGCAAGTTCAAATCCCGGCACGCACCAATGTCTTTTCGAATTCATGTGCGTACTATAAATTAGTTATCAGTTGCTAAAAAAAACAGTGAAGGAAAACATTGTGAGGAAACCGGCCTGAGAGATTTTTCAACGGTGTGTAAAGCCATGTCAGAGTCCTACAGGCGGTTTAAACTCTGACACCAGGTTGTTCATCAACCATACGATAAGAAGAAAGAAGATCGTTACTGAGAATCAAATATCGTAGCAGCAGTTGCTACGGAAAGGTAGAGCCAGCAATCTTGCCTTCGTAGCACTGACAATGACCAAGGTTACTAAATATAACATCATCATCATCATCAGCCGGAAGACGTCCACTGTTGAACAAAGGCCTCCCCCATAGGAAGGGGAGGAGGTTGCCATAATCCCACAGATAACCGGGGGTTATCCTCACGCTTGGCAAGCAGCTTGGGGATCGCAGTATCGGTGGTCAAGTTACAGAACGCTGCTACCCATCTTCTGGATTTTCCCTTAGTCACCTCTTACGACTCCCACGGGAAGGAAGGGGGTGGTCAATTCTAGGCCAGATACCACACGGCAAACGGCCTAACCCTTGGGACGCCACAATGAACGGCAACTTGCCATTTGCATCCACCATTATCTTGTTATATAATATAACCAGTTTATAATATTATACCTATTGTCTGTCATCATGCATGTTCTTACGAAGGGGTAGACAGATGCGTCATATATCTCCAAATTTCGACAGACAGTATAACGTCCAAAGGGGCGAGTCTGAATTGGGCACCATTCCAAATTAGTCAGCGTGGCTGGATAATTAAATAAATAATTGTAACATTGGCACTTTCAGACATTGGCTAGATGTATACATAATGTCTGGTATATCCGGATCCTGTCTTTAAACGTCTAGGATATCAGGACCTGTATATATCGATGTTAAAGGGTTGTAAGCACCAACGATTGAAAGGAACATTGTAACTCGTGAATCGTCGAGGAACTCAAATTCTTTGTAGAATTGGTTGGTCGTATGACGGTCGTAGCAAATGAGATAAATTAATATTTACATAAACCTACTCAAATATATATTTGTGTTTGTTTTACTTAGAGTTGGTTGTTGCTTGCTCATTGGCTAATACCTTATATACGACATAGATATATTAGATTTAATGTTTAACCTAGTAGTGGCTAAGCAGTAACTAAGTAGTGCTTTTAAGAATTTGATACTTTTCTTCATAATATTATGTATTCAGAGGAAACTCTGTAATAAAATGGCTGGAGCAGTACAATACTCTTAATAAAATCAAAGCTTTTACACTTATTAAAATTAGGCATTTAAGTGTTGTTAGATATAAATAGTCGTTGAGAGGCTAGCAATTGTAAAAACTATAAAAATATCGATGTGCTAAATAAAGTCTAGATTGCGCAGACACGAAATCAATTTTTCTATAATAACCTGGCACAATGACCAGACTCGGTTACCAACTTAATTCAAAACCAGGGGACATAAAACCGACCCTAAAACTACACAGAGAAGCACATTTGACAGCAAAGCATTATTTTGCAACCCTATTTCCTGACCAGTTTACACAGAACCGCCTCGCCCCTCCAAAATCATACAATGCTTAACAAAGAGGAGAAAAGCGCGAGTCTAGAGGGGTTTGCTTATGTTGGCAATCTATGTAGGTCTGAAACGTGCGCGCGCCGCGTTACGTAATCGTTACGTAAAGCCGGTACGGGGTTGCAGGGGTTGCTACGCGCACGAGGGGTGGGAAAAGCGCGGGGCGGGGGACAAGACAGGGCGAAGGCGCCGGCAATCGATTCCTGTCCGCAGTCCGGCTCGGCGTTCGAACATGGCAGACAAGACAAAGGTTGTAGAACAATATTACGCCCCGCCGCCGGATCTAGGCAAATGGGAGTCGTTCAGGATTTTCCTGTGGAATGGCGAGACTGGACAGTTTCTTGGCCGCACGGGATCGAGTTGGGGTAAGTTTTTCATATTTTTTCACTCGGCTGTATGACGGAATTCCTTTGCTATTTTTGGGGGGAAATCGATGAGTGATCTATGGAAAATCGGAAATTGTATGTAGGTGATTATTTTTCAGTGAGATGAAGTATTTTTTACGATTATTAGAATGAGTTACGTAAGCCAAGATCTATTTTTAAAAGAGTGACAATCGCTACATTTCTTTCAGTTTAATTGTGTTTTGTGGTAATTTATTACGAGATACAGGCGTGTACGGATGAATTATCATTATTTCCGCTTTGTACTGATAATACTCTAGATAATTAAGTGCTAAAATAATAAAATAAGGTACCTACATTAAAGGCAACAAAATGTTCACCTAACAATGTGAAATTATACGTTCTTGATTGTTAAAATAATTCTAACGCAGATTTCAATCATTTCCATAAACTAGGCGTCACCATTAAAAAAAAAAGAAATTAACACAAAATATTTCTGACGTTACGTAAGTTATCATCAGCGCTCGCCAGGCCTTGATATTAAACTCAATTGAACTCTACTTATCTATAAATTAACAAATGTACGATGTTTAAAACAAAGCAAATAGGTTTTGATGAATGTTAACTACAATAAATAAAGCGGTGCATCAATAAAGTGCATTTCGGCGCGTATTTTTCGCGCCATGTCGGGCGGCGCGCGCCGCGTTGGTTGCGCGCGCATCGTCCTTCACGCGATCGATCCAAGGACGAACATCTTACTCAAATACCCTAATTTTGAATTGGATCCTTATTTTATATGGAAATCAAGAAAAGGATACTCAAGTAAGCCTTTTTATTTCAACTCTTTAGTTGGAAGGTACATTTACGTAATTTTCTCAACCCTTACAGCTCTACCAGATACAGAAATAGCTGCTAGACATCTTCACAGATTCTGCACATTATAATGATCCATAAATTCTATCCATATGCATATAAGGGCGGGGCTAGAATCCTGAAAACAATGTAAGTCTATTTAAAATAATACGCTAACTCATTGGGAAAATTTACAGCTGTTCTCAGCTTAATTTGTTTCAATTTAGCGTCCTTCAATTTCTAAATTATGTAAATCGAAATGGCCGTTAATAAATTCTAAGGGGTGGTGAGTATTGTCGTAGCCACATAGGTACTGTTCAGTAGCTACCACGTTGTATAGGATTATGAAGAGTATAGAGTTACTTACGTAATGGTTAAGAAAAGCCATGTAACTAGATATAAGAATTACGCGTAGTCCATTATCTAACATTCCTAAGACTAGGACAACTTGATTTTGAAAAAGGGTTTAGTATTGTTTCACTTACTGTAGAATTACAATAGAAGAAGGAACACTGCTACAAGCAGGAATCTTTGGAAAAGCTGGAACCAAAACACGTGGTTTATTTTTTATCCTAAAAAGGCACAGATTCAGTTTTGATTTAAATAAAGCCACTGGCGGACTATAAAATAAAGGAAACCTGCTTTAAAAAACAAATTTCGCTTTGAAAATCGAAAATAAAAATGTCTTGCTAGTTTTGTAAATTCCTGAGCCTGATCTCTCTCCAATCATGTTATGTCATGGACTATAGGCGTGAGAGAGTAGAGAGTGCACCTTTCTCTATGCACACATTAGTTCTACAGTATCTTGTTCGATAATTCTTATTCTAGTCTCCGATGAGTTAGGCCTCCGTATACATGAACATTTCGTTTCGTGGTCAGGACTTCAGGAGGTCCTTTTATATTTGGCAATTTTGGTTGATTTATTTTTTTTTTAACTACGCCCCACACTTGGATTTTCTCCTGTTTCATGGGTGCATTATACAAACATGAAAATCATCTGCGGATCGCACAATTTTTGTCTCGTGCAGGAATCGGACCTTCAACCCTTAGCGCAGCAATCCAATCGCTTAGCCACTCCCACGATCATGTCTCACGTATTTCAAAGGTAGATTGTCTAAGCTAAGGCATCACTGGCTACTAAGAGGGAGGCCTTTGTTCAACAGTGGACTTCCTTCGGCTGACGATGAAGGCATCACTGACTTGGTTAAAATATCTGAGGTTAGAAGTTTGAAATTGCGGTACTAAGCCTGATAATAAATGCTCGTTTCTTCTCTCCATGAGAAGATGACTTTGCCTGCAACGGAACTGTTACAAGCTAGTCTAATGATTCTTCAAAGAGTCGAGAAAAACATGAGACTTATTTTTTACGTTTAACAGATGGCAGTAATGAGCTATAAGATGTAATTAACGATACATGTTTTTATTTAGTTTGTACTATAGCACATGGGATACTTTTTAAGAGACGTGTGGTTTAAGTTTTTTTACTATAGCTTATTGCTAAATCGTATTGCAGCAGATGCTTGTGAATATTTGGTCATCTCATAATTAAAATATAATTATGTTTTTATAAGACACAACAAAGAATACTTATTTCACTTTAGAAATTGCTGATATAGTTTATTTTTACATTCGAATAAAACTTTCTTTAAACAAAAGATCCGTAAGCCCATAAAATATATGCCTTCAAATTATCAAATTTAAATAAAAAAGAAATATATTGTAAAACATATGTCTTGCCAATATTAGGCGCACAAAATTCTCAAAATAATGAGAAATTAGCTTCTTCAACGGCTAAATAATTTCATTGAACTGAAAATTGTGAAACATCAATTATATAACCATTGTCGTCGTATGCGCAGGCGCACGTTTTATAAAGTAGCGTAATTAATAGGTTACTTCGACAGTATGGAGCTTAATATAGAAATGGATGTTTCTATTTTAAAAGATGATATTAAAGTAACTACAAAAATATATTTTAGTTAGGACTCGGAAAATTAAACGAATTAATTAAAATATATAAACTGCTTTATAACTAATGTATGTAAATAATCACAAGCTTATAAGTTTTAATTTGTGAAGGCATTAGCAATCTTCTGTCTACCCTATCACAAGATGACACGCGTCAGCCTTTGCAGAAGATTTCCCAGCACCATTTCAAGTAACGTCTGACATCAAAGATATAAGACATTTGAATATAAAAACCCAATACTTAATAGTTTTTTTGGCCTTACCAGGAAATCTAAACAAAAGCTTGGCAGCTAGATCTTGAAATGTTAACCCTCCTGAAATCCAGGCGTAATACAGTACCTAGTCAATAGTAGCCAACTACTCTGCTTACCGCTTCAAGAATATAGGCATGCCCTTTGTCCGCCACGGACGTCTATTCACGTCAAATTAAACCGTGCTCACGACGACGCCCCTGACGGCATAGCACGTCGATAATATGACTGTTTTTACAGTTCAAAATAAACGTACTAAAATATTTTATTAATATATTCTTTATGGTATGAAAGAAGGAATTTTTCTCTTGGCGTAGAGAACACAGATTCTTGTTATAGACGTGGCGGTCAAAAGTTTAATACATACAATAATCTAAATTAACGATAACCCACAACTAATGTGTTGCTAATTTACAATAATAAAAATCACGAAAAACAAAAGCCAAATTCACAAAGGTCGAAAGGTGACAGAGCCCCGCGCATGCTCCATGACCCGCTGTATTCGCTCGCCACTCTATAAATAGCTCATATCTGCAGCGATGGATGCACTGCATGCGATATTAACGACCTGATGGGTCCCTGGAAACCCGTACACTGCCGGTCGATAGTGGCGCAGTTGATAGCTTTATAATGAGCGAGCAATCGATTGGAAACACTAACTTGTTTTGCGTTAGATTTCTTGGAACGATTGCATTTCCAAGATGGTGTAGAAAATGTTTTTCAGGTTTTCATACAGTTTTTCTATTATACTGTGTGGTAGGTGGGATTTTCTGTTAAGTCATTGAATACTACTGCACATAGACAATGTTTCAGTTTCTTTGTATAGTTATAGCAAACGAGTAAAGACGGAATTACTTTGTGGTTATGCTAAGGATTTTTTAGTTTAAGTGTTCGTTGGTTTGAACTAACATTAAATATTCAGGCATCATTCTTAAATAGTCCATGTTAGATATGACCTTAACATTTTTCTTGTTTTCTATGCTATGATCCTAAATTCACAATAGTTAATTAGTCAGGGTAAAAAGTGTTTTAAATTGTTAGGGTTAGGCATAACATAACATAACATCACGCCTGTATTCCCCGAAGGGGTAGGCAGAGGTGAACATTTATAGTACACCCACATTTCTCCAGTTATGTTGTAAGTCCCAATGTAATAGGGGGCGAGCCTATTGCCATCAACCGGGCACAAATCCAGACTCCGTGCTGCTACTGAGAATTACCTAATGGAAAACTCAGTATCACTTTGAGGGTTGGGCGTGGTAATGAAAAGTTTACGCTGTAATAAAAATAGTTTTGCATCACGAGAGCGTTTGCATATTGTGCAATGCTAGGCAGTATGAGCACTTCAACATCAAAACTTTTGCAAACTGAAATGACGAAAAGTTTAACGTGAAATAGTCTGAATAGTTTTATTATTACTTTTCGGAGCTGAATAACATTCTCCATTGATAAATTATGAGTTTTTTTATGACTGAAAGACGTAGCTACTGTTAAGCTGTTTGGACTAGTTCATCGTCTAGGACTAGTCGTGGTTCCTGGTTCTAGTCTGGTAAAGGTTGATAATTACTTTTTTCTATTAAATAAAAATGTCACCCTACATTAGGAATTTTTCCTGTATCGTGGGTGCGTTTCACAAATATGAAATATCATATATACAAACACCTAGACACAGGACAAATATGTTGCGAACCCGCAACCCCTAGCGCAGCAGTCCAATCGCTTAGCCTCTGCGCCAATCAGGTATTCCAGAATAGAATAGCAGATAGTTCGCGTTACCAACATCTCTTTCCTACATTGACTTTACTTGGCTTAATTACAAAATTACGCGTTTTTAGACACGTGCAAATTTGGAAATTAGATAAATTTCAGATCCAATTATCAAAAAATCTTAATAGTATGAATAATCCTGGTACCCTAATTTTAGAGTTTCATAGTTACCTTGAGCTTAGCTAATAGCTGCGACTCAATTCATGTCTTTACATGCATCCGATAACTGTTCTCATTTCAATGCAAATTACTGTCATAATCACAGTGGCATTATTGTCATTTAGCAGTGGTTGTTACTGCTAACTAGCTGACTATACTGAAGCTGGAAGGCTGTTCTCGTGTTACGATGACCGGAATGTAATTTCATATTAGTCTCCAGTCTTAAAATTTGTATTGAGATATTTTTTGCTAGGTCTTCTTCTTCTTATCGTATGGTTAATGAACAACCTGGTGTCAGAGTTTAAACCGCCTGTAGGCCTCTGACATGGCTTTACACACCGTTGAAAAATCTCTCAGGTGTGCTGGTTTCCTCACGATGTTTTCCTTCACCGTTTATAGCAACTGATAACTAATTTATAATACGCACATGAATTCGAAAAGACATTGGTGCGAGCCGGGGTTTGAACTTGCGACCTTTTACTTGGCAGTCTAACGGTCATACAACTCGGCTATCAGCAAGGTATACTTATAACAGCGAGATGGGTCGACGAAATTACAAAGATCGCAGGGCGCACCTGGATAAGATTGGCACAGGACTGCGGCGGATGGCTTCGTTCAAGGGAGGCTTATACTCAGCAGTGGGATATTGAAGGCTGTGGATAATTATAATGATGATAATTATAAAAGCCTGTCGATTTTGACAATAAATAATTAATTGCAACTCGTGTTTCGTGCATAGTAAGGTATATTTTGACGTTATATGGCGACCAATTGGCGCAGTGACTAAGCTTTTGGACTGCTTGCGTGAAGGGTTGCGGGTTCGATTCCCGCACGGTACAAAAATTTGTGCGATCCGCAGATGTTTGTCCTAATGTCCTAAGTCTGGGTGTTTATGTATGTGATATTTCATGTTTGTGAAACGCACCCACGATACAGCAGAAATTCCTAGCATGAGCGACGTTTTTTTAAAAAGAAAAAAAAAATGTCTAGGTAAACTACTTCTTTCTACTTCTAAGTTGAGAATTATTTGCGATAGAAATACTCAGGCCAAATATGTTTTATTTAAGAAATCGGCCGAATTATTAAACTTCTAAGGGATAACCCCTTAGAATTTTAATAACGGAGCCTAATTTTCAGTTCAAAGAACGTTTACAATTTCAGTATAGATTGTAAAAAATGCGGTCATTGCCTGACCGACAATTTGCTAGGAAACTCCTATTGTCGTCACTTGCCATCAATTATCGACTCGGTGGATGTCACGGCACACACACATGCATGCACACGTGTGTAACACAATAGGAAGGCATTATGTTTGTGTGTGTGCTTTATTTTTAGCACAAAATATAGTATGTTAAGGTGTTACATGATGATGCGGTCAAGCTTAGCTTTCAAAACAAAGGATGAGTTTGAAATTAAAAGATAAAAATTATCTCTTGAAAATAGACTTTAAAAAGTACTTTTTGAACGTCAAATTACATCAATACAGCCCCCAAAACGCCCGCCCGTCACCGCTTCCTACGGCTATAGCTGGGTAGAAGAAACGGCGCAACAAACTACCCAGCACCACAATCTGTCTTTCAAAATTAAGAAAATAAAGTCAAATATGCCAAGAACAAAATATTCGCAATCGAAGATAATTTTTTTCGGTTTTGGGCATCGCCGGTAAGCTAAATTAATGAGGTTCTACTGAAGACTCAATAAATAATTTGGTCTAAAGTAGTAGCTAGTACGCTAAAGACCTCTAAACAGTAAATATCTTACCTAAATGTTGGTAGCACTGGTTAATATCTTTTGCGACCTACTTAGACGGTAGGGCTGCCAACGTTACGATAGGGTCGTAGTCGTAATATAAGATGGCCAATCGTATAGAAATTGAGGTCAGGTTTTACTAAGTAGCAGTTTCTTTATGATTTGTGACAACGATACCTCGTTTATGATACCTATATCAAGGCCTATATCAGATACCTACATCAGGTCTTCGCGTACTTTTTAGGTAAAGGTCTGATATGATCCACACACATTTTGCTGGAGTTCGTCGTGTCTCGGCAAGGAACAATTCTCTCAATACGTTACCTTTCAAAACTTTTATATCTTAACCCTAAAATCAAATCATACAGCCCCTTACCAAAAACTCTTAAAGCAGGATATTTTCCGCTGTTGAAGCGAGACGCCACTACAAGAAATGACATGCTTTAAGAGTTCATGGTACGGGGGCTGGTTTTCAAGATAGAATTTAGTATGCTATTTAACAGCACGCGGTTTTAACAATATCTCTATTTGCCCACAGCTAAAATTCTGCTATTCTACCTCATCTTCTATGCGATCCTCGTGGGTTTCTTCGCCGCGATGCTGGCGATCTTCTACCAGACCCTGGATTCGAAGATGCCTAAGTGGCAGCTTGACGGCTCATTGATCGGAAGTAACCCAGGTAAGAACTGTGAAATATAATTGCAGAAAGTAAGATACAATATTTTCTTCAAAAATACTATTTGGGTGGCCCAAAGAGCCAAAGACGAGAAAAGAAATTACATTATTAGTTATGAGGCACACATGCTTGTCCTAAACGTTTACTAGCGTCAAATGAAGAGGCTTTCCAAACTTTTCGGATCTTCAACGAATGTCATGATACGTTCGAAGAAGAGAAAAATATTACAATCAAATTAGTTACAAAGCAGCCATTTTCGGCACCAAAGCAATCACCGTTATTTTAGAGTAACCTGCCCCTTCCATGAACTCCTTAAGCAGGACAGTTTACGTTGTGGAAGCGAGACGCCGCATTACAGTGCACGTAGCGGTGTCTCGCTTCCACATCCTAAAGTGTGCTGCATTGAGTTCATGGTAAGGGGGCAGCTATCTAGAGTTCAAAATACAAAACAATGTAATTCCAAACATATTATTTTTCTCTATGTAACTTCTTACGTCTAAGAAAGGTCTTGTTGTCCCTAACAGGTCTGGGTTTCCGACCGATGCCGGATTCCGCGAATGTAGAGAGCACGCTGATTTATTACAGAGCTAACGATAAGGGTTCCGTCCTGAAGTGGGCCCAGATCGTTGACGACTTCCTTGACCGTGAGTATAACACCTTACACTATAGAAGAACAAGAATTAAAAGACTTTGCAAGGCTTCATACGTATGGAGAAGACTAATTATTATCAGAGATGGACTGACTAAGAGTTTTGCCGAATAGCTGACTAGTCGTTCGCAAAAATGGCGACTGATCGGCCGACTATTCGGCAATGCCGATCATTGATTTCGGTAATGTTCATTTCGCCAGTAATGTTATCGTTCAGGCGGAGTTTCTTTCTTCAATAAAACTTGAGTCAGTAAATTACATTACAATACAATTACAGCTGACAATTTATAATTATAGTTAAAGTATCCCTTGAATTGAATCATGTCGAAGAAGAAATCACTGGTTTGATGATAGTCGGCCACCAGTCAACACATGTCTTCTAATTATATTATTATATAGGCTAGCAGTACCTACTACACTAGCAGGTCTGAAGGTTTGATCGAGAATGAGAAAAAACGTCCTGTTCCCCTTATGAACTCTGTTTATGTGACAAAAACGGAGGACATGATTGAAAACATAATAATATAAATGAAAAAATATGAATGTACAGTCGGAATCATAAGTAACTTAACATGTTAAGAAACCTTATGTTGAATAATTCAAAGAAACCAATCATCAATTTAAGTAATTGTTTCAAATTATAGAAAGGTCTGAGAATTTTCAAGACTTTTTACTAAATGAGAAGCTGTTATTTAATTAATTGTATGTTAAAAAAATAAATGTTCAGCTTGTTATGATGCTGACTGTACTATGTGCGCAGCATGTAATAAGTACAGTGTACAATGCAGTTTCATCAGTTAAAATCCGTTGACGATTATTGCTAATGAGAGTTTAACTAGTGCTGATTGGTTGAAACTATGGTGCAAGAAGGTACTGCCCCAGTTTTAAGCTTCTATAATCTATGTTACTGCTAGACTAACTGTGCCATCATGCTTTTTTTTTAATAACAGCTAGTGCAGTATATTCTGCCTAGTACCATAGTATCTGATACCATGTGAACGCGCACATTTTAGCTGTGCATACTACACAAGAACGATATTATTGCGATCAGGAATTTCATTAAATGAATCATTTGTCTAGTAAGTCTTGAACATGTATACCACACGTTACTAGATCTCCTAAAAAAATAACGCAAAACAGACTCTCGAAAAAACCTGGTGCGTTGTTCACTTTTATTAATGTTACTGTTTATAACACAACGTGATAATCACCAACACTGTATATCTACATTCATCTTCCAGAGTACCGTAAGAAGGGCAGTGGCGTGGGTGAGGCTAGCGGCGCTGAGAACCGAGTGCCCTGCTCCCCCTCCAGCGGAGCGACCGGAGAAAAACAAGTCTGTGACGTGCCGGTCGACGACTTCCACCCCTGCACCTCCGCGAACCAGTACAACTATGAAGAAGCCGGACCGTGTGTCTTCCTCAAGCTTAACAAGGTATATTTTATTTATCTTTAGTTCACGTTTCACCACTCTTCTTCTTATCGTATGGTTGATGGACAACCTGGTGTCGGACTTTAAACCGTCTGTAGGCTACTGACATTACACACACTGTTGAAAAATCTCTCAGATGTGCCCGTTACCTCATCATGTTTGACATTGGTTCTTGCAGGGGGTTGAACTTGCGAACTTCGACTTTGCAGTCCAACGGTAATACCACTGGGCTACCACTGCTGTTAATTATAATTTAACCAGCTAAGTTTTGGTGCCAATGTAATAGGGGGCGAGCCCATTGCCATCACCCGGGCACAAATTAAGATTCCGCGCTGCTACTAAGAATTACCTAACGAAAAAATCCCAGGAACTCTTTGCCCGAACGGGAATTTTAACCCAGGACCTTATGCTCAGTAGTCACTCTTAGCGACCACCAAACCTACGAGGCAGTCCTATACTTGTTCAATAAATACAATGTATAATATTCCAGATCTTCAACTGGATTCCCAAACCGTACAACAACACAGAGGAACTGCCATCCAACATGCCTGATGATCTGAAGCAGCACATCAAGATGGTGGTAAGTACACCTTTGTAGTCTTAGAAACAATTTCCGAAACCTCCAAAAATCTCTAACAATCTACAGTCAACGAACAATTTAACAAGTAATGGACATGAGAATTTTCTTTTTCGCCTAAGTTACAGAAAAGTAGAGGCTACATTTGGCGGACATTAAAGAAAGGATAGGTCGTGGTTAGTACACCCACATTTCGGCAGTTATTTTATAGGTCCCAATGTAATAGGGGGCGAGCCTAATTCCATCAACTGAGAACAAATTCAGACTCTGTGCTGCTTCTGGTAATTACCTAATTGGAAAAACCCAATAACACTTAGGGCCGATTTTTCAATCGCCGGATATTTTTTATCAGTAGAATAAAATTGACGTAAAGACATATTTTTCCTTACTGTCAAAATGATATGATAATTTATCTGACGATTAAAAAATCGGAAGTTAAATAGTTAAAACCAATAAAATAAATAAATAATACTAAATAATGTCTTTCTGTTAGTCCGGCAAGCCTGAAGCGAACACGGTGTGGGTGTCATGCGAGGGCGAGAATCCCGCCGACGTGGAAAACATCGGGCCAGTCCAGTACATCCCCCGCCGGGGCTTCCCCGCCTACTACTACCCCTTCACCAACAAGGAGGGCTACCTCAGCCCCCTGGTCGCTGTGCTCTTCGAGAAGCCTAGGAGTAAGTATAGGGTCCCTTTCATCTTTTCAAGCCTTTTGATTTTCTGTTTCAATGACGTTGTTTTTTTTGCTTTACTGGAGAAGAGGTATTATTTATTGTGGATTATAGGTCTCTCTCCCTAATCTAAAACCTTATTACCGAACATTATGACACGACGAAGAAATATGTAAGACTACTTTTATAAAAAACGATTTTTATTATATTGCCATATGCAGAATTGAAAATAAAATTAAAATTAATTCTAAATGAACATTTCTTGCGTTCAGATAAAGCCCAATCTATGAGCAAGATCAACATTTTAACAAGTTCTTACCATTTTTATATCCTCCTAATGAGCTCTTGCAGTACCCACGCCACAAAGTTAACATTTATTTATACAACTTACATAAAGGCATTTCGTAAAAGAAGTAGGGTATCCGCTACTTGTTTTACATTTTCTAGAACCTATATTAAACTGATACCTAACTTGGTACCTTACAGCCGGCGTCCTGATCAACATAGAGTGCAAGGCGTGGGCCAAGAACATCTTCTACGACCGCTACGAGCGGCGCGGCTCCGTGCACTTCGAGCTCATGGTGGACCGCGCTTAAGACGCCCCTCGCTGCCGGCTGCCCTCCGCGACCTGCACGCTCACAGGTGCTGCCGGGGGCCAGGACACACAACACCAGAGGCTTCCCGGCCACTTGTAACCATCTTTCAGTGCTGATCAGATCCAGTAAACGCAGGGTCCACTAGAAAAGCATGACTTGTTCCAAAAGCTTCAGGTCCGGTTAAAATCTTCATGAGCACGTCCTCTGTGCCGAAAGCTTCACCGATTGGCCGCCGAGGTCACCAACTGGTCGCCTGGCCAAGATCACAAAGCCCCCAATTGGCCGTCGGCCGTAAAGTTCATCAACTTACTGCCAAATGTTATGATCGTTAGTTGATCTCTAGTCATACATGGTGACGCCGGTCCCGGCCGGGTTGTTAGTAGTGTTAAGTGTAGTGAGGTCGCCATGGTTACCAGTTAGTCGCCGAGGTCGCCAGAATTTGGTCGCGGAGGTCGCCAGTTGTTGGTCGCGGCGGTCGCAGAGGTCGCGCCGGCTGCCAAGCGCCATAGCAATAGCCACATAGTCGGCGATTAATTTGTATTCGTTTTAGAATAAGCCGGAAGGCGCCACTAATTTTAAATATTGTTTGTCACGCTTCAAATAAAGTTGATGAAATTTAAAATTATTGAATATTTATTAATAATATTTATGTAATGTTTTCTGGACGGAGAGTCAATAAACACGCAATAGTTGGTTCCAATTTAGGTTTTTTATTCGTGTTTTATTTAATATCCTGCACACATACACCCACTAAGTTAAATACGTGGTAATCAAACTGAGGTACATATTACAGGGCAATATAGTCCCTAGACGATTAAAATAGTTTGACAAGCATCTACGTGCTTGACAAGCATGCTTGATTAGGCTTGACGCAACGTCAAGCATGCTTGTCAAAGCATCCGCACTCATTTTCATTAAAGTCGCCACAGAGTGAACCAGTGTTGAACTTGTGGTCTTTTTTTATAGATATGATAGCGTTTTATCAACTGCCGGAAGATGTCCTCTATTGAACAATGGTCCCCCCCCCTTAAGTCACAATACCGACGCTTGGCAAGCGGCTTGAGGATCGCAGTATTGGTGGTGAGGTTACGGAAGACGCTGCTGCCCATCTTCTGGATTTTCCCTTGAGCGCAGGCCACACCGCCAGCTAGCGGGTGGGCGGGCTAGGCGGGTGGGCGAAGCGAACGAAGGAAACTATACAAACTACGCGAAATATTGGCGAGCTAAACTAGCTCGCGGTGTGAACCGAAGTATGTAAAGAGGTGAAACGATGTTCGCCCGCCTAGCCCGTCCGCCCGCTAGCTGGCGGTGTGGCCTGCGCTTTAGTCGCCTCCTACGACACCCATGGGACGAAATGGGGAGGTGCTATTCTGGCCCGGCACTCCACGGGAAATAGGTACGGTATAGGTAATTAGCATAGGTACGATTTATAAAAAACTGTGGCAGCTGTCAACTGACAAAAATATCAAATTAATTCAGGTAGATAATATTACTGACAGCAACTCAACACTTTGACAGCTCGTTGGCCAATGGATATTTCGTTGAACAGCTTGCAGAAAAGTGTAAACAAGCTATAAAAAAAATGGAAATCATCTGAAATCGCCAAGACGCAGTGAACAAGCGTAAACCTACCTTGAAAACGTGTTCATCGAAGACATGGACTTTTATAAACTATTTTTTTTAGATTAGTTTATCTCACTTGATAACTGGCCGCGTGGTATCCGGCCTAGAATTGACCACCCCCTTTCCTCCCGTGGGTGTCGTAAGAGGCGACTAAGGGAAAATCCAGAAGATGGGCAGCAGCGTCTTCTGTGACTTGACCACCAACACTGCGATCCCCAAGCCGCTTGCCAAGCGTGGGGATTATGGCAACTTCCCCCCTTCTAAAAGGGGGAGGCCTTCGTTCAACAGTGGACGTTTTCAGGCTGATGATGATGATGACTTGATAATTTGAAAGATTTTGCAGCTTCAGTAATCAGAGAAACAAATGCTGTTCGATCCAGTAGGTCATATTATAGAGCTCATCATCATCATCATCATCAGCCGGAAGACGTCACTGCTGCACAAAGGCCTCCCCTTTAGAGCGCCACAATGAACGACAACTTGCCATTTGCATCCACTGGTTATAGAGCTCATGGTAAAAAATAATTTTGTGGGGTCACCGTTATCGACATCATGGAGAAGAAAAGAAATTTAATGCTGAGTAATAAATGCGAAGGTGTTTGTTGGTTTATGGTATTTTAATGGATCAAAGGAGCCACGGACAGCCGCGATATTTTGTAAAGAGACAGTCTAGGAGCCAAAGTGTGGCTACATTTTATGTCAAAGAGGCAAGGGTCATGTGTGATAGACTACGCAAGCGCAAACACAGCTAGTATACTAAACATCTACAACCAAATAATTATCCTCCAATATTTATTGCAATCAATAATCACTTCTTCGCCAATTAAGTTTTACGATGATTCGAATGGGAGCAATCACGGTTGGCAAATAAACAGATCAATACCCGGCGATCATAGATAGGTAATTAAATAATTATTAAGAAGATAATTGTGGTGATATAAATACATTGGTAAAGTCATAGTCACAGGGTTAATATAGGCTACAAAAGGGCACTTATATATTTTTTTTACTTTTGTATTTTGATGAAGATGTGGATGAAAGTATTAAAGATTTTTAAATCTGAAGCACTGGAACTTATTTTAAAAGCAAATTTTTATGAATTACTCTACTCTATCATTTCCTCATGATACAAAGAGTTAAAAATAGATGGAGTTCGTTTTGGGCAATCTATCCATTGATTGCTAATTTGCTACTAAGCAAGGCTTATTCCAGTGACCGAACTTCCACATAAATTCTCCGAGTTTTGGAGCGTCCATGAAGCCAATAGTCCTTCGCCTAACTTCCCTGGTCTTGTCGAATCCTATCGGACTATAAGATAGTGAAAAAGGCACCTCTCCTTGCACACTTGTGCACTGTCTTCCGCGTTGAGTCAGTCAGAAGGACAATATTATAGTACAATCAGCAACATAAGTAGCTGACCATTTAAATTTTCAAACATACCATTAATTAAAGGACTACTTCTTATATAGTAAAAAGTCTTAAATATTCTTAGATCATCATTTGGACAATGGTTCACCTCCCATCTTGCGGCTCTTGCCCTGTCACATGCTCACCTGAGGATCTTATGACCGTATTAGCAAGCTGAATTAGGGCCGCAAAATTTTGGGAAAAGCTAATTTCATTTTGGATAATGAATAATTAGTCTTATATAATTAGTGTTTACATACGTGTGTTTATGTTTATATTATAATTAAATATTTTAATATTATTATACACATATTTTTTGCCATCGACACGCTAAGAAGGAGAAGATCATTCGGATGCTTCTATAATTTAAAACAATAACTTGTTTATTTTTTTCAATTTTTTGACATAAGGTTTCTTAACATGTTCAGCTACATATGTTGCTGACTGTACAAAGATTTCCCTGGTCTGTGCTGTTTCTATCCGGTAGTACATATAGGTACCTACTATTTTTATCGTACACCGAAATAAACGGCTCATTATTTTTCGGTAAAATCTAAATTTAGATAATTAATGAATATTATAAAGAGTGATGGCGCGTTATGGAACACTAAACTCACAATTCACACAGTGAATATTTTAGTGTTGTGCTAACGGATGCGAGTTCAATTCCAGCGCGGGACAAACATATTGCCTTTTAACAGGATTCATGAATAAAGGATTTTTGAGTCTACCTGTAACTATAAATGGTTTATACGTTTCAATTTGTATTTTCCCTTGTTTTATTCCTAAGATATTGGCAAGCCTGGGCAAGCGTCCACAACACAAGCGTGTAAACGGTGTGTTTGCCCGTGTTTAGTAGGGCTTGCGTGAGTTTGTCACCGATCCGGGCTAGTGTCGGTTCAAGACAGATCAAGAAGATATAAATCCATATCCATACTTTATACTATAAATGTGAAAGTAACTCTGTCTGTCTGTCTGTTACACTCACGAATAACCGCTGGACGGATTTTGATGAAATTTGGCATGTATATAGTTTAAGACCCGAGAAAGAACGTAGGCTACGTTTTTTTAATTCAACCCTCAAGGGATTCAAATTAGGGTTAACGCGGGCGAAGCCGCGGGCAAAAGCTAGTATCAAATAAATAATTAAAAAAATATTATTTCCGTGTTTTTAAGATACTAGGTACGTACGGTGCTAGTGCTATGTTAAGGGCACATAATGACGTCATAGTGCTAGTACCCCTCTAGGTGTGTGTTGTGTTGAGGGCTCAACGGGGCCGTAAGTAGGGCACGGGGGGTGAGCGGAGCCCGACCGGCCGGCGCCGACCCTATGCGGAAATGTCGCGAATTATACAATGTTGATGTACTGCGTAGTAAACGTAACGCTTGTACTCCCCGAAGGGGTAGGCAGAGGTTTGTGCTGTATAGTACACCGATTTTTAATCAGTTACGTTAGAAGTTTCAATGAAATAAGCGAGGATATTGCCATTATCAGGACACAAATCCAGACGGGGTGCTACTGAGAATGACCTAATGTGAAAACTCAATAACACTGCTCGACTTGGAATCGAACTCAGAACTCACGTCCACCAGTCACGCTTGGCGACCACTAGGCAAACAAATAGGTACATGCGTATAAAAAAACACTGAGTGACTACACAATTAAGAACACAGTATCACGCCTTACCACCCGCAGGGGTGGGCAGAGTTGGCAGTTCTCAATATTGAAATTACTGCACTGATAGCCGAGTGGTATGACCGTAGGACTGCCAAGTCCAAGCTAGTTCAAACATCGGCACGCACCAATGTCTTTTCGAATTCATGTGCGTATTATAAATTAGTTATCAGTTGCTAAAAACGGTGAAGGAAAACATCGTGAGGAAACCGGCACACCCGAGAGATTTTTCAACGGTGTGTGAAGCCATGTCAGAGGCCTACAGGTGGTTTAAACTCTGACACCAGGTTGTTCATCAATCATACGATAAGAAGAAGAATATTGAAGGCTAAAATTTAATTTAAAATGGTTAGTTAAGCTTTATTTTGCGATGAAAATGCGTCTCATACATCCACGTACAAATGTGTAGATTGTTTGTAAGTAAACATCGCAGTTCCCTCTATTACGTTCCTCCCTCTTCGTGTAATCCTCTCCCGATGTCATCAACCTCTACACCGATAAAAATATATAACGTAATAGGTATCTATACTAGTATTATTATCAGACCCCTTCGACAAGTGTACTACAATAGAAATAGAATAGAATGATAAATGTAGGTATGGGGATGACATCATGTTTCGACTATGTTATCGATGACATAAAAACATAACATCACGCCTGTATTCCCCGAAGGGGTAGGCAGAGGTGAACATATAGTGCACCCACATTTCGCCAGTTATGTTGTAAGTCCCAATGTAATAGGGGGCGAGCCTATTGCCATCAACCGGGCACAATTCCAGACTCCGTGCTGCTACTGAGAATTACCTAATGGAAAACTCAGTAACACTTTGCCCGACCCGGGATTTGAACCCAGGACCTCTTGCTCAGCAGTCGCGCTTAGCGACCACTAGACCAACGAGGCATAATATGTCAAATCCATACATTTATCATTCTATTCCATTTCTATTCGTTAAGCGTTTTGCCACTTGTCTAGGGGGGCAGGAATAGTTTTTTTTTCATAGCTCGGTGGCTAGTTTAAACCACATTTACGGGCCTAAGCCAAGTAAATGCAGCGTGTGGTGTGGTATTATGTTTATAGAGCGTTGTGATGGGGGGCTATATCATTTTCGTCTGTTTGCAAAAACTTTCTCACTATTCTGCATGTATTTAGGATCACTGCTTTCTGTAGGGTTATGTAAATGGTTTCTTTCAGGTCCTGTAATTTTAGGTTATTCAGGAGATAATATTATGAAGCTAAAGAGTTTGTTTGTTTGATTGAACGCGCTAATCTCAGGAAATACTGGTCCGACTTGAAAAATTATTTCAGTGTTAGATAGCTCATTTATCGAGGAAGGCTATAAAACATTCGAAATCCACGCGGGTGAAGTCGCGAGCAGGAGGTATTTATTATCACTACATAGTATAAAACAAAGTCGCTTTCTGTGTCCCTATATCCCTATGTATGCTTAAATCTTTAAAACTACGCAACGGATTTTCATGCTGTTTTTTTAATAGATAGAGTGATTGAAGAGGAAGGTTTATATGTATAATAACATCCATTAAATAGTGGAAAAATACTTATAATATATATTTTATACCCGTGCGAAGCCGGAGCGGGCCGCTAGTTAATAATATAACCAAGCTAAAGAGTTTGTTTATTTGTTCGCTTAAACGCGCTAATCTCAGGAACTACTGGTCCTTTAATCCTTGCAATCTTGCAAGGATACTAACGACACTCCATACATCGAAATCGGTTCAGGCATTCAGAGGTTATGGTGGAAAAAAGAAACTCACATACATACATACCTACGTTCATAAATTAACCCTGAAAACATTACACACCTTTTTTTGGGCAGTCGTGTAATAATTATAAAACTTCATTAATTGAAAAAATGCACAAACGATTCTCCTAATCCACGAAGCTTATAAAAAAGTCAAAACTGACGATTCTAAGTTCTCATCACAAGTCAAAGACAGGAAACTTGGTTCTTCAAAGTATTGGTTTTCACCTATCGTTCTTGTGATCTTGGCTTTTACTGGGAGCACACATTGGAACGACGTGCATGGCGCCAGGGTGACGATGGCTGGCGGCTTGCCGTCGCCGGGGTAGCCACCCTGTGCGCAGTACATTGCGCGCGAAAAAGGGAATGATTACTTTAAACTTATCATACTAATATTATAAAGACGATAGTTTGTGTGTTTGTATGTTTGTTACCTCTTCACACGTAAACGGCTGGGCGGAATTTGATAAAATTTCGTATGGAGGTAGCTGGCACCCTGGATTAACACATAGGCTTTTTATCCCGAAAAAATTTAGCAGTTAACACCGCGGGGCGCAGCTAATCTCAAAATATCTCAATTAAAAGAGAGTGGAATAAGCAAGAATTATATTCTTCTTCTTATCGTATGGTTGATGAACAACCTGGTGTCAGAGTTTAAACCGCCTGTAGGCCTTTGACATGGCTTTACACACTGTTGAAAAAAATATATTCAGTGAAAGATACTACAAGTGTCTGTTTGGTCGTAGAAAACGAATATCCTTGGATCCTGCCTAAGTACCTAGGCCTACCCCTTGGGGAAATAGGGGTGAAAGTTTGCGCTCATTAGGTTGGTTTTGCAGTCCCATACTATACTATGTAAGTAAGATCTGATGATGAAGATAGATGGACAGTGCAACTCTTCAACCATTATAAGAAATCCCCTATAATCTTTATCCCCTGAATTCCCCCTAGTTTCTGACAAAGTCACTTCTGTTTACCTCCATTTGTAGATGCAGGATGCAGCTGTGTCACTAGTAAGATATAGCCTATGTTATGTCTCCATTCACTCACACTCTACAATTAAGACAACTGTTACTTGAAAGACGACTAGCAAACAGCAAGTCGGCAAATTCAAGCATTTGAATCTGTAATCTCTAAGCCACTATCTCATTTCATCATCATCATCATCAGCCGGAAGACGTCCACTGCTGGACAAAGGCCTCCCCCTTAGAACGCCACAATGACCGACAACTTGCCGTTTGCTATCTTATTTATCTAGTCGCAAAGCGCGTCTGCTGAGAATGTCCGAGGTTCAATTACCGGGTCCGGCAAAATGTTTTTGGGTTTTAATTTTAAGTCAGGTTACTTTCAGTCGCCGTACGAAGTCGAGATCTGTGTCTTATTGGTAGCAGTTACCTCGCCTATTACATTGAAACTTTGGGACCTCTAACATAATTAACGAAGTGTGGTTTTAATACACACTTTTACCGACTTTAAGGAGAATACAAACGCGATGTTTATTATTTCATAGATGCAGCAATGTACGCCGTCCTCCCATCCTCCCGGGTCCTCTGTCTGCGTCGCAGAGTGCCAGTATTCAGTGGCCGGCAGTCAGTGAGGAGGCACGCACCATGGGGCTGGAGAAGCGAACCATAAAGATTATAGTGGTGGTAGTGGTGGTGGTACTCATACTTGGTGAGTGATTGCACTATTTTTAACTTAGTTTAACAACTTATTGTTATTAAGATGGGTTTGTATTACGTAACTAAAGATAGGCAGGAGAGGGTTAGAAAAACATGAGTTTTTACGTACGTACGTCTCCAAAAAAAGGTGTTAGTTTTCTTTTATCGCACGCTTTATATTTTGCCCTCTGCTTTACTTGTCCTTTTTCACTCAAAGGTTTGCCGGTAGAAAACTCAATACTGAGTTAAGCTCGCCTTTGTCCATACAAGCATTTATTGTAACTGTATTATGTGTCATTTATGTTATGTGCATTAAAGAATAAGATTTAAAGAGGTTCTCAATTCGTCGGAATATTTTTTTTTTTGGATGTTCCCTTATAACTCAGTCATTTATGAACCGATTTGTAGTTTTTTTGTTTTATCATATCGTTCATATTATTCTTTTCAATAAACTTATTTGGTAATTTTGTTTTACTGCTAAGCAAAGGGCTGTCCCTTTAGTTCTCTTATATTATACCCAAGTAAATTAATGTTTATTTTATTTTAAGTGAAGACATTATTACAGTTAATAATTATTTTGGAATCTTAACTAACACTTGTTTGCTTATAGTTCGATAATATAAATCATATTAAAAAGTTTCAATAAAAGAGTTTTTTATGTATCTATAATTATAGGTAAACCTTCTTTAGGTTATGATATTTAGTATTATACCTATAGTTATTTTACACGAGTTAAAAAGTATTATTCTAAAACACATTTTATAGTCTTCTTCTTATCGTATGGTTGATGAACAACCTGGTGTCAGAGTTTAAACCGCCTGTAGGCCTCTGACATGGCATTACACACCGTTGAAAAATCTCTCAGGTTTGCCGGTTTCCTCACGATGTTTTCCTTCACCGTTTTTAGCAACTGATAACTAATTTTTAGTACGCACATGAATTCGAAAAGACATTGGTGCGTGCCGGGATTTGAACTTGCGACCTTTGACTTGGCAGTCCAACGGTCATACCACTCGGCTATCAGTGTAGGCATATTATGCAAAGATAGAAATAATGACGCAAAAAAGCATGTGCGTATTTACGGTCTAAACGGACTAAATTAGAATGTACCTAAGGTAGTACCACATACCAAAGGAAACTCTATGGTAGTACTTAGTGCGTAGTAGCAAATTCTTTGTTGATATTTAAAGGTTATTTACCTAATTTGTTACGACAAGATGATTCAATTCATTTATCCTAAGCACGTGATAAAGAAACGATAAGAAAAAAAAGCACAATATTTTAGTAAACATCTCATATATATTATCTTAATAAACATTGTGTTAATAATCAACTGACATCTAACTAATAACTTCAAAACAGTTGATTTTATTCATTCCAGATATAAATAGTTTAATTACTTAATTGCGGCTGAGTAGTTTTATTTTAGCACAATTTAAAATTAGTCTGGCTTTCAATAACAAACATAATAAACAGCTCAGAATACAGAACAAACAAAAAGGTATACAGTAAGTAGGTATAACAATGAAAAAATACATTTATGCTTGCCTGGATTTGAAGTTTGAACCACCAACATTGTGAATCCAGTGTATAAACCTCTAAGACTAAGGTTATTGATCTATTATTAATTAAATTACCTATTCCTGTTGGATCATAGAAAAGCTAGTTATATTTCACAATCCTGCAACTACTAGGGTTTCTAACAGAGAGCTTGTATGGGCTTCAGGATAATACTAAAGACAGCACGTCACGCGAAGCTACTGACACTATATAGGGTGTTACGTACACAAAGGATTACTTATGTAATAAATAAACAAATAAATTACGTTTCGGACTGACTCGTTGGTATATTGGTCGCTAAGCGAGACTGCTGAGCACGAGGTCCTGGGTTCAAAACAGGTAAGGCAATGTATTATAGGATTTTCCATTTCGCAGTAGCAACACGGATTCTGGATTTGTGCCTGATTGATGGCAATACGCTCGCCCCCTATAACATTTAGTCCTAATGAGGGTGTACTATAGGAAGGTACAATTCTGCCTTCCCCTTCGAGGTATACAGGCGTGATGTTACGTATGTTTATTAAAAATACAATTCCTAAGTAACCTTGAGATTAAAAGACTCTATACTCGCCACCTATTACTATTATATAAAACTTATTGTCAAAATATTTAAGTGAGATGAAAAGTACGCCTACATTTCGCCAGTTATGTTAGAGGTCCCAACGATAAAGTCAGCGAGCCCATTGCCACCAACCGCGCACAAATCAAGACTCCGTGTTGCTACTGAGAATTACCTAATGGAAAAAACCCGCAAACACTTTGTCCTCGTCCTGGAAATCGTAGATTCCTCTCTGCGTAGATAGGTACCCCTTTCGAAGTTTACAAGCGTAATAGTATTATGGTATAGTGTGTATTTAGGCGCCACGATGTCTGTCTGTTTATGAGAGAAAAATGATCCGCTGCTTGCCAGACTCTCAGGCGACGTTATATTGATTCAATCTTCGTTTCTTTGTTGTTGTATTCTAGTAGATGGGCGCAATGGCTTCTGCGCAACGTCGCGGGTACGATCCCAGCAGGGTGCTAATGTGATTTAGCTTGCCTGTGATTTGATATTTTATTTATATTCTTTATTTCACATAACAATTAACTATAGATAATATACTAACAGCCGAACTTAGAGACATTTAATGACTACTTAAAATATCACTAAGTAAAGGTTTCCTTTATGAAATCTTTACTTAGTGTCAGTTAAAGTAATTACTATAACACTTACTGATCTCCTCGCTAGATTGTAGAACAACCTGTATTAAGGAGAGTCAGTTTGCCTGCCCAATTTGGAACCTCTCAGTTTAGTTAAAAATCGTCTTTAGACAATTATGATAGCAGACCCCAAGTGTAACTTCACCTAACCTAAGTGTATTGCACGGATTGCACCATATTTATGTCAGGTAGGGCATCGATCGGTATCTAGTTACTTAGATCTAGTATTCTTTTCATTTCCGAGTGTACTGCACTGTTTTGCAACGCGTTAAGTGATTAAACAGCGGTGTTTTACGATGACACACAGCCATTAACTATACGACACGTTACCTACACAGGTCAAGCTATAAACTAACTAGGTTGTCAGCTAGGCAAGAGTTGATAGGGTAACTAGTTTTTATCCTGATTAGGTTTTATCCTAATTATTTTTTAAATGACAATGGCTGGTAGGTATGTGACTTTTGTACCGCCTTTAAACCTCATGGTAGAGATTATTTTTATATTTTATTTTTATAGTTTTGGTATGTTTTTAACAACATATTACATAACATTACATCACGACTGTTTTCCCCAAGGGGTAGGCAGAGGTTCACCCACCTTTCGCCAGTAACGTTACAGTTATGTTTATGTTTTTGAATTAGATTAATGTTGTAAGTTGTAACCGATCTTTGAACATAATATGCTAATTAATATGTATCCAACAAAGAACATCACGATACAATTAACTAATAGGTATTTAGATAAACGAAGTTCGTATCCAATTCTTGCAAATAAACCAATTGATGTAATTGCATTTAATTCTTTAAAGTAGAGCAGTGGGTAACTGATGTGGGCTTAACGAAGGGCAAGTTTATAATCTAGGTACCTCGTACCTCATTCACTTGACGCACTTTATCCTTGGTTGTCATGGTAACCAAATAACAGGGCCTCAAGGTCTCAAGTCTGCTATTACAATAGTGTCAGAATGGTCTATCATTGATTTCATAATTGTTGAAATTGACGTGTTTGGTAATCTGCTAACATAATGGCGTCATTATGACTTTCCAGTGATCAACCACTGACACTCCATTGAAAGAAATGGCATAGAATGGTAATCTCGTAGATAATGAATGACTGACTTACATAAAACACTTGACTTGTACTGTATAAAACACTAATAAGTAATATGTAAAAATATACCATATAAATGAAATCTGGCATAAGTAAAGTAGTGGTAGTTTTTCGAAAATCATTTCTACTAACGGGTTTTATAATGATGGCAATACGACAATGTCATTATGACACAATTCTATTACGAGACCATTGATCGCCATTAAGAATTTAGCAGATTACGAACTTTTAGCAAAATGACAATGGAATGGAAATTGGATCCTGTTGGACTAAGAGAAAATCCAGAAGATGGGTAGCAACGTCTTCTGCACCTGTACCGCCAATAGCCAATACTGCGATCCCCAAGCTGCTTACCAAGTGTGGGGTTTTTGCCCCCCCCCCCCCCCCACACCTTTAAGTGAGAGGCCTTTGCCAGCGGTGGAAGTCTTCCGGCTGATGATGATGAGACTAGGTACCTACATAAGTTTTCGTGTCCTATAGTCGTGTATATTATTATCAATATCGCTACTCGGACAAAGTACAAAATACTATGATACTATAAGAAATACAATCTTGTGTCCAGCGCCATCTAGCGGTAACATGCCGAAGTTAGACCATATTTTATAAGAACAATAATTACAATTACTTTTCATTTGTTTCAGGTATTGTGGGACTTTTACTTGGTCTGCTGCTACCGCAACGTTATGTTGGTAAGTTCTGTCTTTGCTTCATGAAAGATAAATAACTTATTTTCTGCGAACAGGATTGAGTATACACCTCTGAATGTCGTTAAAAGGTTGCGGTCAGTGTCTGTTTTATAGTTCAGACGATGATTTATGTTTATATAATGGTATATTGTAGATATTAGTTTATCAAAGTTAAAAATAGTTTTTTTTTTTTAAAAAAAACGTCGCCCCACACTAGGAATTTCTACAGTATCGTGGGTGCGTTTTACAAACATGAAATATCACATACACAAACACCCAGACTCGGGACAAACGAATGTGGATCGCACAAATTTTTGCCCCGTGCGGGTATCGAACCCGCAACCCTTAGCGCAGCAGTCTAATCGCTTAGCCACTACGCCAATCAGGTCGTCCATCGTCGCTTAAACCTGATGCACGAATGTGAGGTGTGGATTAAAAAGAAAACGCACTACAATTTTTTTTTTCATAGATCTTGTATTTTGACTTTTAAACTATCTCGTCGCATGATGATACAGAGTTGTCTGCTTGTGACCACGACACCATGGCGGGTGCAACTCGGTCGAAACTTCAAGCCAAAATTAGAAACTTGTGTTCGCGTTAATTCCCGTTTTGTAATTTAATTTCTTCTTGACGAATCTTGAATTTGTTAAAATCTATAGATATCAGAATAAAAAAAAAAAACAATTCGATGCGTCACCAGCACCACGTCACGACTGCGCCAAATACGCCCAGTCCAGGATAAAATGTCACCACAAATTAGTGTCTATTGTTCTTTTCTTTGTTTCTAAGAGTTGGAGGTGTGGCCTCGCTCGGAGGAGTACAACTGGGACCAGCCGCTGATCCAGGTGAGAGGAAGCGACCCTGGCAGCTGGCATGCCTGGTACCGACGCCTCAATGACTTCCTCAAGGGTAAGTGTAGGGTTTCAGGCCTTATATTGCCCGAAGGGGTAGGCAGAGATGTGTAGGTACTTGTGTAGTACCACATTTCGCCAGTTATGTTTTTAGCTCCCAATGTCCCAAACTCCCAATGTAATTGGGGCGAGCCTGTTGCCATTAACCGGGCTCAAATCCAGACTCCGTACTGCTACTGAGAATTTGGCCTAGGATTCGAACCCAGAACCTCGTACTATCGTACTTAGCAACCACTAGACCAAAGAGGCAATCTTATTTCAACGTCCAATATTTGAGCACCAGATATCATTTTGGAAAGCTCATGACGGAAGCACATCTCTTATTTGTTTTTTTTTTTTTTTAAACTTCGCCCCACACTAGGAATTTCTCCTCTGTCGTGGGTGCGTTTCACAAACATGAAATATCACATACACAAACACCCAGACTCGGGACAATCATATGTGGATCGCACAAATTTTTGCCCCGTGCGAGAATCGAACCCGCAACCCTTAGCACAGCAGTCTAATCGCTTAGCCACTACGCCAATCAGGTCGTCAAATCTCTGAACTTACATCATCACTTTTTGGCCTGCAGAGGATATAAGCGACTTCAAAAAAGAGGAGGTAACCAATTCGGTTGTAAGTATTTCGATTTTTTTCTGTTTGTTGCCATCAGTATTTTTCACCAGTTTACGAGACTTCGATTCCCGAGGACCCTCCCCGCGCACCATGCTCTACCCACAACCGACGAGACCAGCACCTGAGGTCCGACGCCTGCGACATCGCTATGAGGAAGTGGGCGCCCTGCACAGCTGACGAGTTCTACGGATACGCGAGAGGAAGACCATGTATTTTCCTGAGGTTGTCTCATGTAAGTAGATGGAAAGACCGAGCGAAATTATTTTTGATTTTTTTTTTCAATATTCTTTTTCTAGAAATTTAAAATAGTTCAAAAAATTTCTCCTGTAAAATATGAATAGTATTGTATGTTTGTAAATAACCATTTAGAGCCATACGCATAAAGTATCGCAAATTACTATGCACTGTTAAACAAATTAGTTTCCTCCTTGTGGAATAAACTGTCACGTGAAATGTGGGAGTTTATTTGTGTATGTTATTATTATTAATCACAGGTGCACTCCCTTTTCCTTCTCTCTCATAGTCCTGTGGGACTATACACCGACACGATGGGAGAGAGATCAGGAGCAGGACCAACGGCTTAACGTGCCTTCCGAAGCAAGCACGGAGGGGTCCCGACATGTGAAAATGATCACCAAACAAAAGACTGAATGCGGAAAGCACAACTGGCAGATCTTCTGATTTGTGCCGTAACCATGTAGCTACGAGCCCCTCATTTGCGTAATACCAGTCATCTGTTTTTGATTTCAAGAATAAGGGTTGTTTTTTCTGAAAATGTATTGTCTGATTTGTCAGATTCACTACTGGGTCCCAGAGCCCTACAACATGACGTTACCGATGCCTATCCCGCCCGAGATGCCGCAACATATAAGAGAGGTTATGGTAAGTTCTACTGTTCTATAATACTTTACAAGTTGAATACACTAAATTTATGTCCTGTATTGTAAGCACATTTTTCTGCCATGAATTTATAACAATGTCATAATTATATAAAAAAAATATATAAAAAACAGCATAATTATAATAAATCACTATGAACCACACAAATATATTATGTTCCCGTCGCGTAACAAGAACGCTGAGCGACTGTCAGAAACTGTGATTGCACTCGGATATAGTCACTTCCTATGGTCCTAACTCCTAACTCCTAGGCTATTGTGGTTTATAATTAAGTCTAATTGTTTTATTGTAGAACCTTTTCGTCAGTTTAAATCAGTCTTTTTAAGTTACTGTTCTGTCTTCAGAGGCTCCGCCCGGCGCACCACTTCGGTGACTTCGTGTGGGTTTCCTGTGGCGGTGAGTTCAGCGCTGACAAGGAGAACATCGGGCCGATCCAGTACATCCCCGCGGAGTATCCGCCAGGGTACCCGCTCAGCCGGCTGCACACCGCCGACCGGATCCCCTACTCAGCTAGGAACCTGCCTGACCAGGTCCCAGGACCGTTGATCGCGGTCCACTTTGAGAATCCTAGGCGTATGTATATTTTTAAGAAGCAATTCATATTGGTCGAATTTGATTTCCATCGATCCATCTACAAAACTTATTTTGAAGTTAACGGATTAAAAAAATATTCTAATCGAGATAAACGTAACTAGCTAGGTAATTACCTTTTAAACTATTCCATCAACATTTTGCAATTTTGGAAAAAAAGTTTTTATAATTATGAAATAATTGGGTATCTATTCAATCAGTTATAATAATGAGCAAAAATGTAAATAATCCTGTCTTCTATTAATTGATCTCTGTTTTCTTATAGGTGGAGTTGTTATCAACGTAGAGTGCCGCATCTGGACCCGAGACATCATTTACGATCCAAAGAGCCGCGTAGGGCGCGCACGGTTCGAGTTATACGTTGAGTAAATTGGCAACACTCAACACTGGGCCAATGACGTTCGAAAGATCACTCATAATAATTCAAATATCTTCTTATTTCATTGTTACGTATTACAATAACAATATAAGGCCTAAGAAATATGTGAAAAAAAATGTGCTGGTTTTCAGTACCCAGTGCATAACATGTACGGATAGCAACAAAAAGAAACGACAATGGCCAACGGGCGGCGGTTTCTCTTACTCTAAGTATTATTATTAATTTTGAAATGGTATTTCATGATAGTTTTTATGACAATTTTATCCATGTCCACGCACCTACAATGTTATGTTAATGTTATGTTATGTACTAAATCGGATTTTCTTGTAGCATTGCAGCGGGTATTGTGTTTTTTTTTATTGGCAACATCGAGTGTTACATTATTTAAAAAGCAATAACTCATTCGTAAGAGTTAAATGTTAAGGTTTTCATACTGCTTTTATTATAATATCTTTGTTGAATATAAGTACAATAAAATAAATCGTTTTAATAAAATCTTAGTGTGGCTGTATGATGGCTTATCTTCGTCAAATGACGTGGGGATGTCTTTATAATTATGTAAAATTATGCTGACTGCCCTTATCCGTATGTAACTAAGTTAACAAATAAGAAATAACTATTATGGCCCAATTTTCTAATCTTCAGATAGGTTGAATAATATTATTCAGATTGTTTTGTATTCTGATTGTTAAATGCTTTCTTAAACTTTTGACACATTAGGTATCTGAAAATCTGTCAAAAAGTTGTAATAATTATTTACCTGGTGTTTGAAAAATCGGGCCTAAAAAGATCAATTATTTAGATTAAGAGTTTTTACTATACTTATCCTAATAGATGTTGTCGTTTTCGTCGTCGCTTCATTCGATATTGTGGTAAAAGAGTAATTTATATATAAAAATGTCTTAAAAAAACTCTATTTAATAAACTTAAATATATATTTATACTCCTGTTAAAATTGCTAAGTACCAATTTATAATATACCTACCTCTTTGATTAAAGAAAAATATTTATAGTTAAGTACCTGCGTTTGCGTGCCTGACCGTTAAACTTAATAAATTATACCTATAGATTTTACCTGTCCATAAATTTATAATTGCCTTTCGCTAAGTACCTACTATAAAAAGTTATATAAACAACAATGATCTCTGTTACATAATTAATTATAATTTAAGCTATGTATTGAAATAAACGTTGTACTTACAGTAGGTATAAATATTATTAGTTACTAACTGGTTAAAGATTTTTCAATAAATGATAAAAATATGGACATTGCCTTTTTCATGTATGTGTCGAGTTGTGAATAAAAAATTAAAATATATTTTCTCTGTTGTATTATTGGAATAAGCTGATAGCTACGAAGATACCTCGTTGATCAGTCGATTACGACGGTGAAGCAATGCTTTTTGTAATAATAGTACACAACTTTAAAAACTATTATTCGCGTACACGTTGGGTAGGTACTAGATTTTGTTTAAAATTGCCGCCAAGATCAGATTTATTACTGAAGTTTTTGGCTAAAAAGAAACAACAATTTATTTCTTGTAGTTGCCGGACAGTCCAAGTTGGCCAACTGAACGTATCATGAAATGTTACCAGCGTGATAAATAACTTTTAAAATAGTAATTTTATACCATAATAAATGTTATTGGATGGCAACTGTAATGTTAGGTAGGTAATGAATTAATTTTGATAGTTTTGAAAAATACACTATTTTTAACTCATATTTGCCCTCTAAGACAAGTGGCAAACGCTTGTCTAATAGAAATGGAATAGAATGAAAATTGTATGATGATATTTTTCCACTTGTCTAAGGGTTATAGCTTTACAGTTAATTGCACATCACAATTCATCTGAACTGTTTCGAATTTCGATTAACTTAATATTTACTTATTTTTAAGGGTATTTATTATTTATTAGTTTTTATAAATAGATACAATAATGCAATATTAATAAACAAATCCAAAAGTTTAGCTATGAGGCTCAATCGTATTAATTCTCGCAAAGAAATCCAAGTCCGGCAGGGTTCCTAGGTTATTTAGTTTTCTAAAGAATATAGAATTTTCTTCGTAGTTGAAATCATAACATTTATAAATACTTAATTCTGAAATTACGTCTGTGTGTGTTTATTTTGTAGGTAGTAATTATAAATGTCGTTTTTCTTACATTTACTTTATGTTGCTTTGTATTAAGTGCCTGCCTTACAATATAATTATAATAAAATTCAATTTTTTTATAATCTTCTACTACAGTTAGTAGATTTTTACAATACAATATGGCAACTTCACTCAGCTGTCTCCACATTTGACATTCCGTATCCGTAGACGTTTCTCCAACCGGATTATCGTCGTATCACTTATTTGCACCGCATTTTTAATTTGTGAGACAGTTTGTGCTCAGTTAATAAAAAGTTAGCGTCGCAATACATCAAAAATGACTCGTCTTAGGTTTTGTTTGTTATTAGCGGTGTTATGCAGTTGTTCGCAGTTCGGTAAGTGATATTTGTTGAAACTATTTATGTTGCAATAGATTCTTTGTTGCTTTTTATCGTTATGTCGGTTCGCCTGCACAGGTCGAGCGCTTTGTTGTCGTGATTAGCCGTTATTTGCGCAATTAGCGACAAAAAAGAGCTTGATTCTGCGCTATCGACGTTCCTTGTGATTCTAGAAAAATGTACCCACAATTTGTCGTGCTGAAAGCCTATTAGGTGTCTATTGCATTTATAATTCTCTATTTTAAACAATATAAGACCATAGTCGTAGGACAAGGTTATTTTATCAGCCTAATTTGATTATGTCTTACTAATACCAATCCAGCCGATTATGTCGAGCATTTTTTTTTTCAATTAAGTATAAGTACGACAATGCTAATTACTCTTTGTGAATGTGTTGACCTCAACAAGTAATATCTCTGCGAAATATACAACAAAAAACACATTAAAATGGCATTGATGAGTCAAAATTGTTGACCCACATTTTGCAGAAAACGAAAAATAGAGAAATACCTGCAAACCTCCTTAACAGATATTGTTTTTAAGTAATCTATGCATTTAACTTTGCAACCAATTTGAAGGTTACAAGCAAAAATATAATTATGTTTGTGTGTGTAACCTTTTTGTTCTCTCATACTTGTTTGTAGAGTATTAGGCCTCACATTTGATGACTTTGTTAGTCAAATATTTATATTAAAAAAAGTTAGGTCTGTTTTAGTGGCTGTAGAAGATTCATATATGACTTGTGATCACTCATAAAGACAAACATAATTTTAAACAAAGAATCATGATACAACCTTTTTATGTAAGTAATTTTGGTAAGATAAAGAATAAAATATTATTCTAAATTACCTGGTAACATTAATTTTTATTAGTTACTAAATTCAGCGCTGTTAAAGTCAATGAACTGAATGAATGAGGTTTTATTCAAAGGAAAAACATAAACGGCTTTATTAAAAACAATATCAGAAGTAGATGCATATGGCAAGTTGTTGTTCAGTGTGGCATTCTAAAGGGGAGGCCTTTGTTCAACAGTGGACATCTTCCAGCTGATAAAGATGACTATTAGACCTTACTGTCTCGCTACAGGGCCATTTTTACTACAATGTAACAAAATATTGATTGTAGTTTTATGCATTTTGGCTATACACCATTGTATATCATAACCAAAAAGGTGACTTATGATTGTACGTCCACTGCCTACTGACTCATAACATTTGAACAGTCACAGGTCTCTTATGCAATCACATTTTTTTTGTCTTTTCTGGTCTGTAGGTTTAGTTGACATTCTTGTGTAGATCTCTATAGAAGTTTATTGACAGTCACAATTGTTATTTAGGTAAGCAAAATGGCGGCTTATCTTAATATCATATTGTAGTCTACCAAAAATCTTGGTAGTCTTATTAAAAAAACTGAAGTAAACCAGCCCTACTATAAGACTATTTATCTGTGCCATTATTTACTTACCAGAATTTTATTCATTCAGGTCTTGGTAATGTAACAACAGAGAAGCCAGTTATCATTGCTGTGGAACCCCACCAGGATCCCGGGAAGGTAGTTACCACAGAGGTTACAGAGAAATTAACGACACCAAAGCCTACGCCAACGCCAGCGCCAACACCTGCGCCAACACCAGCGCCAACACCTGCGCCAACACCAGCGCCCACACCAGCACCGACGCCTGCGCCCACGCCAGCACCGACACCAGCGCCCACACCAGCACCGACGCCTGCGCCCACGCCTGCGCCAACCCCTGCGCCCACGCCCGCACCCACACCGGCCCCAGCCCCGAAGCCGCTGCCTCCCCCAGATCAGGGCACATGGTCCTACTCCGACAGGAAGACCAACATCACTTGCGTCGTACTGCAGTTTGCTGCGCAGCTCAATGTCACGTACACCAAGATTGTTGAGAATGGTAAGTGAAAATTGTTTTATTTATACTTGAAATGTTCCGCTTTCGTCCGAGTCCACGTTGACAATTTTTATCGCGATTTTTCCGGGATACAACGTTTCCTGTGCCCTTCCCTAGAATTCTAGCTATCGCTATATGGAATGCTATTATGATCGACATAGTGATTTAGTCGTGATGGAGAACAAACAGATTTTCGGCTTTAGAAGATTAAATAGTGCGGAAAGTAAAAGATATATAAAGTGGAAAGAAGACCTACAATATTTTACAGTAGCTTCCGCCCGCGACTCTAACCGCGTGCATTTTGAATGTTGTACCTATAGCCTCCCTCGATAAATGGGCTATCTAACACTGAAATATTTTTTAAAATCGGACCAGTTGTTCCTGAGATTAGCGTGTTCAAGCAAATAAACTCTTTAAATATTAGTATAGATACAAAAAGCTATAGAAAAACCAACAGGATTATATAATGGGATTTGAATAAATGATGTAGAATGTATAATTGTATACAAGTAGTGGATCAGTGAACAACATAAAAATATCTTCATTTTCAATGATCACTATAGTATTCTTTTTATTATCATTGGGTGATCAGAATAATCTGTAGATACTGCATCATAACGAATGCGTATTATATGTTTTTGTACCAACTTCAGTCAGATAGGTACACTGGCACTCGGCACGTACCAACGTGGCTACCGCGCAGATCACTCGATTTGCGAGCTTAAGCCGTGCTCGTCGCGGTCAGTCATGTGATGGGTGACCGTTTTCACATGTCGAGACCCCTCCGTGCTTCGGAAGGCACGTTAAGCCGTTGGTCCTGCTCCTGATCTCTCTCCGGTCGTGTCGGTCTATGTCCCATCGGACTATGAGAGTGAGGGAATAGGGAGTGCACCTATGTTAGCGCGCATACTTGTGCACTATAATATCTCCTGCGTAGTTGGCTAGCCTCAGATGAGATCGGCCGCCGTGACCGAAATTCGGTCAGGAGAACATTATTATTACACTGGCAGTCAATATCAAACTAGTAGATTTTAGTATTGGGTTTTCCTGTTAACACGAGTAAAAACGCTAGAAGAAACTGCTTTGCATGTTATTTCATCTTCGGGTTTATAGATATTACGTTTTTTGCAATAACTAAGTCGTCAGGGAGTACTACCTACTCAAAAGTATAATTATAAATGCTAATTGAATTAGGACTCGTCGATAATCTGAATAAATGAGCTACCGTAGTTTGTACATCGATAAAATCATGATTCCATTTCAGTGCAGCGAGTAGTTATCGCAGATCCTTAATACGATAAAAGTTGTTTAGAAAACAGTACATTGTAAATGTTTTCAAATATTGGCAGCTGTTGGATTTTTAATGGAAACTAGTGACCTCTTTGCTGCATTTGGCACTTTCTCTATGCAGATTATGTAATAAGGATATGATTACTCTAGCCTGCAAAGGACCTACAATAGGGCCTCTCATTTAGAAAAGGATCGAGAATTAATTACCACGGGTTCTTACTGAGAGTTCAGCTGATAATACATGATTGACATCCGTGTGGTATACCAGGGTTCCAGATGAAAATCAGCGTCAGGCACCTGTGTCTGACATGAAGCTGATCTGGGCTCCCATTTGGTCCAGCCGTGAGACGCATACTCCACAAGGGAACATCATTATTCCTGTACTTATGCCCATCAGTATTGTATGTGTCTCTTTGGCTGTCAAATAAATGTTTTTCTTTCTTTCTTTCTTTCATATAACACCAGCTTGTACCTGATCTGATGAGATCGTGGGTTCGAGTTCGACTGGTTCGTGGTTTTTTCCATTAGGTAATTCTCTCTAGTATCACGGAGTCTGCATTTGTGCCCGGTTGATGGCAATAGGCTCGACCCTGATTACATTGGGACTTACAACTTGACTGGTGAAATGTGGGTGTACTACTATATAAAGTGCCCCTGCCTATAATAAATCAGATCCAGCAGTCCCTTGTTGTTTTTGCATGTTAGTCAGCGATGCACCGAGTCGAGGGTCGAGTCCTGCAGGGGGCGCCCTCGGTAGCATCGCATAAACTCTTATCTAGCCTGGCTGGAGGCTCCAGAAGTCTCGCCTTTGTCCGGTTACGCCCAATAAGACCCCCCTCGGGGTCGTTGGCATAAAAGTATCCCGAAAATAAAAGTCCTTCGGGGAATACAGGCGTGTTGTTATGTTTACGTTATGTTCGTCCACACTTAGCCTATTTTTATAATTCGTAGTGAGACATCAATATCGGGCCCGCGCCGGGTTCGTCGCCTTAACGACCCGCTTTCCCCACGGACAGTTATAACCACACAACAAGCTTCGTCGGTGATTTTGATTGAGCACGATAACTGACACGACAAGGTTATTGTGTTGTATCCAATGATATATGAGTATAGATACGCCATAAGCTAACAAAATGGACGAGAAAACTGTTCCGAACTGCATTCACATAATTATGCAACTTGACAAAGACGTGAAAGAGATAGCTTAATTATAACAAAAAGAGTAAAATCTATACTTATAATAAAACTGTAGAGAGGTCAATTCTGTACATTGAATATATATTCAAAATTATTATTGGAGGATAACTGGTGATCGATACTGATGCCAAAAATGCAATCAGTAAATTTTTTGTCTGTCTGTCTGTCTGTCCGTCTGTCTGTCTGTCTGTCTGTCTGTCTGTATGTGCACGCATGGGTCAAAAACTACTGAAAGGATTTTAACCAAACCTTGTACGATTTAAGTCCATACTCCTGGGCAGGTTATAGGCTATATAACATAACGCTAAAACACATAGGAGCTGAGCAGTAACGATAAATTTGAAGCAAGTCGGATGAAAATGCGCTTTCGAGCTCTTATCCTCGCATACGTCAATCATACACCAAAAGTATGTATTACAAAAATGATGGTCTCTAAAAGATCTACAAAAAAGTCCTCAATAGTATATATCTACCTTTTATAAATTAGCCATAATAACGTGTTTAATCGTTAGGCACTTCTTCAAGTGTATTAATAAAATAAATAAATATATTGTATTTCACATAGCTGATATATCGTTATCAAACTCCAATATTCAAAAAGTACACTTTATAATATCTATTTTATAAAAAAAAAAAAACGGTATATAAGATATACATAGATGAAATAAAACTTCCAAATCTCGCCGCGCCAGTATGGGTACGGCGGTATAAATGGTTTTTCTTTTTTAAAATTGAATGTACAGACACGGGTCGTTTACGATTTTATTATATGTACCTCATAGACAATTGTAATTCTCGCAGCAAGTAACACATACGGTTCTCCGGAACTTATTTCTGTCAAAGTAATTTAACGACTTCTAGCTCAAAGGCATCCTTCAGCTGTAACATCATTGAGGCGGACATTCTAGCAGCAAGATAGATTTTCTATCCTGTGTATAACGATTTCGGCTGAGTGTACAGCCTTATGCTTCGCCATGACCATCAACATCAACCATTACCATTGACTCACGCAGTCTTAAAGTAGCCTTTAATCTTACGAATACTTAGCTGCTTCTTACACGCACACAATCGTACGACGCTTACTCTTAGGTCACGAGTTCTCTATAAATTTTGTCTGTTGAGATACTGATACATTGGGATCTACACCAAACCTAGCGAAATTGTGGGAGTAGGTACAATATGTGCACCTCTGCCTACGCCTTCGCGGAATACAAGCATGTCGTTGTCGTATGTTTTTTAACAATATTTTTTAAAAGAGTCAACTGCAATGATTCCCTATTTTAACTTAATTACGAATAAACCGACACACAGACAAAATATCCAAAAGAATAGAAATGGGTTGTATTGTATAGGTTTCTAAAACGTCGCCCCACACTAGGAATTTCTCCTGTATCGTGGGTGCGTTTCACAAACTTGAAATTTCACTTACACAAACACCCAGACTCGGGACAAACATCTACGGATCACACTTTTTTTGCGGGAATCGAACCCACAACCAATCTCTTAGCCACTGCGCCAATCCGGTCGTCACGGTTGTCTTTTATCCTAGGTATTTTTTTTTCCTACAGTAGTTTCAATGTACAGAAACTCAGAAACGCACAAAACGGATTTATTTATGTTCTCTTCTTCAGTTATATATTATTTTCAATAGACTTTCTGTAACTTCCGTAATTACCGTTCAATTTTTGCGGTTTTTTTTTAAATACCTGAAAGTATTCTTAGTTAAATAAGTGGTTTAAAGATTTTTAACCTACTTAAAAAAGCCTGCCTGGTAGGTATTTTTTTCGGTTAAAAGTTCAATTTACTACTGGTGTTTTATCCGAAATACACGCGGACGAAGTCGCGGCAACAGCTATACATGTAATAAAATAGTACGGCATGGCGTAAAAACTACTAAATCGAATTCGCTCAATCTTAGCTAATGCTAATATATTAAAAACAGTTTAAAAATACTTTTGCTGTTTCCGAATTTCCACGCGGATGGAGTCGCGGGCACATCTAGTCTATGTATACTTATAATAAAACTGTAGAGAGGTCAATTCTGTACATTGAATATATATTCAAAATTAATATTGGAGGATAACTGGTGATCGATACTGATGCCAAAAATGCAATCAGTAAATTTTTTGTCTGTCTGTCTGTCTGTCCGTCTGTCTGTCTGTCTGTCTGTCTGTCTGTATGTGCACGCATGGGTCAAAAACTACTGAAGGGATTTTAACCAAACTTGGTACGATTGTAGTCCATACTCCTGGGCAGGTTATAGGCTATATAACATAACGCTAAAACACATAGGAGCTGAGCAGTAATGATAAATTTGAAGCAAGTCGGATGAAAATGCGCTTTCGAGCTCTTATCCTCGCATTCGTTGATCATACACCAAAAGTATGTATTACAAAGATGATGGTCTCCAAAAGATCTACAAAAAAGTCCTCAATAGTATATATCTATCTTTTATAAATTAGCCACAATAACGTGTTTGATCGTTAGGCATTTCTTCAAAGTGTCTCAACACACGACAACCCGGAGCGTGCATGGAGGGTAGTTTGACAAGATTTCTATAAGCAGCATTGGTTGCACCCGCTATATGTAATATTATAGTAAGCACATGACTTCGAAAAGACATTAGCGTGTGCCGGGATTTGAACTTGCGACATCTGACTTAACAGTCTAACGGTCATACCACTCGGCTATCAGTGCACTAAGTTCCTTGGAATAAGCGCACTTTAGATTTTAAAAATACAGATACGTAGTTTTTAGATATAAGTTTAAAGTAGGTATTATTAAATAATAATAATAATTAGTTTGTTTTGTTTTTTTTGGACAAACATCTACGGATCACAGTTTTTTTGCGGGAATCGAACCCACAACCAATCGCTCGCGCTCAAAAAAAATGCCAAGGATAAAAGACAACCGTGACGACCTGATTGGCGCAGTGGCTACACTGCGCCAATCAGGTCGTCACGGTTGTCTTTTATCCTTGGCATTTTTTTTTCTACAGTAGTTTCAATGTACAGAAACTCAGAAACGCACAAAACGGATTTATTTATGTTCTCTTCTTCAGTTATATATTATTTCCAATAGACTTTCTGTAACTTCCGTAATTACCGTTCAATTTTTGCGGTTTTTTTTTAAATACCGGAAAGTATTCTTAGTTAAATAAGTGGTTTAAAGATTTTTAACCTACTTAAAAAAGCCTGCCTGGTAGGTATTTTTTTCTGTTAAAAGTTCAATTTACTACTGGTCTTTTATCCGAAATACACGCGGACGAAGTCGCGGGCAACAGCTATACATGTAATAAAATATTACGGCATGGCGTAAAAACTACTAAATCGAATTCGCTCAAACTTAGAGCTAATATATTGAAAACAATTTAAAAATACTTTTGCTGTTTCCGAATTTCCACGCGGACGGAGTCGCGGGCACATCTAGTAATAAATAAGTGTTTAATAATTGCGCGCGCATGTCAAACGTCACTCATGCTAAATCCAATGCCAATCACTGCAAGACAATCCCAATTAGGACATTTTCAAGTCTTCAAAATGAGTGTGCTTATATATCATTGGTTGTATCTATATCTTTAATATTATGTACGATACTTACCTATATATAAATAGTATAGCATATAGTTATAGATAACAAAAATCCGAGGTCTATGTATTAGTGATAATTCATTAGTAATTCAGTTTTATTAGATAAACAAGTCTTGAAGACATTTTGCTTATCTCAATATCGTGTGAATGTAGGCTTCCGGATTCTAGTTTTTATATTATAAATGTTTATAAATAGTTTTTTTATTCATATTAATTTTGAAACACTGAGATATACTAGATATGGAGAGTTTGCAGACGTGATTTAGAATGCCATTACATTATAAATCCGTGCTTCGGAAGGCACGTTAAGCCGTTGGTCCTGCGCCTGATCTGTCTCCGGTCGTGTCGGTCTACCGTGCCACCGGACTATGAGAGTGAGGGAATAGGGAGTGCACCTGTGTTTGCGCACATACTTATGCACTATAATATCTCCTGTGTAGTTGGCTAGTCTCAGCTGAGACAGGCCGTCGTGACCGAAATTCGGTCAGGAGAACATTATTATTTATTATTACATGATATTAAATACTCTTCACATTGGTATTAACTGTTTTAAACCCCCGACGAAAAGAAATGGGTGTTATAAGTTTGACGTGTCTGTCTGTGTATCTGTCTGTGGCATCGTAGCTCCTAAACGAATGGACAGATTATAATGCGGTTTTATTGTTTGGAAACTGACGAGATCGAGATGGTCCTTAGCTATAATTAATTTTGTGTCGGGGGTTGCTTAAAATTTTAATTTTATGCTTTTATAATTTCTCTGATACAAGTAAGTAAATGTATTGGGTGTATTCATAACTAATCTTCTTCGTGCCGTGTCGTTGACGATCGATTAGGAAACCAGTTATAGGGCTTCTTAAACTATTATCGAAGTATTAATAACTACAGCAATTTGTGAGGCTTAGTTAGCCATATGACTCGATTTTATGTAGATATTTTTTTTTGTTTTTCAAACGTCGCCCTTCACTAGTAATTTCTCCTGTATCGTGGGTGCGTTTGACAAACATGAAATATCACGTACACATACACCCAGACTCGGGACAATCAAATGTGATTCGCAATGCCGAAACAAAGTCACACCTCATAAGACCACACACTAACACACTCACCACACACCCACCTCATATTGACACATACAGTATATGTTTTTACTCTTATATCTAATCTTACTTCCTTTTGTACTTACCTTAACCTCTGTACTGCAAATGTATAAATCCTCTTTTCATGTAACCACTGTCTTAATATTGTACTTGTTGTCAATGGACCGAGACTAGATCCCACGACACAGGGAATCCTAGTGTGGGGTCTAGGGCACTTACCATGTAAAATATTTTGAGACAATAAATTATTATTATTATTATAAGTTCTGCATTGTACAAAAAGACAGTTCCGCGTTAAAAACCTGAAGTTTTAACTAAAGGAAACTGAGTCATGTGGATGAGATCGATGCAATGCCATCGTCCGGTCTGTGTGACCTACACGCAGTCATTGTGCAGTTGTGAATGTCACGGAACACTGAGGATGTTACTGTGTGGGGCAATCTATACTATCTATAGATACTTGTGAACTATTTTACTGCAATATCTTTCGTGTTATCCATATTATTTACTACTAGCCTCACCCGCGGTGTTAGCCGCTAATTTTTTCGGTATAAAAAGTAGCCTGTATGTTAATCCAGGGTGACAGATACTTTCATACCAATTTTTAGCAAAATCGGTCTAGCCGTTTCAGCGTGAAGAGGTAACAAACATACAAACACTTACAAACTCACAAACTTTTGCCTTTATTATATAAGTGTTATATATTCCGGTTATACTCACGTCTGCATTGGTGTATGTATATTATGTTTTATATATATATATATATGTACCTACTATATAAATATTTAATGTATATTTTTTTCTTTCTTTTTAAATCTCCTAAGATGCACCTACCACGTGCCCGTTTCTGCACCATCCCAAGGTTGACTGGGAGATAATGCCTATGGCATTAAGTCCGCCCCTTACTTGTGCATTAAGTATAAATATATGTATAAATAAATATGAAGCTCAGGAATTAATCTGTGAATACAAAGCAGACTTAAGTAATTCATGAAACTGTCATTGTTCATGGATAATATTTACAAAGGAGAAATATGTAGGTACTGGGTAAATGCGGGTAAAATAACATTATCAAACGGAAGCGTTTATTTTTATGGATGACAATGAAACAGATATGTTCTATAGATGTTCATTTTACGTAATTCCCGTACTTCAGTGTCTCAATAATTTATTTGCAAAATTGGCATACCTATTTGTATCGGGTTCACTGTCTGTGAAGAACTTACATTAGTTTAACAATAGCTACTCAGAGGTCGGTCTACGGTTAGAAGTATGGAAATAATGTCAAAATGTGACATTTACAACGCAAGACTTAATGGCTTAAAATTGAGTATTTGATATTTTTCATGAGCTGTCAAAACGCTATTCCTCCATAGATTTTGTGCGGAAATAGGAACTTGCGACATCACTAATTTGGCAACCCAATTCACTTACCATTTATTCATTTCAAAGCAAATAAAAATTAAATTTTACAATTGATTAATTTAAGGGCTTTTAGAGTTAATAATAAAATCATTGTTTTGAGAAGTAGTGTGTTAGAATTATTTGTTAATAGCGTCAATTGGCTAAAGATCGTTCCGCCTGAGGGAGGACATCGCCGTCGAGGTCGACCGCGGCGGTGGTGGTGTGATGATCTGACCACGTACACGGGTCGCAAGTGGTCAGAAACTGCAAGGGATAGAGTAGTTCGGAAGAAGAAAGGGGAGGCCTTTGCCCAGCAGAAGGACACAATATAGGCTATTAAAAAAAAAGGTCAATTATTATTATTACGTTAATTAGCGTACAAAAACATACCCATAACAGTGTTATACAGACAACCTTCAACTTTAACCGGTGTCGTATCGTATGCAGAGAAAATCATATTACGTATTGAATTATCCTTGGCTGTGATAGTACAGTCAGCATCATAAGTAGCTGAACATTTAATTTTATAAACATACCATTAATTGAAGAACAACTAATTACACACTAAAACGTCTTAAATATTTTAAGATCATCCATTGGACGCTCCTATAATTTGAAACAAAAACTTGAATTGGTTTTTGTTTCTTTCCATTATTTGACATAAGGTTTCGTAATATGTTAATCTACATATGATGCTGACCGTACCTACTATGTAGCATGACTCACTCTGACGTAGATTTTCTCTCTTTGTACAGTCGTTGCCAAAAGAAGAATAAGTCGTTCGCTATTTCTTGTTTTGTTTTTAAACAAAGGTTTTTTTCTTTTTTCGCGATTAAAGGCGATTATTAGGTGGCACAGACGAGTACTAAATTTCTTTCATTTTTTTGTAAGACTGAAAGATTATAGAAGCCATGTTTGCATTGGTCTAGCTGGCAGTAGCAAAGCGCGAATGCTGAGCATAATTTCCTGGGTTCTATTCCCGAGTAGAGAAAATTCTCAGTATCAGCACGTAGTCCGAATTTGTATGATAAATGAATGATTTTTATTTCTGCAAATAGGTTTTAAAAAACACTTTTACACGTCTTTTTTTATATACTAGTTTGAATGATGATTTGTAGGTACGCCCCCTTTTCGGACCTATAACATAACTGCGAAATGTGTACGTTGCGTTGTACCATAGACCTCTGCCTACTCCATCAAGTATATAAGGCGTGATGTTATGTTTATGTTTTAACATACCATAATATTATACTCCATTGGATAAACAAGTCTATATGCAATTTATTTAGCCAATTTTGAATCGTGTTACTGCAGCCGTAATTCGTCTTATTACCAATGCAATAGAGATCAAAATTGCTTTAACAGACTGTAATAAAAGGATTCATAATGTTTAATATTATTATTTTAAATAGTTACCTTCATGTTTGTAAATATAATTTTCGTGCGTACGATTTTAGATAAGTCGGACAGTGTTTTCCCTGTAGAAGTATCGAAGACCCTCTGTCGTGTCTTGTGGCTTGAATTTTGACCCATAATTGCAATAAATGAACCTTTTTCTATATATCAGGCCTTTTAGGGACATTCTAAAGGTGTCCTTGTAACATTAGAAGGAACATTTCTCCGTGAACGTAACAAAGTCTGTTGTCCGTGTTCCGTGTTTGACGACCCAATTGGCGGAGTGGCTAAGCGATTGGACTGGTTCGATCCCCGCACGGAACAAAAATTTGTGCGATCCGCAGATGTTTGTCCCGAGTCTGGGTGTTTGTGTATGTGATACTTCATGTTTGTGAAACGCACCTACGGTACAGGAGAGAAATTCCTAGTGTAGGGCGACGTTTTTTTTTAAAAAAAAAAAAGAATTAAAGTGGCGTGTCTGGTTCATACCTAACTCCAAGGAAATATTGCCACAGCAATAAGTTACCGACAAATGTTTCAAGTGTGGACGCGCTAAAGGACATAAAATATGAATTTGTCTAAATTAGGGTTGTAAAAACGCATCTAACGAATAATTTTAACATCAAAATTCCTGTAATATTTAAATAACAATGCCTTGATTACGGTATCGATAATGTAACTCGTTTGGTATAATGAACGGCTGTGACCTTAATTAATATTGTTTAGACTCGTTCAGGCAATAGCTAGGATAGATAACGGTAATATTTGTGGTATTAAAATTTGGTGTACATTAATCGCTTTAAATTATTTAAAAATTTAACTTTTCGGAATTAAGGTAGCACATGTCCACCTTCAAGGATCGTTCTGAATTAATAAAAGAATTTCAGAAATCGGATGGACAGTCTCTAAGAAAGTAGGCGGCCTACTTATACCCATCTCTCTGCCTATCGTGGCAACAGCACTGATAGCCGAGCGGTATGACCATTGGACCACCAAGTCGAAGGTCGCAAGTTAAAACCCCGGCACGCACCAATGTCTTTTCGAATTAATGTGCGTACTATAAATTGGATAACAGTTGCTAGAAACGGTGAAGGAAACTCGACACCAGGTTGTTTATCAACCATACGATAAGAAGAAGCCTATCGCGGTCCACTGGTGGACTTAGGCCCCTCCCAAGTTGCACCACTGTACTGTGAAAGGATAATGATGAAAAATAACGTAGGTAGTACCCACGACAATGATTATCGTTATTATATGAACCCCTTGAAGTCTGATTCAAAGGAAATAAGGCGTGTATGTAAATAAAATACAGCAACCTTACCATGAACTCTTAAAGCAGACGCTGCTACGTGCAGTGTAATGCGGCGTCTCGCTTTCACATCGTAAACTGCTCTGCTTTAAGAGTTTATGGTAAGGGGGCAGATAGCTGTGCAAATAGGTACTGATACATGACGCATCGTGAACGCCCCTCAAACGCTGGGATATCTGTCGGTGCCGCTTTGTCGGTTTAATGTATGTATGTAAGGTACGTGTGTGCCAGACGTCAGGCGATAGTGCATTGGCGCTTGTATTTATTTTGTATTATACTGCATATGCATATAAATGTAGTATTTTTTTATCTACTACATTTGACCGACTACCTCATTGGCCTAGTGTTCAGTGAGCGCCACTACTGAGAATAAGGTCCTAGGTTCGTATAATATATAAAGCCTAAATTGATAAAGGAAATTTGAAAAATGATGGACACGAGAATATCTTGAACCAGCTATCTTTAAACTGGTGAAATATGGGTGTGCTGTGATCCCCGAAGGGGTAATCAGAGGTACACATATAGTACACTCAAATTTCGCCAGTTATGTTATAGGTCCCAATGTAATAGGGGGCGAGCCTATTGCCATCAACCGGGCACAAGTCCAGGCTCCGTGCTGCCACTGAGAACTACCTATAGAAAAACCCAGTAACACTTTATCTGACCCGGGATTTGGACCAGTGTCCTCATGCTTAGCAGTCGCGCTTAGCGACCACTAGACCAACGAGGCAGTCTTATAATAATTATATACTAACTTGTGTGTAATTATAGTTTAATCTCGTCTTTAAATAAAAACACTACGACACTTGAGAAAACAATCTTTCTGTGTTTAACGAAACTTTCTAAAGTGTTCTTGCAGAATAAAACACCTCCTTTGAACTTTAGCATCTGAGTAGAATTTTAAAGAGTATACAATGAGTTACAAGTATGTATGTACCTACCTACTTACTGTTATGTAAACACGCTGAGCAAACTGAGAACTAGAATTATTTATCTAAATGTACGTACAAAAGGTGGGCGTTTTCAGTAGCAGTCAGATAGGAAAATAGACGCAGTTTTCTGTACAAGTGACGATAAGGCACTAGTTTCACAACATATCATCATCATCATCAGCCGGAAGATGTCCACTGTTGGACAAAGGCCTCCCCCTTGGAACGCCACAATGAACGACAACTTGCTATTTGCATCCAACTATATGCTATATGAATGTTGAAGAATTGTTGGGAATTCACCAGAGGCATTGCTAAATTTAACCATTTTAGCGATGCTTAAGTATTTAAATACGACTATAAGTATTATACTATAGGGTACCGACTAAAATTGTTATTGCTTATAATTAAAACACTTGTGCAGCGCTCGTTGTATACTTGTGGTATTCTAGCAATGTCTAAACAATATTGTTTGAATCACAACCATTATAATATTTAACATTTGTTTTAACATCACACAAGGGAATACATTTTTTATTGAAATTATAAAATACATACAATAGATTGGAATGAAATGGAACAATGGCGTAAAAGTCAAAGTACATTAGGTAAATGATTTTTTTATACAAAAATTAATCATGTAAGTATAAGCATTCTATTGTAAACATTTTGGTACCGAGCCTAATTAAATATTTTTCTTCGTAACATAACATAACATTACGCCTGTATTCCCCGAAGGGGTAGGCAGAGGTGAACATATAGTACACCAACATTTCGCCAGTTATGTTGTAAGTCCCAATGTAATAGGGGGCGAGCCTATTGTCATCAACCGGGCACAAATCTTCGTATTCATATACAGTGTAAATTAGAATATTTATCAATAATAAAACATACAACCAAATTGAGAACCTCCTTTTTTGAAGTCGGTTAAATCAGGTTGCATTCCTAACACTTTTTATGGTTTCTTTAATTGCCAGCCAGTAAAATAAATTATAAATAGATTACAGAAGAGGATAATTTTATCTCACACAGGGATAATTGTAAATTTGTATGTATTTTGTAAATTTGTATCCAATTTTGTAAAAGTTATCATAAAATGTGCTGTAATTACAGGAAAATAGGAGGAAATGATGATGTATGCCAAATTATTTGTGCCCACAAATTACCTACCTACTATAGATTAACTTTAACAAAAAAATAGTATGTTTTATGCTTTTATCGTAAACTAACATCCGCCCGCGACTTCGTCCGTGTGGATTTCTAATGTTTTATAGCCTATAGCCTTCCTCGATAAATGGGCTATCTAACAAGAAATAATTTTTTAAATCCGCCCTGTAGTCCCTGTGATTAGCGCGTTGAAAGAAACAAACTCTTCAGCTTTATAATATTAAATAAATAATAATATAAGTTCACAGTAGTCTGTGTCAGTACATGTAAATTTTGCAATAGACTATTGCCGTATGTCAGAGACCTTTGTAAGTAAAAAATTGCAACCATTACCGGGCATCCCGGGCATACATCCAGACTCCGTGCTGCTACTGAAAATATTCTATTTAAAAAACGCAATAACACTTTGTCCGTCCCGGCAACCGAACACAGGACCGCACTCAGCAGTCGCGCTATGCGACCTCTAGACCAACAAGGTTTTCCATTCTCAAGTAATAATAACCGCAGAAAGATCAATTACTCTAAGAAATATAACTAGGGAGCAATCGTAGACGTGCCTGGCTGCCTGCTTACCGCCTTATCGGTCACGTCCGATCGGTAACACGCGTGAAGATAGCGCTATTTGGTAATCTTTTGTAAATAGTAGCTCAATATGGTCGACGTGATGGGCTGACTGTTACTAACTTGCATTTGTTATGTTATAACTTATAAGTTAAGAAAACAAACCGTTTTATAGTTGGTTCAACCAATTTTGAACCCTATACTGTTAGTATATGGATGGTATTACAAGCAAAACATGGACAAAACATGTGTGTATTATGTATCTGTTCTTCTGTTGTTATTGTATTTTCAACGTATTATAAAAAACTAAGTGATGCCTTCGGCTTCAGTCGTATCCTATATTCAAATCGTTCTTCTTATCGTATAGTTGATAAACAATCTGGTGTCTGAGTTTAAACCGCCTGTAGGCCTCTGACATGGCTTTACATACCGTTGAAAAATCTCTCAGGTGTGCCGGTTTCCTCACGATGTTTTCCTTCACCGTTTTTAGCAACTGATAACTAATTTATAATACGCACATGAATTCGAGAGACAGAGTTTTAAGTTGCTTAACTTAACTTCTTACATAGTAAAAATTCTTAAATATTCTCAGACCAGCATTTGGACGCTCCTATAATTTGTAACAATAACCAGAATTGATGAAATTCTTTCAATTTATTGACATAAGGTTTCTTAACATGTTAAGCTATGTTGTAGACTGTACATCCACACTGTGATGTCTCTGCACCATTACCGGTATACTTTAGCGTGCCACTTGCACCAAATAAGCCACAAATTATGCTGATTTGTGCCACTTTGCCGACGATTGGCACACATTTTAAGTCCGGACGCGAGCTGAGTGTACCACAATACTAGACATCGTACTGCCTCCTTACCATGAACTCTCAAAGCAGGACAGTTTACGATGTGGAAGCGAGACGCCGCATTACACTGCACGTAGCGGCATCCCGCTTCCACGTGTTAAACTGTCCTGCTTTAAGAGTTCATGGTAAGTGGGCTGTTTTCTATTAGAGATCATGTTGATATTTTAGTATAGGTAGGTAAGTAAGTAGGTACCTACATTTGACTGAGTAAATATTTTTGTGCTTGAGTAATGCATCCAATATGACGCTTTTATTGTCATAAATACTTTCTTAGACACCACTGACTTACGGTGATGGAAAACAACTCGAGGAAACCTGGATTTCATTTTAACTGAATTCCCTAACCTGCATTGAGCTAGCGTGGTGATCAATGCTCAACTTCTCTATAAAAGCAGAGCCCTTTGTCGTGTAGTGGCACAGTTCTAGGCTATTAATGTATTATAAACATTATTCGAAAAGCCTTTTCCGCAGCTAGTATTTTTATTTGATTAAAACAGGTAGTTTTTTTCTTGTCCTAAATATCACAAATAAATGTTTTCAAATAATTGACATATCGCAAATTTCTTTTCCATTTGACATTGACAGCCCTTGACAGTTTATGGAAAAGGAGTAGGGAGGCCTATCAGTGCAGTAGCCTGCAGTGGGAGAATATTGGCTCATAATAATAATAAAATAAATATATATTATTATTTTCCCCGAAGCAGTAGGCAAAAGTAATTATCGCTAGTTGCCGGGCACTTCACATTACAATTTGAACCTACAACCTTATTGTACAAAGTAGTTTCGTGAACTACTAGGTTTCTAGCCAACATACAGTATAGCCGACGTATCTTGGCGGCCCTGAAGTTAGCCGATTAGCTACGCAGTCAGCGCAGTAGACAATTTCGTACCTAAAAGATCCATTGCGCAGCTAATCGGCAAACTTCAGGACCGCCAAGATTTGTCGGCCGTACTGTATCTTACGTCAGTCATTATACAATAACGAGAATCAACTGATGTTCAGCTGTCGAATTCTGTGGAAAGGTGAGATGTAAACATCTTAGCGACATAATTCAGCGATGATTCAGCTAGTGACGCATTACTGAGTCAAGGTACATCCATGCTGTGTATGTACAGCTGACAAAACACAGAAGGCCAATTCCACACTATTACTTGGGAGCGTTACAGATTGATGCATTGGTTCTGTGTCTGACGAGCGGGTTTTGATGTTTGCTGTTAAAGTATATACCAACCCCCCCGAAGGAGTGGGCAGAGGTGTATAGTACACCCACATTTCGCCAGTTATGTTATCGTTCTTAATGTAATAGGGGCGAGCCTATTGCCATCAACTACGCATAAATACGGACTCTGTGCTGCTACTGAGGATTTCCTAATGGAAACACCCAGTAACTGTCCGACCCGGGATTCGAACCCGACCTCATGCTCAGCAGTCGCGCTTATAGGTTCGCCCCTATTGGGACCTATAACATATCTGGCATAATGTGGGTGTGCTATACTATACACCTCTGCCTACTCTTTCGGGGAATACTGGCGTGACGTTATGTTTATTATGAATCTTTAGTGGAAAAAGAATTTTCCTGCTCCCGCCTATTTCATATTCTGATTAATTACATAATCATCTAAATGGAAAGAAGACTATTTATTTGCTAAAATTGTCTGAATTATTCGCATTTTGAACTGTGTTACAAAATCTCTCTGTATGGATTGATTATGTAAAGACAAATTGTCTGCTATTAATTTTGTCTGCAATAGAAATAGGATCACTAAATCTAATCGACGTTAGGCGTCTCGAAGGAAATTACAGTATAGTTTTTGTATTATTTTCTTGCGTTTCGCAAGTATTAAGTAGAATAAAACTAATCTCTTCTCGCAACTAGGTACGTTTCATTTGTGTCTTCGTCAATAGGTAGACTCAATCCGACTGCAATGGTTGTTACTTTTATGTAACACGCTCAATGAAATGTTAAAATCTTTTTAATCTAAAGAGCATACTGCAGTATTGTTCCTATTTTTAATTTAATAAAAATAATGATTTTTTTAGATAAACAAATTTCAAAGCCTCTGTAAAATAAACAACACTCCAATCACAGCTCCAACACCGTAATTTAAAACCATTCATAAGGTTTTGCAGTCTGCAGTATAATATTAGGCCTATATGTATACCCCGAAGGGATATAGAAGTGTCCTATTTACTTAAACTCATTTTAGAATCCCTGAATTAGACTAATATTTTTCCTACAGTTGTTTTTAATTCGTTGAAGAACCATATTGTGTGTATGAGCTATGAAGTAATACTACTGTTCTCGTTGCTTTGTGTGAACTGTGTCAAATGAAACGCGGTCGCGTTCATGTGATGTTAAGTAGCTAAACGGTGTTGCTTGTGACGGCGATGTGAAACCGACGAGACGGTTGAATACCAAACGCCAACCTATACAAGTATACATAAAGTGAATCTACCTTATCTCTGCAGCGCCTAAAGGTCGACTGGTAGAAAAAGCCTTAAGTACGCCATTGTGCATATCACTTAAGATGGGAAAGCCTGCCTCGTTGCTCTAGTGGTCGCTAAGCGCGACTGCTGAGCAAGAGGTCCTGGGTTTAAATCCCGGGTCGGGCAAAGTGATACTGAGTTTTCCATTACGTAATTCTCAGTAGCAGCACGGAGTCTAGATTTGTGCCCGGTTGATGGCAATAGGCTCGCCCCCTATTACATTGGGACTTACAACATTATTGGCGAAATGTGGGTGTACTATATGTTCACCTCTGCCTACCCCATCGGGGAATACAGGCGTGATGTTATATGTTATGATGGGGAAGACCTAAAACCAGATGGGAAGGTGTAGTGTTAAAAGACATAAAGAAATGCAAAGTCATTGAAGACGACGTCCAGGATAGAGCGAAGTGGCAGAAGAACGTAAGGAAAGCTGCCCAGCATGTGGGATAACTAGCTTGGAAGAGAGAGAAAGAAGATTACCTATCTCAAAATTATAGAGTTCAATAGTTGCGCCCCGCGGTGTTCCCCGCTACTATTTTCGGGAAAAAAGTCCTATGCCTTATTTCAGGGTGTCAGAATAAGAATCGTTTATTTGCTCCAAATAATGGTGTTTACAGATGGAGATAATGTAATAGTAGTTTCACGTATTTCGCCTACTTTTTTCGGCATGCAAATACAAAGTAAATATTCAAAGTCAAAGTCATTTATTATTTGTAAAAACATAGGTAAAAAAAAATGTAGATCTTATAAATAAGTAAAGTGCGCTATGTTTTGTGTATGGTGAGACATACAAATATGGTTTGGACTATAACAAAAACAAAATAATGCAATGATGATACAATATTAAACATGGAAAATTAAAAATTAGTCATTTAGAAATTCATCAACGGTGTAATAACATTTCTTAATCAGAATTAAAACTATACCATTTAACTATAACATAAATATTACAATTTCAGCTACCTCCATACCAAATTGTAGCAAAATCGGTCCAGCCGTTTGAGCGTGAAGAGGCAACACACATACAAACGGACAAACACACTTGTGATGATAGTTTAGACAGACGCATTATCTATGTTCAAGTCTAAGCTGTGGGTATTAATAGCCTGTGCTGCCTGAATCAGTTCGCAGGTGTGTGTTGAAACACACTCAATTTTCAGATACCGTTATAGTAAAGGCCAATAGGCACTCAGAATTTGGAAGTGTCCTAACGAAAAGTAATTTCTTACAGCTGGAAATCGTAACCATGATCTACCAGTTATATTTGACAGCTGACATTATCGTTTGAGAGCATGTTATCAATGTAGAAGGGACGACTGACGATCTTAAGCATTAATGTTCATTGTTTGTAACACTAATGTTGATATCGATTATGAATTTAGTAACTAATCATAATCGAATGACGATCCTAATTTCTACTATTATTGATCTTGTTGTGTCCAACAGATTAGTAATTAAACTGCTGTACGCTGACTTGACCGCAACTACTTACTAAATTAGTAATTATCTGTATAATCGTGATATTTCGAGACATTTTCATAATCGAATGTTTTAGTATACCTATCTCACAATCGAATCGATATTTCATACATTGTTTTTATGAGTTCTATACTAATAGGCCTTTGGTAAATATGTTTTAATGTCGAGTATCCTGAATACTATAATTATTAAACACCGTATTTCCCGAAAATCTATTCTTAAATGATTTATTATATTAACTAAAATAAAGAGGTAATTCCAATTAAAAGGAGGAAAGTCGCTTTGTAAACTTTAGACTGTATAATGTGACACTGACGCGTCTAATTCCAGCTTCGCTTCTGAGAAATTATACGACTCTTATCATCGGACAATATTTAATTACCTATGGACTTAAATTACTTTATATATTGTTACTAAGAGCCTAAGGTTTCACTTGCATCCTATGAGAATTAGGTCATGTACACGTAGTCAAATTAAAAGTATCCTATGTCGATACTAAACCGGTGTGTATACACGGCATACGGTGTGGACTGTGGATGCCCCGTGTCGCTCTAGAATTAGGTTATTTAGCTACTAAAAGTGCCTATCACCCTGAAGATACTGCTACAATCGTCTGTAATAGGCGCAAAGGTCAAAGATGATGTTTTAATTCGATCTAGCAGTCCCTGTTGTTTTTCCGTATTGGCAGCGATCCACCATGTCGAGGTTCGATTCCGACAGGGAGCGCCCTTGGTAGCATCTCTTAAACATAATAGCAGTTAGCCTGGCTGGAGGCTTAAGCAGTCTTGCCTTTATCCGGTAACGACAAATAATTAAATAAGACCTCTCGGGGTCGTCGGCATAAACTTTATTTGTAAAAAAAAAGATGATGTCGTAATTCAAGCCATAACCTACCTGTGTACAAAGTTTCATCTGAATCCACGTAAACAAAATCCAAACTCACGAACTTTCATTTTCATCTTGTCTCGTTCCCAAATTGTTATTTCAATACAGATGAATGATTGATGATGATAATAGCTTCTTTACGCGCATCTGGGATTTAGGCCTCCCAGAAGGGACTCATCTCGTGCGAGGATGAAGAAGAATGATTACTTTAATAAAACAAATTCGTCTTCTTATCGTATAGTTGATGAACAACCTAGTGTCAGTATTTAAACCGCCTGTAGGCCTCTGACATGGCTTTACACACCGTTGAAAAATCTCTCAGGTGTGCCGGTTTCCTCACGATGTTTTCCTGCACCGTTTTTAGCAACTGATAACTAATTTATAGTACGCACATGAATTCGAAAAAAACATTGGTGCGTGCCGAGTTTTGAACTTGCGTCCTTTGACTTGTCAGTCCAATGGTCAAACCACTCGGCTATCAGTGCTGTTATTAAGATTAAAACGTCGCCCCACACTAGTTATTTCTCCTGTGTCGTTGGTGCGTTTCACAAACATGAAATATCACATACTCAAACACCCAAACTCGGGACAAACACCTGCGGTTCACACAAATTTTTGCCCCGTGCGGGAATCGAACCCTTAGTGCAGCAGTCCAATCGCTTAGCAAAATATGATAAATACTTATAATATGTATATATTATTTATTTATTTATTATTATTAACAAAGTGGTAAGTAAAACTTATAAACTAAGCCCCACAAAACCGTAGTAGTGGTTTGACTGTGGGGTCTGTGAGTCTATACACTTGTTTTTAAATTTGTTATTAAACTAATTATATTATTATTTATAGATAGCACTTTAACACGTTTCTAAAAAATATCTTTTTAATTCATTTTTAAAACATTTTTTTTTTTAATTTCACCTCTTATGTCTGCCGGGCGACTGTTCAACAGATATAGTAATCGTTTTTTGAGGGTTCTGTCACCATAGTAATTAGTGACTCTGGGTACATTGAATCTGCCAGCAGCCATAGATCGTGTGTTATGGTTGTTGATTACGTAAGTTAAATTATGCTCTTGGGTACCATGGTGATTAACTGCTAAAAGATACTTATGTATGATCCCAAAGACCGTCCTGTTTTGTTTTAAACTAAAACTCTTTATTTCAGTTGTTTATAACACTGTTATCATTATTGGGATTGTTCGTATGTAATACGTATATAAAAACCCAGAATTGTAACAATATTTTAGCGTATCAACTTCCGTGCAGGATTAGTTTTTGACGAAATGAACGCACAAATCCTAAAGGCCAATTCGCCGAGCCTAGTGATTATGCCGAGTGAGTATTATACGTACCGAGTAAATTGTAAGTCAAAAATTACATTTATTGGCCAAATTTTCAGGCAAGACTGAATTAAAATTACTGTGATTGCATAGCACTGATAGCCGAGTGGTATGACCGTTGGACTGCCAAGTCAAAGGTCGCAAGTTCGGAAGACGTCCACTGTTGAACAAAGGTCAAGGCCTTAAAAAGGAGGTGGGGGTGCCATATTCCCCACGCTTAGCAAGCGGCTTGGCGATCGCAGTCCACGGTGGTGGTCAATTTGCAGAAGACGCTGCTGCCTATTTTCTGGATTTTCCTTTAGTCTCCTCTTACGAGCTCGTAGCTATGCGGCTACCCGGCAGATCAGGCGATCTGCGAGGTTAAGCCGTGCTCGCCGCGGTCAGTCTTGTGATGGGTGACCGTTTTCACATGTCGAGACCCCACCGTGCTTCGGAAGGCACGTTAAGCCGTTGGTCCTGCGCCTGATCTCTCTCCGGTCGTGTCGGTCTACCGTCCCATCGGATTATGAGAGTGAGGGAATAGGGAGTGCACCTGTGTCTGCGCGCACACTCGGGCACTATAATATCTCCTGCGCAGATGGCTAGTCTCAGCTGAGACAGGCCGCCGTGACCGAAATTCGGTCAGGAGGACATTACGACACCCACGTGAGGAAAGGGTAGTGGTTTATTCTAGGCCGGATACCACACGGGATTGTCAATAAATCCGTATAATTACTGCAACTAATTAACGCGGAGAATCCGTCCAGTGAAACGCACTTCTGGTGTGAGTCATGAGGAAAATAAACCAAATGTTAGTTATCACAGCATTGGCCAGTCCGCTAAATGATAAAAACAACAGCGTATCACTGTTTATCGTTTCATTTGCTGGATTCAAAAACGTTCGTACACTTTATCCTTACTGATAAGTGCACGAATTGTAAAGCAGAATTTAGTTTATACGCGGCTTCTGACTTTATTTTTTCACCTGCATACGTCTGTGTAGCTTATTATTAGATGCAAGCTACTTTTGCAATCGCCAAGCTTACAATTTGTGGTTTTGATGGTTTGACTCCCCATGTAAGAAAGACTACCTGGCGCAGTTGCTAAGCGATTGGACTGCTGCGATACTTCATGTTTGAGGAAGTCACCCTCGATACAGGTGAAATTCCTAGTGTGGGGCGACGTTTATAAAAAAAACGAAAAAAACGTTGCCTCCATATTTAGGGAATTTTATTTTATTAGATATTTATTTCAAATCTTTGATTGACTACCCTTTAACATAGTTGTAACTTGTAAGTGATTGGTTTGCTTAGGTGTTTGGCAAAGGGTTGCGGGCTCTATCCAAGGATAGGATAATATAACCAGATGCGATCCGGCGATATTTGTTCCGAGTTTGGGTGAACAATATGTATTTTAAAACGACAACTATTAACGAATAAATCCAAGTGTGACATTGATGAATAGTACGGAAAGGTTTTTTAATAAAAACAAATATGGATTCTAAAATCTAATGCTAAAGTGACAAGCAACAAATTTAATATGATTTTAAAGCTATCGTAATATTGTAACTGTATCGCTTGCGTGTCGCGGAAGTGGGTATTGCTAAGGCGAAAACGAAAGTGATTTATTTAACAAAACAACAGATGAATTGCCCGCTATTTCGCAACTGAGACGCTTAGTGCATCACGTCAAATTGCAGAACGTTTCAACTTTGTCTTCGAAACGTTCGATATTTAATGGATTACATAAGGCTCAACAAGGGTTGCCAAGTTTTAAATAGATTTTTTTATTTAAGTCGTAAAAATATGGTAATTTTTGAAAATTAAAAGAATAATAATAGCTACGCTTTTTTTTGCATAAAATATCTACTTAATCTTTTTTTTAATTTTGAAATAATCTCATGCGAAAAAATGAAAATTTTAAAATAATAAATTAGTACATTTTAACTTTTTTTAAGTCCCTCTTTAATAACTTTTTAATTTTTTTTTAAGTTTTTGGAACTTTATTATTATTCTATAGTATGTAGTACAATTGGCTGAAATATATGTATAACGATACTTTAATTATATTATAGTGCAGGTGGTAACCCTAGGATTAACGTCAATCGTGTAGTCTGTGAAGTTCGCTGCAGAACAGTTCAGTTTATTTTTAACGGTGAATATTGATTTTGTAATGTATGACGTTGACCCTCGACGGAACATTGTATTTCCGGGAATTCCGAGACTTTAAAGTTCAGCCATGCTTGCAAATAGTGATGAAAACTGTTTGTAATTCCGTGCGAAATTAACTTGGTTGCAGTTGGGAATAGTATCTATGTCCTCTCTTTTGACTATTGACGATGATGACCTGATTGGCGCAGTGGCTAAGCGATTGGACTGCTGCGCTTGGGGTTGAAAGTTTGATTTCCACACGGGATAAAAAATTGTGTGATCCGCAGAAGTTTGTCCCCAGTCTGGGTGTTTGTGTATGTTCTTACATGCTTGTGAAACCCAACCACGGTACAGGAGAATTTACAAGGGTGTACCATATTTGAAAAAAATCAGGTATTCAAAATATGATCTGGGAGATCAGACAATACCGATAATGTTTTCTTTGTGGGATAAGAAACAGCACAGTGAAAGGATTTGAATTTGCTACCCATTGTAATCTCATCAGTTTAGAGTACTGTATACCTATGTATAGTGTACTGGGGCCCCTGGCAGACCTCTAGTCAGGCCTGATGTCATTATGCAGTACTACCTGCATGCTTATGGTTCAAACCAGTAGAAGAGCATTTAAGAGAGGAGGCTTAAGTTACGCGCACACGGGCAGCAAATTGCGCGTTTATTGGAAATTTTGGTCAAAAATGATGTCCCGGCAATACCTTGCTATGTAGCGACATCTACACGTCCAAGGACGAATGACGAGGATTGCTGCATCGCGCTAGCGAAGTAATCACACTCGCTAGCTATAAATACAGCCGCGTTGAGAAGTGAGGTGCCGCGGCCCACCAGGCATACCACCTGGCCTGGTTGGAAGAACTTCCTTTTCGTTGGAGGAAATCCACATTCCTTCCTCCACAATGACTATACAATTTTTTTATAGAAATTAACAAGAATTGCCCAATTTTAGTTGCCTGTGTAAGCGCACCTTTTTGTCCAGCAATGGGTCAATTATAGAGCTAGTGATTATGATACCTTTCTGAACGAAAAGATAGTTATATCACAGGTTATATTATGTAAATATGACGTTAAGTTACATTCAAGGCGACTGTTCGGATTTTAGCATGTCTGTCTCGACTCCGTATAAATTATAAACATCGGTTGTCGAATATGATAATTTGTTTACATGTTAATGTCACTGACCTTCATACTAATATCTGTATGCTATATTTAATTTTATCGTTTAACATAACATAAACATAACATCACGCCTGTGTTCCCCGAAGGGGTAGGCAGAGGTGAACATATAGTACACCTACATTTCGCCAGTTATGTTGTAAGTCCCAATGTAAATAGGGGGCGAGCTTATTGCCATCAACCGGGCACAGATCCAGACTCCGTGCTGCTACTGAGAATTACCTAATGGAAAACTCAGTAACACTTTGCCCGACCCGGGATACCTATTAATAATAATAATTTTAATTAAACTAAACGACTAAAATATTTGTTTAAGTACCTATAATTATTTATTACGTTAACAAAAGTTGTTGTCCTCTGTCTACTGTACTTGTATCAGATTTAAATATAATGCCAATAATTACTAAAAAACTAGTTTTAAATGCATCAGCAACTGGTATTGAACGTTCGCGTGCCGCCATTGGGCGTGCGTTCTGCGAACAAATAAGACTATTGTTGCTTACCCCGGCGTGACCTCTAGCAACCAAGTGAAACCCTGTATTGTGTCCCAATGGCGATGAAAGACTTATTAATCTGATATGACGCGTTATCTATATCGATACATATAATAAAATCGTAAACGACCCGTGTCTGTACTTTTAATATTGAAAAAGGAAATCAATTTATACACTGGTCGCCCCACACTAGGAATTTCTCCTGTATCGTCGGTGCGTTTCACAAACATGAAATATCACATACACAAACACTCAGACTCGGGACAAACATCTGCGGATCACACAAATTTTTGTCCCTTGCGGGAATCGAACCCTTAGCGCAGCAGTCCAATCGCTTAGCCACTGCGCCAACCAGATAGTCAAAAAAATACGTGCGCTGTTAAAATGCTTCATGCCATTTGTCAGGCACATCATCAACAATCTGTGAAAAGATTTGTATGGAGATAATTCTCAAACAAGAAAGACTACATAGGCTAATTATTTAACCTCACAAAGCCCCAAAAATAAAGTTAAGAGTTCGAATCTCTGAGTGGAAGGCAGTACGAAATAAGCTGTTATTCAGTTTTTATGTACTCTGTGGTCTTTCCAGTGCAACTGGCTATTGATAAATCAACAATGGCCTTTTTGTGTAATGAGCGATACTGTATTATCGTAGAACAGTGCATGTAGCTCGGATACTAGGTCAAACAATAAAAGTCACTGTCTAGTGTCTGATACAGTAACAATCAGTTAGCTATTCACGTAGTTTTAAGACACAGTTTCGGTCATCGACATCAGAAAAGTTTAACTTTACTAGTTATAGGTTAGTGATTTGAATTGTTATATGTTGGATGTTGTCGTTCATTGTTTCAAGGAAGTGGACGTCTTCCTGGTGATGAAAATGATAGAATAATTGCCTCGTGTGCACTGATAGTCGAGTGGTATGACCGTTGGACTGCCAAGTCGAAGGTCCCAAGGTCAAACCCGCACGCACCAATGTCTTTTTGAATTCATTTGTGTACTATAAATTAGTTATCAGTTGCTGAAAACGATGAAGGAAAACATCGTGAGGAAACCGGCACACCTGAGAGATTTTTCAACGGTGTGTAAAGCAGTCATAGGCATACAGGCGGTTTAAACTCTGACACCAGGTTGTTCATCAACCGTACAATAAGAAGAAGATTGCCTCGTTGGTCTAGTGGTCGCTAAGCGCAACTGCTGAGCAGGAGGTCATGACTTCGAATTCCGGGTGGGGCAGTGCTACGGGGTCTTTCCAGAAAGCATCTAAAATTTCACATTACTACTTGCCTGCCTCAGTCTGGTAACCACTAAGTCAGTACGGCCATAAAAATAACTTAAAATGGCGATAATTGCCCGACAGATGTAGGTATTTTTATATCCTCTAGTGATTAATATTATTGTGAAATATATGAGTCACGTGTCTACTTGTAATGTGTTACTGTTTGCAATTACTTTTTAATTGCACAGTTTTATGTGCAAAGAGGTTTCATAAAACTTAATGTTAAATACATTTTAGACTATTACTAGGGTTGTTTGTGAATATAGATTTGTCATTATCCATAGGGAAAGGATTAAGAATTAAATTCCTTAACGTCACCATAAAAATGAGTTTTAAGAATGGCATTTAGTTTATATCTGTAGGTATGCCTTGAACCCTGAAAACATATACCCCCCTGGACAAGTGACAAAACGCTTGACGAACAGAAATCGAATAGAAGGGTTTGACATAAGTCATCGATATCATAGTCGAAACATTATGTCATCCCCATACATTTATCATTCTATTCTATTTCTATTCGTCAAGCGTTTTGCCATTTGTCTAGCAGACAGTCGTGCTCGTGTAATAACGAACATTATTCTCATTCTATGATTTCTTTTCAGCTACAGCCTTAGAGCACGTACTACTTAACGTGCCAGCGAACGCGTCGGTGGTGAACGGCAGCTGCGACGGCGCGGACCAGTGGCTGGCCCTGAGCTGGCTGAGCAGCGTGAACGCCAGCGCGGCCAACCGCCTCACGGTCGTGTACCACAAGAACGATACCACCAAGAACTACGGCGTCAAGAGTCTGAACATCTCCCTAACGCCTGACAACTTCGTTAATGGATGTGAGTTACTCTTGGAAGAACGAAACATTTATTTGCATAGAACACAGGTGGTACCAGAACTTGTAATAATAACAGCCTATAACTGTCCCACTGCAGGGCAAAGGCCTCTTCTCGTATAGAGAAGGATTGAGCACTGATCACCACGCTAGCTCACTGCGGGTTGGCGATTTCAGATAATTGAAAGAGATCTTTTTTTTTGCTATTTCGGATGCTGACGTTTTTCATTTGTCAATAGAAAAATATTTGACACTACTACTAACGAAATTAGCTTCACAACTATCCACAACCTACCTAAATGTATGAAAGGCAAAAAAAAGTTTTTGATGAGTCGGGTGCCAAGTTCACAAAGCTCTGTTAGTCAGGTCTCTTAAAATATCTAAGAAAGTATTTATGATATTGAATAAGGCAGATTGATACTTGCCGGGGTTAAAACCTGCAACCTCGTGCATACAAATCCGGTATGTCCACCACCATAACCAATCGAGTTACTCTTGTAAATGATATATTTATATTCTATAGGATTAAAGATCTTAACGGGTCTTTGCGTGTTAGATCCATGTTCACACGTAAGCTATAAGGTCCTGCATAGTTGTAATAGAGAGATACATAATAATACCAGCCAATAATTGTCACTGTCCCACTGCAGGGCAAAATTCTGCTTCATAAACAGGGTTAAATTTTAAACACCGTTATCCACTTTAGGGGTCATTGTACTTATCATTATGGACAACTTTTACTATGGGACCAAACCTAATATCGAGAAAAAAATCAGCTGTGCCCCGTACATTTTGACGAGTTATGCGAACATAAATGTAGGGGAAACAGCTGATTTTTTTCTCGATTTCAGGTTTGGTCCCATAGTAAAAGTTGTCCATAATGATGAGTACAATGACCCCTAAAGAAGAAAACGGTGTTTAAAATTTAACCCTGTATATGAAGCAGAATTTTGCCCTGCAGTGGGACAGTGACAATTATTGGCTGGTATTATTATGTTTGTATAGATAAAGAATAGTTTTCTTGAGTAAATAATTGTAAAGGTACGGATTAGTCATGACACGAATGAAAACCGATACAACTGGCTGTAAAAAGTTCTACAAAGTTCATTGTTATCAAATGCAATGTCGTTTATAAAATTAAACATTGATTTTAAGTTAATATATGACATTTTGGTCCTTTCTCTTGGGGACAGTTCACGTCCCAATTTGTGTCCCATAGAGAATAAAACAACCACTTGCCAAAGTAATTCAATTTATTGCGTAAATCAGTCGGAGGGTCATGAGGCTCCGGAGAATCTTGATAGTGCCATGTAGAAAAATGGTTCTTATTCAAAAACGACATCTGTTGGTAAGTAAGACCAACCATCAATTCAAATCCTGTCATAATTGTCACGCTAATAATTTAATGACATATTGAACCATAGATCTCCATACCAAGAAGGTTTTAATCTTAATTATTTGAGCATTAAACAGGGACTCTACTAGCATACTCCAGGGATTGTTGATAAATATATAGGTGCGTAGTTTGTTAACATTCTGCGTTTTATTAATTGTGTAATCAGCTTGTTAACCCCTGAACCTTGTCACTTGAGACCCATATTAATTATAATCGGCACTTGATAATTTATTCGCTCATACATTACGCACTGACAAATGAAAGGAGATAGGTTTTGTCAGTTGTTTATTATTCTCTATACAGTTTTAAGTATATAGGCAAATGTACATACGAGGTTACCGACTATTATAAATTTCGGTCAAACCAGGAACGTAAATGTTATGCAGTTTACTGCATTTGATTATGAATCTAAAGTAGTATGCTTTACAAATAATAATTTGATTTGATGTTTTTATATAATTTCAATTCTTTTTAAATCATCTTCAAAGCTCGGGCTCACCTATACGAAAACAAAAAACTGAAACAAATTAATCACTAATCACTCCTGTGTTCGTATTTAACATAAAAAACTAAATTATACCCCGTTTGACTGCACATGTACACAATTAGGTACACATCATACCTACCCCGCGGCATTATACGAGTGTCGTGAACAGTAACAAAGAAGATATTAAACATTCCAGCGTCAGCCGATCCTCTGGAGCTGTACCACGGCGCGGAGTGGCAGACGCCGCTGGCGACCTCCTACCGCTGCAGCGCGGCCACGCGGCTCAACATGACGGCGGAGGCCAGCGCAGTCGCCGTGCTGACCCTCTCCCGTCTGCAGGAGGAGGCCTACCGCACCACGCCTGGGAACGGCTTCAGTGCTGGTGAGACATCTGTTTATTTGCATGCAGGAGAAATTTCTCACCGTCCTTCACATTATGCTAGGTTCGGCCCGCGACTTCGCCCGTGTGGGTTTTGAATGTTTTATAGCTTATATCCTTCCTCGATAAATGGACTATCCAGCACAGAATTTTGTTTCCATTCGAACCAGTAGTTCCTGAGATTAGCGCCTCCAACCAAACAAACTCTCTTCAATTTTATAATATTAGTATATTTAAGTAGATAAAGATGCAGATAAAAAAAGCAATACTGTGAGTATTAGTTCTTGGTTTCAATTCCCGTGTCGGGCAAATCGGTATTGGGTTGCAACATTTTTAAATAACAAAATGAGTTACATTATACTTAGCTGAGCCAGTACAACAGTTCCCGATAATGTCAGTATCGTGTAGTATCAACGTCGCGTTATCGCGCGTCTGGCGGCGCGTGCGCAGGTCGCAGCGCAGTTGTGCTTTCTATATACATAGAGTATTTATAGACCTCTGCTTTATATTTATGCGGTGTAAGGTTTACATTATACTTGGATTGAAATTATAGTGTTGTGACTGATATTACAACCCTATAGTGCAACAACTAAGTGGTTAGGCTTGTGTAGCAGGTTCGAGAATATGCATACTCAGATTAAAGTGGTAATTTAGTATGGAGACGGATTTGATATTAAAAAAAAAACGTAAATAAAATTCTAAGTAAATTAAAATTACGACACGGGAATTACGCGAACACATGTTTTTAATGACACTGGATGCATAAAGCAGCTGACCGGGCTTTGTGGCGTACATTGGGAGAGGCCTATGTCCAGCAGTGGACTGCAACGGGCTGATGATGATGATGATGTTTTTAATATTGGCTTGATGTTTCGATGGGGTTGCACCGGCCGTAGTCGACAGCAGTCTGCTTTTTCGTAATTTAATTTTATTATAGCCATGCGATGCCATGCCATTTAAATTCACAGCAACGAGATAGTTTAAATAAAACTTAGTGAATTTAAAAGCAAATAAAAACGTGGGTAAAAGATAAATTAAAATACAACATTATGAATAGAATATCATTTTTTTAAGTAGGTAGGTATATGGTACGAAAAGTTCGTAAACATAACTCAGTATCACAATTATACTGTAATCAATTCAACGTTAATGCTGTCATTACATAGTAGGTATGCAATTCTTTGTATAACGTCGTATCAATTAGATTATGCGCAGAATCACTGCGCATAGTAGACTGACTGCCTTGTTGGTCTGGTTGCAAGCGCACTTCTTAAGGATGAGGTCCTGGCTTCAATTTCAGAGTTGGGCAAAATGTAATCAGGCTTTTACATGAAGTAATTGAGAGTTCATTGCGGTTAATGGTAATAGACTCGCCCCCTATTATGCGAAATGTGGGTGTTGTGTCTACTTCTACCAATGATTAATCTTTGGCATTTCTAAGAAACTGTTACTTGCCGATTCTACTGCATAGCAAGACATTTTAAACCGACGAATCAAGCAACTACATCAAGAAAAAATAGGGTTGTTACAAATTCAACTTGTGTATCTGTCTGTGGCATCATAGCTCCTGAACGGATTGACCGATTTTGATGCGGTATTTTTTCAATGTTGTTTGTGTTTCCAGCCCGCGAGTGCGGCGGCGGTGACGTGCCGGACGCGGTGCCCATCGCCGTGGGCTGCGCGCTGGGCGGGCTGGTGGTGGTGGTGCTGGTGGCCTACCTCGTGGGGCGCAGGCGCTCCGCCGCGCGCGGATACCTCTCCATGTAGAGCACGTGAGTACCGCTCGTACCTAGCTGGGGGAACTGAATGGTGAAAAAAAGGTCATCCTTCAAACGCCGTATTAAAATAATAATTTAATAAATCGACTATCAAAAAGACATTTACACACGGCAATAGAGATAGGTTTGCAGGACTCAACATAGATGTTGATGTACGTAAAATCAACGGTTGTATTACTTAACTTATTTATAAAGCAATAAATATTTGATTTAAATAAGTTACGTGACGTTACGAGAGTTTAAGATTATAAATAAGTGAGGTAATACTACCGTTGAATTTACGCACACCATGCGGTGATGATAATAATGTCCTCCTGACCGAATTTCGGTCACGGCGGCCTGTCTCAGCTGAGACTAGCCATCTGCGCAGGAGATATTATAGTCCACAAGTATGCGCGCAGACAGGTGCACTCCCTATTCCCTCACTCTCATAGTCCGATGGGACGGTAGACCGACATGACCGGAGAGAGATCAGGAGCAGGACCAACGGCTTAACGTGCCTTCCGAAGCACGGTGGGGTCTCGACATGTGAATACGGTCACCCATCATAAGACTGACCGCGGCGAGCACGGCTTAACCTCGCAGATCGACTGATCTGCTGGGTAGCCACATAGCTAGGAGCCCCGAGCGGTGATACGCCGCTGCTCTACTGACTTTTTTTAAATATTATTAATATTTGATATTCATAGCAACAATTTTAAATTTCAGGTGAAAGCCGCTAGGAGTTTCGGCGAAAGTAGTCAATATATATAAAAACGTATAAAAACAGTTATACATTGTTTGCGTCGCATTGACCCGCACCCGCCACACTACGTGGCTACCACACTTCTCTGCCTACGCCTCTTGTATATTGCGCTGTCCCAATATCTGTTAACAGTACTAATGTATCAAAAATATTATATTTTCGTCTCAGACAAGCTGGCCTTACTTTCGCGTTAAAATTAATTGTTAACTCACACTGACCGGTCAATGCGAATATTACAAAATACTTACAATCGAATGGTATACGTATACCATTCGATTGTAAGTCACATTATTAGATTGTTGAAAATCTCAATGCTTTTAGCCACTTTGACTGGTCAATTTATGATGGTAATGTAGATAGTTGTAAATTGATAACAAAATTCATAAAGTGAAAATATTATTTTTTGCGGGCAAATGGTGTATAGTTGAATTTGCTCAAAATTGAATTCAAACTGATTATTCTATAATTATTGAGTGTTTTAATTGTTAACGAAGAATTTCTGATCATATCTCTTGTTTAAAATCTTTGTCATAGACTCGCGAATTGAACTTGCTATGACAAATTGTTTAATTTATGTATTCGATTAATTCCAAAAACAATTTCCATTTTGTTCTGGCCATAAAAATCAAAATGGAAACCGTAACATTGTAAAAACGTGTTGTAGTTTTAAAATGGAGAAGAACTGTAGAAATAATTTTTGTATGTCGACATTTTTTTTGCAATATTTGAATATTTCTCAAAACTTTTTTAATTCTTATATTTTATGTGCTTTGTTTCGTCCAAAGATGTTATTAGCTTGTCCGTTATATACACGTATAACAGTAATATTATTATATGTATATGAAGTCAATTTCATTGTCAAAATGTCCATAATATCCGTAAATATTATAAATGCCGTTTAGGTATAGTTAGTATAAAATAAATGCAGTGTCTTTCTTTTATTAGAATTTAGTATTCAGACTATTTTAAGTGTAACAGTTATAAGCTGGACAATATCATTGCTATATGTAGATCTGTGGTCATCAGTGTTGCCAGGGGAATAAACAACATCAAAGTACAATAAAACATAGCAAAAGGATAAAAACGTGGAAGTTTTAGAGGATGTCAACACTGATGATCATAGATTAGTTATATAAACATTATTACAGAGTCGTCAGAGTAAATAAATATTAATGGCAATGTGTTGCCCAGTGTTGTGGCTATGTTATTTGCAGTCGAGAATGTAACTGTACTATTATTTTAATAATTAGTTTCTTGTGATAAACGACTGCAAATAATCTGTTAGGTGATGGAACACGAAGGGTATTGTCAAGAGGTTGGTATGCAGCTGACTTGGACAACTTATTTTAAACATTTAACTATATATCGTATTCTTTCCTCAAGTCTGCTGCATAGATAAAGGATGTTTACTTAGAATGAAACTTTCATACTAAAATACTATCTCAATTTTAGTATCAATAAATCATTTTACGCAAACACAGTTGATTTGATGTACGATTTGGAAAAAAAGAAATAAATGTTTTTTATTGCTACAATCGACTTTTATTTCCTCCTGAAAGCGGTTATAATAAATACGTATTATATACATCGACCAACTATATATGTACAATTATATCTACTGAACACTTGTTATTAAATAAATAATATTTGTGACAATGAATCGCTTGTTTACCTATTAAAGCTGATCCCTACATATGTATTTACAATAGCGCGTAAGTTGGTTTTCATTTTACAAATATAAGATCAAAAAAGTATCATCAAAGTATTAAAAAAGAAACATTTTGTCTGTATAAACGACTGACGAGAATTCCAACCTGTTAAGAGCCGGTTTAGTCCTAAAGAAAGTAATTTAATGACCAAAAAGGACAAAGTTTGATACTATTTTTCTAATTAACATCGATAGCCTTGACTATTCTGATTGAATTTTAATTTTATAATTATAAAAGCCGACACAAAAGTAATCCAAAATAAGATGAGAACACATCGTGGACGTGTCGATTAAGGGTCAACGTAGAGCGAGAGGAGCGCAGACATGATATTATAGGCACTCGAAACTAAACGTTAAAACTATTGTTATAAAGTGCATACATGTTTGAACGTGAACAATAATGCTCGCGCGGTCTCGAGGCTGTGTGAGTATTATTACTATATATTTTATTGAGTTCGCCAGCATGCAAGGATTATCCTCTCGATCTGCGCTGACCCTTGCCCTAAGAGTCTAAACGCACTGTCGATTGGTCGCCACTGACTCAGTACCTCGGCGACCAAATAATAGGCAGGCGACCGGCGATCAAGTGCGTGTACACCTATTTAAGCTACATTAAGTCACAGTCGCCGGCGACCAGTCGACAATGCGTAATAGCTTATATGGATGATTTTGATAGTTGTTTGGAGATAAATTTAACAATCTAGCCAAGTAATGTTAAGAATAGGAAAATTGAGATTACTACCTGCACTAACAGGCGTATCTAGACTAATCTAGTGACTATATATAAATGCATCTTATAATTGAAAATGTTTAAAGAGAATTAACCAATATTTTATCCGCTGAGCCCAGCTTTTGTAGGTAAATACGACATTACGACAATTTATTTCAAAATACCATAAGTTTATTTAGAATTCAATATAGTTTGGGATCGGAAAATTTTCATAACTTGATTTTTTTTGTTGTTTATGTAAAACAGTACAACTAAGATTTATTCTATTTGTATACCAATATGCTGTGGTAAATGGATTATATATATAAACAATACAGTTAAGTACATAAGACACAACATAAGCCGCATAATCTAAATCCTTGTCACTTGCGGTCACTTTTTGGTATCGTCATGCCCAGAATATATTCCTTTTTAAACTTCCACAAGAAATAATCGTTAATTATCCATACAATTAATATTAATTAAGCTTACGAACGACAAAGTGTAGGCGATAAACTAAAGTATTTACAATTATCGTAAGAATACTGGTGGAAAAGATTAAGCACTCTATATACAACGAGTATTTGTCTCTAGTTATGTTTCTTATACATAATATATACATAGCCTCTAGTAGAGCCTCACATAGATGTCATGTAAATTATTTTGCTAATTACAAACTCATCACTCTCTTAACAAAAAACATTGTTTTTTCTTCTTGTGGCAATTGAGTCGGGCTTCCAACTATTCTGCCAGATTCAAGTTAAGACTGCAACGTTTGCAGTTAGACATTTTTGTGGGTCTATTTTTATTTAATCGTTATTAAAACCTAAAGAGCTACAATTTAATATTATTTTGTCTGATAAATTTAGAGAGAGTTTGATGTAATTGAGTTTTTGACACTACCAATCATGTGACATACTTTTTATGAGCTGTCAAAACGCTATTTCTCATAGATTTTGTATTACAGGAACCTGTGACGTCACTTATTTGCCAACTCAATTGACATCAGTGGCGGATTTGCAGTCTTAACCGCCCTAGGCCCCAGGCCAGGTATTAAGTATCAGCCGCTCCTTTCTCAGCACTCCTCATATAGACTACATAAGGAATAATTGACTACTGTACTTAGTACGTACTTAATATTATTAGAGTTATTTCTTGTTATCATCAGTGAATTTTTTGTCACGATTGACCGCCCCTAATATCTGGCCAAATCTGGGTAAATCCGCCACTGCTTACCATTTATTGGTTTTTAAGGCAAAATAAAGCATTATAAAGAGAAGTAGTGTCTTCTTATTGTTTAATGGTGTAAACTGCTCTATTTTTAAGATATTCTGACATAATCATTCATCGTCTTCATAATTGTAATTAATAATATGTGACGAGCAAAATATTGTCGCCATATTATTGAGATTCCACCGCAAATAAGTGTCGTTTGAATACGAGATATTCTGAGGTAAACATTAAAATCTTCAACTCCGTAGTCGATTATATCAATCAGGAATAAGTGCATTAAGTATTAATTTACAGGATAACTATATAAGGTGATAACACACTGAATCAGCCTTTTTCTTATGTATACAGATACCTAAATGGCACTATTTGGTAAGTCTTATATTATAAGGCACAAAACAGACTTTCATCCTACTTCAAAAGGTATATCATGACAAATCTTTATTTAACATAAAATAACATCACGCATGCATGCCTAGAAGGGGTAGGCTAGGTATTGTAGTACACCCACATTTCCCCAGTTACGATAAAGATCCCAATGTAATAGGGGCCGAGCCTATTGCCATAAACCGTGCTCCGTGCTGCTACTGAGAATTCCCTAATAGGAATACCTAGTAACACTGTGCTGACCCGGGATTCGAATCTAGGACCTCTTATTTGTACTTTTCCTATTAAGAAAATAGGATGTTTTATCATGTACAGTGCAATAAACGGCAGCTCCATGACTTTTCGTTTTACACGACATTCGAATTTGAACCTTATTGACAACGATTATAAAGTCTACTGTGGTATAGGACAGGAGTCGAGCAGGACATTGTGTAGCGACTCCATGGAAGTGAAGTCCCGCTTCTGCCCACCCACCGTCACTTCACGAATACAGCCGTTAAAGTTTTTGCCACCTTCTGTTGACTCCATTACACCTTCTGTAAGGGAAAAAAATGTTATTGTTTTGTAATTAATTAACATAACCGTGACCGAAGGGGTAGGCAGAGGTGAACATATAGTACACCCACATTTCGCCAGTTATGTTGTAAGTCCCAATGTAATAGGAGGCGAGCCTATTGCCATCAACCGGGCACAAATCCAGACTCCGTGCTGCTACTGAGAATTACCTAATGAAAAACTCAGTAACACTTTGCCCGACCTGGGATTTGAACCCAGGACCTCTTGCTCAGCAGTCGCGCTTAGCGACCACTAGACCAACGAGGCACACGGCAGTGTAATTAATTAAAGTCGATATTTGAACTAGACATTTATCTTATATGTATTTAGACGTCGAGTAACATCTGCCTAGTTATGTTTGAACTATGATGAAAGAATTAGACGGGTTTAATGATATTGTCGTCGAAAACATTTTTAATCTTTTGCTATTAAGAACTACCTAAATCTGTGAAACTAACTGGCACTGCGATGTCTAACAAGTAGAGTTGTACTAACCCGGTAGACCTCCTATATAGAGCTGCGTGGGCGCAGCGGGCGCGTCGCCCACGTCGTCCAGCAGCAGCGTGGGCGGCGCGGCCCGCAGCATCTCGCCCTGGTCCAGCTGCAGCGCGAGCGCGCGGCGGTGCATGCGCGCGCGCACGCTGTGCCACGTGTTGTCGCAGGCGCCGCGCCGCCCGCCGCGCGTGGAGATGCGCGCGCGCTCCGGGCCCGGGGACTGACGGGACAGCACCACCTGCGCGACCACACATGCATTTTGTTCTATCATTAACATATTTTGTGGTGTGATGTCATTAAGAATCATTTTTCAGTTTTATAACCAGTTATTCACTTTTAAATCCGTCAAAATCAATAAGCATATTAGCGTAACGTGCCTTACACGTCACACGGTGTATTAATATGTTTCTGTTGAACGCCCTGTAACAAGGGTCTGCAACACAAAAACATGTCATTATTCTATAGCCACGTGGAATACTCACAGCGCCATCTTTAACTTCCAGCAACAGACCAGCCGCGGCCAGTAGCACTCCGTTAGGCTCACTGGTCCTGAACTCCAGTCTCAGCTCGGTGGAGCTCTCCGACCCGTCTGACGTCATCGACCAGGAGCTTGACCATATTGCGTGCGCGTCACCTGTTAACGACAATATTAAATAATGTCCTCCTGACCGAATTTCGGCCACGTCGGCCTGTCTCAGCTGAGACTAGCCATCTGCGCAGGATGTTATAGTGCACTCTCTATTCCCTCACTCTCATAATCCGATGGGTCGGTAGACCGACACGACCGGATAGAGATCAGGCGCAGGACCAATGGCTTAACGTGCCTTCCGAAGCACGGAAATATATAACAGCTGAATTATGTAGGCGAAGTAAGAAGAAATATATTACCATATTTGAAAACGATAAAACATCATCATCAGCCTATCTCAGTCCACTGCTGGACATAGGCCTCTAAAATATCATATTTCGTGCAAATACCTAAATTTATTCTAATTAAAAGTAATACCTCCTTTTCCAAGTTACTTTTTGTGAGGAAAATAGTAATAATGGTGCTAATAAACTAGTTTTGGTTTAATCTCCATTATTAGTCGATGTCGAAAATAATCTCGATTTTGATTAGAATGGTTTCCAAAATTTGCCACACGATAGTGACCCGAAACTGGGCATTGAAATTTACTTTTTTAAACAAGTAAATGTAAATTAAAATTATTATAAGTAGTCAAAATTATGAAAATTGTCTCTTAATAGGTAGCACTTACCTCCAAAGTAAGCAGCTTGTTCAACGTTCGGAAAGCACTGTCCGACGCCGTGGTGCGCCTGCGCTTCTCGCACTAGATCCTCCGCGCGACCATTTACCGTGACACGTCGTATACAGCCGCGGAAACCACCCACGCGGGTTATCTGTATAAAACATTACATCATAATAAATTTTAAATAACATAAATTTATATTACATTTTTCTCAAAGATAGTATATATGAAATAAACATTTTTTTAATATGCTTGAGTAATTTATATATTGATTGAAAGCAGTTAATTAATTAGCGTGTGACTTACGGAGTTGGGTAGATGTGGAAGTGCAGGTGGCGCGGGTAGCCCACCAACGTACAACCGTTGCGCACGCGCAGCCGGCGGCGCCCGCGCCGCTGTCGCCGCACCACCTGACGACAGTTGCAACCGCCCGCGCGACACACGAAGAGATACCTACAAAAGATTTATGTTGTGATGAGAACTTAAATATTATACATTTTTCATATATTTCTTTATATATAAATAATGTAATTATAATTTCTTTAATTAAACTATGAAATCCACTGACCTGTCTCCAGCTTCCGTCAGTGACGTTCGTCGCTAACGTCAGCTCTTTCCGTTTGCGCCCGCGTACCACTAGTCGGAGCTTGCCCTCGCGCACCATAAGAGCCATGTAATGTTTCGGCTTCGCTTTTGATCCCTAAAAGAAAACAAGTCTGTTAATTTCGGCGTTAGATTAAATTGATCTGTTTTTTTTTTACAAACTGACATGAATAATTTTCAATGTGAGCATACTGTACTGTATAGATGGACTGGTTGAGTCATTTTTTTACGTCCTACCCAAATGTCCTACAGATAGTACGAGACGGGGCGTCTGTCAGGACAGGTCGACTCAATCTGGCTTTGGTTATTTCATCAAAAGACCATCTCAGGCTACCTACATTGTACATATTGACATGTAATTATATTTAATGTTATAACTTTACTTGTAAGTGTGAGAATAATGTAGGATATTTTTTTTAACTTTTTCTCGTTAGGTTTTAAAAAAACACTTTTACACGTCATTTTTTTATAAACTAGTTAGAATGATGGTTTCGGCATTTCCTAAGAAATTCCTCTGAGAAAAAAACACCGAAGCAAACTCAGGGGTCAAGGGTGTTGCCACTTATATCGTCATAATTATTTAAAATGGTAACATTACCGGAGCCAGTAGTATGAGCCCGTCGGGCGCGTAGCTGCGCAGCTGCAGCGTCAGCAGCAGTTCCTTGCTGCGCTTGCTCAGCTTCAGCGTCGTGTGGCTGTGCGCGCTGTCACCGAACTTCACCGCACCCGCCTCCACCGTGTACGAGGGCGTCTGGATGAAAATATACAGTTTATATGGTGGTAGTCATCATCATCAGCCGGAAGACGTCCACTGTTGATCAAAGGCCTCCGCCTAAGGGAGGAGGGGGTGCCGTAATCCCCACGCAAAAAAGCGGCTTAGGGACGCAGAAGACGTTGTTGCCCATCTTTTGGATTTTCCCTTCGTCGATAATAGGATACAAAGTACCTCTTTTTAATTTTTTGATATATTTAATGATTCTTTTATATTTTGCTTAATTTTACTGAACCTAAAAAAATATAAACTTATAAGTCCATTAGAAATCCCAATGAAGGGTGTAAAAATAACAAGCCCTGACTAAGCACTTTAAATACTTTTGATGTGAAACATCTATTGGCACGCCTTGGTAGCAAAGTCGACTTGAATGCCGTGACGGCATGACGTGATGCCACCACTACGCTGCCACTTTCAACACCTTTGTGTGTGCGCGCGCATATACTATACCTACATTTTGTCGTTTTACATTTGCTGGGCGTCCCGTGACGGACAATTTTTTTAATGACAGGTATGTTAAGTTAAAAAGTGCAAGGTCCAGACCTTGGTGCAGCCGGCGCCCCCGTGCGCCTGCGCCTGCAGCGCGCGCGGCTCGGAGCGCGGCGCGCGCGGCCCGGGCCCCCCCGCGCGGCCCAGCCCCGCGCCGCGCCAGCGGGCCGCCGTCTCCAGCCCCACCAGCCTGCGGGACATCATCGTGTTGATAACAATAACAAATCAATTCGGAAAGTAACATAAATGATTCTTTTTTATTTGAAATGGTTTTAAGTGTTGCCTCGGAATCATCCCCCCTCCCAGTTTGTAAGACTAAAATTTAATTTCCTTACAAAAAGCCCTTTCAAACGATAACACAATATATTTAATCTTAGAAAGTGTTTAAGGGCTCTTTGGGGGATAGTCATGAAAAATCAACTGTCACACACGGTTAACATTTTCCTTCACATATTTACTCACTGCGAGTCAACGATGAGGTCTGCTATAGTCCCCTTGAAGGGCTTGAGAGGTATGCTGGCGTGCAGCAGCTCGCGCACCCCCCCCAGGAACAGCCCCCCCGGGCGGGCGGGCAGCGCGTTGCCTGCCAGCACGCCGCTGCCCAGCTGGTCATCATCCACCCACAGTTCTATCTGGAAACAAATGGATTACATAAACATCACACCAGTTTTTTTTAAACCTATTTGCAGAAATAAAATTATTTATCATTTACCGAGAAAAGATAAAAAAATGTTTATTTAAAGCATAGTATCCTACATTTAATATAGCACTTTCTAAATGTTTTTTTTCTTGCGACAATTCATGTTGTTAATTTCTAAACGTTATACATAAGACAGCACCCAAAAACGGTCACCTGTCACCACTTTTTAGTGCTATAACTGAGAGGTGACTAACGAAAACACACTGTACAAGTGTTCACCCACATTTCACCAGTTATTTTAAAGGTCCCAATGTAATAGGGAGCGAGCCTATTGCCATCAACCGGGCACAAAGCAAGATTCCAATACTAGGTCCAAAAACTCCCTTTAACGCTTCCTAGTGCTATATCTCCTCCTCCTTTTGCTCAGACACCTCGCTAGACGACAAGATGGCCAATGGAGTAAGGCTTTTTAATAAAGCCAAGGACGGCCAAACGCACGTTGGGTTGACGACATCAATAAATTCGCTACGAACACCTGGACAAGAGACGCTCAACATAGAGAGAATTGGCAGAGAAAGGGGGAGGCCTATTCCCAGCAGTGGGTGATACCGGGCTGAAATGATGAGTGCTATATCTGAAATGTAACGGCGCAACTAACTCCCCTGCAGTGTATTCTCTGCAAGGCAGGCACTGTCGGCAGGAGTGACTATGTTCAGTACACTTTTTTTTTCACAACATTAACACTAGGAATAAACACAAATTTGTTGTACCAGCAACTAGGCTTCAGAAAATTAGTAACTCATTCAAATGTCAATGCATACGTTTTTATAATAAAACCCCAAACGACATTCAAAATCTGAGTGTGAACAAATTTAAGTCGTTTATTAAGCACAAACTATGTAGAAAAGGTTACTATAAAGTGTCGGACTATCTCCTAGACAAAAATGCTTACCGGCCTACCTAAATGTCCTTCAGATGGTACGAGACGGGGCGTCTGTAAGGACAGGTCGACTCAAACTCGCCGTGGTACTTTCTTAAAAAGACCTCTTCTCAGACCACCTACACTGTTCTCACATACATTATTTTTTACCTGTCTGGACTTTAAAAGAGACATTGACCCCTGAGTTTGTTTCGGCGTTTCTTCTCAGAGGTAGTCAGTTAGGAAATGCCGACGCCATCTATCTAGTTTAAAAAAAAATGACGTGTAAAAGTGTTTTTTTAAGACCTATTTACAGAAATAAAATCATTTATCATTTATCTGTACACCCACATTTAACCAGTTATGTTAAAGATCCCAATGTAATAAGGGGCGAGCCTATGGCCATTAAACGAGCACAAATCATTCAATAGAAAAACAATAACACATTGCCCGACCTGGGATTCGAAATAAGGGAACGCAGACTTTCAAACGAGCGTTTGTATTGACATTTATTTTAAACTGCTGAAGAACATACAAACACACTTTATAATAATATTATTTTTATTATTTATTTTATAAGTTAACCTCACCTGTTTATGCATCCGTACGATCCGCACAGTGTGCATCCTGTCGTCATCGAACCTGGTCCCGTTGGTACGGAACCGGATCTCGCCTTTACCGGCCGCAGCAACCAGCTCCAGTTCACCTATTCAAAATTGAATTTAAAATGGTTTGACACCTAACAGTTGACACTGAATTCTGTAAAATGTGTCAACAGATTTTTTTGGTGTGAGGAAAATGCATTTCTTCCGCTGGGAAACGATGGGACGCACATCCGGACCCCCCCATCATGGGGGAGAGTCCTACATACCCCCGTAAGATCCATAAAGGGGGGCCTATAAGGGCCTACCCACTGAAAACCTTACAATACCTGCGCTACTCATCTGATAGCAATCTACTACTGTTTATACTTTTATAGTTATTATGGGCGCAAAACTATAATTATGAGCCTTCAGCCCCCTTACCATGAACTCTTAAAGCAGGACAGTTGAAGACGTGGAAGCGAGACGCCGCATTACACTGCTCGTAGCGGCGTCTCGCTTCCTCATCGTAAACTGTCCTGTTTTAAGAGTTCATGGTAAGGGGTCTGAAGTCTCTTTCTCACTGTCCTATAAAATCTACAAAACTGGTACTGCGCAACGTATTAAACGCACTATTTTTTAAATTTATGTATAATTATTATTATTGAAACCACTGGTGCCTATAACATAAATACAATATACAGTAAATTAATCCTTATTCTAAACACTTAAGGTACAAATTAACTCACCACCAATCAAGAAGAGGGCCAGATAATGTTTGTCGTCTCCGTCGTCGTCATCGACTTCGTTCTCGGCCAGCGTGGAGGGCGCGCGGTACAGGAGCAGCCCGTCCGGGGAGTGCGTCCGGAACGATATGCCCAGGGACGCCTTGCGCCGGAGCACCGGGGACGGCAGCTCGATGTAGCCCGAGCCCTTCAGGATGGCTGAGCGGAGCGTCTGGGAGAGGAATAGATGGGTAAACTTCATAGTTGGGGATTATTGTAAGTTGGTGTGGTGATGTCTAAGAATTTTAGTTTTGAAAAATATGATCCGTGAGACTTCATCATCATCGTCGTCATCAGCCCGTTGCAGTCCACTGCTGGACATAGGCCTCTCCCAATGTACGCCACAAAGCCGTGAGACTTATTTTGCTCAATTTAGTATTTATTAAATTGTGATACTTGGCCAGATTCGGAAATATTTTTTTGTATGTAAATGTAAATTCTAGTTATACTGTCCGTCGAGTTAGTTTTTTTTAATCTTCATTCGGTATGTGTGTCAGTAAGCGGCTAGCTCACCCGGTCCCCGCAGCGCGGCTCGAGCCCGTGGCTGGCGGCGGCGGCCAGCAGGTCGTAGGCGTCGCGGTCCACCGTGAGCCCGCCCACGCAGCCCAGCAGCGCCGGCGCCCGCGCGGCCGCCCCGGGCGGCGCCCCCCCCAGCCAGTAGCGCGCGCCGCCCAGCTCGGGCAGCGCGGCCGCGTCCCGCACGGGCGGCGCCGGCGAGCCCAGCGTCTCCTCGCCGTTCACGCGCAAGCTGCCTGCCACATGACCTCCTCAATACACGTCGCTAGCATATACCGCCCACCTCTTCCACTTACACCACAGCTCTTATTACATGACCCACAGCAATCGCATGCCTTTGATCTTCGCATGAATAATCCGTCAAGTAATAAAATCAAATATTAATTTTTTTGTTTAATAAAACTTATTATTTGAATGTTATGCACAGTTTTAAATTGTATGTATAAAAAATAAAAAAACTGTAAAATTGTAAATACCGCTAGATTTTATTCTATCTCGAGATTTTAAACTGTCGAACGATTGTGAACCGTAACACACTGCTTACAATTTAACGCATTATTTTTCGTTAGATTATAATCTATCGAAGTGAAACCTTTCGGACTGCCTCGTTGGTCTAGTGGTCGCTAAGCGCGACTGCTGAGCAAGAGGTCCTGGGTTCAAATCCCGGGTCGGGCAAAGTGTTACTGAGTTTTCCATTAGGTAATTCTCAGTAGCAGTACGGAGTCTGGATTTGTGCCCGGTTGAGGGCAATAGGCTCGCCCCCTATTACATTGGGACTTACAACATAACATGCGAAATGTGGGTGTACTATATATACACCTCTGCCTACCCCTTCGGGGAATACAGGCGTGATGTTACGTTATGAAGTGAAACCGTCAAATTGGCTTGCGCACTGATTGGTTGAACGTCATGTGCCCCGCACTGCCATACTTGTTTGGTGATTCGTTTGTCGTCGAATGTAAACAAACAGTGATTTAGAGATTGTAAATTGATTTCGTGTTGAAAATAACTCACAGCTTTAGAATTAGTTATATAAAATTGTGGCGGAATTAAAATGAGTCTGTGACTAACCAAAACAGTGCAGTATAAATGGTAACTAACTTTATGGACACAGAACGGCCTGCTATAAGACCGACCAATCAGGGACAGTTCGGACAGTTGACAATTTTTGATACAACTTTGATAGGTAATTTTAATCTACCGAAAAATAATGCGTTAAATTGTAAACGGCATACTACGGTTAACAATTGTTTAAGATAGATTTTAATCTGTCGGTATTTACAGTTTTACGGTAACATATACAAGAACTTGTAATAAATCTGTTAAACGAACTAACAGTTGGCTACGAACGGCAACACAATCACAACCTCGCCTTACGATTACACGAAATAACCTAATTCCAACCTTATAACTTAGCACATAGAGTTTACATTCGACTAAAGCGAGCACTATACATTACCTTTCTCGAGCTTGTTGCTGGCGAAGACGCGGATGGCCTGCACGTGCGCGGGCCGGCCGTGGCAGTGTCGGCCCGCGGCGGAGATCTCCAGCCGCGCCGCGCCGTACTCCACCTGGAACACCACGCGGCACTCGCGCAGCACCACCGACACCGAGCGGTTCTGGGAGGGGGGGGGATGAAAATAAAACTTATGTGTCTTTAAACGCTACCCTACACTGGACAAAAGACTTATTAGTTTAGTAGTAGGTACATACCCCTTTGTTTATTGTGTCTAAAAATGTTCTCCATGGTTTAAAGAGTTTTTTCACAATGTTATAACCTAACATTGGTATCGCAACTTAATCACTCTAAGATTATCCAGTAGTACTTAGTGTTACTTATGTTTTGGTTTGAATAACTTTGATTATTCTTCTTCTTCTTATCGTATGGTTGATGAACAACCTGGTGTCAGAGTTTAAACCGCCTTAGGCCTCTGACATGGCTTTACACACCATTGAAAAATCTCTCAGCTGTGCCGGTTTCCTCACGATGTTTTCCTTCACCATTTTTAGCTGATAATTAATTTATAATACGCACATGAATACGAAAAGACATTGGTGCGTGCCGGGGTTTGAACTTGCGATCTTTGACTTGGCAGTCCAATGGTCATACCACTCGGCTATTAGTGCTGCTACTACTTACTTTGATTTTTGATTACTACGCTATTGCATTGGGTTTATCTGTAATGACAGTTGTATGTGGAATAAAATAAATAAAAAATACGAACATTGACAGTATCCAGCGCCATGAAGAGCAGCGCGTCCTCGTCCCGCGTCCGGAAGGTGAAGGCCAGGCTGAACTGGCGCCGGTCGGGCGGGCGCGCGCTGGAGCGGCGCAGCTCGGCGTAGCCCGCGCCGCTGAACCACGCCAGCGGGGCCTCGCCGCCGCGGCTGCTGTACCATCTGCAGAGTACAAGCTAAGCTAAGTCCTAATCGAAAACCTAAATACAGCTTGGTTGCTAATAAAAAGCCACTTATGTGTCTACATTACTTAAATGGGTTATGTAACACTTTCACTACTATGCCGCAGATACAATTGGTTTTATATTGTTTGCAGGTCAAATATGACCCACGTGGCGTTCAACGACTTCAATAGCAATGTGTGTGTGTTATGATTAATATCGAATCTACTCAGTATGTGTTACCTTTACCTCGTCAAAACGTAACTAATTAAAATGATATTTAATACCCTTTAAAAATATTATAGGACAAAATAGAAGAAGTTGTGGTGAGTTAGTGAGTAAATTCATGAAGATACTATTTAAATGTATAAATACCTAAGTGACCAATGTCTTTATAGCACGCTATATCCCTAGTTACTCACCTCTGTGTGCACCCAGTGCATTGCGCCTCCTTCGGCTGCCGCTGGAAGTTCCACAGCCCCACCGTGGTGTCGTCGGAGTACAGCGCGTGCACGCAGGCCGGCAGCCCCTCGCCGGGTCCAACCCCACCGGGCCCGCCCTCGCCGGGTCCAACCCCACCGGGCCCGCCCTCGCCGGGTCCAACCCCACCGGGCCCGCCCTCGCCGGGCCCCCCGCCGGGCCCGCCCCCGCCGGGCCGCGCGCCCCCCAGCCACAGCACGGAGGGCTGCAGGCCGACAGCGCCGGGCCCGCTGCTGTTGCTGGCTGATACCACGCTGCTGCCAGCGCGCTCCACTCGTAAGTGAACAGTGTTCCAAATCCTGTCAAGATTAAATACAAAATTTTGGTTTTGGTCTAGTTTTCCTTCTGCTTAAAAGTTTAGCAATTTAATGAATGATCTTTCAAATAATGCTTAAAAAAAGATGGGAACACCGTTTCAGACTTAGAGTGACTTCGCATCTTTTTTTGTGTACTTTAAAGCTGTAGAGTCTAAAAAGGTCTTATTAATAATCATACTACGTTTAATTGAGATAAAAATCCATAATACAGATAAAAGATACAATACAGTCAGTCAAAAATACAAAAAATTAAACATATGGCTAAATATTAAATTATACACAAAATAGGTCAAAATTACTATAATTTAAATAAAAATATCAGTCATGTCCGGTAATTATCTTCATCCACTTATATTGGATCGGACAGTCTAAACGTGGGGCAATCATCCTGAGGATGCCGTTGCTGCTATCTCTCAAACGTCTCAAAATTTGTGTTTTTTCAAATTTTAACTTTCCTAACGTACAGTTTTAATCAAGGTTCCATAATTATCAATATTAACTCATATCTGTGCAAGAACAACAACAGAAATTAGTTTCTTCAATGAAATATCTGAAAGAAAACCATTTTAATGAAAAAAATACTAAGTTCAAATATTTTATACTCTCACCGTTCAATCTCGATCTTATAGGACGTGTGGTCAGCGTCATCGTGCGTGGGCTGCAGCAGCTCGGGGTGCAGCAGCCGCCCCTCCCCGCCCCCCAGCTGCCACGCCAGCCGCAGCCGCCCGCCCTGCACCCACAGCCGCAGGTAGCTCTCCGACTCCTGGAGGATGGAGAAGAATGTAATAGGACAAGACCTTGAGAACAGAGATGGAGTCACAAGATTAATTTGAAAATAAACTATTTTGCTGTGATCATTGTTAAGGGTTATAATCGCTTGCTTTTTTACAGTCGTATTCATCTGTTGAACAATGACGGGATAATCAGGGCAAATCATAATACCTACATACTAAAAAAAAATGAAATATTATTTGTAAGGTGATCAGGCAGATAGAGGTTAATAAAAATGGTACATTTTAGATTATGCTCAAAAATAGGACTAGATGCTTCAGAAACTTTCTGCCAGTTGGCCTATGGGCTAAAAAAAAGTGATCACTTTTAGAAACCTTAATTATATATTTAAATTGTAACTGACCGTAGTATCATCGAGCAGGTACAGCAGTGGTCCGTCTCTAACGACATTTTCGAAGGACAGCGCGAGCGCAAGGCGCGTCACCGTCGGCGACGCGGCCGACACGGAGTATGCGCGGGAGCAGCCCGCTGCTGCGCCCGGCACCGAGGTTAGGGATACTGATATCTGGAAAACAGGGGTAGAAGATATAGCGTATTAGATTGTAGTAGTGTTTGATTAGGGTAGTTGTATTAGAATTTGGTCACTTTAGTTACAAGACATTATAAATTAAATGTTCCAGTGATATTAGTACCACAGTATGTGCGCACGCGCAGTCGCTGCGCCCGCCAGCGCCGCCGCCGTCTGTGTTGTGCTATAAGTGTGAGTACTCACAGCATCAGCAGCGTGCCGGGCCTGCAGCACGCGGTCGGTGAGCGCGCGCAGGGCGGGCGCCCGCGTGCGCGCGGCGTGCTCGTGCTGGCGCGCACGCGCAGCCGCCGCCGTCTGTGTTGTGCTATAAGTGTGAGTACTCACAGCATCAGCAGCGTGCCGGGCCTGCAGCACGCGGTCGGTGAGCGCGCGCAGGGCGGGCGCCCGCGTGCGCGCGGCGTGCTCGTGCTGGCGCGCACGCGCAGCCGCCGCCGTCTGTGTTGTGCTATAAGTGTGAGTACTCACAGCATCAGCAGCGTGCCGGGCCTGCAGCACGCGGTCGGTGAGCGCGCGCAGGGCGGGCGCCCGCGTGCGCGCGGCGTGCTCGTGCTGGCGCGCACGCGCAGCCGCCGCCGTCTGTGTTGTGCTATAAGTGTGAGTACTCACAGCATCAGCAGCGTGCCGGGCCTGCAGCACGCGGTCGGTGAGCGCGCGCAGGGCGGGCGCCCGCGTGCGCGCGGCGTGCTCGTGCTGGCGCGCACGCGCAGCCGCCGCCGTCTGTGTTGTGCTATAAGTGTGAGTACTCACAGCATCAGCAGCGTGCCGGGCCTGCAGCACGCGGTCGGTGAGCGCGCGCAGGGCGGGCGCCCGCGTGCGCGCGGCGTGCTCGTGCTAGCGCGCACGCGCAGCCGCCGCCGTCTGTGTTGTGCTATAAGTGTGAGTACTCACAGCATCAGCAGCGTGCCGGGCCTGCAGCACGCGGTCGGTGAGCGCGCGCAGGGCGGGCGCCCGCGTGCGCGCGGCGTGCTCGTGCTGGCGCGCACGCGCAGCCGCCGCCGTCTGTGTTGTGCTATAAGTGTGAGTACTCACAGCATCAGCAGCGTGCCGGGCCTGCAGCACGCGGTCGGTGAGCGCGCGCAGGGCGGGCGCCCGCGTGCGCGCGGCGTGCTCGTGCTGGCGCGCACGCGCAGCCGCCGCCGTCTGTGTTGTGCTATAAGTGTGAGTACTCACAGCATCAGCAGCGTGCCGGGCCTGCAGCACGCGGTCGGTGAGCGCGCGCAGGGCGGGCGCCCGCGTGCGCGCGGCGTGCTCGTGCTGGCGCGCACGCGCAGCCGCCGCCGTCTGTGTTGTGCTATAAGTGTGAGTACTCACAGCATCAGCAGCGTGCCGGGCCTGCAGCACGCGGTCGGTGAGCGCGCGCAGGGCGGGCGCCCGCGTGCGCGCGGCGTGCTCGTGCTGGCGCGCACGCGCAGCCGCCGCCGTCTGTGTTGTGCTATAAGTGTGAGTACTCACAGCATCAGCAGCGTGCCGGGCCTGCAGCACGCGGTCGGTGAGCGCGCGCAGGGCGGGCGCCCGCGTGCGCGCGGCGTGCTCGTGCTGGCGCGCACGCGCAGCCGCCGCCGTCTGTGTTGTGCTATAAGTGTGAGTACTCACAGCATCAGCAGCGTGCCGGGCCTGCAGCACGCGGTCGGTGAGCGCGCGCAGGGCGGGCGCCCGCGTGCGCGCGGCGTGCTCGTGCTGGCGCGCACGCGCAGCCGCCGCCGTCTGTGTTGTGCTATAAGTGTGAGTACTCACAGCATCAGCAGCGTGCCGGGCCTGCAGCACGCGGTCGGTGAGCGCGCGCAGGGCGGGCGCCCGCGTGCGCGCGGCGTGCTCGTGCTGGCGCGCACGCGCAGCCGCCGCCGTCTGTGTTGTGCTATAAGTGTGAGTACTCACAGCATCAGCAGCGTGCCGGGCCTGCAGCACGCGGTCGGTGAGCGCGCGCAGGGCGGGCGCCCGCGTGCGCGCGGCGTGCTCGTGCTGGCGCGCACGCGCAGCCGCCGCCGTCTGTGTTGTGCTATAAGTGTGAGTACTCACAGCATCAGCAGCGTGCCGGGCCTGCAGCACGCGGTCGGTGAGCGCGCGCAGGGCGGGCGCCCGCGTGCGCGCGGCGTGCTCGTGCTGGCGCGCACGCGCAGCCGCCGCCGTCTGTGTTGTGCTATAAGTGTGAGTACTCACAGCATCAGCAGCGTGCCGGGCCTGCAGCACGCGGTCGGTGAGCGCGCGCAGGGCGGGCGCCCGCGTGCGCGCGGCGTGCTCGTGCTGGCGCGCACGCGCAGCCGCCGCCGTCTGTGTTGTGCTATAAGTGTGAGTACTCACAGCATCAGCAGCGTGCCGGGCCTGCAGCACGCGGTCGGTGAGCGCGCGCAGGGCGGGCGCCCGCGTGCGCGCGGCGTGCTCGTGCTGGCGCGCACGCGCAGCCGCCGCCGTCTGTGTTGTGCTATAAGTGTGAGTACTCACAGCATCAGCAGCGTGCCGGGCCTGCAGCACGCGGTCGGTGAGCGCGCGCAGGGCGGGCGCCCGCGTGCGCGCGGCGTGCTCGTGCTGGCGCGCACGCGCAGCCGCCGCCGTCTGTGTTGTGCTATAAGTGTGAGTACTCACAGCATCAGCAGCGTGCCGGGCCTGCAGCACGCGGTCGGTGAGCGCGCGCAGGGCGGGCGCCCGCGTGCGCGCGGCGTGCTCGTGCTGGCGCGCACGCGCAGCCGCCGCCGTCTGTGTTGTGCTATAAGTGTGAGTACTCACAGCATCAGCAGCGTGCCGGGCCTGCAGCACGCGGTCGGTGAGCGCGCGCAGGGCGGGCGCCCGCGTGCGCGCGGCGTGCTCGTGCTGGCGCGCACGCGCAGCCGCCGCCGTCTGTGTTGTGCTATAAGTGTGAGTACTCACAGCATCAGCAGCGTGCCGGGCCTGCAGCACGCGGTCGGTGAGCGCGCGCAGGGCGGGCGCCCGCGTGCGCGCGGCGTGCTCGTGCTGGCGCGCACGCGCAGCCGCCGCCGTCTGTGTTGTGCTATAAGTGTGAGTACTCACAGCATCAGCAGCGTGCCGGGCCTGCAGCACGCGGTCGGTGAGCGCGCGCAGGGCGGGCGCCCGCGTGCGCGCGGCGTGCTCGTGCTGGCGCGCACGCGCAGCCGCCGCCGTCTGTGTTGTGCTATAAGTGTGAGTACTCACAGCATCAGCAGCGTGCCGGGCCTGCAGCACGCGGTCGGTGAGCGCGCGCAGGGCGGGCGCCCGCGTGCGCGCGGCGTGCTCGTGCTGGCGCGCACGCGCAGCCGCCGCTGCCGCCAGCGCCGCCGCTGTCTCTGCGCCGCGGACTGTGTTGCCGCGGATCTGGGAGACTGGAAAACACATTTTCACATCATTATAGTAAAATATTATACTATTTTCTCCTGTTTCCCTATATTAAAATTTAAACTTGATTCTTGTACTAATGAACCCGATTAACCGACCATGCTCCTGCGCAGCCCCGAGCGCCGTGTCCCCGTGCCGCTGCAGCTCGGCGAGCTGCCTCCGCAGATGGTAGCGCACGCGGCGGCGCAGCTCGCTGGCCTCGTCGTACAGCACGCGCGTGCTGGCGAACACCCGGTCGGCCTGGTCCCCAGCTCGCGCCAGCAGCGCCCGCACGGCAGCGCGCGGCCGGCCGCCCAGCTCCCGCTCCTGCCAGCCCAGCCCGCGCAGCACCACGCTCACCACGTCCGCGCCGCGCCGGAGGTGCTCCAGCTGGTTGCGTAGCTCTGTCGGTTGTTGATGAGGTTATACATTTTTGGGTAATGATGTTGTGTGAGGTTGTGAAGTGAATTTCATAATTTAAGTGGTGGTTATGTTCAATTAAGTACCTACATATATTTTTTTCATAAATATTTGTTTTATGTAGTACAGGGTATGCTCTTATGTGCATACGCATATGTAACATACTTTAATAACCTATATAATGTGTACGTGTGTGACATTACGATTATTTAAAAAAAAGTCTAATTAGAGTCTGTGGCAAAGGGGTTTAAAATTACAAATGAAAATCTATGGTCTCTACTAATGTGAAATAACCGTTAACAGTTTGAATGAATGAATTGAATGAATGACTTTCTTTATTTTCTTTGTTTGACGTTATGGTTAGGATAATATTGGTATGTAATTGAACATACCATCGGCTTTGGCCAGCACAGCAGCCCCCCGCCGCTTGAGGTCCTCGGAGGAGGTGTTCCCGGGCGCCGCGGGCAGGCTGCCCCGCGCCCGGGAGCCCGCGCCCGCAGCCGCCCGGCCCGCGGCCTCGGCCTCCGCAGCCGCCTCCCGCACCAGCGCGGCCACGTGGGCCCAGGCCTGCGCTGCCGACACCCCGAGCGACGCCGCTGCCCGGCTCCCCGCGAATAAACTATGATGTGACAAGGAGACTATATGTCCTGTTCTAAGGTGTGGATATAGTATAAATCAACAAGATCTAATCCAGGTGTTATTGTTGAAAAATCTCTCAGGTGTGCCGGTTTCCTTGCGATCTTTGACTTTACTGTCCAATGGTCATACCACTTGGCTATCACTGCTGCAATTAGGTATTGCAATAAGTATTATTATTAAAACAAAGGACATACTTTTTATACTCTTTAGCCTTAACCCCCAGCTCGGCAACATGTTTCTCGACGGTCTCCAAGTACTTCTGCCTGTAGACGGGCGTGAGGTTGTAGAGAATGCCCTCCTTCTCCTCCGCAGCCAGGGTTAGCACCGCCAGCTCGGCAACCACCGACGGGAACCTGATGCTGAGGCTCTGACCTTGCAGGAGAGAAGACCTGATCTCGTCTGTGATGTTGTTCGCTGATAATGTTGTTATGTCCTGCGCAAGATAGAGCATTTATAATCATTAATGTAAATTATAATTATTCGACCAGCGTTTTAATATTTTCATTATAAACCAACCCTTGATTGTAACTGTCAAAGTTTATAAAATGACAAGACCTATTCTGAAATTCCAAAAGTTTTATGGCGTTCGGGATTAGTCGCTTTATGCACAGGCTGGTGAAGTGGCAAAGCGATTAAACTGCTGTATTAGAGGTTGCGGCTACGATTCCCGCACGGGACATACTAGTGTGTGATTCGCAGATGTTTGTCCCGAGTCTGGGTGTTCATGTATGTCATATTTCATCTGTGTGGAAAGCACCCACAATAAAGGAAAAACCTCCTAGCGTGGGGTAAGGTTTCAAGTACAAGCGGACCCACCCGGCAGACGTCGTCTTGTCTTTTTTCCGTGATTTTTTTCGATATTTTAATACTTATTTTGCTATTTAGGGCGGAGACGAATCTAACAAATCACAGATAATTGGAACCGGTTTGGCCGTTCTTAAGTTATAAATGGTGGAATTAACCCGAGTTTGTTATATATGTATAGATAATACATAATCAATTAATCATCCATCCAGAAGATGGGCAGCAGTGTCTTCTGTAACTTGACCACCAACACTACGATCCCCAAGCCGCTTGCCAAGCGTGGGAATTATGCCCCCCCCCCCCCCCCCCCCCCGCCTTCTCAAAGGGGAGGCCTTTGTTCAACAGTGGACGTCTTTCGGCTGATGATGATGTCGGATATCATGCATCTGCATAAAAGACCTATGTCGACTATATACTCCTGCACCCATGGTCCCACCTACCTCCAGCACGAGCCGGCACCGCAGCCCTATGTCCCGCACAGCTGCCAGCCTCGGCTTCACGCGCTCCTTCAGCGCCGCCACGGTGTCGTCCGCCTTCCACACGGTCTGGTCCAGGTTGTGGAGGTCGTCAGCCTTCAGCTCCCAGCTGTCCAGCGCTGTCCTCAGGTCCTGCAGCCTCCTGTAGGTGTCTGCCAAGCGGTAGTTCCGTTCTTGAACTGCTGTTGATTGGAGATGTGCCTGGAAGGAGTTGTTGGTGTTAAATGGTGCTATAGGCTTGCTTATAGAGAGCTGTTTGGGGAATAGATGAACTTAAAAAAAAATTAAATCGATATAAAATCGCGTTAGAATAAATTACAAGAAACAACATAGCATCACGCCTGTATTCCCCGAAGGGTTAGGCAGAGGTGGACATAATACGTTGTTGTTTATTTTTATTTATTTATTCTTAATGCACATAAAAAAAATGTACAAAGGCGGATTTAATGCCTAAGGCAGTACACCCACATTTTCGCCCATTATGTTTTAGGTCCCAGTGTAATAGGGGGCGAGTCTATTGCCATCAACCGCCTAGTTGATGGCAACAAATCCAGATTCGAAGCTGATACTGAGAATTACTTAATAGAAAAACCCAGGAACACTGCCCGACCCGGATTCGAACCCAGGACCTCTTACTCAGCAGCGCTTAGCGACCACTAGACCAAAGAGGCAATCTAATATGAAAAGAAGTATATATAGCACACGTACCGAGTCAAAGACATCACTAGCCCCCGTGACGTAATCGATCAGCTTTAAATCCTTGATCTGTCTTAACAGATGCCTCGCTTCTTTGATCGCTCTGTGGGCACTCGTGTGCTTCTCTCCTCGAGCGAACTCATCGAGGGTCTCCACCATCTCACTCACTCTCCTCCGAACCTTTAATACGTCTTCCAAGGCACTCATGCTCTCCAGACTCAAGTAATCTGCCTCTTTTTCCCTCCTAGAGGCTTCAGATTTTAAGGCATTCGCGTCAGTGAATATTCGATGTTCATCACTCTCTAGGCTACTCAGTAAATTTTCTAGATTTTTGGAATGTTCTAGATTATTTTTGAGGTGGTCCAGACTAGATTGTAGTGCGGTGGCGTTGTGGTGGTACTCTCGGACAGTTGCGAAGGGTTTGGGTATTCGCTTCAGTTCGGTGGGATCGGCGCGCCGGCGCATGTCTGACGTGAGCTCGGCGACTGAGTCGAGTAAGGTTTGTGTGCAGTTATCACACGCTGGAAAAGGAGGAATAGAAATAAATATACTGACTTTAACCGAATTCATATTAAACTAGCGGGCCCGGCAGACTCTGCCCGGAAAAGCAGCGCCATCTACCGGGTCCAATTGTGTTATAAAACCATCCAGGAAGCCGTCCCGGAAACTTCATCCAAATCGGTCTAGCCGTTTAGGAGGAGTTATAAATTATATGTTTCACTGCTGGGCAAAAGCCTCCCCTATATTTGTTTACAACTTTTCGACGTCATTTCCGGCTATAGGTATCCTCTTCACAACGGTGTCCAAATCTTTACATTATCATTTTATTGTATATAATAATTCATTGGTATATAATAGTAACAATATTGTGTAGCCTTACGCTTGCAGCCGGTCTCGTCCATGTAGGTCCGGGGCGCGCGGCACAGCTGGCAGCGCGCGCCGGCGGCGTGCTCCCGGCAGCGGCAGCGCCCGCGCGCGTCGCACGCCGCCGACAGCGCGCCGCCCGCTGCGCACGCGCACGCCACGCATGCGCCGTCCGCCGCGCGCCGCCAGCCTGCCGCGCACGACTCGCACTCGGGACCCGCGTAGCCTGTAGAGAGACGATCGTTATATATTTTTTGCTGTAACAAATGTACGTTTATGTTAAGTTCAGTCGAGCAGTACGGTGACCGACCGGGTTTACACAGGCAGTGCAGGCGCCCGGCCCGCAGCGCGCAGGCGGCGGCGTAGTTGCGCGCGCGCGAGGGGCAGGGGCAGGCCTGGCAGCCGCCCGGGAGGGAGGGGGAGCCGTGGTGACCCGCCGCGCACTCCGCGCAGCGCGGCCCGCCCGTGCCAGACGTGCAGTTCTAAAAAAAAAAATGCGTTACTCTGGATAGTAGTTTTTTCAGACTCGACTCGCTGCTGCTAGTGATTATCCGTTCGATGAAATAAATACAATCATATATCGTCGTAAGACTCATCATCACATCACATCAGCCTATTGCAGTCCACTGGTGGACGTAGGCCTCCCCCAGGATACGCCACAAGGCCCGCTCTCCCGTTTTCGCCACTCAGTCACTACCAATTACCTGGAATAAGAGGGCCGCTGGGAACTGGGGTCCGTTTTCTTTAGCTACTGCAGTATAGAACGATGCCTACACAGGGGAACGCTGCTGCCCATCACTCCGGAAATATCCCTTAGTCTCTTCTTACGACACCCACAGGAGGAAAGGAGTGGTCTATTTTAGGCCGGAAACCACATGACATTCGTCGTAAGACTAGGTATAAGCTATTTAATGTAAACTAATATACACACTTCCTTGACTCATCCCTCATCAGCAAGTCAAATATACTGTGTTTATCACACACAACGACTCAAAAATTCTTAACTTGACTTAATTGTCTCACCTCTTGGCTCCATCATCAGATATATCAATATACTAAATGGTTCATTTCAATATGACAATTAAAAATAAGATAAAATGACTTTCAAGATTTGAATAAACACGTTAAAATATAATTTACTATATATACCGGTTTTTACTCACATCAATATTCGGGAATGCCCGATTAGTTTACCGCCGAAAGTTCGGCTCGCAACCCTGTCGTGTCACCTGCTCATGAATAAGGGCTCCGTTAGAGTCCGAAACTAGTCGGGCATTCTCGAATATTGACGTGAGTAAAAACCGGTATACATAATAAATAATATGGATAAAACCATAGAGAAAATAATTCTCATTAGTCTATGATAAAACACTCACGAAAGTTATTAGGTTAAATTTAATGACCCAACAGACAAACCATGTGTATAGTTTTGTTGGACATTGTTGTACATCATAAGAAATACCCTGTACCTTTAATAACTAAAATAATATAATAAAAATAAATAAATAAAATCTCACCAAACAGTCCCCAGTATCGGGGTCGCACTCGGTAGCCCTCCCGTTGCAGTCGCAGGGCTGCGCCTCGCCCTCCAGGTGGATGACGATGGTGCCGGCCACCGCGGCCAGCTGCACGCGCGGCGCCGGCATCCAGAAGCCGGCGGCGGGCTGCTGGCACGAGCTGGCGGTGTAGCCGCGCGGGCAGGCGCACAGCTCCACGCCCAGCGCCGGCTCCGAGCGGCTGAGCCCGGGGATCGCCGTGTCCAGGGACACGTTCAGGAGCCTGGGGAACATTGAGGGTTATTCGTTGGAGTCTATATATATCAAGGATGTTTTATAGATAACCATAAGGTTATTATCATATAGGCTAAGAGCATTCACGTCAAATCTAGTCGCGTAGTTTCCAAAGTGTCGTTTCTCATAGAACTGACTCTTTAGAAACAACGCAGAACCGACACGGAACTCTAAATTCCATAGTTTCCTTTTTTCACCCCAAACGTAACATAGAGAACGACATTCGCCCATAATTCGAATAGTAGAGTTTCAATATGTTCCACTTACAAAGCGTGCACATGTTCGGTGTGCGTGGGCGCCCGGCTGGTGACCCGCACGAGCACCTTGTGCAGCGCGCGCAGGGCCAGCATGAGGGCCGGGCGGCTCGCGGCGCCGCGCCCGCGCACCGACCACAGCGACTCGTGCAGCCGCACGGCGTGGCTGCCGTTCACGCCCGGCTCGTGCTGCGGGGAAGAACGTACGGATATACTACCATGTACCATGTAGTCCGTAAGGATATGATGCTACTACTGTCAGTGGTGCGGAATGACTAAGGAAGAACACAGATAAAAAAAAATTGTGTATTTTAAAACATCACCCCACACCAGGAATTTATCCTGTATTGTGAGTGAGTGATGTCAATATCTGAGAGGCATTAAATATAATTCAAAAACACCTGATTTGAGCTAAATATCTGTCGATTACCTATTCAATGTCTGTGAACAGACGAAGGGCGTGTTTCGACATCTACTAGTAAAAGTATCAACTAGACTAACCGCTAATTAAAGTCACTTGTAACTACTTATACGATTTTACAATATCTGAGTGGCATTAATCAGGGGATAAACTGGCCTGTAACTAAGATACGATAGAAGATACTCGTAACTTTTACTTGCCGATTAGCGTTAATCAAGAAGTAACTATTCAAGACTTTACTTGTAGATGGTAAAACAGGCCCTTAAACTAAAACAATCTTAAAAAAAAGCAGCAACGATTTTCAACAAGAGACACTAACCTCAAAATACTCCAGCACGATGCTCTTAGTGTACAGCCTGACGAGCGGGAACCTGGCCAGCACCTCGGGGCTGAGCTCCGTGCCCCCCTCCTCCTCCACCCTGAACCGCAGGGACCCCCCGTATGACGTCACGCGGTCACCAACGAACCGCTTGTCCAGCTCCACGTATACCGGCACAGGCGGCCAGGGTAGCGTGATGGTCGCGTCTGGAGTGTGCGTGTGAATCGCTAACAATGAGTCTTGGTCCATCTAGAAGAATTATAGTTAGGTTAGGTTAGGTTATAGTAACGCCCAAAGGGTCAGTGAAGGGACGGACCTGTCGACCCTTCACTGAGCAGAGGCCCGCGGAGGCTGGGTTGGCTGATTATCGTGTCTGATAAAATTAGTAGAAATAGGTTACCTAACTAAAAGCTGAATTTCTGTCACAACAAAACAAAAATGAATACAAAACCAATTTTTTCTAAGAGGTTATTAAATGCACGTAATGGTAGCCACCACTCACAGTAGTGATAGCATCGTGGTGCGCCCTCTGCAGCGTGACGTGCAGCGGCGCGGCGGCGTGCAGCGCGGCGCGCGCCAGCTCGGCCTGCACGCAGCGCGACACGCGCCCGAAGCAGAAGCACGCCGTGCAGCCCGACGGGTTGGAGGCCGACAGACCAAACGTGCCTTCCAAGCAGCTGTCACACAGCTCGCCTACGACGTTCTCCTAGAATACGAAAAGGTATGATTTTATTTCAGTTTGATCTGTAACCTTTTTGGATAAAATTACAAGTGTCTTCGTCCAGCAGTGGGAAACTTGTGCTTTCTCAGTATATTCTCTTCTTATCGTATGGTTGATGAACAACCTGGTGTCAGAGTTTAAACGGCCTGTAGGCCTCTGACATGGCTTTACACACCGTTATAAATCTCTCAGGTTTGCCGGTTTCCTCACGAAGTTTTCCTTCGCCGTTAAAGGCCGTAGGCCGTCAACACACTCGGCTATCAGTGATCTCAGTATGAAAAGGAGATACTATGTGTCTCTTTACTCTTTGCTAGTTTTTCTGAGAGTCTTCGCATGCACTGGCCGGTGTGACACATGCCATCTATCTCTTACCTTACAAGGGCACCTGCCCCAGTCGTCACAGTCACACACGCCTCCCTCGCAGCCCCTGGTCCCGGGCGCGTGGCACTGGCAGGGGCGGCAGCGGGGCCCGTAGTGGCCGCGCGCGCACCGCCCGCACGCCGCGCCCTGCCAGCCCGCGCGGCATTTACACTGCCCGGTGTGAGGGTCGCACGTGTCTGGGTAGAGGGCAGAAGGTTTTTGTCAAACACTCTTAGTACCAATAATTATAAACTATACATTAAATTGCCCAAACTTCTTTGTATCGTATGGTTGATGAACAACCTGGTGTCAGAGTTTAAACCGCCTGTAGGCCCTGACATGGCTTTACACACCGTTGAAAAATCTCTCAGGTGTGCCGGTTTCCTCACGATGTTTTCCTTCACCATTTTAGCAAGTTATAACTAATTTATAGTGCGCACATGAATTCGAAAATACATTGGTGCGTGCCGGAGTTTTAACCAACGGTCATACCACTCGGCTATCACTGTGATTGCCCAATACTAGTAGGTCTGATCTACAGGCGCGTAAACATGGGTAACTAAAGTCAGGTCATTCCCACAACTGGCATCATTTCTACTCACTGGAGACAGCGCCCGCCCCACAGTTGCAGGGGCGGCAGGAGTTGCCCTCGGCCCAATAGCCGCGCGCGCACTGCCGGCACCCCGCGCCCATGGAGCCGCCCGGGCACACGCAGCGCCCGCTGTGCGGGGAGCACACCTTACCGTCCGTGCACACAGGACATGCTGGAACAGATGATAAGAGATGTGACGAATTTACAAGAGTTCATAGCGAAGAAGAGCAATTTTATATAACTATCAAATTCTGTGATATTGTTGAGAAAACACAATTAGATATCGGTAAGCTATACCCTCCATGTTGCAACTTACATATAGGTATTTTAAAGAACAACAGTAAAAAACAAAACCTCATTTATTTTTGCAAATGTTCATAATATACTACTTACGTAAACACCCCGCGGGTCCAAACCCGTAGTACCCTGGTAGGCATGTATCGCAATGGGCGCCCCCGACGCCGTCTGCGCAGGCGCACGCGCCTGTCTCCGGGTCACACGCGGATGCGCCTGTTCCACACGCGCAGCGCCGGCAGCCACCCAGCTGTAGGCCCCAGTAGCCTTCCTACGAAAACATGATCATGACTTGAGGTTTATAGATATGTTTAATGTTGCTGATGAAAAGTAAGGAAATGTTTATTGTAAATAAATAATTTATTCAACGATTCATAGGACAAAATACGACACTAAAAATATTGAAATAGTCAAGAATAGGTTCATGATTTCAATCCGTCTCCGTTCGCATGCTGTCAATGTTTTGAACCCAAATCCAAAGTTAACGATAATGTAGTTTGATGAATGTTCTGTTGAACAAACATCTTGTGAGCTCTTAACCGGGATTCTTTGAGAGCGACATTCATCGTAACCTAATTTCCTCGATATGTAATCTAAAATTAATCGCATCTCGAAATCGTGTGGGTTGTTTGTACCAATCAATCAATTTAATGTCCTGGCGCTCTGCCAACGTGGTAGCATTTATATAAAGAACAGCGTATACTAACATAGGGTTATGGTAGCAAAAATGTCCTCATGACCCACCCTGACCGAATTGTGGAGCGGTGACCAACCTTAACTGAGACTAGCCAACTTCGTAGAATATATAACGGTGATGTGTGTACAAAAATACAAGTGTACAGTAAACTTCTATATGTGACAATATCAGACAGAAATCAGGGGTAAGACTAGAGGGATTAAGGTAACCACGGCATGGCTCATCCATGTCATCTGATCTTTCAATGTGTGAAGAACAGCTGTTAATATATCTAGTTTATTTAATTTTTCGAAAATACGCAATTTTTGGATACCATATTTATTGAAAACTAGCGGCCCGCTCCGGCTTCGCACGGGTATAAAATATATATTATAAGTATTACTCCACTATTTAATGGATGTTATTATACATATAAACCTTCCTCTTTAATCACTCTGTCTATTAAAAAAACCACATCAAAATCCGTTGCGTAGTTTTAAAGATTTAAGCATACATAGGGATATAGGGACAGAGAAAGCGACTTTGTTTTATACTATGTAGTGATAATGAGGAATGCATAAAGCAGAAGACTGGGCTCTGCTCCTTACCTTGAGGGAGGCCTATATCCAGCAGTGGACTGCAACGGGCTGATGATGATGATGTATAGGCATAACAGCATACTTTCGCCTTCTGCCTTAACCTTCCGAGCGCTTATTAAGCGTGATGATTTACATTATATAGCTACCAAACTATTTCTAATCTTTTTCATTGAACCTATCACAATGGTTGAAGCCATCGGCGTTCTTTCAAAGCGTCGGATTCACGCACAAGAATGTGGCCGATACCATCGTGAACGCGCGTCGTACGCAAGTTAAACGCGCATTATTCCCAGAAGGGAACAGACGGGGGTTTTTGGCTATCATCCTGATAGAAGTAGTGTAGTTTTCCCCTTACTGATTCCCATCACGTTCATCATAGATACTTTGTTGTCGGTTTAGGGTAAACCTGGCATTGACCTGGCATTTCTCCAGAACACCTCTAATGTACGCAGAATTTGTACGTTAAGGTATTTTACTTTCAACTATCACCATTTAACACTTGACAAGTTTTTTTTTTTCTTACCTGTTCTTTGGCATTGGTTTTTCTCTTCTTTTACATTCCGAAAGCATATTTACACTAGTATAGGTACTGATAGCCTAGTGGTATGCCCGTTTGACTGCCAAGTCAGAGGTCGCAAGTTCAAGCCAGGCTCGCACCAATGTCTTTTCGAATTCATGTGCGTATTATAAATTAGACAGTTGCTAAAAACGGTGAAGGAAAACATCGTGAGGAAACCGGCACACCTGAGAAATTTTAACGGTGTCTAAAGCCATGTCAGAGGCCTACAGGCGGTTTAAACTCTGACGCCAGGTTGTTCATCAACCATACGATAAGAAGAAGAAGACTAGTATGGGTAACTGGTGGATGCAAATTGGCAAGTTGTAGTTTATTGTGGTGTTATATGGGGGAGGCCTTTGTTCAACAGTGGACGTCTTTCGGCAGATGATAATGATGTGTCCGACTAGTCGGTAAAGCTGACTATTCGGCACTATTTGTAGTCAGCGACTGTTTTTATAATTTTTTTCAGTTTTAACTCCTTTTTCAGATTTCAATTAGTTCCAACGTAGTTGTTAAAGTAGTAAACATCCCTATTACCGATAGGACCCGGACGTAACCGAAAGCAACGATCGGAATTGTCGACTACTCGGCTAATCGGCTGAACCCATAGTTGGCTTATCTATAATTTACGCCTTTCCGGCTCTTTTAATATGCATATTTGTGCTTTATACGACACAAAAATTTACTATTTTCTTTCTTTCGATTTTTCTACACTGATCTTGATTTTGTCACAGTCACAATGTAGGATGATATGTGCGGTGTTCCTTATCTAAAATGAACGACGCTGGGTATTAGTATTAATGATAATAACTTAGAATTAGCCTGATGAACCCAGGATTAGCTTTGATCAAGCAAATGTTATTTAGATTCATATCTAATTCTGAGAACTGCCTGTCTGCCTCATTGGTCAAGTGGTTGCTGACCGCGACTACTGAGCATGAGATCCTGGGACCGAATCCGTTGGTCCTGCGCCTGATCTCTCTCCGGTCGTGTCGGTCTACCGTCCCATCGGACTATGAGAGTGAGGGAATAGGGATCGCTCTTGTTTGCGCGCATACTTGTGCACTATAATATCTCCTGCTTAGTTGGCTAGTCACACAGACAAGCCGCCGTGACCGAAATTCGGTCATGAGCATATAATTATTACTTCTGCTACACCATCAAGTGAACACCGCAATCGTATCCAAAACGAAAGTTGTCACAACAGGCAAAATAATCCTATAAAATCGGTATTTAAGGCAATGCACTTAAATAACTAATTTATACGACCCTCATTGCATATTATCTGACATTTAAAGCTTATTAAATCGGACTTTCTATCCAATATTACGACTTAAATGCTATTAAAACGATTATGATTTGAATTTAACCACTGAGAATGTCATTTTGTATGAATTAGCAAATAAATTGGCGATTAAATCGTGTCTGCAATCGATGTTTGTGTCGCAAATGTAATATTAAAGTGATTTCTGGCGTGTTTGAGTCAAAACAATACTTTTGAACCATTAATTCAGCTTAGATACGTGTATTATGCATCCTTATTTCCTTACTTTAATCAGTCTTTATCACACTAATATTATATAATGACTTTTCGAATTCATGTGCATTGTGCGTAGGTACTATAAACTAGTTATCTGTTGCTAAAAACGGCGAAGGATAACATCGTGAGGAAACCGGCACACAAGTCAAATATTCACGAGCATTGCGGTTTAGAGGTAGTCTCGTAAACTTTACTAGTGTGAACAGTCGTAACGCACCCAGAGTCAACCCAGTTCGATCACCATTTCAAAGACATTTGCACGCCTAACAACTGTCGTTGACAATCCTTGCTTATTATATTCTCAAGATATTTGCCAGCAGTGGTCCGCATTCGCGAATACTTGGCAACACCGAATGACATTTAATTGGGAGACCGCGGTCCATTCCGATACGAACGACACCAATTATTGGTATTATGACCGCCAGGGACGGATTTGGGGCCAAATTTTTGAGATTTAATGAGTGTTGTGTTTTGTATGTTTCACTTGTTGGCATTTACTGTTTATGTACATAAGTTTATTACTTTCTACAATACATATACCTATACCTACTTGGTAGGTTAAGATTATTGGAGCAGCATGGGCCACACAGTGAGAAGGCTTACGTCAAGTCTTTTGAGATTTACAGGGCACGTTTTCCAAACATGGACTGCAACTTAGAAATTACTGATAAAGAACCTTAAAAAAGCTATCTGGTTGGCCTAGGAATCAAACCAAATACGTCACTAATTTACCATAATAACTTTCATTTCGTTTCATTTCATTTATTCTCAATGCACATAAATAAAAATAAATGTATTTTCGTGAGTGTTATCCGGGAATGCCCGACTTTGTTTTAAATTCAAACAAGTCGGGCATTACCGAATTCACGTGAGTAATACCTACAGTAAATAATAATAAAAAAAGATCCCGACGAATTGAGAACCTCCTCCTTTTTTTTGAAGTCGGTTAAAAATATGTCACGTTCGATTTCGTCATTACAGAAAAAATGGACCAGTCGAAATCATAAGTTACTTTAGATAATGTCCGTCTAACCGAATTTCGGTCACGGCGGCCTGTCTCAGCTGAGACTAGGCATCTGCGCAGGAGATATTATAGTGCACAAGTATGCGCGCAAACACAGGTGCACTCCCTATTCCCTCACTCTCATAATCCGATGGGACGGTAGACCGACACGACCGGAGAGAGATCAGGCGCAGGACCAACGGCTTAACGTGCCTTCCGAAGCACGGTGGGGTCTCGACATGTGAAAACGGTTATCCATCACAAGACTGACCGCGGTGAGCACGGCTTAACCTAGCAGATCGACTGATCTGCGGGGTAGCCACATAGCTACGAGCCCCACAAACTTTAGATACCAACTAATCAAACGTAAAAGTTCTTGCAAATAATAAATCTAAATCAGCTGGCTAGTTCGTCCCTGTACTACATTTCACAGTGACAACATTTTGCTTTAAATTCTGTTGAGTTTATCTTGCTTTGATGTTGGTAACGTTATTCTACTGAGATAAATGTTGTGGATGATTCATAAATCACTTAGCAATACGTATTATGGGGTAACCTGAGTAAAGTTGCACTGTTTTATGACTTAGCTCTTTCAAATTAGCAGGTTTTGACATAAGTATGAACAAAACTGCTTCGTTGGTCTACTGAACGCAAGAGTCCTGAGTTTAATTCCTGGGTCGGAAATAATGTTGATGGTTTTAATGTGCCTAATTCTGTGTCAGCAGGTAGTCTGGATTTATCCCCTATTATTAAAGACTACAACAACAAAAAATTGGATATAGGAGAATGAGCGATTTGTCCCCAGGCTCGAAATACTTGGTATTCAAAATATATGGGCTGTAGTGGGGCTCGTAGCTATCCGGCTACCCGGCAAATCAGTCGATCTGCGAGGTTAAGCCGTGCTCGCCGCGGTCAGTCTTGTGATGGGTGACCGTTTTCACATGTCGAGACCCCACCGTGCTTCGGAAGGCACGTAAAGCTGTTGGTCCTGCGGCTTATCTCTCTTTGGTCGTGTCAGTCTACCGTCCCATCGGATTATGAGAGTGAGGGAATAGGGAGTGCACCTGTGTCTGCGCGCATACTTGTGCACTATAATATCTCCCGTGCAGATGGCTAGTCTCAGCTGAGACAGGCCGCCGTGACCGAAATTCGGTCAGGAGGACATTATTATTTATATGGGCTGTATCAAGTTGTGACATAAATCATTTTAAAGGTCTTAATAAAATATTGAACACGACTGTTTAAACTCTGAATAAATGCTTTGTCTTATAGACATTGTTAATAATCCCTCTCTGTGTCTTCAAACAGTTGGAGCATAAATTCCGCTCGGCTTCCCCTGATCCCGTTATGAATGCTTGAAATGTCACGCCGACATTTCCTGCTAATGTTCTTTGAATATCAATGGAAAGTGCGAATAGCTGCCTACAACACATCGGAAATTCCCGTAAATGTTTAATGTTCGAATTGACAGCCGGATTGGCGCTAGGGGTTGTGGGTTCGATTCCCGCACGGGACAAAAATTTGTGCGATCCGCAGATGTTTGTCCCGAGTCTGGGTGTTAGTGTATGTGATGTTTCATGTTTGTGAAACACATCCACGATACAGGAGAAATTCCTAGTGTGGGGCGTCGTTTTAAAGAAAAAAAAAAAAGAATGCTAACGTTGCTATGACTATAATGTCACATTTTGACATTTAAGGCTTGAATCCTGATTGAAATATTGCGCTGTTACATTTCTAGATGATTTTTTGGAATTTAGCCGTAACCTTATATGCTTAAAATGAGGAGAAATCAGTTACTGTGGAAGATCAGTGTGACAGTGGACTCACACCTCCTTCCTGGTGTCAAAGTTTAAACTGCCTTTAGGCCTCTGGCTTGACTTTACACACCGTTGAAAAATCTCTCAGGTGTGCTGGTTTCCTCACTTTGTTTCCTTCACCATTTTTAGCAACTGATAATTAGTTATCAGTTACTAAAAACGGTGAAGGAAAGACATTGGTGGATTTGGAATGGAATTCCGTTGCCCATGAAATTCCGTTGTTAATTCAATTAACAGGATTATTTTAATCAATGATTAAATATTGCAGATTTTTTTAAGTGTGGAGGATGGAGATACATTTGCTAGTCTCTCACTTTTTAAAATTCTTCTTATCGTATGGTTGATGAACAACCTGGTGTCTGAGTTCAAACCGCCTGTAGGCCTCTGTCATGGCTTTACACACCGTTGAAAAATCTCTCAGGTGTGCTGGTTTCCTCACTTTGTTTCCTTAACCATTTTTAGCAACTGATAATTAGTTATCAGTTACTAAAAACGGTGAAGGAAAGACATTGGTGCGTGCCGGGGTTTTGAACTTGCGACCATTGACGTGGCAGTCCAACGGTCATGCCACTCGGCTATCAGTGTCTGACTGAACTCTCTTGAATCACAGTTTACAATATTGATCACCATTTTAACCATTAAACATTGCTAATCTCCTCTTCTCTGCGTTAAATTACACCATTGTTAAATCAATGTAAGTAAGCTTTCCTTACCTCACAGGTGTCACAAGCCCTGCCCGTAACGTGTTGCTTGCAACGACACTGTCCCGTCCGTATGTCGCACACGTTGCTCTCCGCGCCGATCGACGAACAGTTGCAACCTGTAACAATGAAAACAAAACCATTAACTAAATTAAAATGATAATGAACAATGCAAATATTACCTCTTTGTGCAAGTTTTATATCGAAAAAATAAAAAAAATAAACAAAAAAGATCCCGACGAATTGAGAGCTTCCTTCTTTTTTTTGAAGTCGGTTAATAGGCTATTTTTTAAATAACAAGTTTCTAAAGTGTTTTGAAAAACCCTTTATAATACACAATAGGGAATATGCATGTGATTCAAATATGAGCCAAATATTTGTTTTATGTAATCTCTTTTGCTTACGAGTTATGCCTATATCAATATTTTTTTATATAATTTTTAGGTAAGGAATCGTATGAAAAAATAAAAAAAAACATGTAATTCCCTATTCGCCTGATGGTAAGCTATAATGTAGCCTACGATGGAATTCCGATGCCCATGAAATGCCGTTGTTAATTCAATTAACAGGATTATTTTAATCAATGATAAAATATTGCAGATTTTTTTAAGTGTGGAGGATATAGATACGTTTGCTAGTCTCTCACTTTTTAAAATTCTTCTTATCGTATGGTTGATGAACAACCTGGTGTCTGAGTTTAAACCGCCTGTAGGCCTCTGTCATGGCTTTACACATCGTTGAAAAATCTCTCAGGTGCGCCGGTTTCCTCTCGATGTTTTCCTTCACCGTTTTAGAAACTGATAACCAATTTATAGTACGCACATGAATTCGAAAAGACATTGCTGCGTGCCGGGGTTTGAACTTGCTTTATTTAAATGAAAACAGGTGTGGTAAAAATACGTTGACCATCACGTATCTTATACTTAAACATCCACCCACGCGCGCTCCAAATTGATATAATCTACATCAATTTGCTAATGCACTCAAACCGTTTGGTTCTATCATCATATTAGTCAAGTTATCAGAGTATTACAAGATAAAACAACAGTGTAGCTAGCCGCTAATGCTTCACGCTATATAGACGCTTCTAACTAAGTAGGTGTCGCCTGCGGTTCTGCCTGTGTAGTGGACACATGCGCAGGCGCAGCGGTTAGGCGGTTGGCTTTGCTGGGTGTTGAAAGGATAATTATAGTTTGTATAGTCGAGTTGTTAATTGATGTGTTGACTTTAAAAAAAAAGTTGTAGATACGAGTGTCTTCTATGTAGGTTTTTTTTTGTGTTAATCTATTTATATAAAGAATCAAATTTTTCATCGCCCTTCTACACTTCTAGCGCCTACTTTGTATCTATAATTATAGAGAGATCTTGCATTCCCGGTTAATGGCAATAGGCTCGCCCCCTATTACATAGGGACCTAAAAACATAACTGGCGAAATGTGGGAGTACTATATGTGCACCTCTGCCTACCCCTTTGGGGAATACAGGCGTGATGTTATGTTATGTTTTATCTTGCATTCAAATCCCTTACCATAACTTCTGCTCGTACAAAAGCTCTGATATTTAAAACATATTAAATGACAAGGTAATTTAACACATTTTCGTCCACAACCCTTAGCACACAGAAGCTACTGTACTCATCAAGTCATATAAAATCAGCTCCAAACATCTTCCATTTATAAATCGGCACAAAGAAACAGACAACATGATCAACATCACAATCTCTAGTATGCACAATCTGACAACACAATATAAATATACTGACAACCTTTGACAACCAATTTATATTAGCAAGCTTGTGAGATAACAGCGGCGTGTCACAAAGTGGTCAGCAGTGAGGCAGCACTAAAAGCTTCGATACTGTGGCTCTTAGTAAACAATGTCATTAAGATAACAATTAATAAGTATCTTAGATAAATGCTTGTAAGATCAGGGCGGTTTATCTTATGTTGTGGTGTGAAGAGCTTGTTGAGTTGTTGCGGCTAAACTTTGGATGGGTGAGCGTATTTTTATCTACGTACTAGAGGTAGCACCCGCCTTAAAAAGGACCATAGCTTGTATCGTTATAAATTATACTCTGTGTTATTCTGATCTTATAGTATGGTTGACCCGTACAACGCCACCCCCGTCCTAATAATACCAAAACACATACGAGAATTACCTTTACACCAATCCAAAATTAAATTAAAAAATTCCTTATCAATAGCTGCTTCTACACCATAAATAAATTTCTAACAATGAACCATAATTGACAAATTACTATAAAATAAACAATATTTTTAAGCTTTTAAATTAGTTATTAAATACATAAATAGTATTATGTAGTAAAATAAATAGTGTTGTTTTTGCTGTTAAACATTGTATATATCTGTTATTTACATTAATAACTATTGGAATATTTATGTTATAGTTATAGGTATAGTTTTAATGTTTACCTTGTATTTGCATGCCGAAAAAAGTAGGCGAAATATGTGAAACTACTATTATATTATCTCCATCTGTAAACACCATTATTTCGAGCAAATAAATGATTCTTATTCTTATTCTTCTAGCCACCGTATCGTACTGAACCTTCGTTTCAGAGCACTGCAGGCGCTACCCGTACGGGCTCCCGGACAGCTGTGAAACCAGTCTGAAAGAAGTAATCTTTGGAGTTTCTTGCACTGACATTTTTCGAACAGTGCAAGTAGCATCTTGAAGTTTCATAAGCGCATGTAATTGGATTATACCTATGTAATTAAAACAACATGAAGTTGAAGAATAAACACTTCTCACTTTTGCCATAAGGGTATATACAGGCGTGTTGTCAGTATATTATAAGGGCGAAAGGTTGTAAGTGTGTTTGTATGTTTGTTACCTCTTCACGCTCAAACGGCTGGACCAATTTTGCTAAAATTTGGTATGGAGGTAGCTGACACCCTCGATTAACACATGCTTTTTATCGCGTAAAAATGCAGCGGTTAACATCGCGGGGCACAGCTTGTAAGTACATAAAGCTGACTTCACAGAAATTCGAGACAGCAACGAGCATTAGATTGTTATTGTATAGCAACATAACAATGGATGGATCAAAATACTAGCTAACGTTTGCAATTATGATTCAACGAAAAAGTGTTGCGATTTTCAATTGTATCCTTTTTGAAATAAGTATCAAATTCCTTTGTAAAGGTTTGAGGTTCTGTTCCCACGTTTTTCAAAGTTATTAAGTCATAACGATTTATGTTTTGATTGCAATAGTTATTTCATATATAGTCGACTAAATAATGTGACCTGTAGGTACCTATAATTACTATCACCCCTTTTTTCCCCAAAGAGATAGGCAGAACTGACACTTATTTTCAGCAAGATGAGTTTTAGGGCCTGTTTCACCATCTACAAGTAAAGTGTTGAATAGATACTTCTTGATTAACGCTAATCGGCAAGTAAAAGTTACGAGTATCTTCTATCGTATCTTAGTTACAGGCCAGTTTATCCACTGATTAATGTTACTCAGATATTGTGAAATTCGTATGAGTAGTTACAGGTGACTTTAAGTGGCGGTTAGTTTACTTGATTCTTTACTTGTAGATGGCGAAACAAGTCCTAACGCTATCGGTAGTGGGAAACATGATAGCCAGGAAATTTTTTAAAGCGAAAATACACACCAAGGTTCACCTTTTCAGAACGTACTGTCAAAGTTTCTACACGTGCCAACTCTGGACTGAATATACAAAAAGGTCCCTGGATGGTATCCGTGTTCAGTACAACAACGTATACAGACACCTCATGGGGTTAGAGCGACACTGTAGCGCCTCCGGAATGTTTGCGGAGGCGCGGCTGAACACATTCAATGCCATACAGAGAAGCTGGATTGCATCTTTCATGTCCAGGGTTGGTAAGTGTGGTAACAGTATTATCAAAGAATTAGTGGCTAGATTGCACACCACTAAAATGTACAAGCGCTGGCTAGAAATAGCGGCATAAAAAAAAAAAAATGTCTTGCCTGTTAGTAATTAAGAGTTCCTATTAATTTTCTTATTATTTTTTTTTTGTATTTGATTTCTGTTATTATTTTTCATTCTAACTAATAAGATTCGTTTTTTTTTTCCTGTAACTATATGGACTATGTGTCTGCAATAAAGAACTATTATTATTATTATTATTATTATTATAGCTAGTTTAAGAAAGCCCCTTGTAATGTTTTGACCATATTACTATTATATTATTACGTATTTCCAAGAAAAAAGTCTGAAACATGATCAGCATTGAAGTCAAACCTAAGACCCCGCGTTGAGCAGTTTGTTTTCAAATCACAATTTTTAATTAAAATTTATAATAATATTTCCATAAATAAAAACATAAAGTATCAAATGAAATCAATTAATTGTAAAACTACAGTATAATTAACAGTATCGTTGGTCATCTCGTAAAGTAAAGGAAACGCAATAATGCTAACATTGAGAACTTAATTTAGGAGCCAATCAAGCCTACGATAACAACGAGAATTAATTACAAATGTAATATATTCATATTGGCTGATAGAAAACTTAATTAAATACATTTTTTTTTTTTTTTTTTAATTGGCTACTTGTAGGCTGCGTTAATTTGTAGTTCTTCCCACGGTACTTATGTATGTTATAATCAATTGCTCTGTTTTGACAACCCGAATGGTGCAGTGGCTAAGCGATTCATAGCGCAGTCGAACCGGTTCGATTCTCGCACGGGACAAAATGTTTGCGATCCGCAGATATTTGTCCCGAATCTGGGTGTTTGTGTATGTGATATTACATGCTTGTGAAACGCACCCATAACAGGACAAATTCCTAGCGGGGCGACGTTTTTTTATAAGAAAAAATTACGTACGTAAACATCTAAAATTTAAGGGCCATTGCGATCAGAATTAGGTTAGGAATCTCACTAAGTATGTTGCACTTAGTACAAGGTAAGACAGAATTGCCTTCGTGATAGTGTAGTGATATTATGTCTTATTGCTTGAATGTTATTGTAACTTGTAGTTTGTGTGTAATATAATATATCATCATCATCAGCCGGAAGATGTCCACTGTTAGACAAAGGCCTCCCCCTTAAATAGGGGGGGGGGGTTGCCATAATCCCTACGCTTGGCAAGCGGCGGTGGTCAAGTTACAGAAGACGCTGCTGCCCATCTTCTGGTTTTTTCCCTTAGTCGCCTCTTACGACACCCACGGGAGGAAAGGGGGTGGTCAATTCTAGGCCGGATACCACACGGCATATAATATGTGTTGTGGAGGAAGGGATGTAGAGTTCCTCCAACGAAAAGGAAGATCTTCCAACCAGGCGGTGGTATGCCTGGTGGGCCGCGGCGCCCCACTTCTCAACTCGGGGCGGCTGTATATATAGCTAGCGCGTGTGATTACTTCGCTAGCGCGATGCAGGAATGTCATCATAATTCGTCCTTCGAAGGGTAGATGTCGTTACAGTGTATTTTTGATATAAAACTCTCACTTAAATTGTACCTACTCAAATATTTGTGCGCCGGGAACGGCAGAATATTATGGATCAAAATTTTTGTCACATCTTAACTGTACCATATTCTTACAAAATGTTAGCTTATCTTATCTTCGCATTTATAGTAAGAAATGGTGGAAACAGGATTAAATCCTTTATGCCACCACACTATTATCAAGCTAGTAGTTACGTTACAAGAATTAGCAATAACTAGAAATTAATTAACAATACTTGTTCACAGCTATCGTAAATAAAACTAATCTTGTTAGCGATCTACTAATTTGTATAAATCTAGGAGAAAATCGCATTTACATACCTTGGTGCTTGAATTATTATTACGACAGACAGGCTCTGGGACACAGAGCTGTTATTATCAAGGTTAATTTTATGGAGCACTAGCTGCACCCAGCGGTCTTACCCGCGAAATTTGTTCGGGATAAAAAGTAGCCTATGTGTCTATCCAGGGTGTCAGCTACCTCCATACCAAATTTTAGTAAAATCGGTCAAGCCGTTTGAGCGTGAAGAGGTAACATACAAACACACAAACTTTCCTTTATAATATTGTGTGACTAGCTGTGCCCCCGACTCCGTCCGCATGGACATTCGGAAACAACAAAATTATTTTAAAATTGTTTTTAATATATTATCTAAGTTTGAGCGGATTCTATTTAGAAGTTTTTACGCCATGCCATACTGTTTTAATACATGCATGTAAAGATTCAAATGAAACAAACACTAAATGTTACGAGAAACTTGACACAATACATCAGTGAAAAGCGCATTCAAATCGGTTCAGTCATTTCTGAGATTAGCGCGTTCAAACGCACAGACAAACCGATAAAAGACAAAAAATTTAAAAACTATATTTTTGGCTTCGGTAACATAAATACAGAGTGTATTATATGTATAGATTACAGACATCTGTCAATATAGGTCTGTGATAACACACGTAACATCACGCCTGTATTCCCCGAAGGGATAGTCAGAGATGTGTAGTATACATTTACTTATTTCGCCAGTTATGTTGTAAGTCCCAATGTAATAGGGGGCGAGCCTATTGCCATTAACCGGGCACAAATCCGAACTCCGTGCTGCTACTGAATAACGAAATAATAATGAACCAATACTAAACCTCGTCGCCTCGTTTGTTCAGTGGTCGCTAAGCGCGACTGCTGAGCAAGAGGTCCTGGGTTCAAATCCCGGGTCGGGCAAAGTGTTACTGAGTTTTCCATTAGGTAATTCTCAGTAGCAGCACGGAGTCTGGATTTGCCCGGTTGATGGCAATAGGCTCGCCCCCTATTACATTGGGACTTACAACATAACTGGCAAAATGTGGGTGTACTATATGTTCACCTCTGCCTACTCCTTCGGGGAATACAGGCGTGATGTTATGTTAAACTGGTTACAACTGACTGATTTTGCCTGCATATGTGGCTTCCTTGGCATAGGTACTGCCAATTGAGCTGCCAATCAACCATAATTTGATATTTAATATTATTTTACTAATTATATTATACCTTTTGACCGTCATGTATTTTACTCGAATTGTAAATGAGAGAATAACCGATCTATATTAATATTTTTATTTGACTTAAATGCTACTCGTATTCTCATTTCAGGTATATTGTGTAGCTCATTATTCTCTCATACTTGAAATGATTGTTAAACATACCTAAACATATTTTTAAAAGAGTAACTATGTAGTTTCTTGCCGGTTCTTCTCCATAGAAACGACTTTTTGGAACCGTGCAACTAGTTTGACGTTTTGTAAGTGCTCTTTTGTAGCCTATATGAAGTAAAAGCATTATGACTATGACTCTGCTAATTACTAACACAAACGAAAGTAAATACCAGCTACATCGCTAACTAGCAGCTCGCGGCTTCTCTTGGCATTTGAGTTTCATCATTAAGGGCCCTGAGTACACTATTTAGTAATACCTAAAACAATACGTAGTAACATGCATCTACTAATTATTGAAGTGTTAGTCAGAGTTCATAAAAGGACCCTTCCTACTTCTCCTTGTTATTGTGTCGATGGTTTCTTTATAACGTTTGATTAGCCCTATATATAGCCAGACTAATTGCTGTTTCGTTAGCCTGCAGTCGGTCTTCCAGTGTGGGCAGGGCAGCCAGTGCAAAAAAGGGTAGATAAAATAACATCTTGATGAACTATTTAATGATAAGAATATAAATCTTGGAAATAAATATTAGAACAATTTACATTATATACACACACGATTGTTTTTATACTACCTATTATATAATTAAAACTAAAAATATATACAAACAAAAAACATCAAAAAATTATGCATCAAAATATTCCTCCTCATCACTGTCGACTGCAGTACCCAAAAGGCTGGCGGCATTGCCACGTTGAATAGCAATGCTAAATCTTTGGCCGAAAAACAAACCAGCCCTTTGGTCACAAGAATATATATATCTTTTAACATTCCAATCCATTTATTTCAACGATTCTTTGTACATAATTATTCAAATAAATACTGCCTACGTTAAAAAGAAATATATATATATAATAATGTAATATATGTAATTGAATAATTATGTCCAAAGAATAATTAAATTAAATTACGACAATTAACGCGAACTCATGTTTTTAATTTAGGCTTGACGTTAATTATCATTTTAATAATCACGCAATGCGATAGTTTAAAAGTTAATCATAATATGAAATCACCAACCCGCAGTGAGCAAGTTACAGTTAGCACTGATAGCCGAGTGGTATGACCGTTGGACAGTCAAAGATCGCAAGTTCAAACCCGGTACGCACCAATGTGTTTTCGAATTTATGTGCGTACTATAAATTAGGTGAAGGAAAACATTGTGAGGAGCCGGTCTCCTCACAATGTTTTCCTTCACCGTTTTACACCTACACCTGAGAGATTTTTCAACGGTGTGTAAAGCCATGTCAGAGGTCTACAGGCGGTTTAAACTCTGACACCAGGTTGTTCATCAACCATACGATAAGAAGAAGTGAGCAAGCTGCTCACTTGAGCAGCATTTCTTATTCTATCTCTCTATATAAGAAGAGGACTTCCCTACAGTGGGATATTTACCGGCTGGTGTTTTTAAAGCCAGTAAAAAAAATTGTATTCTCCAGACTTCGTTTACTTGCAAGCCCGGTCAAAATACCTCACGAACAACACTAATAATAACAATTAGAGCTGGTATCGTTAACACTTGTAATAGCAGCCGCAGCGCTCCGTGAATTCATCGTTAGTGTGATTGTCTTGCAATCAGTGCGTTTTAATGACCAATGGTAGACGTGGGCATAACATATTACTTCATAGATCGTTACACAGATACCTCGCTATATGACATGCCTTTGACGATCCAATTGGCGCAGTGGCTAAGCGATTGGATTGCTGCGCTATCGGTCACGGGTTCGATTCCCGCACGGGACAAACATTTGTGCAATCCGTAGATGTTTGGCCCGAGTCTGGGTATTTGTGTATGTGATATTTCATGTTTGTGAAACGCACCTATGATACTGGAGAAATATCTAGTGTGGGGCGTGTGTGTGTTTAAAGAAAAAAAAAAGATCCCGACGAATTGAGAACCTCCTTCTTTTTTTGCAGTCGGTTAAAAAGGGAGGCCTATACCCAGCAGTGGGTAATACCCAGTGCCGGATTATCCATTAGGTAGTATAGGCCTAGGGGCCCCGCATCGGCAGGGGCCCCGCGCAACCCTGTTGAAACGCGGTCAGGAGGACATTATTGATAATATTCATCTCTAAAGACCTGTTTCACCATCAACAACTAAAGTGTTGAAAACTTACTTCTTGATAAACGCTAATCGGCAAGTAAAAGTTACGAGTATCTTCTATAGTATCTTAGTTACAGGCCAGTTTATCCCCTGATTAATACTACTCAGATATTGTGAAATTCGTATGAGTAGTTATGTGTGACTTTAAGTGGTAGTTAGTCTACTTGTCACTGTACTTGTAGATGAAACAGGCCCTAAGTCCAAGTAAAAATAAACTTTAGTTTTACCTGACTTCTATGTACTTTCATTATTTTATGACACAACTGACAACTGACCAGAGAAAGGCAAGGCTTGCCCCCTGTTAAATTCAACTTACATTGCTCGCGAAAATAGCAGTGTTATAGATAATAGAACGAGATCTAGTTTGAATGTAGCTTGTTTTTATAGCAGCTATAAATGTTACAGTGATTTAACTTACGTTTATCGTAATTGTTTCAGTAAAGTAACTGTTATAGCTGTGTTTGTGCTTTTATTAGCGCTATTAATGTTCCAGCTCTGTTTATGGAGAGAGAGTGATATTATCACTTGGCTCCACTCTTAGATACCATCATTCTCCCCGTCCCTAGCACTAGTTCCGCCGCCCCGGAGCCTGAAGTAGTCTATAAAATTCGTCCCTAAATAATCTGTTTGTGATCCAGCTGTCCCTTTTCATGATAGTCAGCGATGTGCAAAGTCGAGGTTCGATCCCGCAGGGGGCGTCCTTCCTCACATTCGCTTAATGTTTTAATATTAATAGCCTTGGTTGGAGGTTCTTGGGTCCCGCCAGAAAGTCCTGTAAAGCAGATAAAGCCTCGCTGAGGCTGCCGGCGGCTGACCATATTACAAAAAAAAAGGTACTATAATCACTTCAGTCCATTGTTGGATATTTGCCCCCTTACCATGATCAACGAGACGTGGCTACGTACAGTGTAGTGCGGTGGCAGCAACGCGCGGAACAACGGAAAATATCCTGCTTTAGACTCCTAAAGCAGGACATTTTAGTTAATGTTAACATTCTATAGATCACTTGATATTTACGTGCGATTTTGCTCTTGGTTTATATAACTTCTGTAATATAATCCAAATTTTGACAGACAGATTGTGCTGCTGGGTAGTTTGTTGCGAATTTCTTGTACCCAGCTATAGCACTAGGAAGCGGTGACAGGCGGGCGTTTTGGGGGCTGTCATGATGTAATTTGACGTGCGAAAAGTACTTTTTAAGTCTATTTTGACCATGTATTTGTACCATGCATTGTACCATGTGAGTACAAGGTAAGGGGGTTTCATTTACCAAAAGCTTTAACACAGCTCCAATATAATACAATGGGCTTCAGAGAGTTTGGAACGCTGTAATCGTCTTTCAGATGGTCTTATTGCCACTTTATAACGGGAAAAAAATAACATCTTAATTGTAAATGATTATTCTGATCTAATCAAATCTCTCTTAACTCAATTGATGATTCAATTAGCGCAGCAGCTAAGTGCTTGGCATTTTGCTTAAAGGTCACGAGTTCGTTACCGTCAGAAGAATATTTATGTTAAATGCTGATTATGTCGTACAAGATTTGCGCATGTTTGTAATATTCATATTTTTAAGCACTTACGCTACACAATAGTGGCTGCAGAAATACTAAACATATATATACTTAGCTAAGTAACATATGCAAAGAGGATTTAAAGACAAATCTATCAGTACACTTAGCGACAAAAGTATCTCAATAACTCACCTACAAATTGAAGTCAGGTGTGAAGTGACTTACGACGCCGACTGTACCGAGCAATGAGCATAGCCTACCGGAATGTCTGTGTCTAACCCATTTGACATTTTGCACATTCAGAAAGTTTCGCAATGATTAATGTTCTCGGGTTCTCACCGCTAACACATTTGTGGCCAAGAATTATAGGCATTCCTCACAGGTGTGCCCCAGGCAACTAACAAAATATTAAACAATATAGATATTTATATTATCTTTTTAATTTATCAAGGATTTCTTCTTTTACAGCAGGTTAAGGCATTGATCACCATGCCTGTAAGCGAAAGATTTCGATTTCCAATAGGTATGCATATACCTAAAATTAGACGCAATATCTTTACATTATGATTTTTGAAAGAGTAATATGATTTTGTAAAATTTACTACAGTGATTAGCGAGTTTAAAGACTGCATATTTATACCTAAATATTTAAAGTTGCAAGTTTAAAATATTTAAATCGTGCTTCGGAAGGCACGTTAAGCCGTTGGTCCTGCGCCTGATCTCCCTCCGGTCATGTCGGTCTACCGTCCCATCGGATTATGAGAGTGAGGGAATAGGGAGTGCACCTGTGTCTGCGCGCATGCTTCTGCACTATATTATCTCCTGCGCAGATGGCTAGTCTCAGCTGAGACAGGCAGCCGCGCCGTGATCGAAATTCGGTCAGGAGGACATTATTTATACCTAAACAGATTGTCAATTTACAACTCCTAGATACTAAAGTATTATAATATATTTAAATAAAGCAATATAAATGTATTTACAACAAAACGATTGCCATAAAATCTTTATTTTCCTAACGGAATTAAAAACACTTTACGTTATTTTATCGTAGAGTTTAGTAATTTTTACATGTTGTAAAATAATCATAAAGATTTTATGGCTGTTCGATTCCGAAAATCGAACACTGGCCGCCATTATTTTAAAAATATGTTGCATTCGGATGAGCGCGAAAGATACATATGTGCCTATTAGTGATGGGCTAAGACTGACTATGAGTTTTGCCGACTAGTCAATCGCAAAAATGACGATTATTCGGCAATGACGATCATTGGTTTCGGCCTTATTGGTAATTCGGAAATGTTTGTCTCGTCATTATTGTTTTCGTTCGAGTCGAGCGGAATGTTTTATTAAACAACTCGGTAAATTACATAGTTAAACAAATTTTTTATATAGTAAGAGTACTTCATTTAAATGTCATCATGTCGCAAAAGCAATCACGTGTATAAACTTCTTTGGCGAAATGAAAGATAATTTTATTTCACTGTATTTTCAGCATAGAAATGTCACATCCATGAAAATATCATACAAAATAATGTGCCAAAAACTCGGCGAACAAACTTGGACCAGATCGGAGATGTTCTACAAAAGGGTCAAGTGAGGAGTACTCTTAACCGACGAGCGTGTATGAGGAATGTGATGCGAGTGAATGAGGCGAAAGAAGTATGTCAGGATCGTAGGTATCGTAGGATCGTATCAACTGGAAATCCATGGTCCCTGCCTACCGCTCTGGGAAATAGGCGTGTATTTATGTATGTATGTGCAAACTAGTTGACGCTTTTTGCGACTGGTCGGCGACTAATCGCCGAATTAAAATTGGCTTACAAACTAGTCGGCACATCTCTATTATGTATCTATGTTTCTGTGGCTTTGAACAATGAGCGTTACTGTTTAAAAGTAACAATGGCTGTTAGTTTGTTTTTTTATCACGACTAAACCAGTAAACTGATAATAGTTATAATGTATCTATTGTAAGAATGGGCTATAAAGATACCTCGAGTTCTTGTTAGTTAAAATAAAAAAATACATACTTCGAACATATTATAACCTCCTCCTTTTTGAAGTCGGTTAAAAGGTAGGCTTTTATATCGGAAATGCGGAAAGCTCTTTTCACGCGGGCAAAGTCGCAGGCGGAAGCTAGTTAGGGCATAATTATTATGTAATTTGCATTTCAGGCTAATCCTTGTAATTCATGAATTTTACTTAAACTTAACAAAAGTCGAGTCTACACGTGACTAAAGGGCTGGTGCATTTTTTGGCCAAAGAATAAGCATTGCTATTCAACGAGGCAATGCTGCCCGTCTTTTGGGCACGTTACCAGTTGACATCGATGGGGATCAATATTATGATGCTTTTAAAATGTGTATAGGTATAATTTTTAATTCATGTTAGTTTCAAAATAAAATATTTTGGCGGCCTGATTGGCGTAGTGGCTAAGCGATTACACTGCTGCGCTAACTAAGGGTTGCTGGTTCGATTCCCGCACGGGGCAATATGCGCGATCCACATTTGATTGCCCGAGTCTGGGTGTTTGTGTATGTGATATTTCATGTTTGTGAAACGCACCCACGACACAAGAGAAATTCCTAGTGTGCTCGGCGAAGATTTTTTTTTAAAGAAAAAAAAATGTGACTTGTAAATTAATAAATATGACCCCTATTAAAAATTAACAAAAACAGCATTTTCATGTAGCGACTATGGCAAAATGAGTTGTATATGACTAAAACGATGACCTGCTATGTCTAAAACTTTTAACTTTTATATGGTGATTGTAGGCCATCTAATGTGTGTTTTAAGGTCGATTTGGTTTAATAGCTAGAAATTATGTTTCATGTGATATCGATTGAACTTTTATGATTTGATTTTTATGTTCTGTCTTACCTCTATAGTATTACGTTTTTCTTAAAATATTATCTTGGTCTTCTATAGATTCGCCACCTATAAACGATTGGACTGCTGCGCTAAAGGTTGCGGGTTTGATTCCCACACGGGATAAAAATTGTGTGATCCGCAGGTGTTTGTCCCGAGTCTGGGTGTTTGTGTATGTGATATTTCATGCTTGTGAAATGCACCTACGATACAGGAGAAATTACAAGTGTGGGGTGACGATTAAAAAAAAAGAAAAAAAACTAAACTGAGTCCCCAACAAACTAAATCAACACACAATCAAGAATTTATTGCATCATTACAGCGAACTATATTCAAGGCATGCTTTCTAGGGCACAGGCACAATATATCACCGCGTTTACTTAAACCTAGGGTCACTGGAACTAGGCTGAACGGTATAGCTTTTAGCTAGACACTGTTAATTAAGCTAGACTAGGCTAACAACGAAGCCTAGATGTTTTAGAATCGCTTTAGTTAAGCTTGTTACTGAATTTACGGGAAGGTCGTGGGTTTGGCTCCCGTTTGTGGCACAATTAGTGGTAGTTGTTAGCTTAATTATGGTAACAAAGATGCTGCTACTTTGTGGTCTTATCGTATGGTTGATGACAACCTGGTGTCAGAGAGTTTAAACCGCCTTTTACAGGCCTGTGACATGGCTTTACACACCATTAAAACATATCTCAGGTATGCCGGTTTCCTCCCGATGTTTTCCTTCACCGCTTTTAGCAACTGATGACTAATTTATAGTACGCACATGAATTCGAAAAGACATTGGTGCGTGCCGGGATTTGAACTTGAGACCTTTAACTTGGCAGTCCAACGGTCGTACCACTCGGCTATCAGTGCGCTAAACTTTGTGGTGTAGTTTAGTTTAATCACTCTTGTCTTACTTTACGTTTTTTGTATAGAAATAATATAGTACAACTAAATTTTTTAAGAAATAAGTTTTTTTATAACTCGCTGCGGAAAACTCCGAAAAACAACATCGTGTCTATCAGTTTTGGAATTTATAATATACTAACTAGCTTTTGCCCGCGGCTTCGCCCGCGTTAACCCCTCTTTAAAAACTTTAGAGGTTTGAATTTAAAAAGTAACCTATGCCCTTTTTCGGGTCTTATAATTACAAAATGGAAAATTTCATCAAAATCCGCCCAGCGGTTTAGTCGTTAAGGTGTAACAGACAGACAGACAGAGTTACTTTCACATTTATAAAATTAGTATGGATGTATGTCCATTATGCTTGTAATAATATGATTAAATTATCTCTTAGTGCACTTTAATTATGTAATTTGTATACACCGTATAATTAAACTAAATAAAATCACATCACACTAATATTATAAAGGAGACAGTTTGTGAGTGTATATTTGTTACCTCTTCACGCTCAAACGGCTGGACCAATTATGATCAAATGGTATCCGTAGCCAAGACCCTGGATTGCCACTTAAGCTACTTTTATCCCAAAAAAATATAGCTGGTAACACCGCTGGCGCAGTTAGTATAAAATAAATCTATATTTTTAATCATAGTAGGTAGAGTTAACAAGGATCTGCAATAGCTTTACTAATTACTATCAACCCGTATCACCAACATATCCCGATGTCCGTAGCGTATAAGATAGTGCTGCGCAGTACCGCGGATCATCGCGTGCGCAGCGCGATACTCCTGAGTGCTGCCCGGTTTACTATCACGCTGATAACGTATGTATGTACATGCCTGCTGCTATTTGTTTATTACTCCGATGCTTTAAGACATTGAGGGGGTTTAGAAGATGTTTTTAAAGGCATAGGAGTTCTAGAAAGTCTAATTACGGTTGTGCATGTTTTGGAATAATAATAACAGCCTATAACTGTCCCACTGCAGGGCAAAGGCCTCTTCTCGTATAGAGAAGGATTGAGCACTGATCACCACGCTAGCTCACTGCGGGTTAGCGATTTCAGATAATTAAATCCAGGTTTCCTTACGATGTTTTCCGTCACCGTCAGTCAGTGGTGTCTTAGAATATCTAAAAAAGTATTTATGACATTGAAAAAGTCACATTGATACTTGCCTGGGTTTGAACCTGCAACCTCGTGCATAGAAATCCGGTATGTCAACCACTAGGCCACCACGACTTTTGTTTTGGAATGCAATGGAGCTAATATTTATTACCTAATGACGCGAGGAGGTGACTAAAAGAAGTGCGAATGCATTGGTAAAAAAAATCATCAGTTTACGTTGTGGAAGCGAGACGTCGCTATGTGTAGTGTAACGCGGCGTCTCGCTTCCACAACGTAAACTGTCCTGCTTTAAGAGTTCATGGTAAGGGGGCTAATAGGAGCGATCAGATTTCTGTCATTTTCATTCGATGTAGCTTATACGGAACTTTCTTCAGTGTTCTAACTTACTACTAACTATTGTAGCCGTTAAACGCAACAGGTGTGAACCGACTAGGTATATACTGTCAGGTAAGATACAGGTGTACTTACACAACATATATTATACGTCTGCCTCTGCTTACCCCTTACCATCTTTCATCAAAAGACCACATCTGAGAACACCTACACTGTTTTAACAAATTTTTATTGTATTTGTCTGGACTTCAAAAAAGCCCTTGACACCTGAGTTTGATTCCGCATTTCTTCTCAGCGGTAGTCAATTAGGCAATGCCGGCGCCTTCTAGTCTTTAAAAAATAGTGACGTGTAAAAGTGATTCCTGTAAACCTATTTGCAAAATACAAATCATACATACATAAAGTCACGCCTATTTCCACGAGGGGTAGGCAGAGACCACGGATTTCCATTTGCTACGATCCTGACATACTTCTTTCGCCTCATTCACTCGCATCACATTCCTCATACACGCTCGTCGGTTAAGGGTACTCCTCACTTGACCCTTTTGTAGAACATCTCCGATCTGGTCCAAGTATGTTCGCCGAGGTCTTCCCCTTCCCGATATTCCACTAACATTCGCCTCATATATTTGCTTCTAAATAAAAATCATTTACCTATTATTTATCATATTTACAAAACAAACAAGATAAATCCTTAAATTGTTTATAACGCTATTCAGTTTTAGTTTCTTAATATTCGCCCTTTAAACGGCACAGTTCAAATCATAAATCAGCAGTTATTTACTCCGTGGGCTATAAAGCCACGATACAGCTAAGTACAGAAGGTCGACTGCATTCAAATCACGATGACACTTTAATGAACAGATGAAAGCTACGGATATAAGATATTTTGGCGACCCAATTGGCGCAGTGGCTAAGCTATTGGACTGCTGAGCTAAGGGTTGCGGGTTCGATTCCCGCACGGGACAAATATTTGTGCGATCCGCAGATGTTTGTCCCGAGTCTGGGTGTTTGTGTATGTGATATTTCATGTTTGTGTAACACACCTACGATACAGGAGAAATTCTTAGTGAAGAGTGACGTGTTTAAAAAAAAAAAACAGTAATGGCGAATGTATGTCTATGGAGAGATCGCAAATCTCTTAATAGGTGGCTTAGTTGGGCTTCTGTCCCGAACTTTTTATTTTAAGGCTTTAAATAATACACTCTAATGTTAAAATGTCTGTCTGTCTGTAATGTCAATGTAATGTTAAAAAATTTTACATTAAAAAATATTTGTGTTTGATGTGTTTATGAATGTAGGTAGGTTATATTTAGGTATGTACTATATAAATGGCTTTTTTATTCGTATTAAAAATGTATAGTACATATTCAAAATTTTCAGAGCTGCGGCTGCGGGCAACCGGTGGATGCAAATGGCAAGTTGCCGTTCATTGTGGCGTTCTAATTGAAAGGTCTTTGTTTAACAGTGGACGTCTCCCGGCTGATGATAATGGTGTTGATTCAAATTTTCTCCTGTATCATAATTTACTACGGCATTCTTTTTTCTGTGTCCTGAGTGAATACGATGACTAAGATGGCTTCACCATAATATATTTCGAGTGTGCTTTGGTCAAAATGGTTTTATGTAAACATGCCACTCAAGTACTCAGATTTTAATTGATTTGTTGTATTGTAGGTTGGGTTTAGAATATTAAAGTCTGTGTGGAATAGTATTTCTGTATATACGTTATAACGAAATGTTCGACGCGACTTGTTGGTTTAGCAAAATATAATGCAAATCGATCATTTTAAACATAACATAACATAACATCACGCCTGTATTCCCCGAAGGGGTAGGCAGAGGTGTACATGTAGTACACCCACATTTCGCCAGTTATGTTGTAAGTCCCATTGTAATAGGGGGCGAGCCTATTGCCATCAACCGGGCACAGATCCAGACTCCGTGCTGCTACTGAGAATTACCTAATGGAAAACTCAGTAACACTTTGCCCGACCCGGGATTTAAACCCAGGACCTCTTGCTCAGCAGTCGCGCTTAGCGACTACTAGACCAACGAGGCAGTCGATCATTTTACTGTTGAATATTTATTCAGTTTGCTTATGGATTAAGTAATTTACGAGATATTTGAAGACGATATTTATCGTCACATCTATATTCCTCAATGCGGTGATGTAACGAGGGTTGCGGGTTCGATTCCCGCTCGGGACAAAAATTTGAGATTTGAATCTCGAGTCCCGAGATCTTTCATGTTTGTGAAACGCACTGATAATTCAGAAGAAATTCCTAGTATCAGACGAGGATTTATATAAAAAAAACGAATTACGAGGAAGTACTTAATTATGACATCAGAACAATCAAACTAGGTAGGAACCACTACGACATTTTAAAATAAGTATAGGTATATTTTTTTTTTCTTTAAAAAAAAAACATCACCCCACACTAGGAATATTTCCTGTATCGTGGGTGCGTTTCACAAACATGAAATATAACATACACAAACACCCAAACTCGGGACAATCAAATGTGGATCGCACAAATTTTTGCCCCGTGCGGGAATCGAACCCGCAACCCTTAGCGCAGCAGTCTAATCGCTTAGCCACTGGGCCAATCAGGTCGTCGAATATAATCCAATATCTCTATCTATAAATATATAAAAAAGAATCCCTGTTTCCCTTGGTCAGGTCACGCCATAACTCGAGAACGGCTGGACCGCTTTGTATAATATTGGCTTTAAATTATGTTCAAGTCAAGGAAAGGTTTAAATAGTGAAAACGCGGTACAAAGTTCGCCAGTCAGCTAGGTATTTATACCTATTATATATCTATATTGTCTAGATATCATAAAAGCCCTCAGGTCTCCCACTCTTCAATACCCTACGTAAATAATAGTTCAGCACTAACAATTCCCGTCAAGTGCCTAACACTCGTCGATGACGGCCGGTGGGTGTGTGTAGTCTGTGTCGAGGTGTATCGCGTGTTAACACTGTGCCTGGACTGTAGGCTAGGGTGGGGAAGACCTAGGGGTTATCGATAGAATTATTAAATTACTAGCTGCGGCCTGCGGTGTTACCCGCTACATTTTTCCGGGATAAAAGTACACTATGTGTTTATCTAGGGTATCGGCTACCTCCATACCAAATTTTATCAAAATTGGTCCAGCCGTTTGAGCGTGAAGGAGTAACAAACATACAAACACACTCATAAACCTTCGCGTTAATAATATTAGTGTGATCATTACTTATCGAAAGCAGTGCGTAATTGCGCATAGTATAGTTTTAATTTAGTTGATAATTATATTAGTTATCCGTCGATAAAAACGGTCCTTGAGCTTGGATCCTCTTATTAACAGGGGTCCCGTTAATAAGCGGAGGGGTCCCAGGTACCAGGTCTCTGGTCCCAGGGGTCACTGGCAACAGACCTAACTTACTTAAAGGTCACAGGAATACTAAGTAGTAACCTATATATATTAATTAACTTGGTGTGCATATTCTACATCACTATTCCGGGTCGGGGAATGCAGTAACTTGAATCGTGACTGGCGGGTCGGAAGCGATTTGTGCCACACGACAGAGAAATACAGAAGGTTCACTTAAAACAAGCGCTAATTAGATCCTATTTTAACTGTTACAAACGCGTTTCAACGTATGGATGGATTCGTGATAGGAGGTACGAAATAACATAGCTCAATGCTAAGAAAAACTCTTGTACATACAAAAATGTATTGAAACTCTGATATGTGTAATTTCTCTTATATGCAATAAAGAATGACATCACGCCTGTATTCCTCGGAGAGGTAGACAGAGGTGCACATAGGTATAGCACACCCACATTTATGATATAGGGTCCAATGTCATACAGGGCGAGGTTCTATCAACACGGCACAAATCCAGACTCTGTGCCGTTACTGAGAATTACCAAATGTAAAATCTCAATAACACTTTGCCCGACCCGTATTCGAACCCAGGATCTCATGCACAGCAGTTGCGCTTAGCGACCACTAGACCAACGAGGCAGAAGACAAAATAAGGAGATATTTATGGTTATAGTAGAGGGAGACCGATAGAGAGGTGGCTAGACGAAATCATAAAAATAGCTGGAAACAATTGGATGGAAAAAGCATCAGACAGAACAGTGTGGAGAAAAATGGAGACCTTCACTCAGTAGAGAGGTCCTTAGTAATATCATCATCAGCCGGAAGACGTCCAATGCTGGACAAAGGCCACCCCCTTAAAAGGGGGAAAAAATGGGGGGGGGGGGGTTGCCATAATCCCCACGCTTGGCAAGCGGCTTGGGGATCGCAGTATTGGTGATCAAGTTACAGAAGACGCTGCTGCCCATCTTCTGGATGTTCCCTTAGTCGCCTCTTACGACACCCACGGGAGGAAAGGGGGTGGTCAATTCTAGGCCGGATACCACACGGCACGGTAGTAATATAGTAATCATATATAGGTGTATTTCAATTTAATAAGGTACCATGTTATGTTAAGTGATTTAATATATAGCAACAGGCACAATAATGAAGAAAACCACAAAACATATTACGTTGCCAAATATAGATTTACTGTTTCCTTCCTATGCCGTGGTTCACACCGGCTGCGCAGGCGCAGCATTGTTTAACTTCGCATTTGAATTAAGAGCTAACTGTTATTAGTGCTTGTAATTTGAGATCTTAGTATTTTTAGTACGGTCAGTGAACTGAGGAATGTATCGGTTATAGACTTACTGTTTACTTTAGGGCTAAAATCATTTTCTAGCCTGGATTTAGCAGCTAACTCGTATTAGCTGCCAAGCTTATTGGTTTTGGCATAATATAAATTAAAAGCAAAACGATTTGCTCAAATTATTGGCTATACGAAGTTACGTTTAAACAAACTGCTATAAAAGCTGTTTTATAAATACTACTTAAATGGGCGAAAGCAGAGGTTTATACCAACATAAGATACATATACTTATATTACTAGCTATATCTCAGAATTCTCAGATTACTCTTATAATTACATCGTGAGGAAACCGGCAAACCTGAGAGATTTTTCAAACGGTGTGTAAAGCCATTTCAGAGGCCTACAGGCGGTTTAAACTCTGTCACCAGGTTGTCCATCAACCATACGATAAGAAGAAGATTACTCAGGGTATCCTAGTGTTGAGATCAGTGACACGTATCTGATATTGTAAACCTTATTTGCATAATACAATAAAGTTGTTATTTATATTACTCTTACCTATTAGGTCTTATTACAAGGCACGGACTTATTGCACTGAGTAATCTTTTATCAGAAAACCAGTGTAGTGAGGAGTGTAAAAAAGTAATGTATGTAACAGAAATTAAAACAAGGAACTGCAAGGAAAAAGCCTCTACTCCAAAAGAGAAGTAACGAGCATTGATCAGCAGGCTGTTACCACCAATCACGATCCTCACTGTGACACCCTATCGTTTGCCACACTAACAAACAGCTTATCATCATGACAAGTGACATAGCACTGGTAGCCGAGTGGTATGACCGTTGGACTGCAAAGTCAAAGGTCGCAAGTTCAAACCCCGGCACGCACCAATGACTTTTCGAATTAATAAGCGTAATATAAATTAGGAATCAGTTGCGAAAAACGGTGAACGAAAACATCGTGAGGAAACCGGCACACCTGAGAGATTTTTTAACAGTGTGTAAAGCCATGTCAGAGGCCTACAGGCGGTTTAAACTCTGACACCAGGTTGTTCATCAACCATACGATAAGAAGAAAGCATGACAAGACTACAATAGTGTTAAGTTTGCAGTTAGGTAGTTCACAATGCCTCGTACCTATTATCCTAGCTACCCACTTGGTATGCAGTAAGTATAAATAACTAAGATCAATGTACTACTGTATCCAGTTCAATACAATAATTAGGGTTGGCAAGAGAACTTACACACTTTGCATGCTCCCTGGTTAGAGGCATACCAAGCGGACCGATTCATCATCATTTCAGCCCGGTATCACCCACTGCTGGGTGTAGGCCTCCCTTTTTCTCTGCCAATCCTCTCTATTTTCGTCTCTCGTCCAGGTGTTCGTAGCGAATTTATTTTAATAAGCAGCCCGATTAAGCAGGCATAACTCTGCTACTTCTTCTTATCGTATGGTTGATGAACAACCTGGTGTCAGAGTTTGAACCGCCTGTAGGCCTGTGACATGGCTTTACACACTGTTGAAAAATCTCTCAGGTGTGCCGGTTTCCTCACGATGTTTTTCTTCACCATTTTTAGCAGCTGATAACTAATTTAGAATACGCACATGAATTAGAAATGCCATTGGTGCGTGCCGGGGTTGAACTTGCGACCTTTGACTTGGCATTCCGACGGTCATACCAATCTGCTAAGGGTAAGTTAACCTGCTAACTGGTTGGCTGGGTACAGCCTCTATTGTCCACATAAAAATGATTGAGTGAGTATTTTTAAGCTCGATATATTCCTTGAAAAATGTTTAAAAATGGATCTGTATTGCTGTCTTTATTTGGCTACAAAGAGAAAGGATATCTGAATCAATTATCTGCGGTGAGACGAGCGCTTATCGAGCACAATACTAATCTTATCTAATAAATATCTTGGATAAAATTAGATAACTTATCCGTGACAACCCTAAGTATACACAGTATTTGTTATAACAGCAAACCAATACAATAGTTTACGAGCGCTATCGTTCACTCACAAACGTTCCATTCACTCACAAGAATGCATCGATACGATCGCGGGCGCATGCGCAGCGTTGCTATGGCGACGGTATTTGTTGATTCGTAACACAATAAAATTGACAGAAGGTTTAACAACAAGTGATACCAACACAAACTCTATACTATTGTTTTAAGCTAAAGACTTTGTATGATTGGTTGAACGCGCTAATCTCAGGAACTACTGGTTCGAATAGAAAAAAATTGTTGTGTCGGATAGCCCATTTATCCACGGCTCTAAGATATATAACATCGCGCTACAACTAAAAGGAGCGGAGCATCAATGAAAAATGTTAAATACACGAGAAAAAACGGCGGGCGGAAGTAAAATTTACAGTAAGTGAGGCTTGCACGTTGTGTGCGACGCTGTGCCTATAGGTATATTAATTTCCCTGTATCCTTTGATAAATGACTGGCTTTTTGCAATCCCCGTTCGGAAAGAAAGAAAGAACATTTATTTTCATGACATAAAATAGTCCAATATTTCACCTAATATGCATGCAAATTTTTGTACAATGCACCTAGTAATATTACATAATAAAACATAGTATTTAATAATGTCCTCCTGACCGAATTTCGGTCACGGCGGCCTGTCTCAGCTGAGATTAGCCAACTGCGCAGGAGATATTATAGTGCACAAGTATGCGCGCAGACACAGGTACACTCCCTATTCCCTCACTCTCATAGTCCGATGGGACGGCAGACCGACACGACCGGAGAGAGATCAGGCGCAGGACCAACGGCTTAACGTGCCTTCCGAAGCACGGTGGGATCTCGGTCACCTATCACAAGACTGACCGCGGCGAGCACGGCTTAACCTCGCAGATCGACTGAGTATTTACTACCATAATAAAAATAAATCACTTTTTCTATAAACAATACAACTAGACTTCACCACGTAAGTATATCTGAGTGATCCTTCTCTCTACATCTGTACAGTGTCAAAGCGTGACTATCACATTTTTATGGCGAGCTAATTGGACAATTATGTTTGGTTTTGCGTTTTTAGCGGATTTTATTTGATGTAGGCGTTTTTTAATTGGTTCGTAGGTCTTTTATGGTAAAGATATTCGTTTATAAGAATGTTAATAAATACGAGGTAGGCAGGGCGATAAGATAGGTGTAGTAGCTACTTACGTGCATTTTTAAGATTCATCATCATCAGTCGAAATACGTCCACTGTTGAACAAAGCCCTCCTCCTTTTAGAATGGGGGGGGGGGGTGGCTTAGGGATCGCAGTGTTGGTGGTCAAGTTACAGAAGACGCTGCTGCCCACCTTCTGGATTTTCACGGGAGGAAAGGGGGTGGTCAATTCTAGGCCGGATACCACACGGCGTTTTATTGCCAAGTATATTTTATTTCTTTTCTGTAAGAACCAAAAATTGAGCCTAGATCAAGTACAATACTTTTGAAAAGCTTCTTTGACAATGATGAATGTTGTACAACAGCGTATGACGATTCTAGAAACCATCTTCAAAATTAATGGTATTTAGTCCATACAAATTTGAATTAGAACTGTATAGTGGAGTTAAGATAGGTATAGAAAACCCTTATAAAAGGTAAAAAAGGAACAAAAAGATAAATATCGACACGAAACAACAAAATAAGCTGTGGCTTAACTAAACTCATCCTACCTTTTGAAATAACACAGTAACATGAATGACGTCATTTAGACAAATCAAGGCTCTCGTTTAAAACCGCAACTCATACGCCGATCCTTATATGGGAGTACACGCTACACCAGGGGTAGCAAACCTTTTTAGTTACAAGCTGAATACAGGAAAAATAATTATACATGAATGGTTTTAGTTAAAAAATGTATATAGCCCAAGTTGCTATACAAAAAATACGCATAATTTTACTGTCACTAAGTTCAAGATACAGGTTATGAAGTATTGTGAGCAGAATAATTGCTAAAAAGAAACATGCTCTTAATCCAATTGTCGATTTGAGCTGCAGTTTCGATTTCATATAGAATCTATGTATATCCGATATACACACGGCATAATTAAATATAGGCCATCGCACCAAATCAGAAATAATAGATTACATTTGAACCAAATGTTGTTCACCCAGTATCTCCTATTCAGGAATTTAATTATCAAATATTCGATCACGTGCCAATTACAAACACACAAAGGTTGGCGACCCCTGAGGTCGTCTCTGATTGGCCATAAAAAGCGCTAATCCAACGATTACAGGCGTTCAATAAAAAGTGCGATAAAAACCGAAGTTAATTATGGTTTGATGATGTCAACACGGAGACATGCAACATATGTATATAAAAGATTTTTTGGACAGAGTAGGTATAGGTGCCGTGTGGTATCCGGCCTAGAAATGACTACCCCCTTTCCTCCCGTGGGTATCGTAAGAGACGACTAAGGGAAAATCCAGAAGATGGGCAGCAGCGTCTTCTGTAACTTGACCACCAACACTGCGATCCCCAAGCCGCTTGCCAAGCGTGGGGATTATGGCAAACCCCCCTCCTAAGGGGGAGGCCTTTGATCAACATTGGACGTTTTGCGGCTGATTATGATATAATAATAAGTTCCTATATTGTATATTTCGATAGTATTGTATCGTTATGAATGATCGATAAAAAATCGTTTGAATCGATCATTGTTAGGCGCTTAATTACATTTGATTTTAAATATATATAATTACTAGCTGCGTCCCAAGGTACCTCCTACATTTTTTCGGGATAAAAGGCTATCTTATATGTTAATCTGTTATTGGCGACCCGATTGGCGCAGTGGCTAAGCGATTGGACTGTTGCGCTAAGGGTTGCGGGTTCGATTCCCGCACGGGACAAAAATTTGTGCGATCCACAGATATTTGTCCCGAGTCTGGGTGTTTGTGTATGTGATATTACATGTTTGTGAAACGCACCCACGATACAGGAGAAATTCCTAGTGTGGGGCGACGTTTTTTTTTAAAGAAAAAAAAAATCCAGGGTGTCAGCTACCTCCATACCAAATTTGGGCAATATCGGTCCAGCCGTTTGTGCGTGAGGAGGTAAACATGCAAACACACTCACAAACTTTTGCCTTTATAATTTTAGAGTGATTTTAATGTGGAGAAAGGTATCTTTACGTCTTTATACAATAAGGTGCGATTGCACCGCACACGTACCTCAAAAAATCTTAAAGACTTAAATTCGTCTCGACCTGATTCGCGTAGGGGCTCAGCGATTGGACTGCTGCGCTGAGGTTTGGGGTCGATTATCGCACGGGACAAAAAATTGTGCGATCCTCTAATCTTTGTCTCGAGTCTGGGGGTTTGTTGATATTTCATGTTTGTGTAACGCCCGCATAAACACCCCTTAGGGTCAGTCAGGTCGTGAAGCTCAAAGAACAGAACGCACTCTCATCTCTTCAGCTCAGCCCCCTGACCATGAAGTCTTAAAGCAGCAGTTGACGTTGTGGAAGCGAGACGCTGCTACGTGCAGTGTAATGCGGCGCCTTGCTTCCACAACGTAAACTGTTGCGGGGGCTGCTCAGTTCCCACAGCAGTCGGCCTATAATATTGTCTAGACTAGGCCCTTTGTAACTCGAGAGCTCTTATCTCCAGACTGTTGAGTCCCCATTTAACGGATGTATTAACTTTTAATTGTGTAACTCAACGCGGCCAGACGGATTAAGCTTTAAGTATAGTGCTTAAAGTTGGCGTTAGCGATAATGACCAGGCCTGCAAGACTAGTTTTTCTGCGGTTATTTAATTGACTGCCTCGTTGGTTTAGTGGTCGCTAAGCTCGACTGCTGAGCATGAGGTCGTTGATTCGAACCCCGGGTCGGGCAAAGTGTTACTTTGTTTTTCCATTAGGTATTTCTCAGGTGGAGTCAGGCTGGGCTTTTTCATTAGATAGTTGCACGTAGTCTGAATTTGTGATCGGTTGATGGCAATACGCTCGCCCCCTATTACATTGGGACCTATAACATAACTGGCGAAATGTGGGTGTACTATACACTACTGCCTATCTCTTCTGGGAATACAGGCGTGATTTCATGTGTATCTACTTATCGTCTAAAGGCAATTTGGTATTGCTATATTTATACATATTCCGCACAGTAACTATATATTTTAAAACGAGTCCAACCGTCCACTTGAGCTCCCCAGCCAGATCTTCGAGCTATAAATACGATGCTGTTTATGAATGAACACTCAATGGAAATCATTTTCAATGCGTGGGCGTATGACGGAGAGGATTTTACTGTGTGGCGGGAGCCGGATTAAACGGATTAGATCAATACTGTAAGATACTCCCCGGATTCTGTAAGTCTGATTAAAATACTACTAATTGCATTGTCAAGTGAAATTAGGTTACCTACTGAATTGGAGTCAAATTTTTTGAAATTATGTTACCTACTGAATTGGAGTTATTTAAAAAAAAATAGGTTACCTACTGAATTGGAGTTATTTTAAAAAAAAATAGGTTACCTACTGAATTGGAGTCAAATTTTTTGAAATTAGGTTACCTACTGAATTGGAGTCAAATTTTTTGAAATTAGGTTACCTACTGAATTGGAGTCAATTTTTTTGAAAATAGGTTACCTACTGAATTGGAGTCAATTTTTTTGAAAATAGGTTACCTACTGAATTGGAGTAAAATTTTTTGAAATTAGGTTACCTACTGAATTGGAGTAATTTTTTAAAAAAATAGGTTACCTACTGAATTGGAGTCAAATTTTTTGAAATTAGGTTACCTACTGAATTGTACTGTAGCGTTTGAAGCATAATCATTATATATACATAATATCACGCCTGTATTTCCCGAAGGGGTAGGCAGAGGTGCACATAGAGTACACCTACATTTTGCCACTTATGTTAAAGGTTCCAATGTAAGGGGGCGAGCCTATTGCCATCAACCAGGTACAATCCGGGCACGGGCACAAAGAGGTCCTGGGTTCGAGTACTGGGTCGGGCAAATTGTTATTAGGTTTTTTCTTCATTGTTATCCTCAGACTCCAGAATCTTGACTCAGAGTGAGACTCGAACCCAGGACCTCTTTACCGCTAGACCAACGAGGCAGTTGTATTTGACTACATAAATACACAAGTTACCTAATTTACAGTGTGTCACAATCACAACATTTACTGTAACAGGTATGACTAGGAACTCTGCTTACCCCACTCGGGAAATCAGTATAGATAAGATAAGTTAAGATAAGTACGAGTGTTCATGAATGAGCGAGGACAACATAAATCATAGTTATTTTATTATTAAGACAGCAGTGAGTGGCCTAGGCCGTAGGAAAGTGCGTAGGCGCAGGTGCCTAGGGCTGTACCGACAATGTGTTTTAATAATCATGTTGAATAGATAAATCATTTTTGTTTGTTGTAAATAGGAGCTTGTATCCTATGAGACTTTATTTATGGTTCAAAAAAACATAAGCGATAAGATATTATTTTTTTTAAATTGGATTGAGCATCGAAGGATTTATCCTAATGTTTTCTCGGTGCCTCCTCTACGTTGTTCACTGGTAAAGTGTCCAAAAGAATGGCAGTTTTTTTTAAGCTTTTGTGGGAATATAACCCTTATATAATACCTAATTAACACGTTCCAATGTATTTTCTATATTTTTTGGTCCGCTTTTCTTACGTCGATATTACGAAACCCATAAGAACGGAGCTATACTTTCTGCTGGGGTCTTTGTTGCACTGTATTGCAATAATCTTGGACCTTAAAATTATTATGATGCTGTTAATCCTCACACTAAGCTAGTGGGTCAATGATCGCGAAGTCAATAGAGGAGGTATTATATAGGATATATTAAATTATTGATTTTATTATTGCACAATCTCTGGCCTAGACCGTATAGCTATGCGTAGGCGCATTCAGATAGGGCTGAAGGGGCCAGCTATAATGCGTCATTTGACGTAAATATTACTCAGTTTTAACAATAGACTTGAGTACTGTATGCCACACATACCGTTACCTAATACTGACGACGACCTAAATGGAGCAGTGGCCACGTTATTGGATTGCTGCGCTAAGGGTTGGAGATTCGATTCTTGCACATGACCAATGATTTGTGCGATCCGCAGTTGTTTGTACCGAGTCTGGCTGTTTGTGTATGTGGTATTTCATGTTTGTTAAACGCACCCACGATACAGGAAAAATAGATTGACAAATTATTGGTTAACTAGATAATTTCCCTGTAAAGAAAGATATAAAAATACGCACCTAATTCTAATTTCCTAAAAGCGATAATAATACTCTTAAAACATAATTTTATATTTTAATCATTCTGTTAATGTTGTGTGTACAAAATATATTAAATCTACATTGAATATCGTGCGTAATTAAAATAATATATTTGCCACGTGGCAGCCCTAAGCATAAGGCCCACGCACACGGTCCGGCCCCGCCCCAGCTCATCAAACAGTACAGGTGGGAGATAAGTCTGTATCAAAACTAACGGAGTACACTCATACCTTGACTAAGGGGTACCAGGCTCCATATTCCAGACCCCTTGGACAAGTGCCAAAACGGTTGACGAATACAAATGGAATAGAATGAAAATGTATGGGGATGACACAATCATGTCATCGATAACATAGTCGAAACATTATGTCATCCCCATATATTTATCCTTCTATTCTATTTCTATTCGTCAAGCGTTCTATTTATGAAATAAAAGTTTGTGGTGACTTGAGGTCTGTATCTTCTTTCTTATCGTATGGTTGATGAACAACCTGGTGTCAGAGTTTAAACCGCCTGTAGGCCTCTGACATGGCTTTACACACCGTTGAAAAATCTCTCAGGTGTGCCGGTTTCCTCACGATGTTTCTCTTCACCATTTTTAGCAACAGATAACTAATTTATAATACGCACATGAATTCGAGCACTGATAGCCGAGTGGTATGACCGATGGACTGCCAAGTCAAAGGTCGCAAGTTCAAACCCCGGCATGCACCAATGTCTTTTCGTATTCATGTGCAGACTATAAATTAGTTATCAGTTGCCAAAAACGGTGAAGGAAAACATCGTGAGGTAACCAGCACACCTGAGAGATTTTTCAACGGTGTGTAAAGCCATGTCAGAGGCCTACAGGCGGTTTAAACTCTGACACCAGGTTGTTCATCAACCATACGATAAGAATAAGAGAGAAAAGAAACATGAATTCCAAAAGACATTGGTGCGTGCCGGGGTTTTAAGTTGCGATCTGTGGCTTGGCAGTCCATCGGTCATACCGCTCGGCTTTCAGTGCTATGTGTGCTTATTTGGTTTCTTGGGTTCGACCTTCGATTTTAGCTGTAGAAGGTAGATTATTGCATATTGTTCTAATGGCTTTGGGCTACTTTTTAAGTTAATTATTTCTGGAATAATAATAATGTCTTGGGACAATTCACACACGGTCATGTGATCCCAAACTAGGCAGAGCCTGCATTATGGCAACCAGACAACTGATAAACTAAAATATATACTATATTAAAATATTTCTAAATACATACATAATACAGATAAAAAAAAGATCCCGACGAATTGAGAACCTCCTCCTTTTTCCGAAGTCGGTTAAATAACACCCAGACACAGAACAAATCATTATGCACATCACACAACGATTTGTCCTGGGTGGGAACCGAACCCACGACTTCAGGTTTAGCAGTTAGGGCCACTAACCACTATACCAACAGGCCAGTCAAATAATACCACATGTCTTCATTTTTCATGTAGTTTTGTATACAGGAAATTTCAGGTTGTTGGCCTTATAAATAACATCAGTTGCCCGTAGCTTTATAAGCTTGGTACTGAATAAAGAGCTCTGCTTACCCAAGGACTACAGCCATGAATTCACCTACCATTCGTAAGCAAATATTCCCTGTTGTTAGCAGATAATATCTATGTCGCAGCATTCATTAGACATACGTCATTCTGAGAAAGTCGAGCGGTCTGGGCACTTGATTAATGTACCGTTGAGGGTCTGTCCACAAATCATAGTTGAGCCGCGACATGCCTTTCCTTTTAACCTCGATACGTGTTACAATGTCGTGTTGTTTAGTGCTAATTGTTAAATATAATAATGGTCTGCCTCGTTGGTCTAGTGGTATCTAAGCGCGACTGCTGAGCAAGAGGTCCTGGGTTCAAATCCCGGGTCGGGCAAAATGTGACTGAGTTGTCCATTAGGTAATTCCCAGTAGCAGCAAGGAGTCTGGATTTGTGCCCGGTTGATGGCAATAGGCTCGCTCCCTATTACATTGGGACTTTCAACATAACTGGCGAAATGTGGGTGTACTATATGTACACCTCTGCCTACCCCTTCGGGGAATACAGGCGTTATGTTATGTTATGGTCTGTAAGAATGTAGATTTGTAAGCACAAGCTTTCAGGTTCATTTCTTAGTGGTTTTTCAATGCTCTACCCTTCTCTATACGAGAATCCCTTTGCCTGCAGTGGGAAATTATAGGCTGTTATTCATCAACATCATCAGCCGGAAAACATCCACTGTTGGACAAAGGCCTCCCCCTTAAATAGGGGGGGGGGGGGGGTTGTGGGGCTAAAAACGGTGGAAAAAAACATCGTGAGGAAACTGGCACGTCTGAGAGATTTTTCAACGGTGTGTCAAGCCATGTCATAGGTTTACAGGCGGTTTAAACTCTGACACCAGGTTGTTCATTAGCCATACGACGAGTGAGTTACCTATAGTAGAAATATTAGTCAGTGTGCTAAGTGCTAGCTTGTTACCCACGGAGTCTATTTTATGCACCTATTCCGTTAAATGATGAAATAAAGGTGTGTACTAGCTCTTTAATAGTTTCAGTGAGGTGTATACCCAGCAGTGGGACATTAAGGGGTTTAAAAAAAAAAAGACGTCGCCCCACCCTAGGAATTTCTCCTGTGTCGTGGGTGCGTTTGTTATGAAATATCACATACACAAACACTCAGACTTGGGACAAACATCTGCGGATCACACAATTTTTTGTCCCGTGCGGGAATTGAACCCAACCCTTAGCGCAGCAGTCCAATAGCACTTTACTACCTAAACCCTACCCCTACTTCCTTTGGGTAGGCGAGATAATATCTATAATGACATAATCACAATTAATATCTGTAATTATTCTAGCTCCATAATTACCTACAAGAATGTTGATTAAGTAATTTAGAGTTTATCGCAGACAATCATTAATATAAATCTCTATCCTAGGCATAGAATTTATGCAAATACAAGCTGCGCACCGCGGTGTTGCCCGCTAAATTTTTATCCAAAATGTTAATCCAGGGTGTCAGCTACCAACATACAAAATTTTAGCAAAATCGGTCAAGCCGTTTGACCGTGAAGAGGTAACAAACATACAGACACACTCACAAACTTACGTCTTTATAATATTAGCGTGATCTACTAATTGGCACCATAATATAAAGCTGTAGAGTTTGTTTGGTTGAACGCGCTAATCTCCGAAACTACTGGTTCGAATTGAAAAAATATTTTTGTGTTAGATAGGTTTATCGAGGAAGGCTAGGCTACAAAATTCGAAATCCACGCGGGTGAAGTCGCGGGCGGAAGCTAGTTAAGAATAAAACGATTTTATCATGAGTTTATTTTGTGAAAACAACTTTATTTAATGTGACAAATCAAGCTGTTTTTTGGATTATTTATAAAATCTTAAGATTGCAGTAAACACTTGAAATAACTAGTTTATAAAAGCAAACTATCAAAATTGTCGGTTGACGGTCTTAAATTTGAAGTGTCAAAACACCATCGTGTTTCGGACTAGGGTTGTCACTTACTAGAAAGTTGTTAAATTATATAAATACCAATAGTTATGAAAATGAGTAGAAGATGTTGTTTAACGTATTTAAATGTCATGGCGCAGATACAACAACACTTTCAAATAGGCCATATAATATATAGCTGCCGCCTGCGACTTCGCCCGCGTGCCCCTCGATAAATGGACTATCTAACACTGAAAGAATTATTCAAATCGGACCAGTAGTTCCTGAGATTAGCGCGGTCAAGCAAGCAAACAAACTCTTCAGCTTTATAATATAATTATTATAGATTTGTTACAAGTTTTTTTCTAGATTACATTTTACTTAGATACTATACAATTCAAAGCAAATCTTCGTCTTTTTATCGTATGGTTGATGAACAACGAGGTACAGAGTTGAAATCGCCTGTAGGCCTCTGATGTAGCTTTACAAACTCAAAGTAAATATTTGACACATAAGTTTCCCGTATCAAAGTTTACTTTTCATACCGTATTGCTTAAGACTACATGATACTTAGATACTTAACAATTCCAAGACAGAAAAATAAAACTTTAGCTTAGTGCCAACCCTAGACGCCTGGTGTTCGAGTCTTGCCATTAGTGACAGACAACTATTGTGAGCTCAACATCTGACCTCATTAATGTGACGAATGGCGCCCTGGCAGAGGTCCAGCTGATATCTGACGCTCCAAACGACATTCTTGATGGTTTCTATAATACTCGGATTCACTCAAAGAGGGAGGAGAAATGATCTGGTTATACCAATATTCTGTCGTAATAAGTTCCAGATAATAGCTAGGCAATTACCATAATATTTGTCTCAATTTAAAGTTCGTTTAAAAGTTAGTCATCTCAGTTTTCGTTTTTCTATGTACCTCTGAAACAAGGCAAGTCAAAACCTTGGTGGCGAAAACCTTGGAGTGTGGAAGAAAAGTAGTTGTGTATTCCACGTCTGGATGGAATATTTTATTCCAACACCATTGCACCCCGTAAGACAGCATCCAAGAGGGTCTATAGGAACGAACATCCTGCGCACCTTGAATCCTCGCTACCCTCTTTAACATACGTCGCGCACACCTTGGGTGGTCAACCTCGCTACCATATTTATTGATAGGGCTTGTAAAATATGGCGATAATTTGATCATTGACCCTGGGGAAGGACCTGGGGCACTTTATCCTGGAAGACACGTTGTAAATTGTGATAACCGAGGGTTATAACCGTTGGACGGTCATGTCAAAGGTCGCAAGTTCAAACTCGTCTGCGTTTCTCTTCTTCTGCTTCTTCTTACAGAAAAAGATGTGCGTACTATAAATTAGTTGCTTAAACGGTGAATGAAAACATCGTGAGGAAACCGGTACATCTGAGAGATTTTTCAACGGTATGTAAAGCCATGTCAGAGGCCTACAGGCGGTTTAAACTCTGACACCAGGTTGTTCCTCAAACATACGATAAGATGAAGAATTGCTGCTCTTAAATAACAGTACATACAAAATACCTTCACTCTTGTCTCCGCGTGTGAATTTTAGGCCCCGCAATAGTATCGTCACGCCTACCATTGTGGCATGAAGATTTTGATTAACCTTTGTTCGCTGTTATAGGATCGCCAAGTTGGTCTCGATCATAGTCGATATCATCCGTTATCCAAAATGACACACAAATGAGCTGGTTAAATTAGATTTTTAAACAGTTAGATTATACCTGGTCATGGTACCTAGTCATAATGTTCCAAACAACATTAAAGAACTGCCCTTTAATAAATTTAAAACTAAACTTATAGCATGGTTAATAGATAAGTCATTCTATTCGATATCAGAATTGTTAAATAAATATAATAATTAATTTAGATAGTATTAGATATTATTAATATTATTGTATTTAAAATTTACATGTCGTTCAGCGACAAAATGTACCTGGCACCGATAATAACTGATCTCCATCTGTAATGTTACCTTTCGAGGAGGTCCGAGTGTCCAGGCCCACCAAGTGCATGGACATGCGCATCATGGGTCTGGACGACTCCGTCAGGGTGGACGAGGTGGTGGCCGCCATCGTCAGGGCGGGAGGGTGCAACGCAGATCAGGTGCGGGCGGGCACCATCCGCGCTGACAGCACGGGCCTGCGAGCCGTAACGGTGAGCTGCCCCGTGTCGGCGGCCAAGGCCATCACTGGCGAAGGCCGAAGGCTCTTGGTGGGCTGGGTCTCCGCGCAGGTAAAACTGCTGGAGCCCAGACCTCTGCGGTGCTACCGCTGCCACGTGGGGCACCACGTGGGTGCCTATTGCGCCGCGGAGGTGGACCGCAGTGACCGCTGCTTCCAGTGCGGTCAGCCCGGTCACAAGGCTGCAGAATGCCGTGCTACGCCGCACTGCTACGCATGTGCGGCGGCAGGCAAGCCGGCCGATCACCGGGCTGGGAGCAGGTCCTGCGACCCCCCTGCCAAGGCTAAGGGCAAAGTCCCAAGGCAAGCCCACCCCGACGTCCTCTCCGCCGCAGCCTCTTCTCTGGCTGCCGCTGCTGTCGCCGCCGCAACCACCGCGGCAGGGCCCTCACGTGAGGCTCGGGAGGAGACTGTAATGGACTGTTAATAACGGCTCCATTGCGTCTCCTCCAGGCGAATATCAACCACTGCGCCCCCGCTCAGGATCTGTTGCTCCAAAGCATGGCGCAGTGGTCGATCAATATCGCCGTGGTCTCCGAGCCGTACTATGTCCTGTCCAGGGGAGACTGGGTTCAAGACCTGAACGGCTCGGTGACACTAATTTCGTCGGCCGCCGCCGGTACTCCGTCCCTCGAGGCCGTCACGAGGGGACGGGGTTGCGTGGCAGCACGGTTCGGGGACATTGCAGTGGTAGGCGTCTACCTGTCCCCGAACAGAACTCTCGCCGATCTCCACATCTCCCTTATGGAGCTGAATGCCGTCGTCGCTAGGTTTGGTTCCCTCCCCGTGGTCGTTTGCGGGGACTTCAATGCCAAGAACTTGGCTTGGGGTTCTCGGTTCACGAACCAGCGGGGTCGGATGGTGGAGGACTGGGCCCTGGAGACAGGTCTGGTCGTCCTAAACCGGGGTTCTGTCCCCACGTGTGTGCGGATGCAGGGCGAGTCAGTGGTGGACATATCGTTCGCCAGCCCTGCTCTGTCACCGCGTGTCGTGGGCTGGCGCGTAATGGAGGGGGTGGAGACGTACTCAGACCACCAGTACATTCGGTTTGACATCTCCACCCAGACCTCGGACGCGCCGGTCCACCAGACCCCGTGTGGTCCGCGTTGGGCGCTGAAGCAGCTGGACCGGGAGCTCCTCCTGGAAGCCGCGATGGTACAGGCCTGGGTGCAAACACCGGACAGGCCTGTCGACATTGACGTCGAGGCAGAGTGGTTCCGGGAGGCCATGTCGCAAATTTGCGACGTGGCAATGCCCCGAGTTCGGCCAGGACGAGCCCGGCGCCAGGTGTACTGGTGGTCGCCGGAGATTGCGGTACTGCGCAATGCGTGCAATGCCGCGCGGCGCCGGTGCGCCAGACACTGCAGTCGCCGCATCCGCCCGCCAGATGCGGAGGCCAGAGAGGCGGAGTACGAGCGGCTGTACGAGGGATACAGAGTGGCGAAGCGCACCCTCCGAGCGGAAATAAAGCGGGCCAAGTTGGAGGCCCGCAACGTGTGGCTGGGGACTCTGAACGGAGACCCATGGGGACGCCCCTACAAGGTGGTGCGGGAAAAACTCCGCCCCTGGGCTCCCCCACTCACGCAGAGTCTCCGGCCCCAGATTGTGGAGGGTGTGGTGAGCACTCTGTTCCCTACGCGAGGGGAACACTCTCCCCCGCTCATGGCTCCGCCACCAGCGGTGTCTAACGCGGATCACGATGGCGACGACGACGACAATGCTCCAGAGGTGGCCGAGGTAGAGATGAATGTGGCGGTACGAAGGCTGAGTGCCAAGAATACCGCCCCAGGACCCGACGGTTTGCCTGGGAAAGCCTGGGTCCTGGCCATGGAGGCTCTCGGGTCTCGATTAAGAGGGCTCTTCAGCGCATGCATGGAGAGGGGCCAGTTCCCACTTCGCTGGAAGACGGGGAAACTGGTCCTTATCGCGAAGCCGGGACGCCCAGCGGACTCCCCGTCCGCGTATCGGCCCATTGTGCTGCTCGACGAGGTGGGCAAGCTCTTTGAAAGAGTAATTGCAGACCGCCTCGTCGCACACCTAGCACGAGTGGGGCCGAACCTTGCGGACGGCCAGTTTGGTTTTCGCAGGGGGCGCTCTACGGTGGACGCCATCATGCGCGTGCGAGCCCTCACGACGGGGGAGGCGGTGTCCCGGGGCAGGTGTGTCGTGGCGGTGTCTTTGGACATCGCCAATGCCTTCAACTCCTTGCCCTGGAGTAGCATTGGGAGGGCACTCCGGTACCACCGGGTGCCCGACTACCTCTGTCGTGTGATCGAGGCCTACCTGTCGGACAGGTACATCATCTACCCTGGTCACCAGGGAGAGTGGAAACGGCGAGAGATGTCGTGCGGTGTTCCGCAGGGATCGGTACTAGGGCCGCCCTTGTGGAACATCGGGTACGACTACGTGCTGCGCGGCGACCTCCCTGACGGGGTCAGTGTGGTCTGCTACGCAGACGACACGCTGGTCCTGGCGCGGGGAGAGTCGTATCAGGCGGCGGTTGAATTTGCGACACGCGGGGTTGCGATGGTCGTTGATAGGATCCAGCAATTGGGACTCGAGGTGGCGCTGCACAAGTCCGAGGCCATGTGTTTTCACGGCCCTCGGAGCGCGCCGCCTCGGCGTTCCCAACTAACGGTGGGAGGAGTTCACATCGGCGTCGGGTCGACGATGAAGTACCTGGGACTTGTCCTCGACAGTCGGTGGAATTTCGAGGAGCACTTCCGACGTCTGGCTCCCAAATTGAATCGGACTGGGGCTGCCCTGAAGCGGCTCCTGCCCAACCTTGGGGGTCCAGACGCCTCCTGCCGGAGGCTCTACGCAGGCATCGTCCGGTCCATGGCCCTTTATGGGGCGCCGGTGTGGGCGTCGTCACTGCGAAAGCGACCGGCGGCCCAGCTGAACGCGTGCCAGAGGGTCATGGCCATACGGATGGTGCGGGGATACCGCACGGTTTCCCGCGAAGCGGCGAGCCTCCTTGCTGGCCAGCCACCATGGGATCTGGAGGCAACAGGCCTTGCACGCATGCACGATCTGCGCGTGGAGATGCAACGCCGGGGCGAAACTCCGCTGCCGCGACAATTCAAGGCATGGCGGAAAGAGTTCCGGCGGGATCTCATGGTGGAATGGCGACAGCGACTATCGCAACCCAGTGCTGGGCACGCCGTAATTATGGCGGTAAGTCCCCTCTTTGAGGAGTGGCTGGAAAGGCAACACGGCGTCCTTACCTTCCGCATGACGCAGGTCCTCACCGGACATGGTAAGTTCGGGAGGTTCCTGCACCGGATCCGTGCGGAAGAAACGCCCGGGTGTCACCATTGCGTGGACAGCCCGGAGGACACGGTGGAGCACACGTTGGAGGTGTGCCCCGCTTGGGAAGAGCATCGCCGTGTCCTCGTGGGGGCGATCGGCGGCGGTAATCTCTCGCGCCGGGCCTTGGTACAGGCCATGGTCCGGAGCGAGGAGGAGTGGCAGGCGGTCGCCTCCTTCTGCGAAGCAGTAATGCTAGCAAAGGAGGCGGCCGATCGCGTGAGGCTACGATCCTCACGCCCCAACCGCCGCCGGGATTCTGATCCCGATTTCCGGCCACCGTAGGCGCGGGCTTGCGGTCGGTGAGCAATGGGTGGCTCGCCGTCCGACCGTCCGGTAACCATCCGGACCGAGCCCAAGTCGTCGACGGCGCGTACTGTTTCACGCGCGCCTCAAGGAGATGTCAGCAACTGTAGGGGCCCATCAGGGTCGAAGCCTACTGGGGCTATGGGTCTGATTCCGAAAGGAAGACTCGGCCCTGGTACGAAAGGCAACGAAGGAACAGGAGTGGGTTTTTAGTCAGTAAAAGTCTGACACTATCTCCCGCTCCGCCCAAGAGCGGGGGATGTCATAAGATGATTTTCCCACCGAAAAAAAAAAAAAAAAAAATCTGTAATGTTACCTTTATGTAAATAAAGTATTATTATTATTATTAAGATCGACGACGTGATTGGCGCAGTCGCTAAGCAATTCGACTACTGCGCTAAAGGTTGCGGGTTTCGATTCCCGCGCGGGACAAGAATTTGTGTGATCCGCAGATGTTTGTCCCGAATCTGGGTGTTTGTGTGTGTGTTACTTCATATTTGTGAAACGCACTCACGATACAGGTGAAATCTCTACTATGCGGCGACGTTATATAAAAAGAAATATTATTTTCAAGAAATTCCAAATTCATCACTAGTTTTTTAATAAAAAAAAAAATAACGTAATTTTTAAAACAGGTTATCTAACCTAAAAATAATAAGTACGTCTTGTCCTGTTGATTTAAGCCATGTTGATTAATCACGCGCATATTATTTCGGTGCGTGCGCGCAGCTGAGCGTCATCAGTTTTGATTGTTGATCACCGGCAGCGGGCGAATGATATATTGCCTAGATCTGTCATGTTGATGATAATTCTTATTTTGATCGTTAGGAACAATTGGGTGCGAGTCATTAGGAGTATGCTTATGATTATGTTTGTGGGCTTGCGTACGCGCAGGTGTGTGTGGAGGCCAGCGTGAGCTTATCGTCCGTGTCCCTACAGTATTCATATTAGTAAAGTCCCTATATATTGATTTTTACTTTTTACTTAATCAAGTAAGTAATTGTGTACAGCATATATTTTTCACACTTTTATAAATCAGTAACATTTACCGGTAAAATTTTGTCTTAAGAGTTTGAGCTATCTCCATATCAAATACCGTGGAAATCAGCTCAGCAGTTTACCCATTCTCACGTAGCATATGCACTTATTGTCATTCCTATAATGGTTCTAAATGTTCTAATACAGTATACGCTAATGTCTCTAGGCCAACTAAAAAGCTAAATGTAACGAGACTAATTTAATACGAGTGATTATCAAGAGGTAAGCAGTGATCTAAGTGGTAGTGACGTGGGGTGTGTCGAAACAGTTCGGTGCTAAGTATCTGCGCTGATAACGCTGACTTTAACATCGCTGTACTGGATAAATGTGTGACAGGTTAAAAGCTCTGGCAACCCGTTCACTGCAGCACCTTACCATGAACTCTTTAAGCAGGACAGTTTACGTTGTGGAAGCGAGACGCCGCATTACACTCCATGTAGCGGCGTCTCGCTTTCACAACGTAAACTGTCCTGCTTTAAGAGTTTATGGTAAGAGGCGGTTACTTGTTAGACCCGTACGCGATAAAAGCATGTAATATAATTATTTTGTTTAGATTTGTACTAGACTGCCTCGTTGCTCTAGTCGGTAAACGCGACTGCTCAGCAATCCTGGATTCGAATACAGGGTCGGGCAAAGTTGTTATAGGTTTTTACATTAGGTTATTCTCAGTAGCAGGATGGAGTCAGGAAATGTGGCCGGTCGATGGCAATAGGCTCGCCCTCTATTACATTGGGACCTAAAACATAACTGGCAAAATGTGGGTGTACTATACACCCCTATAATTACCTCTTCGGGGAATACAGGCGTGATGTTATGTTATGTTTATATCTTAATCTATATAATATTATTTGAAGGGTTAGCACTTTAAAAGCATCACTACATAGTATAAAACAAAGTCGCTTTCTCTGTCCCTATGTATGCTTAAATCTTTAAAACTACGCAACGGATTTTGATGCGGTTTTTTTTAATAGATAGAGTGATTGAAGAGGAAGGTTTATATGTATATAACATCCATAAAATAGTGGAGAAATATTTACACCCCTGCGAAGCCGGAGCGGGCCGCTAGTTATCTAATAAAGCATTCTCACCGAAAAAGCTTGTCATTCCGACAACTAAATCAATTCGATACAAGCCGACAACTTTTTGTACCGAACCCAGTTTTTGCTTTAAGACAAATCGCAAAGGCCAGAAAACAATCTAAATCGATTACTTCATCGTCCTACTTCGATGTTAAATCGATAAATACTTAATCGATTCGGCACGCTCGGATCTAGCGGGCCCGGTTCGTGTCTCTATAATGCTAAGCACTGAGGGATTTAAATTGTACGGAACGGCGCAGGCGCAGATGGATATATGGAGGGAAGTTGGCAGACAGTAAAGAACGCAACGTGATAAGATTCTTCAATTTCTGTTTTGTTTCTTCCTTATGTAAATAATAGCTTAGATATCGGTAGTCTTGTGGTCTTAGAAGTTTTTCTAGAGCCTCAGGTTCGAATCTAAGTCTAGAAACAAGTGTAAAGTAATAGTTTTTTTGCTAGAAAATCTACAGTGGAAGAGGTTTTGCAAATGCTCCTGAAATAAATCAAGGCACTTACCTAACATAACATCAGGCCTGTGTTCCTCAAAGGAGTAGGCAGAGGTGTATAATACACCCACATTTCGCTATTTATGTTATGGGTCCAAATGTACCTTATAGGGGCGAACCTATTGCCATCAACCGGGCACAATTCCAGACTCCGTGCTGCTACTGGGAATTACTCATCGGAAAAACCTAATAACACTTTGCCCGACCCGGGATTCGAACTTAGGACCTTACGCTCAGCCGTTACGCTTAGAAACCACTAGACCATCGAAGCAGTCTATCTAATGTCAAAAAGTAAACTTAAACCAATTAAATATAGCTTTTATCCATGCGGTACTATGCTAGTAATAAATAATATTATTCAACCCAATTTAAACTCTTAATCAAACACAATAGAGTTCAATATACTTTGCACACAACTTTCAGTAGAATTGATGATACGTACTTTACTTTACGATAGAGAAGTGATAATGAACTTAAAAGCTTAGACTATAGAGTGCATAATTGCCTGGAATGGTGTCCTTGAGATAAGATGAAAAGATTGACATGTTACTTGAATTTATCATTAGTGTTCTAGTAATTTGTTTTTCAATTGATTTAAATATGTTTTACATAAGACTGCCTCGTTGGTCTAGTGGTCGCTAAGCGCGACTGCTGAGCAAGAGGTCCTGGGTTCAAATCCCGGGTCGGGCAAAGTGTTACTGAGTTTTCCATTAGGTAATTCTCAGTAGCAGCACGGAGTCTGGATTTGTGCCCGGTTGATGGCAATAGGCTCGCCCCCTATTACATTGGGACTTACAACATAACTGGCGAAATGTGGGTGTACTACATGTTCACCTCTGCCTACCCCTTCGGGGAATACAGGCGTGATGTTATGTTATGTTACTCAGTGGGGTAGGCAAAGATTACGGATATTCATTTGTTAAGATACTGAAATAAATCTTATGTTTTCAGAGGTTTGAGTTCGATCTTCTTATCGTATGGTTGATGAACAACCTGGCGTAAGAGTTAAAACCGCCTGTAGGCCTCTGACATCGCTTTACACACCGTTGAAAAATCTCTCAGGTGTGCCGGTTTCCTCACGATGTTTTCCTTCACCGTTTTTAGCAACTGATAACTAATTTACAATACGCTCATGAATTCGAAAAGACATTGGTGCGTGCCGGAGTTTGAACTTGCGACCTTTGACTTGGCAGTCCAACAGACACACCACTCGGCGTTGACACTAGGGTTGGGTTCGATTTCCGGGACGAAAAAAGCGTTTCTAGTTGTCTAGTAAGAAATCTCTTTGCAGCTGCTCAGGGCTTGAAATTATGTCCGTTAACAATAATAACTATAGTTCCATTTGCACATTCATCGTAACACCTAAAAAAAACAAGCTATTTAAAAAGCAGTTACAGCTAAAGGCAAAAGCATTTCGTTATAACGAATAACCAGTCTAAAAACATAATCTGTAATCAACCAAGTAAGCTTACGTCGTATTTACTGTAATCTATTAACATGTTCAAACCATAGTTATAAAGTGGGGTAAGCAGTGTTTAGATCGTAACGCGACTGTAAGCCGATTGGCTACGAATTTAGCCGTAGATTAGTCGAAGATTAGCCGAGATTTACGTCACAACGGCTATTTGTAACCGTTTAGCACAGTGATTCCCAAAGTGGTCCAGGTGGACCCCCAGGGGTCCACGGGAGCCTTGCTGGGGGTCTACGTAGGCGTCAATAAAAAATGGGGGTCCATAAGATGTTAATAGGGGTCCACGAAAATTTATCTGCATATAGTTTTTATAAGGGCCTACCTATATTGTTTTAAGTACCTAACTAAGCAGATAACATTTTAATCTGGCAAGCGACTCTTACTTGTCCAAACTTGCGTATTCGATATTACAATTTCGTGTACAGACTTGCAAAGCGCAATCCGTCCGACAATGCTTAGTGCTTGTTTAGACATGATCTTGATCAAGACTATAAATACTCGATGCCAAAGGCATGCTCATTTATTTGTTTCCGGAATTTCGAAAAAGAAGGTGTGAGAAAATTTATATTAGTGTTCCTAGTGCCGGAGAAAAGTAAGTACGTACCTTTTTTTTGTTGTACCTAGTTCTTAAGTATTTTGTTTCGTGTACTGGTCGGTTGATAACAAATGCTTGTATACAATGTGTCCTAGGGATAAGTGACCGCCCGGCGTATTTAGAATATTTGTACAAAATTAAATTAAGTAAAGACGCGTGACGTGCTGCAGTTTTTTTACGATATTTCCTAAGTTTGTTCATCTTTTTCCATTATTTTTGTTTACTGACTAGCCGACATCATAATTTATCAATTAAAATCATTAGACAAAACTAAAATGTAGTAAAAAAATTACTTATATAAAATCACTAAGGCCGCTAAGTCACAAATGTAAATATAATTATTAATGATTTCGTACAAATATTCAAAAAACGCCGGGCGGTCTTATCGCTCGGACACATTGTATATAGCTAACTTAGTAACTTACAGATATTTTAATTGTCCTCTTTCGATTTGAAGACAAACACAGCACGTTTTATTCAATTGTTTTTTCACGAGAGGACTGCCTCTCTAAAAAGGCCGAAAAATCAATATTGCAGAGCAATTACTGTTTTATAAAACTACTAGCGCGTGAACTCATTGATTTAATGAAATTTTAGTTATTGTTTTTATGGTCACTTTTTTGGTCAATTTGGGATTTCGACTTTTATTTTTTCCTACACAAATATGATCAATATTCGATACTGAGTAAACTAATTTTTATTTCTACTATTAAAAAATTGTGGTAAATTAGGTATTTAACATTGATATCGCTTCGTGAAAAAGTCTGTACTTGTCTTAGCGGTTTATTAGTTGGTCCCTTTACAAGCCGTAATACTTTTTCAATATAATGATAATCATAATAATATAAAGCTGACAAAGGCTGCGTTGTGCTACCTATATTCAAATAAAAACTTGGTTACTATAACATTTTTTTTTACAGGGAAGGTAACTGATACAAAACATGGCTACAGCAAAGAAAAAATGTCGACAATACAGTGTCGATTATTTGAAATATGGTTTTGTTCCATCAGAGGCAGATAAACACTTGCCCATGTGCCTAATATGCAATAAAGTTTTAAGCAATGACTCTATGAAACCATCAAAGCTCGAAGATCATCTAAAAAGGTGTCATACTGATAAAATGGGTAAAGATTTAAAATATTTTCAAACATTGAAGGAAAAATATGAAAAGAGACCCACCATGCACAGCATGTTCGCTTCAACATCTCAAAGTAACGATGATGGCTTGCGGGCATCTTACAATATCTCATTACTAATAGCAAAATCTGGAAAACCGCACACTATCGGAGAACAATTAATTTTACCCGCTGTTGAAGAGGTTTTAAAAACTGTTTTGCACAAATCTCCATTTGACGTACTAAAAAGAATTCCATTAAGTAACAATACTGTACAAAGACGCATTGATGAAATGAGCTCTGACATCGAAAGTTTTTTGTGCAATCATCTGCAAAAAAGTCATTTTTCTATACAACTGGACGAGTCAACGTTACCCGGTAATGAAGCATTATTATTAGCATATGTCCGATTTATCATGGAGGAAGAAATTCACGAAGAATTGCTATTTGCCAGAACTTTGGAGACTGACACTAAAGGCGAATCAATATTTAATGTCCTGAGTAATTTTTTTACGGAAAAATCGATTCCATTTACAAACATTATTTCAGTGGCAACAGACGGAGCTCCTGCAATGGTAGGGCGATATCGTGGGTTTATAAGTCATCTCAAAAGAATTATACCAGGACTTACAGCTATTCATTGCGTAATCCACCGACAACATCTTGTGGCGAAACATTTAAGTGACAGGTTGAACCAATCTCTTCATTTTATAATAAACGCTGTCAACAAAATTAGAAGCAATGCATTGAATACGCGTTTATTTGCTCAATTGTGCGACGAAAATGACGAAGACTTCCAACGACTGCTCTTACATACTGAAGTACGCTGGTTGTCGAAAGGTGCATGCTTAACGAGATTTTACTCTGTTTTCGATTCCGTATTAGAGTTCTTAGAAAGTAGAGATCCAGATTTAAAAGAAAACTTGATCAAATTCAAAGGAGACATTGCGTATTTGACAGATTTGTTTAAAAAATTTAATGATATTAACTTGCAGTTACAAGGGGACAGCCTGAATTTAATAAAAACAAAGGGGATAATTTCGGCTTTTCTTGGGAAATTGAAATTTATGAAGCAAAACATTAGTCGGCGCGAATTATCTCAATTTCCAAACTTGTCGCAGGTAGAAACTATTGATGAGGATATCCATACCTACAGTCAACATTTAAGTGCCCTGCATGATGACTTCAAAACCAGGTTTGAAGATATGCTGACGATGGATATACCACCATGGATCGTAAATCCATTTGATGAAACTGAAGTGGCCAATGTATTATTACAAGAGGAGCTGCTTGAGCTAAGCACCAATGAGGAGCTGAAGGTGAAATTTAGAAAAGGCTACCAAACATTTTGGCTGCAAGCAGAAATACACGAAAAATATCCTGGACTGTGGGAAATCGCAAGGAAATTTTTGATAGCTTTTCCCTCATCATACCTTGTCGAAAGAAGTTTTAGTGCCGTTACAAACCTCTTAACAAAAAAAAGGAGCAAACTAAACATCACAGAGCGGGGGGATTTGCGGTTATTGCTCACAAAAATAAAGCCAAACATTGATCGTTTGCTGACACTCCATCAAATACATCCTTCCCATTAATTAAAATTATGTCCACAACCTATAAGTATTACTTTATTATTATTTTTTTGTAATTCTTTTCTTTTAATTAATAAAATGTTATAAAATGTACCATTTTTCGTTTTTATTTAAAATTTAAAATTTTAACCTATCAGAATATAGGGACGGAACTCAGAAGCGACACAATTTTTATTTTTTGTCGACTTTAACAATGTGGTAGGAATGTAGCAGCAGGGGGTCCACCGACACCAGTTTAATTTTGAAAGTGGTGCACGAGAAAAATAAGTTTGGGAACTACTGGTTTAGCAAGAAGTAAGTAGGTAATTTAATATACTTTGTATATAATATCTTGTTAGTTTGTTGCACCTATGTGTTTGCGTTGAGTGTCGTGGTGGCCTAGTGGTTGACATACCGGATTTCTATGCACGAGGTTGCGGGTTCAAACCCAGGCAAGTATCAATGTGACTTTTTCAATGTCATAAATACTTTCTTAGATATTCTAAGACACCACTGACTAACGGTGACGGAAAACATCGTAAAGAAACCTGGATTTAATTATCTGAAATCGCCAACCCGCAGTGAGCTAGCGTGGTGATCAGTGCTCAATCCTTCTCTATACGAGAAGAGGCCTTTGCCCTGCAGTGGGACAGTTATAGGCTTATTATGTGTTTGCGTTTAGTATGAAAAGTTTAGACTTAAATAATAATATATTATAACGACACGATTGGTGCAATGGCTAAGCGATTGGACTGCTGCGCTAAGTGTTGCGGGTTCAATTCCCGCACGGGACAAAAAATTGTGCGATCCGCAGATATTTGTCCTGAGTCTGGGTGTTTGTGTATGTGATATTACATGTTTGTGGTGGGGCTCGTAGCTATGCGGCTACCCGGCAGATCAGTCGATCTGCGAGGTTAAGCCGTGCTCGCCGCGGTCAGTCTTGTGATGGGTGACCGTTTTCACATGTCGAGACCCCACCGTGCTTCGGAAGGCACGTTAAGCCGTTGGTCCTGCGCCTGATCTCTCTCCGGTCGTGTCGGTCTACCGTCCCATCGGATTATGAGAGTGAGGGAATAGGGAGTGCACTTGTGTCTGCGCGCATACTTGTGCACTATAATATCTCCTGCGCAGATGGCTAGTCTCAGCTGAGACAAGCCGCCGTGACCGAAATTCGGTCAGGAGGACATTATTATTACATGTTTGTGACACGCACCCACGATACAGGAGAAATTCCTAGTGTGGGGCGAAGCTTAAAAAACAAATTTGCTTATCCTACTCCAGTGTTAAGATTTAAGAATTAGGAAAACATAATTATAGAAAAATCACTTATTTTAAGAAAGTAGGTTTAGAAATATTCTTACTAGTTTTCAGTCTACTTTTTACTATAAATGTCTGAAATGCTTCGTTGGTGTAGTGGTCGCTCAGCGCGACTGCTGAGCATGAGGTCCTGGGTTCGAATCCCGGGTCGGGTAGTGTTACAGGGTTTTCCCATAAATAATTCTCAGTAGCAGCACGGAGTCCGGATTTGTGCCCGGTTAATGGCAATAGGCTCGCCACCTATTACATAGGATCCTATTACGTAACTGGCGACATGTGGGTGTAGTGTACATACTATATATTATGTCAACCTCTGCCTACCCCTTCGGGGAATACAGGCGTGATGTTATGTTTTATGTTATTTTTATAAGAAATGTCCACCTTTAAGAAGATGCGCAAACCAGACACCATTTAAGTACTTACGAAGACCATGGGCATTAAAAAACCAATTTATAAATAACATAAACATAGGTCCGACCACTGACCTCTACAGACCCTATTACTTGTATTAAATGACCGCAAAATCCAGTCATTATTTCAATAATAACTAAAATTATCAATTTCGAAAATTTTAAATTATGTACCTACAGCGGGGTCTTAAGTACAGGGCACTTGACCTTAGGGTCACAGAATTAGTGCCTGCGTTTAACCCTGCGTCCTGCCCACGACCTAACGGACATGTCGTGATAATATGGTGTTGGCCAGACAGTGTAGAGATGAGCAATGTTCTTGAGTTTAAATTCATATCCTGTTTTGAAAATATGATATTATTTAATGGTCCTATGGTCTTAAGGTACTGAATGCAATTTTTCGCTTTAGATCTGAGTTGGGATTATGTGCACCAACAGTGAAGTCTATATTTATGTGTATTTATAGTATATCTTATGTTATATTAGTATAGTATTGTATTATGTATCACTATGGGCCGAAATAAATGGGTAAATTTAAAAAAAATTACACATTTATTGAAATTATTGGTTTTAAAAGAAATATTTTTCTACGACTGCACCTACAGTAGGTATGGTTAAAATCATAGTAAAATTTGGCGATTTTAAGGGTTCCGTACCTAAAGGGTAAAACGGGACCTTACTACTAAGACTCCGCTGTCCGTCCGTGCGTCTGCAAATTGTAAAATATATAACTAGTAAATAAAATCATCATATCATCATCAGCCGGAAGACGTCCACTGTGGAACAAAGGCGTCCTCCTTTTAGAAGGGGGGGCCACCATAATCCCCACGCTTGGCAAGCGGCTTGGGGATCGCAGTGTTGGTGGTCAAGTTACAGAAGACACTGCTGCCATCTCCTGTATTTTTTTCTTAGTCGCCTCTTACGACAACCACGGGAGGAAAGGGGGTGGTCAATTCTAGGCCGGATACCACACGGCATGTAAATAAAATATTCTGAAACAATTTGACTCTTATAATAAGGGCTACTTACTTAAAAGACGATACTCTATTGGTTATTGATCAGAGCCCTTACCATGAACTCTTAAAGCAGGACAGTTTACGTTGTGGAAGCGAGACGCCGCATTACACTGCACGTAGCGGTGTCTCGCTTCCACATCTTTAACTGTCCTGCTTTAAGTTGGTTATTACCATAAAGCAATGTTACTTATGGGCCTGCGATTATACCGCTTTATTTAGATCCCTTCTGCAATTACAAATTCTAAACAATATTCTGATTCAGACACTATTTAGAAGCTCCTAATCCCACCTTGATATTTATCGCCAGCGCGTGTTGGCCTCTTAGGAAATTAGTTGCTAGTGCTGGGATGTGTTATACGCTAGGGAAGGGACACAATATACGCCGATGTGCGCACAGATTTATTTTATAACTATTATGGCTTATGCAGACGGGAAGGGACGGCAGAGGATTTTGGATCTGAAGATCCGAGGTCGATAACCGAGCATTAAAATATACACCTTATTTCTGTTGAGTAAGTATTCAATTCAATTCAAATTGATAGAAGAAATTTTTAAATGATGGACACGAGCGAGATTCGAACCCGCGACCTTAGCCTAACCGTGGCGTAGCTCTTATCAACGCTGCCGTGTCGCTGCTCGCAGCCATCGAATTTCAAGTTCGCTTTCAGTATTTACGTCTAAGTGACGTCAGGTATTATCTGTTGGAATCTACGATTACCAACTCAGTGTTATACCTTTACAGCTATAAATCACTTACACGATAATACCTACCCAATTTTACATGACTTTAAATGTCATTTTAGCCTGTTGCATGATACATTTTAAATTCTTAGCCATCCGCCCGCCAGTCTGTGCTGGCCATAACTGATGGTTTAATAAACTAGTGTTAATTAATGTTATTATAAAATGTATACATTAATGCGGATTATATTGTTATTTGTACCGTTATGTTTAAACAAATTCTACTAGAGTTTGTATATAAACGTCCTGTATTTATATGTTGTTCTTGTGAAAACATTAATAATTTAATTTATTTTTATATGAATATAAACTAAACTGTATTTATTAACGCACAGTTGGGTGGATAGTTGGATACAGATGCGGAAATATCTTTTTAGGTTTCATAAATAGAGATACCCCTTTTCAGATTTATTCCGCGTTTTAACTAGGCGACATTTGTGCCACGACTCAGTTGCTTGACACGAATTTTACGTGTCCCCCGTGATGTCGCCCGACGTCGCTTGCGACATCTGCGTGTCGCGACAGTAAAACTGATGGTCCTGAATTCAAATCGGGCAGTGTTATTGGGATTTGCCATTTGGTAATTCTCTGTAGCATCACGGAGTTTGGATTTGTGCCCGGTTGATGGCAGTAGGCTAGCCCTCTATTATATTGGGATCTAAAACATAACTGGCGGAATGTGGGTGTACTATATGTGCACCTCTGCCTACCCCTTCGGGGAATACAAGCGTGATGTTATGTAAGTCATCAACATTAACTTCAAAACAAATGATGACATTACCGTGTCAGTATTAAAGCGCAGTGCACAATCAATTGAGAGCAGGCTGCGCGGGCGCACCCGACACGCTATAAATCAAACAACCGGTATATTGGACGAGCTTGAAGCGAGGTAATTTCTGAGGCTGTAGGAAGCCTGAGTGCAAATATGAAGCATAATTAAGGGTTGGAGGTTGATGGAGTGTTATGAGAAAGATGCAAAAACATATATACATATGGATATATTATTACGCTAAACATCGTGAGGAAACCGGCACACCTGAGAGATTTTTCAACGGTGTGTAAAGCTATGTCAGAGGTCTACAGGTGGTTTAAACTCTGACACCAGGTTGTTCATCAACCATACGATAAGAAGAATATCACGCACCAAAGCGGTGCAAACAAAACAAGTGTGGTCAAAAGGTATCTCATTGAGGCCAAGTTCTCTGATGGGCTCCTTTTCATACATTGAGATATGATGAACAGACAGATATTCATAATGGTAAAGATGGATCAGTTCCAGCGTGACGTAAGGTCACAATAAAAGGACGTTAGATCTTAGAATAAGTAGGTACCAAGAAGGTATCTAAACAGAACTTAAAAAAAACGTCGCCCCACACTAGTCTTATCTCCTGTGTCGTGGGTGCGTTACACAAACATGAAATATCACACACACAAACACCTAGACTCAGAATAAACATCTGAAGATCTCACGATTTTTCGTTCCCTGCTTCAATCGAATCCACAACACGTATCACATACACAAACACCTAGACTCAGAACAAACATCTGAGGATCCCACGATTTTTCGTCCCGTGCTTCAATCGAATCCACAACTTGGCCACTGTGCCAATCAGCTACCCTACTCTCAAATTTCATATCAATAAGATCCCGACGAATTCAGAACCTCTTTCTTTTTTTGAAGTCGGTTAAAAAGACCATTAATATTGTTTTAAAGGAAACATGATTTAATTTTATTATTTGCGAATTCATGTGCGTATTATAAATGATTTATCAGTTGCTAAAAACGATGAAGGAAAACATCGTGAGGAAATCGGCACACCTGAGAGATTTTTTAACAGTGTGTAAAGCCATGTCAGAGGCGTGCAGGCGGCTTAAACTCTAACACCAGGTTGTATATCAACCATACGATAAGAAGAAGTTGTGCTTACCTCAGGAGTGTTATGAATAATCTTCTAAGGACCAACGGAACTGGGTCAGACTATGTCGCCCCGTGGCGCGGTCTGTGTGGCCAGTTCGCGGAACCAACGGTGCGTGTGCGGCGCAGACTAACTTGATCTGATTTTAGCATATCGAAGACATAACTTACAAGTTACACTTATTACTTCCTCGCTAAGTTCGTAAGTGTTTTAAATATTTTATTACAAAACGTTGAAGAAAAGCAGATAAAGAACTGTATTCTTAGGAGTTGTGTAGGCAATAATCCATATCCATGCTAATATTATTAATGTGTAGTAAAAGTAACTCTGTCTATCTGTCTGTTACAGCTTTGCGACTAAACCGCTGGACGGATTTTGAAGAAATTTGGCATGTATAAAGTTAAAGACCCGAGAAAGGACATATGCTACTTTTTATTAAGTCCCGGGCAAAATCTAATGATTTTATACATAACAAAATATCATCATCAGCCGGAAGACGTCCACTGTTGAACAAAGGCCTCCCCTTTACGGAGGGGGGGAGGGGGGCATAATCCCCACGCCTGGCAAGCGGCTTGGGGATCGCAGTATAGGTGGTGAAGTTACAGAAGAGGCTGCTGTCCATCTTCTGGATATTCCCTTAGGAGACTAATTCTCTTACGAGTTGGGAAGGTGCTATTATGGCCCTGTACCCCACGGGCAGCTTAACAATGTATACTAGACCTCTATCTTATATGTTTTAGGTCCCAATGTAATAGGGGGCGCGCCTATTGCCATCAACGAGGAACAAATCCAGACTCCGCCCTGCTACTGAGAATTACTTAATTGAAAAACGCATTAACACTTAACCCGACCCGGGATTCAAACCCAGGACCTCGTGCTCAGCAATCGCGCTTAGCTACCACTAGACCAACGACGCAGTCAATTTTGATATATGGATAAGTATGGAAAAAGGTATATTGCCTTAGGGCTAGAAAAGCTTAACAGTTTATAAGATAATCTCCACAAGATTTCAGCATCTTACTCCATCTCTAATTAACCCTCCAGCCTCCAATAAATAACAGGAGTCGCGGATAAATCAATACATATTGCGTTAACGCCATCTTAAATGCAAATCAAGTAATTAATTACAAACCAAAGTACACCATTGGTCCGTTAGATCGATTCGGTGTACCCAGATAACTGTGAATCGCGTATGAAATTCTCACCTGTGTGAACACTATAGGGTTGCCAAAATACTAAAACAGTAACATAAGGGATCCGAATTTTAAAAGGGAAATTGAAAAATGATTTACACGAGCGAGACTCGAACCCGTGACCTTCGCCGATTCGTAGCGCAGTTCTGCCAACCGAGCTATCGTGTATGTCAGTTGGCAGAACTGATCCAATCCATGAATCCTCTTTAGATCCAAGCTTAGTGCCATTTTAGCATGGGCAACATGCTAAAATGGCACACAAAGTCTGAAGAGATCCGTTGATTTCGGTATTGGTTTAGGATTAAAAACCCGTTTTTTATAGGGTTGTAACATGATTTCGAAACCTGAAGTAATCGGTCGACGAAAGACACTTCACATTTTTTGGCACCCACAAAAGTGAGGTTATCCTGTATGACGTCACAAAACTACTGACCCTCACTGGCTGACCATAACCTAAACCCCAACTAAGGCATCTATCATCACCGATTATTGTCATCATGTAAAGCCACATAAAAGATTTTTTTTTTTAAATGGCTCTTGGTGCCTTATAGTGTCGCCATCCTTGTTCTAGAAGCTGCTGTGAATGTGCATCTATAAGCACGTTTGCTCAACGATAGTTATAAAAAAGAAGATAGCCTAAACCAATGTTTAGGGTTCATCACGCTATTCTACTTCACAGTTAGTCAAAGGAGTTTTAATACAGAAAAGGAAGCCTTCATAAGAGACTAAAATAGAAGTTACAATTGGTATTTTTTTTTTTTTAAACCTAAGCATATTATGAAATTGGCCTAAAATACTTTTTGACAAAACTATCCTTTCTAACTGAAATAATTCGCTCTAATTCTTACAAAGGGCCAGCCCTACCGAACGAATGGTCGCCATATTAAACATTTCGCGTTTATTGCGTCCTCGTGCGAGCGACCAACGCGGCAAGAAGCCTGCGATCGACAAATTGTCAACAAATTGACGGGCAAATTAATTTCAGGTAATACGTTCGTGCCAATTTTACTTTAATATCTTTTAAATGCGGGTAATTGTTGCGAATTGAAGTTGTGATGATGGAGGGAGGGGTATCCAGTATCGTACTACATACTTGCAAAATTGCATAAGTTTTTGTTTAAAAAACATCGCCCCACACTAGGAATTTCTCCTGTTCGTGGGTGCGTTTCACAAACATGAAATATCACATACACAACAGCTAGAATATATATCCAGTTTATACTCCTTTTAGTCAGTCACTGTAGATATACTTGGTTTTTGCATACATTAGATGATGTTTGGAGCTACAGAGTGACATAGAATCTTTTGGAAAAATGTATGGTTCGTCGATAGAGTAAGAGAGCGAAACTGGGGGCAAGATCTAGTGATGAATTAATAATTATGTTATGTAAGAAATAACATTTCCTTGCCTTCTTCATTGCGATATTGGCTATCTTTTATAGTGAGGCTAGCAAGAAAATCTGTGAAATACATTATCGTTGTTTGTATCATCTGAAAACATCACGTATCTATCTATTACATACATAGGATTCTTCTTATCGTATGGTTGATGAACAACCTAGTGTCAGAGTTTAAACCGCCTGTAGGCCTCTGACATGGCTTTACACACCGTTGAAACATCTCTCAGGTGTGCCGGTTTCCTCACGATGTTTTCCTTCACCGTTTTTAGCAACTGATAACTAATTTATAGTACGCACATAAATTCGAAAAGACATTGGTGCGTGCCGGTGTTTGAACTTGCGACCTTTGACTTGGCAGTCCAACGGTCATACCACTCGGCTCAGTGCTACATAGGATTACATACATATATAAAGTCACGCCTGTCTTCCAGAGGGGTAGGCAGAGACCACGGATTCGGCTACGATCCTGGCATGTTTCTTTCGCGTCATTCACTCGCATCACATTCCTCATACACATAGGATGAACTTATGCTAAACAATGGGCTATTTCTATTTACGAAGGTCTTCGTAACGTGTTTTGCAAAATATGTGAAACAGATAGAGCGCATGATTTTCTTTCCTGGAAAAAATAAGTGTGATGGTAATCGTTAAAACCAGATTAGAAATTACGTTTTAACCGGTAATGTGCGTAACGCCGCTAAGTGTCAATTACCTAGATAATCTTAATTGTAGTACTATGAATAATTAAATTGTAGGCACCTGCTAACTCAATCATTAACTAGATAGGTATAATTAACTGTCATCTTATAGATCACTGGCTGCGCTTGCGGCTCTGACCGTTAACAGCATGTGATCAGTGGATGGGATGATAAAAAGCTCGTATGGCCCTGTGGTTTAAGGAGAGTGTTTACGTGTTGAAAGTCGCAGGTTCATCCACGCAACCAACATCATAAAGTCCTTTCTTAGAAGTAATTAGCAGTGTGGACTATAAAAAATGGCCCTAGCTGAAGGTAGACTACCTAGAGAATTTATAAGAAATTCCATTTCGGAATAGGCATCTAAACTATTGAGTAGGTATTTGAAATATTACTATTTTTACGGATGTAATCGCGATTTTATTTAGTTGTTTGGTCCGGACCTTTCGAATCCTTACAGCATTCATGGTCACGGACAGACTGAGGTATTACCGACCGAAAAACCTTTAGGTCAATGTTTAATATTCGCGTAAGACATAGAAATCTTACCTAATTAATTATGTTATATCTTTAGCTTTCTGGACCTCTTTTTCATATAAACTTTAACTATCCCAAATCTCGCACGCAGTATTCCTAAAAAGGTATCCAGTTTTCGTTTCACGTATTACATAATATTATAGATTTATAAGTGTCACGTATTTATGAAAAAAAAAAACATCTTTTACTTAGCAAGATAGATCTATCATCTAAAACGGTCTAGTCATTTCGGCACGTGAATAACAAAAACTAAAACATACAGACATCTGCATGTCATGAGTGGTTATGTTAACGTCAACTTCGTTACAGCCCCTTGCCATAACTCTTAAAGCAGGACAGATAAGGATGTGGAAGCGAGACACCGCTACGTGATGGTAATGCGGCGTCTCGCTTCCACAACGTAAACTGTCCTGCTTTAAGAGTTCATGGTAAGGAGCCGTATGTTAATAAAGGTGGTTATGTAGATATATAGCTGAGATATTCAATGCCTTTTGAAATGTTAGCTAGATCTTGAAGATCAAACTGATTATTTTGCGTTTGTTTGTCTGTGAGACGGCTATACTCATTATTAATAATAATAATAACTATGGCCAATGGTCTCATGGCCAAGAGTCTCGACCAACACCTGAAGAGGCTCACGTTAGGCGGTTGGGTCAAGGGCTTGATGCAGAAAACGGTACTCCTTGACACGGCACGCATAGTGAGGAGGTTCCTCCCTCTGGAGCCCTAACCACTGGTAGCTTGGACCCTGTTCCCGCTGCTGGTTGGACCCTATTATTTATATTTTTAAATATTGTATTTTAATATAGATATTTAAAAATGTAATTTATAAAAAACATAATTTAAATAAAGGAAATAATAATAATATTATTTTTTATTTACTATAAGTTACATATTTGTAACATTATAACAGCTGAAAGTAAGGCTAAGGTATTTGCTTTAAGTACGCTTACCCATGCTTACTTAGATTTCATAGTGTTAACTATGCTAAGTGTTGGACAGATGACAAGACACTTGAATTAGAATGAAGCATAGTGTAGTGTTATAACTTATAAGCACTAATAGCCGATTGGTATGACCGTTGGACTGCCAAGTCAAAGGTTAGTTCAAACCTCGGCACGCACCAATGTATTTTCAAATTCATGTGCGTACTATAAATTAGTTATCAGTTGCTAAAACGATGAAGGAAAACATCGTGAGGAAACCGGCACACCTGAGAGATTTTTCAACGGTGTGTAAAGCCATGTCAGAGGCCTACAGGCGGTTTAAACTCTGAGACCAGGTTGTTCATTAGCATACGATAAGAAGGAGTGACGATATAGAATTGACTCTACAGCGCATGCTGGACAATCAGTTAACTAGCTGACTAACTAAATGTTTTCTAAAGCAAGAACTATTTTCACTGCAGACAATGATATGCCAAAAAGTACAGATACGTCAAATTCTGACAAAATGAACGAGAAGAGTGTGCCGAACTCTGAGTCCGAACTGCACTAGGCTTATGTCAAATCGGACAACAAATGTACTATCCAAGACTACAATTGTCCCCATTTCAGTCTTCACATTTAGCGCGCTAGTAAAATATCTGTACTCTTTTGAAATATTATTGATTGAAGAGCTTATTTAGACACAGGTAAAAGAGTAGTGAGCTGCGTTGAAAGCTTCGGTTCACACTCCGGACATTAGTGTGTCCATTTTTGCATATTCACTGTCTATACTGACATCCATAAAGACACTACTAGTGATGGGAAACTATAACTTTTGCACTTCCACAAAACTTTTTTCACTATAATAACTTGATTCGACGCGCAGGTCGCTGACCCGTGGCCGGCGATTGATGCTGTGGTCCTGTCAAGCCTCTCATTTTTTCTCGCTTATCTTACGATCAGGGGCTTTGTTGTATAATTATATTCGTAGAGAAACTGTGAAGCCACAGAGTAGGAATATGAGTTGGTTAATGGATGTTATAATTCTTTTTTGTAATTTTGTGGTTATCCTTATTGGTTCATGTAGTGGGTTATGATTATTTTATTTTAATTGTGGTGGGATTTTAATGAGGTTGTGATTATGTTTCCTTTAACTGTTTTTTAGACGGTGGTGGGTCGCGTTTTAAAGAGTTATAAGCCCGTGACTTTTCCTGTGTAGGAAATGTTTTTGCTTCTCTTTCGGGGTATTAAGTAACCTTTATCTTTTCTTGAGGTTTAGAACTATCGTTATATTAAAATAATTAAGTAGTGCAGTCGTAATGAGGTAAAAAGTCAGGGTTGGGACACAGGATTCCGATCACTTTTGTTTTAACCTTTTAAATTATTTTACAGTCATTGTACTCGACTTGGCTGCAAATCAATTTGATTGAGCTAACAAATAACGTACAGCCGTCAAAAGTTTGGGAGAAGCCATAACAATAGGTGAATAGGTGAACTCATGCGCAAAAAAAACTAACAAATCACTGACACGTTTTGTCAATCCGAAAACAGAACAAAAACAGTTGATGTCGTTAAAAAACAATGAACAAAAATCAATTCAGCCATTACGTTTCAATGGATGCGCTCGCGCATGTCACAGATCTGTCGAAATTGTCTAATAAAACACGCTCTTCACATGACAAGCTGACCGTAACGTCTATATTAATTTACTGGACATTGCTTTTTGTCCTGTGTCACTTCATTGAAGGATTTCTGTGCCATGAACCAACAAAGGTGGGTCTAGAGGCAGTGAGGAACAAAGATGAGCGATGACCAATCTTTGTTTCTTTTCTGAATGAAAAAAATACTATTCACTACAGTGCAACAGTCGTATGTTTATTAAAATTATAACGGCAGATAAGAAATACACTTATAATTTTAAGCGGGGCTGAAATTAGTTTAGACACTCTTAAAACATTGGTAATTTAAATTCACAGTTTTTATTTACGTAGACCATTAACAGGCACTTATAAAGACGAGAGCTGGCCAAAATATTTTTTATTGTGCAAATTGTCAGCCTGAAATTACGTCAAATCGCTTTACCACAGAGTATTGATGTCAGCTTGCAAATTAACAAAAGCCGTCAGTGTACTCATTATTGTCGTACTGTATTTACTAGCATGTGGCAGTCCGATTCCTTACTGACCCCTGGGTCACGGTTCAGCGTGCAAGCTCAATGGCCGCCCGGGATAGTTTGTTTTGATTTACAAGCGCGGTACGATTGAGCCGTCAAGAACAAGGAGTCTTGTTCCGAAGAAGTGTACGGTTGTTCCGGTTTGAGGAGAATAGCGGGTTCGCGGTATTCATGTTTAAGATAATGTAAAGGTTGTATTTAACTACATAGTAAAAGGATATTTTATTTGATTTTAGTTTTATATATTTTAACAAAAGCCTAAATTAGAAACAAATATGGTAAGTACACTTTGTTTTTTATTCATAAAAAAATCCGCGCAACACTTTTAGTTTATCAATTATACTTTTTCAATGAGTATGGGCATGGTACAGTCAGCATCATAAGTAGCTGAACATTAATTTTATAAACATACCATTAATTGAAGAACAACTAATTACACACTAAAAAGTCTTAAATATTTTAAGATCATCCATTGGACGCTCCTATAATTTGAAACAAAAACTTGAATTGGTTTTTGTTTCTTTCCATTATTTGACATAAGGTTTCGTAATATGTTAATCTACTTATGATGCTGACCGTACCTACCTACCGTTTTTTTTGTTTTCGGGGGGAAACCTTCGAAAGGTCACCGGCCCCTATGGGGGTATAAACCAGGGAGTGTGGAGATTTTACCTCACTAAAACCTCGGTGGTTTTTTTGACACGTCATTCTGTCTGTGGGCACATCCCTGGGGGCACTGCCGTAACTAGAGCGGTGCCAGCGGTGCCCAGGCATAGGTCGCAGAAATGACTAGACCAGGACCATAAACAATAAAAAAGAGTGCGCGCACCGGGCTTATAAAAGGCTAGTTACGGCACTGCCTGGCGGTATGGCACTAACGTATATTTTCGAAAAAAAAAAACGATTAAACCTTCTTCTAGAAACGTGAAGTAAATTTACTGTTTTATTTTCGCAATATTTATTTGTAAATTTTATCCTGATAATGTCTATCGCGTGTCTACTAGCTATCGTAACAACAGTACCGTACAACTGCTAAACAATAAGCTACACAAAGTTACGACACTTTAGCGGAAGATCGATGGACAATGTCATTGCGTTGTCGATATCGACCATTTATCGTATCGATGTTTCATAGTGATCGATAGATGTGTCGGACACCACTAGTTTGCTTATTTGTACTGTTATTGTTTCATTTAGTACCTACCTACTTTCTTTATATAGGTATTTTATGAAAACATGTTAACAAATGTTAAGTTTTTGGGTTATATAAGTTTATATTGAATAACAACCTAATTTATATGAATGCAATACTTTGTTTAGGTTAATTACAGTGAAGACATAAACTAAGTATGTGGGTAATATATGATTTTGTAGCACATGATAAAAATAAAGGGGGGGCCTTTGTCGAGCAGTGGACGTCTTCCAGCTGATGACGATGTTAAATATAAATACTTATGATTAAATTAGAAACATAAATAATCACGTTAAAATGAAACAAAATTAATGTCTCATGTAAATAATGTCCGTTGACCGTTTGACGCAGCAGCTAATTGCAGATAATTTTTAACATTCCTGCTAATGTAAGATAGGGGTACTACGTTCTGAAGATAATTTAAGGCACAGCATTTGTGCGATGAGTTTTATATCTGTAGGCGAAACAAAAAAAGCGAGTTCAGAACAAGATTCACATCAATATTCCTTAACATGATCTAAGCCGGCTTATAACTAGGTGAAAGTATAATGTATATCAATGTTATTTTTCTATCAACGCGAATAAGAAACATTAATCACACTTACACTTTCAATTTAACTTTCCAAACAAATACTTCAAGTTAAACCAACACGCAGTGCGGACACGCGGTCAGTAATGGTCGCGATATTTATCGATCACAAACGCTTATGATTTATCGAGCACCGCACAACACTATTCCATTGAATGATTTAATGACTTCATTGGTTCATAAATAAGAGTTAATTCATTGATTGGCGTGAGTACACATTTTGTTGGCATGTGATTTAGTGCATGAAGTACCTACCATGTGTAGATATGGACTAGTGATGTGGCAGCGATTGTTTTTTAAAAACCTATTTGGCGAAAATGGGTGAATTACCAAATTGAAACTTCTTTTATGGTAACTGTTGACTCTTTTTTTTTATTTTAAATAGGTTGGTAGTATCTAACGTTAAGCCCCAAACCATAGTATAATGATAAGTTTTAGTAAAAATGCTAATATTGAATCTGTGTAACATTTTTGTTTATCGTAACCTATTAGTTTTATCGAAAAAGCCACAACAAGTAATTCAGGGGGCCCAATTCTTAAGCCCAGGCTACTGATTTCCTTATACAACCAAAACTACAGATCACACCAAGACCTCACACGCAGGCGCGTTCAACCATAAAGTCAATGAGGTGGTAAAATCAATCATCGAAAATTATCACAATTATGACGGTTTAGTTACGGGCAGTGCGCATAAAGAAAGGTGCGTAGGCGCAAAACATTGTGCAACCAGCCTAGATAAACAAAGATCGCACATTCCAACGGCATGCCTCCGTCCGCCCCGATTGACACGAGACAATAGTTTAGTGATGGGATGCATCGATAAATCGGTCCCGTTGAGTGATTCGGCCGGTCGCACCGGTCCGCGGAGCCCCGCCCGCGGGCCGTAATCTTACGATAACCAGCTCGGGAATGGCCGCGGGAATGATAGTACTATGTATTGGTTCTTATGGATATTTGTTGGAACATTTAGTGTCGCGAAATGGTAATTTACTTTATTTAGGTTTAAGCTTGAAATCTATATGACTTTTACTGTCATTTTAGCATGTTGCCCCTGCTTTTTGTAACCAATATCGTTGCGTCACTGTCCTGAAAACTTACTTTTTACAAGCTTTATTCTATCTGGGCGCAGTATAAAATTAGCGACGTATACCTAACTTTTTTTTGTAAATACACGACAGATATGGTTTTTGATTCATCATCATCATCAGCCGGAAGACTGTCCACTGCTGGGAAAGGTCTCCCCTTTAGAACTCCACAATTTACGACAACTTGCCATTTGCATCCACCGGTTGCCCGCACCTCTGACGATATCGTCGGTCCACCTGGTGGGAGGCCTGCCAAAGCTGCGTCTTCCGGTTCGTGGTCGCCACTCGAGAACCTTTTTTCCCTAGCGGTTGTTAGTTCTTCGAGCGATATTGCCTGCCCATTTCCACTTCAACATCATATTGCATTCGTTTTTGATTATGATGTCTTAATTAAGTTTCAATCGTTACTTACTATTCTCATTACGAAAGGTTAATCAAGCAATAAACAATTGCTATCACTCCAGACCTAACTTAAAGTCAAAGTACATAATTATTCCTAACCTAAACAACGGTAAGTTCAGATAGAAATCAGGAAGTCCCGCTAAACATAATGCAGTGGCAGCCCTATCCCGGGATTGATAAATGCGTTCGCTTGATTGAGACTTATTCGTTATTGCAGCGTTATCGGATTGCGGTAACGTGATGACAATATTATACGGGATTCCGTCAGCAAATTATTATCTGATGTGGAAATAATATAGTTGAAGATGATTGCCGCTTGCTTAATATAGGTATGTGTCTGATTTATAGACATTACTTTAATGTTGCTTTGCTTTGAAAGGTAAGTATTGCTGCGATTTGAGTTATTCAATCTCATGCTTAGTGTCTTTTTTGTATTGATTTTTGACACCTTAGACAAGTGGCAAAACGCTTGACAAATAGAAATCGCATAGAATGATAAATTTATGGGAATGACATAATGTTACGACTATGTAATCGATGACATATGTCATCCCCATACATTTTTCATTCTATTCGATTTCTAATCGTCAAGCGTTTTGCCACTTGACAAAGGGGACTGGGCTTAAACTCTTAAAGCTGGACATTTTCCGTTGTGGGAGCGAGACTTCGCTACGTGCTATGTAGCTTGGCGTCCCGCTTTCACAACGGAAAAAGTCCTGCTTTAAGAGTTTATGGTAAGGGGGCTGATTGGCGCAGAGGCTAAGTGATTGGTCATTAGATTGCTGCGCTAAGGGTTGCGATTTCGATTCCCGCACGGAACTAAAGATTGTGCGATCCGCAGATGTTTGTCCGGAGTCTGGGTGTTTGTGTATGTGATATTTCATGTTTGTGATCTGCATTCACGATACAGGTGAAATTCCTAGTGTTATATAAATTTCTAGCGAAATATAGGTCTGTAACACACCTTGTCTACCATTTCAGGCGAAACAGAAATGATGGTAAAACATACATGCAGTATTTTAAAACAAAAAGTTAAAAACACGGCTGGACCGTACTGTATAACACGTATGGAGAAAGGACAGTTACGGTAGACTGAAAAAACACAATAGGTTCTAATTTGGGAAGGCCTAGGTGTTTATTATGGAAACCTGAAACCTTTTAAAGGACCGCAGAAACGAGTATTTAAACTGTTTTGGTGGTTGTCCCACTGCCTTAAAATAAGAGGTAATTGTTTTTTTAGTACCCGCCCCTCCCCTTACCGTGAACTCTTAAAGCAGGACAGTTTACGACGTGGAACTTGGAAGCGAGACGCCGCTACGTGCAGTGTAATGCGGCGTCTCGCTTCCACAACGTAAACTGTCCTGCTTTGAGTTCATGGTAAGGGGGTTGTATTAATTAGGGAAAGGCAGAGGTGTGGCATGGTCGTTGTGGCCTAGTGCTTGACATACCGGATTTGTACGCACAAGGTTGCAGATTCAAACCTAGGCAAGTCACAATGTGATGTGACAACTTTAATGTCGACTTCACTGAGTAACGGTGACGGAAAACATCGTGGGGAAAACCTGGATTTAATTATCTGAAATCGCCAACCCGCAGTGAGCTAGCGTGGTGATCAATTCTCAATCCTTCTCTATACGAGAACACATTTCGCCAGTTATGTTTTCAGGTCCCAATGTAATAGGAGGCGAGCCTATTGCCATTAAACGGGCACAAATCCAGACTCCGTGCTGCTACTGAGAATTACCCAATGAAAAAAACCCAGTAACACTTTGCCCGACCCGGGATTTGAACCCAGGACCTCGTGCTCAGCAGTCGCGCTTAGCGACCACTAGACCAACGAGGCAGTATATAAAGGCTAGTATTATCACATTATTTATCAGAGGTGTAATGCAGCATATCCACATTTGTTTTACGATACTAATTCCTAAGTCCTTTTACAGGACAAAGCTTTCGTTTCATATATCTAAGACACAAACCGATGTAAGTATATGAGAAAAATCCAAGTTTTATCACGATGTTTATTTTCGTCATGCAGTTTTGTATTAGAATAACTTTAAAACTAGTAAAGACATTCTTCTTCTTATCGTATGGTTGAAGAACAACCTGGTGTCAGAGTTTAAACCGGCTGTAGGCCTCTGACATGGCTTTACACACCGTTGAAAAATCTCCCAGGAGTGCTGGTTACCTCACGATGTTTTCCTTCACCGTTTTTAGCAACTGATAACTAATTTATAGTACGCACATGAATTCGAAAAGACATTGGTGCGTGCCGGGTTTTGAACTTGCGACCTTTGTCTTGGCAGTTCAACGGTCATACCACTCGGCTATCAGTGCTCAGTAAAGACATTCAATAAGCTAGTAGTTTTGAAGCTTATCTGACATAGTAACTTAACATAATGCCTTAAGTCCCCAAAGGGGTAAGCAGAGGTGCACATATAGTACACCCACATTTCGCCAGTTATGTTGTAAGTCCCAATGTAATAGGGGGCGAGCCTATTGCCATCAACCGGACACAAATCCAGGCTCTGGCTGCTACTCAGAACTAACTGTACGAAGACCCAGTAACACATTGCCCGACCCGGGATTCGAACCCAGGATTTCAAGCTCAGCAGTCGCGCTTAGCGACCACTAGTCCAATGAGACAATTGTATTTTTTATGATTAAGCGGTAAGTCTGGCTTAATATAATAATTAGTCGATATTGACAGGACCACCGTCTTTGTTCCCACTTTTAGAACCAGATGTGACGTCAAAGGGTCACTGTTAGAGGTATACATATATATTTGCATGTTGCTCACGATTGATTGGCTCGTTCTGATGATTGATCGACCCGCGGTGGTACAACACTATACCTGTATTATAAACAGGGTGGGTGTACGCGTTGTCGGGAATCGGTTTGTTATGAATACACTGTTAAAAATTCTCTTTTTAAAAAAATACCGTCGCCCCACCCTAGGAATTTCTCCTGTATCGTGGGTGCGTTTCACAAACTTGAAATATCACATACACTAACACCCAGATTCGGGACAAATTTCTGCGGATCACACAAATGTTTGTCCCGTCTGGGAATCGAACCCGCAACCCTTAGCGCAGCAGTCCAATCGCTTAGCCACTGCGCCAATCAGGTCCAATTAATAAAACATAATAAATAAAACTTCACAGATAAATACTTTTTTTTATAAAAACGTCGCCCCGTACTACAAATTTCTCTTTTACGGTGGGTGCATTTCACAAACATGAAATATCATAAACAGAAACACACAGACTCGGGACAAACATCTGCGAATCACACAAAATCTTGTCCCGTGCGGAAAGTCGCGGGCGGAAACTAGTGATTAGTAATTACATAAACTAATGAATATGTCGCGTCAATCTTTAACTGCGGATTATTTTTATGATAAGAAATATACTGCTAAGGATTTTCCTTGACTGGAAGAGTTAATAAAATGTACATATTGTTTATTCCCATCGTGTTTACAGCCAACAGTTTAATTAAAAGCGACCATAAATGATACCCTGAACTATGTTAATTGGAATCAAGATTGGTATTGCTTTTTATGTCCTCAGTTTATGAAAGATTTAAACATATCGATTGGATCGGTCAGAGGTGTTGCATACTCTATCGTATTAATTTAATAGTAGCTTAATTGTGTATTTGATTATTTGTATGTTAACAAGTGTTTGATTCTGCATTTAAATATAGACTTATCTATATCTACACTATATAATGTTATAAAGCTAAAGAGTTTGTTTGCTTGAACGCGCTAATCTCAGGAACTACTGGTCCGATTTGAAAAAATCTTTCAGTGTTAGATAGCCCATTTATCGAGGAAGGTTATAGGTTATAAAACATTCGAAATCCACGCGGGCGGAATCTAGTATAATAAGATAAAACAACAAATAATTAAGAGTGTTATCTCGTCACCTGTTCATGAATTGGAGCTAGATTTGAGTCTGAAACTAGACGCGCATTCCCGATTAGTCATGTGAGTAAAATCGGCATATGTAATATGTATAGTAAATTATAACTAATTCTATTTAATAACTAATTACTGTAACTGTATTTAATTTGAATCCTACATAAATAGCCCAGAATATTTTTCATGAATATTTCAACATTTTTGATTTTCCATTAAAAATATATAATTTTATAAGTAGGCCGACAACAGTGCCCGTCACCCTACACAACGTTAACAGTATTCCATAACGGCTGTTATTATTCAATTGTTGAACAAAATATTCCTTAAGTTATTCAGATCATAAGCTTGGGCCGTCCATCATATTGATTGAGGAAGCACACTTTTTATTTATTTCATTCATTTGCCTCCCTTGGTTAGATCGGGTTGGTGACTAATTGACCATTAGTCGAGTCTTGGAAACGTCCTCAGACATCTAACTTAACGCTTCCCTAATAAATAAAGAAAGAAAGAGACACATCTAATTAAAAAAATATAAGGATACTCATTATTTTATAAATGCGTTCGCGAATTTAAATTTAGGAAATTATAACAGATGTTTTTTTTGGATTAAGTATTATCCTTATATATGTTCAAGCGATCTCATCAAGGTAACAAAGAGATCTGCTTTTATATGGGCCTGTTTAACCATCGACAAGTAAGGTGTCAAGTAGACTAACCATCACTTAAGTTAAAGTCACCCTGCTCATACAAATTTCACAATATTTGAGTAGCATTAATCAGGGGATAAACTGGCCTGTAACTAAGATACGATAGAAGATACTCGTAACTTTTACTTGCCGATTAGCGTTATCCAAGAAGTAACTATTCAACACTTTACTTGTAGATGGTGAAACACGCCGTAAGAGTGTTATCAGAAATTATTTCTTGCTTCAATATAATAAAGAAGATATTTACATAGTAAATGTTCTGTTTTATAAAGATACACATAATACCATCACCAATCAACTTTGATTTATCACGCCCAGCCTTATACGAACCAGACAAGCTATTAAGCTGTTATCAGCTATTTCATGAATGGATTTGGCAACGGTACAGCGGCGTGTCGTTGACCCCGCGCCGCGCGATAACCTGCGCGTGCGCAGACTTGAATGAAACTTCCTTAGATTGTAGCCGGTCGGTTCTAAGGAGGTATATGCGGTTTGAGCCTCGCCTGTCTGATACCGTTCCTCCTATAGGCTACCCAATAGGTCGGTATATGTGCTAGGTTGGTATATATGCTAGGTTTTTTGCTGTCGTGGTGATGGATGGCTGATGGTCGATTAGAAACCGGTTTGAGAGGTTTTTATTGCTGAAGCTGATTTTATCGGACTTAGGCGTTGTCGTGTATAAATTAAGGATGAGAATACAAAAGATATTTTGACTAGGTAAGAAAAAATATTGGGTGTTTCTGCATCGTGTTACTATGTGTCTGTGTATTTTGATCAGAAGGTAATTAACACAATACGAAATAAGCATAGGAATTTGGAAAATTAAACAAATGAAACGTGGGTTTTCGGAACAGTGAGTAAGTCCCTACTCACTGTTTCGAAAAGCCCTCGGATTTCATTTGCAAAATTTTCCAAATTATATTGCTTAAGTGGATGTAGGAACACGTGCGATTTAGGTTTTTTATAGTTATCTTAATTGGATTAAATACAATTACAGTTACACATGGACAGAGCATGGCAAATCTGCTGCTAATAGATCCTTAGGTAATCTCCTAATTAAATTATTAAGATGTAATTTCAAAAAAAAGCAACAGTTGGCAAGACAATATTTTAGTGTTAAAACGTCACGAAAAACGTTAAATTAATTCTACGATAAAGACAACAGATAAAAACGACCACACAAAGTCAACAAACAATAACTTAATTATCAACCAAAAACAAGATGGCCACTCAATTTCTTCGCCAAAAACTCGTTCAACACCGCTGTTGTGATAAGGGTACACGATTGGCCCGGAAGTGGCGACCTCCTTGCTAAAGGTCGCGGACTGGCCCAGCGTGGTTAGCTCCGATTACGTTCGGATCTGCATGGAAACTAGAGCGATGGGTGGCGAAAGGCGGAGAAATTTTCGGAATGTACTGACCACACATTATGGTTTTTTAACCTTGATATGGAGGTGTGGCGGCTGTACGACGCCTGTTTTTGCGGTACGCAGAGAAATGTATCGGAACCGTAATTGCGACATTTCGTGGGAAATTGGACGACGGATTATTTCCAAATGCCAATGTATAGGTTAATATTATTTTAATAACTGAATTTTTGCATGAAGTAGGTAACATCTCAACCAAATGGTTGCCACAAGACAGAAGCCGGAGACGCGGAAGACCCAGACGAAGATGGCGGGACGATTTGGACGCCTTCCAAAGCGGCTGGCCAGAGCTGGCCAAGGATAGGGGGAATTGGAAAATCAGGAGAGAGGCCTTTGCCAAGCAGTGGAAAACAATATAGGCTCATGGAAAAAAATCTGAATTTTGTTTTTTTGCTCCTTTGGAGTTTCCGCGCGAAAACTTTTGATTTCGACTATCGTATCTTGGAATAATATTTTGTGTGCAAATTGAAGAAAGTCGTTTTATGCGTATGAAAATTTCAATAAGAAAAGATTCAGAAAATGGCAGAATAAATGTTTTCGATCGTGCTCTATGTAAAAATATTTTCATTAACAAATAATATTACGGATCTGAGTCCGTTGACCTAAAAGAGTGATAAAAACACATAATTAATTATTCCGAGACTTCTATAAAAAAGAGGTTATCAGGAGGTTAAAGAAATAAAGTCAAGGCTATAGTATTGCAAAACTGTCCCTAATATTAACGTTATTTACTTTGGTCATTGATTGATACGAATACTCATGTTTTGATAGCGGTATATCAAAGAAATCATCTCTTGGACAATTTTATAGTTGCAGCAACTGGGAAAACGGAGCCTGCTTGCGACCACGGTCGGTGCAACCCGGTCGAAACGTCAAGCTAAAATCAATAGCATGAGTTCGTTAATTCACGAGACGTTTGATTTTATTAAAACCATGCAACGCGATGATTAAAAAGTTAGTAAGCCACGCAGCAGTTTACATCCTAGCTCGGAAAAAAATGTATGCGTGGGGTATGTATGTATGCTATGTATTTCGAGCCTGGATTTTTATGTATTAGTATTGAAATCGAAGTAAAAATGTCCCAGAATTTGTCATTAATAGGTATATCTACGTTCATCTTCCAATCGACTTATAATTGACGGACACGGTAACTGGTTTCAATTAATTCAGATTATATAAATACCACCCAAAAACACAGTACCTATCAAAAAATCACATAAATACAGTAACCTCAAAAAATATCAGCATCATCTTTTTAGCACGACCTCAAGTTTTGGTAGTAACAAAAAACGCCGGTGTTCTTTGATAAACACGTTGATCGAGCGTGGCTACTCCTAGACTCTACCACACATTAGATAGCCCTAAACTTCCAACCATTTTTAGGCAATGCATACTACATATAACATAAATGAAACTGAGAAACTGCCTCCTTGCCATGAACTCTTAAAGCAGGACAGTTTACGATGTGGAAGCGAGACGCCGCATTACACTGCACGTAGCGGCATCTCTCTTCCACATCGTTAACTTTAAGCTTTAAGAGTGCCTGGTAAGGGGGCTGAAAAAAATAAGCTATCCATTTTATCAGTTCTGTTCAGCAATATTTTAATATTTTTGATGGCATAATGACAGGACTGGTTAAGACCATGTATAAGCTGTCTCTTTTACCAGTACTATTCTGCAGTATTTTAGGGCATAACGTCACAGGACTACTAAAGAATCACAGTACAGTACTATTTCTAATCTAGACTCTAGAGGGTAAGACGGACCTCAAAGATCCTCATTTGCTAGTATCCGTTCATTCTAATTAGAATATTAAAGTCCGTACCATATTTAAGTCCAAGCCATGTTTTATGGAAGGGCTGGTAGCGCCGCGTGGACGGCGGGGGTCGAGGCCTGCGGTACGGGGACCCACACGCGGGGGTGCAGCATAGGTGGAAGTATCTCTTGTCTCTGATCTTCTCCGCCGCTTTTAGCCGCTCCCTAGCCAGCCTACCCGCGCACCGGCGGGGGCTAGTAGCCGCGAGAGCCGAGGCCACGGCCATAGCCGCCAACAAGTACCACCAACGCATCACTACAACATCCCTTCAGCTATCCATAACTACAATCCAATCACCAGGCACTCACATCACACTGATTTGCGTACACCTTCAAACTACACAATATTTCGCACTCTAGGACTTATCATATACGCGTCCATACAACACTAATTAAAATTTAAAACAAGCTTAACAGCGATAACCATTCATTAGAACGGGAACATAAACTAAAAACAATTTATTCTTAACTGATTAAGTAAGTTTAGCTTTAACACTTAAAGATAACTTATTTCGCGAACGTTAAACAGACTAATTTAACGCCATTTTTAGTTCACAATCATTTGAATTCAAACTTCAAAACTATCTGAATCTGACAGTCTCAATGAATGAACGTAGCCGCGTGTTATTGTTTGAAGTAGTATCAACAGTGTGGGTTGGTGAGACGCGTGCGTGCGCGCCGGCGGTGACACGGCGACTGGCAGACCAACTTGTAGTCTTGTATCCGAGGACTACGCACCACGCTGTCCTGAGTGGCTAAAATTGCGCTTTTTGACGAGCTACGAAAGCTTTGGTAGTTCGGTGAGCTTCATGTAGATTGGTTAGTTGTGAAGTCAAATTCAGTTATCTTTAACGGCTAAGCAATAAATATAGCTTATCAATTCTGGCTATTCACAAGGTTTGTTTCGTAGACTTATGTAATAATACTTTTATTTTTATGAGCTTTCAGTGAATTTTTGGTATCGAAATCAGGGACTGTTTCATATTATATTTTTGTAGACACAGTAAAAGGTAGGTCAATTCCTTGTACAAACTAATTTACTACCTAGACAGCTCAGAAGTAGGTTTAAAGCTATGCCAAATTGAATGCAAGAACGTCGAAAATCTTAGAAAGAAAATCCATATTTTTAGTTCTTAAACTCTTTACTTAATAATTCTTGACTTTGCACAAAGTATAATTTAAATAAAGTGTAATACATAAACAAAAGTTGAAGCAATGACTTTATATTCTATCAGCTGTCATTCGGCCGAACGTTTCGATAAAAAGCGTCATCTTAACGACCCTCTACCGGCACGCGAGTCCCTAATTAGGCCGCGTTCTGATCTAGAGATTGCCGCAGTGATAAGCAATGATAAAAACACGCGGGTGGTCGCCCGGTCCAGTCTAGCATCCGTCACTGTTGATAGCACGCTAGTCCGCTGCCGGGATGGGTAGTAAGTGATGACGTCAAACTACACTCGTGTTACTTTGAAGGCAGTGAGTGATGCAGAGTTTGGGCAGTATTAGTGCGATGACTATTAGTTATCTATAGGTACAGTCAATGTTGTACAGTAATGATTAATATTCATTAATTAAATCAGGATCTAAAGAAAGCACAGAGACGATGAAGCACGATATGTCCTAAATATTATTAAATGATTTAACTGTCTTGGAACCCTCAACGAAATTAGGTCGAAAAAATCAGAGTAGGGAAATTTTGTTTCCGCCGTTTCGGTCGTAGGTTAGAAAATATACTCATTAGTCGTTAATTTGTTTGTCACATAAGTAATTCAAATCTGATGCATAAAACTTGCAAAATTTCTCACCTTACTGGAAGAAGTCACTGACTCCTGAAACGCAGGTATTTCAACCTAGCTCTGGGGTCAGGGTCTCATATTCCGGGAACCGCAGATGTTTGTCCCGAATATGTTTGTGCATGTGATATTTTAACTATTATTTGCGGTCACCAGTGACCGCGGGGGCGCTCAAAGGGTTAAATAAAATACGGAACGAAAATACCTATTAGAGTCATAACTGGTTCTGTCAGACCTATATGTAATCAAGCTTATGCCAATAAATAATATTTTATTATTTGTAGCGGTTTACATACCGGATTTGTATGCACAAGGTAGCAGGTTTAAACCCAGGCAAGTATCAATGTTACCTTTTAAATTAAATACTTTCTTAGATATTCAAAGACACCACTGACTAACGATGGCGGAAAACATCGCGAGGAAACCTGGATTTAATTATCTGAAATCGCCAACCCGCAGTGAGCTAGCGTGGTGATTAATGCTCAATCCTTCTCTATGCGAGAAGAGGCATTTGCCTTGCAGTGGGACAGTTATCTGCTGTCATTATTATTATAATATAAGAAATGTATTGTCCTGCAAAATATCAGGCCGAAGAACCCAGCACCTCAGCTTTCCCTTTCAAGGAATCTAGGCACGATAGTTAATAAGATCGACGTTCCGATACCAATAATTCTGTTAGGAACACATGAGGAAACGAGCGTTAATATATGCAAGCCAGTGAAAGGAACAAGGGCTTGCCGAGAGTAACCTATCACGATCAAACAGGACACGATAGAAAGTTCAATACTGACTTATTTGTAAGATTGGGAATGAGACGACGGTATAATAAAGTAATGTTCTCCTGACCGAATTTCGGTCACGGCGGCCTGACCCATCTGAGACTAGCCAACTAGGAGATATTATAGTGCACAACTATGCGCACAAACACAGGAGCACTCCCTATTCCCTCACTCTCATAGTCCGATGGGACGGTAGACCGACACGACCGAAGAGAGATCAGGTGCAGAACTAACGGCTTAACGTGCTTTCTGAAGCATGGAGGGGTCTCGACATGTGAAAACGATCACCCATCACAAGACTGACCGCGGATAGCATGGCACCTTGCAGATCGACTGACCTGCGCAGGCTCCACGCATCTACGAGCGAGGGAGGATCGTACCAATACCTTTGAGGCTGAAGACTTGCAGACTCTTAAACCGTGTCTACAATGAATGATTTAATGCTATCGATAATGTATGTTACTTCTGTGGCAACAAGCACAAACCCCACTGGAGTTAAAACAATGAATGAAACGAAAATTTTATTGTTTTTTTCCATTAGATAATTCTCAGGAGCAGCCCAGTAGCCTTGACTCCTATTACATTGGGAGCTATAACATAACTGGCGAAATGTCAGTGTATAATACACCCATGGGGAATAGAGACGTGATTTAATGTTATTTTTTTTATGTCGTAAAACTATACCTAACGTGGACCCGATTGGCGCAGTGGCAGCAATTGGACTGCTTCGCTAAGGGTTATGATTCCCGCACGGGACAAAGAATTATGAGATCCGCAGACGTTTGTCCCGATTCTGGGGTGTTTGTGTATGTGATATTTCATGTTTGTGAAACGCACCCACGACACAGGAGAAATTCCGAGTTTGGGGTGACGTTTTAAAAAAAAAAGCTGACAGTTTATAGTCAATATACTTAAGTCCATTATGCTTTTAATTTCTACAAAGACACACTTAATGAATTACATGATACTGAACATACGATAAGCGTGTTCCGTGTAGCTAATGTTCTGGGAATCGCGCAAATTAATAGAATGGACTGTGTGCCCGTTATACCGCTTTTTGGAATGGACCGATGACTCATTTGTCATAGACTAAAGGATGCTTTGAGTTATGGTATCAGAGGATGTGCGTTGTGTGTGTCGTTTGAGAATTTTATTTAGTTCATAAAGGCTTTAAATTAATTTTAAAGGGGGGTTTCTATAATCCTCACGCTTGTGGTAGGCCCTTGTTCAACAGTGGACGTCTTCCGGCTGATGATGATGATTAAATAAATTTTATATATTTGCTTACAATGAATTTGTAAAAGGATTTTGTTAGGAAGGTTTTGATATAGTAACAGCCCCCTCACCATGAACTCTTAAAACAGGACAGTTTAAGAGTGCGCCACTACAGCCCAACGCGAGCGATTATGTACCTCTAGCCCCACCCCTTTTACAATAAATAATACGCTACGAAAAGGATAGCGATATTACTACCGCGTGCAAAACGAGAGACAGCAAGAGAGTGTGCTCGCTTAGAATAAAATAACGTAAGCGCCAAATCACATAATTGCTAATCAGGAGAAAACGCGTAGAAAATTAAAAAAGTAATTCGTCACGATTTGAGATAATATTATTACCTATCTATTCGATTAAAAAACCATATTAAAATTCCTTAAGGTTTCAGAGATCTAACTGAAAATAAGTGTAAAACGAGGTCTTTTGTTTGTTTTTTTGTATCGAGATTTTTTTATCGAATCGTGTTTTCGCTTCAACAGATTTAAAGATAATGGTTTAAGTTTAATGTGTCAAAATAGCAAACTCTTAGGTTATATAGATACCGAGATTCAGGTCGCCCAATATTACCAAAACAGCATCATATGGACTCTTAAGATGTAGAAGCGAGACGCCGCTACGTGCAGTGTAATGCGGTGTCTCGCTTCCACAACTAAACTGTCCTGCTTTAAGACTTCATGGTAAGGGGCTGTTCTAGACATTTTTTCGTATTTGGATTTTTTCTATTGGTGCCAATGGTCTTTTTTGTTACGAACGCCGCCGTTATTTTCAGGTGCGTTCAAAAAGTACTAATATTTCTCTATTTTGAATAAAGTATTTTTACTATCTTTTACATCCATGAATTATCATTCATACTCAAGACAAATATCTGCGGAACGTACTACTTCTAGCAATAGGTGCTCAGCTCCAAAATGTCAGAGAAGAGTTCAAGTGGGTTCGTCTTTTAATTTTTGATACAAATTATACCTCTATAGTAAATTTTAATAAAAAAAAATTGTCTGGCCTGTTGGTCTTGTCTTTAGCGACCCTAACTGCTAAACCGGAGGTAGTGTTTTTTATTCCTACCAAGGACTCTTTGTGTGATGAGCAAAATCATTTGTTCTGTGTCTGGGAGTAATTTCTCCATATTATGAATCTATGTATTTAGAAATATATGAGTATGTTTATCCATTGTTTGGTAACATAATACAGGCTCTGCCTAGTTTGGGATCAGATGACCGTGTGTGAGCTGTGCCAAGATAACCTTTTTACACAACGAAGTCTTGACAAGAACTTGTTAATTTTTAAGTGTAACCCGTAAATGGCAAGGTGCTTCTTTAGTGCAGTAGGTACCTACAGTCTTACACTACCCCTTAGGCTATACAAGCATGATGAAACACTAAGAAAAGGTCATTAGCACTTCCACAATGGGTAGTACATCAAGTAGACAAACAGCGAGCACAGGATTCATGGGGCCTCCGATTAGATTACACGAGGCACGCGCAGGCGCACGCACCGCTCCCAATCCGCGCTATTGTGAGCTTGATAACTAGCAATGAATGGCTTTTATTGGCTGAATCGTTCGCTTATAAAGCTTATGTACGTCTTGCGTCCTGATTTTGAAATATACTTTAACATACGAATTGCTTCATGTAAGTGTCTTGATAATTGCGTGAATAAAAAGAGATACTTGGCTTCCTAATTGGCGCAATGGCTAAGAGATTGGACTGCTGCGCTAAAGGTTGCTGGTTCGATTCCCACACGGGACAAAAATTGGTGCTATCCGCAGATGTTTGTCCTGACTCTAGGTGTTTGTGTATGTGATATTTCATGTTTGTGGAACGCACCCACGATACAACATAAATTCGTAGTGTGGGGCGAGATGTGGCCCAATTTTCCTATAGTTTCATCATCATCATCATCACCAGCGGGAAGACGTCCACTGCTGAACAAAGGCCTCCCTCTTTTAGACTTTTAGCGGGGGGGGGGGGCAATCCCCACGCTTGGCAAGCGGCTTGATGATCGCAGTGTTGGTGGTCAAGTTACAGAAGACGCTGCCCATCTTCTGGATTTTCCCTTAGTCACCTCTTACGACACCCACGGGAGGGAAGGGGGTGGTCAATTCTAAGCCGGATACAACACGGCAAGTTTCTATAGTTTAATTATCATTATTACATAACAGTGTAACATAGTGCAGTGGTAATCGTATTACAGCGTGCATCCGTGCAACACAGTTTTAAATCTATTTCACACATCGACATGCATTCGGTCAACGTGATGTTGCAACAGTGACGCGACCGCATGCATTCCTGAACATACATAACAATACTCCTTATCTCTGAAGGTGTAAGGAAAATTTAATGGAGAATCCAAATATATATATATATTCGTACGTATTCATACAAAATCATCGAGTAATCTGCAAAAGAATGTACCTAATCCCCTCCAGCGGGGCCTCCCGTGCGGGGGGGGCGCCAGACGCGGGGGGTTGTGAATCTTCCCATTTTTGGTCGCTTGCCAGTCGAGAGGTTAATGAGTCGCGTGATTAATTTTTATTTAATGTTTCTAGGTATTTTAGGATTAATTTTAACGTCCAGCGTAACACTAAAGACATTCCACTGCACCACAGATTTTTTTAGTTCAGATAAAAGATTTGCCGTTTGGCATCTGGCCTAGAATTGACCACCCCCTTTCCTCCCATGGTAGGAGGGGAACACTGCGATTCCCAAGCTACTTGCCATGCGCGGGGATTATGGCAACCTCTCTCCTTCTAAAAGGGGGAGGCCTTCGTTTAACAGTGGACGTTTTCCAGCTGATGATGATAATGATGTGATAGATGAACCTTCACCTAATCTAAAGTAATAGAAGAAATAAACAAGATTAAGATGAACGACAGAAGGAAAGCATGGATCAAAGATTGACGACCTGATTGTAGTAGCTAAGCGATTAGACTGCTGCGCTATGGGTTGCGGGTTCGATTCCCGCACGGGGCGAAAATTTGTGCGATCCACATTTGATTGTCCCGAGTCTGGGTATTTGTGTATGTGATATTCCATGTTTGTGAAACGCACCCACGACACAGGAGAAATTCCTAGTGTGGAGCGACGTAAAAGAAAAAAAAAAATCTTGTAAATAGGTTTTATGTATTCTGCGAACCTCACATCTTCTTCGTCTTATGGTATGGTTGATAAACAACCTGGTGTCAGAGTTTAAACCGCCTGTAATGCTATGACATGGCTTCACACACCGTTGAAAAATCTCTCAGGTGTGCCGGTTTGCTGACGATGTTTTCCTTCACCGTTTTCTCTTAGAGAAATTCAGTTTTATAGCATGACTGTTTACTGCTTCAGTAAGTCGATATGATTTCCAAAATAACGCTACAGGGAATTGTAATAGAAAATGCGGTGTATTAAACAGTAAATTAACTAGGATAATTTCGATGTACGAAGAAGTTTGATCACATCTACAGGCAAACAACGTGTTGGATTATTTTTAATTAGTGGAACGTCTCATTAATCTCTCCGTTCATATAACGAATGGTCTTCTGAGAACCGCGTCTATTTGAGACACGGGCAGCACTATATGTCAGACAGATTGACGCGCCAGTCGAGTGCCTCTCGTGACTGAGAACATAATCCTCGTATGAGTCATACTCTTGAGGTATATCACACTACACACTATCCATACTAATACTATAAATGTGAAAGTAACTCTGTCTGTCTGTTATGTCTTCAAGTCTAAACAGCTGGACGGATTTTGATGAAAATTGGCATGTAAAAAGTTTAAGACCCGAGAAAGGCCATAAGCTACTTTTTTTTTTAATTCAGCCCTCTTAGGCGTTTAAATAGGGGTTACCGCGGGCAAAAGCTAGTAATTTTATAAAGGCGAAAGTTTGAGAGTTTGTTTGTGCGTTTGTTGCCTCTTCACGCACAAACGCTGGACCGATTTCGCTAAAATTTGGTATGGAGGTAGCTGACACCTTGAATTAAGATATAAGATTTTTATCCCGAAAAACTGTATCGGGTAACACCGTGGGGCGCAGCTAGTTACTATATAAGGTAAGGAAGGTTGTCGACCTGATTAGCGCAGTGGTTAAGCGATTGGACTGCTGTGTTAAGGCTTGCGGTTCGATTCCCGCACAGGACAATTAATTTGTGTGACCTGCAGATGTTAGTCCCGAGTCTGGGTGTTTGTGTATGTGATATTTCATGTTTGTGAAACGCACCAACGATACAGGAGAAATTCCTAGTGTAGGGCGACGTATTTTTTTTAATATTGCGGTATCTGAAAATCAAAACAAATATCTCGCCTGATACTGAGGATCCTGAAAGTTATATGCAAGGACGAGACAAACACGGCATAGATAAAGGGTGAATGGAATGCAGGATTATTGGTATCCATAGGAAAAATTCATATTGTATCTATGTATCGTGACGAACAATACTCGTACAAAGACTTGCCATTACTCTTAAACTATCAAGCACTATCATCTATTCGCAGAATACGATCTATTCCCGTTGCGCACGCGCGCACAAAAAGGCGACGCAGGCTATTAATTGCGCGGGCGACAACGCCGACAGAGCGACAGACAGGGCGACGCGTCGTGCGCATACCTTAGTATACATGCGTGTATAGTAAATATATATGAATAGGTACATGCTTTTATTATGTACTAACTTCCGATCACGAGTTTGTTGGCGTAGTCAATTTTGAGGAGACGTTTCAGGGGAAAAGAAAGGAATTTAAAAACACGACTTCCATGTCAAAAACCCCCAACGCAAAAAAGAAAAGCAGTCATTCAAAAAGTAAAAAATAACACCTATCATTGAGCCATCAAATCCTATCCGAGTAACACCTATTTAAGACAATGTCGCGGCGGCGTAAGGTTGCGAGTAACATAGGATATAAAAAAATTAAACAACACGACTGCATTTTTTTTACTTTTTAGTTAGATTTTTGTCATGGCAGTCATGTTGTTTAATTTTTTATAGCCCTTGTTACTCGCGATAGTGTAAGGATTCTAACGACACTCCATACATCAAATCGATCCGGCATTCAGAAGTTATGATGGAATAAAGAAACTCACATACATACATACATACATAAACCCTGAAAACATTACACTCCTTTTTTCGGGCAGCCGTGTAAACAACACAGGGTCAGAGACACAATTACTTTCGTACTTATGTGTAATACAGTATACGCAAGGATTACGAGAACTAATAGCCGCTGGAGCTTCTAAACTTTTTCTTTACATTTCGAGCGAAATGTATCGCCTTATAAACAGGCACGAGCTGGTTCCTGCTACGTGCAGGAGTTGCATAAGTGGTCGCACGTGCAACCATGTTTATTTGACACGTCATCAAAGGCAAGCTGCGCGCGCAGCCTGAGTATAAGATCAATGGATGTTTTTGTAAGACTGTTTATGAAATGGTAAAGTTACGTAATTTCAGCAATATATATTTATTAGCCGTAGACTTGACTCGTTGGTATAGCAGATGCATAGCGTGAGTTCCTTGGTTCGATTCTCGGGTATGGTAGTGTTAATGGGTTCTTCCGTTAGGTCATTCTCATTGGCAACACAGGACTGAATTTGTGCTAAGATATAGCCTGATGCCAATAGGCTCGCCCCTATTACGTTCAAACCAATAAATTGGTTAAATGTGGGTCAGGTTATATACAGATCTGCATATACTAAGGAACCTCCTAGTAGTACTAGCTCATCACCTGATCAATCAGCTTCAATGGCCTTGTACAGTCGATACAATATTCTTCAATCGATAAGTATACAAGTATAGGTCGAACCCTAAAAAAGAAAGTGATCTAATTCGGAATTCCGGTAACTTCTGATAGTGCTATGAATTGACTTTATAAGGCCTACTGTGAAAAAGATACCGATCTATTCATAATTCGTCTCTTGCTTTATGCCAGTTTATATCAGTATCAAAAAAAGTTACAGAAATTTTGAGTTTGATCACTTTTATTCTAAAGGTGCGGATAGCTTCCCTAACGAGCAATTGAAGCACATTAAGCGATATGCTCCTTGCACTTGACTTGTCGTCTCACTATACTTAGAATAAGAAGAACAAGAAGACAGTATCGTGATTCAGTTAGTATTACTTATTAGTTGTATCTGAATCGTGAAGCATCTTTTGAAGTCCGTCCGTCCCACCGCGACCGGAGTAACACGGTGTGCTTATTTGTTAACCAGCGAATCAAAATAAACAGTAGCCCTGCATACACTAGCGGACAATGTTACTTGGCTAATCTATACTTATATAAAATATTATAAAGCAGAAGAGTTTGTTTGCTTGCTTGAACGCGCTAATCTTAGGAACTACTGGTCCGATTTCAAAAATTATTTCAGTGTTAGATAGCCCATTTATCAAGGAAGGCTGTAGGCTATACAACATTCGAAATGCACGCGGACGGAGTCGCGGGCGGAAGCTAGTTGTTACATAACAACATAACATCACGCCTGTATTCCCCAAAGGGGTAGGCAGAAATGTACCTTCTAATACACCCACATTTCACCAGTTATGTTATAGGTCCCATTATAATAGGGGGCGAGCCTATTGCCATCAACCGGGCACAAATCCATACTCCGTGCTGCTACTGAGAATGACCTAATGGAAAACCCAATAACACTTTGCCCAGCCAGGGATTCGAACCCAGGACCGCATACTCAGCAGTCGCGCTTAGCGACCACTAGACCAACGAGGCAGTCTAATTATATCCTACTAATATTATCAACAACAAAGTTTGTAAGAATGGATGGATATTTGTTATTCATTCACGCTAAAACTATTGGAAGAATTTTGATAAAACTTTACAGTTTTATAGCTTAGACATTAGAATAACACATAGGCTATTTACAACGATACAAGCTTAAGATACAAAAACGTAAGTGATACTAGCGGGGTACTTGTTGTAATATATTATTAAGATTGTATGTTTTTCATGTAAGCTTAGGTAAATATCTGCGCTTGTATTTAGCGCAATAATTAACGAACCTGAAAAACGGCAGCACTAAACATGTCAGCCCGTAACTCTTTATAATAATGTCTTGGGACAGCTCACACACGGTCATCTGATACATAATATAAATAAATTACACCCAGACACAGAACAAATCATTAGGCTCATCACACAAATATTTGTCCTGGGCGGGAATCGAACCGACGACCCGATTGGCGCAGTTGCTAAGCAATTGGACTGCTGCGCTTAGGGTTGCGGGTTCGATTCCCGCACGGGACAATAATTTTTGCGATCCGCAGATGTTTGTCCCGAGTCTGGGTGTTTGTGTATGTGATATTTCATGTTTGTGAAACGCACCCACGATACAGGAGAAATTCCTAGTGTTGGGCGACGTTTTTTAAAAAAAAAACCCACGACCTCCGGTTTAGCAGCCAGCGTCACTAACCACTAGACCAACAGGTCAGTCAATATACTAAAACAATTAGACTGACAGTGGTTTTTATACAAAATAGCATATTCCTTAAGCTTTTTTATTTTATGTTTTAGGTAGCTGTCGAATTTGACATGTAAAAAGAACACAAGAAATACATCGACCAAATACTTCTGTCCTGCAGTGCACAGCGTATTTATATCGTTCGATGTGCGCGCGCCGGTACAGTTCGTGGTCTGTTTATTGGCGCACCGACACCGCTGGTTACAGCTGCACACATTATTGCACGCCAGTGTACATGATTCATGTTGTGTGAATTACGCCTAGTTTTGGTGCTTTTGTGTAAGATTTATGACACTTAGGGCCTGTTTCACCATCTACTAGTAAAGTGTTGAATAGTTACTTCTTGATTAACGCTAATCGGCAAGTAAAAGTTACGAGTATCTTATATCGTATCTTTGTTACAGGCCAGTTTATCATATTTTTTTAAATCTATTCAATACTTACAAACGACATTGACTGTGTGTATAATTTAATTAATTCTTTATCATAGTAAATTTGTATAAGTAAGGCGTTTAATAATCATGAAACGCACCTACGATACAGGAGAAAGTCGTAGTTTCGTCAACGTTTTAAAAATATACATTTAAAAAATTCTGTATGACAGAACACAGTGTATTAAAATATAATCAAAGTTATTTTAAAGCAAGGCTAGGAAGGGTTAAAAGAAAAACATTAAAATATTCACAAAACACACATAACCCGACAATTTCAAGTAATCAAAACGAATGGCCACTTTACATCGTGACGTCACAATTTACGGGCACGATCATTTTCCACTGTAGGGTTGTCACGTCACAAATGAAAACTATAATTTTTAATAATAGTAAAATATCGGACGGATCACTTTCACATGACATAGTAAATAATATATCCCCACCCATCCACTATAAATGTTCAAGCACTGAACAATATAGTCCTTATTGTTTTTTTATTGTTTTCTTTTTTAAAACGTCGCCGCACACTAGGATATTCTCCTGTGCCTCGGATGCGTTTCGCAAACATGAAATATCACATAAAAAAACCCAGACTCGGGACAAATATCTGCGGTTCGCACAAATTTTTGCCCCGTGCGGGAATCGAACCCGCAATCCGGCTGCAGTCCAATCGCTTAGCCACTGCACCAATCAGGTTGTCAAATTATAGTTCTATGTATTGTTAATAAAAGTCCTGTTTATGGCAAGAGCTCTATTTTATGTTAATTTGAAATATTTAACGAATGGTTAATTGTTTAAATAAACTGTGTTTCGACAGCAACGCAATGGCTCCAGTAAACTGTCTTCAAATTCAAAGTGAGAAAAGAAGATCGCAAATACTAATGTCACCAAGTTGGCAGCCCTATCCCGTAAGATAATGGTACAATACTATATCATATAGCGCGACATACATTGCCGGCCGGTAACTTGCATAAAATAAAAATAGTTGAATAAACGCGCAATGTATGCGGTGCAATCTGCAAATAGCTGGAGGTGGCGCGATCAATGCGGTAGGTCTTGCAGATATCGCCAACCTTTTGTTTAACAATAAGTATTGAAGTCTTAGAATCGCAACAGTTTTGTAAAACAAAAAGTAATATTAAAATTAATAAATTCATATTAAAAGCCGTTTGTTTTATTTCAAAATGCAGTTACTCAATGTAGGAAAGTTTCGGTATGGCCAGAAGCCGACCCTAACACCCCTATCGTGTAGTTAGGAAAGGAGCTAGGTATCTTTTTTGAAATTTGGTGAATCGTGCACTAATTAATTTTGTAAAACAGTTCAAATAGTTCTTACCTCTCTAAATTACCACTTAAGGGTTAAAAATTCATAGTACCAATGATATATTTTCACAATCCAAAATACCAGCACAAGAAAATATAAAAATGAAAAAACATTTTTAGAAATAATAAAATGTTGAGCTCCGCTGTTCTAAGGGCATGTACGGAGCAGTTTTCAAATTACGCAAATTGTAGTGCGCAGCTCAAGTTTATAAAGTCTGCGTCTAGCCCTAGGTTACGTGGCCAAGTGCGTGCCCTGATCGCCTGTGGTATTTGTAAATGTAGGCTATGTAAGTTATATTACTTTGTTATTTATGTAAAAGATGTGCCGTGTGGTATCCGGCCTAGAATTGACCACCCCCTTCCTTCCCGTGGGTGTCGTAAGAGGCGACAAAGGGAAAAAGTCCAGAAGATGGGCAGCAGCGTCTTCTGTAACTTGACCACCAATACTGCGATCCCCAAACCGCTTGCCAAGCGTGGGGATTATAGCACCCCCCCCCCCCCTTAAGGGGGAGGCCTTTGTCCAACAGTGGACGTCTTCCGGCTGATGATGATGATGATGAATAAGATAGATTTTTTGTTTACGTAAATAATTGTTTTGAAGATTTATAAAATAGATACATTTTTGTCGTAATCCTACGTATTAGATCTTTAATATCCTCTTTCAGGGACTTTGCATTAAAAATTCTTTATATTATACTGCTTTTGTTCTGAAGGAAAACGTATTTTTAAGAATGTTAAAAATACGATATTATATAATTATTAAAAAGATAACACAAACTTTTTTATGAATAAAATATAATTTTTAATTGTTTTGTAATGTTTAAGTTCGTAATCAAAACTGCCGGTACGTATAATTTTTTAAGCCTGTAAAATTAAAAGCATCTCGAAACACACAAAACTGCAAAAGCGCCATCTATCGGTTTCAAAGTAAACTTCTAAGTACTTACCCATGCAGCCCGTCGTGTTCAGTCCGTAGTGTTCATCCAGACAGCTGTCACAAGATGGCGGTGCAGCTCCCGGCGCGCATGCGCACTCGCCGGTTACAGGATCACACGTTGCGTTTAAAGCCGCCGTGCCGCAACGACAAGCTGGACAGCCTGCAGATACACCTATAGAAGAACATACATTATGTTATAAATATATGAGGGTCTATTTGTTAATCTACCTAATCATGACTAAACTATTGACCTGATCGAAATAAATTTTTATATGAAGAAAGCTTGGATTGTAGGAAAGCGCTACTTTCATGTCGTTAAAGATGTAGTTAACTTTTTCACGTGGATGAAGTTGACGTAAAATTTTGTTAATGTGAAAGTGATACTAAAATATATCAGCTTCAGGATCTTCTCGCTAGAAGTGTGAAGCAGTTTCAACCTCCGCTTGTGTACGGTACGCATTTAAAAAAAAAACGATATTTTGTGAGTGATGTCGTTACCCCCGTGGCCCGCGTCGCAGCTGTCGCAGGCGCGGCCGGCCCAGCCCGCGCGGCAGGCGCAGCGCCCGGCGCGCGCGTCGCACGCGCCCGACAGCGCGCCCGCGCCGCACGCGCAGCGCACGCAGCCGCGCGCGGGACTTGACATGCCGCCTTCTTCCTCCGGCAGACCGAACCAGTAGCCTTCCTGTTAAAACGAATGAATTTTAAGGTTTCCATAATGTGACAATATATAATAAAATAGCACCGCAGTGTCACCCCCTACATTTTTACGGAATAAAAAGTAGCCTATGTGTTAATTACCCCAGTGCCATCACCAGTGTTAGCTACCTTCATACCAAATTTTATTAAAATTAGTCCAGCCGTTTGACCCTGAAGAAGTAACAAACACACACACTCACAAACTTCCGCATTATTAATATTAGTGTAATTGATCGTATGCAAATTCTAAAATTGCACCCTTGGCAATCAACCTACCACCAACCAGTTAACTGGCAATTATTTTTCTATTTTTTTTATTCATATCGTGATACTTTTATATGGCGTCATACATAATTAATAATGTCCTCCTGACCGAATTTCGGTCACGGCGGCCTGTCTCAGCTGAGACTAGCCATCTGCGCAGGAGATATTATAGTGCACAAGTATGCGCGCAGACACAGGTGCACTCCCTATTCCCTCACTCTCTCCGATGGGACGATAGACCGACACGACCGGAGAGAGATCAGGCACAAGACCAACGGCTTAACGTGCCTTCCGAAGCACGGTGGGGTCTCGACATGTGAAAACGGTCACCCATCACAAGACTGACCGCGGCGAGCACGGCTTAACCTCGCAGATAGACTGATCTGCCGGATAGCCGTATAGCTACGAGCCCCACAATACATAATTATACGGCATCCTGCACTAGGAATTTGAAATTATGAAATCTCTCTCTATGATAAAATATCCGTCAGCATGTTGAATTATTTACCGCTACAGCCCCCTCGCCATGAACTCTTAAAGCAGGACAGTCGACGTTGTGAAAGCGAGACGCTGCTACATGCAGTGTTATGCGGTGTTTACCTTGAACAACGTAAACTGTCCTGCTTTAAGAGTTTATGGACGTGTTTTATATCTTGCATAATCTCTACTTATATAATATGTATTAAGAAGAGTATGTATATTGTATAAATTACCTTGCAGAGGTCACAGCGCGCTCCCTCGGTGTGCGGCGGGCACGTGAGGCACAGCCCGGTGGTGGGGTGGCAGGGCGAGCCGCCGCATGCGCATGCGCGGCACTCGCTGCCCGCTGTCGTGGGCGAGCCCCAGTAGCCGAAGTCACAGCTGTTGTAGAGGGACAGGAGTTACTTTAGAACAAACTCTAGATTATGATAACGATACAGTTACAGACGTGACAATAGGTATAATATACAGACTGTTAGCTTTTGTATATAAGGTGAGTATATAGGGTATCTGGGAACTATATCAATCACCAATCAAGTCATGTCCGAAAAATATATTATGCTAATAATATAATATACTTAATAAAATGTCCGAAACTATCCATCCGATTTCTAAAATGTTTGCACCAACTTGGTCTTGCCAAATGGTCTTTCAAGGTAGACGTAAATTAATCCCGGGAAGGACACGAAAAAAATCTCTACGCCGACTAAGTAGAAAGCAGATTCTAATTCTTAATTCTTTATTGTACATATAAAACATACATAGATTATGTTAATAAATATAATGAGTATTCTATTAGTAACTGTAAGTCGAAGCCTTACTTCTCACAATGGTCCCCGGTGTACCCGTCCGGGCACTGCGTGCACACAAACTCGTCGCCCTCCGCGCTGGCGAGCGCGCAGTTGGGGCTGAAGTTGTTGCGAGCCTCGTATAGGGGGCAGGCGCACGGCTTGCACGCACCCTGCAATCAAATAAAGTTCCTAAACGTCAAAAATTTTCAGGTATATCAGGCATTTTTTTTTTTTCAAAATTATCGATTACTTCTAAATTGATAAAGGAAATTTGAAAAATGATGGACACGAGCGGGATTCGAACCCGCGACCTTCGCCGATCCGTGGCGCTGCTCTACCAACTGAGCCACCGTGTCGTATCGATTACTTTATAAACATAAACCTATATAAGAAAATATCGGCAGGAGGAGAGTTTCTCGCTTTGAAAACGATTAAACATTCCAATTTTAATTATCTACATCTTTTCCTAAAAGTGAGGTTACATTATTGAGTATTTGTACATCTTTAAAAGTAAATAATTGTTTAACCTGAACAGGATTTCCATAATGTCCTGGAAGACATCTCTCGCAGTGCGGTCCGGTTGTATTATGTTGACATGGTCCGCAAGGTCCATCCACTGAGGAAAGAATAAGTTCATTATATGTTTGTTTCGATTTAAAAATTAAACAAATCAGACATGACCCACACATTAAGAATAAACTAGTGTCTTAATGAATCTTAAATACTCATTTGTAGACGTGGTCCCAAGTGTGAGCCCTGCGGCAAACCTAACGGTATTGATCAGTTTTCAGAAATTTCAAATTCAAATAAATTGAAATTTTCGACACATTTTTAAATACGAATCAACACCGCCAGGAAATTTGACCAACCATTGCCCTAGTTAGTCTATGTGACAGATAGTAACATGATTGATAAAATCAAAAGCTTTCTTAAATTGGTTTATATGATGTTAAGGATTTTTTTGGTAGCAGCTTCTTCGGTAGTGCTTCAGCATCTTTCAGTATTAGGTGAAACTTTGCTTCAGGAATGACGAGCAGTGCGCGCCCGTGTAGCCAGTGGGCAGTGCCAGCGGGGTGAGGTACAAGCATACCGACCGGTGTCGCAGCCGGCGTGTCCGTTGCAGGCGCAGGCGACGCACTCGAAGCGCGGCGTGGCGGGCGCGGCGTGCGGCAGGCGCGCGTGCTGCCAGCCGCAGCGCGAGCAGTGCGCGCCCGTGTAGCCTGCAGGACAGGCGCAACGCTCACGAAGTCCTGCCACGCCTCGGACGCCAGCTCCTTCCAGGCGGACCTACCACGAAAAACTAATTACATATCGCACTCAGGCCCAAAGGACCAAAGTGATTCTTCAAATACCAAAGGACCAAGTCAGAAAAAATGGTCCTTAGAGCATAAATTTGAAAGTCATCCCTCTAGTTGGCGTGGCTTTGATTAATGTGACGCGCTACTCTCTGTGTAGCAATGTGCCTAAAAACCAGACCTATAATTGCTTAATTCCATTGAAAACATTATGTTGTAGTACCCTGATAAAAGAAACACGACAAACAATTTTGAAATTTTGAACCCACCTCGTCCTGATCAAAATGGTAATGGGCCTTCAGCATGATGCCCTCGAGGTCACGCAGTACATCCATGAGCTGGATCCTGGTGGCAGCTTCAGGCGGTTCCTCTCCCATTATGAACCAGTTACCTTCCACCAGGGGTACGGAGATTTGCAGCTGACCTGGAGTCTCGTGGCTAGTGTTGACGTATGCTAGCTTGGTACCGTCTGTAAATCGAAATAATCAACATTATTTCACTTTTTTGCAACGTGTTTCTGAAGTTCTGGAGGCAGTGATAAAATAGTATATGACGGAGTGGTAGAATTCATATTTTCAGTTTTCTATGACGTCTTTTAATCGTATAAGTTGTCTAATAAAAATAATTAATAACTTGGCTAATAAAAAAAAATCTAATTGTACTAGTAAATCGAGATTATAGAAAGGATCACAAAAAATATTGTCATCGAGTCTATCAATCTACTGCTGCTACTGAGGTGGACTTTAGCTTTACAAAAACATAACCCTTCCTTGGCAGTCGGGTAAAATCTGAGCTCATATTCCATCAGAACCGGTGCAGTGTTATAGAAAAGGGCACAGATGATCCTTCAATATTCAAAAACCTGTTATTTTCTCACCTGTTCCAATCAGTATAACATCAGGTCCGAAGGTAGGGTTGCCCCCGGTGTCCCCCCTCACGATGCCCCAGAAGAGGGAAGCCCGGACTTCGCCCCCGTACGCCGACAGCTGCTCCCCGTTGAACGAGGTAGTAGTCCAGTAGAAATACTCCCACCCTTCTACCTAAAACATTTGTGTGAAACAAGTACGCAAAGAATACGGTATTGGCTTCACCATGGAATGTTACTATGTGTGTAAATTAAAAACTGAGAGTGGCTCTGGTCTGGTAGCCAAATAATGTAACTGGTAAAGCCATAAAACGTACACACGAGTAACATCACACCTGGATATTCCCCTAAGGGGTTGGCCTATGCCACCTCGAGCACACCCACCTTTCGCCAGTTATGTTAAAGGTCCTAATGTAATAAGGGGCGAGCGTATTGCCAGCAACCGAGCACAAATCCAGACTCCGTGCTGCTACTGAGAATTACCTGACGGACAAAACCCAAGAATTCATACACATAACTATGAGTAATAGGTTTTCGTTCTCACCTCATAGCTAATAACGAATGGCCTTCCTTCTTCGTCGATGGACGGTTCTATAGTAGCGTTCCCTTGAGAGTCGGTGATCTGCCAAGCTTCACCTAAAGGGAGTATAACCTGCAAGAAGTTTTTTTAATACAAGTTTTGAGTTTTTGATATTATGTGAAAGCAGCACTTTTATTTAAGTACATAGTAGAATTCTTCTAAGAACGGTAGATGTAGATTAATTTAATTTTAGTTATATTATTGTCAGCATTTAGACGGAAAATTCAGAAAATATTTTCAAAAAATTTTCAACGTGATTTCAATTGTGACGATAAGTCTTAAAAAAAAAAAGGATTTTTTATACAGGTTAAAACATATCCTGTTCTAGTTTAAGGATATTAATCCTGGACTTTATATTAGCCCGGTATTACCCTCTATTGGGTATAGGCTTGTCAATTCTTCTGCGGAACTTAGCACCTAATAAAACTACCGATTTGAGGTCACCAAGGACCTAAAGCTGTGGAGGTATACTTACATCTCTAGGCGGTTCCTGGTCTGCAGCAGTGGCGAGGGTGCAGGAGTTAGTGACGTGGGAGCAGTAGCACGGCCGGCAGCCCTCCGCTAGGTCAGCGCTAAGCCCGAAGTGACCCGGTGCGCATGCGTCACATCGCTCACCTACCACGTTTGCCTGTAATATAGGTTCTTAGTGTAATTCGAAATTTATAAATGCGAACAATATGTTTCATCAGAAATTTTCTATGGGTACACAAAGACATGCATACGTCAGTGTATTGAACGAAAACTATTTTCTTGACTTTTGAGAAGTTAAAAGAAAAATATTCAGAAAATTTTTTTCGACCAAACTTTGGGCACATTGACAAGAGACAGAGACAAGATTATGTCAAGTTAGTATTTAATAGGTTTATTTATTTAAGAAATATTTAAGAACAATTTACATTATAATTATACACTCGATTTTTTTATACTACCTATTATATATTATATTATTAAAACTAAAAATATATACAAACAAAAACTTAAAAAAAAAATATGCATCTAAATATTCCTCCTCATCACTGTCGACTGGCAGGGTACCCAAAAGGCTGGCGGCATTGCCACATTGAATGGCAATCAGTTAGTATCAGTTACAAGATCCTTAAGTTATTTATTCATTGATAACAAGCAGGAATTAACAAGAAGAATATCACAAGTACAATAGAAAATGTACTTTACATAAAGCATAAAAAATTATCAAAAGTACAGCTACACTTACTTTACATTGGCAAGCGTCATCACAGATCCGTTCAGGGTCCACCACCCCTCTAGGGTCGCACCTGCAAGCAGGAGTGACGGGCGTCTGGCAGTCAGGGAACACCGCCGTGGAGTCCTCGCAGACACCACACAGGTGGCCACTGAACCCAGGGAAGCAGGTGCAGGTTATCTGTCGGTGCTTCTTGTCCCAATTGCAGGAGCCTGTTGATGTTGGTAAAGGTGTGTACTTTAACGAAGAGTTTTTTTTTTGGGTGTGTTTTGGATCTGCTGTCTTACGTTTCGAGAGTACAAAATGCTATAACTGATATTAACGAACAAATTGCACATTTTTTCGGGATAAAAAGGCCCATGTGTTTCACAAGGGTGTCAGCTACCTCCATACAAGATTTTATGAAACTTTGTCCAGCCGTTTTAGCGTGAAGAAGTAACAACTATACAAACACACACACTTACAAAATGTCGCCTTTATAATATTAATTTAATATTATGTAATAGCAATAACATAATTTACAATTTTCGCTTTAAGAGTAATGAACCCACCATCGGACCCTTGAGGGTCACAGTCACAGGGCACACAGGGACCGTCAGGTAAGGCGTTGTAGTACCCGAACAGACACCGGTCACATAGAGGTCCTGCTCGATTCTCCTGCAAACACAACAAAATATGTATCATAATTTACGTCTTCTTGATAAAATAGTACAAGTTAAATAGAACAAAAGTTGAGTTTACAAATCAGAACTCAAAACAACCGATTTAAGAAGTTCATAATTTACTTACAGTGCAGTTAACGCACAGTATAGCGCCAGTATCGTCGTAGGAGCAGGCGCCCCTCTCCCCGCACGAGCACTCGGTCCTGTCCTCGCACGGCTGGTCGGGGGCCCACGGTGCGCCGGCGCAGCATCGCTGGCAGTGGGCGCCGCACGTGCCGTGAATACACTCGCATTTTGCACCCTGAAAGTGGCAGAGAATGGTAGTTATGTACATGTAACCTTTTGATGTGAAACACCCATTGGTGCGCCTTGGCAGTAGTATCGATTCGAATGCCGTGACGGCAAATCGTGCCGTGATGCCCCCGCTACGCGTCGCTCTCGACTCCTTTGTATGTGCACGCCTGTATTCTACACACTTTGATTTTTGTTGTCCCGTGACGGGCAACTATTTTTTTTTTTTTTGGGATTTAAACTTTAATTCTTAACCAATCAATGTTTGTTGCTACATACAAAAAAATTGAACTATGTTGTTGTCATATATCTGGTAGGTATTAAAATAGTATTTACCTAATAGCTTTTTATAGGAAGGTTACGGAAGTTTTTAAGGTAAGAGTTGGTAGGTATTATTAGAAGGTAGGGTTGTAGATTCACCGTCTCCTAGACGCAAAATTTTGCTTAAGTCTTTGGGCGCCACGCGGGTCATATTTGACCCGCGAACAATAAAAAATCAATTGTGTCTGCGGCATGGCAGTCAAAGTGTTAACTATTTCTAATTATAATGGATAGTTAAAGCCAATAATGTGCCTTTAAAAATCTAGGCGAAGATGGCAGAATCTGACAAACCTGAGCATCTACAGCGCATTCGGCTGCGTGTCCGTGGCAGACACATCGTGCAGCGATAGTCAGAGCCCGCACCGTGTAGTACTGGTGACGGGGCGGCGACGCGTGCGCCGCGCGGAATGACACGCGCACGCGCCGCGCGGTTACGCCCTCTCCGATCCCGACGTGCATCTGTGGCATTTTTAATACTGTTATAAACTGGGAAGACCCCATTAATGAAGTAATTTTTTTATGCTTTTCTGTAATAACTTTTTATTCATATAAAATGCTACATTTGAATACAGGAAATTATATATCTAGTTTCGCAAGGACATACCATCGATACCATCGATTTGGTACTATGTGTGTACTGTCGATATAACGTACTATCGATTAGGTGTACAGTCGATGTAGCGTACCATCGATTTGGTGTACTGTCGATTCATTAACCCGTCGATGGAACGTTTTCGATACAGCGACCGACGATGTAGTGACTGTCGATATTATGAACCAGACCCTTTTAGTTGTACTGTGGGTGTCTTAGTTGTGGACCCGCACCCATGTTTAGACAAGGGTCTGTTAATCATAACAGCTACAGAAACAGGCTTAAAAACATAGAAAACAAAATTAAAAACTGTTTGAACTGACCTCTCCATTCTCCAATGGTCTGGGGCTAGCAAATTGCGTAGAACAAGCCGGCTTATCAGCTCTATTAGTCCTCTTCGCGGCCCTAACCTTCCGCCGCCGCCTCTCTGGCCTGAGGTCCCACAGCTTGCGGCAGTGGTCCCTGTCACCGAACGCCCTCACCATCTTCCAGTCTTCGCCGTTTTCTGACGACGAGACCTCCAACGACCAGGCCAAAGGACGTGGTGAAGGTCCTGACTTGACGATCACGTGGAGCAGTTCCATTTTCTGAAAGTAATTTGAGATAACAGATATGAGTCATGGTAAGTGTACCTTTATGTTTCTGAAGTTATAAAATTCCTATGTTGTAGATAGCGAACCTATTACATAATGTCCAATCCAAAACAATGGATTCTTGAAGTTCATGAGTTTGATAAACTTATTGTAACAAAGTTTAATATCGTAGGTATCCCTATGATTACAACAATAAATAAAATTTAGGTATAAAAGGAGCACACGTCTATTCGTTCGGATAATATTATCTTTCGTCATTATGGATGTGTAATTTGGAGGGTAGAAGAAAATAATTTCTAAAATAATCATCTACCCAGTGATGTGTCAGAAATACTACCGAAGTACCAACACAATGATCGATGCAGGTTAGCAACAATTAGCACGCGCGATATTTGCGTGACGGTTTTCACCAGGCGCGGACACAATATTAAGTAACATGAAATAAAATTATTGCTTTTATATAAAAATTAGCATATAATTTAAAAAAATGTGTTCACACACCAACGCAAACTTTGTTGTACCAGGTAGAGGCATTGACATATCCTCTTATTGAACGTGATTTCTTAAAGCATCATTTCGAATGTTATATTTTGGGAACTTTAGAAGCCAACTAAAACTTCAATTCAGAACCATTGTATTGGTAATACTATCGAGCAAAAAGCTAAGACTTAATACCAATAATGTTTTAAGTCCAATAGTCTGGGACATTGAATACTACGACTGCCTCGTTGGTCTAGTGTTCGCTAAACGCATCTGACCCCTTAGACAAGTAGCAAAACGCTTGACGAATAGAAATGGAATAGAATGAAAAATGTATCGGGATGAGACATGTCATCGATAATATTGTCGAAACATAATGTCCGCCCCATACATTTATCATTCTATTCTATTTCTATTCGTCAAGCGTTTTGCCACTTGTCTAAGGGGGCTGCTGAGCATGATCTCCTGGGTTCTAGGATCGGGCAAAGTGTTATTGAGTCTTTCCATTAGGTAATATCAGTAACCGGAGTCTGGAATTGTGCCCGGTTGATGCCAATAGGCTCACCCCCTGTTTCATTGTGACCTGTAACTGGCGATATGCGGTTGTACTACACACCTCTGCCTACTCCTTCGAGGAATACAGGCGTGATGTTATGTTCGTTATTTCCGTGCGTCTGAAGGCACTTTAAGCCGTTGGTCCTGCGCCGGATCTCTCTCCGGTCGTGTCGGTCTACCGTCCCACCGGACTATGAGAGTGAGGGAAAAGGGAGTGCACCTGTGTTTCCGCGCATACTTGCACACTATAATATCGGTAGTAGTTGGCTAGTCCCAGCTGAGAAAGGTCACCGTGACCAATATCCGCATCCGTAAATAATAAAAAAATGTGATGTAGATAGTTAGTGAACATGAACACCTATACATAGCGCCCTAATCAGCTCATACATACCATACACTTTTATTTAATACCGTAAATGTCACGCGGTATCTGCCTATCTTATCTATGAGATAACTCATGGCGCTGACGTCTGTGCCTCTTACTTTCAATTGGGCCTGCTTGGCATAATGTTAGGTAGCTCTATACTTGCCAACAGTAGGTACCTAGTTAATATATTCTGGGTCATTAAAATACTAAACTCTTACTTCGTGTTATGTAGGTATTTGTTATTATAAAAAAACGTCGCCTCACACTTGGTGTTTCTCTTGTATCATGGGTGCGTTTCACGAACATGAAATATCACATACACAAACACTCAAACTCGGGACAAAAATCTGCGGATTACACAAATTATTGTACCGTGCGGAAATCGAATCTGCAATCCTTAGCACAGAACTGCGCCAATCAGCCCTCTTACCATTAACTCCTAAAGCAGGACAGTTTACGTTGTGGAAGCGAGACGCCGCATTACACTGCACGTAGCGGTGTCGTTCTTCCACATCTTAAACTGTCCTTCTTTAAGAGTTAACGGTAAGAGGGCAGGTCATCAATCGGTGGGTTATTAACAATGATTGTTATAATACGTTTTTTTGAGATTTCAAACTATGAAAGTACCAAAAATCTTAACTGTAAACTCCTGTATTTTCCCCCTCACACCTACAAGAATCTAAGACCTTACATTTCTCTTGAAGCGCATAAGGAAAAATACTGGATTCCGTTTGCAGCTTTTTAAAAGGCAACAAACATCAAGTTAAGGCCTGGTCAGTTGTGCAAAATTAAAATGTATTCATTAAACTTAAGATTACTTGAGTCCGACGTTTTTCTACAAAAACAATACCGATTTTCTGCATCAATTTCAGCTTCGGCTATATTTTTAACTGTCTATTTTAACTAATAATAAACATGTGTTTGTATTTACAGAAGCGGTTTGTATTTGATACAGTTATAATGCGTCACATATCGTGGCTTTAAGTTCTAACACCTAGTAACTCAATTTTTAAGCGAAATACGTTTCGTATGTCATTCGATAAGTACCTTATCGTAAGACGCATGGTTTTACGAATCAAACTCGAAAGTTTGGACCAATGGTGAAGCGTTATTTAAAAAGAAAAACACCGCTTGTCCGTGTCACACAGAAAGACACAGAAGGAGTTTTGCTCTTCTGAAAAGTTGTGTATTTTTACTTACTTGGTGTCAGAAAAGATATGTGGAAGTACAGGAATGTGACTGTTTTATTATTAATTAATTATAGAGCTATTACAATCTCAGTAAATGAATGTACTAATACACAGTTTTAACTCAGGTTGAAAGGTGATTCGATGACAATGTACCGTCGATTAGATAAACGGTGGTGTGTCAGCTTATTAGGAGCCTGTATCTCCAGCAGGCAAGAAGATAGGGATCAGGTGGATGCCACATGACGACCATGATTATAAACATGAGTCATCCCTCCAAGAAAACTTTTAGAAATTATGCTTAGCCGTAAAATAAGCTGTTTTTGTGTGTCTTTTTTACGTAGGAAACAATTTGGTTAGAAAATATTTTCGAGTTTCTCCGTTTAAGAGAAAATTGTCGGGCATTCCCAATATTCACGTGAATAAAACCTGATTATAATTATGGTAAATAATATAGATAACAATCACAAATATTATTTATTTTATTAAACACTAGCTTCCCCCCGTGGATTTGAATGTTTTATAGTCTTTAGCCTTCCTCGATAAATAAAATAAGAACGCAACAAAAAGATTTTTATTCAAAAATTTTGCAAAATTTCCTGAGATTATAGCGTTGCGTAAAGAAAACAACAAATTCTGTGGGATAACGTTTTACAGAACAAATTTTATATTTCCAATACACGTCCCCTTAACAGCATTTTTGAGGACAACCGACCAGGCATGAACTTTAAGAAAAACAGTGCGCCTGGATGGTAGGCCTGCCCCTCATTAGCGCGGCCATACAAGGCTACAACAGCCACCACTTGCGTCATCTCACAATTAAGGAGACATTTTTCTAATTAGCCCTTACGGCATCCAGTTATTATACTTTATGGTCCCGGTTGTTTATGGATAACACGTTTAGAAATTCGCAATAGCAGTTGTTTTTATTTTTAACTAGATGTGCCCGCGACTCCGTCCGCGTGGAAATTCGGAAACAGCAAAAGTATTTTTAAATTGTTTTTAATATATTAGCATTAGCTAAGATTGAGCGAATTCGATTTAGTAGTTTTTACGCCATGCCGTACTATTTTATTACATGTATAGCTGTTGCCCGCGACTTCGTCCGCGTGTATTTCGGATAAAACACCAGTAGTAAATTGAACTTTTAACAGAAAAAAATACCTACCAGGCAGGCTTTTTTAAGTAGGTTAAAAATCTTTAAACCACTTATTTAACTAAGAATACTTTCTGGTATTTAAAAAAAAACCGCAAAAATTGAACGGTAATTACGGAAGTTACAGAAAGTCTATTGAAAATAATATATAACTGAAGAAGAGAACATAAATAAATCCGTTTTGTGCGTTTCTGAGTTCCTGTACATTGAAACTACTGTAGAAAAAAAATACCAAGGATAAAAGACAACCGTGACGACCTGATTGGCGCAGTGGCTAAGAGATTGGTTGTGGGTTCGATTCCCGCAAAAAAAGTGTGATCCGTAGATGTTTGTCCCGAGTCTGGGTGTTTGTGTAAGTGAAATTTCAAGTTTGTGAAACGCACCCACGATACAGGAGAAATTCCCAGTGTGGGGCGACGTTTTAGAAACCTATACAATACAACCCATTTCTATTATTTTGGATATTTTGTCTGTGTGTCGGTTTATTCTTAATTAAGTTAAAATAGGGAATCATTGCAGTTGACTCTTAAAAAAAATATTGTTATAAAACATACGACAACGACACGCTTGTATTCCGCGAAGGCGTAGGCAGAGGTGCACATATTGTACCTACTCCCACAATTTCGCTAGGTTTGGTGTAGCTCCCAATGTATCAGTATCTCAACAGACAAAATTTATAGAGAACTCGTGACCTAAGAGTAAGCGTCGTACGATTGTGTGTGCGTTTAAGAAGCAGCTAAGTATTCGTAAGATTAAAGGCTACTTTAAGACTGCGTGAGTCAATGGTAATGGTTGATGTTGATGGTCATGGCGAAGCATAAGGCTGTACACTCAGCCGAAATCGTTATACACAGGATAGAAAATCTATCTTGCTGCTAGAATGTCCGCCTCAATGATGTTACAGCTGAAGATGCCTTTTAGCTAGAAGTCGTTAAATTACTTTGACAGAAATAAGTTCCGGAGAACCGTATATGTTACTTGCTGCGAGAATTACAATTGTCTATGACGTAATGAGAAAAAATCTATATCTATACATATAATAAAATCGTAAACGACCCGTGTCTGTACATTCAATTTAAAAAAAGAAAAACCATTTATGCCGCCGTACCCATACTGGCGCGGCGAGATTTGGAAGTTTTATTTCATCTTTATCTTATATACTGATTTCTTTCTTTTTTTATAAAATAGATATTAAAGTGTACTTTTTGAATATTGGACTTTGATAACGATATACATATGTATCTATGTGAAATACGATATATTTATATATTTTATTAATACACTTGAAGAAGTGCCTAACGATTAAACACGTTATTGTGGCTAATTTATAAAAGATAGATATATACTATTAAGGATTTTTTTGTAGATCTTGTAGACACTATCATCTTTGTAATACATACTTTTGGTGTATGATCATCGTATGCGAGGATAAGTGCTCGAAAGCGCATTTTCGTCCGACTTACTTCAAATTTATCGTCACTGCCCAGCTCCTATGTGTTTTAGCGTTATGTTATATAGCCTATAACCTGCCCAGAAGTATGGACTACAATCGTACCAAGTTTGGTTAAAATCCCTTCAGTAGTTTTTGACCCATGCGTGCACATACAGACAGACAGACAGACAGACAGACCGACAAAAAATTTACTAATTGCATTTTTGGCATCAGTATCGATCACCAGTTATCCTCCAATAATAATTTTGAATATATATTCAATGTACAGAATTGACCTCTCTACAGTTTTATTATAAGTATAGAGTATAGATTGGTCTCGTCGTTGAGTCTAAGTGCCAGAAGATTCTCTGATATTTCTAGGAACAAGGTAGGTAAGAACTTAGCAAGTACAAAACTTAACTTGCCTACCTTGTTGGTCTTGTGGTCGCTAAGCGTGACTGAGCACGAAGAAGAAGAAGCTGCTGTTGAAATCCCAGGTCGGGCTAAAGTCAAAAATATAATGTTTTCTTTCTATGTCTTTTGTTAAAAATGCGATCTAACTTTACTCAACTAAATCATTTCATTGCCGCACTATATTTAGCTGTTATCAGTCACTACTGAGTACAGTGAAACGTACCAATCATTATCTTTGCACAATACTGAAGATATCGATGTACATTTTCGCAATATAATCTTATTGATTGGTGTCTTAACGTGTTTGTTTGGTATGAAGATAATAAAAGGCATGATAAACATTTTTCTTTCACATAACATACCATCACGCCTTTATTCCCCGAAAGGGTAGACAGAGGTGCACATATAGTACACCCACATTTCGCCAGACGCCAGTTATGTTTTAGGTCCCAATGTAATAGGGGTCGAGCCTATTGCCATTAACCGGGCACAAACTCAGACTCCGTGCTGCTACTGAGAATTACCTAATGGAAAAACCCCGTAGCACTTTGCCCGACCCGGGATTCGATCCCAGGACCTCGTGCTCAGCAGTCGCGCTTAGCCACCATTAGACCAACGAGGCAGTCATTTTCTTTAATAAAGATCCGAATATCCGATATACCTGTCATGGAACGCAGGGTAGTGTTTTTGGGCACCTTTGCGGGAAAGACATGGCCCAAAATGGCTGTGGATAGGGTTTTGTGGAGGGATAATGGAGAAACCTTTTCCCAGGAGTGGGACACCGAACAGGCTATCTAAAACCAGGGCCGGATTAGCCATGTTGGGGCCCCTAGGCAATGCACGTCTCTGGGCCCCATTACCCTTAACAGGCATTCTCGAAAGCGAAAGCTAGTTGTAATACCTTAAAACCTTACCTTAAAATTAAGTTATAGATTTCTTCTTCTGTGGATGAGTCAGCTAACATACTGATAACTAACGTTTATAGGTAAAGAAAAGTTGTTCATTATTTAAGGCCTTAAAATGTGGTTTAGTTATGCATTAGTTAGCGTATACATTAAAAAAAAATCACTAAATCTAAACATCTCGTAGCGCCGGGCCCCTGCCAATGTAGGGCCTAAGCAGAGTTGCCTATCCTGCCTAAAGGGTAATCCACCCTGTATAAAACAAAGAAAAAAAATAGTTCTTTTTTCATAGCTATGGAGTCGCTCTAGTCTTACCAAAGGCAATCCAGCTTAAAAGCAGTGTTTTAGGTGGGGTGACTGACTATTTGACCGCCACAACCCATACCTACTGGATCATGGATAAAGTACCTCTTAGTAAGACTGGTTGTTAAGAATTTCTACCCGTAACTACCATGTATCAAAGATCCACGAGTTAATCAACATAATACTCAGTTTCTTGTGGCCATAAGTGAGTGATTTATTGGGCTAGAGAGCCACCGCAAGAGATAACACCAAGTACGTCCGGCGGACCCTAGGCGGTCAACCTCGCTACCATCCTTGTTGACTAGACAATCGCCTGCTACGACATGACCAATTGACCATCCTTGTGATGATACGAAGACCAAGCTTCCAGCTAACTGCTTTTTAATTATTATAATACATAACATAACATTACATCACGCCTGTATTCCCCGAAAGGGTAGACAGAGGTGCACATATAGTACCCCCACATTTCGCCAGTTATGATTTTAGGTCCCTATGTAATAGGGGGCGAGCCTATTGCCATTAACCAGGCACAAATCCATACTCCGTGCTGCTACTGAGAATTACCTAATGGAAAACTCAGTAACACTTTGCCCGACCCGGGATTAGAACCCAGGACCTCTTGCTCAGCAGCGCTTAGCGACCACTAGACCAAAGAGGCAAGACCAAGAGAAGTATTATAATACATAGATAAATATCTATAGTTTTAACCATGACTTGTTTACAAGGTTTGTCAAGAACATAAGACTTCAAAAGTGACCTATTTCCGCTTGTTTGCTCTAACATTTTGCGCAGTGATAACTGACTGATAAAATATTTCCACGTAGATGATTTTCAAAGATTTTGTTCCATAGTATATGAAGGTTCATTGTAATGAAAGAAATACTTAGTATGTGTAAGATGTGTAAGCAGAACTATATTATTATTAAGTAGCCGACTGCCTCGTTGGTCTAGTGGTCGCTAAGCGCGACTGCTGAGCACGAGGTCCTGGGTTCGAATTACGGGTCGGGCAAAGTGTTACTGGGTTTTTTCATTAGGTAATTCTCAGTAGCAGCACGGAGTCTGGATTTGTGCCCGGTTGATGGCAATAGGCTCGCATTACATTGGGACCTAAAACATAACTGGCGAAATGTGGGACTACTATATGTGCACCTCTGCCTACCCTTTCGGGGAATACAGGCGTGATGTTATGTTATGTTTATTATGCACCCGATGCACCATTCTCTCATGATCATTCATCATCATCAGCCGGAAGACGTCCACTGTTGAACAAAGGCCTCCCCATTTTCAGTGTTGGTGGTCTAGTTACAGAAGATGCTGCTGCCCATCTTCTGGATATTTTCCCTTAGACGCTTCCTACGACACCCACGGGAGGAAAGGGGGTGGTCAATTCTAGGCCGGATACCACGGTAACATGATGAGTGTTTTTGATAAAATCTCCTTACCTAGCGTGCCTTCATTGCTTTGTCCCACTGGATTGTAAAAATCAGTAGGTATCAGTTCCAAAAGGTAGAAGCAACCACCATCACGCTTCTTTACGACCTGTCGGATGGCAGGATTCATCAGAAGTCTATTTTAATCCTACCGAAATGGCATTTTGCTCCAAGATTCTTCACCGCTCTCTTTCTAAGCCTTTCGAAGCTATTATAATAGCGTAATTGTGGGGCTCGAAGCTACGTGGCTACCGCGCAAATCCGTCGATTTTCGAGGTTAAGCCGTGCTCGCTGTGGTCAGTCTTGTGATGGGTGACCGTTTTAACATGTCGAGACCCCTCCGTGCTTCGGAAGGCACGTTAAGCCGTTGGTCCTGCGCCTGATCTCTCTCCGGTCGTGTCGGTCTACCGTCCCATCGGATTATGAGAGTGAGGGAATAGGGAGTGCACCTGTGTCTGCGCGCATACTTGTGCACTATAATATCTCCTAGTTGGCTAGTTTCAGATGGGTCAGGCCGCCGTGACCGAAATTCGGTCTAAACTTGAGGTAGCGTTACTTAACATAATTATATCATAATTACCTATGATAAGAGCTAATTATAACCAATTAATGTCGTACCAAAGGATATTTAAGTCACTACTTTGATGTTTATCACATCTTGATGTTGATAACCGAGTTCTTTAGCCAGGCGTATTGATGGTATAAATTGCTGTAGGTATACGTAGAGTAAGACCTGAATATGAATGCCCGGAACAGGAATGAGTTGCGTTTGAATGAAGAGGCTTAAGCCAAAGAATTAATTAGGAGTTGATGATGAGAACCGAATTCGAGTATCTCAGGCGTGAATCTATGTGAGAGTAATTTAGTTTTTATACTTCGCCCTACACTAGGAATTTCTCTTGTGCCGTGGGTGCGTCAAACATGAAATACCACAGACACACACACCCACATTCGGGACAAAAATCTGCGGATCGCACAAATTTTTGTCCCGTGCGAGAGTCGAACGTGCAACCCTTAGCGCAGTCCAATCGCTTAGCCACTGCGCCAATTTCGTCGTCAGCTACCACTTAAGGTTTAAGGATACAATCTTCAGAGTAGATACACTGAGATTTATCCTAGCTTCTTATCCTTCCAAAATATGTTTAAAAAACCGTACGGAACCCGCTTAGGAACCTCGACCAACTTTTTAATCACGATATTGTCCAATACATTTCGGAGCACACCTCTTCATGATATCTTATCGCGCACGATAAAACTAACCGACACTTAGTCCATCGCGAAATGCTGGCGTAAGCGATCGTTTACAAGCATGTCGGAAAAGAAGTCGGTCCCTCGCGAACAGGATCTCAGTGATGTGAGGGTTGACGTTGTGAAGGTGAAGGAGAGGAGGAGGACACCACACGCAAACTATGAGGGCGTGAGGACGGTTGACAGGAAGGTGCCGAATAGACAGAATGACTTTGTGTACGTGAACTCGGCATATGTAGGCAGTTTGAACAGTGTTAACGATGGGATTTTGCATCAGCCACCCACTAGGTATGCATTTTCATACTATAATTTATAATGTAACCACTGATAGCCGAGTGGTATGGCCGTTGAACTGCCATATCAAAGATCCCAAGTTCAAATCCCGGCACGCACCAATGTCTTTTCGAATTCGTGTGCGTACTATAAATTAGTTATCAGTTGCTAAAAACGGTGAAGGAAAACATCGTGAGGAAACCGGCACACCTGAGAGATGTTTCAACAGTGTGTAAAGCCATGTCAGAGGCCTATAGGCGGTTTAAACTCTGACACCAGGTTGTTCTTCAACCATACGATAAGAAGAAGAATAATGTGGTAATAAAAAGGTATTCGTAAATATTTGCTATTAATTATTAGCTCACGAACTACCAGAACGAATGCAAGGCCTTTTCATGTTTCACCGTTTACTCTTCTTAGTATCCACATGAGCTATTTGCCTCATCAAAACAAGCTCCCCAATGTTGAGATTAGCTAGCCAAAAAGATGGTATCGAGAATGATCCAGGGTGAGGAGGGGTGACCAACCCAAGGTACGCTAAACAAACTTAGGTATCTATGCAGGCTACTTATACCTCATACCGCATATTTTTAGACCCAAATAGTGGCGTGGTACCTTTGGTCGGTCATATACAGGCTGTTCTTACGGCTCGCATTTTCGGCAGTTGTAATTTTAAATCGACCCAAAGAAGAAGAAGAAAGAGAAACCAGAAGATGGGCAGCAGCGTCTTCTGAAACTTGACCACCAATACTGTGATCCCCAAGCCGCTTGCCAAGCGTGGAGATTATGGCAACCGGGGGGAGGTTGCCATAATCTCCCCGCTTGGCAAGCGGCTTTCATGAGGAGGCCTTTGTCCAGCAGTGGACGTGTTCCAGCTGATGATGATGATCAACGCGAACACATATTAATTTTGGCTTGACGTTTCGACCGGGGTGCCAGCCGTGATCGCAAGCATATTCAGACGAACGTTAAGAGCGTTTAAAAGTTAGTATTTAAAAATTGATTTATTTATGTTGGGAACATCTTAACTCACACTAATAAGGACAGGGCAAGCCGCGACATTCATTTGAGTGACAGGCAAGGTCATCGAAAATTCCTTCTCGCGTAATGATTGTAGTAGCAACACAAGATTTGACAGCGACCAAGCAAGGCACTAACCACGAAGATTGATCACCTCTCGCAGTAGTCTCTAATGCGCAAATGATCGTTGGTTAGCTGTGTTCTCGGAATAAACTTTTGGTTTTAGATGGGTGCATCGGTGTAGGAGCTATACTGAGGGTTATTAAAGTACCTTAAGCTTTTGAAGATTTTGTTGATCACTGGTAGCTAAAGTTTCGCGTGTGCTTAAAAGCTCTAAATAATCGTAGGATGTAGATGCGTTTTAGTACTGGACGTGTCGAAAATAGTACTCGAAGCTGTGAAAAGGGAACGTATCATCATCATCAGTGTATCTCCATCCCCTGCTGAACATTGGTCTCTCGTAAGGCACGCGGCACGCCACTGAACTCGATCTTCGACCTTCCGCTTCCAACCGCTGCCAGCCATTTTGCGTATATACAAAAGGGAGCGTATGCACTATGCATATAATGCACTCGAGTACTGCTCAAAGGATTATTTATAATCAGCTTTTCCACTATGTACTTTCTTAATATTTCTAAGACTACGGACTAAACATTGTCTGATAAAAGATCAGTCAGACAAAATGTTTAGTCTAGACAGAAATGTTCAGTTCAGACTCTTATCGCGTTTAAGGCAATTCTGTCTATCCAATTTTAAGCACGCATTAGCACCTTTGCCTATACCATCGGGGAATAACCGGCGTGTTGCTTTACATAGGTACTGAACTTACTAACTTCAACTGATAAAATATCAATCGTAATTGTACTTTTGATCTTTTTATAATATTTATTATACATAAGTTTCTCTACATCTATCTAGTTAAGTATTTGGTAAATAAATACTGATAAGCGAACAACGACTTTGATAACCTGCTTAAAAACCAGTACGCAGAAATCATAAAAAAGGATTACGATTTTAGTTTGTATATGTGTCAAAAATGACATGACAAGCTTATTGACGAGGTAGAAACAACTTTATTAATATAAGCGTGAAACTGAAGTAGGTATAGCGTGGACATAAACCCAGTGATGTGTCATAAAATAACACATCACTGCATAAACCCCTATAATCATCAAAATTGACAATTTAAAACCATAGATTAAATTATACCTGTCACTGTCGTTTGCGTAAAGAATAGAAATGTGAATAGATTTAAGAAGGGTTTAAGTTAATACAGGTATCATCCTCGTTAATTAATAACTTAGTTAGAGTTTTTCACCCACGTTTTATCTTGGATAATATTACTTTTCATCCAGGTAAAGACAGGGTTAAATTTTTTACGAGGTCGAAGTTACGAGCGAAAGATAAATCGGTTTCACAAATCGAAAACTTCATTAGAAGCATAAGGCGCCAATTTTCCCGAAGGGGTTGGCAGAGGAGTTTAGTGCACCCACATTCCACCAGTTATATTTTAGGTCCTAATGTAATAGGGGGCGAGCCTATTGCCATCAACCGGACACAAATCCACACCCTGTGCTGTAACTGAGAATTCATCAGCCGGAAGACGTCCACTGTTAAACAAAGGCCTCCCTCTTAGAACGCCACTAAAAATTACCTAATGGGAAAACCCAGTAGCACTTTGCTTGACCCGGAATTTGAACCCAGGACCTCACGCTCCGTATTCACTAGACCAATCGTTGGCATGTTTTATTATAATCCACCCACTTTATTTGAACCAGCTTTTCACCCGGTTATCAGGGATTGAACATGAACATGCAAACAGCCTGTGCGTCGCAGAGTGCCTGATAAGATACCGGCTGGATATATTCACTTACTGCAATATTTGTTATCTATTGATTTCAAGACAATAGAACACAGCTGGATCGAGTTATCTGACTTGTTTGTTGTTTGCCTGATTTGCCTGCGTTGGCCTAAATAATTTGCTAACGGCCGATTTTGCAATCGTCAGATCGTTGACTGGTCTAGTGGTTAATGACCCTGACAGCTAAACCGGAGGTCGTGGGTTCGATTCCCACCCAGGACAAATTTCTGTGTGATGAGCATAATGATTTGTTCTGTCTAGGACTAGGTGTAATTTATCTATATTATGTATGTATTTTAAAATATATATGTATGTTTATCAGTTGTCTGGTTACCATAATACGGGTTCTGCCTAATTTGGGATCAGATGACCGTGTGTGAGGTGTCCCAAGATATTATTATTAAAAAAAATCGAAGGTAATAAATGTCAATTTGTCTATTGATATAAAAGCTTACATATTAGGTTTTAAGCCGGTAATTCTCAGCTTTTATTAAAGAATCGTGAAGATGATTATACAATGTCTACCTAAGCGGGGTCTACCTAAGATCAACGGAGTAAATACGGAGACCGGGGTAATTTGCGAAAAATACATTAAATTAAAATTAGATGGACAGAAAAACTATATAATATACGACATTTTTAGTTTCTTTAGTTATCAAACTAACAATCTAGTATTTTTATATCGTCGCCCCACACTTGGAATTTGTCCCTTAAGGGTGCCTTATTAATAAATAAATAAAAAATATTAACGACTTGCTTTTCCGCCGTCGTAAGAAGACAGTATTTAACTGTACTGTCTTCATTCTCGCCATGATATTTTTTATTGTAAACATGATATAATTATAAACTGACATCGAACGAGTTTTATATACCAACCTGTCACGAATATTGCCTTTGAGACGTGACTGATATTATCTACATAATATAGCTACAATATTTACAAAATATATACCAATGAATACTAACTGACTTTGACTGGCCCGTTGGTCTAGTGGTTAGTGGCCCTGACTGCTAAACCGGAGGTCGTGGGTTCGATGTCCAAACCAGACAAATCTTTGTGTGATGAGCATAATGATTTGTTCTGTGTCTGGGTGTTATTTATCTATATTATGTATGTATTTAGGCATATTTAAGTATGTTTTTCAGTTGTCTGGTTACCATAATACAGGCTCTGCCTAGTTCGGGATCAGATGAACGTGTGTGAGCTGTCCCAAGATATTATTATATTATTATTAAGAACTAAGGTGGTATGGTGTTAAGAAGTAAACTTCTTGAAGTGTCAGAAACATATCATTTTTAACCGACTTTAATATATGACTTTTGGTGCCATTTTAGCATGTTGCCCATGCTAAGCTTGAATCTAAATTGATAAAGGAAATTTGAAAAATGATGGACACGAGCGGGATTCGAACCCGCGACCTTCGCCGATCCGTGGCGCGGCTCTAACCAACTGAGCCACCGTGTCGCTGCTCGCATCCATCGAATTTCAAGTTCCCTTTTTTAGTATTTACGTCTTAAGGGTGACGTCAGGTATTATCTGTTGGAATCTATGATTACCAACTCAGTGTTATACCTTTACAGCTATAAATCACTGAAACGATAATACCAACCCAAATTTATATGACTTTTGGTGCCATTTTAACATGTTGCCCATGCTAAGCTTGAATCTAAATTGATAAAGGAAATTTGAAAAATGATGGACACGAGCGGGATTCGAACCCGCGACCTTCGCCGATCCGTGGCGCTGCTCTAACCAACTGAGCCACCGTGTCGCTGCTCGCACCAAAAAATGAAAAAAAAATGGCACCAAAAGTCATATAAATTTGGGTTGGTATTATCGTTTCAGTGATTTATAGCTGTAAAGGTATAACACTGAGTTGGTAATCATAGATTCCAACAGATAATACCTGACGTCACCCTTAAGACGTAAATACTAAAAAAAAGGGAACTTGAAATTCGATGGATGCGAGCAGCGACACGGTGGCTCAGTTGGTTAGAGCAGCGCCACGGATCGGCGAAGGTCGCGGGTTCGAATCCCGCTCGTGTCCATCATTTTTCAAATTTCCTTTATCAATTTGCGACTTTAATATAGTTTTTATATAGTTTAATTGTTTATGTATAGTATTTTATATTTTGTTATTTTTGTATAGTATTATTGTATTTTTTAATTTGTTGCCTGAATCAAATAAATAAATAAAAAATAAATTAAAAAAGGAGGAGGGTGTTATCTTTCCGCATGAGCTTTATTGACGACTTGATTGGCGCAGTGGCTAATCGATTGGACTGTTGTCCTAAGGGTTGCGGTTCAATTCCCGCACGGGCGAAAAATTCGTATGATCCGCAGATGTTTGTCCCGAGTCTGGGTGTTTTTGTATGTGATATTACATGTTAGTGAAACGAACCCACGATACAGGAGAAATTCCTAGTGTGGGGCGACGTTATGAAAAAATAAATAAATAATCTATGTTATTTTTTCCAGTGTAATTCGCGAGCAATACTGGACATGCTCAAGATGGTCGTTTGCGAAGCGAGTCCTTGCCATCGCCGCTGGGCTCATCCTCGGAGCCTCCATAGGCTTAGCCGTCACCATGGCAATAAGGGGCCAGCGAGCTGATGAAGTCATCGGCGACATCTTCAGGTCTTCAGCTCCTGATTAGAGAAGATACACCAGGCTTCTTGGTCAGATGTGATGCTTCATGGTCTGTTTTAGAAGGGTGTGGTGATTTATGACTACCGGTAAAATGAGGATGTATCGAAACTAAAGGTAACACATATCAATTCGAAAAGGGATCGTCACCGTATCAACTTACACAGTACAGTATTCTTTGTCTTCTTCTTATCGTATGGTTGATGAATACCCTGGTGTCAGAGTTTAAACCGCCTGTAGGCCTCTGTCATGGCTTTAAACATCGTTGAAAAATCTCTCAGGTGTGCCGGTTTCCTCACGATGTTTCCTTTCACCGTTTTTAGCAACTGAGAACTAATTAATAGTACGCACATGAATTCGAAAAGACATTGGTGAGTGCTGGGTTTTGAACTTGCGACCTTTGACTTGGCAGTCCAACGGTCATACTACTCGGCTATCAGTGCTTATTCTTTGTATGAAACTCCCTACTGCAACGCACACTAATCGGAATCGTAACGTAATCGCCTCGCCTCGGGTTGACGCCTGCTTGACGGCGAGGCGAAAGACGATACGGTGACGATCCCTTTTCGAGTTGATATATTATGTGCTGTGACCTTAACCGGTGATTAGAAACAAAACTTTGAAACAGATTTTAACATTAAATTATCACAGTTAGTTGTCAAAAAATACTATATAAATATAATTTAAAGTAAATATAGGGTCCTTAATGGTAACAATCACTGCATGGCACTGATAGCCGAGTGGTATGACTGTTTGACTGCCAAGTCAAAGGTCGTAAGTTCATATCCCGGCACGCACCAATGTCTTTTCCAATTCACGTGCGTACTACAAATTAGTTATCAGTTGCTAAAAACGGTGAAGGAAAACATCGTGAAAACCGGCACACTTGAGAGATTTTTCAACGGTGTGTAAAGCCATGTCAGAGGCCTACAGGCGGTTTAAACTCTGACACCAGGTTGTTCATCAACCATACGATAAGAAGAAGAAGATGGTAACAATCTATACTCTCAACGGCACCAAAAGTCATATAAATTTGGGTTGGTATTATCGTTTCAGTGATTAGCTGTAAAGGTATAACACTGAGTTGATAATCATAGATTCTAACAGATAATACCTGACGTCACCCTTTAGACGTAGATACTAAAAGGTAACTTGTAATTCGATGGTTGCGAGCAGCGACACGGTGGCTCCGTTGGTTAGAGCAGTGCCACCGTACGGCGAAGGTCGCAGGTTCAAGTCCTGCTCGTGTCTATCATTTCTCAAATTTCCTGTATCAATTTAGCTTTAAACTTAGCATGGGCAACATGTTAAAATGACAGCAAAAGTCAAATCCTATAAAATCAGTTCCAAAGATTTTTTTCTATTTACCTTTGAGTTTTGATACACCCTGTTTTATGGTACACCCTAACTTTAGAACATGATAGTATATTTGATGGTGGATCATCCAGCCTATCTTGACCTATTCAACGTCTGACGTGGACAAAATCGTTAGCCCTCTTATTCAAACGAGGATAATCCCTGTATTAACTTAAACCAGTCCTAAGACTATTGACATCTCTATATTTTGAAATCCAAACAGTGACAGGTATTATTTAATCCATGGTTTAACACTTTATATGAATATTGTATATGTTTAGTAATTAATTTTTAATTGACTTTACAGTATGTATTTGCTTAAGCAATATCTATTTACTTTCACAATTTAATTAAGTAAATAAAAATAATGATACAATATCATGTAATAGATCAAAATTAAATGCTTTTTTATAAAAAAAACTTAAAAAAATTGTAAATTGGTTATGAAATATTTTAGATTATTTGACTTACAATACCCGCTACACACTTCGATTTATCGCCGGCGATATCGTAAGATTAATCTTCGCAAATACCTGCCAATCAAGTGATATAATATAGTTCCGTTACTGTACAGCTACAAAATAATCAGATATCGTGACGATAGATGGGAAAGTGTAGTGCGGGTTCGACTTTTTTACAAGTAGGTACCCCATATCGTTTCAGTGATTTATAGCTGTAAAGGTATAACACTGAGTTGGTAATCATAGATTCCAATAGATAATACCTGACGTCACCGACAAAGGGAACTTGAAATTCGATGGATGCGAGCAGCGACACGGTGGTTCAGTTGGTTAGAGCAGCGCCACGGTTCGGGAAGGTCGCGGGTTGGAGTCCCGCTCGTGTCCATCATTTTTCAAATTTCCTTTATCAATTTAGAAGTACCCAATATTTTAAAGCTTTTGTTCAAAATTAATTATGGTACAGTTTGCTTGGTACATATATCAACTGCTAGTAAAGTTCCCATACACCTGTTTAGATTACGTAGAAAATACATAGTACCTAGTCTAATCCTTAGTAATAAATGCGAAAGTAATTTAAGTTTGTTTGTTAAATTTTAACTCCTAAACCACTGTACCGATACTCATGAATTTTAGCGTACATGTTGCCAGGAGTACAGAAAAGGGCCTAGGGTATTTTTCATCCAGAAAATCTTGTACTCGAAGGAAATAACAACATCATTGTATTGTCACGACGCTAGATGGCGCTGCGCGTCCAATAAACGCAGGTTAGAACCGTGGGACACCTCTAGTCTATATAATTATAAAAATGACGGCTGGACCGATTTGGCTAATTTAGATTTCGAATTTGTGGAAGTCCAGAGAAGGTTTGAATAAGGAGAAAACGGTACGAAGTTCGCTGAGTCAGCTAGCTGTGAGGCTGCGTTCCGGACACATTCCGCTAAATGGTTTTGCGTATCTTATGGGCAAGGTTCCTTCCAAAAATTGTACTTGTTGCGGTCTGGTAGAAGATGCATTTCATGTTTTGGTGGAATGTGTTAGAAACGAGCCTGAACGTATCCTATTTGAAATGTGTTTCGGTAAACTTACATGAAACTGGTGTGTGTAATAGTATTCTCGCCTACCCTTTATCAAAAAAAGGGAGAATACTCTATAAGATTGTTAATAATGCCATAAAAAGAAGATAACTGTGTATTTTAGTGATAGTTTATAATTATACCATTAATATTTGTGTATTACATTTGATTTAAATAATATGTTTAATCCTATGGGAATGACATGATCATGTTTGATCAAATTCCCTTACTATCAATAAAGATTTAAAAAAATTATATTATTTCGCGTGTATCTTCTGATAACAAGCAGACACATAGTTTTCACTGACTGTATACGTATATGTATCGCTGTAACATAGTACATGTACGGGCTTATGTAGAAATATTATTTTTCCTTTATTTAAAACATTTACTTATTAATTACATTTTTAAATATATATTAAGAACAAAAACAGCAAAATAAAAATCAAATATATTGAAAAATATAAAAAATAGTCGCCAACCGGCAACGGGATCAGGGTCCTAGCTGCCGGCGGTTAGGGCTCCAGAGAGAAGAACCTCCTGACTATGCGCGCCGTGTCAAGGAGTACCGCCTTCTGCATCAAGACTTAAACCCAGCCGCCTAACGCGAGCCTCTTAAGATGGTGATCGAGGCTCTTGGCCATTAGGCCATTGACCGTAACTACTATATTAATAGTATTATTTTAATTATTGTTATGTGAAAATTTTATAATCTGTAATTGGTCTACGAGTTGACTTCTGAATAAATGACTTGAATTGAATAAGCTAAGAATGTAATCAATTTAATAAGTACTACTTAAGATATAGGGAATTAAATAACCATTACTCGAAGTGTTGATTAAATTATATGAGAGGTCTATTAAGCTGTGTTTGCGATAACTATTTCAAGCAACGTTATTATATAACCACATTTTAACGTAGGAAATGTTTGCTAAGTTCGGGTCTTCCTATCGTATGGTTGATGAACAACCTGGTGTCAGAGTTTAAACTGCCTGTAGGCCTCTGACATGGCTGAACACACCGTTGAAAAATCTCTCAGGTGTGCCGGATTCCTCACGATGTTTTCCTTTAACGTTTTTAGCAACTGATAATAGTTGATAACTAAATTATAATACGTGCACAATTTTGTTATTGTGCATTAACCATACGATAAGAAGAAGAAGAGCATAATTATGGAGCTAAAAGTTATATAATATATATAACACTACGTTAGCTAATTTCATGATTGCAAGGCTGTGTATATCTTGTAAATAAATGTTGTAATGATATCGACTCTTTTATTTGTAAATGACTTTTTTAAACACTTTTTTTCTCTTTTTTTTAAAACGTCGCCGCACACTGTTAATTTCTCCTGTATCGTGGGTGCGTTTCACAAACATGAAATATCACATACACAAACACCCAGACTCGGGACAAACATCTGCGGTTCGCACACATTTTTGCTCCGTGCGGGAATCTAACCCGCAACCCTTAGAGCAGCAGTCCAATCGCTTAGCCACTGCGCTAATCAGGTCAACTTCAACAATTGATTGAAAGATAACCGGCATTATCAGTATCAGACGAAGCAATAAAACTGTTTCAAGACAATCAATAGACAATGAGTACTAAATTCTTTCTAGTCTAAGATGGTCAGGTATAGGATGGTAGGATGGGTATCAAAAGAGCTTTTACGAACGGGTAAAGATACTCAATCTATCGGCCAGCGCCCTCTGGTGGTAAGACACTTACATGACTGCATGAGTTTAGTTAGCACTAGGCCCGCATAAGTTGTTTACCTATTGATTTTTTTTTGACATAGATGCTACTCGTATTTTCATTTTAGGTTTATTGTGTAGCTCATTATTCTCTCATACTTGAAATGATTGTTAAACATACCTACAACATATTTTTAAAAGAGTAACTATGGAGTTTCTTGCCGGTTCTTCTCCATAGAAACGACTTTTTGGAACCAAGCAACTAGTTTTGACGTTTTGTAAGTGCTCTTTTGTAGCCTATATGAAATAAAACAATATGACTATTGTCAGACAAGATTAGCGGTAAATTGAGTGGGAAAAATAAGTTGTCGGAGTAAAATTTTACGTGGTAGTTTGTTTACCTATATTTGCATGACTCAATCAACTACATATATATATTTGATAATTAATTTATACATATTAAGTATATAAATGCTATTACTATAATCTTTTGTGTAGTATAAAATATAATCTAGAAATGTTCGCGATAAAATACTGTATTGATAAGTAATGACGTCTTTTGTAATGTGATCAGTGGAAAACTTAGGTAACATAGGTAATTATTACTTAACAGCACTGATAGCCGAGTGGTATGATCGTTGGACCGCCAAGTCAAAGATCGCAAGTTCAAATCCCGGCACGCACCAACGTCTTTTCGAATTCATGTGCGTACCATAAATTAGTTATCAGTTACTAAAAACGGTGAAGGAAAACATCGTAAGGAAACCGGCACACCTGAGAGACTTTTCAACGGTGTGTAAAGCCATGTCAGAGGCCTACAGGCGGTTTAAACTTTGACACCAGGTTGTTCATCAACCATACGAAAAGAAGAAGAAGACTTAATATACACTTCTTTATTCCACTAAGAATACAGACGGAATGAATCATCATCATCAGCCTATCTCAGTCCACTGCTGAACATAGGCCTCTCCTATAGATAAACTAAAGATGTATAGAACACCAACATACCATTTATGTTATAGGAGACTGCCTCGTTAGTCTTGTGGTCGCTAAGCGCGACTGCTGAGCGTGAGGTCCTGGGTTCAAATCCCGGGTGAGACAAAGTTGTTATGAGTTTTTCCATTAGATAATCATATAAACAGGGCTCAAATCCAAACTCCGTACTGCTACTGTGAATTACCTAATACAAATTAACTATTTGCCTGACCCGCAAATCGAGGTGAGACCCTCATACTCAGAATGTGCGCTTACGACTATTAGATCATCGAAGCAGCAAACTTATTCTTAACTAGCTTGTGCCCGCGGCTTCGCTCGCGTTAATTTAGATTGTTGGTTGCTATTATGCGTATATAGCTTTTGCCTGCGGTTTCGCCTATGGTAACCCCTATATAAACGCCTTATAGGGTGGAATTTAAAAGTAGCCTATGTCCTTTCTTGGGTCTTAAACTTTCTACATGCCAAATTTCATCAAAATCCGTCCAGCGGTTTAGTCGTGAAGATGTAACAGACAGACAGACGGACAGAGTTACTTTTACATTTATATTAGTATGGAAGTATGGATAATATTAAACAAGATATCATATTCCCACGTAGAAATTAACCTGTAGCCTTTGCCACGCCCTCCGTTGATGTATAGCAAGTATAAGATATTGTCGAAACTACGAAACGACTGCACGGTAATTAATCTCAGCGATAAAAGTTTAAGAGCAGGAGTTGTTATGGTTAAGAAATAAGAGTTAAAACTGGTCGGTAGTTTATATTACGTTTCATTAACCACTTTCGTGAAGTATTGTTAGAATAAATTCAATTAAAGTAACATTTAAAAATCATTTTCGAATTCATATAAATTAGTTATCAGTAGCTAAAAACGTAATAACTAGTTTTTAGCAACTGATAACTAATTTATAGTACGCACATGAATTTGAAAAGACATTGGTGCGTGCCGGGATTTGAACTTGCGACCTTTGACTAGGAAATCCAACGGTCATACCACTCGGCTATCAGTGCTCAAGAAGCTGCTCAAGCTCAAGACTGAACTGAGCTCACGTCATTCGCCACCGTGAGATTAAAAAGGTGGTCCAGATTTTTTTATCCAAAGAAATCAAAAAACATTAAATCTTATCAATTTTTAAAGTACTCGACTACCCTATTACCGATAAGGCAATGCCATAGGAACCGTAATTTATTGCCGGCCCCTCGAAAATGTGCGCGTGCGCCGATTTCCGAGACAGATAATGGCGGTGCGGTAATTTGCAAACAGAATATTCAGTTAGTGCGTTTAAGGTTTTTTTGGGGTCTCAACACGTGGGGTCTCGAGGTTACTAATTATAGTGCATTTGTGCTAAAACTGGGTTGATAAAAATTGTATGCTTGTTTTTGAGTTGCGTGTTTTATTTTTTCAATGCGTTATGTAATGTGTATGTATAATTATTACATTATCATGTGATGTGGATAGATTATATGATGTTTAAATTCAGGCAAGTATTAACGTGACTCCTTTAACTTCGTAATATTAATACTCAAAGACATCCTATATTATCTGAATCCTTGCTATGACACCAAGTCGTACAATGCTTGCTTCTGCGAAGTTAGCTATCAATTTGTAAAGGGCTTTTATCAATTGCCATTCCTCACTTGACATTGGCATAATAGTAGACAACGGCACAGCTGCCAAATAAAAAATTAAAAAAAAGTTATTGACATTAGCTAAACCTATGCTGTAGTACATAAGCTATCGGTCATCAAGACCGAAGTACACCAGCATCCCTAAAAGGTAGGCAGTAATCACAATTCTGCGGTGGATGCAAATGGCAAGTTGCCGTCCTTTGTGGCGTTCTAAGGGGGAGGCCTTTGTTCAACAGTGGAAGTAAACCGGCTGAAGATAAAACAATTAAAAAAAAAGTCGCCCCGCTCTAGCTACTTCTCCTGTATCGTGGGTGCGTTGCACAAACATTTAACATCACACACAAACACTCAGACTCGGGACAAACATCTGCAGATCACACAAATTTTTATTCGGAATCGAACGACTTTTGAAACTCATGTAGTCGTTATTACAGAGGTTCTCGTTGGTCTAGTGGTCGCTAAGCGCGACTGCTGAGCAAGAGGTCCTGGGTTGAAATCCCGGGTCGGGCAAAATGTTACTGAGTTTTCCATTAGGTAATTCTCAGTAGCAGCACGGAGTCTGGATTTGTGCCCGGTTGATGGCAATAGGCTCGCCCCCTACTACATTGGGACTTACAACATAACAACGAAATGTGGGTGTACTATATGTTCACCTCTGCCTACCCCTTCGGGGAATACAGGCGTGATGTTATGTTATGTTACAGAGGTTCCAAAATCACGTTACAGCTTCACATAAGGTCCATAATAAGTTCACGGACGTACGCGGTGATTTACAGGGCGCCTCCGAGGTCCATTACTGGCGACTTGAGATAAGGCTGCAGATACTGATCTTCGCTATTATAGGGTATATTCACCTTTTGTTATCCTGTTCTATTGTGCGTAGTCTACCGTTCACCTTACTGGGTAATTAATTGTTGGATGTATTAGAGTGGATGCGACGGTAATTATATTTGTTTAAAATGTTTTGTTTTTAAATTCGTTGTTGTTTGTTGTATGGAGATGGCAGTCGCTTCGTGTATAATACTGAAATTCAGAAATATCTAATGTGTAGAGGTTATTCACATTATGTCGTATGATTTGTCAATTAAGTTTTATTAATAACAAAACATAACATCACGCCTGTATTCCCCGAAGGGGTAGGCAGAGGTGAACATATAGTACACCCACATTTCGCCAGTTATGTTGTAAGTCCCAATGTAATAGGGGGCGAGCCTATTGCCATCAACCGGGCACAAATCCAGACTCCGTGCTGCTACTGAGAATCACCTAATGGAAAACTCAGTAACACTTTGCCCGACCCGGGATTTGAACCCAGGACCTCTTGCTCAGTAGTCGCGCTTAGCGACCACTAGACCAACGAGGCAGAGTTTTATTAATGTTGTTGTATAATAATCTATCTATTGTGCGAATTGCTTTATTGTGCTAAATATATCCAGTTCGATCGCAGGATAACAGTCACGTATAATAGGTATACAATTATACATCTATAATTATGTAAATCTCAAATTAAACAAAGTAATGTGTAGCTATTTAAAATGCACTACACAATAACACTAAAACTAAATCCATAACGGATATATCCCGGATCCGTCCACATTCATACTGCCCCTACAAGCTCGAGCGCATCGGCTCGTGCAATTTATCGTTCACTAGCAGATAAGCGCTCAATAAGCGGCGCTGGCGCAGTCTTTTGTGAGCCTTATCGTGCCCTAATAGCTCACCGATACAGGTTATTAATGTCTGTTTATGAGCTGCGTAAAAAAAGCAAAATGAATTAAAAAATAACAAAAAATTATCTCTTGACCTGTGTTAAATCGACCCTAAAGCATTGATATATATTTTTTTTTAAACGTCGCCCCACACTTGTAATTTCTCCTGTATCGTGATAGCGTTTCACAAACATGTAATAACACATACACAAACACCCAGACTCGGGACAAATATCTGCGGATCGCACAAATTTTTGTCCCGTGCGGGAATCGAACCCGCAACCCTTAGCGCAGCAGTCCAATCGCTTAGCCACTGCACCATTCGGGACATACAGAGTTACCCGGTTAAGTCGAGCTGACCTGGGTAAGGTCTGACCGTTTTTCACGCAATAGGATCTCTTCATCCTTCTTCAGCCTTTGGTCCTGTACCTGAAGTGTCTCTGTTTAACTTTCCTAGTTTATAAGGCTCAGTTGAGATTAGACATCGTGACCACAATTAGGAGGGCATATAAAAAAAAAACCTTTTTGTCCCATGCTTGAAACGAACCCGCATCAAGGTAACGCAGCAGTCAAATTCCTAAGCCACTGCGCCAAGCAGATTACCAATTATTTAAGTAGTAGGTACATACATTTGCAACCGACATCAGAGTCCATCAAAATACCACAGTTTCTGAAGACATGCATACGACATGGAGTGAATGATGCAGCACTTACATCTGGGAGAGTGGTGACCAGCTCCACGTGCTGGTAGTCTCCCTCCGCGAGGGTGGGGCTCTGCCACCAGGTGGCGGGGTCTCCGTCCACGGCATGGGACGCGGGGTGCCGCCGCGAGGACGAGCCACCGAGGCCCTCACACTCATCGCAGACCACGCCGCGCCTGAAAAGGAGTGTAATATATCAAAGCACAGTACAAATGTATATATGCCTTCGTATGAATAACTTCTGTAGATATTTTTGAAGGAAGCGACAGAGGAGTGCTTTCTCGCTTACCCATTTTTCGTACGATTTATGCATGTTTTTTTTAAACATCGCCCAACACTAGGATTTTCTGTTGTATCGTAGGTCGTTGCACAAACATGAAATATCACATACACAAACACCCAGACTCGGGACAAACAAATGTGGATCGCACAAATTTTTGTCCCGTGCGGGAATCGAACCCGCAACCTTTAGCGCAGCAGTCTAGTCAAATTGAAAAAAGATGCTTACGGCGAGTCTTGCTCCATTTATGACTATTTGGCAAGGGACGTAAGAGACTTCTGAACACGCGAATACCACGAATAAGATAGAGTATATATATCTGGTCTCATAGACTTACATCTACATATTTTTCTACTAACTAGGTAGTAGTTACCTTATTATTGGTTACGCTGTCTCTCATCTACTAAATAGCCCTTGCAAAATTGTAACTCTTAGTGATTACGCGTTGTGAAATGGACTTTGCTAGTGGACGAAAAGGACGACACGTTGAAGACGTGACGAAACATGCTGCAATTATTAACAACTCATCAATAAGGCGTCACTCACTGGACGCCTGATGATGGACGTCGCCGTCGAGGTCAACCGCGGCGAAGGTAGTGTTATGTTCGGCCCCCTTAAACTCTTAAAACAGTACAGTTTATGTTGAGCAAGCGAGACGCGACATTACACTGCACGTAGCGGCGTCTCGCTTCCACATCGTAAACTGTTCTGTTCTAAGGGTTCATGGTAAAGGGGCTGACCTGATCTGAACTGAGGATAGAGTGGTTTGGAAGAAGAAAGGCGAGGCCTTTGCCCAGCAGTAGGAAACACAATAATCTAATAAAAATATAAGTTTGCTATACTCACTTCCCCGGCGTATCGCGGCAGTACTCCTCTGCGCCGGCGTCGCCGCAGCTGGCGTTGGCGACCACCGTGGAGTAGGGCGCGACGTCCAGCGGCGCGGGCACTAACCCGCCGCTCACTGACGACAGCGGCACCTCGCTCACGGTTGTCCCTGATAGACGGTCGAGGAGCGCACGACCTGAAGACAATGACAATTATTTAGACTAATTAAATGAGAAAATGAAGGTAGATTTTGACTGCATCGTTGATCTAGTGGTCGCTAAGCGCGACTGCTGAGCACGAGGTCCTGGGTTTGAATTCTGGGTCGTGCAAAGTGTTATAGGAAGTCTGGATATTATGTGTCCGTTAGCTCGTTGTGCAAAATAGTTCGTTTTTGCAATTAATTCGCTACGTTAAGTCACGGGCCTTCCTTAGAGATTGCCGAAGGGGAAAATCGCTATTTCACTCTACTTTATAAATTGAATAATTTATATGACTTTTGGTGTCATTTAAGCATGTTGCCCATGCTAAGGGATCTTGAAATTCGATGGGTGCGAGCAGCGACACGATAGCTCAGCTGGTTAGAGCTGTGTCACAGTACGGCGAAGGTCGCGGTTCAAGTCCTGCTCGTGTCCATCATTTTTCAAATTTCCTTTATGAATTCAAATAATTAATATTTCTCATAATGGGTAGATCAGTTACATAACATGAAGGAACTAGGGTTGCAACCACAGAAGTGCATACTTATCAAGATCAACTCATAACCTTGTTTTATTAAAGCCGGTTTACAACAACTTGACAAGCACAACATTCATATTACTATTTAAGTTTCCCACTACGATTAGTTCCCAAGAATCGTTGCGTATACACATGACAGGAAATGCTTGGTGCCCGAATATTTGTTGGTCGGTTAGAGCACCTCAAGTTTGATCGTCACTTCCGGCTTCAAATGGCAGCTTACAACGGTGCTAATTAAAATATTTGTTTATTATTGTTACTGCTCTTGTGTACTGAGATTGTGGCACTACCTGACTGATAGCCGGGTTGTATGACCGTTGGACAGCCGAGATCAAACCCGGCACGCACTAATGACTTTTCAAATTCATGTGCGTGCTATAAATTAGTTATCAGTTGCTAAAACGGTGAAGGAAAACATCGTGAGGAAACCGGCACACCTGAGAGATGTTTCAACGGTGTGTTAAGCCATGTCAGAGGCCTAAAGGCGGTTTAAACTCTGACACCAGGTTGTTCATAAACCATACGATAAGAAAAAGAAGAAGTTACTTAACCGTCACTTTCTGGACAATATCTATCCCACAGGATGCAGGAAACATGCATATTGCTTAAGTTTGAAAAAAAAAACATTGACTAATTCACTTTTTGGACAATAAACTATATCTGTGCAACACTCTTACCTATCCTTTGCTCTCTTTCTTTGTAAAAGACACACTTTATTTTGTGGACCCAATCACTGTTGAATTTTTCCTCAATAATGAAAAAAATCCACCCTACCAGGTAACTGGTAGTAACTGGGTGGCGAAAACGGGAGAGCGGGCCTAGTGGCGTACCCTGAGGGAGGCCTACGTTCACCAGTGGACGGCAATAGGCTGATGTGATTTATGAAATAAATCTGTATCAGCCGTCTACCTATGCACGTTTACAATCGGTCAAGTTATCAATCAGCTCCGAGGTCCAACAAGCTCCTGTCAGACCTCCAAGCTACTATTTAAACAGCCCCCTTACCAAGAACTCTTAAAGCCGGACAGTTTTCGTTGTGAAAGCGAGATGCCACTCTACACTGCACGTAGCGGCGTCTCGTTTCCACAACGGAAACTGTCCTGCTTCAAGAGTTCAAGGGAAGGGGGCTGGTTTAATTGGAGCCCTCGGTAATTACGTGTCGGTTGATACAATAATTAAATTGTAGGAAACGAGATGGTTGAGGCATTAGTCTTGCCCTAATTACATAGTATGGGTGCTTGGTGTGCATTTGTCTTGAGACTTGTTCCAGTTATTTGTCTATAACTTGTTCCAGATGACGACCCAATTGGCGCAGTGGCTAATTGATTGGACTGCTGCGCTAAGGGTTGCGGGTTCAATTCCTGCACGGGACAAAAATTTGTGCGATCCACAGATGTTTGTCCCGAGTCTGGGTGTTTGTGTATGTGGTGTTTCATGTTTATGAAACGCACCCACGATACAGGAGAAATTCCTAGTGTGGGGCGCCGTTTAAAAAAAAAAAGATGTATTGGAGACCAGTTTCGGTCTACACAGGTGTAAGGAGCGTGCATTTGCACAAGGTTGTGGGTTTAAAGCCAGGCTAGGTATGTGCAAATGCAACCTTAACATTATACTATAATAACTTGCGTGAGTGTTATGTGTATTCGGGGATGTCCAACTATTTTCGATCTCTAACAGAGACATTATTCCTGAGCTGGTTACGTCCTCGTTTGGCTGCCTCGTTGGTCTAGTGGTCGCTAAGCGCGACTGCTGAGCAAGAGGTCCTGGGTTCCAATCCCGGGTCGGGCAAAGTGTTACTGAGTTTTCCATTAGGTAATTCTCAGTAGCAGCACGGAGTCTGGATTTGTTCCCGGTTGATGGCAATAGGCTCGCCCCCTATTACATTGGGACTTACAACATAACTGGCGAAATGTGGGTGTACTATATGTACACCTCTGCCTACCCCTTCGGGGAATACAGGCGTGATGTTATGTTATGTTTCTGCCGCGTAACCAGCTCATGAATACGGGCTCCGTTCAAGTTCGGAACTGGTCGGGCATTCCCGAACACACACGTGAGTATAACCTTAATATACTAGTAAATAACCTTAACATTTTCTTTCTTAGCGTCTACCCAAAGACACTGCAAAATTAATATTATACGAATTATGCCTGCCTGATTAATGGAATTAAACTTGCTCCCGATTCCATCCATAGATCTTACTTAAAAAATATGAGTGTGCAAAATCTTTACCTACCGCTACACGGAACTATGTGTGATGAAATAAATAATACATTTGTATAGATTCTTAACTAATTCCAAAATAAACAAACTCCACTCTCTAACTTTACTACCTAAAATAAATAAAACAGTTTACGTTCGAGATCGTTGCCTAGCAACCACCTCTTCTGCCGGACGCTTTGTTTATGTTGCGTTACCTGTGAACCTGATGACGGACATTACCGATTCAAGTTCAGATAAACAGTACCGAGGTCCTACCGTTAACTATGTAAGTATTTATATGTGAGGGGCTCGTGGCTAACTGGCTACCGCACAGATCAGTCGATATTCTCTCAGGTGTGCCGGTTTCCTCACGATGTATCCCTTCATCGTTTTAAGCAACTGATAACTAATTTATAGTACGCACATGAATTCAAAAAGACATTGCGTGCCGGGGTTTGACATGCGACCTTTGACTTGGCAGTCCAACGGTCATACCACTCGGCTATCAGTGCGTGTTATTGCTATTTATAGGAAACGATTTAAAACCGCAGATACCTCAACTTGCATTGAAGTTTTGTCCGACTTTAAATCAAACCTGAGACTTCACGGACTGCATGACGGTTTGACCACAACATTCAGGACAATCGATGTCTTGGCAGTCCGCCTATTATTTTTATTATTATTTAACAATAAACAGCCCATCTATTTCTAGACAAAACTTTGCACAGGCTGTCAAAGCCATTGAGGTAGGTTTGTTGCGGTCTGCGGTCGAACCTGGGACCACACGCAACGAGAATAACTCGTACCTATTACGTTGAGGTACTTACTTATTGTTTATTGAGCGTTATATTTTATTTTCCTTAATAGATTCCATTTTAAATTAAACTAGCTATGACGCGCGGTGTTACCCGCTTCAGTTTTCGGGATAAAAAGCCTATGTGGTAATCCAGGGCGTCAGCTACCTTCATACCAAATTTTATCAAGAGACCATGAAGAGGTAACAATCATACAAACGCTTAAACACACTCACAAACTCTCGCCTTGATAATGTTAGTATGATTTAGTTAAACCGGTGAATTAACGCGAACACAATTTTTAAATTTTAGCTTAACGTTTCGACCGAGTTGCATCGGCCGTGGTCATAAGCAGACCATTTAAAAATTGTGTTCGCGTTAATTCCCGTGTTGTATATAATTATCATCATATAGTTTAAAAATCAGTAAACCGGTAAACTCGCTAGATCAAATCCTGTTTGGACATTCCCTAATGAAAGCGTAGGGATAAAGAATATATCATTTAATATTAAACCGATAAGCATGAGAGGGTTTTTTCAGACACAACTTCAAAGTTGACACTAGTCGAATTATTTTCAAAGTCCTTGCTTCCACATTCATAGCCATATTAAGCGAAATTATCATCTATAAGCTCTGCCGAAGCTTCAGAAAATAAAGGCGATATACAAACAAGCAGGCATATAGCAACAAATATTTTGTCACTTCCATATAATTTCACGCGTTTCATGTGATCATAATACCGCCATGAAGTCGGAGTGTGAACTATAAGGGCTATGACACATCTGCAGACGCTTCCTTCTCCTTGCCTTTCTATTGACACGCGACTTCGTTCGTGGCAAACTTAAATTGTGTCCTTTTGGGTAGGCAAAATGACCTTTCCCTGGGTTTCCCAGGAAACTTAATAGCCCACCAAAATTTTATTACGATTAATTCTTCGTTGGTCAAGTGGTCGCTAAGCGCGACTGCTGAGCACGAGATCCTGGGTTCGAATCCCGGGTCGGGCAGTGTTATTGGATTTTTTCATTTGGTAATTCTCAGTAGCAGCACGGAGTCTGGATTTATGTCCGGTTATTGGCAATAGGCTCGCCCCCTATTACATTGGGACCTAAAAACATAACTGGCGAAATGTGGGGGTAACTATATGTGCACCTTTGTCTACCCCTTCGGGGAATAAAGGCGTGATGTTATGTTTTGATTACGCGATGATGAAATCGTTGAATCGTTTGAAACCAACAGAGACTGAAAAAATTTTTAGTGACTGCGCCTTCGTCCTCATGTGCCCATGAGGACGAAGGCGCAGTCACTAAAAATTTTTTCTAGGCATTTGCAAAAATTCTTATAGGCATTTTCAAGATAAAAAGTACCTACCTAATATAATAAAATATTAAGTACCTTCCTTCAAGTAGGTAGGTTATTTTCGAACGGTAGGTACTAAATTCAACCTGCGACTTAAATACGCTTTTTCAATTGGTTCAAGAGTTTAGTTTTGATAAGGTGACAGACAGACAGACAGAGCAGCTTTCGCATATAAGGATAATAAAACCTGGAATAGGACATACCTAGCACTATACAGATGTTTGTTACGATAAACTTAAAAGACTTTCACACTTATGTAAATGTTACTGTCAGTGAGGCCGTTTGGCGGGTACGCGCAGGCGCAGGGCGACATCACTGATAGTTAGGTTATCGTTTAAATGATAAATGATTTTATTTCTGCAAATAGGTTTTTAAAAAACACTTTTACACGTCATTTTTTATATACTAATTTGAATGATGGTGTCGGCATTTCCTAACTGACTACCTCTGAGAAGAAATGCCGAAACAAACTCAGGGGTCAATGTCTCTTTTAAAGTCCAGACAAACGTAAGTTTGTGTGAGAACAATGTAGGTCGTCCGAGATTTTTTTTTTTTAAGAAAAAAAATCCAATGCCGGCTTGAGTCGACGTGTCCTGACAGACGCCCCGTCTCGTACCATCTGCAGGACATTTGGGTAGGCCGTGTGAGATACTCAAACCGTCAGACATATAATATAGAGAAAAAGTTAAAAAGTTTAGTTATTTTAGCGCTGGTCTTAACATGTGGGATTGTGAGGTCTTATGATCAATGGCCTTATGGTCAAGAATTTAAGATCATTTATTAACAGCATATGAAGATGTCGTTGGTTGGGTAAATTGATAGCCTGTCCCTTTACCACGAACTCTTAAAGCAGGACATTTACCTATGTGGAAGCGAGACACCGCTACGTGCAGTGTAGTGCGGCATCTCGCTTCCACAATGGAATATTGACGACCTGATTGGCGCAGTGGCTAAGCGATTGGACTGCTGCGCTAGGGGTTGTGGGTTCGATTCCCGCACGGGACAAAAATTTGTGTGATCCACAGATGTTTGTCCCGAGTCTGGGTGTTTGTGTATGTGATATTTCATGTTTGTGAAACGCACCCACGATACAGGAGAAATTCCTAGTGTGGGGCGACGTTTTTTTAAAAAGAAAAAAAAAAATATGTCCTGATTTTAGAGTTCATGGTAAGAGGTCAGAACTATACATTTTTAGCTACTGCTGAGGGCCGCATATTTTGGAGTTTTCCTTATAGAGCCCCTATGTTTACTTGTTCCTTATTCCTGTAGCTGAAAAGTATGCCACGCCAAAGACAAAGACAAAGACAATTTATTTTGCAAATATGGGTACAATAAAGTTTTTCAATTCCAGCCAATTCCAGCCAATTTCAATAGAGAAGATGGCTGGGACATACCACCTGCTTGGATCCCATCATAGATTCTATTAAAGTTAATTCCAAGCGTAAAACTGCAAGACCGAATGACACAGTGAGCTCATTTTGCGTGAATCGGATTGTAAATAATAACTAAAAATGTAAGGTAGTTGATAGTAATTGTTCAAATTAGACGTTTAACACCTCAGTCTACCCGTGACCATGAATGCTGTAAAGGATTCGAAACGTCGGGACCAAAAAACAAAATTAAAACCGCGATAAAATCCGTAAAAATAGTTTTATTTCAATGACTAATATTCGCGTAAGTGATAGAAATCATTACAATAAAGTTATTTAGATACATAAATGTAGATAGATCAGCCATATTTTACCAATCGGCATGCAATATATTTAATGAGCTTTACATAATAGGTACTAGTATATTCTAACATTCTCCCTACTAACAGTCGGAACACTAAAATCGTTTTCATTAAGGAAATCTGGGATATTGTAATACAATTTACTTAGCAGAAATCTTTGAAGCGTTCTTTTAAATATTCTTAATGGCAGTTCTCTCCAGCTTTTAGGCAATTTATTAAATATTATCGGAGCCGTCGGGAAAAAATACAGTATTTTATGAAGAAAAACAGTTGCTTACGTAACTAGTGTTTTCTATAGACAAACGCTGAACAGAGTTAAAAAAGTGTAGTTAGTCCATAAGTCTTCATTACCATTTACAATAAAAACAAACAACAACACACTCCTCCTTTTTTAAGTCGGTTAAAAGCCAACTGAGGCACGTGTATTTTTTGCGATCGTGGCAGGTGCCTTTATTCAAATGAGGATTGTTACTTGGTTAGTATCAGCTAGTACCCTAACATTAGCATACGAAAAGCGTTGAGAACAACACTCGTGCGACTAATTGGCATAGCGAGTGGAGATATGCGCCGGCGCAGGGCAGCCTGTGACGTCAGCGCTCGTGATGTTTTTTTTTTGTTTAAAGGCTCTAATGAATGCTTTAAGTTAATATGATATTTAAAGTGCGCGTGCGACTATGTGTAAATAGATCGAAGATAACTTAGGACTTATGTAAATACACAATATTGGAAATATGGTCCTTACATGCGTATGCGCAGCTGTGTAATTAATTAATAGAGTACCTACATAAAAATGTGTGTTGTGTTTGTCCTATTTTATGTACTTAAGCTATTGTATGATCCTATCTTTGATTGAAATAAATAAAATTAATTAATTACACAGCTGCGCATACGACTACTAGATGAACACGCAATAGAATTAGTACTGAAATATGCGCAGTCTCTTTGCGCGCGCCGCGGCGCCTGCGCACGCATACTGCACCTTTACAGCCTACCCCATTGTTCTACAGATTTATAGCTTGTTATTAATTCTCTCATACATGGATAGGCACGATTGCTGATTATATTTTGAAACATAAAATTATTTTTGATGTGGAAATTCCAAAAGACGCGGGATTTATTTCACTCGGAAATGAGGAATCGTGAGTCTACATAAGTTTGACGGGTTTTAATGCGTTTTCTATACTTTCAGAATATGCTTTGGGTTTATGGGCATCCTGTTTGCTACGAAATTAAATATATAAATAAATTTTATAGGTTCCTAATAACCAATAAGTGATTTTCCGCCTGTGGTCAGAACTTCGATTCTAGCGTACGACGGGGGTACTGTGTTCTGTGATGATTTTTTTTTAGCAAATACGTGGGCGCCCTTTTTCGCAATAAGAATTTCTCCTGTAGGTGCGTTTCACAAACATGTAATATCACATACACAAACATATCTAAGTATGTTTATCAGTTGTCTGGTTACCATAATACAGGCTCTGCCTAGTTTGGGATCAGGTGACCGTGTGTGAGCTGTCCCAAGATATTATTATTAGTATTATTTCATGGCAGACGACTGCACTTATAACATTAACAATTATAGCTTACATTTAAACCTTTCCTGGACTTTCACGAATGATTTAAAACCAAAATTAGCCAAATCGGTCCAGCCGTTCTCAAGTTATGGCGTGACCAACGGAAACATGGATTAATTTATAAATATGTAAAGAAATAATTATAAATATTTCCTTAATTTTTAAGCTCGCCACACTGTCTGTGCGCTGTCTATGAGTACCTAATAGTTTATCTATGATATTTTAGAAAAGTAAAATGACGTTAAGAGATTTCGTATTTTACAAATAGTTATAATAAAATCTCAGATTAAAATAAAGAAATGTGAATAATAAACGTTTAATGTCGTTTCTTTGATAACAGAGCAACTGCAGTTTATTCTTTTCCTTCATTGAAATAATATTTAATCCATCTTATGTATATAGATAAAACATCCCCACAGAATACTAATCCACAACTCGAGCTAGAAATCATAAATTCAACGAGCACAAGCCCTCAAAATGGTTGTTTATAACCAAAAAGGAGACGCAACATAAAAAGGCCTGCGGTCCGTGGGAGCGCTGTGTCCTGGCGTCCTCCGAAGCCCCATTAAGCTCATTAGACCCACCAAATATGGTGTGGAGACGAGTTTTTGTGGGGACACTCCATTCGGCCCCAGTCTGATGGCCGGCCGATGTGCAAACGGTATTCGATCGATATTACGATTGTGTTCTTAGGGCTTGCGATTGCTGTCGGTTTATATACCTAGATGAGAAGTATAGATCTGTTCTATTGTGTAAAAATTAGTGCATTTTTGACTCGAGTCTGGGGTGTTTCTGTATGTGATATTTTCATGTTTCTGAAACGCACCCACGATACAGAAGAACTTCCTAATGTGGGGCGAAGTTTTTCAAAAAAAAATTATCGTGCGTGTATTGCCTGAAGGTACCGGACACCTATTTTCAGAGAGGCAGATTTAGTCCAGGGCGAGTCTCTGGTCTTTTCACCTCACAGTTACGTGTCAGTCATGTTTTAACTAGATTTAGATCCTGCTGTTCCTGAAGCTATTGTTGCTGACGGAATTTAGATGAGTATCTTTTTAAAGTACCTATGTATTAGTTATGAAAAGCAGGACAGAGGTCCTGTTTATTAAAAGTCCCCATACGAATTTCTTTACGGAATCCCCAAATATTAAAGCCCTTATAAGCAATCAAAGACGCCTGGTTATATAGACAAACAAAATATAACTTACTGCACAACAGTGACTGCTCCTCTCCTGCCTACCCCTTTACGGAATACACGTGATATCCACAATTAAGAACAAAGCCACGTAACGAAGATATCGACAGCCGACATCAGCCCGCGATAGTATCGCTTGCGACCGGTGAAGCATACATTGCGCGCCGTGCCCCTTGCGGGAGGAATGTGACCGTCGACGGCAGAAGGAATGCGCCGACGGACACTGCGCAGGGCTGTCGGTCGCTTATGTCGTTTGATGGATGCTGTACTTTGGAAATAGTCTGAATAGAGTGGTCTTCTTCTTCTTATTCTTATCGTATGGCTGATGAAACAACCTGGTGTCAGAGTTTAAACCGCCTGTAGGCCTCTGACATGGCTTTACACACCGTTGAAAAATCTCTCAGGTGTGCTGGTTTCCTCACGATGTTTTCCTTCACCGTTTTTAGCAACTGATAACTAATTTATAGTACGCACATGAATTCGAAAAGACATTGGTGCGTGCCGGGATTTGAACTTGCGACCTTTGTCTTGGCAGTTCATACCACTCGGCTATCGGTAAGAAGTAGTCTTTAAAGAAATGCAAAAAGTTCACAATATATATATTTATGTAAATTATCTGAATGATTAAAACTGATCAGCAAGGGTGTGGGAACCGAGTCCTCGATTTCCACGCGAAACATTTGTTTTTAATATTTATTTAAAACAATTTTTTGAACTTTATTATTTTGTGATGTGTTTTTTTTGCCTGATTAAGTTCCTTTAATATGTACTAGCTTCCGCCTCGAATTCGTACGCGTGTATTTCGAAAGTTTTATAGCCTATAGCCTTCTTCGATATCCACTGTCCACAACAAAAATAATTTTGCAATTCGAACCAGTAGTTCCTGAGATTAGCACGTTCAACCAAACAAACTCTTCATAATATTAAATACTAGCAGCCCGCTCCGGCTTCGCACGGGTATAAAATATATATTATAAGCATTTCTCCACTATTTAATGGATGTTATTATACATATAAACCTTCCTCTTCAATCACTCTATCTATTAAAAAAAACCACATCAAAATCCGTTGCGTAGTTGTAAAGATTTAAGCATACATAGGGATATAGGGACAAAGAAAGCGACTTTGTTTTATACTATGTAGTGATTGATGAAGTATAGATTTTTAGGTGTTACATTTAATCTCACATCGTTTATCTCGATCATGAATATGTAAATTATGCGTTCAACTATCCATTGTTAGTATTTAAAAAAAAAACAGCAACAAGACTCTCTACCCACACCCCTACACTAAAGGATCAACGGCTTCCCGTTATCCTGTCTTAGATCTAATTCCATACAAGCAGTCGACTCTTGCGCATCTATTCAGTCGTATAAGGCCAGCCACTCGGGTGATAAATCACGCCCGATGGAGGTTACCTTCTGTCCGGTTTAATTGAATTATTTCAGAGTAATCTGTGCTGCCTCGTTGGTCTAGTGGTCGCTAAGCGATTGCTGAGCAAGAGGTCCTGGGTCCAAATCCCGGGTCGGGCAAAGTGTTACTGAGTTTTCCATTAGGTAATTCTCAGTAGCAGCACGGAGTCTGGATCTGTGCCCGGTTGATGGCAATAGGCTCGCCCCCTATTACATTGGGACTTACAACATAACTGGCGAAATGTGGGTGTACTACATGTACACCTCTGCCTACCCCTTCGGAGAATAGAGGCGTGATGTTATGTTTATGTTATGTAATCTGTGCTGAGAAGATTCTGTAGCTGTGCCTTCCATTAGTTTAGCTCTGATGTTTTAAGACTTATACAAAGACGATTTACAAGCTCATAATTTGTTTGATATGTTTCTTTTCATTGACATCTATTATTATCTATACTAATATTATAAAGCTGAAGAGTTTGTTTGTTCTGTTGCACTCGCTAATCTTTGACGACCCGATTGATGGAGTGGCTAAGCGATTGGACTGCTGCACTAAGGGTTGCGGGTTCGTTTCTCGCACGGGACAAAAAATTGTACGATCCACAGATATTTGTCCCGAGTCTGGGTGTTTGTGTATGTGATATTACATGTTTGTGAGTACCACGACACAGGAGAAATTCCTAGTGCGGGGCGACGTTTTTTTTTATATCTGGTTAACAAAATACTGGTTCGAATGGAAAAAATATTTTTTTGTCAGAGAGTCGAGGAAAGCTTTATAGGCTATATATAAAACATTTGAAATCCACGCGAACGAACTCGTGGGTGAAAGCTAGTGTATGATAAGAACATAGAGGGCATATAGAGGGATAGGTAAAAGTTAACGCATCTATTTCATCAGTATAGGTACTATGAAATAGGGGTCGAACCAAAAACCCAGGCACATACTTCGTGCTGCTACTAAGAATGACCTGCACCCTTACCATGTGGAAGCGAGACGCTGCATTACACAGCACGTAGCGGGGTCTCGCTTTCACATGGTAAACTGTTCCGCTTTAAGAGTTCATGGCAAGGGGGCTGAAATGAGTTTTTAAAGGCGAAAAGCTACACAGCAGTAAGGTCTTCAATAGAACGTGAAGCAGACAAAACGACAGAGAATAATATAGTTTTTTTTTTTTTAAACTTCGCCCCACACTACGAATTTCTCCTGTATCGTAGGTGCGTTTCACAAACATGAAATATCACATACACAAACACTCAGACTCGGGACAAACATCTGTGGATCACACAAATTTTTGTCCCGTGCGGGAATCGAACCCACAACCCCTAGCGCAGCAGTCCAATCGCTTAGCCACTGCGCCAATCAGGGCGCCGAAATCTTGAGCTTCTAATCTTCTTTCTTATTAACCTTATGGATGCAAATAGAGAGCCTCCACGAGTGGCGATACAGTACGTCCGGCGCACCCTGGACGGTCAACCTCGCTACCATCCTTCTTGACTGACCAATATCTACACCACGGAATGATCTGATTCCATGTGTCATTTGGATGCCGTGCCATGCCGATACGAAGAAGAAGAGTGACCTTCCATGCCCCGACATTGGCCTTACAGCATCTGATTATTGACCATTACAATCGAATTACAAATTAATCGTATTCTCGTCGTAAAGAAACCTCATTACTTTTAACCTCGAAATTGCCAAAAAAGGCAGCATTGACTCACCTCATTATTGGCTAAACAATAAAATGGTGAATCAGCCAAGATAATTGGCGTGGAACATGTTTAGCGAAGGATCGGGTCGCATGCGCAGACGCAGACGTTTTGTGCGACTATACGTTCGATGGAGCGTTGCAAATTACTTGTGTTAGGTTTGGGACGCACTGGTTTTGTTGTTTGTAAAGAAAATAAAAATAATTTATGGATTTATATGCACCTGTATTTCCTTAAGCGGTAAGCAGAGGACTGTTCTTCCAAGAGTTCCAAGTAAACATTCTAGCAGACTGTATAGTCCCAAGTTATAGAGGCCGAGCCTATTGCCAATGTATGCGCAGTAAAACCAAAATAATAGGTATTTTGGTTTTACTATAGGCTGGAGAAATCCTCGTAAAGGATTTTTTTTTTAAAGATGGAATTGTTTTTTTAAGTACCTATCAAACCTACAGTTAGCGACAGATTCACTATCACAGTACCAGTGTTGGACATCAGAAAAAAGCGTGTTAAAAAGAAAGCTTTTGCTCCTAGCTCCACACTTTTTTTGCGTGTTCTTCTGACTTCTTACATAATAAACGACCCTTACCAAAGCCTGTTAACACACATGACTGACAAATCACCAACAATAGTCCACGAACCAAAATGCCCGGCTCGCCCAGTGTGTGTCCCACCTTACCTGCGCGTACGCATACTACGCCACGGGCGCCGGCGCCGGCGGCTTCTACTGACAAGGGTGAAATTGAACAAAGGGATGGTACTATTAGTGGGCATCTTGTTTTTTAAACGTTGGATGTACGTTGAATATAAATCAGTGTACGGTGAGCTGTGAACAAACTGATATAAAGAGAAAAACATCAAAATGTTTGCCATCTTTATTTTGTATCGCCTCTCGGTCACGTGACTGACGAGGTCTTGAGTTTGATACCCAGGTCGAACTCGGGGTTTTTTGTTTTTAGTCGGGAATATTTATTTTTCTTAAAAAAAAAAACGTCACCCCGCTCTATGAATTTCTCCTGTATCGTGGGTGCGTTTCACAAACATGATATATCACATACACAAACACCCAGACTCGGGACAAACATCTACGGATCGCATTTGGGTCGTCACTATCGCGGTGGCATACCTAGTGTGCATTATTTACTGTGGCGTTCTAAGGGGGAGGCCTTTATTCAACAGTGGACGTCTTCCGGCTGATGGTGATGATACTTAGTGGTTCACTGCACTTGCCTGGGTTTAACCCTAACACTGTCCAGTCTACCACATATGGTAAACATGGATTGTTTACCTTACCGCAACCTCACGCATACGAGTCACGGCTCGGCCACCAACCGATATGATAGTACCTAAATTAATATGATTTATGCCAGCGTAAATCAAATGTATATTAAAGGACAAACACCGCCCACTCATACACGCGTCTCTGGTCCTTACAGTCGGACTTCAATCTTACCTGTGGTCCTGTAGCCTTCGAACCCCGGACCCCGCTGCGCCCGGCAATAAACCCAGCCTGGAGCCGACACTTTATTAAAATTATACGATGTACTCCTTTGTTGCACGGCCTTGTGGTGCCGTGACAAATGTGTATTGTCCTTAAGTGATTTTGGAATCCTATAGGTGTTTTTACATCGTAATATTTTCCTATATGTATTTTAAACGACGCCCCACACTAGGAATTCATCCTGTATCGTGGGTGCATTTCACAAACATGAAATTTTGGGACATGACGCGCGACAAACATCTGCGTATCTCACAATTTTTTGTCCCGCGCGGTAATCGAACCTACAACCCTTAGCGCAGCAGTCCAATCGCTTAGCCACTGCGCCAATCGGGTCGTCTATGTACCTTACATTTGTTAAGCGTGTGTCGTTATACTATGTCGTGCTTCGGAAGGCACGTTAAGCCGTTAGTCCCGCGCCTGATCTCTCTCCGGTCGTGTCGGTCTACCGTCCCATCGGACTATGAGGGTGAGGGAATAGGGAGTGCACCTGTTTGCGCGCATACTTGTGCATTATAATATCGCCTGCGTAGTTGTCTATTCTCAGCTGAGACAGCCGTCCGTGACCAAAATTCGGTCATAGAACATTATTATCGGGCGAATAAAGGTTGTGTTTCCGCTACCTACATAGGTGTCCCACCAGTTTTCTTTGAAGGTATGCAGATATTACAGTATTCTTACGTTTTATCGTAGTCAAATTTCGTGCTATTTTCCTTCATTGGTTCAACGCAGTTACGTTTCTATGACGAAGCATTTGGGTTGGACCATAGAATCCAGACAAAAAATTAAATCTCTTTTCAAAGCCTCTACTTTCAAACCTTCCTATCCTAAAGTTGGCTAGCCAAGTACATAGTACCTACCCACGTCGACTAAATTCTAAACCGCAGACTGAAACAGAACATTTTTTTACTGAAAACTGTAATTGACATACTAAAAAAATTTCCTTTACACAAACTTTTGAAAAATAATCACATCTCCACTCCAGCTCCAATCAAACAGACATATATGATAGGAACTTACTTTAATAATAAGTTGGTACCCAATACTCTAATAAGCGCCCCGTCATCTAAACCAGTTACCGCGCGCAGAACAATTAACGCTTTGTTAATTAGAACAATAAATGAAGGGAGAGCTTCCACAACATTTTTTTCCCACACTTCATTAAGTTACAGACAGACATACATAACATTCACGCCTGTATTCCTCGTGTATACTACACCCACATTTCTCCAGTTATGTTATAGGTCCTAATGTAATAGGGGGCGAGCCTATTGCCATCGACCGGGCACAAATCCAGACTCCATGCTACTACTGAAAATTACTTAATGGAAAAACCCAGTAACACTTTGCCCGACCTGGGATTCGATCCAAGGTCCTCGTGCTTAGCTTACGCGTAAATCGACTACGATGCACTCTATTTTAGACCTGGTAAATTATTACCAAAAGTCATAACTTCAACTTAAACGAGCTGTAATTAAAGTCTAAATTACGTTACTTTCATAACATATTTATAATTATGTAGTATCTCTGCCTATCTCACTGTCTTCATTTCCTCATTAAGTAATATAATTTATTCTGTAATAACGCAGTAATAGCTCAGCATATATTAGACCCTGGTAATAGGCAGTATTTTATTGTAATTTAGACCTTCTTGCAGGTCTTTCTTTATACTGATGTATAGGAATGATAGGTACAAGAACTGAGTGATTAACAGAATCACAGATTGACAAGTTAATTTTGTGTATATTGTGTTTAATTTTTGTTAGAATTAAGGACTCCCACACATAAATGCGAATTCGCAACGCATCGCAAATATCCGCGAGCTGCAGCGAGCAAATTCATACATCATGCTCGCTGCAGTTCCTGCGAACAGCGAGCATGATGAGCATGATATTTGCGATACGTTGCGAATTCGCAGTTATGTGTGGGAGCCCTAAGTTCTAAATAGTTGTAAAATGGTCAGAATGCGGTGCGAAGTTCGCCGGGTCAGTATAGGCGGGCTAGTATTCTATAAATACAATAAATTATATGTTTATTGGCTTGTTGATTATAATTCGGACTGCCTCGTTAGTCACTAAGCGCGACTGCAGAGCAAGAGGTCCTGGGTTCAAATCCCGGGTCGGGCAAAGTGTTACTGAGTTTTCCATTAGGTAATTCTCAGTAGCAGCACGGAGTCTGGATTTGTGCCCGGTTGATGCCAATAGGCTCGCCCCCTATTACATTGGGACTTACAACATAACTGGCGAAATGTGGGTGTACTATAGGTTCACCTCTGCCTACCCCTTCGGGGAATACAGGCGTGATGTTATGTTATGTTGATTATAATTAAAATTATAATAATTTAACTTGTCAAACTATCAAGGGTTATTCCCACGGGCGTCAGCAGAAACTGTTAAATGCACACTTCATTTACATACCCTTTGCTGTGCGCATGCGCCGCTCGGCGGTCTAGTAATCAGCGACGGCGACAACTTAAGTGGCCATAAAATAGTTGGTGATAGTCACTAGTGTACAACGTACTTTATTGATATTGACGTCACAATCAGCTGTGCAGTCGTTAAGTGGTCGGCGCCGGCGCTCGTCGTGAGAACTCGTCTTGGCCACTTGAGGTTAAGGGCTGGTGCCTGTAACTATCCCACTGCAGGGCAGAGCCCTCTTCTTATAAGGAAAAACAAGAAGTTTGAGACTGATTATAAGACCATTAGGTTCATCTTTATCACTATCCGAAAGACGTCCAAGTTGAACAAAGGCCTCCCCTTTTTAGAAGGGGGCGGGGGTGCCATATTCCCCACGCTTGGTAAGCGGCTTTGGGATCGCAGTGTTGGTGGTCAAGTTACAGAAGACGCTTCTGCCCATATTCTGGATTTCCCCTTAGTCGCCTCTTACGACACCCACGGGAGGAAAGGGGGTGGTCAATTCTAGGCCGGAGATCACACGGCATCTACTACTATTAGGTTAATTGTTTTAAATTCATTTTATAAATATCCTATGATTTCCGAAACTATCATACTTAGTAGGCTAGTGACAGCTGAGACAGGCCGCCGCTTCGTGACCGAAATTCGATTAGGATCCTTGAGTAAAACGCCAAAAATCTACGAAAGTAGTTCGCGCAGTCATACTTAAACCTTTACACAGGTGCTTTCTTGTCAGACGATACAGACAATGATACGTCAGACGTCAGAAAACGAGTTTAGAAGTTGAACAAGAATACGCTGGTTCTGCAAACTACAAGTGCAAAAGCCCTAATCGTTTTGCCGCAGGGCAAAGGCCTCACAAGCTCGTATCTAGTTCCTATCTAACAATAGCGATCATTATGGCCACTTGACACCCTATATAGGTACAGTCAGCCAAATAAGTAGCTTAACATGTTAAGAAACCTTAACCATACTTAATATTATAAACATGAAAGTAACTCTGTCTGTCTGTCTTTCTGTTACACCTTCACGACTAAACCGCTAAATGGATTTATAATGAAATTTGGCATGGTTACTTTTTTTTTTAATTCAACTTTCTATAGGGTTTAAGTCGGGATTAACGCGACCGAAGCCGCGGGCAAAAGCTAGTGTCAAATAAATTGCAAGAAATAAACATCAATTCAAGTAACTGTTTCAAATTAGGAGCGTCTAAGGCTTCAACTTCACTCACGCACACGTAAATGTTAAAAATGGCGAAACCAATGTTGTTTTCTTCTAGCAGCCTTATTAACGAAAATGGTTTGTTTTCTACTTGCAGACCTAATGACGTCGATAACCGGGTTATTTATGCCATGAAACAACGCTTCATATTTTACGTATGGAACGTTAACAGAATGTTTAAAGCAACCCGCCCTAACTGATGATCTGAGAATATTTAAAACTTTTTACTATTTATGAAGTTATTCTTCAATTCTTCACAATTCAATTCACAATCACACTAATATTGTAAGGCGAAAGTTTGTGAGTGCGTGTTTGTATGTTTGTTATCTCTTCACGCTCAAACGGCTGGACCGATTTTAATAAAATTTGGTAAGGAAGTAGCTGACTATATAAGCTGGATTAATACATAGGCTGCTTTTTAACCAGAATTTTTTTTAGCGGGTAACACCGTAAGGCGCAATTAGTGGTAGATATGCTACGTATGTTTCTGACTGTACCTACATATATCTGAATCTTCAAGCTTTTATCTGTCTGTTCGTCCCACTTTCTCGTGTCCACTGTTGTCTATGAAACACTGATTGACTAGCCGGCTCATTATGATATTATGACGTAACAATAGTCACATTTGTCAAAGTCGGTTAGTCCCTAAGTATAACGTAGGAAGGTAAGCTTTTGTTTGTATTAAACTCTTTTAGAAAACTATGAACCTACCTTCTAACTAACCGCCGTGTGGTATCCGGCCTAGAATTGACCACCCCCTTTCCTCCCGTGGGTGTCGTAAGAGGCGAGTAAGGGAAAATTCAGAAGATGGGCAGCAGCGTCTTCTGTGACTACACCACCAATACTGCGATCCCCAAGCCGCTTGCCAAGCGTGGGGATTATGGCAAACCCCCGCTTAAACGGGGAGGCCTATGTTCAACAGTGGACGTCTTTGGCTGATGATGAGAGAACTATGTATTTTTAATACTTTTCAATTTAAGTTGCTCCCTCGCCCTACAGCATTGTAATGTAACGTTACAAATTCGAACATTACATAAGCGAGGGGGGAGACTCGAGCATTACATTTCGCAACCTGTAATCTAATAGATTCGAGCATTAGGTACACTGTGTAATATTTCTATACACAGTCAAATGTGAAATGTTACATCATACGCGAATGCTCTAGGTAATAATAATAATAATTTTATTTTGCTGTTTTTGTACATAATATATATTTAAAAATGTAATTTATAAGTAAAAGTTTTAAATAAAGGAAATAATAATAATATCTTGGGACAGCCCACACACGGTCATCTGATCCCAAACTAGGCAGAGCCTGTATTATGGCAACCAGACAACTGATAAACATACTTAAATATTTCTAAATACATACATAATATAGATAATTTACACCCAGACACAGAACCAATCATTATGCTCATCACACAAAGATTTGTCCTGGGTGGGAATCGAACCCACGACCTCCGGTTTAGAAGTCAGCGTCACTAACCACTAGACCAACAGGCCAGTCATATGCACGTATAATCCTCTCTTTTATTTATTTTATGTAACAAAAATATAAACATTAGCGAACTTACGCTTACACCAATCCGCACATATAATATTTGTGCTTAATAAACGAAAAGTTTGCTCAAATGTGTTTAAGCCACTTCAAGTTCCTGCTTACACCTCAGGAAAGAGGCATGATGATACGAGTAGTAGGAAATACATAATACAGAAAGACATAATATGTTAGCTGACAACGATAACGACTCACGACTTTTAGATTGATATAAATCGGTCACATAACATAATATAACATCACGCCTGTATTCCCCGAAGGGGTAGGCAGAGGTGAACATATCATACACCCACATTTCGCCAGTTATGTTGTAAGTCCCAATGTAATAGGGGGCGAGCCTATTGCCATCAACCGGGCCCAAATCCAGACTCCGTGCTGCTACTGAGAATTACCTAATGGAAAACTCAGTATCACTTTGCCTGACCCGGGACTTGAACTCAGGACCTCTTGTTCAGCAGTCGCGCTTAGCGACCACTAGACCAAGGAGGCAGTCAATCGGTCACATTGATTTGTAAAATTCACCATAACTTTTCTATAGCTACCATAGAAGCAGCATAACAATAACTATCATTCTACATATGGCGCTACACGTAAGGGTCTCCTTTGTGGGTCCCTCTCATTATAAGTTCCAAACTGGTGCTGATCAATGCACGGTAATGCGTTGCCCTACCATGAGCGGCGACCTTAAAATACGTTTACACTTCACGACTTTCGTAGCACTTCTAATAAAGATAAATAGATTTTTTTACGATATTGAGTTAAACTGCCTTGTTGGTCTAGTGGTCGATATTGCGGCTGCTGGGCATAAGGTCTTGCTTTCGAATCCCGGATCGGGAAAAGTGTTATTAGGTTTTTCTGTTAGGTCATTCTCAGTAACAGCACGAAGTGTGGATTTGTGCCCGTAAGCTATTTTTATCTATATAAATGTAGGTTTAACTTTTTATATCTCATGTACTACATACGTGTTATGTGGAAAATATTATGTATTTGCCATCCGTCGGACCTCGCTTCGCGGCCACTTACGACTTGCCTACCCAACCATCGTCGGGGAGTTAAATTCTAATGCCCACATGGGTTTTTCTATAAAATTTTAACATGTGATAATTTATTAATAATTACAATAGAATAAATAAATCAAAGTGATTCAACAGCAAATCGATTAAGTATTACTCATAGTAATCGAATAGTTATCGCAATTCGCAATACACATTATATCACAAAAATGTTTGAACAGATATCGCGATTAGATGGGTGCTAAGCATACAATGTAATCGTGAAAATCAAAGCAAAACAGTATCAATTTAGGTATATCAAAAGAAAATAATGATTAATTTATTCTCTGAATCGTCATTTATGGAACCTTCAACTTCAGGTGAAAAACAATATTTTAGTACAAAAAACAATTGAAGCACATCATATATTTTACTCTATTTGTATACTATCCACTTTAAACTAATAATAATATTATATTTATTTATAAGGGAAAACTAATAATTACACACTTAACATGGTTAACAAAATATCAGTTGCTTATGTAATTAAATCAGTGGGTAACTCACTACGTTATCCACGGTTTATATAAAACATAACTTTACTTACACACGTACAAGTCTTAAGCATATATACCTACAATAATAATATGCCGTGTGGTATCCGGCCTAGAATTGACCACCCCCTTTCCTCCCGTGGGTGTCGTAGGAGGCGACTAAGGGAAAATACAAAAGATGGGCAGCAGCGTCTTCTGTAACTTGACCACCAACACTGCGATTCCCAAGCCGCTTGCCAAGCGTTAGGATTATGGCACCCCCCCCCCCCCCCCACTTTAAGGGAGGCCTATGTTTAACAGTGGACGTCTTTTGGCTGATGATGATGAATATAATATATATAATTAATTAATTATATACAAACAAAAAAAAAACGAAAAATTATGCATCGTCATTTTAATGTCATAGATTTGGCTGTTAAAGATCAATTATACAACCGATTTACATCGTAGTGATGTCATGGATCTATGTGACGGATTCTCTTACTAACTAAAACGTCCATATATCTCTTTATCACCTTTTCTCTTTTCATTACTTTAGCATTCACCTCATCACCAGGTTACCGTGTTTATTTAATCCATTCGATCATTGTAATTATTACTTTTTAGGTACGTTAAAAAGCCTGTTTGGTATAATTGAAAAAGCAACTTAGCAAACTCATTAATAATTTTGGCTTTACGTTTTGACCGAGCTGCACCAGCCGTGGTCTCAAGCAGACAGTTGGTTGTAAAGTCATGCCACAATTAAAATGTTGTGTTCGCGTTGATTCCCGTGCTTGTAAATGTAAATTATTATCTTCATGCAACGCGATAGTTTAAAAGTAGGTAAATATTCTAAGTCAAGGAAAGTCGGCATTCTAGCATTTAATAAACTCAGCTTTCAAGTTTAAGTTCGAGCTTATGACACTTATGACAATGATTGGCAAAGTGGCTAAGCGATTAGACTGCTGCGCTAAGGGTTGCGGGTTCGATTCCCGAAAGGGGCAAAAATTTGTGCGATCCACATTTGATTGTCCCGAGTCTGGGTGTTTGTGTATGTGATATTTCATGTTTGTGAAACGCACCTACGATACAGGAGAAATTCCTAGTGTGGGGCGAAGTTTTTTTAAAAAAAAAACAAGCTCTACCAAGCTTCAAATACAGTAGAAAACAATAACAAAACTATACTACCGGTAGTCGTCTACAATAACATATTTCTCTTCACACTCCATAAAAACACTGCCTAATTCCTTCACACTTCGAGTGGTGAACAAAAACGTCGTGTGGTGTAAATCGCTCTGAAGCTGGGGTGCGCAGGCGGCGGTGCCTAATATGGCGGCGGTAACGAGCAGGCCATACACGGCGTCGACCTGCCGTCTCACTTACACGCTCTCCGTTGAATCATTCTAGTTAAAATAGAATTTCCGTAACGACTGGAGTATGAAAGAAATTTCTTGCTGACTTCGATCGGGTTGACGTGAGTCTGAGCTTCGGAATAGGGCTACAAGATGACTAATGCAAACGTTTGTTTTATAAACGTCGCCTCTCACTAGGAATTCACCAAATTCACCCACGATACAGGAGAAATACCTAGTGTGAGGCGACGTTTTTGAAAAAAAAAAGAAGAATTTCTTTTTTGTCGTGGGTGCGTTTCACAAACATGAAATATCAGATTCACAAACACCCAGACCCGGGACAAACATCTGCGGATCACACACATTTTTGTCTCGTGCAGGTATCGAACCCGCAACTCCTAGTGACCAATCAGACCCGTTAGACAAGTGGCAAAACGCTTGACGAATAGAAATCGAATAGAATAAAATATATATGGGTTTGACATATGTCATCGATAACATAGTCGAAACATTATGTCATCCCCATACATTTATCATTCTATTCGTCAAGCGTTTTGCCACTTGCTTTGACCACAGGTCGTCTAATCTATAAATTGCATACCACAAGCGATAATGGCAGGTTTTTTTTTTACTATAACATCAGAATTTCCGAGTGGAAAGCAAATTTGTGGTGATGCTCACATAGTTCTTGACAGCCAGTTATCTTCAGTCCAGTAGCATTATAATAAATCGAATGATGGACGGGTTTATTGCCATAAAAGGTAAATACTTCTTATGTAAGGGAACTAGTAGAGCTTATCAGAAAAACACTAGAAACCGACGACCAACAATTTATTCCATATAGACAATTCAAGTTATTGAAGCATTGTAGGGTACAGGTTAGCTATTCATAAGGCCATCGTCGTAGCGATCCTTGTTACGAAAGTTACAAGAAAAAATCTAGATTTAATATCAGAACAGTTAAAAACACTGCCAATATTTACAGGCTGATTTAAATTATTCTCCACTGTCATCGTGGCCTTCTAAGGGGGAGGCCTTTGTTCAACAGTAGACGTCTTCCGGCTGATGACAAGGATGTCATGGTGTCTGGACTGTCACCTCATATTACGAATTCATTATACATATTTAATAATTTAGACATATATCGAGGCATACTACGACCTCTAACGACACCACAATTTCTATAACGCATAATTTAAAACACCATACAGCAATTCAAAAACCATTTAAGGTCAATAACCATGGTCTTTTATCCCACGAGTCCCAAAGAAAAAACAACTCCGGGAGCATAATATGAAATGGATGTCGGCTGCTTCATCCATACATTTCCCATACAATCACTATAAAACATAATAATAGGTATAGCACAACATTTGTTAATTGAAGGAGTTGCTGACGTATTTATAACTCACGACACGGGTACGATACGCTGTGTTTAAATATTTTTTGCTTTTCCAAGCTCTCAGACTGGTTATTTGAAATTCGATGGGTAGCGAAACGATAGCTGTTAGCAGAGCTGCCCCACGGATCAGCGAAGGTCGAGCATTCGAGTCACGCTCGTGTCCATCATTTTTCAAATTTTCTTTATCAATTTTGATTTAAGCTCATTAAATTAAAGAAGTAAAAAACATAGAACAGCTCTTGCCGACTGCGGTCTGGCAGCAATTGAAAGCTAATGACAATAAATCATATTTATTTTTTAACTAGACAAGGTTTTTTCGTGTTGTGTAACTTGTGAACTTTACTTTTCACTAACGAGAACGAATGCAAAAAATATCTAATAACCTAGCCCTACACCTCTCAAATAGTGATCGTGTCGTCACATCTAAACGTAAAACTAAAAAGCCGGAATCCTTTATTAAAACGGTAATGTTTAACGTCTTCATACCGCACTAAACACTTATTAAATAATAAAATAAGTTATTATGTTGGAGCCCCGGGCTGGATGCCGCCTTCCTCCTAATTGGAAGGGTCACGCTATGGGAATATTTATCGTTTTTATGCGTTTAGCTTCTTTATTTTTATACATGAGGGGCTCGTAGCTACGTGGCTACTGCACAGATCAGTCGTTCTGCGAGTTTAGGCCGTGCTCGCCGCGGTCAGTCTTGTGATGGGTAACCGTTTTTACATGTCGAGACCCCTCCGTGCTTCGGAAGGCACGCTAAGCCAGTTCCGCGCCTCATCTCTCTCCGCTCGTGTCGGTCTACCGTCCCATCGGACTTTTCACTTCGATGCCAGATTATGCAACCAAAGACAAACCAAGCCAAAATATTATAGTCAAAATACGCAACTTCACTTATACTACTCATAAGAGTAAGAGAAGTTAAGTTGCGTATTTGACTTAGGCGAAGTTAGAACTTGCGAAGATATACATATTTTTCCCATATATTTTTTTTTATTCGTCAAGACTCAAGCGGTCTAAGGCCCCTGTATTCTCGGTGTTATCCTTTGGGACACTAATCCCACATTTCACCGCCCATCATACTTCCAAGGTGGCCATGCAAGTATCCATTTATCGGACACACAACAAGCTTGAAGCTTCTTACGATTCGCTTTACATAAGCGGGCGGTAACAGGTGCCCAGGTGTACACTCTTTACCCACACACTTATAATCCATTGGTACCTATTGAAAATGGACACAAAGGAATCATAATCCTATTAAACAAGAAAAGCTGTAGGTACTGTTTAAATGTGTGTTATATTTAAACAGTACCTAAAGCTTAAAATAAATAACACTCCAATCTTATTGCATCTTAAGAAAACAAAAGAGTTAAAATAAGGCCTCGTTAAAAACTGTGCGTAAATTGCAATAAAAACAATGATTTAGCAAGAAGCGATGATAAATGATTAAACAACATTACATCAATATTATCGCTGCACCACACCGTAATCATAGTAATTACAGCGGTGTGTGAGAGGCAATGGACGGCGCGAGAGATGTTATCGGCTTGCAATCTTGCACCGACCAGTTTCTGACGAAACTGCTGATAACCAAAGATTATTTATGATTAACATTGTTTTGACAGAATGACGGATTATAATATTGTGCCTACAAGATAAAGGCTTCTGTGAACAACTGACTTTAAAAACTTAGTTTATTGGAGACTTACCCATGCTCTAAATTAGTAACATGCGGAAATTGAACCCTATGTAACAAAATCTAAGACTACCGTCTAAAATCTAGTCAGGAACGCTTGGTCAAAGGATAAAGTTTACATAAGGCGAGAGTTGGCGAGACGATTTACACGCCTTTCAAAGCAACTGGCCGGAGCTGGCTGAGGATAGGGAGATTTCGAAGCTCAGAAGGCCTTTGCACAGCCGGAGGCGCTAATTAGGCAATAGAAAAAAAAGTTGTCTGGTCCTATATACCCCTTGTTTTATTAAAATAATATATAGGCTAGCTGGCCAATAGCTTCATTTTTATATCGAATCTTACGACCCTTTGCTCTATCATTTTCACGTGAACTGTGTAGGCATAATACTCTTCAGTTCTATCCATGTCATATCTTTACGTTACATAATCTTTGCAGAACTGGCAACATTATTATGACACGCGCGCGGGAGTGCGACACAAGCACCAAGTTACCATTATCATACATTATCGATACCACAGACAAAGACACAGCTCTTAACATAAACACTGTCGGGGTACACTCTCTTGTTTGTTACACTATACACATATCCAATTGGCTATCTTGTAATGACGTTTTTTTAATTAAAAAAGAAAGCTTTTAAGTTGAGGTGGTTTACAAGTTGTATTTGATTTGGATGGACTTAGAGGAAGGAAATGTTAAATTATATGTACCTGTTATGGGTATTGTGATTAAACATTGGTACTTAACTATCAGTTTAAATCGAAGGCTCCTATTTTTTTTATAATCAGCGGGGTTTGCTATGACCTTGTATTGCAGGTTAATTTCCAGGGACCTGCATGACAGACTTTAGAATAAGCTACGTTAAAAACATTTTTAGTCAAAAATTAGCTCCAAAATACAGTTTATTTTTGATCTGGGTCACATTAAAATACAAACGTTATGTGTGTGGTCGTAAGAGGTCCCTCATTAACTATTTAACTACTAACCATAAAACATCGGTAATAAGGGTGAAAGTACACTGGCTAGCATTGAGCTCAACGACACAGGTCTCCATTGTCTTCGACGATACATTTACGATCTTCGAGTATTTGAAGACAGGAGTATTCGTTGTGTGGGGTAATAAACAAGGTTTGGGGTTCATAAACAAAAATGTTGAAAGCCCCTGTATTTATGTCAGGGGTTGACAACCTGTGGATCAGCCCCCCCCATAGACAAGTGGCAAAACGCTTGACGAATAGAAATCGAATAGAATGAAAAATATATAGGTTTGACATATTATGTCATCGATAACATAATCGAAATATTATGTCATCCCCATACATTAATCGTTCTAGACGATTTCTTTTCATCAAGCATTTTGTCACTTGTATAAGGGGGCTGTTAACATTGTGTAAAACAAAAATATTGGTTTCATCAACAAGCATAACTAGTTCAAGTTTTCAGACTACCTAATTGACGATCTTTTGCCGTGTGGTATCCGGCCTAGAATTGACCACCCCCTCTCCTCCCGTGGGTGTCGTAAGAGGCGACTAAGGGAAAATAACCAGAAGATGGGCAGCAGCGTCTTCTGTAACTTGACCACCAATACTGCGATCCCCAAGCCGCATGCCAAGCGTGGGGATTATGGCAACCCCCCCCCCCCCCCCCCCATTAAGGGGGAGGCCTATGTCCAACAGTGGACGTCTTTCGGCTGATGATGATGAATTGACGATTAACGCGAAAGCTATGTATGTGATGTATTATGAATGTCGCGGAATTTACTGAGTCTGGGTAAGCAGGAGTTGTAGGAATCTGTACACCGGACACCCACATTTAGTCGGTAATCAAAATTGTTCTCATGTGATTGGAGGCGTACCTATGTATTGTTGCTCTTTTGGCCCTCACCTGGTTACGACTCTTATGAGTATCTTCCTGGTAACGGATAGAGATTTTATTATTTATTCCAAGAAAATAATCTTTTAAGACTGATTTATGTACAGAGACTGCCTCGTTGTTCTAGTGGACGCTAAGCGCGACTGCTGAGCAAGAGGTCCTGGGTTCAAATCCCTGATCGGGCAAAGTGTTACTGAATTTTCCATTAGGTAATTCTCAGTAGCAGCACGGAGTCCAGATTTGTGCCCGGTTGATGGCAATAGACTCGCCCCCTATTACATTGGGGCTTACAACATAACTGGCGAAATGTGGGTGTACTATATGTACACCTCTGCCAACCCCTTCGGGGAATACAGGCGTGATGTTATGTTATGTTATTATGTACAGAGTAACAATTATTTTTCTTAAAAATACTGTAGTTTTTATAAACGATAAGACACGTAATTAGGAGAAAGTGGGTATCCGTGTTCATTAAAATGTTTCTGGGGACATAATTGTCAGGTCCATTCCATTCCTTGTCCCGTTTCATGAGAAAAAATAATAATGCGTAATCTGAGACGGTCGAATGAAATTCAACCTTGTTTTAATAGGGTTAAGGTTGATTAAGGAGAATACAGGTGATCGACGTGTCTAAGTATATCTAATAGGTGAAATTTATGACATTTCTTTGTAGTAGCTGTCGTAAAATTAGAATTTTTGAGGTGGGGTCTCGGTGTAAGCGACAAAATAAAAAAATCGTTTTTGGAAAATCGGATAATCTAATAATAATAATAACAGCCTATAACTGTCCCACTACAGGGCAAAGGCCTCTTCTCGTATAGAGAAGGATTGAGCACTGATCACCACGCTAGCTCACTGCGGGTTGGCGATTTCAGATAATTAAATCCAGGTTTCCTTACGATGTTTTCCGTCACCGTTAGTCAGTGGCGTCTTAGAATATCTAAGAAAGTATTTATGACATTGAAAACGTTGATACTTGGTTGGGTTTGAACCTGCAACCTCGTGCATAGAAATCCGGTATGTCAACCACTAGGCCACCATGACTTAATCTAATACCTGGATTTAAATATAACAGTAATTGAGTGTTTTTTTTCGAATGAGTAACAATAGTAGGTACCTAATTAAGCTTATTACCCACCCATATAGACCACAACTATCAACTCAAGTCTTGTGTATTCTGGAATTGTTGTTTGTTATGAAGTACCTATTCAAAATTATTAAAAAATTACCATAACCTCTTGACGATGCCACCAGAGCAGAACATAACAAAATGCCTGTATTCTTCGAGCGGGTTCCTTAGAGGTTGTATCGTACGAATTCGACTAGTAGGTGAAAAGGCTGCGAATTCGGCTAGTAGGTATTGGATATTCTCATATAAAAATTATCAAATTTCTGCAAGGAGCATACTTTGCTGTCTGTTACCAACCTGCTGATTGGATTTTCCCACAGTATAAGCTAGTATTTAACCTATTTCAAAAAAAGAGGAGGTTCTCAATTCATTTGTATGTTTTTTTGTTGTTTGTTAATTATTTAAGTCGGCGCCTAATCCTATCATTCAGTAACTAATTTAGACGAAAAGGTACTTATAAGAATACTCTCATAAGTGCTTTGTTAATAGTTTCAATGCCTAAACTATTAACAAAGCGAACGCATAGGATTTGGCTACGACTTCAAAATCGCTTAAGTAAAGTGAAGTAAATAAAATAAAATATTATTTAACTTTTGTGCTCGTATTTTTAAAAGCGGTTTATTTTTATTACAAAGCAATTATCAGGATGACGTAATAAAAGAATAAAGCTAGGTCCTCACTGGCGTCAGTCGCCCGCGTTCACTAGACCACACCTCAAGCCCGGGTGTCCATTTGTCATTATACGACGACACTCGGTCCCACAGGCGGCACTTTTAATGTCCCAGTGTTATATCGCCACTAATTGTGGTCGATTTCTACAAACTAAATATTTCCTACAAATTAGTTATTTGTCAGCGCGTTCCGAGAAAGGGTATTAAGTTTCAAACTTGTGAAGACACTTATTGTATTTCTAATCATTATAAAATGTGTGAATAATGGATAGGCCTTTGTTAAGAAAGACTAGGCAAGGCGTTTTCAACAATTCAGAGAAAAACAGAGGCAAACTGTGTAAGGGGGCGTGTGTAACTGGGCGGGTTGCTTCAAACAGTCTGATAACGTTACAAACGTACGTCAAAAAAAAAACTCAAAAGTGAAAAATAATATTTTATCACATCACTTTACATAAGCGAAGTGGAAGTCGGCGCCAAATCCCAACATCCATTAAGCGATTCAGAAAAATGGTACTTATGAGAATGCTGCTCTAAGTGCGTGGTTCATAGTTTAAAAGCTAACACTATAAACTAAGCGAACGCATAGGATTTGGCGCCGACTTCCACTTCGCTTATGTAAAGTGATGTGCTAAAATATTATTTTTCACTTTTGAGTTTTTTGAAGGTTATAATTTTTTATTTCACGATTTTTAGTGGTGTATGGAATTCTTCGCCCCAAGACTTTTGTGAAACTAGTATTTGAAATCCTTTCACACACAAAACATAAAGCCCTTTTAAACGATACCTCACACGATATATTTAATCTAGGAAAGTGATAGGTGGGATGTCAACGCACCCCCACTCCCTCGTGGGAGTAGTAGTCGATAACTAACCACTAAAAATAACAAGGAAGACCTTGTTAGTGGTCAGTTATCGACTACTACTTAAGCAATATCATTATCATATCATCAAAATACGGGCTTTTTGCTGTGACCCAATGAGGAGTTCCATTCCATATCTTCGAAGTTCATCATCAGGTAATGACAAAATTTCTAGGGGACCAATCGGAAAGTAAACCCAATCATATGACAAAAAAAAATTCAAATCGGTTCATAAATGACTGAGTTATGAGGGCACATACATAAAATAAAAAAAAGATCCCGACGAATTGAGAACCTCCTCCATTTTTTTGAAGTCGGTTAAAAATAACGATTACAGAAGATGTTTAAAGTACGTAAAATATGAAGCGTTGTTTCATGGCATAAATAACCCGGTTATCAACGTTATTAGGGCTGCTAGTAGAAAACAATAGTTTTGAGATATTAAGATTACTAGTAAAAAACAAAATTGGTATCGCCATTTTTAACATTTACGTGTGCGTCAAGTGAAGCTGAAGCAACCCGCCCTTAGTGTGTATCTAGTACATCCACGTTTCGCCAGTTAATTTCGGTATAAGCCATCTCTAATTACGACTACCTGATTGGCGTAGTGGCTAAGCGATTAGACTAATGCGCTAAGACTTGCGGGTTCGATTCCCGCACGGGGCAAAAATTTGTGCGATCCGCATTTGTTTGTCCCGAGTCTGGGTGTTTGTGTATGTGACATTTCATGTTTGTGAAAACGCACCCACGATACAGGGAAATTCCTAGCGGGGGGGGCCTTTAAAAAAAAAAATTAAGGACCGAGCCAACAGGGCTTAAATTCAGAATGTGTTCCTAATGAGAATAAGCTAACCTACCTATAAGAAAAACCCAATAACACTACACTTGATTCTAAAATCGAACCTAGGACGTTACCCTCAGCATTCGCGCTTTGACCAACAAGACATAACACAAATAACAATACAGGGAGTTTCCTAAAATAAAATCCAATATCACTTACTCCGATCCTAAAATCAAACCCAGGACATTACTAGTGTCGAAGCTGTCATACAAGACAGTCATGTAAACATTTATTTTATAAGGCGTCACTAAAAACCGCAGACAGGGCGCTTAACTAAATCCTTAATCCGCTCACTGTAAGGATACTGGCAGACGTGGTCACAAACAAAAGAAATCTTATTAATGAAAATTACACGCAAAAGAAATCTGCATCTAACAAATGTAGGGACTGAAAATACCAAGAAATTCCATAATATGCAAATTGATAAAGGAAATTTAAAAAATGATGGACACGAGCGGGATTCGAACCCGAAATTTAAAATATATGCTAAAACCTTCTTAAACCAGAGCTGTAGAATTAAAGACGATGATACCTAAATTACTATGAAAAACAATCAATTTTCTTAGATTTTTTCTTTCGTTCTGACAAGGGTGATAATTGTGACGAGTCTAGCTTCAATTCCAAAACGGTCGAAGTATCATTGGGTTATATGTTCCAGGAAAATCTCAATACTCGTCCAAAGTTTAGAATTAAGTGCCTACTACGTATAATAATAATACATCGTGTAACTTATCCACCACCCTGGATAAGACCAATATCAGTATCTTTTAACTATAGTAGGCTATACATCTGTTCCTAGTATACAGTTTCATAATCACAGTTCTCACGGGAGATTCCAAATCGGGCCATCTTGGAGGAAACGCGCAACTTCCCTGTTATTGGACGCAGTCGGTTAGCTCAATGCATACTTGAGATGATACGGGGGTCAAGGTAAACGCTGTAGCGATTTTATAAACGTATAGCTTCCGCACGCGACTTCGCCCGCGTGGATTTCGAATGTTTTATAGCCTATAGCCTTCCTCGATAAATGGGCTATCTGACACTGTAATGATTTTTCAAATCGGACCAGTAGTTCCTGAGATAAGCACGTTCAAGCAAACAAAAAAACTTCAGCTTTATAATATTGCTACTATAACGAGACACCGCATTATACAGAATCGCAATCGTGAAATTAGTCAACTAGCTGCGCAATGGATCTTTTAGGAACGAAATTGTCTACTGCGCAGCTAATCGGCTAACTTCAGGATCGCCAAGATACGTCGGCCGTACTACATATAAATATACATCCTCTGCCACACCTTCGGGGATTCTACAGGCGTTATTATATCGCTTCCCGGCAACAAAATTGTCATTGTAACACAAAAACAGCTATTTCGAGAAAATACAACTTTTATGACTGTTCATTTTTTTCTGCCTTGATTATTTAAAAACTATAAGAGTTGCATTGTTGAAAATTTATATATAATTATAACTTATATATGTAAGCACTGATAGCTGAGTGGTATGACCGTTGGACTGCCAAGTCAAAGGTCGCAAGTTCAAACCCCGGCACGCACCAATGTCTTTTCGAATTCATGTGCGTATTATAAATTAGTTATCAGTTGCTAAAAACGGTGAAGGAAAACATAGTGAGGAAACCGGCACACCTGAGAGATTTTTCAACGGTGTGTAAAGCCATGTCAGAGGCCTACAGGCGGTTTAAACTCTGACACCAGGTTGTTCATCAACCATACAATAAGAAGATGTATGTGTTATTCATATAGTAGGTATATTATTATTGTACCTACATTCATTGCAAATAAAGATATCTATTATTCTATTCTAATATTTTCGGAAAAAACATTTATTTTTATTTAGTAACTTTTATGTTGTTTTATGATGCCGTGTGGTATCCGGCTTAGAATTGACCACCCCCAATCCTCCCGTGAGTGTCGTAAGAGGCGACTAAGGGAAAATTCAGAAGATGGGCAGCAGCGTCTTCTGTAACTCTACCACCAATACTGCGATCCCCAAGCCGCTTGCCAAGCGTGGGGATTATGGCAAACCCCCCCGCTTAAACGGGGAGGCCTATGTTCAACAGTGGACGTCTTTTGGCTGATGATGATGATGTTGTTTTATGTGTTATGACACTTTTTTTGCCAGGAAGCGATATATCAGGATGAATTTTCGTTTCTGGTAAACCGAACTTTTAAACTAGCTTCTAACGTAGCTAGGTGACTTTGCTTACAGACTATATGGACAACACAGGAGTGAAACATTTTCATCATTGTTTTAAAACGCTACCTCTTATCCCTTGTTTCACACGGCCTAAGGTCCGAACCGGCTAGTATTTGTTAAGCAAACAGAGGTCTGATGCCTTCGTGACTGCATCGACGCCTGCTCTTGACTAATTAACGATGCGTGTGGTCACAGGCCCTAGGGATTCCATTACATATATTATTATTATTATGTAACCTAAACGCAATGTTACGCAATACATAAAATGATTATAGTTGGTCGTCGGTCGTGCAGCATTTATCAGATCACGATAAAACTACGGGGGGCAGAATTAGTGTGCGACCGAAAGTACCTGACCAAAATTGGAATAAGTTTCTGGGTTATAAAAATATCATCCTGTACCCTGTAATTGCAGACACATTTCAAAGAAAATTCTGACCCTCAAATCCCGTGACATTTTAACCTTAAAATTAGGATAATAATTTAATTAGCGCTGTGTGGTATCCGGCCTAGAATTGAGCACCCCCTTTCCTCCCGTGAATGTCGTAAAAGGCGGCTAAGGGAAAATCCAGAAGATGGGCAGCAGCGTCTTCTGTAACTTGATCACCAACACTGCGATTCCCAAGCCGCTTGCCAAGCGTGGGGAGTATGGCACCCCCCCCCCCTTCTAAAAGGGGGAGGCTTTTGTTAAACATTGGAACTCTTCCAGCTGATGATGATAATGAACCTGTATTGTGCGGTGTGCCTGTATTTAAGTGTGTAGCAAACCCGCATTTCGTCTTAAAACCACTTTTATAATTTAATTTACGCAGCCTGAACGACGCGGCGTATATGTAACGAAAAACCAAATTATTTTACGTTAAAGAGAAATCAAAAGACAAAGTCAAAAACGCATTTCCAAAAATCACACCTAACCTCTAAAGAAAGTATTCCGTCCAAAATATTGTCAAACAAAAACTAAGCAAGCAAGTAAAGAATCTTAGACCTTAGACATTCAAGGAATCTTCATTCCAAAGCACACACACAGATACACACAAGCCAAAAAACGACACTGTGCTATATCACTCGTACAAAACCACGAACAATGTCACACAGTGTCACCAGCTGGAAAACGACGACACGACATTAATACTCAAACACTACAGAAATGAAAACACCGTGTTTACCTCCCGAACAAAAACTACGCAACAATGGACACTGTGCCGTCATTTGGAAAACAGGGATCCCGCAGTAGCGGAGTTACAAACCCTACTCGAATTTCGACACAGTGTCGCTACCCGAACAAAGTACGTTCTAAAACGTTACTCAGTGTTCGTAGTTGGAATACGGGTAGTCCAATTAGTAGGGGGAGGAGTTAATTGGGGTAAAACCGGTTTTAAGATCGTATTACCCGTCGGTTCGGGTCCATAGCTTGTATTCATACAAGTAGGTACCCCAGAGGTACTTTTAAATGGAATTTGTATGTATAATTGAGTATTAATAGGAGAGTTCGGTAATGTGAGACCTGCGTATGCGCAGTGTGGGATACGTGCTTACGTGTGTGTGCTTTTCACTTAAAATGCTTCAAAGTAAACGGGTTCGTGACTGTTTATGGTAATATTTTTGTGTACTAATTAACATAGTATCACGCCTGTTATCGGTAAGGGGTAAGATAGACTCCTCGTTGGTCTAGGTGTCGGTAACCGCGACTGCTGAGCATAAGGTCCTGGGTTCGAATCCCGAGTCGGGCAAAGTGGTACTGGGTTTTTCCGTCTGGTAATTCTCAGTAGCAGCACGGAATCCGGATTTGTGGCTTGTTGAATGGCAGTCACGCACATCAATCCGAAAAGACGTCGATGCGTGCCGGGGTTGGAACTTGCGACTGTTGACTGACAGTCCAACAGTCGTACCATTCGGCTATCACAGCTTATATTCATAATCCGTCCCTCACAAACAAATATAACAACATTCGCTGCGCCCCGCGTTGTTTCCCGCTACATTTTTCGGGATAGAAAGTAGCCTGTGTATTAATCCAGTGTGTCAGCTACCTCCATACAAAATTTTATCAAAATTGGTCCAGCCGTTTGAGCGTGAAGAAGTAACAAACATACTTATAGTTTTCTTTATAATACTAGCTGCGCCCAGCGGTGTTACCCGCTACATTTTTCCGGGATAAAAAGAAGCCTGTGTATTAATCCAGTGTGTCAGCTACCTCCATACCAAATTTTAGCGAAATCGGTCCAGCCGTTAGAGCGTGAAGAGGTAACACACTCAAAAACTTTCGCCTTCATAATATTAGTGTGATATTATTACAAATATACAAAAACCAAATAGTAATGACACTGGTGCTTTTCGCATGGTGACAGTGACTCACCTACGTACTCCAGATATATATAGATTGGCAAGTCGAGACGGACTGTCGCGACCGAAATAAGTGCAGCTTGTTTGCCCACCTGTGGGCTGTAATGGGGACAACTTGTAATAATAATATCAGTCACTGTTACAGTGTTGGGACAGTATCTTCTTATACTGGAACGAATGAATGAACAGCGAGTACATACTATGAAAATGTATCATCATATTATAAGAAAATATTTTAACACAATACTCAGCATACGTATCCGTAGTATTTAAACACAAATATCAGATCAGCCCCCTTACCATGATCTCTTAAAGCAGGACAGTTAACGATGTGGAAGCGGGACGCCGCTACGTGCAGTGTAATGCAGCGTCTCGCTTCCACAACGTAAACTGTCCTGCTTTAAGAGTCCATTGTAAGGGGGCTGAAGGGTGTAGGCCTCTGACAAGGCTTTACATACAAATTAACTAAGCAGCGAAATTCTCTTCATTTCAATTAACTCTTAAATTGAAAGCTGAAACATAATTAGAACCATAAACAGTAATTAACAAGCTTCCAATACAGTGAATCCAATGTTTTATTGAGACATTTGGACGTCTTGTTTCCTTCAACTAAACATCCACACGTTACCGACATCCGCTGTAACATCCAAACAAGTTATCAATCTCTCAGGAGGACTGTAAAACTGTAACATCCTATAATGGATGCTTTAGGAAGAATGCCTGTGATTGGTGGTTTGTGAGTTGAACTGGACGTTTATTGGCGCAGCCGTGGGGCATAGAATATTAAGCCGTAATTATAATGCTTGATTTTCTCGTACCCTCTTATTCATAAACGAAGATCATACCGGCATTAACTAAACCCCGTATTAAGTCTATTGACATCTCTATTCTTTGATATGCAAACGACAGTGACAGGTATACATTAAACCTTGGTTTAATATTGTTTTTTTTTTTTATAAAGGGGGCTAGAGTGTTTATTTCATATAGACTGCAACTAGCAAGAGAGCAATTACGAAACGTCGAATTAGTTGCGATAATCAAATTAATTAGCTGTCATAGAGTTCTTACATACGATCGTTGTAATTTTAAGTCTGAGCTAACAACTTGCTTAGTAGATTAATTACTTACGTTCATTATTTTGCTCCTTGAATCTCGTTAATGTGGTCATTTTTGGATGCGTTTTCGAGTCATGATCTACATTCACTAAGGTCGCGTCACAGACGCAAATGAATTCAATATTTAGTCTGGCATTTGATCACGAAAATCAAAACAATGAACGCAAACTAGCGAGAATACTTCAAAAAGTCTTGTTTATGATTTCGTCAAGGCCCTTACCATGAAGTATAAACTTTTAAAGCAGGACATTCTCAGACAGGAGCCGAGACCCCCATACTTGCAGTGTAGAGTGCGACACACTTATGCAACGAACAAAGCCCTGCTTTAAAAGTTTATGGTAAGGAAGCAGGTCTTATCCCCAGTGGTCTTAACTAGACAATCAGTTGCAAATCCTTCTGATATCTATATGTTTTATCAGAAAACGTCGCTGGAGAATCAAACCCCAGACATCGCTGTACCGTCCATTAACCCAATGACTAATAGGCAGTGGGCATCACAGATAGTATCGCTAATATGAGGAGTTATGGACGCAAGATTTACTCAATGAGCCGTCAAAACTAAGGGCTGAGTAAATAGTACGCGACAGAACGAGGGGGGAGCCGTCTACCGATATAGACATCCAAAGTCAACATCCAAAGATCCTAACTACAACACAACACGGAGAATTATCAACTTTATGTGAATGCGAAAAGGGTTTCAAATTCTTTGGCAGCAGCTAGTGAGATATAACAGTGTGCCAAGGCGTATCGGTTGAATCATCGGTCACTTACCCTCGCGTGGTTAGAAAATAAATTTTCTAGATAAAACTGTTTTGTTTAAGTTTATGTGTGACATTATTGTTAATGTTTCCGATTTGACTAATTTACGTACTGTTGAGATAGTCTTTTGTTGGCTTAAACGGTCGTGGGTTCGGATCCAGGTGGATTTTTTTGTATTGTTGGATTTTTAATGTGTTGGCAGCGTGCAGCGAGTGGGATGACCTGATTTTTATTTTACGGGAACCGGATATTAGGTACTCGTAAATGCTTATTTAAAAAAAGAACAGTCACACTACCAATATTCTATATCTAAACAAATTAATCTAGTGCCACACGAGCTAATAGAATTTCTTTTTAAAGAACTCTACTAATTAATAAAAAATATAATTAAAAAAATTAAAAAACGCGTCTGCCAACACAAAAATCAAACTAAAAAGTGAAAAAAAGGTCCATCGCAGTCTGGGTACCTCTTAGATAAAACAGTGTTCCACAGAACGGTCCCCCGACTGCGATGGAACTTGTTGTTCACTTTTTAATTCGTTTTTAGGCATGGCAGTCGTGTTTCTTAATTTTTTTTAAATATATTTTTTATTTGCTATATTTTTTTATAGCCTATGTTACTCGCGATAGAGTAAGGATTCTAACGACACTCCATACATCAAAATCGGTTCAGGCATTCAGAAGTTATGGTGGAATAAAGAAACTCACATACATACATACATGAACCCTGAAAACATTACACTCCTTTTTTTGGGCAGTCGTGTAAAAAGTAATTTATAATACCTACCTACATAATATTTTGTAACTTTCTCTCTCTCATCTAGGAACAAAATCTAAAACTTGAATACCTTTTATCACTCTCTATCTCACATTAATTAGATAAAACTATATAATTGCTGCAGACATTTTCACGCATTATTAACAAACTGACAGCTTTGACATCGGCTGTCAAACTCTTGACGTCTTGTCATCAGACTGTCATGGCCGCGACAACTAGCCACGGCATGTTATAACGATGGCGAAGTCTCTATCTAGTTTAAATAATAAAGAAGGCTTTATGTAATCTGGCTTGTATTTCCCGGTTGAGGGCAATAGGCTCACCCCCTATTTCATAGGGACCTATAACAACTGGGTGTACCTACTACACACTTCTGCCCACCCCATCGGAGTATACAGGGCTGATGTTAAGGTTTTGTATTTCTTTAGTTTGTTTGGAGTTAGCAGAAGTGCTATTGCTCACCTACACTTCGTCAAACAGTAAACTGTGAACTCATAAAGATTTTTCAATTGCCAGATAATTTTTATCCGTAGAATAAATTTTACGTTTTGACATAATTATTTCCAATACATAAACCATAGATTTTTTATACTAATTAGATCACATAAACAGACAAATCAGACAAGAACAGTCAATTTTTTCCTTCGTATATAATTTATCTGACGATAGACTTACATTTTCTCAATTGAAATTCGTCAGACAGTCAACTGAAGAGTCAAGAAACTGACTCATGAAGGGTGAGCGGTGTGAATTGTGATAATAAGTGCATATGTAATAGCTAATGGATGATACGTAACTAAAATGACACTTGCTATAAATATTTATACTCCTTTAAAGCTGATATTTTACCAATCATAAGTAAAATAATATATAACCTACCTACTCAGCATCCGAACACAAGTGTCCCAAAAGGCAAATTATTCGGTAGGTAAATAATCACCGACTCGAGCAGTCGGGCTTTATAATGGGCCTAATCACACAAGACAAGAGCCCTTCCCCGAAGGGACCAGCCTACCTGCCCACCCAACAATGCGTCTCACTGGTCACCGCGAGTACATCGGAGTGTGAAATGCCGTTAAGCTTAATAGTTTTATATTTACTGTTCAAAGGTGTTTTATAAAAACAGAACCACTTGTAAAGACTGTAAAATTAAATTTAAGAACCAATAGTTTTTTATGAGAGAGATATTTTATTCTTTTTTTTAACCTTACTCCAGACTAGGTACAAATATCTCTACTTTTCCTCGTCAGTTATAATTGATTCCAGCCGCTAGATACCGCTTCTTTCTTGTTTCTATCGAAATGAACCAGCGGGCCCCCCTGTTACTTTAAAGTGGCAATCGTACTTTGGGCAGAGTAATCACTACACACTACATAGTATAAAACAAAGTCGCTTTCTCTGTCCCTATATCCCTATGTATGTTTAAATCTTTAAAACTACGCAACGGATTTTGTTGCGGTTTTTTTTAGTAGATAGAGTGATTGAAGAGGAAGGTTTATATGTATAATAACATCCATTAAATAGTGGAGAAATACTTATTATATATATTTTATACCCGTGCGAAGCCTGAGCGGGCCGCTAGTTGAAAATATTGTTTTTAACCTAGGTCTCCCAAAAACATTTTGTCCGACCCAGTATTCGAACCCAGGATCTCTTGCTTTTACGAGCGATTCGAATTCTTAAGCTCAGCTTGTCCACAAAATAAGGTTATGCAGCCACAGAAGCATGCTATATAATTTTTATAGCTTATTTTATTAAGCCAGTGAAGTGTTATTATACTATAGCTGATTTACCATAACTCACGTCCGAAGCAAACATTCGAGTCTTATAATCCGGATAATATTACTACGCTTAACCTAATTTGGACTATTGCCCGCTTACCATGAACTCTTAAAGCAAGACATTTATCGTCGTAGAAGCGAGACGAAGCCACGGTCAGCGTAGTGTGGCATCTCGCTTACTCAACGGAAAACGTCCTGCATTAAGAGTTCATGGTAACGGGGCTGATCGATGTATCTTAGCTTTTTTTCTGATATTTAAACATGTCGCCACAAACGAACGCAGTAAGGTTCAAAACTAAATGGTATAATACCACGTACGTTATGGAGAAAAAACGTGTTTAACTTTGACATAAATAAAAGTGTAAGATACACTTGTAACTGCTAATTTTCGATGATAAAGTAGCACTCTAATAAGAAGAAGTGTAATAATAAGCCGCAACTTCACGTAAGAAGAATGGGATGAGAATCGAATTAAGCGAAACCTATCGCAAAAATCTGTAATCCAAGGATTCTGTCTATACTATACTATATCTCTCAGAGACAGGCGTAATTATATATTGTGAATAAATAAATAATTAATCTGCATTGCGAATAACGACCAAATTACCTTATTAATGTCCCAATGTAAGGCAAAGACCTCATTTTAATTAGAGAGGGAACGACATTACGGATTTAGCAAAATCTATGCAGATTATTTTCATCCTAAGTCTGGATACTATCTAGCCAGGCCAGGCCAGCCATTCACTTTTTTACTTCAAGACGCGACAGGTAATTAGGTCATAAATAGAACACACACCACACATGCGCTTGACAGCCGGCGAGTATGCGTGTGCGCATATTTATAGCGACAAAAGATAAAATTGACACGACAATGTGGCTACACTATATTGATGTGGAGGATGAACGACTACCGGTAGGAAATATAGTGGCGCAGTGGAGTAGTTGTAGGCATCGTGAGATAAGGTTCGATTCCAGTAGGTACCTACATACTTGTTGGTAAAGTTTTGCAATTTATACTGTTCTAAATAAAATGTTGCCATCTAAAAAGATCACGTCCTCATTGGTTTAGCACAGCGCGATCGCTGAGCGTGCTAAATTCAATTCCTGGGTTGGGCAGTGTGATCTGGTTTTCCAGTAGGTAATTAGTAGCAGCGCGGAGTCTGTATTTGTACCCAGTTGATGGAAATTGGAATATTTAGTAACGAAATGTGGGTGGGGGGAAAAATGATGTTTTAGAATATTCTTTATTTAGAGAAAGGAGTAAGTTATCTAAAAGACTAAAGATTAAAAACCTACAGATATAGATTAAATGCGACTACCTCGTTTATTAAGTAATACTCAGTAGCAGCACGGAGTCTGGATTTGTGCCCGGTTGATGGCAATAGGCTCGCCCCCTATTACATTGGGATCTATAATAACATAACTGGCAAAATGTGGCTGTACTATATGTTCACCTCTGCCTACCCTTTCGTGGAATACAGGCGAGATTATGTTATGTTTTAAAGACCTATATCTAACACTTTGTCACGATAATATCTAATAGTTCCTATCTAGCAGTCTAGATCGATATCAACAGGTTAAACCGGTGTTGTTCAGATCGGCTGGTTATGACACGGTTTTGTCATAACCTAGTAGTAGTTATGTTGGTCATTTTGTTTTGATAAAGTTGGTAGTCAGCGGCACAATGTGGGGATTAAATTTATATTCCTACTCCCCCTATATATTCTTTAAGATTAATTTCGTTGCGGGTGTTAACGTAAATAACCCTCCCGTCCCTAGTACAGCCGGCCCGGGGCCGAGCTCTAGCTTATAAAACAGTCCCTAAATAATAAATCAGATCCAGCAGTCCCTTGTTGTTTTTGCATGTTAGTCAGCGATGCACCGAGTCGAGGTTCGAGTCCCGCAGGGGGCGCCCTCGGTAGCATCGCTTAAACTTTATCTAGTAGTTAGCCTGGCTGGAGGCTCCAGAAGTCTCGCTTTTATCCGGTTACGCCCAATAAGACCCCCCTCGGGGTCGTCGGCACAAAATTATACCGAAAAAAAAATCGTTACGGGTTCTAAGACAGTCGAGTCATTTCTCTGGGACGCCGGACGCCTCGAGCTTCATTGCCTCGATGGTTCTCAATGGTTATCATTGTAGATCCTGGCTTACAGGAGTTGCAATGATGGGCACGAGTGGTGGGCTAGTCCCGAAATAAAGTCAGCTGCACAATCTACGTGCATAAAGATTTGAATTCAATTTGCTGTTTTAATTTTAACGAACACCGAAACTTATCGATATCAATGTTTGATTTGTTATGTTGTAGTAATTATGCCCTCTACGCCCCAAGACAAATGGCAAACGCTTGACGAATATAATGAAAAATATATGGGCTTGACATATGTCATCGATTACATAGTCAAACATTATAAAATCCCCATACATTTATCATTCTATTCGATTTCTATTCGTCAAGGGTTTTGCTACTTGTCTAGGACGGCAGTTTCAGGATACGAAACGATGGATAGCTTGTCGTTTAAATAAAATATACATATGTTATTAGTTCCTCAAATAAAGGTTATGTTTATCACTGTAAAGCTATTCCACTGCTAGTATGAATCTCTTCTCATGCAAAGGAGAAACGAGCATCACAACGGTTGTTCACTGCTTCATCATCAGCCGGAAGACGTCCACTGTTGGACAAAGTTGTCATCATTATTTACTATATATCCCGGTTATACTCACGTGTGTATTCGGGAATGCCCGACTAGTCGTCAGTTCGGCTCGCGACTCCGCCGCGGAACCAGCTCATGAATAAGGGCTCCGTTCGAGTTCGAAACTAGTCGGGCATTCCCGAATACACACGTGAGTATAACCGGGATATATAGTAAATAATATGGATAACACTCACGGAAGTTATTATAGTAAAAAAGTTGTCATCATCCCCACGCTTGGCAAGCGGCTTGGGGATCGCAGTATTGGTGGTCAAGTTGCAGAAGACGCTGATGCCCATCTTCCGTGAGTAAAGGGGGTGGACAATTCTAGGCCGGATACCACACGGCAGTTCACTGCTTGGTCCACTTAAACCCACGAAGTCTAGTATTCTATGACGATATTTATCCAAACAGTAGCTAAAGTAATAATAAAGAAAGAATTAAATGACAGGTTAGGATTATTCTGTGGATAAAGTACCAACGTTAGTTAAAAATACGTTAACATGTCCTCTATATTGGCCCACTGTGCAGTGCTGGGAGCCTCCTTCCTTAAAACACCATTTTTTTTGTTTTCGGGGGGAAACCTTCAAAAGGCGACCGGCCCCCGTGGGGTTGGGACCGGGGAGTGTGGGATTTCTTCCTCTCTTAAACCATCCCGGTGGCCACCATCTGCACGAACAAGGGAAGTCCCGGGACGTCTAAAACGACCAACTCCGGAACCTACCATGCAACGCATATTTTACACATCCTTGGGGTCATTTAAATACCTAATTGACATTTTATTCTTAATAACTAACAAGACAAATTTAAACCGTCATTCTTTACTGAAAAAACTCAGTAGAAAACAGACCAATTTGATAACAATTCCAGCATTTACGACAGTACATCTTAGAGGCAATGGTCCGTGACGTTGTTTAGACAAATTACTCGTAAACAAAGACCAAATCAATTACGAAGCTTATTGTCGGAGACAGTTCCCTTTGTACTTACCTTAGGGTCACAGACAATACTGAGAACGGACCCACTAACCGCTTCGAAAGTAATGCTAGCAATTTGTTTGCGTAGCGGACTGTATTTCCCAGGACTGCCCCTTACTATGAACTCTTAAAGCAGGGCAGTTTACGATGTTGTAGCGACACGCTGCATAACACTGCACGTAGCAGCATCTCGCTTCCTCACCGTAAACTGCCCTGCTTTAAGAGTTCATGGTAAAGGGGCCGGTCATTGTGTTTTAGTATGGTTTATTTGAAGAATTATTTACAGACTCACTTATTTCACCTCGATCATTCTCGTATCATTCTTAATAGACGCTCATCGGTTTGAAGTACATACCTAATTAATAAAATACTGCCTTGTTGGTATACTCATCACAAAGCGCGACTGCTAAGCATGAGGTCTTGGGTTTGATTATAAGCTCTGGCAAAGTGTGATTGGGTTTTCCATTAGCTAATTCTTAGTAAGGCCAAGGCATAGTTTTATTCAGCAAGTAAATTAAAGGTAGGATTTGAGACGTATCAAGCGGTCAAATGGAATGCTGAAAGTAGAGAACAGTGGCGTTTACTCCAACGACAAGAGCAAAGCTGTTAAATTTAGGAAGAAGAATAATTTTCAGTAACGACATGGAGTATAGATTTGGGCCCGGTTGATGACAATAGATTCGCTCCCTATTACATTGGGACCTACAACATAACTGTCGAAATGTGGGTGCACAATATGTGCACCACTGCCTACCCCTTCGGGGTATACAAGCGAGATGATATGTGTATGTATGTGTCTATTCTACAATACATCATAGGCACAGAATAGTCTAGAATAGAAAATAGAAGGTGCTAACGTAAATGGTTTAAATAGAATCATTCTGGAAGGTCAGACTTCGGACAGACCGGAAACCCAAACATTATACAGCCTTAACGATGGTATAGTGAATTAACGGTGACCTAAATTAAATACGGCGTCAGCAGAACCACATCACGGCCACATGTAAGATAGGCATCAGTACCGCTTCCAAGAAGGTACAGGCGCTGCTTACCGAACAGCCGAACTGACACGGATGCCCTCCACACTAATTAAGGGTTAGTTACTGATTCATTAAGTTGTATAAACTTGGGTTTAGCGTGTGACGGTTATTATCTAAGGATCTATCTGGCTTTACAGTATAATTCGTTAAACAACACAACAATCACGCTGGGTCTTGAAATTACAGTCTTGAGGTTACAGTACTCAAAATTTCGTTATTTTTGTTCTGATAACGTTATTTAGTAACGTTTCAGGTACTAAATAACTATACGAACAAAAAACTAACTTTTGAGTAGCGTTTAAGGTCCCTGCAATCAAGGTAGGCATTACATCTAATGTAAATCCGTGGTCTCTGCCTACCCCTCGTGGAAATAGGCGTGACTTTATGTATGTATGTACATCTAATGTTGGTGAAGGCATTCTTCTCTATGCATCAACATTTCGCTGTTCGACGTAAATTCTTTGGACAAGCTATTGTTATTCAAGACCGATTATGGATTGAATGACAAATTAATAAGATTTTTCTGTTAATTCCTTGGAATCCTAGCTGACTAATAGTTTTTTTTACTACCCTTACTCATCCAGAAACTTGGACCTACCTACCTACATTAATACCCTATGCCTTTTACCAAACGAATTCGTCGCGATAATTAATGGAATACCTATTTATCTTAATAAATATAAGGTAAATTAGTACCTACCTTAGCTTTTCTAACAACTCACTGAAATTCTTTCTCTGTTTCATAGACATAATAATTTTAACTGTTTGCCGGATACTAGAAGACTGGGAAACTAATTAGGTAGGTACTTAGTTTACTAAACCGACTCCAGTTTGTCGTAATACTAGGTAATTAGCTTCCTACATAACTTGTGTAAGCATTAACATCAATACAATAGGTAATAGAATCCAAATGGATGTAGAAGTCAATAATTCATAATCTTAATGTCAATAAAAAGAACAGAGGCAGTTTTGTTTAAATTTTCTTTTTTTCAGGGCAGGTATGTAGGTATGAGAATGTATTTCCAACATCTAATGTAGGTAATTAACTGCAGAAGTCAGAGACATTTAATAATTTCTTAAACTATCACTAAATGAAGGTTTCCTCGTAAACTGTTTGGTGTCAATAAGTAATAATTAACGTCTCTGATTGATTGCCTTGTTAAGCATCAATAAATAAAATTGTCTGAAGGCCAAGCAGATATTTGTTCCGCGCTTTTATCCGCAAAAATCTGTAGTTCATTCTACGATGGCACAACTCACCAGGTTTGTGATGACGCTGTCTCTTCCCCCTGGAAGTGACTGCTGCCACCAGGAGCAACAGTGATAACCAGCCCCACCGCATCCTAACATCACACAACACAAGCAAATAACTAAGATGTGTTTCAATCACAACATTTACTAAAACAAACACTTAAACACTCATTTTGTTTTAACTCTTTAATAAACACACGATTTAATAGCGCATTGTATATCACATCACGTTTAAAATACTAGTTTTTGTAACAAAATATAGTTTAGTTTAGATAATCACTAAAGTTTTAAGTTTACGCACGATATTTAGTACGACAGGCCGGTAATAAGCACGCGCTATACCACAGAAAGCTAGTGGTCGACTGACGGCGGCGCGGCGGCCAATCCAAGTTGACGCGAACCGGTCACAGGCCGAGGAACCCATGAAAACATCGGACATACTCAATACAACAACAATAAATTTATTTTAGATGCACTACAACTGATAATAAACCTCGTATATACTAATTGTGAGAGTATATAGGTGTAGTATTTGTTATATGACTAGTTTTCATTCAACAAGTGGATACGGTGTGGTCGAGCTTTTTGATAAAGCGATTCAAGCGATGTTGAAAGTTCCAAGAACTTGTATTGAAACTTGATTTAAAATAATACCGCTACTGACCGCTAGATGGCGCTGACATAAAACTTCACTATTTAAAGTACTTTTTATTTAAGTATGGAAAGAAACTTGTGACATTGTTCTTAAGTTATAATAATATAGCTGAAACATTCATAATATTTTTCTCGTCGACGGTTTTATTCCCGGTAATGTGTTGTTCAGAAGAAAAATATACTCGGCCTGAGCTTTGGAAATTAATATTTTAATGACAATATTAATTTTATAAAATTTTATTTCATTATGTATGTACTTATTACAGGAAAAGATTGAAAATATGAGAAGTGTTAAGTATTTTAAGTCCTGAGTTGTATGGGTAATTGGAGGACCAATAATAAACATGGCAATAAAAAAAAATAAGAGAAAGGAGTAATAAAATAAGTAGGTACGGCATGAAGTGTCGAGTTTCTTAGTAAAACAATTTGCACAATTGGTTTTATATGTTACGAAACGATTTTAAAAAGATAATTAATTTGGTGTATTTCCTTATAAAAAAAATTAAAACGAAACTCGCAAAATTGTGACGATGATTGACTACTACTTCATTATTTTATTAGTTCTTTTCGTTATTAAATGTATTAAATCGTACACAACTGATTCAATATAATATAATATTGCATGTTTAAAATTTAATTTCCTACATTATTAAAAAGTATCGCGAGTTCGTACGGAGAATAATATATTATACGTAGTTTTGCGCCATCTATTTATAATTGCTTGCAACTTTGTTGTTTGGTTGTATCTTTAGGTGGAGTTAATTTAACGGTTTTATAATAGATGGCGTTACTAGTTGCTTAAATTAACAATTATTTATTTTTGTGCAGTGGTTAACACTATTGCAGGTTCGAACCCCAGTCTAGACTAATATCTGTGCGTTCTAAATTAAAACAATGAATGCGTATTTCAAAACTGTAATAAGGATACGCGTAATACTTAACATTTTATTTATAGCCTTTAACAAATAAGTCAAAACCATTTACAAGCCCTATATTATTGAGGCGTGTCAACATTACGGACCCTTTTTAATATACACAATGGCGACACCGAATCTCTTAAGAAAAGGTTCGCTTTAATTTCAATTAATTAGATAATTGTTTGGTTTTGTCAACCAAAATTATACCTAGGTACTGTTTTGCTCTCGTAAACAATTATTAGATTGTCATCAAGTAAACTTTAAATCGATATGACGAGACTATAACTCAGTCCACTGTTGGGCCTGGCGATAGGCTTGTCCCAACCCTCCCCGAAACACCCGATTTTCCCCTTTCCAATACCTATATGTGGCGGAATGTGGTGGGGTATTCCCGTATTCCCCCTACAAAATATGTAGGTATACCCACCTCCTTCTTATGCCTCCTGCACCTCTCGTTATTACATGAACACTGTTAGCATGATTCAAGAATTTAATTTGTTAGTACCTAATGAGCACTGCTAGTCGAGTGGTATGACCGTAGAACTGCCAAGTTAAAGGTCGCAAGTTCAAACCCTGGGGCGCACCAATGTCTTTTCGAATTCATATGCGTATTATTAATTAGTTATCAGTTGCTAAAAACGATGAGGAAAAACATCGTGAGGTAACCGGCACACCTGAGAGATTTTTTAACGGTGTGTAAAGGCATGTCAGAGGCTTACAGGCGGTTCCAACTCTGACAGGTTGTTCATCAACCATACGATAAGAAGAAGAAGACCACTTTTATCATTCCTCCGGGTTTTTGTGCAAGTGATATTTATGTCTATTTACCACCCACGAGCAGTGTCAGCTAGTGTGTGTGTGACTATATATATTTCTATATCATCTGTCTACGGTACACACATACATAACATCCATCCATTACAACACACCCAAATATTGCCGGGTATATTATAAGTCCCTAGAGTAAGGAACCCTTTATTTTGGCTTTTGTTATCGCAGCGGAGCCTTTATAAGGTTCTATAGACTATATGGCCTATACATAGCCTACTTGTTCTTTCGACACAATATTTTTTGTGTAAGTAGCCAATTTTTTATTTTGGAAATTCGTAGAGAGAGGTCCACGATCCAACTCGTAGTTATGGGTGTTTAGGCTGGAGACTGTTAGCTACGCCAAAGTGCAACGGCAGCCTGTTAGTGGTCATGCTTACCAAGCGTGATGACGTTCGTAGATGTTTATAGCTAAAAAGGATAGGAATAACAGCAATTTTCAAAACTCATACCAAAAAACTTATTTATTTGACGATTACAATAATTATTCTATAATATCTATGAATAGTCGCAGAATTACAACGTGTATACGAAACAAAGGATGAGGAGTCGGGTCGGCGAGTTCGACCCAATAACATACCAACGATAAGCCAAAAATGTTTAATGTCATATCGATAAATTTACATTGCGTAACACTGGTTGCGCCTGCGCCGCGCGACGTTGTGCGCGACGCGGGCCGGGGGCGGGCGGGCCCCCCCCTGCGGGCCCCGGGCCGCTAGACGAACCACTCGTCCTTGTGCGGCACGGCGCTCAGGCCGCCCGCCGCAGGCGGCCCGCCCGCGCCGCCCCGCACGGGCCCGCAGGGAGCGCCAGGTTTCCCGGCAGCCGCGTCGCGCCCGCCTCGCCGCCCGCGCACCCGCCGCTGCCACCGCCGCCATTACTGCTCGCCAACTCTTGCACTGCGCACGGACACAACGCTGTACATGACCGTCACTAGCCACAGGTGATACAATATGGTGATAACAGAGACCATTCTACCTCCGACGCGCTGTCTCAATTACTCAGCTCATCAAAGCCGACCGCTGGATACAGTCTCCTTCCTAAGTGCGCCACTGTAGTGATGATTTTAATTTAAAGGCTGTGCAATGTGTCTTAATTTATCTATCTATATCCTAACCTGCTTATATGAAAAGTGACGTCAGTGATAAAGGAAAGGAAACTAGCTTTGTCCAGTCTTTCAGATGGTTTATATCTGCTTACCTACCCTATTTCATAGAGACTGAAGTCTATCATGTTATTCTGCTCCCAAGTTTTAAAAGTTTAACCATTGCGCACATTATGTAGGTTGTGTGTGTCTACAGTTTCAGCCATTCATACCTACTATCCATCATCACAACACTCGCTCCCATGGCAAATCATAAAGATTGACACTAATCGTCCAAACCTAGGTTATATTCTAAGGAAAGCATTTTTCTACTGAGGGTAGGTTAACGATGGTGACAATACTCACAATGTAGCCGTGTGCGCTGGTTTACAGCGCGGCGACGGCATGCGCAGCACGTGACTGCGGCGGCGATTCCCGCCACCAGCACCACTGCGCCCGCGCACACTGCCACCCACGCACCTCCAGCGCCACCGCCGCCGTTCTCTGCAACATAAAGCACTTAATTGTAATACGCATAGCAGAACAGAACAGAAAACCGGAAGATACCAAAACGCGAAATTTGTGTTAAATCTTCTAAAGATGCGTAATCACGGTTATCAGAAGAGAATATGGCAATTTCCTGTAGGGCTGGTCATATGAATGTCATTCCATAAAGGACTGGAGGCCTACCTGGGCAAAGTGCGGCAGTGTCTTCATCGGAGCCGTCGGCGCAATGATCCACGCCGTCGCACATGAGATCTGCGCTGACGCAGAATTCACGCTGTTTACACCGAAACTCCTTGCACCCATGTTCTGGAACAAACGGTGCAAGATATCAAAATAGAGTGATCTATTCAGCCATGTTTGTTAAACAAATATTATATTCTTGACAGAGATATGTTTTTATAAAAGGCGGGGTTACTATCAAATTGCATTGAAGGTGATTTTCCGCTGTGGAAGCGAGACGCAGCACTACACTGCACGCAGCGGCGTGTCGCTTCCACAACGGATAATGACATGTAATGCAAGCTCATAATAGGGCACCAGGTTATTGAATATTACAAAAAACATTGTAATAGGTACATCGTCAATCATCTGTAGAGGTATAATAATAAAATATGGCTATAATAATCTCTGCTAAGAATACAAAATTTCAACAACATTAAAAACATACAATTATCTTTGATGCATCTATCTGTGAACTATACAGAACCACCCTGTCCTCCTGAGTACGAGTGCAATGTGCTTTTTGTGACTAGAACATTTTTATCTACCATTGATTGCCGCTGTTGGACGGAACATCTATCTACACGTGAACAGACAGATCAGCAGAAAAACTAGAAGTTGTCTAAAAGCATAATTATTTAAAGCAAAGCATATTTTTGCATCCGAGTATGTTTTGCAGAATTTCTACAGTTTCATTTTAACACCAAAAGCAGCAGTTTACAGTCGCTATCAATACAATGTGTAATTCCGGAATAAAATGTCAATTTTGGAATGAGGGTTAAGTTAAAAGTGCTGTCCATAGCTAAACCATGCGTATTAACTGCAGTTTCTTATCTAAACTAGCACTGGTTCAAGCTTCACATAATGCCGACCCTACAAATTACTAGATCAATCATCAAACCTTGTTTGTTCAGTCGTCAAACGATATCAAAAGAAAAGAAAGGAAGCCAGAAATCCATTCTGTATATTATTTAGAAAGGAAAAATTATACAACTGGATTTCTTTGTAACCAATAAAATATAAAGATGGCGGTACACCCGTCAGCCATGCGAACTGACCCGAAAACCTGCTTTTGATTGAAAAAGGAAAACACATTTCTAAATTGCGGCAGGCTTTGAGAAACTGGTACCCTAATCAATGTAGAAGAGGTCTACATTGATTCTGTATATTCCTGAAATCACCTTGCACTACAAAACGTCTAAAATGTCTACAGTGATTTTTAATAGTCCAGATTAACGTTAGAGTAAACGCAAGATTAAATAAAACACTGTTCAATATGTATATAAAGGATCAGAAAACGTCGACAATGCATTATCATGTAAAGACATCGTTGCAGTCTACGCAAATGTAATAGAAAAGCTAGAGAGGAATCCACATTTCAAGACTGACGGTAAGATGAGGGAACCGGGAGGCTTCGTGTGAAAAGCGGAGTCCTAGATAGCGCAACAATACTCGAGAGGTCTATTGAAGACAGCTATGACAAGTCGAGAACGTATAGAGTGATATTATTACGTTCCCGGTAATGTAGGAACTTAAGGAATGAACTAAAGAACACAAACAAGTAGATAACAATTGGAGTACACAAGACACACTTAAAATTTTCGAACCTACTCATTGTAGGTTACATAGATTGAATGAAATCTTCCCTCATTATTACGAAACCTAATCTTTATTCCCCAGGAAGAAGAAATAATAAACGTAGATCGGAAAATGAAGAAATAACACTGCGTTTTATCTTTTACAAATTATCGGGTGGGGACGCGCTGGGAGAAGGAAGTCGTATCGTAGGAAGTAGGATAGCAACCGTTCAGTTTAAAATTAAGGGTACGAGGAACACCTGACATGTAAAATGAGATAAAATTTTGGTGGCATAGAAAATATATAATGAAATAGAAGCTGTACATAAGTAGTTCATATTGTAATTTCCTCCTGATTTCACAATTTGGATAATAAAATTAATCAAAGTACCCAATTTAATTAAATGACTCAATTTTTAAAGACTAAATTTATATGCAAGGCTTTTTTCATTTACCTTTTCTTATCACTAAGCAATAACAAAATACTAACGCCTAGTACAGTATCGTTTTACTTCAAAAAACAGATTGAAAACGCTTTCCGAAAAACATCCTTATTTAAAAATCCCTGTCACTTACAACCGGACAATCAAAGTGCTGACGTTGTGTTTGGGGAAAATTGGGTATTCATCGTCAAAAAATCCTGTCTAAAACTCCCGAACAATGGCCACTGCGTAACGAGCTTCTAACCAGATAGGCAACGATATGGTTTACGTTAATCGCCCATCGCAAACCTACCTTTAATTGCGTCCTTTAAAATGTCTAACAGCAATAACATTTTCTTAAAAACGAGAGAAAACAGAGTCAGTGGGCGGAGATGTTCACCGAAACACTGCTTTTGATCTCCAAAGGGGGATTGTTTCTCCCTGCGGCATATACATCGGTGTACAGGTAGGCGAAAAGGGTGGCAGCGTTTGTGTGGAGCGCGGCATGTATGAAATGCATTGTTTAAAATTTTATTCCGGCATCTCAGGTGGTGTCGCGTAGCGCGTTTTTGTTGCATAATTCAATGGCAGGAGCGCTTAACATATCCTGCTTTGTGAGACAAGTCTGTTGCGTTCAGTGGAATTTTTAACTGGCGGCGCGAGTATAATTTCAAACGCATTGTTTGCGAGTTGAAGACGATATTTAATGAAGAATTTGTGCAGGAATATAATATTGTAGGCTCAAAGGAAAAATCGTTGTTCAAACATTTGGGATTGTTGGGATTCTGAAAGTTTCGAGTGAACCTTTTAATGTTCGTGAAACATTGTTAGCGAGGCAACTGAAGGGGAAGGATAAGGATAGAATCAATAGAAATAACCAGAATAAAAAGATATAGAAATAAGGAAAACAGTGTTTGCCTATAAAGTTGATAAACCAAACGATAATAGTAACACATTCCATCACGAAACAAACGCTTAACTACCCAATCGTACTTAAAACTTTTCCAAAGAGTCTAGTCGGGTAATCTTTGGAAGTATGCAAGTGGAGGTGCAAAGTCCCCAGCCGGTGTCCAGAGGAGTTCCCCAGGGTACCAACTATGTCTTAATGGGCTAAGTTGGGAAGTTCCCACACTTCATTATCGAGCGCCTGGCGATATGAACTAAGTTGCAATGGTCGTCAAATTCGCACAAGTTTTGTTGTATTAATATCGTTGTGTGTATAAGGTATGATTTATTGTTTCAATTAATATTTTAGATCAGGCTATAAGATCTTTAAAAGAACATTTATCAGTTTTGAGATTCCCAACTATCTCAAATGCGAAATAGTAAGTAGGTACTACGTTGGCTCCCGTTTAATGGTCAATAACATCTTTAAGTATATCGACTTTTTCAATGTATACACATAAGGCTTCAAAGGCTTTGGATTTAATGTCTGTAACATAAAAATGATACGAGATCTCATCCACTATGGATTGGTTTAATGGTGCTACTTTAGTGCCGCGATAAATGCCACTCGATACTGTCATATTGTTTATGTCCTCGATCGCTGATGCAGGTCAAGTTATAACGGAATCCCTTAAAGATTCAATCATCATGATTTATTGTGTTCACGTGTTGGTTGTCATTTTAAGTTACTGTAATTCAATTAGGAGATACAGGTATATAATCATAATTGTTTTTATCTAAATGAATGTGATTAGTGTTGTACCATTGATTAACTATAATTAAATAATTTTCACGGAGTTATAAATCGCTGTCATTATTAATATAAAAATATATACACAACAGTTAATTTCAGAAGCATAACTGAAAACAATTAACAGTACCCAAATGCCACAAGTACCAAAGTGTCAGAAAGCAAAAAACAAGAATAGTTGAACATTTATCCAAAATGCGGACGTTTTTATTTGGAATTCTTCAACATATTTCTGAACAAGCGTTATGTTATGTTTTTACGGTAAATGTATCACTGGCGTGTTAACAGTTGACCGAACAAAAGATATTTTTTCTCCATTCGGTATTCCGTACGATAGAAAATTTGGACAAAGGCAAGTTATTTTCCCAACCTTACTGAAGCCTTTGATAAGATAAGTAGTAACTTTCATTCAAAAACATAGTAATAACATTATTTCTTGACGATATTTATAATAATAGGCACAATTTATTACGTTATTGGATTAATATAGTCAGTATTCTTTAATGGTTCTGAACAAATATAATAAATTGTAGTCAAATAGGTAATTAAACCCGCAGGGAACCATCGTTGGTCCGTATACATTTCAACATAAATATTAACATTACACTGAAACAAAAAGCGAGAACGTAGATTCTGACTAACGACGCATAAAACTACACAAGACACATTTATCCAACAAATTGCCGAAAAATGTCGACAAGCAATAAAATTTCCATTAAAATTCTATCGTGTTGAATCTTCGCGACTTTTGTTGGCGGTGTCTCCTCAGATCCTTTAAGTCCCAAGCGTGTTCCTAAATCCTTTGGAGTATGTTTTTCCACGCGGGCAAGCGGAAAATCTAATTGGTGTTATGCACGGCTCAAAGGTGTAGACGAAACAAACGCATATGCTTGAGCAATGTTTTTGGACAAATTAATTGCTTCCTTTGTGCGTCTCATTGTAATTTCATACATTCATTCATGCGTAGCCGGGTGAAAGACATGGTCTTAGATATAATTAAATTGTGGAAATGTCTTTGTGACTCCTACCTTTTAGGTTTGTAAGATGATAATGTTTGTTATATTTATTTTAGTGAAGCAAGACTTGTGTATAATATAATGATTCCAGTTCTAGTAAGTGTATCTGTAGTAAAATATTCATATTTAGTAGCTACAGAAATCGTTTGTAACCACATGATGGTGTGTTTAATCGATTATCCGGATGGATAATCGATTAAACACACCATCATGTGGTTTATAATAATTTGTTGTGTATGGAGTGAGGTCGTATACTAAATTGAAAAGCAATTTCGATAATGATCATTACACCCATTAGTGAAGTAAAAAACTGTAAAGAAAATGAAAAAAATGTTTGTATGAAACAGATGGGCGTAAACATTTTGCATGTTATTACGTTAGTCACAATAATGACTGTGTGCCATAAGCAAATGTGTACCTATAAAGGACATCAGAGCATAATACATATTACAATCACATAAACAGTGTCTATGGTTCTGCTATCTTCTTGTATTTCCATAACCCTTACAAAAGACAGCATCTTTAAACTCAGAGAGCAACCATAAAAATGAAAAAGATACATAATTCACACTGAATATTGTGTACTATCCAGCTGAAAGTTCTTTTGTCGTCGCAAAAGATTGTAAACCAGAAGATGAAAGTAGGTTGATGGGCGATACCGATAATAAAACGGCAAAGCAACAGGTCAACACTACAACAGCAGAGAAACCTAGCACCCTGTCGGAGAACAATAAAAAATATCAATATATTTGTATAAAAGGGGAGGAATGTGTAAACGAACTGCCCTGTCGACTGTTTGTTCGAATAAATAAACATTTGGCGAAATTAAAGAGGGTGACGGGAGGGTCGAGAGCGTGCTGCGAGTTTTTTATATAAAATCCTCAGATACTTGTATTTATTGGGCCAAATAGACGGTTATTGCTTCATTCCCTATTTAGTTTTATCCTTTATTTCGCTTCTCTAAAATGTTTCAGATCTTTGTTTATTGAATGGATATTTTATAGATGTAAAGGAAGTTCTTAAAGTGGGTGAAGATTGATATGAGATTAATTAGTAATTAGCTATCAGATTTAATTACGGATAACGAGAATAATTAGATTTAAGTCATTGATGAAGACGTTTAATGTTAATAAACGAGGTCGTATCGATCCTCATCTCCAATGAATATAAATTATTTTCTCATTAAGGTTATTAGGCGATTTTTGCTTTATTAGATACCGAGAAGAATCTGCCATCGACTGCTTAAAAATTCTCGTGTTTTTCCAAGATTAAAGTAGCATGTATCCTCCTTGATAGTCCATTTTAAATACTAGTGAAAGAAATTTGGAAATTGGTAGATAGATTTGAAGATTACCCCTTACATCCATACATAAGATTTATAATTTTAGTATAGATGTAGATGTATAGATAAAGGCTTAGTTTAGTTCCAGCATATTTACCGTAGCCTTTTTATATAAACTAGCACAGTATTTCTATTTGCCATTATTGCCGGGATCCGGTCTTGTATTCGCCGCAATCTCGGCATTCTCTGGTAGCTTATTTGAAAACAGGCTTTAGTTATACCCAACGTGGTCAGCTATGTATCTTTTTATTTACACTTTCATTTACATATTTTTACCTTTTCCTTTAGTTGAATGAAATCCATTTGAAGATCATTAAACAATTTGAATGTTTATTTGCCAATGATATCCAGTTTTTGTTTAAAGATTATATTTTCAGATACCAGACAGAAATCAAAACTAATTAAGAGATACGTTATCTAATTTATCTATAGAAATTACACAAAGTATTTGATATCTTAATCAATAATTAAGATATGCGCATATATTAATTTTACCGTAATCAGACCCATTAAATTCTTTATTCATACTACATATTTATTAGTTACCTGGAATAAAAAAACAACAATATTTGCAATGGACCTTTAAGGAGGACATAACTAAAAAGTATAATTTTGGAAAAGTCAAGACAGAATTTTCCAGGCAAACGAAATCACAGGCTGAATATAGTACCTAAAGTAGAAGTTCAAGAAATCCACTTTGCCCAACGCTTAAAATTTTAGTTGGGTTTCTAACACTTAGATTGTAAAACTACTACAAAAACATTCATCCTGTTCGAGGATCGAACTCAATCTTCCAAACACAATGCTATCCGGACGACGAAGTAAAATAAAACAAGCGCTTCTCAAAGTTTTCTACGGTGTGAAATCTTTAGTTGTTCGAAGTTTAGCAAGCAGTGTCCGTTCCGCTCCTGAGATAACTCGCAAAGTGCTTCGGAACAATTATCCACCTTTTGCTCTTATTGCATTCTACATGTGCAAAAGAAAGAAAATTCTGAAGTTTTTCTACACATCAGATTTCGCTTTTTAAAACAATTTCACATTTATTTAAATCGGCCAATTTTGGTGGTGAAAATTGAAGTTTTGTATAAGATTCAATGATCTGATGTGGTTGAAAATATTGAGAATAAGCCACTAGATTCAAGCAGAGCTTAACAGCGGCGACGAGTTGATACCTTGCAAAGAGTTTATGATGTTCATTCTATTTATAGACACAATTAGCGTGATATGTTATATATTACGACTTATGACCCGATAAAAACATATGAATTCCAAAAAAATTAGAAAGTTTTGTAGGTGTAAAAGAGATGCCAACTTAAGGGTACCGGTATAATGTGATATGCGATTTTATAAAACACACTAAGTAACACGTGTCTATAACTTTGGTTAAATAAGAACGAACACCTAATAAATTTTACATAAAGGACTACAAAGAACAGAAAAAGCGCTGAGATATTCTGTTTGTCAACAATACTTGTTTTGTTCTAATTAATTCGCAAACTTTCTGAAATTTCCTTTAAAATCTACATACAAATGACTAAGCTGGCGCGTGCCGCTGATACAATGCCGTGCACGGCACTGCGCAGCTCAGTCTACCCTGTCTTGAAGGTGGCAAAAAACAAAAGCAAACGCATCTATGCTATGCTGGGGTAGGTACTCTATTAATGCGGCCGTGTGATCAAGTTCATAATTAAAGTTCATTAAGAAACTGAAATGACAAAAAAAGTCGTAGTAACAATTAGGTGCGTACTATACTATAAATCGCATAATTCGATAGTGCACACGGCCGCATCAAGGTAAACCATAAGGTCGGCTGCCTGCCGTATCCTCGCTAGATGGCGCTGAAATCAATGTTTTCATATGTATAAAAAGACCGAGTAGGTAGGTAGCCGACCTGCAAGCTCGGAGCACGGCGTCCCCGTACGACAGGCAGCGAATGCAGCGATGCACTGCGGCCCGTCGCCTGCGCAGGCACCCTCTGCGGCATAGTTTACGGGTAAGTATTGAAAATAAAGCATAGTTTCATATAAACTCATGCTTTTTAAAATCATACGTTCAATTTTATTGTAATATCTTTTCTGTAATTTAGTATAACAAAACTAAGAAAATCAGCTTTTAAAAAATTAAAAATGTCGAGCTCATGCGCCGTAACTGACCTCAATAGCAATATTAATGTCGTATCACTTCCAAAACACAACTACATGGATTAAAACACCTCCCTAATCAAGTACACTATGACTGAACTGGTTTTCATGCTTCTTGAAACATCATTTTACAGATCTTTATCACCTCAAAATAAAAAATCAAAATCAATATAATTTATTTTGCTTTAAACAACCCATGATCAATGTAGCTATGCCAAAAATGGTCGAGAAGGTAATCATTTCAGACTCTTTGTTCCTAAAGCTCCTTCTAATATATAAGACAGAGTAATACTTACTGGGGTCTTTGACGGCGGTGATGACGAGCCGGAACCCGTTGGCGTCGGTGCCCCAGTTGTCGGTGACGTACTTGAGCGTCACAAAGTTGCTGCGCGTAAACAGCGCGCCGACCTGCTGCTTGGTGTTGCGGCAGGATAGGTCGGCCTGGAACAAACACACAAGTTATAGTTCGCCAGTTATGTAGAAGGTCCCAATGTAATAAGGGGTGAGCCTATTGCCATGAACCAGGCACAAATCCATACTCCGTGCTGCTACTAAGAATTACCCAATGAAAAAACCCAATAACACTTTGCCCAATATTCGAATCCCGGATCTCATGCTCAGCAGTCGCGCTTAAAGACCAACGAGGCAGGCCATTTAATTTTAGGTATAAATAATAAAGTATATGATTAATCAGTATTACAGTACCTTTTAGATTAATATGATTGTCATCGAGACGCTAGTGACATAATAATTGAAGACCAAGAACACCCTAATCAATACTTGGAATAATATAAAAACCGTTATTTATCATCACTGTGGAACTTCGTAACTTGTGTGTATTTGGAAATCCCTAAAACAGCCCATTGGGCAAAAGCACTTCCTACTTTCTAACCACTTCTGTCTTTAAAGAACTAAAACTAACTAGACTAATAATTGCTTTTCTTTACAGTTTTACAGAATTTAAGGCATCAAACAAAGATGGTTGACTTATAACTTCTGACTCTAAAACAGTTAATCGGAGTACGATTTGTCAATAGACGCATGAACTATTGTCAGCAAAGATTAAACACACACGCAGCACTGTAGCACAATTACCATCGATATATTACAACAGACCTTAAGCTCGTGACGGCACTGGATTACCAGAATATTCTGTGATTCGAAACTGTAATACCTAAATCAATATGACTAGAATACAATCAGCTAAAGATTTAGACTATAAGTGATCGAAAACTAATAAAAATATTCTATGTAATTTTTTCTAAGAGGAAATAAATGCAAATAAAATTGAAAGTCTAGGACATCTGTATAACGAATACAAGACACATGGTTATACATAGAAAAACAAATCGACGAGTTATCCCTATGTTTTTACTGATAATGAAGGCCGGAAATAAATAAAATCAACTATTTTAGAACAGTAGATCGATTAATAGATATCAAAGCTGAATGCTGATCAAAATCTAAATGCTAAAACAACTAATTAATTATTGTTTTTGAATGGAATTGTACGTTTCAATACATTTCTGAATTAAATCCATTAAATCATCATTATTTTTATATCTACAAAACCCTGTGTGAATAAATAATAAATCCAGAACTCGTAAGCTATTATTAAATCATTATCATCAATTATTTTGAAAGGGACTAATGTTATCATATTATAAATCAAAGCAATAGGGTATCACCATATTGTTTTTTGTGAAGGGCGGTTTTTATCCTTACCTAATTATTTTATTTTTGTTTCGTTTTTAGAAAAAGTAAAATACACTGATATAATTCCAATCCTTGTGGTTCTTTTTACGTAAGCCGAATCTAATGGTTATAATTTAAAATTATAAAATCGTCTACATATACAATACAATAGCTTGATGGAACTATAAATTTTAAGTGTCTGCATTTTATCTGGGCTAGATTCCGTTCTCAAGAACCCGAAAAATATTTTTTCTCGTCTTTAACACTATTTAAATTCACTGTTCACTGAATGTGAATCTAGTTTGAATTATCAAACCAAACTTGTATATAACGGCATACAAGCTCCACCCACAACACTCTTATTTATCAACATGGCTACAAATATACTACGCAACAACAGTGGCCACTGTTCAATCATGCCTTACGGAGAGTCTATATAAATTGGTGGCGGGTCTTGATCGCTCATGTGCCGGCAATATTTTCTTCATCGAGCCGGGCTTACTGACGATGTCCGGACTATATATATCGCTGTCATATTTCAGCAAGAACGATAGCGAAGACGTGACGACCCCCGGATTTGAACACCCCCCCATACATCACGTCTCGCCGGACCCAGACACCCTATCCCCTTGCATTTCAAAAGCTAGTGGACTTGCATTTATATACTACGTTTAATAAAGCTCCCGGGTTGATATTAAAAATTCTTCTTTAGCTTCAGATTACGGCAAGGAATGAATTAAGATGGGTTTTTGTTATGCTAACTATGTCTCGGGTGCTCGTACTTTAAGATTTTAATAGCTATGGCTCGCTTTGAACATGGTTTTAATTAGTCGCCAAGGAGAATCAGTTTTAACACTTGGAAGTTTCTACAAAATGAGTTAACGAGGTCTCTTTCTGCTACTGAAAAGTTCGTAGTTCTAGTTTGTCACTGTCTTGTTAGTTTTATAGTTCTGACCAAGTGAAAAGGACATTTGAGTAATTTAGAAGATATTTCCACGTTCATTTGGGACAGAAATAAGTAAATACTTACGTTAACTACGTTTGCTTGTATAATTAATGTTACAGCACGTTCATATCTTACGGTAATTTTATTTCCCTTTTCATGTTCGGTTTTTTCATAATAAGATATCAGTTTAGGTACTGTTATACATTAAAAACGATTTTTACGTCATTCAAAAGATTTCAATAAAGCCAGTATTGAGAAAAAGATTTTAGGTTAAAGTTGTAAATAAAATTGCTCGACTTGGCGGGGGCACTGCCGTACCCCCAGATCCTATTATGACTTAAATATCTCATCTTCTATCAAGAAGAAAAGTCATAAGACGTTCTATTCTCATTTTCCTTTTGAAAACCAATCGCCAATACAATAGTGCACGTTCAATACGCAGGAGATCCCTCTTTGGCAGTCCGCACTCGTTTTATATTCCACTCAAATATTTTACCCTCCATATTTAAGTAGCACTAAGCCAGTTTATAATTTTCTTCCAACACCCTCCTTGCTTTCTTTTTATGCAAATAAAGCATTGTCCAAGATATAATTACATCACAACCAGCCTCTTTATTACGAGTCCTCTTTCCTTAACAAAAGGAACACAAAACTAGAATTCTCAGCGCACAATGCAAGTGAAGATTGTAGCTACTTGCTATTCAGAGTTCGCGGGACAGAGTCCCTATTATAAGCGAGACGGTAAATTTAAAACGTGATGCTGCCTCTAGGTCTTACGGCTCACTCACTCTTCGAGTTAAATAGGGAAGCTTTAAAGTAGTTAGGGTTGGTTAAGTTATGTTGGAGTTGTGAAGAATCTGCAACTTTATGTCTTTGATACGCCTTTGATACTTCCTTTGTGGTTATTATACTTAATAGTTACAGTAGCAGTCTAGCGCTGAGTGCTTTAAAAAGCGATTGCGGCAGGATTGCGGTTTTATATGGACGGTAGAAGCACCCAGTGTTTTCTTGGCAATGATAGGTGTTTAAATATACTCTTTATTCATTTGTTTAAAAAAACGTGTAACTAGGGCTTAAAACATAACTGGCGAGATGTGCGTGTAGGTACTATTTATACACCTCGTCCTACCCCTTCGGGGAATACAGGCGTGATTACTTGTTAAGTTTTAAATAAAGTTAAGATTTTTGTAATCATCTGATTCTGAGCTTGATTAAAAATCAAACAAGACTGTGTATGTGATAATTAATGTTTGAGAAACGCACCCACTATACATGAGAAATTCATAGTGTGGGAAGACGTCAAAAAAAATAAAATCGAAGTAATACTAATCTTCCAGTAAACAGAACAGGCCAAAACTGTGAACGAAGCCTACATTTACAGCCATTAATAACAATAATGCGATAAAAGGTTGCAATATCGTTTAAGTATTGATAGATTGTTCTTCCATCGCCCTCGAGAACACTAGTAATTTATTTCTCCAAATCGTTTCGTAGTACGTGATCCGAAACATAAGCAGCATCACTATATTCTTCTACCATTCGAAGATCAAACTGAGGGTGTTTATCAGAATTGCTTTAAATTGGGCGAAAAATGGTTTAAATGAGTAAAATGTCGATTATGTACTTATTATAGTTTTTTTTTAAAGAATTGTCGCCCCTCACTAGTAATTTCTCCTGTATCGTGGGTGCGTTTTACAAACCTGAATCATCAGATACACACAATCAGATTCGCGACATCTGTGGATCGCACAAATTTTTGTCCCGTGCGGCAATCGAACCTGCAACCTTTAAACCTTTTAACGCAGCAGCCCAATCGCTTAGCCGCTGCGCCAATCAGGTCGTCTATCTAGACGTCTCTAATCTCCAACATATCGATACACCTCTATTATGATGGCATACTAGATGGTGTATCGTGTCACTGACAGTATGATTGGCGCAGTGGTTGTTTCTGATCTCCGCGCGTGACTGTAATATCTGTGAACTCGAGTGTATCTAGAATCTGGATGTTAGTAATATTGTGTTTGTGAAAAGCGCCTGTGATATATGAAAAGATTTAACCTATACTAATATTATAAAGCTGGAGAGCTTTTTGTTTGGACGCGCTAATCTCAGAAACTACTGGTTCAAAATAATCTTTTTTCTTGTAGATTTTTTTTGATAGTCTATTTATCGAGGAAGAATTTATCGAAAGCAGTCGAAATCCACGCGGACGAAGTTGCGAGCCGAAGCTAAGAATTACCAAAATAGTCGAGTAATTTAAATCCCTATTTCCAGCTAGCCTGATACATTACTCACTGCCTCCTTCACTAAGTATTTCTCTGAGCATATCCAAAATTCTCCAAACATAAACCTCAAAATAATCGTATCTACTTGAGATGTAACGTCAAACAACACAGCTCTAATAACAAGAGTATGTCGTGACCCGCATACCGTTGAAACTATTTGAAGCATCGCGCTGGCCACCATCAAAGTGTTTGTTACTCACTGTTGCTGGATAGTTGACCAACTCCACACAGGTGTGGCCAACTCCTGCCTTTGTGCGTAATGAATACAGGAATAGTTTCGCTGAGGTTACAAATTTATTCCATTTAAGTTCAGGTATGTTCAGGTATGCTGTTTTGGTTTTCGTTGGATTTTTAACAAATATTCGTGAAGGGAACGCTGAACTTTTGTCGGTTTTGAAATGTTATGTGTGGTTGGAATCAGTCGCGTAGTATTTTGGAATTTATTACTTTGTCTGCTAAAGCCAATTAAAGTTTTGTTATTATTAGAGATTATTTTAACGAGAGCGACGGAATATTTACTTTTGAGGGTAATATAGTAATTATAACCAATGATACAATAATTAAATGAAACATTTTAATTGAAATCAAACCTACTAACAACCATTTTATTATTTTCTATCGAGCATTTCCATCCACGCATTTATTATAAATCCCATTACCAGCTGTATTTATATCACTTAGCATTTCATTACACACATCACAGCCTGCCATGACGTCATATCCGGAGGTATCCAGGACCAGTTTTCTCATTAAAACTTCCATTTCAATTTAACCGTCAAAGTTTCTGTGACAACTACATATTGCCAAGAATAGCACTGGCCATTGCAGGTTAGTGCTACGCAAAGTTGGAGCATGGTAATCCAAGTTGGGTATAACTTCGGCTTTTGTCAAATGTCCGCCATTGAAACCGGGATATATTTTACATATGAAAGTTCGGATTAGGAAGTTTGGATGTCAGAAATTGTTTGAAATATGATAGGAGTGCGATCGGCAATGATTGGAGTTAAAATGTTTGTTTGTGTCGCTATTTTAATCGGTATATTGGCGACGGCCTGATTGGCGCAGTGGCTAAGCAATTGGACTGCTGCGCCAAGGGTTGCGGGTTCGATCCCCGCACGGGGCAAAAATTTGTGCGATCCGCAGATGTTTGTCCCGAGTCTGGGTGTTAGTGTATGTGCTATTTCATGTTTGTGAAACGCACCTACGATACAGGGTAAGACTTCATGGTAAGGGGGCAGTAGAGATACTTAGATTGTTTAATCTGCAGATTACCTTCCAAATATACTATAATAGAAGTTTAATTATTTTAATACGTAAATTTATGCCGTTTGGGCGTGTTACTAGGTTTAATAAGAAAGCATTTATTTCCAATAGGGCTCCAGGAAAATAATGTTTAAGCACCCTTGGGCTCCGAGCTGTATCCGATAAGAAGCATCAGGCTTGCCCTACCTATCAGGGACATAGCTGTACTGCATAGGTTTGTATTTTTTATTTCGTGTAAAAAAAAAATTCCCACGCCAATTAATTTCTTTTTTTTTCTTCTTTTCATCCTACCCATCTGCAGGTTGGTTACAACGCCTTTATATTATTCTAGTCTTTGGTTAGCAGTAATCACCGATTACAATATACACTAATGTTAATTCCCAATCTCCATAAAGTACAAACAGCCAAGAGAAAATAAACATCTTGGCACCAAACTTGGCAAGTCTACATGGGAGCTAAAACTTGTCGCTCTTTGTTCGGAGCCCCGTGGCTGGGCAAACTTGGGGAATTTAAATTTAAAATTGACCAAAGTTGCATTACAATTGCTTGTTAATTATTTGCGGTAGCACCTGGTGCTTTTGTTTTTTTATTGAGGGCTAATTTAACTGTCGTTTGTATTTGGGCTTTAATTTTTTATTCGTGTACTGATTAAGAAGTAAATTATTGACTCGTTCATTATCAGAATCAGAATCGTTTATTTGTGAAACATAGGTATTTGCATAAAGATCTTGGGTGTGTTTAGTGCGCTATGTTTTGCCGTGAAGGCGTACAAATATTGTAAAAAAAAAACAAAAATCATACAAAATAACAATTAAACTACTAACATACGAAGAAAACAAATATAAACTCTTACATGAGAAAAGGAACTATAAAATTTATAATTAAAAAGAACATAAAAGAAACAGTCTTAAAAATCTCTAAACAGTCTTTATACATTTATCCTTTGTATGCTTCCTTTTTACTTTAAAGTGGGAATGCAAAACAGCAAATATGATCATTATACCTTTTTGTAATGTAATATCTAATACTAATAAGATTTAATGTCTCACAACTTTTCTACAAAATATTTTTAATATTTTTAAATTATTAGTTAGATAGATTTAGTTATGTTATGTTAGATAGTATGAAATTAATTGTATAAACAATTGATTTCATACTATCTTGAAAAACAACTCCATAATTCGGTAACGACATCTCAAAATATTTAACAGAAATGAAATTTAAACGGTATGCAAGGACCGAGCGCAAATGGCGTTCCATTTCAACCTTGGCGGGACTTGGCGTGAATCTATAATGACTCTGAAGACTGAAATAATACTAATTACTTTAATCGAGACTGCAAGAGATGTAAGAGGGAAATCCGGAATATTCTAGACGTCTGAAGGTATGGCGGGACAACATTTAATTACAGGTATCATGGAATTATTAAATGAAGATCTAATAAGGGTAAGGCGGTATAAAATACGATTTTAATAGGGGAATATCTGAGACACATCATCATCATCATCAGCCAAAAGACGTCCACTATTGAACATAGGCCTCCCCGTTTAAGCGGGGGGATTGCCATAATCCCCACGCTTGGCAAGCGGCTTGGGGATCGCAGTATTGGTGGTGAAGTTACAGAAGACGCTGCTGCCCATCTTCTGGATTTTCCCTTAGTCGCCTCTTACGACACCCACGGGAGGAAAGGGGGTGGTCGATTCTAGGCCGAATACCACACTGAGACACATACTTTGACTAAATTGAATGAATAGATATGGATGTTCAGGCATTATTAATTTGAATAAAAACCATGTAGGTAGAATTTTTTGAGACCAAATATAGCAAAAGCGAAATGGCGCAATCGGGGATGTGAATGTTAGGTTTCCTTCAGAAGAATCCATAGCATGTACGGTAATTCCTGCCATTTCGGTTGCGCCTGTTGTGTGCCTTTCAAAGATGAAATTTTGCAAAACGTGGTTTTGCTGTTAATCTTTCTTGCTATCTTTTGTTATCTTCGTTCTTCATACTGACCTACCATCATCATCATCAGCCGAAAGACGCCTTAGAACGCCATAATAAACGACAACTTGCCATTTGCATATACTTGCGATATTTGCAAATAATGAACTATACAAGTATCTGTTCTGTATCGGGAAACACACACACACACACACTCACACTTTGTAACTGCATCACTTATTCATTGATATCCTCTCACTAAGCTCTGGCCATTTAATTTGCGGTCGTTTATTTTTGTCTGGTCCTAATTAAAAGCTTTTAGAAGCTGACATTGATAGTTTCTCCATTAAATTATTTTAGAAGATATCGAATCTTCTAAATTACTTAATGGAGGTGAAAATTTCATAGATGAAAGGAATATTCTTCTTTTGTTTTTTACCTACGCCGTAACGTAACAACGACAAGTAAGTTCCATATTTAGCTTATCGAATTCATGGAGTTGTTTAACCTATTCTGTATAAGACAAAAACGTGTACTCAAGTAATATATTATGTTATTTTGTTATAAGTAAGTCCATTAACACACTGTCAGATGAGTTATTATAATTGATGTCTGATAGCTTCATTAGGAAAGAAGTTTTATAACTTTTATTCAAGTCGGCTCATTTGTTAGATTCCAGGCATTTCTTTTTAGACTGGTATTTTTGTATGGCTCATATTTTTATCACGTCGTCGTTCTTCAGTGTCAGGAGTTATAGCTATCACTCGGGCCCACACTACGTTCTTCATCTCGTAACGAGGTGAGCCTGTGCTAGTTTAAGATTTTTCAGATTCAGTTTTAGCTTACCTTTGGTGGCGCTGTGGCATGTGCCCCGTCATACACATACAGATGATCGTTGCAGTCCAGCTGCAGTAGGTCAAAGTGCAGCATGAACCGCTGCAGGATGCTGTGCGTCTGAAACGTCACCGTGCAGTCCAGGTTGCGTTCGTTGCGCGACCAGAGCACGCCGCCGTCCACCTTGCGGTACTGTCGCTGGAGGAAGTGGTCCTTGCAGAGCGAGTCCATGTAATCTGGGGAAAAAGGTAGAGCTTTAGAATGAGGTTTTATAATAAGCTAATAGTGGTATAAGATTTACGCGAGAACGGAATACTTATTTCGCGCAAATATCACACCTTAATGTTGAGGGATTATACCAAGACCGTAAATGATTATTTTTATACGGATCAATTAAGACATTGGCGATTAATATGAAAGCTCAGGATTGTATAACAACTTGATCAGACGTAGATAAATTACCGATCAATAGAGTAACATTCGATGCAAGAGAGCTTGTTGATATCGATAAAATCGATATAACAATTAGCAGCCTGTCACCAAGAGACGTCGATCCTCCAAAAGACAAACATTCTCTTTGAACACTCGACGGACATTCGATTAACTTCAACCCTTCGAGAAATAGCCAAGACTAACAACCCGTTACCTGACAAATTACTAAAAGTTCTGACGCACAAAGTTATGCGTACCGTAAATCAGATAGAAGCTTCTGGAAAATCAATAGGAGTAAATCATGATGGAGAAATGACTAAAGTAGCAGAACCAAAGTAGTTGAGCTAAGCAGATCGTGTTTTGTTTGATATTGCCTAAAACTAGTATATTTTTGGTAGCGTAGTACATTTAACGGACATTAAATCTAGACTAGATAAGTAACTATTTTCGGAAACTTGTGGACACAGGACAAAGGCAGTGTGGAAGAAAATGGAGGAGGCCTTCGCAAAAGTTGGGCAAACAGACCAAGTCGTCGATGCCATCGGCTCACTAGAGTCGTTTATATAAGATTTCATTTAAATATTGTTAAATGTCTGAACAAAGGGCTTTCCCTTAGATAAAAATTCATTGTGGCCAATTTTTATCTAAAGGAATGCCTAAAACCACAATTTATAATTCCGCCTCTTCTCTCTCTCCTCTAAATTGAGCCTCTTCTCAGACCACCTACACTGTTCTCACATAAATTATTTTTACCTGTCTGGACTTCAAAAGAGACATTGACCCCTGAGTTTGTTTCGGCGTTTCTTCTCAGAGGTAGTCAGTTAGGAAATGCCGACGCCATCTATCTAGTTTAAAAAAAATGACGTGTAAAAGTGTTTTTTTAAGACCTATTTACAGAAATAAAATCATTTATCATTTATCCAACTGGGTATAAAGGTAAAATATCTAAAAAACCTGTCTCCCTGTATTTCAGAAACATTTCAAGAGGAAATACTTTCTCACGTTATCAACAATCTACATTTAATTTTTCTGCCTAATATTTAAGATTCAAAATCGATTTTACCTGCAACCAGATATTGATGACATAAAGATTAGATATCTGTAGCAGGTTATCTGTTGGTTGGCTGCCAGTCCTCTCAAAGCCAGCCAGCGTTAAGATCAAGTGTTACTAGCAGACGTTAGTCTGCATTTTTAGATAATATGTGAGTAAAATTATCATTTTTACATTTTATTCTCTAAAAAATATTTCAAGTGCATTACTTTTATCGTGCAGTAGAATAGGTAACCCAGCATGACTTTCTTAACATATATAACATAGAAAATAATTTATAACCAAAAGCGACTATTTCTAGATTAACTATGGTATGGACTCTGATACATGTACATAGGTATAATACTATTATAGATCTACTAGTCACAAGAACAGTTAACAAACACGAGGACTGTAATAATATTGAAGGAGGACTTGCGAATCTCAATCACGATGAGGAAAGGTTAATCGTATAGAAATTCTAGTTCTGTAATCAGTATTTTAATCGAGACGTATTTTGATTTCCAGGTCCAACTACAGTCTAGTCCTGATGCTGGTGGTACTGGTGGTCAGTTCATCATCAGCGCCTACTCCTCGACTCAGCAGCATAGTATCGTTGGTCACCACCGGCTTGGAGGTGCCCACTGAAGTTACCGCTGGTACCGGAGTGGGAACCGGCTCTGTTCAACTTGTGATTAACGTGCATACTGATAGCAACGGAAATATAGAGGTGTTTACGAACTAGTGTGGTGTAGTGCTGGTTGTTTTTTCAGAACAAGAAGACTGAGTTCTTGAGAAATGTGAGTTAAATATTCAATATGTGTTGATTGTGATAATGATTATGGAAATATATTAGCAGATAAACAGATTAAAGTAGATCAATGATAAATAATTGAAATAACTGACAACTGGATTGAACCAGCTTCTGAATGAGATAGAATAGATAATTATTAGTGATTATGAATTGGAAGATAATATAAGTGCGTCTAATGTTGACGCTTTTTACAAAAGTGAAGCAGAATCAAAATATTACTAGAAAAACATTTGCAGAAATTAAGCATATTAAATTCACCAAAACTAATTCCATTTGATAATCAACTTCCAGATAACGAAGATAAAACATAAGATTACAACGAAAAACGTGTGAACGATGAAATAATTCGAGATAATAGCTGCGACAATCCACTAGTCGTTAATACTGATCAGCTGTAAGTCATCAAAATGATAAATTTTGTGTACAATAAATGCGATATTGAATACGTGAAGATGAGATGCTATATAATGTCAAATACCATACTTGAGACGAGGATTTAGATATTACTTATTTATCACACGACGTGTACTACATAAAGATTTGTGCTCTGGTTTTACTTTCAAAGTAAAAAGATTGAGCCCTAAAGAAAACATTCCAACGAATCCATTTCTACATAATTTGAGTATCAAACAAGATAAACAGCAAATGTTACTTAAAGTCCTGAATTCAGGCAAATATTGGAACGTTCACTCTGAAAGAAAGACACTTAACTTTTTATCGAGAAAAGATAAAATAGTGAATACGTTTTTGACGTTGACAGGATACGATAAGTACGCTGTGAGAAAACTATATCGAGATGAGAATTTGTAGATTAGATGTTGAGAGACATTGTGTAATTTCGAAAGTTAGGCCGAAAAAAGAAATTACTTTTGATATCAGACGAGTATTAACCAATTTCGAAAGTGATCTTCTTCTTATCGTATGGTTGATGAACAACCTGGTGTCAGAGTTTAAACCGCCTGTAGGCCTCTGACATGGCTTCACACACCGTTGAAAAATTTCTCAGGTGTGCCGGTTTCCTCACGATGTTTTCCTTCACTGTTTTTAGCAATTGATAACTAATTTAATAATACGCACATGAATTGGCAATGCCATTGGTGCGTGCCGGGGTTTGAATTTGCGACTTTGATTTCGCAGTCCAACGGTCATACCACTCAGTGATAATAATGTTAATGTCTAAAGCAATGACATAATCACCAAAGTCTTTGTTACTGAGCTTGGAACAGCTTATACAACTGTTGATAAACTGCTACACTCCTACAAGAAAGAAGTGGTAGCATGGCAAAAAGACAAAATTCCCAATATTGAAAGGCTAAGAGACCTTTCGGTTGGAGATTTAATGTTAACGTTGGACCACAAAATGAAATAGGTGCTGCACAGGGGAACGATAATGTTGATGATTATAAAACAGAACGTTTCGAACCAAAATCCAATCAAACACAGTTCGCAATACAAGCGAATTTTGTATTGACACAATATATCGACGTAACGGGATTCCCACTTATTTGAAACAATTTATATTGCGAAAGCACTTGTCAGTTGTAATTGTACGGGGACTTAATAATTACAGATACTGGGAACTTGTTTTTCAGTTAATTGGTCAAAGAGATTTCAGCGAAATGACATGAAAAAAGGCACAGAACGAAACTTGAACAAAAACAGCCGTTTTGTGGCTACATTTCGAAATTTTTACCACTATAAAAGTATCGATTATAGTTAAGTTATGTATACGTTGCCTGTCACCTTTAATGGGGTAAGCAGAGGTATGCAGAATGCGCATACTGTGAGACAACGAAATCTACATCCTGGTAATAAAATCTAATAACCTGAATTGTATCACAATGTTCACAATTACCGGCTAGTTTGAGCATTCATAGTAATTAGCCTATTGATACGTTGAGGACGCACGTATTAATAGTTTAATTACCAAGTTTATTTAAAAGGACATGTTAATCGTGTAATTGTTCTCACTTATGTGGAAACTAAGGCAGATATACAGGTTGATTTTTAAAGGTTTGTGGTGAAAACTTTTTATATTTTTTAATAAACTATTGATAAAAGTTTTGATGTTTTCATTTGATGATCATTGGCTACCGCTTCTAATAAAGACGATTCAATAATGTTTGCGGTAGGCACTTTACTTTAAGTCACTTAAACATTACAATGACTAAGAATTCATAATACTTTCTAGCATAATATAAGTGCTGGCAATTCATCGTTTTCATTAAATATAACACGATAGAACAGAACAATGGAAAGAACCCCTTTCTAGCTCAATTCCAATTATAACGAACAATGGCATGATCCGAAGATTGCCGAAATGAGCCGACTTCACACGAAGTGGTCACGTACGCTGGCAAATTGGCAGCTGAAGAATTGCCACTAGTCACCGCTACTGGTGGGCGAGTCCATCAAATCAATGGTAATGTTGCATCGAATCTATGGCACGGCTTGCTTGGCATTTTCTTGGTTTTTGGACGAACATTTTGGGGCAAATGTCATTTTGGCGGCTTATTCCCTGAATGTTTAGTTCCACTTTCTTACTTATAAACGAGGATTATACCTGTATTACTTTAACCTGTCTTAAGTCTATTTTGACATGCGAACGACAGTGACAAGTATTATTTAATCTATGGTTTAAAATTGGCATATTTTAAGTACCTATAATAAGTCTATAATAGCTCCTAATAATTATCTTAGTTTGATTCTATCGGATGGTTAAGGGCGGTTGGGCTTATTACCGTAGTCGAATTTTACACAATTCGTTACGTTTACGTCTAAAAATATCTCAGTTCTGTTAAAAATCCGGTGAAAGGTATAAACTCTCTAGCTTCTGTTTCACAAGCGTGCTGATTTAACAACAAACACAGCGTAAAAGGTATTCCGTGATCTACAAAAAGGTTCCAGAAGTAAGGGCGGTCACTCATCAACCCTCCCAACGCGGGCTCAGCTTATTTACTTATTTACATAATAATATTTATATTCACCTGTATTCCCCGAAGGGGTAGGCAAAGTACTATTGCCCACATTCCTCCAATACTCCCGTATAATATGGGGCGAGCTCATTTCAATTCAACGTATTCCAAACGGCGGAATGCGACTCAGAATTTCCACTAATAGAAAATACCGATAATTCATTGTGTGTCTGTATATGTATAATTGTATTTCTCTATGTAAGTAGTTTTCTTCGAAGAAGCAGGTAGTGGGAAGAAATTGGACACCTGCAATACACCACTGGTTTTATGAGGCACAATAATCATTTAGTCCCTGCTATCCTAACTTGAAAGTAAGTTGTATTAGTTACGTATTTGCCAACAATCAATTGCGTTGTGGGCGTCTCTTATACCAATATGAGAATCTCACTAAAATTCGTGATTTTGCCACAGATATAAACCTTTGCGTTTGTTTAATTAATAACCATGGCAGTCAAATGAACACAAGAGAAACTCTAGACATCTCTCTGTTTTTAATAATAATTTTAGCCCGTATAAACGAGTAAAGTACAACCCATTTTCTTCACCCCATAGAATAAAAGAATCTTATGGCTGCGCGCTCATCAGGTGGCCCATAAACACCACAAGTAGCAATAATAACAAACTAGCAATAAGAGCGGGCAATAACAACAGCACATAATATTTACTGCCCCTATCATCTCCTTCATCCCTCTCTATATTATTATGGGTGGCCTCAGCAAGCTTATCTTACGGAAGCGGTTTGCAAAATGGCGGCCCTTTAAGTTAATTCGTGATGAATTATGTTTACGTCAGTTTTTGCCACTGTCCACTGTCCAGTGTCCATGGGTTAGTTAGGGGAATGATTGCTTTCTCTTGCTTGGTTTGCTCATGTTTACCACACTGTTCATTTTTGGGATGAACCTTTGTCACTCTCCTTTATAAACTATCTCCATGGAAAAATATAAATACTTTGTACCCACTTGTAACTATTTACTGCATGGATAAGACCTTTTGTCATACAGAGAGGGAACAGGCAACTTGCCTTCAAGATTTTTACGATAATAATATTTGTAAGATCTACAGGAGCATTGATAACCAAACTTGCATTCAAGATTTTTACGATATATTTGAGAGGTCCACAGTATCACACGTTTCTTTTATCTGGATACATGAAATAGGCAGCAAGTAAAATACCCGACAGCTAGTAAGAAATAAATGTTTCGTGTTTTCATTAATAATGATAAAGACTGTGACTCTAATTTCTAAATGTCTGTAAATTGGTCAATCAAGTTCATCGCCTACTCCACAACCTTTAATCCTAATAAAACAATCAGTGTACAATTAAGTACGTAACGTTTCAATCTAATTGTTTCTATCGTACTTCGTGACACTGATCGCTAGTAGTATATAATAGTAGTAATCGAATGTCGTAACGTTCTCATTCCATCGCCGGCCCAGAAGGGGGCTTGTGTCGGCGTACGGAGTCGAGAGAGTAATGTACGTCGAACGCCTGTCTACTCCCGTATGTGGGTCAATATGTCGGGGCAGTAACGAGACATGGTACGGGACAAGATTGTGGGCCCTAGCTTATTAGATGGATTAGATTGGATAAGGTACCTATATACACATAGATGGTATGTGATACAATGTCCCTTTGATGTAGTAAGGGACGGAGATATGACAGATGGCCCGTTTCCCATAGTAAGTGTTGGGAATTTGGGTGGTGGTAAATGAAACAATCAATGACAATTATATTCGCGTCCTACATATGACATACATAGAATAATCACGCACAACCATACATTGTACTATTGTGGTTGGTTCCTACCCGTAAGTGGTAGAGAAGTAATACTTTTAAGGACCCTTATGTACGTAATAAATACCATTATGAACGCTTATTGATATTTATCGGGCCCCGGGCGTTTCTCACCACACATACACTTTCCCGTCCACGGAAGGAAATAGCATTAGCATTAGGTGGCATTATAGATACATTGCACTTAAATTTAAACACAGTTTTTTGGACACTGTTACCCAAGGTAAGCAAATAACTACGACGTAAGTAATAGGAACTAAGTATTCCAATTAATTCCTCATCGGTTATAACATATCCAACGTTATTTGCCTGCAACATTGTTTCAAATTTTTGACGACCTGATTGACGCAGTGGCTAAGCGATTAGACTGCTGCGCTAAGGGTTGCGCGTTCGATTCCCGCACCGTGCAAAAATTTGTGCGGTCCGCAAATGTTTGTCCCGAGTCTGGGTGTTTGTGTATGTGATATTTCATGTTTGTGACACGCACCCACGATACAGGAGAAATTCCTAGTGTGGGGCAACGTTTAAAAAAAAAAATATTCGTGTTACAAAAGAATACGTAAAAACCAAGGTATTTACGCTGCCAAACGTAATTTCTGACTTCATTAAATTTAACATCATTCAAACAGAGGTATAACCGCCGCAAACAACCCTTTTGTCCAGCCGACGGACAGCGGTACCTATGTAAAGGTGGGTTGAGAAACTGGGTTAATACCGCCATAGAAGGCTTTGGAAAAAAGCTTGGGCAAATTAGAAGCCCCTAAGTTTGTGTGGCCGCGGTTTTGACCGCAATGTAATATTTAGTGAGGCTTTGAAGGAACAGATGCTGGGTCATGGGATTTCTTTTCTATTTGTGTGGGACGATGCAGGAGTTACCAAACAACAGTAAAAAGTTTTAACTTTAATTTTGGATTAAACTTTTTTCAGTATTAGAAAGAGACGGTTTTGCAGATACAAATATCTCATGCACTAAGACTTAAACTGGGGTTACACAATTTGGCTCGTGTAGTGATTAAGTAGTGTTGTACTTTCGTGCTTAATTATAATTTTCTCAAAAGCCTTTTACGATTTTGGACTTTGCCATGATCAGTAGGCACAAATTATTATTTATTGCTTATTTTTAATTTAGATGCTGATTAAGGATATTAAGACCAATACTCCAAACATAAATATACAAATCATAACATCGCGATTTACAAAATCAGAAAAGAATTCAACGCCATCTATCGAGTCCACACTAAAATATACCTCTCAACTTAGAGTAATTTAAAACCCAGTTGAAATTCAAATAAAAAACAAATGAATCAAAAAGAATTGAACTCATATTGTATTCTTCTTTACCCAAATTGTGTAAAACGAAAAGCTTGTCCGAAAATTATGATTACTCTTTTTTACGGCCCGTAAACCAGCGGCGCTCGTAAATATTATTTAATTGAGAATTTTTTAATTTAACAAAGTAATGCTGTCGTACTATTTTCCTTTTATTTTAATTTATTGTGTCTCCGTGAGTTTCTTTACATTGTGCTCCGTCTCTTTAATTTATTTTGTCATTTGATTTGCTTTTGAGTATGATGGTAGATAATGTATCTAATATAATTAAATGTTGTAGCGTTTAAACAACTGCTATGTTTATAATATGTTGACGAGAAAGAATATTTTAATGCTTTTTAATACCGTTATATATTTTTTTCTTAATGCATTTGAGATATTGAAATTGTATATAGTTTTAAACTAGGTGTAGGAAACATTTATTTATAGGTAAATATGTATTAATTTATGTAAATTGTTGATTTAATATACTATATACTTTTTTGATAAATAAATCTGAAGCTTAATGAATAAGAGACGAATAAAAATGTTTTTCAATAATTTCTCCTATGTATGGTTTTATAGTGGAACGGACAGGCAGCAAGCACCACTATATTATAAGGAAGGTATATCCTTTTAGTCTTATCATAAAGGCATAATAATTCAACACTACATAGTACAGTGTAAGAAAGAAAACTGATTTAACGGAATTGTAATATGACTGCCTCGTTGGTCTAGTGGTCGCTAAGCGCGACTGCTGAGCAAGAGGTCCTGGGTTCAAATCCCGGGTCGGGCAAAGTGTTACTGAGTTTTCCATTAGGTAATTCTCAGTAGCAGCACGGAGTCTGGATTTGTGCCCGGTTGATGGCAATAGGCTCGCCCCCTATTACATCGGGACTTACAACATAACTGGCGAAATGTGGGTGTACTATATGTTCACCTCTGCCTACCCCTTCGGGGAATACAGGCGTGATGTTATGTTTAATAGGAAACCGCAGGAACTTAGTAAATGTGTTAATCATCACGGTAACATTTCCCACAGGGGTAGCCAATTGTATTCTTATGCACACCCACTTTTCACCAATAAAGGCGAGTATAACAGGGGGCGAGCCTATTGCGATATATCACACACATTTAAAACAATAGCCTGAAGTAACTCTTTTTGTCTTACTTAGGAATCAAACCTAAGCCTTCACAGTCCACTATATATACTATCAATTAAAACACGGGTTAGGAGTCTTAGATGCCGCAAATTTAATCATTGTTTTCCAAAAAGTGTTGATGAGCTGTGATGAGCAAATATCACAAAAAAAAATGAATTTCGCGCCTCTCGACGGAGCATTCATCTTAACCAACATTATAAATGCTAAAATGTTATACACGTGTGACTTTTTGTTTGATTGCCACACTCCGTGAATCATCATCATCATCAGCCAGAAGACGCCCACTGCTGGACAAAGGCCTCCCCCTTAGAACGCCACAATTGCATCCCCCGTAAATAATCTCGTAGTAAATTTTTCTACCGTTTACAGGGTCTTATCAACTTTTTTTTTTTTTTTTAAAAAACGTCGCCCCACACTAGGAATTTCTCCTGTGTTGTGGGTGCGTTTCACAAACATGAAATATCACATACACAAACACCCAGACTCGGGACAATCAAATGTGGATGGCACAAATTTTTGCCCCGTGCGGGAATCGAACCCGCAACCCTTAGCGAAGCAGTCTAATCGCTTAGCCACTACGCCATTTATACACTATTATCCTCGTATTCCATCAGTGGTTTAGCATTGAAAATATTATAAACAAAGTAACTAGGATATAGCTTAGAAGCGATGATAGGTGATAACAAAATGGTGTCACAATCTAGTGTTTAATATTCAGAACTCATTATCATAACGCTGACACGGCTACTCGACGCGACTGTTCAAAAAACTAGCTACGTCATCGAAAAACGTGGCAATGTGGCCGTATTCCCTGAAGGGGTAGGCAAAGATGTATGTACAGGGTACACGCATTTGCTGTCAGTTATATTATAGGTCCCACAAACTCGGGCACCAAAGCAAGAATCCGAGAATTACCTAATGAAAAATCCCATTAACACTTTGTCCAACGCGGGAGTCGACCCCAGGACCTTACGTTCACATGCTGTACCCACTAGACGGTCAAATCATCAGTTGTAAAATACATATGTACCTAAGTATTGAACCAACACATCGAACTAAAATCCAAGAGTAAATTATAATTCGTATACGACGATTTTAATTAACTGCCTGATTGGCAATGTGGCTAAGCGATTGGACTGCTGCAGCTATGGGTTGTGGGTTCGATTCCCGCACGGGACAAAAAATTGTGTAATCTGCAGATATTTGTCCCAAGTATGGGTGTTTGTATGTGATATTTCATGTTTGTGAAACGCAGCCACGACACAGGAGGAATTCCTAGTGTAACCTCGCCCGGTTTACTAAAACATCCAGAATCCTTGTGTACACCCCCTAACACTACAGACAACACTTCAAACTAAAACTCTTGTCAACGAAGTAAGAAAGAGTACGCGATACACTAATGCCCAAGTTAGAGCGAGTTAAAGTTTCCAAGTTGCAATAATGCACTGAGGGGCCGTCTACGTTGTAGAAAATAATATTATTACATTAATAACTCTGAGCTCATATGCCTTAGCTTAACGAGTCTTCTACTTATCGTATGGTTGATAAACAACCTGGTGTATGAACAACCTGGTGTCTGAGTTTAAACAGCCTCTAGGCCTCTGACATGGCTTAACAAACCGTTGAATAATCTCACAGGTGAGCCGGTTTCCTCGCAATGTTTTCCTTCACCGTTTTTAGCAACTAATAACTAATTTATAGTACGCACATGAATTTAAAAAGATATTGTTTGTGCCAGGGGTTGAACTTGCGACCTTTGACTTGGCAGTCTTACAGTCATATCACTGCCATTTAGTTAATCTTTTGATTTATTTTTAAACATAAATTTCATTATTAAAGCTCATCAGTCTTATTAGTAGACTGTACCGAATTATTCGCCATCAACAAATAGCTTTTCTGACGATGTAAAAGAATTGTATTCTAAATCCCTCCATGGATATAATACACGAACAAAATATTAAACTCCAATTTTATCGACAATTTTGTAGAATCCCGCAAAACGACTCGCAGCCGGAGAGCGGTCCAGCTTAATTTACTTGGCGCATGTATGGCTGAATCGACGACCGACTCGCTTCGAAGATTATCCCTCGCGAATTATAGGAATCATTTTAAAATAGTATACTTTTTTCCCACTATCTATACATATACATATATATATATAAATGAATCCCTGTATTCCTTGGTCACACCATAACTTGAGAACGGCTGGATTGTTGTGGCTAATTTTGAAATATTTTTGGAAGTCCAGAAAAGGTTTAAATGGTGAGAAGGCGCTACAACGTTCGTTGCGTCAGCTAGTTTTTAATAAATATAGGTTGGGAGACGAGTTCATTCGTAATTTTTATGGCATTTATTTTGAAGGAATTAATGTTTTTTATACCATAAAGTACAATGTCTTAAGTAGAAGACACCAAGAACCTTAGATAATATGTTTAAGGTTTTATATGAAACCTTTTAGTCTATCGGATAATGGTGTGGAAAGCACTTCACTCATCCTAAACGAAGTCGGGAGTATACCCTCTTTAGAAGTAGGGGGGCGGGCGTCGCGGGGGGTGGGGAAGGGTATCGACCCGCGTATACCGCCGGGTCGTTCACCCCGCGCCCCGTACCCGTACCGTAGGCAGCTACGCCGTAGCCTCGTAGCGTTGTAGCTAAGGCATTTTTTCTTTTTCCCTCCGTTTTGCTTCAATATTGAGCCTGTTTGTTATTTGTTTTTAGGACAATGTAAGTATTAGAATGAAATGCTACTCGTTATGGGATTTCGTTACGGATTCAACAGGCCTATATTGCGGAGAAGAATATTCTTATAGCACTGATGAGACCCGGGTAGTTAGTGAATGAAAGAATGGGAGCTGCACTAACGACATCTGTAGGCCATTAGTGGGAAGCTTAATAGTCGTGACTAATGATGTATTCTAGGGCATTAAAAGCAAAGAGAGCGAAACTTGAAGATCTCATGCTAGTTTAAGTATTTACTTTAGCTTTGGTCAGTGTTAAAACTACAAATTTCTCAACTTAACTGTAACTTAGTTCATTTATTGAACACTGAGTCGTGTTGGTAACTCGTAGGTGTCTGAACGGCCACCAGGCCCGCCGAGTGCGCATTATACCAGCCACCTGGCACCTATCCATGTTAAGAACGCCACCCCTTTTGCGTATTATCATTTTTCAATGAGACAATTTACCGAGCATATTTTTTATGCAGCCTATTTCGTAAATATGTATAAATGAAGTCCAATATAATAAAAAAACATTACATGACATCACGCTGGTATTTCCCGAAGGGGTAGGCAGAGGTGCACATATAGTACACCCACATTTCGCCACTTATGTTATAGGTCCTAATGTAAAAAGGGGCGAGCGTATTGCCAGCAACCGAGCACAAATCCAGACTCCGTGCTGCTACTGAGAATTACCTAATGGAAAAACCCAGTAACATTTTTCCCGACCCAGGATTCGAACCCAGGACCTCGTGCTCAGCAGTCTTGCTTAGCGACCACAAGAATAACGAAGCAGTCACCACAATAGTGTTAAATTTAATCAAACAATTGTCCCGCGCTGCACTGAATTGAGTCGATAACATGAAGTGTCCGCTACACGGCGCGCGCTAGTTAACACGATATTATCGCGCTGTTTGCCAGTTTATGTCACTAACCAATTGGTTGGGCGCTGAGTGCAGCTGGCAACCAGACATGCTTGTCTATACTAAATTTAGAGAAACAATTTGTTTGTTTGTTATAATGTTTTGACGACTTCATTGGCGCAGGTGCTAAGAGACTGGACTGCTGCGCTAAAGGTTAGATTAGATTACAGCACGGGGCAAACATTTTTGCGATCCACAGTTTGTCCCGAGTCTGGGTGTTTGTGTATGTGATATTTCATGTTTGTGAAACGCACCCACGATACAGGAGAAATTCCTAGTGTGGGGCGACGATTTACCCTGCATGTAGAGGTGTACCTATAGTACACAATGTAATAGGGGGCGAGCCTATTGCCATCAACCGAGCACTAATCCAGTTTTCTAGTGCACCTCTATTGTTGGAACCTATCTCTTTTGTATGTATGTACCAACTTTCTGGTAAACTCTAATACAACAAAACAATATTTTAGACATTTGTTTTTTTTTTATCGGGCCTAGCCCGCCACTCGTGCCCATCATTGTGACTCCTGTAAGCCAGGATCTACAATGATAACCATTGAGAACCATCGAGGCAATGAAGCTCGAGGCGTGACAGAGAAATGACTCGACTGTCTTGGAACCCGCAACGAAATTAATCATAAAAGAATAAATAATATATAAGAATAAATGTTTAGTTCCCACTTCCCTCCATAGCAAAGTTTTAAACATGTACATTGGGCAGTATACATGTCCTTATAAGTCACCCTTCTTACATAGAACTGAAATTGTATCGCACCTCTACCTACCCCTTGTAATCGAAGCGTGATGTTACACACAACCTGTCATGTCACTTGTAATTCCACATAACCGTCACCCGCTTAGCGCCGCGGGCTCAGAATACAGCAATAATCTGAAACGCGTTCATCGCGTATTGTGAGCACGTTCGACATTACCGAACGATATTTACATCATACTACGCCGGTTTATACTTGTCTATCATGGAATCTCTTGGCAAGAGAATAGCGGCCTTTTGAGGCTTAAAATACAGTTTAAATTACAATGTTTATGGTAATTTTGGTTTAGAGTGATAGACAGTGTTAATATTACTAAATGGAATTAAATTTCTTTACCAATATGTCACGCCAAGTTTTTCCGCGGTTATGTTTACTAGAATATAAAAAAAATACACAAGTACAACAACCGATTTATTTTTAGTTAAACAAATCAAAAAAAGGTGAGTTACCTCTGCATATATTATTTTATAAATGGTTAATGCAGTTGCTACAAACATTTTTTACAAATCACACGTATTTTCGTCGCCGAAAAGGTTTAATTTTCTTTTGACTTTTTAAATTCTTCTTCGTCCGTGTCTTCTACATATCGTATGGTTGATAAACAACTTGGTGTCAGAGTTTTAACCGCCTGTAGGCCACTGACATGGCTTTACACACGATTGAAAAATCTCTCAGGTGTGCCGGTTTCCTCACGTTCGAATTATAAACACAAGATGTGACAGCAATATACAGTGACATCACGACGTATACGTCACGTGATAAGTCTGGCAAAAGACACCAAGAAAATTCAGAAAACGAGTTACCAGAACATCGAAAATACGGGCCAAGATTATGAATAAAAAACCCCTTTTGAGGCAATCGGGAAAAAATATGTACACAAAAACCCTCAGGCCCCACCACGGGTCAAAACTAGTTCAGCGAGCACCAAAATATATTTTTATATTCACCGCGCAACGCCGGGGAGCGGGCGTGGTATCGACAGGCCTCTTTTTGCCTTCGAATAGATTAATTAAGCCGCGGACACGTGGTGATTAATGTTCACCGCTAAAAATGTCGGCAACTGAAATCAATTTAGTCTTGAAAACATAGGATATGTTTGCACTTAGTCACGTATGGAGGAGAATGAAAATGAAATTTTCTTGGTTTTATAATTTAATGTCTGAAGCAGTCGTGTCTGTGTTTTATCTAGTCTTTGACCGAACCAAAGACTAAGAATTTATTCTCAACGTACACTTATTTTTAATTTAATGACAGGGTTTAATTTTAACACTTTTTCGTATAGGAAAAATGTTAACGCTTTACATATCCAATCTTGGAATAAAATTGATCTCAAGCTCTACTTGTTATATTTTCATTTTAAAGTTTATAATCATATTGACCTTCAAGGACTGACATAAAAGAAAAAACTATTTACCCCCTAACTGACAATATTTCATATTTATCTTGTCGTTCTTTGTGGCGTTCTTAGGAGAGGCCTTTGTCCAGCAGTGGACGTCTTCCGGCTGACGATGATGATGAAAATATTTCTTTATTTTATGACAAATGATAGACATGTCGATAGACTAAAGAAAGACGTTTTGTCATCTTTAAAAGTAAAGTAAGTTAGGACTGCCTCTTTGGTCTAGTGGCCGCTAAACGCGACTGCTGAGCACGAGGTCCTGGCTTTGAATCCCGGGCCGGAAAAAGTGTCACAAGGTTTTTCCATTAGGTAATTCTCAGTAGCAGCTCCAAGTCTGGATTTGTGCCCGGTTGATGGAAATAGGGTCGCCCTCTATCACATTGGGACCTATAACATAACTGGCGAAATGTGGGTGTACTATAAGTGCCCCTCTGCTTAGCCTTTGGGGCAATACAGGCGTGATGCTATGTTTATGTCATGTAATTTAGGTTAAAAAAGCAAAAACTATCTTAAAACTACACAGGAAATTATTAAGTTTTTCAATCTCAAACATAATGTGTGCCATAGTTATTCCAACACGACTCTGACTGCGTCCGTCAACAATACAACAGCACCAGTCATTGTGTAACTCAGTTCAATCGACACACTAACTGAATGAACGAACGTGAGTTAAACCAAAAAAAAAGAACATTCAATTCAATCAATCGGGAAAATATTTTCAGTTTTTTATCGTGTTTTTGTAGAGTACCCTAGTAAAGTGTTGGTGTTTTGTTTTCAGTGGCCATTTTTTAATATGATTAAAGGATTAAGTGTAAATTATGAAAAACATAGAAAATATTACTTGCTTTCGACGGTCAGTGAGATAAATGTGTGGTAATTGGCATACATGTTTACAATAGCATTACATTTTCATCGAAATGACAAAAACATATTATCAGTTATAGCTTGTGCTGTGAGCTGTGTTTCAAAAATCAGTGATGTATTATCACTAAAGAAAGGATTCAAACATAAAAACATTCAGAAGTGTGTACCTATTCATGTAAAATATGAAAAACTGTGGCGCTTCATTATTTAATTCTGGATTTAAGCCGTTATCTAAACGATAAAATTATACATGTATGATATTATCAGTCAATTAGATATGTCGTGATGTATTGTAATCCTTGATAACGGCACGGGGACTGGGCAGTCGGCCAGCTGAGTTGATAAGATGAAGACGTTGCATCTGTTTGCGATCTCCGCGGGGGTCTTCGCTGTTTTGGGGGTCATTGCAGGTAAATTGGCTTCTTACTTTGTAATAAGGGGGTCCCATAACTTAATCTTTGAACGCTCTAAGTCCTACCATGTTTTGGAAATTTTTGAATTTTCAATACGCATTTTTTTTGTAGAGATCCGCCATTCCTTGTTAATAATATCATCCTAAACACTTAGGTATTCTTTCAAATGTTCTAAAATGACTCAAAAACTGTTGGTTCTTATATTCAAAGCGGACATATGACAGGAAAATCCCTACTGGCGAGTCTACTGCCAATAATTAAATAGCTGAATTAATATCAAACCCCGGTCGTTGTAAATTTCTTAACTGCTAGATTAAGTAACTCGACTTGAAAATCAAAATGATTTCTATCACTTACGCGAATACGAGACATTAAAATAAATCAAGTTTTACGTATTTTATCGCGGTTAACTTTTGTTTTTTGGTCCGGACGGTCCACTTCTGCAACGGAATTTGTCACATAGTCAGGGGATCAGACCGGAATGACAAATTTCATAGTGGATCAGAACGGAATTAAAACAAAGGAATAACCAGCAGGGGACCAGATTAGGGATTAGGGATCAGACCGGAAAAAATCTATAAAATCCGTTACAATAGTTTTATTTCTCAATTCAACCTGATCGGCGCAGTGGTCGATTGGACTGCTGCGCTAGGGGTTGCGGGTGCGATTCCCGCACGGGACAAAAAATTGTGTGATCCGCGGATGTTTATCCCGAGTCTGGGTGTGCGTGTATGTGAAATTTCATGTTTGTGAAACGCACGCACGATACGAAATTCCGAGAGTGGGGCAATGTTTATTAAAACAAAGCAAAAGCAATTAAACATCTAAGTTAAGACTAAGCTTACTCGTTACCAATGTATAAACTTTAAGTATATAGCCATTTTATATGCCGTAGCCGTTCCACATAGAACAAAAGCTGCACTCGTAAGATATAAAATTAATTAGTGCAAAATGAAGCATTTGGAATGCAGCTCTAATGAGTTAGTAATCAAAATCTGTTATAACTGTTCGTGAACATTAATTCATTATATAACTAATGATTTTGTTGGCTTCAAATGGGTGTTTGATTTAAACTGGTTGGCTAGGTGCCTCAGTTTAGAAACGCCTGATAGCTAGGATTGGGAATTGAGCTTAATACACAACGAAAGGTTTGTTAAAGCATATTCTTAGGTACCGTATTTACAGGCATAGTAGTATTGCTATATACCCTTGTGATGCTCAACGCCCTCCTAACTGCCTATCCTGAATGTGATGTGTTTGCAGATGAATGGAGCAGAATTATGCGTGTATGTCTGATGTTCTGTGAGAGAAAGTATGCAAGAGTGTCTACTATTCCGTGTTAGTTCTTAATATTGTAGATTTCATGTACTTTTACTTTGTTTCTATGTTAATTAATGTAATTGGCGTTACGCCGTTTTAATAAAATGTTATTCTGAGTTAAAGTTATGCCACGTTATAATATAATGTAAATTAATATTATTTGTTGTTATACTGCACCATGTGGTATCCAGCCTACAATTGACCACACCCTTTCCTCCCGTGGGTGTCGTAAGAGGCGACTAAGGGAAAATCCAGAAGATGGGCAGCAGCGTCTTCTGTAACTTGACCACCAACACTGCGATTTCCAAGCCGCTTGCCAAGCGTGGGGATTATGGTAACCCCTCCACCCTACTAGAAGGAGGAGGCCTTTGTTCAACAGTGGACATCTAACGGCTGATGATAATGATGTCGTTATTCAATAGTCTTACTAAAGGAAACATCTAGGTATAAAATCAAATAATTCGCGCACGGAGGAGTGTGAGATTTGTTTAGATAAAGTTTATATGGAGAAGAAGTGCAAAAAAATAAATTGTTAATCAGAATTACGGGCTTTATATAAATACTAGCTTTTGCCCGCGGCTTCGCCTGTGGTAAGCCCTATTTAAATTTCTTAGAGGGTTGAATTTAAAGAAGTAGCCTATGTCCTTTCTCGCGTCTACGTGATACTAAATTTCATCAAAATCCGTCCCGCGGTTTCGTCGTGAAGGTGACAAAAGGCAGAGAGTTACTTTCATATTTATAATATTAGTATAGATGGATTTAAGTATATGACCCTCGTATTTCATCCTACCGTAACCTTACGCTTGCAGGCCTGATAACGTGGGGGGTATTGGCGTCCCGGGACCCCCCTCCGCCCGACCCCCCGGAACTGATCCCCCTAGACTGGTGGGAGCACTGCGCGTTGTACCAGATCTACCCTCGATCCTTCAAGGACAGCGATGCTGACGGCATCGGGGACTTAGCTGGTAAGATTGGATAACTTGCATTTGTAAGAGAGACAGATTCTCTAAAGAGTAACTCTTGAGTTCCTAGTCGGTTCTTCTCCATCGGAGTGATATTTTGTATTATCTAGTCTCTATAAAATAACATATAATTAAAAAAATTAAAAAACACGACTGCCATGCCATTTTTTTAATTATATTTTTTTATTTGTTTAATTTTTTTATAGCCTGTTTTACTCGCGATAGTTTAAGGATGCTAACGACACTCCATAGATCAAAATCGGTTCAGGCATTCAGAAGTTATGGAGTTATAAAGAAACTCACATACATACATGAACCCTGAAAACATTACACTGCTTTTTTTGGGGCATACGTGTAAAAAGAATATGGATTATGTCTAGTAGTAGTGGCAAAACGCTTGACAAATAAAAATCGCATAGAATGAGTTTCTCCACTTGTCTAGAGAGGCTGGTTCTTCATTCACCACATGGGATTTATAATGACAAAATCAAGGTTTATTGACTACTGTTTAAAAAAGTCTCAAAATAACCTTTCAAGGGCAAATATAAATGGAGTATGATGATGAATCATTCACAACAAGCCGCTTCTCCAACCATTTTTTATATATACAAATAATACACCACTTTAATCCGTCATGAATTTTCTATAGTACATAATACTAGGTGCTGTAATAATGGGTGAGCAATTGGTGACTTCCAACATTATAGAACCATTAGCTGTAATGATTATAATCGACGATGTGTCTCCATAATGTCCATGGAAGGAAATCATAATAAATATTGTAAAATGGTGATTAAATTACTATTTCATATGTACATATAAAAATGACTATATTTTCCATGTAAAAGTCTATAGGTATGACGAACTAAAAAATATCATAAGAATACGATCTGATTGGCGCAGTGGCTAAGCGATTGGGTTCGATTCCCGCACGGGACAAAAATGAGTGCGATCCACAGATATTTGTCCCGAGTTTGGGTGTTTGTGTATGTGATATTACACGATACAGGAGAAACTCCAAGTGTGGGGAGACGTTTAAAAAAAAAATGTATATGGACACGCCTTGCTACGTACGATACAGCTGGGCTAAGAGACGCGGGTTCGATTCCCGTACGAATTTATATTTGTGTGTTGTGCCGATATTGATCCCAAGTCTGAGTGTTCGTAAAAATAATAAGTTCATGGTAGTACGTTTTTTAAAGTTCTGGCTTTGTAAACTAGTCTACAACGAGGACTAAAATCCAGGAGAAAGTAGAGTACCTATCCAAAAAAATAACCATGTGTGATTATTAACTCCAGGTATAATGAGCAACCTGGAGCACTTCGTGGATGCTGGTGTTGATGCCATATGGATGTCGCCCATCTTCTCCTCGCCGATGGTGGACTTCGGGTACGACATCAGTGACTTTTACGACATACACTACGAATACGGCACCATGAAACAGTTCGAGGAGCTGCTAGCTAGGGCACACGAGCTCGGTGAGTCATCAGAAACACATAGCACGTCTGTATGCCCCGAAGGGGTAGGCAGAGGTGTATAGTACACCCAGATTTCACCAGATATGTAATAGGTCCTAATGTAATAGGGGGCAAGCTTATCGACATCATCCGGGCACAAATCCAGACACCGTGCTGCTACTGAGAATTACCTAATCTCTCTCTCAGCCTATCGAGGTCCACTGCTCGACATAGGCCTCTCCCAAGTTGCAATTACCTAATGAAAGAACCCGATAACACTTTGCCCGACCCGGGATTCTAACCCAGGACCTCATGCTCAGCAGTCGCGCTTAATGACCAAGACCAACGAAGCAGAAGAGTCATACTTCTAAGATATAGTTAAAAATGCTAATGTCATTCCTTTGACTGCCTAAAAGTCAAATCCAAAGACTGAGCTTAAGATCCAGAGTTTGAGTTAGAATCCCTTTTAAAGTCTGTCCAAGACCATGAAGGGTAGTTTCTAAAAATCAAATGAGTCATGCTTATTCAGCAACATCGTGAGGAAACCAGCACACCTGAGGAATTTTCCAACGGTGTGTAAAGCCATGTCAGAGGCCTACAGGCGGTTTAAACTCTGACACCAGCTTGTTCATCAACCATACGATAAGAAGAAGAAGTTATACAGTATCTAGTGTCAGAAATGAGGATGCCGAAAACAAAAACTGAGCTGATAAAGCGGTAAACAGTAGCTAGAAACATAACGATCAATTATGATAATCTTAGTATAGTGATCTGATATGGAAGCTAGTAAACAGCGATTCGATCTAATCATTCTTGTTATCTATCTATCCTTACTGATCTTAGCTGATTGCACGCATTTGTGTTTCAAGAGCCTGTTTCACCATCTACAAGTAAAGTGTTGAATATTTACTTCTTGATTAACGCTAATCGTCAAATAAAAGTTACGAGTATCTTCTATCGTATCTTAGTTACAGGCCAGTTTATCCGCTGATGAATGCTACTCTGATATTCGCATGAGTAGTTACGTGTTAGGTTAGGTACTTGACTTTTAACTTGTCGATGGTGAAACAGGCCCTAAGTATAATAAATACCTCCTGAGTTAGCCGCGCCATGACAGAAATTCGGTCAGGAGGAAAATTATAATTTTTAATAATGATTAATTAGGTATTCGTAATTTTCCATTCATAAGAATAGGTAATTATCACAATGTAGATCTGACTGATAGCCAATAGGAATTAATTGATTGCAATAATTATTTACTAATTAATCAATGTCCGATGTTATCTGGACTCCCGGAATACTAATCCTCTTGAAATAACTAGCTTTAGGCCGTGTCTTCGACGAAAAATTTCATAAAGTAAAAACCAATAAGAGGTACTTCCACTTTTGCAATAAAGATTATTATATTTTTTTATGGAATACGTAATAATTAGACAGATAGGTAAGGTTATGGCTAGGTCCATTAAAAAAAACTTATGTGTTTCCAAATAACATATAGCATATATCCTTCGGGGTCCACGTTTACTCCGTACTCCGTACGTACGGTTTCATTGACTAATCCGTCTTCTTCTTCTTCTTATCGTATGGTTGATGAACAACCTGGTGTCAGAGTTTAAACCGCCTGTAGGCCCCTGACATGGCTTACACCGTTGAAAATCTCTCGGGTATGCCGGTTTCCTCACGATATTTTCCTTCACCGATTTAGCAACTGATATCTAATTTATAGTACGCACATTAATTCGAAAAGACATGGTGCGTTCCGAGGTTTGAACATGCGCCCTTTGACTTGGCAGTCCAACGGTCATACTACACGGCTATCAGTGCCTATGTAAATATCAGTATAGGTTTGTGATGGTTATGTCACATCCTTTCCTATGTTCCAGGCATCAAAGTACTTCTGGACTTCGTACCGAACCACGCCAGCACGGAATCCGAATACTTCATCAAGTCGGAGGCTGGTGACCCGGAGTTCAAGGACTTCTTCGTGTGGGCTGATGGGTTCCCAGACCCTAATAATGCCTCTAACATACTACCACCTTCGAACTGGGTAAGAGTCTAATCATCATCATCATCAGCCGTCAGACGTCTACACGAAGACGCTGCTGCCCATCTTCTGGATTTTCCCTTCGTCGCCTCTTACGACACCCACGGGAGGAAAGGGGGTGGTTTATTGTAGGCCGGATACCACTCGGCACGAGGCAAGAGTCTAATACTTTCATGAAATCCGGCATTTAAATCCATCATGGATTTAAATGCCGGATTCCATACATCGGTATTCTTATTTCAGGAGTCTATAAATCCACTATATATAGAGTCGTGGTGACCAAGTGGTTGATATACCAGATTTTTATTCACGGGGTTGCAGGTTCAAACCCAAACAAGTATCGAATGTGACATTTCCAATGTCAAAAATTCTTTCTTAGTTATTCGAAGACAATTAGACACCACTGACTAACGGTGACGGAAAACACCGTGAGGAAACCTGGATTTAATTATCTGAAATCGCCAACCCGCAGTGAGCTAGAATGGTGATCAATGCTCAATCCTTCTCTATAAGAGAAGAAGCCGTAAACAGTTATAGGCTGTTGTTATTTATTTTCGATCCACATTTTGTCATTTATCTTAAGTGGATATTGCCGTCCATGGGGCTTATAACTGGTTCGTCATTTTATACAACAATACATAATTCTAAATCCAGATGGAGTGGTGATTATACTCCTATGGATCTCATATTATCCTACCTGATTTCAAAATCGTCTATATTTCTACAATGCTCATTATTGTAAATTGCCTTTTAGAACCTAATATTGTTTTAATATCCATTGTCCATACTACGACTGAAGTTCTTGTCTTGATTAATTTTGCTAAATTAAAAAATAATTATGTAAAAGTGGCATTGAAGTTATTAAAATAAATTTTTAGCTTAAAAGAGATTCAATTTGTAATTATGGTAAAATTCTTCACTTAAATGCAAATTTTGAAGAAGAGATTAAAATTAATACAAAAAATATGCGCGGGCATCATTCAATAAAGTCTTGGGAATGTAAAAACTTGAATGGACTTAGTCTTAAACAACATTGAACTGTACTGATGTCGATAACTTCCCCCAAGCTATTATTTAACCTGAAAAATTCGTGGCAAGTATGCAAAGAGGCACTTCCATAAACATCAACAGTTTACAACTTTTATCAAAACTTCGATCGCTAAACTTGAATGTATTATAACGAGCTTCTATTAACATAACATTAACTTGAGGAAAATATGGTTGGAGGTGATTTTTTGTTCACCCACCCCCAATTGTGATGCACGTGAATCCACAGTGATTTAGCTAGACTCAACTGATAGCACTGAGAGGAGAGTAGTATGACCGTTGGACTGCCAAGTCAAAGAGCAAGTACAAACACCGGCACGCACCAATGCCTTTTCGAATTCATGTGCGTACTATAAATTAGTTACCAGTTGTTGAAAACGGTGAAGGAAAACATCGTGAGAAAACCGGCACGCCTGAGAGATTTTTCAACGGTGTGTAAAGCCATGTCAGCGGCCTACAGGCGGTTTAAACTTTGACACCAGGTTGTTCATCAACCATACAATAATAAGAAAGCTAGAATATAGATTAGTTAAAACAAAGGTCCTAAAATGCGAGCAGAGACAGCTTTTTTCATTTACAACGTCTTAATAATATCTTTGGCTTTACTCCTATATCTTTTAGTCTTCTCGAATGGTCTTCGACTAATACTCAGTACTCACCCAGCTTTACCTTTGTTTCCAGGTGAGTCAATTCGGAGGATCAGCGTGGGAATGGAGTGAGAAAAGACAGCAGTTCTATCTTCACCAGTTTGCTATCCAACAGGCAGACTTCAACTTCAGAAACCAAGCCGTTAAAGACGAGATGTTCAAGATCATGAGATTCTGGCTCGACAAGGGAGCTGATGGGTTCAGGGTCGATGCTTTACCGTATTTAATTGAGGCTGACCCTGCTGATCATGAGGGCAGGTATCCTGATGATCCTTTGAGTGGACTAGCTCAGTTTGAGTCCCACCAGCTCGGGTACACCATTCCTCTCTACACTAAAGACTTGATTGAGCTATATGATGTCGTGTACGGCTGGAGAGAGTTCATTGACAAGTACAATGAAGAGAACGAGGGTGATACAAGGTGTGTTCGATTTTTGTGTCCCATTGGATCTTTTTAATTGAGGAGTACCCTTAACCGACGAGCGTGTATGAGGAATGTGATGCGAGTGAATGAGGCGAAAGAAGTATGTCAGGATCGTAGCAAATGGAAATCCGTGGTCTCTGCCTACCCCTCGTGGAAATAGGCGTGACTTTATGTATGTATGTATGTATGTATCTTTTTAGGACTTCTTAATGTTGCCTCATACAAAAATTATTAACTTGTCGTAGGGGTTAATATATATGCAAAGGTTCAGTAGGTAGGAACCTGTATTACCACGACACACAAACACACACACACATTTTGCTAGAAACAGAATAAATTTTAAGTCATATTCCAAGGGCGGGGCTTCAGCTATTTCTCAGCCATAATTCCAACCCGGGCTCAGTGAATTTCTGGAAGGTTCCAAAAAGTAATCAAATAAAACTTCGTTAAATAATTCAATTAAACATTCGTCAAAAGAACCCAATTTAACAGATTATGTCACGCTTATTAGAACAAGTATTTTCAAATGTTCCTTATAACAAAACTCTTTAATTATTCAGGCCCTACGTAAGATTTCAATCGTATCTTTCTTTCTATTCTAAAATAGACCCAAATTATCTTGCTTCAGTTACCATTGTCGAGTAACTCTTTGAAATTTCAATTTGAATATCTTCTAATACTAAGAACTCGTCGGCTTTAAGAGCGGGTTGCTTCAGCTTCACTTGACACACACGTAGATGTTAGAAATGCCAATACTAATTTTGATTTCTTCAAGCAGCCCTAATAACGAAAAAGTTTTGTTTCTACTGGCAGCCCTAATAACGGTGATAACTGGTTGGTTGGTTTACGCAAGTTATACATCTTCTGTAATCATTATTTTTTGACGTACAACGTGTGTAACGTTATCAGACTATTTAAAATAACCCGCCCTTACTGTACTAGTAAAACTATCATTGAATCAATCAAATATTTTAATGGTTTCACTAACTTCGAATGTCGCTCTTGTAAGGTATTACATGATACGGGTGATCGATTCCTAAAATTTATTTTCTACGGTTTCTAAGTGCTCCTGTAATACTTATTTGTTATTACGGAATCTTGATGTGAATAGAGCTAGGTTTAATGTAATCTAGCACTATGGTTATCAAATTGTGCCGTGTCTTCATTGCCCTAACATCGCGATCTTAACTAGGTCAAGATAATGCTAATGAGATCTATGTAGTACTAGTACTATAGATACTACATGCAACGATAATCTGCATTCAGAGATTATTATCCATTATATATTTTTTTAAACACGTCTTCCCACACTAGGAATTTACCCTGTACCATGGGTGCGGTTAACAAATATGATATATCACATACACAAAAACCCAGACTCGGGACAAACATTTGCGGATCACACAATTTTTTGTGCGGGAATAGAACCCTGCAACCCTGAGCGCAGCAGTCCAATTGCTTAACCAGTGGGCTAATTAGGTCGTCAAAGTACAATATAAAGCTGGAGTACATACACCGTCCAAAGTAAGAGCAATAACTGTATTTAAATGGCATTGGCTGCAAACGTGATAAAAATTAGAAGACCTCAAGTTAGGCCTACTTATTTTGCTGACCCCATTATATTTAATGATCATTATTATGGCATCTTGCGAAGAACACTGAAGGAGCTCCACTAAGCTGACCACTTGATCGAAAAAGACATTCATATAAATTTTGCTACACAGAACATAGAACGTAGATTTATATGCAGCTTTTAATATTGTTAGCATGTTGTGTTAACACAATTTTCAAAATTTATTTGGTAACTTTGATTAATGATACAAACGAAAATAAACAATTAAATCTTTTATCATTTATTTTCTAGGGTAATCTTTTCCGAGGGTTACGCCAACATAACTATGACGATGCTGTACTATGGAAACGAGCAGGGTGAGATTGGTGCCCACTTCCCCTTCAATTTCGACTTCATCACCGATGTGTCTGCTAAGTCCAATGCACGAGACTTCGTGTATACGATCCTGAAGTGGCTCACCTACATGCCTTATGGAGCGGTAGCTAACTGGCAGGTATGTTGAGCACAATGACAGATAATTTCAAAAGGGCATAAGATTTTCTAGTTTGTTGAAATTAAAACTGGCATTAATGCTACTTAGATAAGAGTTTAATTCTCTATATTTATCATATTTGTTAGGACAGCAATGACATTAGATACAAACTTAAGAATGGTATATAATTTAAAAAAACACAACTGTCATGTGCCACAATGAACTTAAGTAGTAGACAATTGTAATAAAAACGGAAACAGGTAAATTCGATTTCATTCACACACTTCTTTGTGTAGGTTGTTGTGTAAAAAGTCATGATCTACGATAAACCGCTGCAAACAATAGAACATAACATCACGCCTGTATTCCCCGAAGGTGTAGGCAGAGATGAACATATAGTATACACACATTTCGCCAGTTATTTTGTAAGTCCCAATATAATAGGGGGCGAGCCTATTGCCATCAACCGGGCACAAAACCAGACTCCGTGCTGCTACTGAGAATTACCTAATGGAAAACTAAGTAACACTTTGCCCGACCCGGGATTTGAACCCAGGACCTCTTGCTCAGCAGTCCAATGAGGCAGTCACAATAAAGTAGAAATAATCAAATTAAATTACAGAACAGCGAACGAGTTTGCTGAAGCATTTAACAGACCACCTTTATTAAAGTTGGTACATTGTCTATAGAACTGTTAACTAAATAACGGATTTCCCCAAGGTACTATTCTAGTGCCAATGCAGCTTAAACAGAGCAAAAAGTAAATCGTTTGGCGAACTAAACGAAGCACTGTGTCCAATTAAACTATAATTAAAACGATTATTTAAAACGCTTTAATTTTCTATTATTTTTGCTGGGTTTTAGCAAGAACTCAATCAAATAGGACCGTGTTAACAATATTCTCTATAACAATAATATAAAAATTGTTAACGATAAAACTCAATTCTGACTTAAAGCTCGCCTCTATACATGATATTTCGTATAGTTATATGTAATCATATGTTTTGTGTACAATAAAGAATTAAAGAATTCTTGTCCGGTATTAATTTGGACAAAGATCAAGAATTGGTCTTAACCAAAACAAATAAGCAATGCATTGAAAATCCAACGTTTATATATTTGAACACAATTAAAATTTTCTTCTGTATAATTGAAAATAAAATTACTTTCACCACCACCTAATAGAAATGAAATTGGGTTTAGTCAGGTAACAATTACATTTTCTCACGCTTAGCAGTTTAATGAGTACTCATACCAACTAATTAATATTGCGTGATGGAATAATTATGGTGCCGTGTGGTATCCGGCCTAGAATTGACCACCCCCTTTCCTCCCGTGGGTGTCGTAAGAGGCGACTAAGGGAACATTCAGAAGATGGGCAGCAGCGTCTTCTGTAACTTCACCACCAATACTGCGATCCCCAAGCCGCTTGCCAAGCGTGGGGATTATGGCAAACCCCCCCGCTTAAACGGGGAGGCCTATGTTCAACAGTGGACGTCTTTGGCCGATGATGATGATGATGATGATGGAATAATTTAAGTCTCCTTTGAGGTCCCAAATAAGGAGTAATTAATTGTATGCAGACCATAAAGTAACAATTGACGGTTCACCGTAGTGAGAAATTAAATTTATTAGAACAATTTACATTATATTCACACACCATTGTTTTTATACTACCTATTCTATTATTAAAACTAAAAATATATACAAACAAAAAAACATCAAAAAATTATGCATCAAAATATTCCTCCTCATCACTGTCGACTGGCAGGGTTCCCAAAAGGCTGGCGGCATTGCCACGTTGAATGGCAATGCTAATTCTTTGGCCGAAAAACAAACCAGCCCTTTGGTCACGTGAAGAGTCGACCAACCGTTTAGATATATCTCTAATTAAGAGACGCGCACTCGGACCCCATGACCCGAGTGTTTCGACCCCAAACGGCTCAAAAATATAATTACCAATTAAGTTATTATACTTCCGCCGCTTGAGAGTCTCCGCAGCTGCAGCTGCAGCGCCAGTGTAAACCGATGTTAGGTTAATTTTGTCGTCACAATTTCAGTTCGGAAACCACGACAACAACAGAATGCCGACACGGTTCCGTCACGACATGGTGGACGGCCTGAACTCCCTCAATATGATGCTTCCTGGAACATCAGTGACCTACCAGGGTGAGGAGATCGGCATGAGGGATGGCTACGTCAGCTGGGAGGACACTGTTGACGTCGAGGCTTGCAACCGCGGGGACCCCGACACCTACCACTTGTACTCCCGTGATCCCGCTAGGACCCCCTACCATTGGGACGACTCTAATATGGCTGGCTTTACTACCGGTAATAGGACCTGGTTGCCGGTAGCTGATGATTATCAGGAGTTAAATTTGGCTAAACAGAAGGTGGATGCTAGGAGTCATTATAAGGTGAGAATTATTATTTTTGTATCACATATATAAAAAGGAATATCATTTTTAATAGAATGGGTTTTTTTATTTGGGTCAGGTTCATGTAAAACCTATTTAGTTAGTTGTTGTTATATTAAAACTGTACCCATAGATTTAATAAAATCGTCACGTAAATTACCATCAACCGTCATTTAAACACAATTTTTCAATTCCAGGTCTACAAAGCCCTAACAGCATTAAGGAAAGAAAAAACTCTATCTTACGGAGAGTACAGTATAAGGGCACTATCAGACAGCACCTTCTTCCTGGTCAGATACCTCAGGACCTATGACACCCTGGTGCTGCTCTTCAACGTTGGAGAGCAACCAGACACGGTGGTCCTGGACAGAGTACCTAACCTGAAAACACCGGCGACTGTTTACGTGTCCAGCATACATTCAAGCAGGAATGCAGGGTAAGTGTTACAAGTTAGCTGCGCCCTGCGGTGTTAGCCGTTACATTTTTTAGGGATAAAAAGCCTATATGTTGGCCGTTGGCTGCCTCGTTGGTCTAGCGGTCGCTAAGCGCGACTGCTGAGCAAGAGGTCCTGGGTTCAAATGCCGGGTCGGGCAAAATGTTACTGAGTTTTCCATTAGGTAATTCTCAGTAGCAGCACGGAGTCTGGATTTGTGCCCGGTTGATGGCAATAGGCTCGCCACCTATTACATTGGGACTTACAACATAACTGGCGAAATGTGGGTGTACTATATGTACACCTCTGCCTACCCCTTTGGGGAATAAAGGTGTGATGTTATGTTATGTTTAATCCAGGGTGTCAGCTACCTTCATACTAAATTTTGTCAAAATTGGTCCAGCTGCTTAACCGTGAAGAAGTAACTAACACACCCACAAACTCTTGCCTATATAATATTAGTGTGATGTGATTGATCAGTTTAGAGAAGTAATCGAGAGATTTCTGGGCTACAGATTTTCAATTGTTTGCTGCTCTAGACGTTTCGTAAAATCATAGGACACATCTATATGAACCACGCAAAAAATCATCCAGTGCGGGGTCAACCTGCAACCCTTATCGCGGTAGTCCAGAAACTTAATTCACGAGCCAGTTCACCAATTCCTGTCTAAAACTTAATAGCAATTAGCGCGTTCTAAGTAAATTAAGGATACTATTTCCATTATTTTATATGACACAATTCACAAAAGGTAAATATATATTGAAGACATTGTAAATGACACAATGATATTTGAATTCATAATAACAGAACATCACGCCTGTATTCCCCGAAGGGGTAGGAAGAGGTGCACATATAGTTTCGCCCACCCACATTTCGCCAGTTATGATTTTAGGTCCCAATGTAATAGAGGGCGAGCCTACCAGTAACCGGGCACGAAACCAGACTCCTAACTGCTACTGAGAATTAACTAAAGGACAAAACCCAGTAGTACTTTGCCATACCCAGGATTTAAACCCAAGACCTCATGCGTAGACCAACGAGGCAATTAATTATATTCGATCTTGAATATCCACAAGCTTATCCTTCTCTTCTAAATACGACATTTTTGCTAGATATTGTTTCGTGTTAGCGTGGCCCTGTAGCCTGATGATAAGCTGAGTATTAAAGGCGCGGGTTTAATTAACGGGACAAAAATGTTAGTGAAGCCTAAATATTGTTTCGGCCTACATTCACTTAATTACAAGCTTCGTCCCTTAGGGCGCAGTTCAGTGTTTTCATTTAATTATCAGCTGACTAAACGGACTGGCGCGATGTCCGGAGGCCCTTCTAAGAGACATGGGTTAAAGTTGGATAATACTTTTGTTGTAAATGTATGATTATATTTCAATATATATGTTTTAAGTTTGTTTCGGCATTACTTCACAGAGGTAGTCAGTTAGGAAATGCCGACACCATCACTCTAACTAGTTTATAAAAAAAAATACGTGTAAAAGTGCTTTTTTAAAACCTATTTGTGTCTTGATTGTGATTTCCCTGAAGATGTTGGAACAGGTACTGACGCTGATCTGTATTTTTCCAAAAACTGTTCAAGTCTTGTTGAAGCAATACTTTTGCTATTTATAAAGACTCAGTTAGCACCATGATACCTACTTGTAGAATAGTCGTGTGGTGCATTTGATCCTCGCTTGGAACTTTTCAAATATGAACATGATAATTGAAGTCTGTGGAACGCACTTACACTACGAGCAAAAATCTTAGGTAAAGGCAAATTAAATAAATTTAATAATACATAATTTCTCTAACTAGGATACCACGTCATATAACATTTTGGAATGCAATATTTATCCGCAAACTGTTATAGTTTCCAAAATGGTCATCCAAAACGACCTGATTGGCGTAGTGGCTAAGCGATTAGACTGCTGTGCTAAGGGTTGCGGGTTCGATTCCCGCACGGGGCAAAAATTTGTGCGTTGCACATTTGATTGTCCCGAGTCTAGGTGTTTGTGTATGTGATATTACATGTTTGTGAAACGCACCCACGATACAGGAGAAATTCCTAGTGTGGTGCGACGTTTTTTAAAAAAAAAAAAATGCAATTACTATTTTTCATCTAAGATATTGCAAGCCTTAGGTCGACAGGCACACTTGCGACAACACTAATTAAGATGATTTTAACGTTCCTATATTAACAATTTTTTGGTCTTTCAGAGATGTCATCACTGGAGACCAGCTGATGTTAGCAGCAGGAGAAGCTGTCATCTTACGAGCACCGCCAGTCTGAGAGACACTGTTATATAATATGTACATAATTATACATTTAAGATATTATTTATTGATAAGTATTAATTGCTATTAAAATATCTTTCGTATTTTGTTTTTTTATTGAACTTCATTGTAGTTGAAAATGTAATAATAAAGCAAGTCTCAATAGAATTCATTACATAATCCTAAATGCGTGAGATTTTAGGATTTAGTGCCAGGCAATACAAGCTTGATAAAATAAACAAAAATGATAGAATTACGCAATGGTCACAATGTCTGAGCAAATAAACCCATGTGGAAACTTTTATCATTGGTAACTTTCTACCAAAATTAATCTCATTTCTGCTAGAGACTGCAAAATTAAATTTCGACCAACCGTTCTACGACAAGACTTTACTTCGGCAACATGGAACTCCGTACGTCTTTATTTCGACAATACAGCTCGAAATATCTTAAGCCAGACACTACTGTACTCCGATAAAGCATATCTTCGACATGACTTAACTAAAAAACAATGAACACATGTAAACGCATGTAGCTATACAATCAGCTATACACTATGATCCTTCTCATATGACAATGCAGACTATAATTTAATACTAGGCGGAGTGCTTGCTCGACCGTGGTAATTGCTGACTCCACATCCGTTTACCGTAGTGATGGGGCCTTGTAAGGATCTGGTATCAGGTACCAAAGTAAATCGTACCTTTGTGATAAGGGCTTACTTGAAGCAGGTTACAAGAGGCAAACTGACTTTTGAAAGTTGAGTAGCTCGGATCATACGTTTGATATATTGAACCGTGCAAGAGTACTGACGTTTGGTAAGTACTTGATGGTGTGTATTATCAAGGCATTTTATTTTCAATATAACGCCATAAAAGATATTATTTTTTGCAATTAATTAACAACAAGACCCTTGAACGAATGTATAGAAAAATCAATGAAATATTTTGAACTAAGTAACTAGTGTTTAGAAACCTAAAATAATTAGGAGCCCAGCAATTTTTGTTTCTCAAATATACTCGTAAATAGCAAAATAAATAGAGCACTTCAAACGCGATCCCAAAGGAAAAGATTCCAGTATAACACATAGCAACAAACGGACCATTACTAAAAACTTCTTATCATAAAAGGAAAAATTGATTCAACTAACGCAATAGTAATAGTACTTAATAGATTTCAGATAAGACAGCCCCCAATGATTTTAATAATCAATAATCAGACCGTCATGAAACCATCATCACAGTTCACGCAATCATAAAAAAACAATCAAACATCAACATTACAGATTAGTTTTTATTTTTATTACTTCGCACAAAGTCTTTAAATTCTCGTCTCGAGATTTGGAATCAGTAAGACAAGATGTCTGCTGTAAACACCGCGATTTTAAGCGCTGTTATAGTAGGGGTATTAGTGTGGATGCTGACCTGGGCTCTGATGAAGAATGGGCAGGCGTTGCGGCCGCAGCTGAAGACCTTGGACTGGTGGGAGCACACAGTGATATACCAGATCTATCCGAGGTCGTTCAAGGACAGCGATGGTGATGGGATTGGGGATTTGAAAGGTAGGGAGAAATCTTGAAAGATTGTAATTCATGGCGAAATGGATTAGCGATACAATACCCACTATTCAATCGTCCGGAAAGTGACTTTTGAAAGGTAATCCAATGTCGTTATCGGTGTAAACACAATAAATATTCTTTTGTATTTCTTGGAACTTATAATAAACAGTGAAATGAAGAGTATATGATCCTAATTAAGGAGAACATCTCCCCCTATCTTTTCAAGCATTACACGCTTATAATTATTATACGTCTTAGTAAAATGGGTATACGTCTTAAAACATTTGTAAAAAAATTGTACTATTTGAACAAAATGGACATTGGACATTGAAGAAGTTTGAAATTGAAAGTATTTTTAATGATGAGGGATGAAGTCGAGAAAAAGTTTATGTTTTGTTGTCCCTTAAGGGATTTTCCTCTGAGCTCAAAATAAAATAAGTAACAATACGAAAATGTAAATAGGAATATAAGGACCGAGTCAATTCGTATATTTACAAATGCTTGTGTACTAATTTTAGAAGCAGATTTTTCAAGATCCATACTAAAATTATAAATGTGAAAGTAATCTTTTTGTCTGACACATGAAATTTAGCATGTAGAAAGTTTAAGACCCGAGAAAGGACAGGCTACTTAAAAAAAAAATTAACCCTCTAAGGGTTTTAAATAGGGGTTTACTAAGGATACTTAACTAGGGATATAAATCTATAAAATACTTAAGATACTCCTTAATATTACTTTCAGGATTTAGTTAAGATAACTGGGTACTTAATTAATTCACCATTTAGCTAAAGATGGGTGACATTTATAAAATACAGCCAGATCTATTTAAGTCTGCCTAAATTGGATTTCTACGAAGTGTTTTCAGCTGAGCGATTTATTGTCCTGTCATTCGGAATGGAAATGAACGAGTGAAGTTTGTCATTAACCTGGCTTAGCAGGACTGTAAGGCCTATGAATTATTGGTTATTGGACTGTTGTTATACTAGCAAACTTCTTCGGGTGTTTGGTAGTGGCTTTTGAGCAAGTTACTGGGCAGGATTTGAAACTATTGATACAAAATGCATTGATTATTGCAATTACCTGATGAAAATTCATGAAAATTTTGTTTTATATGCACTTTCACCCCCTAACCCCAATTGAATTGAGTTACTTACTTACTACTTATTTGGTGGGTGCAAATGCAAATAGGTAGCTAAAATATGGTGTGCGACTCGTTTCCTATCGTTTTATAAATAACCCTATACCCTAACTTTAAAACTGACTACATTCATTTAACTTCTCAAAACTAAATCACTTTGAATGGCCATTATACGGAAGTTAGTCAATCTGAGATTAATTTTACGATACGGAACGAAATCTAGTTTCAATTTCAATGAGATCAAGTAAAGCAATTTCTTCGTACAAATAAGAGTAAAAACATTATTTATCCAGGTATAACCAGTGAACTAGAACATTTGGTAGACGCCGGGGTGGGAGCCCTGTCGATGTCACCAATCTTTAAGTCACCCATGATAGACTTTGGGTACGATATCAGTGACTTTCATAGCATACATGAGGAATATGGCAGTATGCAGGACTTTGATGAGCTGGTGGCAAGGGCACATGAATTAGGTGAGGAACTTGGTAACAGTGACTTTTTTGATGTTGTAGCTACTATTGACGACAGATCTTATGTATTTTAGGATTAAAAGTCATTTTAGATTTCGTACCAAACCACGCAAGTACGTTTTCTGATTACTTCATCAAGTCAGAGGCGAGAGCGCCAGGGTACGAAAACTTCTTCGTGTGGGCCAATCCACGAATAGACCCGAGGCACCCACAGTCCCTGTTACCTTCTAACTGGGTAAGTCCTCATTATACCCAATATTAATCTAGCGAATAAAAAAGCGGGTAATTTTCTCAATAGCATTTGAATTAGAATAGAATAAAAAAATCAAGGCAAGTCGCATCCTTCATTCAAGTTCTGATAACTTCTCAACAGGTCAGTCAGTTCGGTGGCTCGGCTTGGGAATGGAACGACAGACGCCAACAGTTCTACCTGCATCAGTTCTCTGTAGAGCAAGCCGATTTCAATTACAGAGACCCCGCAGTAAAAGAAGAAATAGTCAACATCATGGTGTTCTGGTTAAACAAAGGAGTCGATGGATTTAGGGCTGACACAACTGCCCATCTATTCGAAGCAGCTCCCAATGAAAAAGGAGAATATCCTAATGAACCTTCGGAGAACATACTTCTGAGCCCTGGCCAGCAAGTGGAGTTCGCAACACAGATTTATGTTAAAGACCTCTTGGAGGTTTACGATGTTGTTTATGAGTGGAGGGAAGCTGTTGATATGTGGGCCAAGGCTACTGATTCTGAGACTAAGTTAGTATCTCTCTAAGAATTTCCTGCTTAAAAAAAAAGAGAGTTGAGGTCTTGCATGAACGTTATACAATTGCACTGCCTTCCATGCTAAGTCAACTTAGAGCCAAAAATCAATAAAAAAAATGTTAGCATAACTAAATTGATAAAAGGAATTCGAGAATGATGGACACGAGCGAGACTCGCGCCCTCAACCTTTGCCAATTCGTGGCGCAGCTCTGCTAACTGAGCTATCGTGTTCCCTTTTAGTATTTACGGCTGGGTAGTATGTGTGCTAGTATTTACGTTGGTGACGTCATTTAGATTTTTTTTAATTGTATTTTTTTTTTCAGATTGCTCTTGATAGAGGCGTTTTCCAACACCACCATGACGATGTTGTACTATGGGGATGAGAGAGGGAGGCTCGGAGCTCATTTCCCCTTCAACTACGACTTCATCACGGCTCTGTCTGCGGAGTCCTCCGCCAGAGACTACGTTTACGTCATCCAGCATTGGCTTACGTATATGCCAAGGGGAAATGTGGCTAACTGGATGGTAGAATAACTTTATTAAACAGTAGAATACATTTTTTTACTATTGCCAAATTTTAGCTTTACTGCTGGCAAAATCGTATTTAATTCGATGCAATAGCGGTGGATGCAAACGGCAAGTTGTCGTTCATTATGGCGTTCTAAGGGGGAGGCCTTTGTCCAGCAGTGGACGTCTTCCGGCTGATGATGAATGAATGAATGAATGAATAGCGAAACTTTGATATTTTCTATATGCAAATCTGTTTGGAGGTTTTCTAAAGCTCTTTCATAAATTAATTTTGATAATAATTTCTAGTTAGGAAATCATGATCAGAGCCGCATTGCATCCAGATTTAGACCCAACATGGTGGACGGGCTGAACAGTCTCAACCTGTTACTACCAGGAGTTGCCATCACGTACCAGGGTGAGGAGATAGGTATGAGAGATGGCTACGTAAGCTGGGAAGACACCATCGACGTTTTAGCCCGGAACCTGGGCAATGCTTCAACCTATTTGGAGTACTCCAGAGACTCATGCAGAACACCTTTCCATTGGGACAGCTCCAAGAATGCAGGGTTTACGACAAATGCCAAGCCTTGGCTGCCGGTAGCTGAAGATCACTTAGAAATTAATCTCCAAAGTCAGAAAGAATTGAAAAAAAGTCATTTTAAGGTGAGTGGAATTTTCCAGATATAATATATACTAACCTATATCTAAATTATTTTATAACATTTGGTATTTATTTGGATATGTCTACTCAATTTTAAAATTAGAAGTCTACCTTTTTTCGTTCTTCCTCCAGGTGTATAAAGCTCTTACCAAGCTTCGCAAGCAGCCAGCAGTCTCCCACGGAGACACCTGCATCCAGGCCCTGACAGAACACACCCTCATCTTGATCCGACACCTCAAGACCCACGGCCTGTACGCCTTGGTCTTCAACGTCGGCACCAGCAAGGATAAAGTGGACCTAAGTGGAGTCCCGCTGATAAGACTACCTCTAATCGTTCATATTTCCAGTGTACATAGTACCTGGGTCTATGGGTAAGTATTTAATAAGGTAAAGCGATGTCTGGTAGTATACTTGTAGTACCTACTTAAGGACACAATGACATAGGAAATGAAGCGTTGGACATCCATAAAACGGAGTAGCTCCATGATGACATAAAAGACAAACTTGGTTTAACCTTTACCAAAGCTCTGGTCACCGAAGTGCTTAAAAAGGAGTTTTATGCTAACCCGTAGGGTTAGCATAAAACTCCTTTTTAAGACCTGAAATGATCAAAGGTTTCGATGATGATTATGATGGTCAATGTTTATAGAATAACCTCTACTTGGAATTTCTCCTGGATTTATATTTCAGATTGCAGGCGATGAGAAAAACGGAAGATTTAATTTACGGGAACTAGCCTTTTATAATGCATTCTTTAACCACCAGCAGTTATACGTCAAGATATTAAAATAAAACTTTTCTTTTCAGAAACATGGTGCCATTGGAAAACCTCATACTTGAAGCCGGCGAGGCTTTAGTGTTGCATTCACCACACTCATGACATGATACAAAACCGTCGTACCTATTAGTATTTTAGGAAACCTATATTTATCTTTTTTTATTACAATATACTGTAAGCATACATGTGTTTTATTTTACAAGAATGTATAAAATTCCTTTAAATACTCGAAATTTATTTGCCTCTAAAGATGCAGTACATCTCATACAGATTAGGTAGACACAACATATCTCGGTAACTTAACTTGGGTTCTCTTATAATATCTCACACTTTTGTGTGTGTTTGACATGTGATAAAACTAATTTTACTAAATAAAATTACAAATACATTAGTACCTTATAATATATTCATAATTCATAATAATTACAATCCTACTAACTGAGCACCGTCAGAAACCAATAGATAACATAAATTATTCCCTCAACACCTGAACCGTACCGTGAACTTTGAACATAAATCAATCAAATCCAAACTTTGGTACAAACTTCAAAATCTGGTACATAAATAATGGGTACCAATTTTAAGGCCGTCCCATCACTAGTCAATAAGTTCGCTTGAACTTGTGTGGTGATTATGTTAATTGTGGTGACGATGTGGTGGGCTGTTGTCGTGTGTGTGGTCGGTGTTGCGGCTAATGTGGTGCCTCCGTGGTGGGACAATGCTGTGTACTATAGAGTCCTGGTTGATAGTTTTAGGGACGAAGACGGCGATGGCTTGGGAGACTTGAAAGGTGAGGATAGATCCTCCACGAGTACTAAAGTTGTTAGTAGCGAGAGGTCGAAATACAGAAGGTTGAATTATACATATTTTGTAACGTTAATATACGTGTCTATTTAGATGCCATACGATTGAATAAAAGTAGGACAACTTGTCAAGGTCAGGTCAACAGTGTGAGGACACCACACATTAAAATCAATTAAATATACATTAATAGTTTATAGATAGAGATATTATAGATATACAATGTGAAAGTAACTATTCAATAATTTTCAGTACCAAGATAATATTACTGACGCCTGATAGATAAATCACCGCAAACACACATAACCTTACATTTCAAATTGCTGCCACCAACATTCTTGCAGGCGTATTAAAGCAGATAAGCTACGTGCGCGCCCTAGGGGCCGACGCTGTCATCCTGTCTCCAATATCAGCCAGAAGTACCGACTGCTCTAAGCCTGGCGTTCTGGACTTCACTATAATAGACCAGCGGTATGGCAACCAGGATACTTTCAACAATGTGGTGGCGAAAATTAAGAAGCTGGGTATGTTTTGAATTGTATTTAGATTTTATCTACTAAATTGGACGTGGCTTAGGTATATCAATACCTGTCTCAATACGAGATGAATTATACATATAACTGGTGGTATAATGTTAGGTACCTAACTTCATCGTAATTACATGGTCTTTTAACTACCTCATTGGCCTCCTAATAAGCGATATGACATTGAAAAGACATTACAAACGATGGAGAATGAAATAAAGTTGATAAAAACTCTGATAAAGAGAGCCTCCAAAATCTCTCTTTATCCGATGAACAATATCCATCTGACGATTTAAGAAACAGTCTCGCCGTGTCAAATTATTTGCAACCTTATTTTGTTTTCACAGAGCTCAAATTAGTGATTACATTGCCTCTCCAAACTGTCAGCACTGGGTCTGAGTGGTTCACATCGAGTGCTAATCGAGTCACTGGCTTCGAAGACAGGGTTATGTGGAAGGATGGAGTAGCTGATGAAGCACCAGCAGTAAGTCTAACTTAAAGACCAAGAGTGTATTATTTAGGTTTTTGAACGTTTATTATATACCTACGTTAAGTTATTCGATAGGTCCTGGGAATAATTATTTATGTCCCTAATTTCCGAGAGGGTATTTAGTAGTATTTAAGTCATATCCAATTGCCTAAACAGTAATCAGCTTAACCGTCATCTGTACAAAGTAGAATATTTTCCGTCAGGTATATACAACAGGTTTGTTTTTCAGCCTGAAAACGGTATCGATTCCTGGTCTTGGCACGAGACCCGCAAGGCTTACTGGGGCAGTTCCAACAACGAAGCTCTCCTAAACCTTTGCTCTGAAAGCGTGGCTGCAGCATTATCAGCCGCTCAGTGCGCCTGGCTGAAACGAGGGGTTTCTGGAGTACTCCTCAGCCCAGACTTCCCGGTTGACCAAAGATGTGGAGAACAGCTATTGAAGAGACTGATTGCGGATGCCATGAGCTGTGTGCGTAGCGCTGGCTTGGAGACCCCGTGAGTAAAAATTGTAATCATTTACCGAATTTATAATCAGTGAAGTAATCTGAAAATATGTATGTGTTACCAAATCACGCAAAAAATGCTAAACCAATATGGATGTTTGGCACACAGCTAGTTTATAACCTGGATTTTTACATAGGCTTTTTTAATCCTGAAAAAGACGTGTCGAATTTTCCTCGTGGACGAATCGCGAAGCTAGCTACTTTTATTTGGTTTTTATGGCTGTAATTATATTCCCAGGGCCATTCTAGTGGAGTCCTCCTTAAGGCCGGAGCAGGCAGCCAGATACTATGGGGACGGTGGTGTCGGAGCCAACAGCATCCTGAGCAAAGCCCTAACTTCTCCCACCAGGTCTACCCCTGATATGGTGCTAGGATTCTACGCGTCGTTACTGACTGCACCCGAAGACACTTTACCTACATGGCTTGTGAGTTCTATATGTAATTGTATGTACCGCACTAATATTATATTTCGATGGGATTTGGAATCAAGATAGCTTGCAGTTATACCTTTGTTTCTACAAAAATCCTTTAAACTTAAACAATTGTCTTTGAGATTTAACATATAAGAAAATGATAGAATGAGTATAATATCTACAAAGCTTTAACTTATATGTTTCTTCAGACAAGTACTACCAACGAAAGCCGCACAGCAACTCGATACGGTAGCGATATGGTTGACGCTGTTAACCTTCTCGCCCTGAACCTGCCAGGATCAGCAGTCATCCAGCAAGGAGATGAGCTAGCTGCCGCAGACGCAATCCTGGAATGGGCAACAGACACCGCTTGCTGGCCCAACCAGCCCACACCATCAGCTGCCCCGTTCCCATGGGACGATTCTCCTAAAGCAGGGTTCACGAATGGGGAGCCGTGGTTGCCGCTCGCTCCAAACTATAGATATGCGAACGCGAAGGCGGAATTCGCGAATGATTTCAGCCATGTTGGCGTAATGAGGGTCGCTGCAGCGTTGAGGAAGTCACCGGCTTTTGGACCCCATGTGGAGGTATAATGACGTGTATTACTACCTATCTGGACCCTCAATTCCATTACATCTCTTTTTCTGTCTTTGATGCGTCATAATATATAGGACAATAAATATAACCATTTCTAACTTCTTCTCTATCCATCATCTAGCAGATCGTAGGTTGGATTGTAATCTAAGAAGTCATTAAGCGCGGTGAGAGTGCAAGGTATTGGTGATACATAAGGCCATACTTGTTCAACAAAGTGTTAAGCAGAGACCACAGACAATTTCCAAAACAATGTATTTAAAGATCTGATGATTATATTCTTATGACTGCATTCGATAAATTAAAACAATCACATTAAGACCATCATACAATTTCACGAGCACACAATCGTTCGAATATGAGCTTAATGGCTCAGCAATAAACGTCACACGGCGTTTATCAAATGCAAACGACATGGGATTCTGAACGGGACGCTTGCGCAATTTACAATAACCCATTTCCCGCAATTGGCCCATAGATAAGCGGCCATTATGCCCTATATTTTTCCATCGTTCGGAGATGATGTTCTCCTCATGGGGTGATAGAAAAATATGGGGCGTAGGCGAACGTAATTCATTAAGAATATCCGTGTAAAGTCCTGGATATAACTTTATTATTTTGTTTGCTATAGCTATTCATAAATTCGTGATTGTATTACTATTTTTGACGGCATGCATCAACATGATTCGTGTGACAGAAAGCTTTTGATGTAAGAATTAGATGTGGTTTTCTTATCTTCATGTTATTATCTAAATTAAAATAGTATTGCGAAATCTTTCCTTGATAAATTCAGATTAATATAAACACAAGATTTTTTTTAGCAGAACAAAGAGAGCCATCGGTTTTCATCAGCTACGATATTTGCTACACCTTTATAATCTCTCCATCTATTTATTTGTGAGCTTGTCCTTTGTTAGTTTAGAGTGCTCCTAACGTGGCCTTTCTTCATACCTTCACATCTTTAAGTTGGTCAAAATATATTTCCTTACATTACCCTTTCTGTGTGTTCTTTCTTTCATTCAAGCTCACTCTATACGCCAACTTCATCAATCTTTCATTCATCCTCTTACATACACAATTCTCTAAGCATACCTTTTTCAATTTTCGTCACTACACACTCTCTTATCGCACAGTTAAAATAAATTGGTTTAAAAATAAAAAGGCTCGATTTTAAAATCCTCTTTTTAACTGTATGGAGGTGTAATTAAATGTCCATCAAGTTAATGAATTTTCGACCCTCAGGCTACCAGAAATACATTAATACGTTACATGGGCGTGAGAATGGAAAACAAACTCAAATGGCTATAAAATGTTACTATTTATAAGTGACATCGGCTGACAGGCTTTTAGACTCGTAGATTAGAAATAAATTATTAAAAATGCTAGAGGGACCTAAAATGGTACACATATCAAATGAGTGTACTCCGGATCAGCCCCCCTAGACAAGTGGCAAAACGCTTGACGAATCGAAATCGAACAGAATGATAAATGTATGGGGATGACATAATATTCCGATTATGTTATCGATGACATAATAATGTCGTATCAGGGGGGAACGTACCAACTGTAGATCACGCTTAATTACTTTGTAGGTGTAAGCCCCTGTTAGTCATAGAAAATCCGCATTTCACAATTTTCGATAGAAAATATCATCTATTCATCCAATTTATCAATATAGGAAAAATATTGCTATAAAATCAAAATAAATAACGGAATTAATCAAAGAAGGATTAACTTTAAGAATATTTCCCCCAAAAATGTTCGCAATAATCAATTAAATCTAAAAATCACAGATTAAACGCCTTAACGGGGCAGTAGCGATCCTGCGCTGGGGTTCGGCTGGATCCCTCCTACTCATCTCCAACTTAGCCAGAGAGCCCACAGAAGTCCGACCTTCAAAGCTCCCCGGTATACCACCAGAGATGACTGTAGCCACCAGCTCTACTGGCTCCAGTTTCTCCGTTGCATCTCATTTGGTGATGGAGAAGACCCTGAAGCTAGCTCCTGGGGAGACGGTCCTGCTCGCTGGAGGACCACGACACTGCGGAGGGCCTGGACCAGTGGACAAGATCGCCAACAAACTATCGGAGGGTTGGCAGAAGATCAACAAGTACTTCAGTAACGTGTGAAGTGGCGTTAGCCAATAAATATTTATTTTGCATAAACGTATTTTTATTTTGCGCCTTTTTCCGCGTAGCTGGAAGTTGATATTTGCTTTAAGAACGTCACCCAGTATGGTTTTGTAAGCCTATTGCAATTACCGGGGAGAAAATTTTCATATCTTTATTTTTTGGGCAAGTTACCAGTCGACTGCGGTCAGAATAAAATGTTAGTTTATCCCAGTTTAATGTTGTTTATTTTCAGTTATTTAAGAAAAGGCGTGTATTTTTTAAATTAAAATACCCTACAAGTGTTTGATTAATTGGGTACTTGACACTTTTCCTAAGCTGTCAAAACGCTAAATTTCGCCCATAGATTTTTATGACAATAGGAACCTGAGACGTTATTGTTTGCAAAATAATTTTTTTAAAACGTCGCTCTACTCTAGCAATTTCTCGTGTATCGTGAGTGTGTTTCACAAACATGATATATCACACACAAATACCCAGACTCGGGACAAACATCTGCGAATCACACAATTTTTTGTCCCGTGTGGGAATCGAAACCCGCAACCCTTAGCGCAGCAGTCCAATCGCTTAGCCACTGCGCTATGTATACATTATTTATACTTATAAACCTTTGACCTAATCACTACGTATCTACACGTTTTAAACGCCAACTAGGCCGAGTTCCCTCTATCGTTTCAATTTGGAGCTACAAATTAAGCGAGCGCTGAGCTGGAGCCAATTAAGCGTTAAAGGCGTTAGTTAATAGGCGTGAAGTTAAAATTAGACAGATAGACAAAATAGAATCGACTGGCTAACAGACTATTGGAAATCATTGTTTGACGACCTGATTGGCGCAGTGGCTAACCGATTGTACTGCTGCGTTTAAGGGTTGCGGGTTCGATTCCCGCTCGGGACGAAAATTTGTGCGATCCGCAGATATTTGTCCCGAATCTGGGTATTTGTGTGTGTGATATCTCATGTTTGTGAAACGCACCCACGACACAGGAGAAATTCCTAGTGCGGGTACATCTGCGGATCGCACAAACTTTTGCCCCGTGCAGGAATCGAACCCCAACCCCAAGCGCAGCAATTACCGCTTAGCCACCGCGCCAATCAGGTATGCTAATCTCAGGAACTACAGGTTCGTTTTTTTTTGTTGAATATGTAGTCCATTTATCGAGGAAGGCTGTAGGCTATAATTCATTCGAAATCCACGCGGACGAAGTCTCGGGCAGAAGCTAGTGTAGAATACGATGAGAGTAAGTGGTGCGAAAGTGGTCGAGTTCGTAGCAAGTGAAAAACGTTACGTTCTCTGCCGGTCCGTCTAGGGAAGTAGCGTATATACCGATACCTATATCGTGTGTATCTATATAATTATGTACCTATGTAGTTATAACACATTTTTATTGTAAACTTTGACTGCCTCGTTGGTCTAGTGTTCGCTAAGCGCGACTGCTGAGCAAATGGTCCCGGGTTCAAATCCCGGGTCGGGCAAAGTGTTACCGAGTTTTCCATTAGGTAATTCTCAGTAGCAGCACGGAGTCTGTATTTGTGCCCGGTTGATGGCAATAGGGTCGCCCCCTATTACATTGGGACTTACAACATAACTGGCGAAATGTGGGTGTACTATAATTATGTTCACCTCTGCCTACCCCTTCGGGGAATACAGGCGTGATGGTATGTTATGTTATATTTTTTTATTGTAAACTTAGGGTTATCATGCAGTTCGTTTTAATTTTGATCATTAAATTCTGTTTTGACGACTGTTTTAGCAATTACGATAATATTATTTCGCATCAAAGATAGAGCCAAAAAATTACCAGATCTGTTTTAAATACTAATTAATTAATTGCGTTAAAACGTATCGAACATTAAGTGTTAAATCCTGTGTCATCTGAACTACGAAGTAAGGCAACAGGCCTAAACGAAATCTGGGTAAACCAAGGATAATTTTTTGTAATAACAGAAGAAGACATCCATTTTCGAACGAAAACGTAGACTCAAAACAAAATCGATAGCCTGACATCAAAACACAAGCCCCGCCGCGAACAATACCAAACAGATTACACATTTATAAAGTATAATTTAGACGTAACGACACGTCGCCGTAACGACCTAATATCGTTAAGGATACGTACGATATAAAGAAAGTCGTACGCCCAAACTACGGGTAATGAATCGTCTACTGTATTAAACGCACGCGTCTGAGGGAGGACGCGCCGCCTCTATATTTCCCTGGCTATTGTCTTCGTGACCTATTTCCGGGCAATATAAGAGAAAAGTAATTTTACATGTCTAACCTGAAGATAATTTCACGGGAAAGGCTTAACTTCCCACTCATAAGGGCTTATGTACTTTTTGAAGTTGGCAATTCTCATTTACGCTCGCGATGTCTCCGGTGGTAGTTGCCGCGAAATTGCGCTCTCTGCACCTACCGTTAGTTGTACTTATCGTAAAACAAACACGAAATATTTCATCTTAAATCCTTGTTGAATGATTCTGAATGCAGAAGACGCCGCGACGCCGATACCTCGAAACTTATACCTTACACGGAAAATGCATAAATCGCGTGCCAATTAGAACACGTGTTTTTATATTCAATACTATTATTAAGTTAATTTATAAGACTCACAGAATTTGCTCTTCTCGGCATGGCTGTAGGTAGCATAAACCACGAGAAAGAAGAGTAGCGCGCGCGCCCTCATGGCGGGGCGGCGCGGGCTATCGGTGGCCCGGCGCGGCGCGGACTGAGCGCGGAGCCCTATCGACCCAGCGCCCGCAGCGCGCATGCGTGCCCCCTCCCTTGACAGACCCGCCCCGCACGCTCACTACTCACTACATGGGGTTGCTGTGAAGAAAATTGTTAAAGAAAATGTGCTAAGTGTGTTTTTGAAAGGGTGACCGCGTCCTGGGTAGTTAGGTCGGTGAAGAAGTTAGATCTTGCTATAGCTACACAAGCTTTTGACTACATTACTGTTGAGATGAAAGAGGTAGGATAGCCTTTTCCAGTAGATAATAAAAGAGTAAAAGGAGTAGGTACAGGATCTGAATTTTTTTCCATATCTAAAACCCAGAGCCTAAATAATGGATCAAGCAAAACGCATGTATGTTGCATTGCCAGATGCCGACTTTTAACTTTAAATGCACCTGTTAGTTTTGTCCCGTTTAAAGGCTGGACAACATTTTACAGGTTAGATTTGAATGTGGGTAGGAATTTACGTATTATACAAAGCCTCAGCACCTCACCATGATCAGTACCGAATTCAACCTCACCAACACCCATAAGACATTTAAAAAGAGCTAATTTATGACCAAAAGGAAGTCCCTAAAAAAAGGACCTAATATAATCTGTGGAACAAATCTCCCACAAAAATTACCCGCTAAAATCCATCCATAACCTGGCAACCCTCACAGTAGGTTAGGCCCCGTACGGCGCGCGGCGTCCCGCGGGCTAGCGCGTCCTATGACTCACTCATTGAATGGACCGACCGAGGCCGACGGCCGACCGCCGACTGCCGAGAGCTAGCTCGGCGTTCGGCCAATCAATGCCACATACTACTCTATTTACTAACACACGATTGGGGTATTAACAACTCGTATTCTCCGTAATGGCTGTATAGTAAAAAGAATGACTGGTAAGTGACGTGTTCACGCCGGTTCTTTCGAGGGGGTAGGCAGGGGTGACAGGGGTGTGTATTACTCACGCTTTCATCAATGCTTCTTTGGTTTCTTCTTCACACCTATCTATTCTTTCTGTTAAAGCAGCTTACATTCGTTAACTTTAAACAAAAAAAAAAAAACACGACTGCCATGTCAAAAATCGACCTAAAAAGTAAAAAACGAATTCCATTGCATTCGGGGTACCTCTTACATAAGGCAATGCAGTCGTTCTTTATTTAATTTTTTTGCATCCTATGTTATTCGCCATGTTGCAAGGATTCTAACGACACTCCATCACAATCAGTTCAGGCATTCTGAAGTTATGGTGGAATAAAGAAACCCACCATACATAAATGAACCCTGAAAACATTACACTCCTTTTTTTGGGCAGTCGAGTGATAAGACCATTGCTTCTTATTATCACTGGGAAGAGGGCATGCAACAAATTTCCCAGTATGGTTCACTGCAGATATCAGACGCTACGGAGCCTGCCACGGGCCTCAAGTCTGCTATTACAATAGTGTCAGAATGGTCTATCATTGATTTCATAATTGTTGATTTTGACAAGTTTGGTAATCTGCTAACATAATGGCGTCATTATGACTTTCCAGTGGTCAACCACTGACACTCCATTGAAAGAAATGTCATAGAATGGTAATCTCGTAGATAATGACAAATGAATGACTGAGTTACATAAAACACTTGACTTGTATAAAACACTAATAAATAATATGTAAAAATAATGTAATGAAATCTGGCATAAATAAAGTAGTCGTAGTTATTCGAAAATCATTTCTACTAACGGGTTTTATAATTATGGCAATACGACAAAGTCATTATGACACAATTCTATTACGAGACCATTGATCGCCATTAAGAATTTAGCAGATTACGAACTTTTAGCAAAATGACATTGGGATGGGAATGGGATCGTGTGGGAATGACGAATTTATAAAAATAGCAGACTTGGGGCCCAGATCTCAGCTTTCCAATTACCTAAAGATGATGGATATCATGGATACATAACATAACATCACGCCTGTATGTCACTCATGGGTAGGCAGAGAGCACTGATAGCCGAGTGGTATGACCATTGGACTGCCAAGTCAAAGGTCGCAAGTTTAAACCACGGCACGCACCAATGTCTTTTCGAATTCATGTGCGTACTATAAATTAGTTATCAGTTGCTAAAAACGGTGAAAGAAAACATCGTGAGGAAACCAGCACACCTGAGAGATTTTTCAACGGTGTGTGAAGCCATGTCACAGCCCTACAGGCGGTTTAAACTGTGACACCAACCACCAACAGGTTGTTCATCAACCATACGATAAGAAGAAGTCTACACTATGGGAGTTTTTTAATCGCATTTACGACTTATGTTCAAGATTTCTAGGGAAGGCAATGTCAGCCAAAAGGATGTCAATTCATTTAAAAAATATTTTACACAAACAATATTTAATAAATTAATTAAATATAACAAAATAATTTGCCGACTATATTAGCACAGTGGCTAAGTGATAGGCCTGCTGCAAAGGGTTGCTTAAAATTTATACGATCCGCAGATGTTTGTCCCGAGTCTGGGTAGGCGGCTTTTGTTTTTACTCTGGTGACTAAAGCTTGACAAATATGTATATTATGTAATCTAAAAGATACTTTTTTTAATGGTTATAGGCTCGCTTTTTATTATACGGTATTTGTGTACGTGATATTTTGATATTTGAGCTCGTAGCTATCCGGCTACCCGGCAGATCAGTCGATCTGCGAGGTTAAGCCGTGCTCGCCGCGGTCAGTCTTGTGATGGGTGACCGTTTTCACATGTCGAGACCCCACCGTGCTTGGGAAGGCACGTAAAGCTGTTGGTCCTGCGCCTGATCTCTCTCTGGTCGTGTCGGTCTACCGTCCCATCGGATTATGAGAGTGAGGGAATAGGGAGTGCACCTGTGTCTGCGCGCATACTTGTGCACTATAATATCTCCTGCGCAGATGGCTAGTCTCAGCTGAGAGAGGCCGCCGTGACCGAAATTCGGTCAGGAGGACATTATTTTGATATATAGAATTACTTAGATGTTATGCTGTAACTACCTCGGTTTTTTGTTTAATTATGTATGTAACTTTGTAAGAGAAATAAATGATATTATATTATTTTATGTTTGTGAAACGCACCCACGATACAGGAGAAATTCCTAGTATGGAGCGACGTTTAAAAAAAAATGCAAGGACAGTAAACACAAAGTTTACTTGCGATTTAAACGAAGCAAATACCGCAAACAATGGCCGAAACATCTAAAAAGTCTTAAACAATAAAACGCCCCCACAGCCAAAGATAAGAAGGGCGGGACCCCCTAAAGTCGGTATTAGTCTCGAACCAGCTTCTATCAGGCCCTCAGACCAACGCCGACTAGTCAAGTTGACGGTGGAAGCGTACCCTTGCTACCTCCCCCCCCCCAGCACCTGTCTGCCACTCCTCATGAGAGCCACTCCACTCAAGGGTCCTCCACACAAAGGTATCTTTTTGACATTTGAGTATAGGTATGGTATTATGAAACGCTCCTAAGATTAGCTTCCAAGTAATTTACAACATATTCATACGATATCTCGTACTTGTAGACTCGTTTAGTATGGGTACTTATAGAATCTATTGTAGACTAGTTTAGTATAGTACGCTACAGAATAGAATAGAATATTTTTATTTTGCTCATAAAACATGGTACAGAAGGTGTCGATTACATAGTTTCAGTTAGTGATGTGTCAGAAAATCAATGGTTACAGTCAAAAATGTTTGCACACCGTTATAACATGTTAAATTATTACAATATTATTCAAATAAACAGTAAAAACCAACATATACAGATACATACACTTACTTCTCGTGTAAATGTAAAGCAAATTGAGTACTTGATACCATTAGCCAATAAACTAAGACACTGCTTCTATAAAAAAATGCATTATTTGAGTCCTAAAATAATTCGAGACAGTCAATGGTCGCCATTGACTGCCTCGTTGTTCTGGGGTCCTGGGTTCGAATCCCGGGTCGGGCAAAGTATTAATGGGTTATTCCATCAGGTTTTCTCAATAGCAGCTCGGAGCCAGGATTTGTGTCCGGCCAATGGCAATAGGTCCTCTATTACATTCGGACCCATATCTATATATATACTATACTATATCTGTGTTCGGACCTACATATATCTTAACTGCCGCGATGTGTGTGCACTTTAAAGTTACACCTCTGCCTACCACTTCGGGAATACATGCGTGAGGTTATGTGTCTGTTCGTGTGTGTGACAAAAGGCAATTATCGGTCCACCAGTCGTACTTCCGACGAACCTAGTATACCCCAAAGGTCAATAACACTTAATTCGTTTGCACTCAAGTCAATATGTGACGTTATAGATAATAGTATGACTAATATCATGTCAGTTATTAACTTATCTTTCACTCAAGACCACTAAATATTGTCGTGACTAACTTATGCAGATATGACATAATAGATTTGTTATTTTCACCTAATTTCTTTGAAAATATTCAGGAAGATAGCATTATATTACGTTAATATGGCGTATTGGTAGGATTTGTCAGAATCAAAATGATTTATTTATGAAGTATAGGTCTGTAAGTTAACAACTGTCTTATAATATACTCTTTGAAGATAAGTCTGCCAAGGAGGCGGAACATCACGTGTGACGTGATCGCGCGATTTGTCTATGGAACAATTTAAAAAAAAACGTTCGGATGTTTAATGATTTTGCATTTTTTGTTAGTTAATTTAATTATTAATTAAATAGTTGATATTAAGTTTTGTATTTTTTCTTTAAAAAAAATGGAATCATTTTCTGATCCTTAAGAATACAGTATAATGTCCACTATGTTCTACCACATACATGGTATACTTTGTCCATTGCTGGACAAAGGCTTCCTGCTAAAGGTTTTATAATCATCGTCCCGTAGTAGGGTCGTAGTTTATCGATCGAATTACCTACACATAAAACATCGACACATATATCTTCCGATACGGGACTTAGCTAACATTATCACGGAAATCGATTCTTTACGCTATCTCCATCCTGAAAAGTTACTTAACATACATACATAACATAACATCACGCCTGTATTCCCCGAAGGGGTAGGCAGAGGTGAACATATAGTACACCCACATTTCGCCAGTTATGTTGTAAGTCCCAATGTAATAGGGGGCGACCCTATTGCCATCAACCGGGCACAAATCCAGACTCCGTGCTGCTACTGAGAATTACCTAATGGAAAACTCAGTAACACTTTGCCCGACCCGGGATTCGAACCCAGGACCTCTTGCTCAGCAGTCGCGCTTAGCGACCACTAGACCAACGAGGCAGTCTGCCTGAAAAGTTAACCCTGTCCAATAAGCAATATAATCATTAATCATACATCTATCCACTTCTTCTTATCGTATGGTTGATGAACAACCTGATGTCAGAGTTTAAACCTCCTGTAGGCCTCTGCCATGGCTTTACACACCGTTGAAAAATCTCTCAGGTGTGCCGGATTCCTCACGATGTTCATTATCTCACTGCGAACGGCTATTTTTATTTCATTCCATATACGTCTAAAATATCCTTAAGCCTTATTCCCACGGTCTCAGAATCGCGATAACAGCGCGACAGCATGTCTGGTAGGAAATTGCCATCACACACAGTGGAGGTGGTCGTATCGCTTGTGGTGACGGCGAGGTGGCGGCGACTGGTTCACCTAGATTTCCTGACCGTGTATATGTGCTCTTAGTATGATATATTTTTATAGAAATATTGTCTATTTCTGTTATTTTATTTTCGGATCGTGTTTTAATTGGAGCGTTTACTTTAGTATATTATCATGCCTTCTCTTAGAACCATAGTGAGCAAAGGTTATTTGAAATATTGTTGCACCACGTTTCGTAAACTGCAGAACTTTGGGTCGGCGTCGTCTTTCTTCTGTTTCTCCCTGTGTTCACTCTGTTCTCACTCATATTGTCACTGAAGCTATTTCTTCTTGGGCCTTCCACGCACCATCAACTAGTCACATGCTATCATCCAACCTCATATACCGCCGAACTCAGAGACATTTAATGATTACTTAAACTATTACTAAGTAAAGGTATTCTTTGTATAATCTTTGCCTGGTGTCAGTTTAAGTAATCATTAACGACTCTGAGTGCGACGGATAGACTGTTAATAAAAAGTATTCTGAGATAGGTACAACTTATTATTTATTACAATATACCTATCTTATAATTGTGTAGTAGCATCGTGTCTTAGATATGTCATGCCGATTTAAGATATTGTGGAAATACAGTAAGTCGGAGTAGGGTACGTCGAATTTGACTTTTGTGGAACTAACACTGTTGTCTAAGAAGGATGTCGTCGAACTCACATTGTTTCTTAGTTAAGTCATGTCGAAGAAATGCTATATAGGAGTACAGTGTCTGACTTAAGATATTTCGAGCTGAAGTATTTTCGAAATAAAGACGTATCGGAGTTGTCGAAGTAAAGTCTTGTCGTGAACGATTTGTCGAAATTCAGTTTTGCAATCCTGTTACTACTTTCCACTGAGAATTACCTTGGAAGAGTAACCTCGGAGTTTCTTGCCGGTTCTTCTCCATAGGGATGACTTTTTGGAACCGTGCAATAGTATCAAGACGTTTCATAAGCGCCTGTAATTGGTTTATCTACATTTATAAACAGGAATTGCTGTTCGTTAGTCTCGCTGAAACTCGAGGACGGCTAAACCGATTTGGCTAATTTTCTTCTTGAAATATTCGTGGAAGTCTAAAGAGGGTTTAAACGGTGAGGAGGTAGTACGTAAGAAGTACGCCGGGTCAGCTGGTATGAAATAAAAACATATTGTATTGATTTTCTTGAAGCTTGCTTAGGCTAGCAGTTCATGACCTGGGCATTGAACTACCTTTAAAAATAAATCACACCAATATTTTCCCCAAATGAGGATCGAATTGAAACCTTTAACGCCTAACTCCAATCGTTTAGTCACTGCCTAAATCGGGTCATCGATAGCACATGTATATCAAACACCTACGAGCTACGTCGACAATTAATAAAAATCACGATACATTATCATTTGCGCATGCGTGGTTCAAATTATCACAGATAAGCTGATATGGCCGAAACAATCGCTGATACGTACAAGCAGAGGCTAAATTCGTCGGGCTATTATCATCAGCGGTGGTCTGGTGTACCTAGCAGTGGCCTCTCCACCATTTGCCTGGTCGGTTGGTATTCGAGACCTCTGCTGATCCTGGCGCATGTTTTTTTTTATCTTGTATTTTTTTGATTTGACACGTAATCTTGATCGATTTGTGTAATTAATTCTTACGTTTCGTCCTTTGATTAGTGTTTTTGTTTATTTTCTGTCGATGTTCCTGTGGTACTTTTGATTGAGATAAAATGAACTTATATTGTCTGTGGTCGAAATTTGACCCATTTGTACAACTATACAATTCTACATAATATATATAATTACGCCTGTATTCCCGAAAGAGGTTGGCAGAGGTGTATAGTACACCCACATTTCGCCAGTTATGTTATGGGTCCCAGTGTAATAGGGGCCGAGCCCCAACACAAATCCAAACTCAGAGCTGCTACTGAGAATTACCGAATGGATAAACCCAGTAAAACTTTTGGGATTGGAACCCAGGACCTTATGCTCAGTATTCGCGGTTAGCGATCACTAGGCCATCGAGGCAGTCATAGTAATTCAAAAATATAAAATCCATGTTATTTGAAAAATTAATCAGGTCATACTCGTGAAACACGATTAGCGGTGCGACTAATTAAATAGAATATGCAGCTAAGAGTTAGGAAGGCAGTCAGTCACCAAGATATTATTTTTTTAAATGATTAGTAAACGGGAGGAGGGTGCTGTAGCGCAACTTGGGAGAGGCCTATGTCCAGCAGTGGACCGCGATACGCTGAGAGAATAGCGAGAGATCAGTAAGATATGACAGTCGCCTAGGTACGTACACTCGTACAGTATTATGCCGTTGTTATCATTGCAGTACAGCGTGCAGTGGGGCAGGTTACTGGTGCGTTACCGTGAAGAACAACGCCTGGCCTCGAGTGCTGTCTACCCTGATTACTGCACGCACATGCTCACATACCAATACAGTGTTTCATCACGATTCAATTCTTTGAAGGTATTGGTGGTGTGAAGTGTGAACGGACATTTTTCCAGATAATATGAAAGTAGGATCGTGAGCATTTTGTGACGTGAATATTACATTCATTACATGATCAACCGAGTATACAGACAGTAGTGATTCACACAAGGATTTTTTGCACTATCCTTTGCAAAAAAGAAAGATCAGTCATTACGCTAAATAGGGTCTAGCTAAAGGCTGGTTCAAGTCTCAAGCCAGAGTCAAGTTTCAGTAATAGCTTTAACTAAACTTGTGATAAAGCAGTAATATTTCAGGCAATTTATTTTAATAATCATGAAAAATCATAGTTTACTGTTACGAAACCTAATTTCAAGCTATATAAATAACATTTCACAAGCATCGCATCGTTCAGCCTGTTCCTAACAAACTGTAACGATAGTGAAACATAGCCACTCGACTGCTTCTAGAAAACATAGCGCGCGGCGCGCCGGCACGGAATGCGCATGGTTTACAATACCTAAGTGGTTATTTATGGTCGTGAAATATTCGTGGGTTACAGCCGTGATTTCACAACAACATTGTATAGTTTAATATTCTTAATTGAATTAGCGCGCGATTCGTGGGGTGCAGTGGTCGTCCCTCGTCGCCGCCCGTCCCCGCCCGGCTATCGGGCGCGCGGCCTCGTGCTCGGCGCCGCACGCGCAGTGCGACCGCGCGCGCCGCCCGAGCGCGACATGGACGTGTTCTCGGCGCCGCGCGACGAGCCCCGCGCCACACACTACATCAAGATCGTGGAGCCCGACCCCGCCGACTGCGAGCCCTCCGCGCTGCCTACGAAGGGCAACATCAAGCTGGGCAGCTACCGCCTGCTCAACGAGAACCTGTGCGCCTACAACCCCACCGGCGACATCAGCACGTCGCCCGGCAAGGGCAAGCTGGTGCCGCGCTACGATGTGTGCTCCACCATGTCTCCGCCGCGCGCCAGGATCCTGGAGCTGCTACGGCCCGAGGACCCGGGCCACGACGCGCTCGAGGCCATCGTGCGGCCCACCCCGCGCCGCCTCGCCAGGCCGCTCGACGACGACACGCGACGCTTCCTGCAGCGTGCCCTGCAGCCCCCCAGCCCGCTCTACTCCTCTAGTACCACTCCGGAGCCTCATCACAGGCCGCCGGAGCCGGAACCTGAGAAGGATCCGGAGCCGGCCGAAGCCGCGGAGGAAACTAGTCACAAACCAAAGAACACGAGCAGCCCGGAGCGGTCGCTGGCCGACGAGCTGCGGGAAGCAGAGGAGGAGCTGGCGGGGGGCTGCGCGCACAGGGAGCTGCTGCGGGAGTTCCGGCGGCGAGGCGGCGGGGCGCGGGACGCGGTGGAGCGCGAGCGGCTGGGCCGCCTGGCGCTGGCCGTGGAGGACGACGAGGCGGAGGACGGCGCGCTGTCGGCCACGGCGCGGCGGTTGGACGCGCTGCTGGCGCAGTCGCGGGACCTGCACCACGAGCTGCTGGCCATCCACGAGGACCTGCAGGTGCTGGCCCGGCGCACGGCGCGCCCCCGCCCCCGCCCGCGCCCCTGACGCGTTGGTACCGTTGCTGCCGCTCGCCGCACGCGCCGCACCACGCTTGCTCCGCACCTAGCACCGGCCTCGGTGGAGGAAATAAGTTTCCTTTAGTTTCGATAATAATTCCTTGACGCGCTGCGTTAGCTCGGGCAGTGTTCGCGGGGTATGTCCATCACATCTGTCGTTTCGTCAGCGGATGCTCGTAATTGCATTGATTCAGTTCGCCGGTAAACGTGTTCGGTGAATATTCGTTATCTTGATGTATTCAGCAGCTAGTGCGGCACATCGTGAAGTAACACACTATCTTGCTCGGGCCACTTTCACTTGTTTTCGTGTGGAGCCGCATAGCTTCGGTGTTAGTGATACTACGAGCTAATTGTGCGCGTCGCGTCCCTCATTACGATTCGTAGAGTTCCGCTGAAGCGAATCTATTGCTACGTAAGTTTTTAATACCGATTGGACTGGGATTCTTGTATGACATTCTTGCAGTTATTTGTTCCGTTTACATGTTGGCTCTATTATTTTTATTATGCGCCATCAATGCTATAAAGCTTTTGAGTAGGTAGGCATTATGAATAAAAAAAGTCACAGTTAGTCAATATTACTTAAAATGACTAATATTAAAAAAAAACGTCGCCACGCACTAGTAATTTCTCCTGTATCGTGGGTGCGTTTCACAAACATGAAATATCACATACACAAAAACTCAGACTCGAGATAAACATCTGCGGATCGCAAAAAATTTTGTCCCGTGCGGGAAACGAATCCGCAACCCCTAGCGCAGCAGTCCAATCGCTTAGCCACTCAGGTGCCATCACTGCGCCAATCCGGTGTAGTAAAATATACTATTTAGACAAAAGTAATCTAATTTAACTCGGATCACATTGTGAAAATTCGGAAAAGCAAAGAATCGTAACCCTGGCTTCGTAAATAAGTCAGTCACATTATAGTAATAATATCACGATAAAATTATGATTTATTTCTCATTGACGACCTGATTGGCGTAGTGGCTAAGCTATTAGACTGCTGCGCCAAGGGTTGCGGGTTCGATTCCCGCACGGGGCAAAAATTTGTGCGATCCACATTTGTTTGTCCCGAGTCTGGGTGTTTGTGTATGTGATATTTCATGTTTGTGAAACGCACCCACGATACAGGAGAAATTCCTAGTGTGGGGCGACGTTTTTAAAAAAAAAAAAAAATTGTAATATTAGAAGTAATTTAATCATTTACAGATATCTTAGGTACTTAATTAAAATGCATCGAAGTGCAGTCACTCATCCTCGCAACCTACGTTTGAAGGCTACTTATAATTATTCTTGATAACGCTATTAATTACGTCTATCCCTTGGGAGTAATCTGTAAAGTAGGTGAACGTTCCTTGTAGGTTAAAAAAACATAACATAACATAACATCACGCCTGTATTCCCCGAAGGGGTAGGCAGAGGTGTACATATAGTACACCCACATTTCGCCAGTTATGTTGTAAGTCCCAATGTAATAGGGGGCGAGCCTATTGCCATCAACCGGGCACTAATCCAGACTCCGTGCTGCTACTGAGAATTACCTAATGGAAAACTCAGTAACACTTTGCCCGATCCGGGATTCGAACCCAGGACCTCGTGCTCAGCAGTCGCGCTTAGCGACCACTCGACCAACGAGGCAGTCCAGGTTAAAAAAGAAATTAAAAAATATGAAACCCATAATTAATCTATCTATCTATGTATCAATTCTTATCTTCTATATAAAAATAAATTGCTGTTCGTTATTCTCGCTTAAACTCGAGAACGGCTGAACCGATTTGGCTAATTTTGTCTTGTTTGTCTTGAAATAATCTTGGAAGTCGCGGAAGGTTTAAACGGTGAGAAGGCAGTCTAAAGTTCGCCTTGCCATCATCAATCAAATCATTTGAAAAATTAATTAGGTAATTATACTCGTGTAACACGATTAGCGCTGCGACTAATTAAATAGAATAAGCAGCTAAGTGTTGCAGATTCGACTCCCGCTCGAGACAATTTAAAAGTCTTCACTATAAATTACGTAAAATACATTCGTGGTCGATTTATATGCATATCATATGCTTCAACTATAAAGTGCATTACCGCTGAGGGCACTAAATAACCCACTCCATGTACGATAGTAGCCAATAGTTTAATTTCAAAGTTGTGCGCATGCGCAAAGTGCAGAAAGTTAGCAGTAATGGGTGCTTCATACTGTTCTATCCATTAAGAGTTTGTGGTATCCATTGGGGTGTAAGTAGAGAGACTCCACGAGTGACGATACTTAATTACGTCCGGCGCGCCCTGGACGGTCAACCTCGCTACCATCCTTGTTGACTGACCAATCTCTACACCACGGCATGACTTATTCCATGTGACTATTGGTTCGTGCCAATACGACGAAGAAGAAGATCTGTTAAGATAAGATAAGATAACATTTATTTTACAGAGAGAGTACAAAAGTCACTTAGGATCTAAATATTTTGAAGTGTTTTGTTACCTGGTTAGTCTGGGTTATAGATTGACTAAATTAACGATTACCTAAATTAACGGCTGCCTCGTTGGTGTACTGCTATAGCTGAGCATGAGGTCCTGGTTCGAATCCTGGGTCAGGCAAAGTGTTACTGCGTTTTTCCATTGCGTAATTCTCAGTAGCAGCACGGAGTCTGGATTTACGCCCGGTTGATAGGCAATAGGCTCGACCCTATTACATTGGGGCTTATATCCGGTGAAATGTGGGTTTAATATACATATGTGCACTTCTGCCTACCCCTTCGGGCCACAGTGATATTATATCATAAAATATCATCACTACACTTTGTTTTTTAAATAAATCAGCATGAGACTGCAATAGCACCCATTTCTCATACAAGGGAAATTATCACTAATTGTAATACTGCTTACGATAATTACAGGTCAATAAACTAAGAATTCCTTCACCGTCAGTCTGTGATTAAAATTACTAAGAAAGTAGCAACATTATGACGTCATGAACTGCCGTAATTTAAACTCGAGACTATGTAATTAACCCGGTATGCAAACTTTTGGGCGATACGTTACCTTTCGCTAATTTCATATCCATATCACATGTTCAAAGCTTCCTTGACCGTTAACACGCCCATTATCTAAGACAATACTATACCACAAACTCTGCAATAATTATTATCTTCTTCTTATCGTATGGTTGATGAACAACCTGGTGTCAGAGATTAAACCGCCTGTAGGCTTCTGACATGGCTTTACACACCGTTGAAAAATCTCTCAGATGTGCCGGTTTCCCCACGATGTTTTCCCTCACCGTATTTAGCAACTGATAACTAATTTATAATACGCACATGAATTCGAAAAGACATTGGTGCGAGTCGGGGTTTGAACTTGCAAGCTTTGATTTGGCAGTCCGACGATCATACCACTCGGCTATCAGTGCTCAATTATAATTACTATAATGTGTATCATTAAATTAGGTATGCGGACTCTTACAAAAACTATTAATAAGGCAGGAAAAATGAAACAATAATAATACTATCTCAATTTATTTATGTCAATGTTAATCTAACAATAATATTTACGAGTTTATGTGTGCTAGTCCAAGGATAATCCACGGTATTATCCTTGTTTTAAAAAAGTACATGGCAATAGAATTCTTAAGTTGAACTCGGTGTTTTATAGGCGGGAATCGAACTCGGGGCCGAGCTGGTTTGTTTGTTACGTAGGAATAATATTCTAAAATGTATCTTAAAGTATATCGTTCTCAACTTCAGTTAGACAATCAGAAAAGTAAGACAGGATCCAAAAACGCCCACTATTCACAGCTTATAAATGTTATGTCTGGGGAGAAGAAACGACGCAAAGAACTTGCATCTATGGTCTATCAGCCGGCCACAATCGAACGACTTAACTGTTAACAGCGATTAATATCTTTGCACTGTAAATAATCATGCAAAATTTTCTCATAAAATAAAGAAAATGCAAGTGCTAAAGCATAATATTACATGCTTTTCAGACATCATCAATGCGCGCGCGGCGGTGCACGGCGGCTGCGCGCGAGTTGGGCGCGGAGGCGCGTGCGCTACGCTACCTGGACGACGTGGTGGCTCTTCTGCGAGGGGACGTCGCCGCCGCCGTCAGGGCGAAGGCCTGGCCCTTCGCCATTGGCAGGCGGCAGCCTGGCAGGAACTATGTTATATGATCTCAGGTGAGACGCAATTCAGTTAGGAATTGCAGTATGAGGATACTATTACTAATCGTTTTTATTCTGTGCTACTACTACTAATTGACGACCCGATTGGTGTAGTGGCTAAGCGATTAGACTGCTGCGCTAAGGGTTGCGGGTTCGATTCCCGCACGGGGCAAAAATTTGTGCGATCCACATTTGATTGTCCCGTGTCTGGGTGTTTGTGTATGTGATGTTTCATGTTTGTGAATAAGGCGAAAGAAGTATGTCAGGATGTAGCAAATGGAAATCCGTGGTCTCTGCCTACCCCTCGTGGAAGTAGGCGTGACTTTATGTATGTATGTAAATGGCTCAAATGAGCTCTGGCAAAATTTGCGGTTCCAATAACCCACTTACTAATTTACCTAGCATATTAACATAATATTATCAATAAAATACTTCTAGTTTTGACTGCCTCGTTGGTCTAGTGGACGCTAAGCGCGACTGCTGAGCAAGGGGTCCTGGGTTCAAATCCCGGGTCGGGCAAAATGTTACTGAGTTTTCCATTAGGTAATTCTCAGTAGCAGCACGGTGTCTGGATTTGTGCCCGGTTGATGGCAATAGGCTCGCCCCCTATTACATTGGGATTTACAACATAACTGGCGAAATGTGGGTGTACTATATGTTCACCTCTGCCTACCCCTTCGGGGAATACAGGCGTGATGTTATGTTATGTTACTTCTAGTTCCGTTGGCATTACATACTTTGCGTGAACACTGATAATCACACGAATCTTGTACCCACTTATATATAAGTACCTACTGATAATTAATCAGTTATTTAGTGCAATATAAACAGCGTTATCTACACGTGACGTGTATTCGGCATAATATATCGGCCGGTAAATTGTTTATATTGATAAGTATTTAAATATATTTACTAGTAATTATCGATGCCAATAAAGGTCATTGATATATTTAAATGTCCTTTACACGACTTCTTCTTATCACATGGTTATTGAACAACCTAGGTCTCAAGTCTGCTATTACAATTGTGTCAGAATGGTCTATCATTGATTTCATAATTGTTGATTTTGACATGTTTGGTAATCTGCTAACATAATGGCGACATTATGAATTTCCAGTGGTCAACCACTGACACTCCATTGAAAGAAATGGCATAGAATGATAATCTCGTAGATAATGACAAATGAATGACTGACTTACATAAAACACTTGACTTGTATAAAACACTCATAAGTAATATGTAAAAATAATGTAATGAAATCTGGCATAAGTAAAGTAGTGGTAGTTTTTCGAAAATCATTTCTACTAACGGGTTTTATAATGATGGCAATACGACAATGTCATTATGACACAATACTATTACGAGACCATTGATCGCCATTAAGAATTTAGCAGATTACGAACTTTTAGCAAAATGACAATGGGATGGGAATGGGATCGTTTTGGAATGACGAATTTATAAAAATAGCAGACCTGGGGCCCTGGTGTCAGAGTTTAAATCACCTGTAGGCCTCTGTCATGGCTTCACGCAGCCTTGAAAAATCTCCCAGGTGTGCTGGTTCCTCACGATGTTTTCCTTTACCGTTTGTAGCAACTAACTTATAATATACACGTGAATTTGAAAAGAGATTGGTGTGTGCCGGGATTGATCTTGCGGCCTTTGACTTGACAGTCCAACGGTCATACCACTTGGCTGTCAGTGCTACACGTTAAAATGTATATGCAATGTTTGCAGACAAAATAACTTTAGGCTTTTTTTGCTAAACAATATTTCATACTCTAGATACTTTTATAATCAGGCAAGTTAAAATGGTAGAATGGCTCTTTTTATGTGCTGTTTTATTATTCTCTACCACTAAATTAACTTGTGTCAATTGTGTCCGAAATCATTTTCCAGTAACTTTATTTAAGCTATACCAATTACTAATTTGATCAGCAACGCGTTAAGACCGGTACAGTAGCCCGCTGTGCAGGGCTGTGCCCAAAAAGATACAGACAACAAAATGATGTTACATATTATTTGATACTTCATAATATTGACATAGAATCATTTATGCAGTGGTGTACAGCCCCCTTACCGTGAACTCTTAAAATAGGACACTTCCACATCGTAAACTGTCCTGTTTAAGAGTTCATGGTAAGGTGGCAGAAATCTAGTCGGTTGGTCTCGGTCGGAAGCGACGTTGACCGCCTCCGGTTGTAGCGTCACTCGCTCTCTACTAGCACCCCAACTATTTTTCTCAAAGAACATTTAGCCATTTGCGCTCACACATTTTATAAGCATACTATAGCTATGTACAAATTTTCGTGAGTGTTATTCATATTATTTACTTATTTCGGACTCAATCGGAGCACCGAAACTAGTCGGGCATTCCCGATTAAGTGATTCACGTGATGAAAACCGGCTGTTTACTAAATAATACAAGTTATAGTTATGCAGGAATACCCACATCACCTGTACAAATGACACCAGTATCGTGTACAAGCGCAGTAACAAAAACCAACACAATTTAAAATGTGTTAAACAAATAGAAAACACGCGAAACTATATTCGACAGTATCGCGGACCGTTGTATTAGTTAGAGCTATGTACGTAACTGTGTTGCCAGCTGCACGGAGTTTCCCTGGAGATAGGGAAAAGGTGGAAAATATTAGTCAGTGTAGAGGCATATCCTCTCAGAGGTAGTCAATTAGGAAATGCCGGCACCATATAGTCTTTAAAAAATAATGACGTGTAAAAGTGTATCCTGTAAACCTATTTGCAATTCAATCATTTGACCATTATTAATTAAAATATTAAGCATAAATTATATATAGACTATTGAAAGCTGTCTTTAAATACATAATGCATATGAAATTTCACGACAGGGGTTCTACCTAGGGCAAGGGACATCATTTGAAACTTGATTGTAAATGAAGAAAAATCTTGTATTTGCCTACATTGGAGTAAAAAGAAATGGATGTATTCACACTTCTTTTTCTCTTATATTGTGCATGATTAGACGCTATTTATGTGGTAATTTTACCCTTAGAGCTGGCAACACCGTCACGGAGCTAATTACCGCCGCCGACCGGTGACGGTACCGATCGCGGCCGCTATTCGTAGTACATACCTATATGTCGCAGTGAGGGTGGTAAATGCTTTACTTAAGCAATTTCCTAGAACTTTCCCGATTATATTCGTTTACGAAATGTTAGGAGTCATTAAGAGTATTGTAGAGAGGAACTATTTGAAATATTCTAGGCTAGTTGACAGTGACAGAAAGCTTAAGACTACCGTAAAAAGATTTCCATAAAGTTACATCTTCTTTTCAAAGACCATGGATTTTATTCATAAATGTAGTGCATTCAGGCGGTTTTTTTTGTATACGGGACTAGCCCACCACTCGTGCCCATCATTGTGACTCCTGTAAGCCAGGATCTACAATGATAACCATTGAGAACCATCGAGGCAATGAAGCTCGAGGCGTCCCAGAGAAATGACTCGACTGTCTTGGAACCCGCAACGAAATTAATCATAAAAGAATATATAGGAGGAGTAGGAATAAAAATTTAGTGCCCACTTCCCTTCATAGCAAGCGGGAGACATAAAGACTAGGCTAGACTTTCAGCCGGTTACGAATAGTCAAAAAGGTTAAGTTAATAATAAAAGATATTACTTAGGTACCCACAATTGTTGCTACGCTATGTTACACGACTGCCTAAAAAACGGAGTGTAATGTTTTCAGGGTTCATGTATGTATGTGAGTTTCTGTATTCCATCATAACTTCTGAATGCCTTAACCGATTTTGATGTATGGACTGTCGTTAGAATCCTTACACTATCGCCCGTAACATAGGCTATAAAAAATTGAGCAAATATAATTAAAAATAATAAAAAAAATTAAAAAACACGACTGCCATGGCAAAAAACGAACTAAAAAGTGAAAAATAAGTTCAATGTTAGTTTAAGCGATAAAACAAAAAATATGTCAGATGGGAAGCATTTAAAGCCTGCATGGTTTAAAATTGTGTTTTTACACCACACACATCTTCAAACCATTCCAACACTCCACTCCACCAAATTACTCGAATATTTTCCGACTCCTTTAATCAGATGCGATAAAGACATACCTACAAAACCTATAAGTTTATTATTTACTAGCTGCGCCCCGCGGTGTTGCCCGCTGCATTTTTTGTGATAAAAAGCCGATGTGTTAATTCAGGGTGTCAGTTACCTCCATACCAAATTTTAGCAAAATCGGTCCAGCCGTTTGAGCGTGAAGAGGTAACAAACACAGAAACAAACACACACACTTGAATCTTTATAATATTAGTGTGATTTAGTTATTTATAAAAACTATGATTTATCATTATATCTGCAACGCATACACGGTAATGCACACGATCACTAGTTTTTAGTAAACCGCAAACAATGCAATAATTACATAGATATGGTATGAATACATTTTGTTACTGCTTTTTATATAGAAAATGCACTATTTGTGTTGATATACGGAACATTACGCCTGTATTCCCCGAAAGGGTAAGCAGAGATATACCTATAGTACACCCACATTTCGCCAGTTATGTTATAAGTCCCAATGTAATAGGGAGCGAGCCTATTGCCATCAACCAGGCACAAATTCAGACTTGCTGCTACTGAGACTTACCTAATGGAAAAATCCAGTTACACTTTACTCGACCCGGGATTCGATTCCAAGACTGCTTGCAGTCGCGCTTAGCGGCCAGTAGACCAACAAAGCGATCTTTTTCTTCGTCATATCGGCATGAGCCAATAGTCATATGTAATTAGTCAGTCGTGGTGTAGAGATTGGTCAGTCATCACGGATGGTAGCGAGGTTGACCGTCCAAGGTGCGCTGCACGTACTGAGGTATCGTCACTCGTGGAAGCTCGCTACTCGCACCCCAAAAATCATGCGATAAAAGATCCTGCTCCGTATATTTTTTTATACCTTTCAGAGCGTTTATTAAGGCAATTATTTTTCCATAATTTTCGTGAGTACGGCCTCTTGCACCGTGTTTACGGGTCGACACGACAGTCTGATAACATGTGAAAAATGGTTTTCAAAAGATACCAAGACAATTATATAATTCTCTCATTGTTGAGGTCCTTTAAGGTCGGGAGGTCGGCAAAAGGTCAGGTGCTAGGATGGTAAATTAAAAAGGATACTTTTTTAACATTGCCCAACTCTGGGTATTTTTTCTGTAGACACTTAGATAGGCATGAAATATAATGTATAAATATTCAGGTTCTGAATGGACCAGTGGACCTTACAAATATTTTGTTTCGAGCTAAAATATAACCCTCAACTTTAGCACGAACGTTGTTATGGGTCTTCTTTTTAGCGACATGAACCAATTGTCCCACGGTAACAACCTATATTGTGGGGTTGCGATTATCCAGGAAACAAGGGTGATAGTTTTGAGGATGCGCTGGACTGGCGGGCAGCCTTTAGAAGGCATGCACCTACTTAAGGCTGCCCGCCGATGTCCGATAATTTATAATCGGTAACCGATTTTTTGTTGGAAAAAAATAGAACGTACCTACTGATTTCAATAGTGCAACGCACACGTCCTGCAAAAAGTCGGTCATATATCATAAAATAAAAAGGACGAAAAAGTCGGGCCGATTATTTATCGGACCTACGAAAAGTCTGACGTGGGCGGACAGCCTAAGTATCGTTCTTCGTGGTCTCTACACAGTGAACAATGAACTTATGTAGATCTTTACGCCTAGTAGATTAGCGTTATCCATTACCAGCATCACAAACCCGTTGTTTATTCATTGATCTTAATATGACGAAACAATTGTCAAATTACAAGGCAATCAATTTCGTCATGATATTCTTAAACTTGCAAAACATTATGCAATACAAGGATATTACAACCCATTACTTTTTACACCCATCAGCTGATACAATAACTGACATTAAATGTTAACTGTCATTATTGCTAAGATGTACGAGCCAGCGTCAAGTGCATGTTTTTGGGCTTAAACACACATTATTTCGTCATAATAAATGCTTAATAATTAGGCTCAAAAACACTATTTTATGATTATTAAATTGTTCAATAGGCCCTTCTCATATTAAGAACATGGGAATGGTAAGAAGTGTAGGAAAGCTAAGGTGAGAATTTTCCCACCTTTGCATACACCTGACTGATTTTTCAACGGTGTGTAAAGTCATATCAGAGGCTTACAGGCGGTTTACACTCTGACACCAGGTTGTTCATCAACCATACGATAAGAAGAAGATAGTATACGAACGAAAACGCGGCATATCAAGTACCAACTACCACATTATAAATCTAAATAAAAATAGATCTACCTACAAATAAAATGGTTTCTTTCCGTGATTTGGAAATTACAGCAAAAACTTCCGTTTGATTACTATAATCATGTTGTTATGATCCGACACTACGAGACCATTACGGCCTGCCGACCTTCAGACAGTAGGTGTCGTGCACATAGCTAAGGTCTCGCTTCATTTGTTCCTGAGTCAGGCGTCATCTTTCCTTGTACAATATATTGTTTCTAAGTACAATCAAGTACGGAAATAATAACGATTAGATGAATCTTAAATCCTCTTTGGTGCAGAATCCTTGATATTTTACTCCTAGACTTAAAATCTTTCGTTCAAGTAAAACAGATTTATTTTTATAAATAACTTTTTTATCGTGTATTGTTTAAATGAAAAAAAATATTTACAATAATTAATTTAAATACCTGTTTAAGTATGACTTGATTGGCACCGTGCCTAATGCTTCGATTCCCGCACGGGGCAAAAATTTGTGCGATCCACATTTGATTGTCCCGAGTCTGGGTGTTTGTGTATGTGATATTCCATGTTTGTGAAACGCACCCACGATACAGGAGAAATTCCTGATGTGGGCCGACGTTTTTAAAAAAAATAATAATAATAAGATAATGGTTTACATTAATTATTATAATTACCTATTTAAGTAAATATTATTCATTCCTCATGCAACTTACATCCAAGGAAAACTTAAACATCAAAATAACTAAACCGTATTACATCTCAAAAACTTAAATTACCCTTATAAAGTTAAGTAAATTAAGTGACCAGTAATAGCCCCATTGACACACAAGTACCAAATCACTTAACACCACAATTATGAATTCATTTCAGACAAATCACATTGTCATTGGTCCCAGAGCTATCTCGTTTGTTCTAATTACATCATAATTACTGCCAAACATACAAACTATCGATATTTAGCAAGCAAACGTTGCCACAATGGGCGCCATCCGTGATCAACGAGCTAAGAACAAACCAACATGAATTAGCAGGTTATATTGCCCATAATATGCCCAAAAGAAGCATAATGCAAACTACCATTAGAGAAAAAAGAATTTGAGGCAAATATCACTATTTCTGAAAACCAATCCTTAACATTATAGGTGACAGGACTTCAGAAAGAAAAAAAAAACCTTTAAAGTAGAAATATTATGTAATAATCAAGTCTCTATAACCTAAAAGGGTAAACAAGGATGAGCTTGTGGTAGCCATCGAAACCATGCTAGTTCACAAAGACAGACCTTTTACCATTTATCGACCACAATCGCAAAAAAGGGTGTTAAAGGTGTTAAAACAGAAAAGTTTAACGTCGTCTGATCTGGGAATTTAAAACCATAGTATGAAAAACAGTAGATGTAAGAATCTCCGTTGATTCTATAGTCCATGTTATCGGTATTTAACGATATAAACATTAATTGTTGATTGTTGCGAAACTATTCCGGACCACAATTTGGGCTCCAAATATGCGTATACAGAAAGCCAAGTAATTATTGCACAATTTACAGTATTGTTGATTGATAAACCATTGTGTCATTAAACTTTGACTGCTTCGTTGGTCTAGTGGTCGCTAAACGCGACTGCTGAGCAAGAGGTCATGGGTTCAAATCCCGGGTCGGGCAAAGTGTTACTGAGTTTTTCATTAGGTAATTCTCAGTAGCAGCACGGAATCTGGATTTGTGCCCGGTTGATGGCAATAGGCTCGCCCCCTATTACATTGGGACTTACACATAACTGGCGAAATGTGGGTATACTATATGTTCACCTTTGCCTACCCCTTCGGGGAATACTGGCGTGATGTTATGTATGTTATGTTTTATCTGTAACTTCCATTTTGACGACCCTTACAGTACTGATTATAGCAAAAATATAAGTACTTAGGTAACCCGACAGAGGCAGACAGAGGTTTTGAATAATATTTTCAAGTGGGCCCAAGATGGTTCCTTGTAGCACTCCCATTTCAAAACTTCTTCTAACTAATAACATTAATATTTACTGGTTGCGTCTACTTTTACGGTCATCTCTCCAACCGGATTTATCTTCTTATGAAGCACTTCGCCCACGACTTCGTCCGCCTTTATTTTGGACTTTCGTATACGAATTTACGTTTTTTCTCATTTTTAACTCTTCGAAAGTGATTCTTCAAAACCTCTTTTCCTGAACCTGTAACCCAAAGAATACCCCTTCCAAATTTCAATTGTTTGCGTCAACTGGTTTAGGCTGTGCGTTGTCTGTCACTCAGTCATGTTTCTGTAAGATACCTACATAACAGATTTCTATAAACCTTTCGGCTAGCAGAACTACTTATATCAGATGGTTCCAATGACCCGGTTGCATCTTGATTGCACGTCCCTTATTAAGTATAAGTATGTGTTTGACATTGATAATGTAAACTATTTTAATATTGCAGAAGGGAGCTATCGCTGACTTTTGACCCGGAGCACGCCACGCGAGCATTCGAGACGCAAATACCGAGCAGTTTCTGTTTCCTAGCAATTCATTATAAGATTTATTCTTTTTCGTATAATTACTATTGGGAATTGAGACACTACTATACTTTACTTTCCATTGCTAGATTCGTAAATGATTTGTTTCGGTTAAAGTTTCGGAAGCCAGCATTGAATGTTTAACAATTAGTTCTGTACGATGTTAAGATGTATTGTGTCGGTCCTTACCGTATTTTGTTTTTGAAAATGTCATGCAGTATTTTTATTCAATTTTGAAAAAAGGTTTAATAGTGCAAATGTTGCAAATGTTAAATTTATGTGTACATTACTGAACTCCAATTCTGCTCGTGTTCAATTCCTTGTTCAGTGTTTCCCCTGGAAATGTTTACAAAGCTTTGGACTGTATCATTCGAAGGGCACTGATTATTTATTATAAGTATATCTACGTAGACTAAAATACCCAGTCTGGATGTAGGTAATAAAGGTTTCTGCCTAGGGTTATTTAGACTAAGGGTACGCTTTTTTTTTGTTCAGATTTGTGGGTTAATGGTAAAAGAAACTGTGAATATACTCTGACTTAATAAACGGTGTGGTTGTAAAAAACAAGTCATAATAAAATGGAACATAATTTTTTCTGTTTTCGTAGAAAAATATTAATGTTTAATTTTATTGCTTGTCATAAACTATAGTTAAAGCATTGTTATATTTGTAATTAAGAAACTTAATTGTATGCAAATATTGTTAGCGCTTGAGAATGAAATTGTCTTTACGATTTGCCTAATTTATTATTAAATTGTTATTGTAATACTCGTGTTGGATCTCTCAGACTGATCGTTTGGTTAGTGATTAACTAAGTTTATTGCTGTTAAATTCAGGTTATGTTATAGTTGTTCTTCTAATGTTAACTTTAAGCGTAATTTGTAATATATGATCAAACGAACTTCGTGTGTGAAGTTCGATCGATATTATATGAATCGCTTCATTCGAAGATATAACTTTACAACGTAGTTCTCCTACCCTACAAGGCAACTTCGCACGATAAAATTTTTATATTTTTATACTTATTAATTTTTTCTTGTAATGTACCCTACACAATACAGTCTTGTCAAACCTCATTCTTTTAGAGTTATAGGTAAACACTAGCAAAAACTTCGTAATGGGTATTGAGGGTGGGTGGGAGTTTATATCTTCGAATGAAGCGATTCATATAATATCGATCGAACTTCACACACGAAGTTCGTTTGATCATATATTATATGTCATCGCTTCATTCTTCAGATATAACTTTACAACGTAGATGTTTAGAGATGAAGTTTTTGTTAATATTGAAACAATAAATAATAGGACTTATTATTCAATCAACGTTTTTAATAAGCCGACAGGGTTTTATTATACCAATACATTTTTACTGTTAGTGTATACTTAGTGTATTCTTTTTAATTAACAATTTACTGCATTTTTATTTGTCTATAAGGCAAATTAGCTACTTATTTAAGTGGATGCATATCAATTATAATAATGTTAATGTACATGTTATGTAATTATATGTTAATCAGTCTTATTCAGAGTTTGATTGGAAACATACAGATCTTGCGAAAGAATTTTCTTCGATTAAAGGTCGACAATAATATTTCGCGAAAGTTTGAGAATTGCTTGTCCAGCCAGCCGCCTTCCTAATGGCGTCTATTGACAGACCAGCGCGGCGCGCCGTGGACGTGGCGGCGTGTCGTGTGCTGTGTGCACTGAACGTCGCTACGTCCACGCCGCTTTCGGCTAAAATTTGTTTTATCCACCGGCTGATGGACTGCGCAGTGGCGCTTCTATAGGGCCGCTTGAATGTTAAAAATAAATTAGTAACACCCTGAGGTCTAATCTTACTAGTTACATGAAGATAATCTTCTAAAATCGTTGCCGGGCAAATACTCGGTTTATCTACAAAGTATGGGAGACATAAAATAGGCTGATCCCGACCTGGGGCAGATGTTTTTATATTATCTGTTATAACAATTTCGATACTTCTATGATTTATTTTGATATTTGATGTCTTAATTAATGAGAGAGTTTGTACTCTGTGTGCTGTACAAATGGCTAACAATATTGCTAGCTTTTTTGTGATCTTTTCCATTGGGAGATCCTTGTTTGGAAACCAATCAGATATTACGTTAAGGACTGTTTGCGGATCCCAGGTGCTAGAGTATTTAGGTACACTGGGTCTTAACTTATACGCTCCTTTTAACAATCTTTTGATACAATCATCTGACCCTATATTGCTTCCTAGAAGTAGTGATAGGGCAGACCGATGGGTATTCAGGGAGCCGTACGATGCTCCCTTATCAAATTGTTCGGATAAGAAAGATATGACCTTTGGTATTGATACCTCAAACATGTTAATGTTATGTGCTATGCAAAATTGCCACCACAGCTTAAGAGTAACATTATACTGTTGTACTGTATTACTAGATAATGAGGCTATCATGAGGTCCAGGGCGGTTGACGGCGTCCCTCGCTGAGAGAACGCGAGCCGGAGAGCACCGCGGCACCCAGGGTAAGCGACTTGTAAAGAGGATGGTAAGATCTGAAACGGGAACGCAAAAGATCCTTATTCGCCTTTAGAATAATAATCTCCGTTATTAGCATAACTTTTAATTGGGGATACCAAGCTTGTGATGGCCATATAGGGAACACAAAAATACCTTGGGCTTCATCTAAAACTATTTTTTGTAAGCATTTTAGAATTAATGAAAATGGTGGGAAAGCGTAAAAGAATCTATCACGCCAGCAAATAGTGAAAGCATCGACTGTGATGGCATCAGGGTCTGGTCGCCAAGACACATAGTTTTTGCATTTGGTATTAGTACGAGAGGCGAATAAGTCAATCTCTGGATCGCCAAGTTTTTGTGTTAACAACTGGAATGCTACATTTGATAACTCCCATTCTATATCGGTATTAACTCTTCGAGATTGTTCATCAGCTATAACATTGTCATGGGTGTTTATGTAAGATGCAAAAAGCCAGATTTGTCGCTTTTCGCACCATTGCCAGATCAATCGAGATAAGTCGTTTAAATGCGGGAATTGTATGCCGCCCATACGATTGATATAACTAATAGCTGTCGTATTATCAATACGTAATAGAATTGCACAGTTAAAACAATCGCGAGCGAACCATTTTAATGCTAGAAAGACTGCCAAAAGTTCTAGGTAATTAATATGATACTTTAGTTCGGAATTTTTCCAGGGGCCATTTATGCGGTGTTCTTTACAACAGGCACCCCAGCCAGTCCTAGATGCGTCAGTGAATATTTCTAATAAATATTCCTGTGCTCGTATAGAACTGGAAGTGTCGGTAATATTTTTTGACCACCAATTTAAATCATTTAAAATTACATCCGGTAAATTAATTTTTCTATCAAAATTATTATTTGTTTTAAGAGCAAGAAATTTTTGTCGTTCTAATATTTTTGTATAAACCCATCCGTATTTAGCTGCCGGGCAGGCTGCCGTAAGGACACCGATAAGTTGGGCAAACTCTCTTACCGTACAACGTGGTAAGCGTAAAAACTTCTCTAGTAGAATGGCAATGTAATTGCGTTTTTCATCCGGCAGGGATATAGATAAATCTACAGAATTATACATGAAACCTAAAAACTTACATTTTTGACGTGGTTTTAAAGAACTTTTATTATAATTTATGACAAATCCAAGTGATTCTAATAATTTTAATGTCTCTCTTACGTTATCACAACATTTATGATAATTATCTCCTATACATAGGATATCATCGAGATATTGGACGGATTTGTATCCCTGACACCTTAGGTGAGAGACGACCTCCTTCATAATCTTTGTGAAGGTTCTAGGCGCTATTGATAGTCCATAGGGCATAGCATTAAATTCATAAGTACACGTTTGAATTATATCATCCTCGAATTGAAATCGTAAGTATTTGCGATGATGTTTCGCGATAGGTATTAAAAGATATGCTTCTTTCAAATCAATACTAGCCATAAATGCATTTTGAGAGATTAATTTAGATACAGTTCTGTAATCTTCCATTTTGAAATGAAACTTTGATACGAACTTGTTCAGTGGTTTTAAATTTAAAATAAATCGTTTGTCCCCATTCGATTTAGGAGCTAGAAATATTTTAGATAAAAATTGATCGTTAACTGGTGAACATATTGATATTGCACCTAAGTCGAGCAATTTCTTAATGGCTAGAGACATATCCTCTTTTTCTTTCGGTGAAAGACGATTACGAGGTAAAATTGTTTGTTTCGGTGTTGTTGAAAACGGTATAGAAAAACCATTACAAATCCATTCGAGAACAATATCGTTACCTGTAATGTTAAGCCAATTACTGTAAAAGTAATGAATTCGTCCAGCATGTACCTGTTCTACTGCTGAGGTTGAGCTCGTGCTTTGCTCGGGATCGATGACCTCGTTTGCGTCGCTGGTGGAGCCTTGCGAGCTGCAGGGGCCTGTCTCCTCTGGCCTCCGCGCCCCCCCCTGTTCGACTGGTAGCGCGAAGGACCTGCCCAGTTTTCCTGGTAGCGAGGTCGTATAACTGTCGATGGGACAGTATGTGTGGGAGGCTTTTGGGTCGCCGAGGTCTTTTTTATTTGCAGGCCCTGCTTCTCAATTGCTTTAGAAGCCTTGATTTTATCAGAGAGCTTTGTTCCGAATAATGTGTTGTCCCTTTCGTTATCTTTTATTATATTCAAAAAGGATTTCTCGAGGCCAGGTGTAACCATCTTTATACGAGCTTGAGTGTCCATATAGTGTAGATGAGAGAGAATGCGGCTACTGTCGCTTAGCATTTTAATGGCCTGAATTTTTTCATTGCCTGTGATTAGAAGGGTCATTGCCCTGTTTACTGCTGTGATCCCGACTCCGAGAAGCTGTTGCGCTAACTCCATCTTTTTATCGCGGTTTCTTGCCATATCCGTGATAGCTGCCGAAATTTCCGCATTGAGTTTGGGTGCTTGTAATAGAGTACAATTTGAAGGAACCAGATATTCTTTTAACAATTGGTCCTTATTCTCCTTAGAGATTCCTCTTTTTAATATGGGTTGCCATCGCTGAGCTAAGTTTTCATGAATATTTTCACCAAACTCGGGGGCCTCGTCCGTGGGCTCCCCCAATGCTGATAGAATATCCGGATCGAGGTCTGGTACAGCATCTATCGCAGTCGCATCGATGGTTTCGGTCAACCCTGTGTCGAGTTCTGATGTCTCAGGATTTGCCGCCACTTCCAGTAGTGGTGGGGGAGTAGAATTAGCTATATTAGCGTTATCACCGTCTATAATAAAAAAAGTACTCATTTGGTATGGTTTAGACAAATAATACCTTCGTTCTATCTCACGGATAGACCCCAGGTTTGTCTTATTTCGCAAAATGAATTAGCTATCCCATGTAAGATATGCTTATTATTTGCTTTTATGCCCTCGTGTTGACTCACGGCCAACCCCCAGGCTCGCCACGTTCGAATTACGAATCAAGGCGTGATAATAATAATAAATCTTTAAGTTGAACACTCGGATAAAAGTCAATTACAGGTACACTCATTAACGGGCTACATAAGTTGTATGTAAGTACTTACCATTGTTATGATCCAACTCGGAGTCCGATGATTCAAACACTCGCACAATACGGTGACGACTTTTTCGTTCCTTTTGTTCGAGTCTACGAATCTTTTTATTGTAATGTTCAATTCTTTCCTTTGCACTACGTTTAGGCATCGTTAAAACAGATTACGAACGTAAAAATAAACTTATAAAATATACTGTAAAGTGAACGGAAGGACACGTGTTATCGTTGCCTCGCACGGAAAAAGAATGAGGTTTGACAAGACTGTATTGTGTAGGGTACATTACAAGAAAAAATTAATAAGTATAAAAATATAAAAATTTTATCGTGCGAAGTTGCCTTGTAGGGTAGGAGAACTACGTTGTAAAGTTATATCTGAAGAATGAAGCGATGACATATAATTACTGTTTATAATTGTTAAAGTACAGTTTTTTATTGAAAAGGCTTTAAAGCAATTACGAATAGGGAACGAAGTGTCTATTAGTTGTTTTTATTTTCTAATAATGGTAAAGATATTAAAGATAAACGGATTATCATTATAAGAATGTACAGTTTTCATTCATGTGCAATTTTAGCAGAAATTTGGAAAATGTAAAATGCACGGTTGAAACTTTTCTCTAATAAACTTTATCTCATTTAACTTATATATTATATAAAAATGTATATGGTATATATAATTTATGGCATATTGTATTGTACCTACCTAACAATCAGTTAAGTTTTCTGTGCGAAAATACATTCACTATTCAGAATTGATATTATCTTTGACAATAATGTTTTTGATAAGGAAATCCTTTTTTATCAATTTGGATACGGTGTATATTTTTAAGTATCTACATAATTATCTGATAATTAAATTCATTATACCAGACTGCCTCGTTGGTCTAGTGGTCGCTAAGCGCAACTGCTGAGCGTGAGGTCCTGGGTTCGAATCCCGATTTGGGCAAAGTGTTATTGCACAATCTGGATTTATGCCCGGTTGGCAATAGGCTCTCCCCCTATTAAATAGGGACCTATAACATAACTGGTGAAATTAAGATGTACTATAGGTACCTCTGCCTACCCCTTCGCTAAATACGGGCGTTATGATATGTTTGTTTTTATACTAGTCTTAACCAGTTAAAAATATACTTATATTATGTATCCATCTATCACTTAGTAATATACAACGAGGAACATAGATTTTTCGTTTTATTACTCTCTCTACTTATCCCCTTTGCTAGCGTGGTCTTAATATAATGAATTGTAAGCTATAAGCACACCTACTATCTACAGATCAATGCTAATAACAAGTCTTTTGCATTACGATTGGCGCAGTAGCTAAACGATTGGACTGCTGCGCTAAGGGTTGTGGGTTCGATTCCCGCACGGGAGAAATATTTGTGCAATCCGCAAATGTTTGTCCTGAGTCTGGGTGTCGGTATATGTGATATTTCATGTTTGTGAAATGCACATACGTTACAGGAGAAATTCCTAGTGTGGGGCGACGTTGTTTAAAAAAATATATAAACATTTTGATTAAGAATTGAGTCTGGATTTGCCCATTCAGAAATTCTCAGTAGCAGCACGGAGTATGGATGTGTGCTCGGTTAATGACATAGGCTCGCCCCCTATTACATTGGGACCTATAACATAACTGGCGAAATGTACTGGCGTAATACACATCTCTGTCTAACCCTTCGGGGATTACAGGCGTGATGTTAAGTTTTTTTTGTTTAAGAATTGAAAACTTCAGCCTCCATAGACTTTTTATTAGATTTGTTTTTTTATACGATTTCTATTCGTCAACCGTTTTGCCACTTACTTGGGGACAGAAAATCTTTTCTGTGTATTTTGCCATGTGACTGTCTGTATGCTAGGTTTTTGAACCCTCAATCTTATGAATCCGGTCTTGAAACTTCAAAACCACTACTCAGGTATCAATGACTAATTAAATAAGAAACATAATATCTATTAATAATAGTAATCATTCATTTAGAAATGCAGTCGTGTGTGCTGTTCTGTATGTGTGTAGGTATCAGTTTACAAATCGTAAGTGGCTTGGAGATAACTGATGTAGGCACCAGCAGGTATTTGTAAATGTGAGCATTGTGTAGGTTTTTCTTTTTTTACTAACTTTTCTTTCACGTGTCTGACGGTTTGAGTATTTCATGCGGCCTACCCAAATGTCCTTCAGATGGTACGAGACGGGGCGTCTGTGAGGACAGGTCGACTCAAACTCGCCGTGGTTCTTTCCTAAAAAGACCTCTTCTCAGACCACCTACACTGTTCTCACATAAATTATTGAACTTGTCTGGACTTTAAAAGAAACCTTGACCCCTGAGTTTGTTTCGGTATTTCTTCTCAGAGGTAGTCAGTTAGGAAATGCCGACACCATCATTCTAACTAGTTTAAAAAAATATGACGTGGTAAAGTGTTTTTTTAAAACCTATTTGCAGAAAAAAAATCATTTATCATTTACCGTATATAATCATCATCATCAGCCGGTAGACGTCCACTGTTGAACAAAGGCCTCCCCCTTAGGAGGGGAAGGGGGTTGCCATAATCCCCACGCTTGGCAGGCGGCTTGGGGATCGCAGTATTGGTGATCGAGTTACAGAAGACACTGCTGCCCATTTTCTGGAATTTCCCTTAGACAATTCTTTCAACACCCACGGGAGGAAAGGGGGTGGTCAATTCTAGGTTGGCCAGCCATTTATAATATCACGCTCGTATTCTCCGTAGAGTTAAGCAGATGATGTGCTCACTACACTCACATATAGGTTTTTTTAACTGTCGCCCCGCACTACGAATTTCTCAACGGTCATACTACTCGACTATCAGTGCTTATCTACACGATGAAACGCACCCACGATACAAGAGACATTTCTAGTGAGGAGCGACGTTTTTAAAAAACAATGTTGGACGACTCTACCTACCTCTTTTCGATATAATTGAAGCTATAAAGCCGGCTTAATAGCATGAGATATCCGTATTAAGTTTCTGAAGCTATTAGGGCTGCAGTATTTTTAATTAAAATGTGAAGTACGGGGAAGCAACATGATTCGCCCGCCTGCTCACTATAGCCGGGTCTGCGTTCCGCTAATAACTATGGCTAGCCTTTTTTAATTGTGTTTTTTAATTAATGCGTTGTCCGTAGAGTCTTAACAATTAATATCTTGTATCTGAAACTAATACGCGCCACTGCCTTGGTCTTTTTGTCGCGAAGCTTGTGGAAGTGAGGTTTAGGGTTCGATTCCCGAGTCGGGCAGTTTTATTGTGGTTTTTCTATTAGGTTATTCTTAGTAACAATAGGTACAGAGGGGAGACCGTGTTACAGTCTCCTCAGTCTACGTAACAGGTGTCGCATGGAGAGGTTCCGGAGTTGGTCTTTTTAGAGGTCCCGGGACCTCCCTTGTTCGTGCAGGTAGAAATCCTATACTGCCCGGTCCCTAACCCCGTAGGGGCCGGGTACATTCAAAAGTTTTCCCCCGAAAACTAGATATAAAAGTACAGTCTGTGTAGTATCCGGTTAATGTCAATATTACCTATATGGGATAAACATAACTGGAAATCATAATAATATTTCACGACACGGGATTCGAACGTAGGATCATGCTCAGCAGTCACGCTTAGGTACCAGCATTTATCCACAATTCAACCAATACCCGAACTACGCCGCCCAATCAGCATTAGAGCTCACTTGCACCCAACCCCCCCTTCCCCCCTAAACCCTAATCCCACCACTCAACGGGCACGAGCAGAGCTTATTGATTGTAACAATAGTTCATTACGAGCCGTGAGCGGCTAAACTGAGTGATTAATGTTCCTGGGTTGCCAGCCGCGATGTTAGATATTGCCCGTTGTTATGACAATGTTGCGTGAGGTAAATATTAATTTTGGATTGTGGCTGTATGAATTACCTTTGCTTACTCAAAAGTTTAACTTAAATAAAATGAGGTTTGTTTATAATTTTATAGTAACAATTTCTTTCGAAGAAACAGCTTTACAATACGATTCCTATCTGTTGCTGGAAAGTGTGTCAAAGATGCGACAAGTCCGGAGTGGCTAAATAAAAATCAATGGGCGTATGTACTTATTACATGGGACGTATAATGAACGGCCAAATAATTATTACAAGACAATTAAAGTCTGCATAGTTCAATAAACAGACTTCGACATGAATTTATCCACAATCAAGCCCCGCTCGTGTAAATCATTTTTCAAATTGCCTTTATCAATTTATAGAATTCGACATTTTAGAAAACAACAACCCACAAAACGTAGCGTGTACAACTTCTTCCTCACAGATTCTTAAAGAAGAACTAGTAAACAAACCGTGAACAACACTTCACTGCCCGTACCACTACATGGGATAAACTAAACATCAAACCAAGCGATGAAACAATAACAAACAACTCTGTGACCGAAACAAATAACCCTTCACATTGTAACATAACATAACATAACATCACGCCTGTATTCCCCGAAGGGGTAGGCAGAGGTGAACATATAGTACACCCACATTTCGCCAGTTATGTTGTAAGTCCCAATGTAAATAGGGGGCGAGCCTATTGCCATCAACCGGGCACAAATCCAGACTCCGTGCTGCTACTGAGAATTACTTAATTAATGGAAAACTCGGTAACACTTTGCCCGACCCGGAATTTGAACCCAGGACCTCTTGTTCAGCAGTCGCGGTTAGCGACCACTAGACCAACGGGGCAGTTCACATTATTTCCACAAATAACAATGAAAATGAAAACCAATATGAAATTTAACTAACAGCCGCACTGTAAGGATATTATTTGCTGTAGTTATTTAGGAGCTTGGCGTTGCCAAATTGCCTTGTGTTGGCAACACCGCAGCTCCTAGGGGGTGGGGAGACGGCCCGTAAGCTCTGCCGGTGACAGTATGACGCGGGGTCGTCGCCCCGCGGTCTGCTCGCCCGCTTACGGCCAAGCTTGAAGCTAATTGCTCGTGAAGAGATTATTCAGCGATTTTTATAAATGTTTGTAGAAGAATGATCCTATAGGGTCCATACCACACTTTTAAGGTTTACCATATCCAATATTTTTTTATGATAAAAATCTTTTAAAAATATACTTACCGTTTTGACCTGTCTTGAGTTATAAAAATATGAATATCTTCATCCATTCAGATGTTATAGACCTCATCATCAAAACTCATTTAAATTCGAAGAGTAACTGCAGGAACACTTAATACACAATCCGAATTCTCAAGCCAGTAACCGTCCTATTGCAGACCAAAGCCATCTCATTCAGAGAAAGAAGGAAAGATCGAGCATTGATCACCACGCCAGAAATCTAGAAATTCCCCAAACATGTCAACTCTTCCATTCCTTCAGGTTTTAAGACACCATCCATTAATATTTCAGCCATAAAACTTTATACAACCGAATTATTTTCAAATTACCCCAAAGCGAGTTTAAATTACTTATGTAAATGTGGCAGAATACCTGGCTGATCGCGTGTTGGCACAGCTTATAATTGGGGAGGCTTGCGAACGGGGCGCAGTGGGACTCGCGGCGGCCACCAACGTGGTTCACCACAGTTACGGAATATAAACCACCCGCGACTGGCGTTGACTGTGCTGTGGCTACAGTTTACCATGTGACTGGAAATTAGCTGTATTCTACATCAAAAATACTTTCGATGACATGGAAATTTTCATCTAAATTAAAAGTGATGTTTTGTTCTCAAATAATGTATTTGTTTGTGTGAAGACCGTGAGGAAAGTCCGCCATGAGGCTAGCCCGTCAGTAACGTTTGGTCCCACTTGGCCAATGTTGGCGACACGTGCTTTCATTGAGCTTCTAAACAGCCAATGGACGTTAAAATGTGACCAACATTGGCCGTCAAGTGAGCTGTTGTTAGAATGTTGGCACCAATTAGCACGTGGCTTATTCGCTTAATTAGGATGCACAGATTGTATTTAGGAGGGTTCTCGAATGTTCCATCACGTAGTTCTCAGATATCGTAGTTTCGTATGAACAGCTTTGTAGCACACTCTAGAACACACATTGTAAACGCCATTGATAGACCGTAACAATAGACCCTACGTGTATTTGGCTGGTAAGTAGAGCTAGGTTGTTGTCCGTATAATGGTAACTTTTGCGAGCCTTCTACTGCAACTGAAGTTATCAATGCGTAGTTCCTCCTTTATGGAACAACATATACACGTAATAGGACAGTTTAGGAGCAAAAGATTTATTTGGGTTAAAAGAAAGTTGATAAAGTAGTAGCCTATAATTATCGCGTCTTCTTTTTACCTCACACCATCATTCAGGTTTTGTGCGATAGCCGATTAAGTCGTAGTCGTAATCTATATTCAACTATAATCCTCCACTATAATATAATAATTTCCTCACATTCTGAGACAATACCACACGAATGTCGCCGCAGATTTCTCTCTAATTGCATTCCCAGCTGACCTGTAGTTAACTTGTCAATAAGACCTGACTGTACGAAAAGCTAATGAAGAGGAGAGTGCACTTGCGATGGACCAGATATTGTATTGTAAAATAATATTGCTAAGTTTAAATAACAGCAATGATAGCCGAGTGGTATGACCGTTGGACTAACAAGTCAAAGAACGTAAGCTACAACCCATGCACCAATGTCTTTTCTAATTCATGTGCGTACTATAAATTAGTTATCATTTGCTAAAAATGGTGAAGGAAAACATCGTGAGGAAGCTGGCACACCTGAGAGATTTTTTAACGGTGTGAAGCTATGTCAGAGGCTTAAAGTGTAAAACTCTAACACCAAGTTGTTCATCAACCATACAATAAGAAGAATAAGAATTGATCAATTATTTGACTGTTTTTCGAAAAGACATTGGTGCGTGCCGGGGTTTGTACTTGCGACCTTTGACTTGGCAGTCCAACGGTCATAGCACTCGATTATCAGTGCTTAAATTAATCTACTGTATTGACTACATAGAATTGTATAAAGAAGTTTCAATAAAAATCAAATGCGTCGTATTTGCAGCTAGCGTGCATGTTCGACGAAATGCAGATACGTAAAAAACGTTTCATTATTTTAACGAGACCGTAAATCATGAAGAGTCTGAAACCTCAGCGATGTTACAAGATTGATAGCGGCGGATCACGAAGTTAAAATAACGGAATAATTGTCTCGTGGCCCGGATAACGGACGGTCTGGGATCGATTCCAAGGTAGAGCAAAGTGAAATTTAGATTGTATAGATCCAAGTTTAGAAATTTGATAACTTCTCTATGACTTTCAGTATTTACTGAATTAAAAGCCGAACTCATTAATTTCTAGTGAAATTATTGATAACCCAAAACGAATTATTTTCAGTAAAACGTAAATCCAATTTAAAATGAGAGCATAATTTACCGAAACATAAAATGAAAATTTGAGACGAAATACATAGATCTGTTTCCCTCAAAAAACAAACCCGTGTGTCCAGGCTGTAACCCACGAAGGAAGTACTCTAATATTTATAAGTTGGCCGCTCCGGAAAGATTAATGCCAACATGATAAAATTATGCTTTTTGAATATGTAGCTTTGATAATATTAAATTAAGCCCGTTGCGTGAGCCGACCGCGCGGATAGGGCTGAGTTCCGGAGCGCAATTTATACTATTATATTATTAAACATCTTCCTTTGGTTTTATCAAATGAAACTGTTTTATATGACATGATATTTAGGTTGTAAAACTGACTGTATGAAGTATATATTATCGAAAGCGGTGCCTAGATTGACTGGCCTGTTGGTATAGTGGTTAGTGACCCTGACTGCTAAACCTTAGGTCATGGGTTCGATTCTTACCCAGGACAAATCTTTGTGTGATGAGCATTACATTTGTTCTGTGTCTGGGTGTGATTTATCTATAATATGTAAGTATTTAGAAATATATAAGTATGTTTATCAGTTGTCTGGTTGCCATAATACAAGCTCTGCATAGTTTGGGATCCGATGAATGTGTGTAAGCAGTCCCAAGATATTATTATTTCTAGATCGCAGCAAGACGCGGTTCGTAGTCTCTGCCCACCAATCTAGACAACCAGCATGATTATTGTCAGTTATTTTAGTTAACAATTAAGTGCCCTTCTAAGATATTGAGTCTCTTTTACAAGCATCTACCTTGCTTTTGAACCAATGAGTAACCATTCATCTTAATATGAAAAGTGATACTCGTGAAGAAGGAAAGTATAGAAGATATTAAAAATCACTGGGCTTTAGGACTGGTAAACCACACAGCTACGACCAACCTTGATTGTACTTTAAAAATTTTTATAGAAGATAATTCCGTTTGGAGACATGACCGTAAAAGTAGACGCAGCCAGTAAATATTAAAGTTATTAGTTTGAAGAAGTTTTGAAAATGTGAGTGCTACAAGGAACCATCTTGGGCCCACTTGAAAATATGTTTCTTTTTCTTTTTTTTTTTAAAACGTCGCCTCACGCTAGGAATTTCTCCTGTATCGTAGGAGCGTTTCACAAACATGAAATATCACATACACAAACACCCAGACTCGGGACAGTTAAATGTGGATCGCACAAATATTTGCCCCGTGCGGGAATCGAACCCTTAGCGCAGCAGTCTATACGCTTATCTACTGCGCCAATCAGGTCGTCTTTATAACCAATTTCCTCTAAATTCGGGTTTAATCTGTATCAAGTAAAACAGACGGAAACTAGCTCTTAGCCTCTCATAAAACGGAACCAGCCACTACTCTTATGAAAATAGAATATTAGCATATTAATGTGCACGGATCGCTACATCCGGCGTACTCTGTACATAATTAAGGCAGGCATTAGCGTTGTGATGAGCCCCGACCGCTTACGCAAAGCCTTACAAACGAACCCTCGGGAAAAGAGGGCTACTCCTGTTGGGAACGTGTGTCCTGTTTGGACAATGGCGGCCGTAATTTATGTATTTATATTGTTTTTAATGAAGTTGAAATGGGCCTGTGAGGAGAGGGTAGGGAGAAACTAAGATGGCAGGTAAAGAATCAATGTAAATACCACTTCTTCAAAGCTTATTGATGGTAATTTTAATTTTATTGTTAGTCTGGATTTAAGTTGCAATTTTTTTTTTAAACGTCGCTCCACACTAGGAATTTCTCCTGCATTGTGGGTGCACACAAACATACAATATCACACACACAAACACCCAGACTCGGGACAATCAAATGTTGATCGCACAATTTTTGTAGTATATGTAGACTTGATATCACTTGTCAGGTTCTAGAATATGCAGGCATAAGAACACATTGGGGCAGAGAAGAGAAATAATGTCCAGCTCAGGTCCATTTTAGTGTCTAAACGTTTGTTCATCAAACACACCGTCTTTCAAGATACACGTTTCTCCTAGTTACTGGTAAAGGCCCTGGTTCACGCATCATATGCCTGTGTAAGTTTTGATGTTGTATTAGACTATTTTTTTTGCGAAAATCATTATCAGATCCTAAACTATGCTTACTTACTATTCGTTTGTAGATTACACATTTTTAACACGGGTTGCGAGCTGCCATTGATTTTGACTTCAACAACAGTTAAGATCATAAAACCTAAAGTTACTTTGAATTTAAAGAGCTGTTTATAACCTCGTTGGATATTCGACAGATAATTAAAATTAAGGGTGTCTTCTATGAGTTTAAATCTCGCCAAACTTTGAGTTCGCTCTTAATGAGTTTGTCTGAATGATCATCGAGGAACCGTGGTAACCTTCATGTTACCATTATTTTATTCAGACACATTTTTCGTTTCTTGAGCCGTTAATCTTGTTGGTAACCATCTTAGCTCATTACTTTCTTAATTAAGATTAACGTTGTGTATAAAAATAGGGCAAATGTGCAGCCTAAAAGCTTTTCGCTTGAGCTTTACACAAAAATATCATCAAGGTATTAAACAGTGGTCAGGGCGGAACGTAATGTATATTTTTACCAACCAAGAGGAGATTCTTTAGATGGATCAGACTTGGAATAGGGATGCTGACTACATTAACAATTACGTTGGAATTAACTGAAATCTGAATAGGAGTTTAAAATGAATACGAAAACTGGGAAATAAATAAAATCCAGGAAGAAACGGGGATTTGCGCAAGTTTTTAAGTTTATGGAGGGGGTATACTGTATCCCTCCTTCAAAACGCTTAACGTACGGGGCGATGTGTTTACAGTTTTTAAGTATATTAATTCTAAAGACTTTTTCAAAATTTATTTAAAATAATTATGTCGACATCCCTATTAATCAGATAATTTTCAATCGGAAACAGGTACGATTTTTTTCCTTTCTGATAGTGCATTCCTATCTATTCTATCCTGTCATTCTAAAGACAGTGGAGAAGCAGACTGCCTATTTTTCCACCACTGACACTGTATCAAAAGATTACCACAAATTTCTAAATTCTTTATTGTTCACTAAACATACGATTACATATAACAATACAAAATATGATGTACAGATGCAAGCTTAATTCAGAATTGAGTTTTCTTACAGCAAACCTCACAGTAGTTGAGAGATTTAGCATAAGAGGAAATTTTGTTTAGCAGACTGGCTGCTGAACAAAATTTCTCCTTATGCTGTCATACCACAGAACCCGTAATAACTCTAATTGATATTGAACTAACTTTCCTCTGTAAATAGGCATTACAGTTGGTTCCAACTTAAATTGCCGACCTACATTCAAAGTTTCTTTTACGTTACAGAGCTCAAGTTACAGTTAAAATTAATCTATTTCTGTCGATAAACGATACCTCGCTCGTAGACGTGGGGTTTATTTCTCAACCATTACTTCGATGAAATTAAACCCGTTCTACGGATTAGATTGAGGTCAAACTGCTAACTGTAAATAAGTTAACTGAATTATGTTGAAACTACCGGCACTAGTTTGGCTTCTCCTGATTTTTCTTTAAACTGCCTTCAGGTGTGTTTTGTGGAAATTAAAATAGAAACGGAAAGCAGTTATCGGTTATCTGACTGGTTGATGTAGTGTTTAAAAAAACATCACATCTGTATAATAAGAAAAGGCTAAATATCGCTCGAATTTCGCTAGATAGTCCCATTACACATTTGGCAGTGGTGTCTAAGAATAACGCACTGTACGTATTACATAAAAACTGAAAGTTTCTTGGGTTTGAATGAACCCACAATCTTGTATACCTACAAATGTATTTTTTTTTGTATGGGATTAGCTCACCACCCTTCCCCATCATTGTGACTCTTGTAAGCCAGGATCTACAATGATAACCATAAAGAACCATCGAGGCAATGAAGCTCGAGGCGTCCCAGAGAAATGACTCAACTGTCTTGGAACCCGCAACGAAATTAATCATAAAGAATATATAGAAGGAGTAGGAATAAACTGTAACAGTAACTTGACCACCAACCCTGCGATCCCCAAGCCGCTTGCCAAGCGTGGGGATTATGGCAACCTCCCCCTTCTAAAAGAGGAATGCCTTTGTTCAACAGTGGACATCTATCGGCTGATGATGATGATGATGAAATTTATTTACTTGGACCGCATACCACCCACTTTCTTAACCACCAAAACACAACTGTAACATAAAAAGAACTTATTGCAACGAGCTACAAGTTCTTACAGCAATAACATACCATGCCACACAACATATCACTAAAGTTGCCACAAACATTTGGGACCAACACGGATATTGTCGCCAACATTTTATTTCACCAATAAAACTCAATAAACAGTTTCATTACCACCCATCCACGACAAGGAGAATAACACTCGACATATTGTAGGCCTCGTGCGCCGCCCGCAGACCTCATGAATAAGGGTACGTAGGGTACGGATACGAAGAGAGCCGGAAATACACGAACACACTCGTAAAACAAAACACACTTATAAAACTTATTAGAACAGTGTTCAAATCTGCACGAGACAAATGATATTTCAAAAAGTACAGATATGTTACTAGCGCGGTCATTTTGAAGACTTGAAAAGGAAACAATGGTCTTGGGTAGTACAATTGCTGTCCAATTGACATAAGACTAGTGCAGTTCGGACTCAGAGTTCGGAACAGTTTTCTCATTCATTTTGGTAGCATATGACATATCTACACTTTTTAACATATCATTGCACGTAACTAAATATGAGAAATAGTTTATTAGTTAATAGTACCAGAGATTTGGCGCTTGTATTATTCCGGCTGCATTCCCTTAAAGGGTAAGCAGAGCTGTGGCTAGCTTCTGGGGTCATATTAATTTTATTAGGCCATTTACCGGGCTTATTCTAAACCCTGGGCCGCTGAGCTTACCACTCTTCATGACCTAGGAGGTACTAGGCCTCTAGCCTCAAACTTAACAAACCAATTTAACGTCACTCTCATAATATTCTCCCCTTAGTTTATGGAGTATTTAACCTTAACAAAGGGATGAACATTGAACATCCCTACTCCAAAGTCTTTCGCTTCCACTGTTATAAACACCTCCAACAAATATCGTAGATAGGAATCCATTATTTCTACCTACCTCTATCGCAATAGGCGTGACTCCATGTGTACGTACACTAATAAATACGCACAACCATCTAATTGAGTAACAAACATGGAAATCAGTAAACATCTTCAATCAACTTTCGTATTTGTTATGAAGGAAACGCGAATTCACGGACATGTCATTGGATAACATAGATGGAGTCAAGTGGCGGTCGCGTGCCGTCTCCACCATGAATCAACGGCGTACATAAAATTACCCACGCTCCCCATAGTTGAACCAACTTTATTTAACTACGGTTACGTTTAACCGCAAGACGTTTGCATTAACCGACCCATTGCATTCCTCTGTGATTGATGTGTTTGGCAAATGTTCTTGATATATTTATGGGGCTGGAGTATAAAATCATAATTTATGGGCACGACTTCCTAACTTTTTGATGTGGGCTTATTAAACGCTGGCCTAAACTCTACTAAAATATTGGGACGAACATGCATCGTTTTTGCACGAACGCGGAAAACCGCACAAGATTGAACCGGTAATATCTATTGATCATGATATGATACTAGTTGATACTACCAAAACTTATCCAGCAGAAAGTTTCCGGGAAATCGAACCAGTAGGTTTTAGGAATCAAAAAGACAGAAAATTATTTCATACATCCGCTGTATAACAGGCAGTATTGTCAGCTTATATTCCACTATTAGCCTGCCTCGTTGGTCTAGTGGTAGCTAAGTGCGACTGCTGAGCATGAGGTCCTGGGTTCGAATCCCGGGTAGGGAAAAGTGTTACTGGGTTTTTCCATTAGGTAATTTTCAGTAGCAGCAAGGAGTCTGGATTTGTGCCGGGTTGATGGCAATAGGCTCGCCTCCTTTTCCATTGGGGCCTATAACATAACTGGCGAAATGTGGGTGCTAACTGCTAATGAGCACCTCTGCCTACCCCTTCGGGGAATACAAGTGTGATGTTAAGTATTTAACTATGGTGCTAAATTCTCGTCACACAAAAAGAAACGAGCGATGAGCGCTTACCCACTGCGTGTTGTCGATGTCAGTCTTAATTTCGTAACCTCTGATTATGCACAATGATCTATGGCAATACAAACTTATTTATTTCCATTTTCAGCTAGTTTTCTTACCAAGGACATCGTATCACGGAACTCAAACGCTATTTATTTCTGACATTACATATAACAAAATCTATGATATTACAATATTTTTGTTTTCCACAATATATCATTACTTAATGTTCTCGTGAAAACGGAACTATCTACTCTATTATTTACAAATAATAATGGGTCGTGAATTGTGTTTTCAGCAAATCTATTTGTGTGACCTTGCTTAAAAGGCACTGTAATAGTTATTCTAGTTGTAGATAGTACCTTTACATAAATGATTACTTGTTTTGATGTTATCAGACGTTTAGCGGGAACTCTCTTCTATTTCTAGTACAAATTCGTTCTGTATCATCAAATGTATGATGTATCTACTCTGCAATTAAATATACCAGTCTTAAAGTATAAATAAATGTCGGTTATCAATAGTAAAAGATTAATCTGCGCCCTCTTAAAGGATTATTTTGCGAATCGACATCAACAGTCACATGAATAAACTATAATGTGGTTTAAAAATTGGTCAGGCAACGGGGATAACAAATTTCACCACCCACAGTGCGTCGGTAACTTGGAAGCACCTATTTTAGTAGATCTTCACTTGTAGGGGATCTCTTTCGAACCCCAAACACAGACAATGACCATGAGCAAACACTTACATACATACATAACATCACGCCTGTATTCCCCGAAGGGGTAGGCAGAGGTGAACATATAGTACACCCACATTTCGCCAGTTATGTTGTAAGTCCCAATGTAATAGGGGGCGAGCCTATTGCCATCAACCGGGCACAAATCCAGACTCCGTGCTGCTACTGAGAACACAAAAACAAACACTTAACTGTCTTCAATACTGACTAAGACTATACCATGCGTGACGAAGCTTCCAACCTCTGGGCAGGGGGCAAAACACTTAGCCCAGCAGCTACGGCGTTACAAAACGCAACAATTTGTCCTTATTTCCTCAAGTACGGGTCTTGACGGCCTGCTTGAAGGAGGGGTTGTGTTAAAAGATTGCAGTAATGCATTAAGTAGATGGTGACAGATCGGAAGCCGGGTACTACCAGCGCGGTAATCCATTACCGGCTGACGGCTAACCTCGTAAAGTAATTGATATCACCGTGATTAGAACTCACGGCTAATTGTATTTGAAAATAAATTTAGGGGAACCCGATTTATTGCGGCTTTCATTTACTGTGTTATAATGGTGTTTATTTGAGAGTGGGAAGGAAATGACTTTGCTTTCTTCGAAGGGAAATGAAATATTAGAAGGAATTGGTATCATTTTTATCCGCCTTCAATATAGGAGGTTTACAATTCGACAGTATGTTAGTTAGTTTTATATTGTGCTTTTGATATCTTTGCTAAAAGTTTTCCATTCTTATTCCTCTTGTTGGGTGGGGCGTCAATAAACAAATGAAGAACCCTTATGAAAACCTTCAGAAATTCAACTTAAGTTTCTCGAAAATAAATCCATTAGAAAATATAATTAAAAAAATACTAGGTAGGTACCTAAATAGGTATATCATAATCCCCTAAATAGTCATTCTAATGGCATATTATGTGTTAATGGAACGTAGTCAGAAGTTACACGCTTTGAATAAATTATGTGAGCTCTATTACGGTTTGTAACGGTCGGTGAAATATCCGATATTCACGGTATTTAGAACATTATTATTTATTCAATACGTAGCTGAAATATGTTAACAATGCTTATTGTTGTAATATTACCATTGAATACTTGTATATTTAGGCATAGTTGTATTAGCCCAACGATCGGCAATAGGTCCAAAATCTATGTATAACATCCGACCTCTAAAAAACAAAAAAGCCTCTTCCTTCTTCTCTGTGAATACTGGTATAATATGTATGATACGCATAATTATCATTATTTCTAAAATTATAAAAGAATGTAAAATCATATGAGCGAACCCTCTAAAAAGCGCCATCTAGCAGTGGTACCTATCACAATTTTATGAATCATGACAACTAATCGACGCCATCTACCGGCGAATAGCGTAACGAAAGTTTGCCATTTATTTTGCTATGTAGTGTAGTAGATGTCACTGTTAGCACATTACTTAGCCGGGCGTTGGTAGAGGGCGCTACAGTTGAAACTGGAAACGAAGAACCAATTTCATGTTTGCATGTTTACTTTCCTGTCTAAAGATGGAGTTACAAGTTGTCAAACATATTAAGCCTTATTCCTTTAAACTTACAATAACTTTTAATTTGTTACCGTTTAAGCGGACCACCTAAAAACTTAAGATATTATAAGTGATTACGAGCAGAGTTAGGAAAACTTGTTTCGATGTCTATTATAAATAGAAAGAGATAAGACTTGGAAACTTCAATGAGGCTTTTAGGTACTCAGCACAAGGACTTGCAATACCACCAATAGGTATGTCGTTTTGGCAGATATAATACTCAATACTTTGTTGCATTCCATAATAGTACATAGGTGGACTTACAGATCATTATGGACCCAGTCGGGCACAGCAAAAGCGGAGAGAGGATCAGGGTTAACCTTGGAATTACAAACTTTTATCTATGGAACTTATTCTAATAAGTAATATAATTATCATCAGTACCACGGGACGCATTTATTGCATGGAATTTGCAGTGTATAATAAACAAACTGGGATCGGCATATAAGTATGATAATACCCACACACAAATTTGTCGCGTGCGGAGGTAAGCTCACAACCATCCATACAGAGTCCAATCGCTCTACCACAGCATTTCAATACACTGAACATGGTGAAAGGCTACCCTTGTCCATCCCTATTAAAAAAACATGGGTACTGACCATAAAGACTCTTCTACAAAACGATTTCATCGACTAGATAAAAGTTTTAAAATTTTTCTATAATCAAATCGATACAGAGTTTCAACCTGCCTACTTTATGGCTCGACAGTCGATTACCATCTTACGGACAGACAATAAAAACATATTTTTGCTACTCTTTGTCTGACATGCGAATCATGGAGTTATGTAGCTGATAAGATGTGCTAAATTGGGTAAAAACGAGCCTTTAATTCATTCATTACATAGGTACTTGATTAAATACTTTGACACTACAATCTATTGATTTGATTGACTTGGCCATCGCATGAAAACACAATGTATCCCACAAGTAAAACATAATATATTAAATAAAATTGTTTAGTGCGATTGCAAAAGTCAATGTATTTTACATAAAAAATAAAAGATTTTTAATATTAATATGGTTAATATAAGATGTTGTTCGCTTAGCTATTTACGTAATAACTTAAGACAGAAGCTTCCTCAAGTAGGGACTTAATAAAGCAATCGACTTGGTATTATATGGACCTCACAACTTTTTACGGTAGAAAAACTGAGTCGCGAGACTTGTTTTTTACAAGTTATGTTTTTGATGGCATCACGTTGACTGTCCGCTAAGAAGACACAATAGTTAAACAATCGCTGTGTACCATATGTGGTACACTGGACAGTAAAGGGTCATACTCAAACACCCAGTTTTGGCACAATTATCTCTACCAATATCACCAAAATATTATCCCCGTGAGAGGATCAAACTGCACAGCCTCTCTAAGTCTAGTAACTCAGCTACTGGTTTGATTCCGCACGGGACAAAAATTTGTGGGTTCCACAGATATTAATTTGTTCCAAGTCTGGATGTTTCCGTATGTGATATGTCATGTTTGTGAAACGCACCCACGATACAGAAGAAATCCCAAGCGTTTTGCGACGATTTAAAAAATCCACAATTGGCTTGCTTACTGAAAACAAAAAAGACATTGCTAGTGATAATAATGACCCACTCAAAATGCCACCTCCATCGTATTCTCACACGCTCCCCTCACACATGCTCGCACGCTCGCACGGCCGCACGCTCGCACGGCGACTCCGGCACACTTGTGCATGGCGCTGACGAGTGCGGTCGCCAACGCCGCCGCTGCTGCCGCCGCGGCTGGCGCAGGCAAGAAGGCCGCGCAGGTTCAGTTGCAGGCCGAGCTCAACACTGATGATGATTGGAACAAGTTTCTCACCAGAGATGGATTGCTAGGTAAGTGGCAAAACATTGCAGTGAGAGTGGAAACTAAGTTGGAAAATAGTGGAAAGGAATTATAGGGATCAGTTATCCAACTTGACAGTGATTTGGGAAATACTTCTTTTCTATGCCGGACATCGGAGACGCCCCCTGTTGTCTCTCCTTTCATCGATTCCTGGTCCATAGAACTTTATCCACATATTACACTCATTTCAATGTGTCCCATTACTTTATAATTAAACACTACTTATGTGACATTCAGAAATTGTGGTATCCGGCCTAATATTGACCACCCTCTTTCCCTTCTAAAAAGGGGAGGCCTTTGTTCAACAGTGGATGTCTTCCGGCTGATGATGATGATGACATTAATCAAAAGATGCCCATTAGAGTTAAATGATTGTCTTTTAATAAATTCCTTTGTCTTGTCTTTTAATTTATTTTCGAAGTGCATCCCTCGTACCTTACCACTAGCTACACAAAGCCAGCTTCATAACATCAGATTTATCTCGAAGAGGAACTTCACATTAAGGAGTACAGAGAAACTACGAATAGAAGAACTACTACTACATGAATTTTCAAATATTTGGCATACCTGCTAAACTGCTTTGTCAAAATATAATCTTTAAAAAAATATATTTGTTATTGTCAGTGGTGGATGTGTACTCCGAGTGGTGCGGCCCATGCATCGGCATGGTGGGCAACTTGAAGAAGATCAAAGTGGAGCTGGGCGGAGACAACCTTCATCTTGCAGTGGTATTAACTAACTTACAACGTCATATCAGTAACATTTTTTTTTTTTTAAAAACGTCGCCCCACACTAGGAATTTCTCCTGTATCGTGGGTGCGTTTCACAAACATGAAATATCACATACACAAACACCCAGACTCGGGACAAACATCTGTGGATCACACAAATTTTTGTCCCGTGCGGGAATCGAACCCACAACCCCTAGCGCAGCAGTCCAATCGCTTAGCCACTGCGCCCATCAGGTCGTCAAACTATACCTAGGGTACCTACTTACCTAGGTATTTTGTTTATGAGATTTGTAAAGCAGCGTAATTAACATTCTCAACAATGTGTCCTAATTGTTTGTCTGTTTCGTGGCTTTCGATCATTCCGATTTCTTTTTCGAAACATTTATCGAATGTCGGCGTAAATCTTTCTTTCTTCCCCGTTTCGATTTATTTCCCATCTTTAATTTACATTATTTTTTCAGGCCAAATCCGACACAATAGAATGTCTGAAAAGGTTCAGAAAACGCAGCGAGCCTACCTGGATGTTCATAGCAGTAAGTATAATAGATGGAATGTACTTTGTCGTACCGACACTATAACTGTCACATCATCGTGTATAATTAAAATGGTTGTAGTCATATTGTATTCAACTGGGCAATAATATTAAAGGACTTTTAGCGTCTTCAGATAAGCCCTGACAGCTGGTCCGAACGACCAGCTGTGTCATTGCTGTTCTTTTTGTTAAATCTGACGATGGTGGTTAATAGTTCGTTTAAGCTTAAACAACGTCTCCATACTCACGCGACATGCTCATTAAAAACCGAAACTAGCAATTTAACTGTTAAGAATATCTGCTATTCTACTCGTTTATCATAAACAGGTAGGCTAATAACTAATGACCCGCTCGCCCCAACCAGACGGCAAATTGATTAACACGATGAATGGATCAGACAAAAGAGAGGTACCTCGCACGACCCTGTACGACAACATATAAATACAAACATGGCACAATCCATATATAGTTATGTTTATAACCACATGTGAAGGAAACTGATTTGTGGCGGACTGACACGAGCGCGAGTATCGACCAAACGCAAGAAAAAACTAAGACATTTGCATATCAGACGCCATTAGGGAAAGTTTCGCTTTGTAAGTTAGTTTTATCTTTGAACTTGTAAGTGTTGGTAAAATAGTTCATATTCTAGAAGTAGGCAATATTTCGAATTCAAGTTGAAGTTACACGAAAAACATGCTAGCATAAAATATAAGTTTTGAGGGTAGGTACCAAAAGTAATGCAATAATTGAGAAACAACGCATGGTCGGGGAGAGATGTCATCAATTTCATTACCAACTGACCAAGTTGACACAGTACATTTTTTCTACTGCACTACAGTAAGTTCTAATATTTAAGTACATATCTATCTATCTATATCTACCGTTACAATACATTGAATTCTGTGTAACAATTCCAGTCTGGTCAACTCCTGAACGTGGTGTTTGGGGCGGACGCGCCACGCATCGCACGCACTATCGAACAGGAGCTTCAGAATGAGGAACTCGCCAAGAAAGGAGAGCTGGAGCGGCCCAAGAGAGCGCCGCACGAGTTGACGACACCGGAACAGGTAGGAAGACATCGGCCTCTCTTCTATTAGGCGAAGAGGTTATTTGAGAGCTCAGAGCACATACCATTGATTTTGATAAACGAACCTTATACCGAATGTTTTTTTTTTATGTTTCAGGAAGTAGCCTCAGCCCAAGAGAAGATAGAACAAGAGAAGAAGGAGAAAGAGGCAGCTGCCGTGGAGGCTGCGCGGTATGCTCGAAGGGAGGCGCGGGCCAAGCGCCTGGAAATGCACTTCGCTGACATCTGTCCCGCGCTGATGTTGCCGCATGCGCAGAAGAACTTGAGGAAGGTCACCGATACCATTGAACCTTTTGGTAAGATATTATATTTGGTTTGTACGTGTCGATTTTGTATTCTATTTGTGTACTTAAAAAAAAAACAAATGTGGTTTGGAAATAGGATTGTACTTACCACTCAAAAGTATGATTTTGTTATCCAAACTGGTTTGTTTTTCTTTGACCAGAAAAGAAGAAAAAGCATTTACGAAAGTGCCTGATAGTAATGCTATTGTAATATATTTTACATAGGCATATTTGTCTGTGAAATATTTTAGGAAAAGGACTGCCTTGTTAGTCTAGTGGCTAAACGCGATGGCTGAGCACGAAGTTCTGGGTATGTATCCCGGATCAGGCAAAGTGGCACTGGGTTTTCCATTAAGTAATTCTCAGTAGCAGCACGGAGTCTGGATTTGGGCACGGTCGATGTCAATAGGCTTGCCCCCTATTACATTGGAACCTATAACATAACTGGCGAACTGTGGGTGTATTTAACAGTCACCGCTGCTTACCCCTTCAGGGAATACAGGCGTGATGATAATTGTTTATATTTCAGGAATCCTGTTAGCAGACAAGTGCCCCATCGTGGTTGGCAAAGAAGGAGCCAAGATCCTGGCAGTGGAGGAGCCGGAGCTGGGCGAACCTGCTGCGGCCGCGGCGCTCATAGAGAGGCCTTCTCTGGCGCTGCTGTTCAAGAAGATGCCTGATAAGGAGGGAGATATCATAGGTAATGACACTATCAATAGTGATTGTCATCCAGGCGTAAAGTATTGATGGTCGAGTAGTATGACCGTTGGACTGCCAATTTAAATCCCGGAACGCACCAATGTCGTTTCGAATTCATGTGCGTAAATTAGTTATCAGTTGCTAAAAACGGTGAAGGAAAACATCATGAGGAAACCGGCACACCTGAGAGATTATTCAACGGTGTGTTAAGCCATGTCAGAGGCCTACAGGCGGTTTAAACTCTGACCAGCCCCCTTACCATGAACATTTAAAGCAGGACAGTTTACGGTGTGCAAGTGAGATGACACATTACACTGCACGTAGCGGTGTCTCGTTTTCACATGTAGCGACATCTACCCGTCGAAGGACGAATCATGATGACATTCCTGCATCGCGCTAGCGAAGTAATCACACGCGCTAGCTATAAATACAGCCGCCCCGAGTTGAGAAGTGGGGCGCCGCGGCCCACCAGGCATACCACCGCCTGGTTGGAAGATCTTCCTTTTCGTTGGAGGAACTCCACATCCCTTCCTCCACACACACATCTTTAACTGTCCTGCTTTAAGAGTTCATGGTAAGGGGGCTGGTTGTTCATCAACTATACGATAAGAAAAAGTGAATATTTAACTACTTATCAAAATTACTGATAAAAATAACGATGTTTCAAAATTGATTGGTTTACAACATTGAATGAATTCGTCTTCTCGATAACAATTTGATTTGAGACGTTCGATCTCCAACGTGACTTTGCCGTTGATCTTATTTCATGGCTACGAATTAGTTTATTATTCACGGCATAATTACAGGCTCTCAAGAACAGCATACGGCATTATGCCTGTTGTATTTCCTGTCTCGTTGTATAAATATTAAATCTGCTTCCAGAAATAACTCGCCGCGCCCTTTGCGGAGACCACCTCGCTGAAGACGATGACGCTAGGAAGAAGCTGCCATCGACTGAGCTACGAGCTGACAATACCATCGGGTTATTTGTGCCCGCTGATAGACACCAGAGGGCTGCGACACTGGACGTGTTGTTCCCTAAGGTAGCTAAGTCCCTTTCAAAACCTTTAAAAGATCAATCTATATTAGGTAATTACCTCTGAACACAATTCAAATTCGTGTTCACAATCGTCAAATTCGTGCCTACTCTATCCCAAACTACCAATAATTCCGAATGCTCTCCAGATGGTAGGCTCGGTGGTGGAGCCGCCCGTGCCGGCCGAGCCCCCCCACATCGCCATGATGTACGGCGCGTGGCAGCGGCGCGCCGTGCTGAGCATGGCCGGCCTGCCCCGGGTGGCCGCGCGGCTGCTGCGCTACGGGTTCTTCGCGGACGCAGACATTGACGAGCCCAAGCTGCTGTGCAAGAATATAGACCAATACGAACTGAGGCCGGAGAAGGAATTGTAGGTTTTAAAAAGAAACAGCTCTAGGCTTAGTATTTGCTCTGGAAATTTCTACAGTTCCACACGCTTGTAGTACATGCTCGAACGGTGAGGCTCGAAACAAATGTAAGGTGTCACAAAACTTTGTGACGTTATACATACCATAGCGGTAAATTATATATCTTATTAATCAAACACACACCCTAAGCCTTGCAAAATAACGACAAGTAAATTTTTTGCTATGGTACTAATTATTTTGTTTATTGTCATTCGAAACTAAGTTTTTAATCCACTCCACAGTTGCGAGACCATAGTCCTGATGATAGCAGTGGGTCTGGCAGAACCCTTACTAGCTGAACCCGAAGACGTATTTCCCGACGGGCCTCCAGAGGACCTGCTGACCCTGGGCGCGCTGCACATCAGCGCTGATGCTGTGGTCGGCAGCGAGGAGTGCGCCAGGTTCTTCCCGCCAGGGTACAGCGAGCCCGAGCGTAAGCCCAGGATTAAGGGGAAGAAGAAGAAGAAGGTAGGACCCCAATTACTCACATTTTAGATGTTTTGATCATGGTTTTGGGTTATGGATTGAAAATTTGAATTTTATTAATGGGTTGAGAATTTGATCAGTTAGATTGGGTAAATAGAAAATGAAAGAAAGAATATAGAAGGAAGCAGCAGCAGGAAAGGCTTTAGATCACACTACTTTTATTCCAATTCTAAACAATTGAATAGCTAACAACTCGATAGATCCTATAGCTTCATAGATATCATGTAAAATAGATGTGGTCAAAATTCGTATTACAAAAGTATATTATCCATATTCAATGTCTGTCATCTTAATTCTTCAGAGACGTCACGACAAGGATGAGAACGCAGAAGAACCCGCAGAGGGCACACAAAGCACAGACAACCCCGACGCAGAAGCGAATGGAGACACGGAGAATGGAGAAAACGGTGAAGAGGACGGAGAAGGAGAAGAGAACGGTGAAGGTGATGATGAGGATAATGAGGAGGCGCATGCTGATAAGGCGACTTCACCACCGCCTCTTACACCACATTAAAAGAGAGGAGAATTGAGAGAACGCTAGACTTGTGGCTAGGTAAAAGAAGATGATGGAACATTTTAAAAAATCCTCGAGATTTATAAACTCAAGAGTTTAGGATTTATATACGACGAACGCAACTGGTATCTTGAAGCTACCACTTGAATCATTTAGTTACATCTTATATTTAGGTTATTCGAAGTATTAGTAAATAATTGAGTCATAGTAAATACTTTTAGTTAGGTTAGGATCTGGAATAATCTAAAAGATATGTAAAGGCGCTAGAAATATTATAATTGAGGGTACAGATTTCAACTACCACGGTCAATAGTGCTCTTAAAAAAAGGTTGATAAGCTAGTTGGAGAAAGGGTAAAGAAACTAGGTTTGGGGATTTCAGAGGAGGTTAAGATCACACGCTGACTGTCCGCTAAGTAGACACAATAGTTAGACAATCGTACGATGTGTACCATATGTAGTCACTAGTCAAGTGTTTGGCAATTTAACGATAAAAAGTGCGTGTTACAATTATATTTTCAATAAAACACCGCATAATATTCTAAAATTTGTATTTTCATTTATTTATAAATAGTCATTTAATTATATATTTGTATTAACAATAAAATAAATGAGTAACGACTTAACTGATACGGTTGGAGGGGGAATACTTTACAGCGCGGGTGTGGCTCACACCACTGAGTCTTTTCGGTTCCTGGAACAAAGGTCCTCTCAATTAGACAAACTTGTTTATATTGTATCCAATCGATTTTGTGTTCTATTTCACAGACATAAGGATTGCATTTGAAAAACGAGTTTAAAATCAACTGTTTACTGCATTTGTCTTGTCGCTAATGAAATAGAGGTCAAAATTCTTTGTGAGTTCTGTAATGCTTTTAAGTTACAGTACATTAATGTTCGGATTTTCTTATCGCTGTACTTATGTATGTTTGTTATGTGTTCCGTAGGCGAGTGAGTGTGTATGTCCTCACCATATATAGTGGTTGTCGTGATGCGGCGCGCGCATGACGCCGACGCCCCCGCCGAGCCGCCGGTAGTTCATGGCGCCGCACAGTCGCCACTGGTTCGATTCCGGGTCGAACACCTGCACGCAGGCACACATACATTATATACCACTTCAAAAGAAAATATGGATTCCAATCGTGTTGAGCCTACGTACCTCTATGGATTTGAGGTACGCGGTGCCGTCGAAGCCCCCGACGGCATAGAGTTGTCCGTTGACGACGGCCAGCCCCACGCCGCTGCGCCGTGACGTCATCGCCACCACCGGCGACCACGTGTCTGTGTGCGGCTCGTAGCTGCGGACACATGAGGGTATATCTTCAGTATAAACACTTTGTGGGATTGAGGACTTTACAAATATGTATATAGGGTCGTAATTCGTGCTTGCGGCGCGTGGACATGTCATATATGACAGCCGGCACACACTCACCGCTCAGCAGAGGACAGCTCGGTGCAGTCGTCCCGGCCGCCCACGGCGTAGATCTGCCCGTCGAACACGGCGCAGCCCAGGTGCTTGCGGCGCGTGGACATGTCATATATGACAGCCGGCACACACTCACCGCTCAGCAGAGGACAGCTCGGTGCAGTCGTCCCGGCCGCCCACGGCGTAGATCTGCCCGTCGAACACGGCGCAGCCCAGGTGCTTGCGGCGCGTGGACATGTCATATATGACAGCCGGCACACACTCACCGCTCAGCAGAGGACAGCTCGGTGCAGTCGTCCCGGCCGCCCACGGCGTAGATCTGCCCGTCGAACACGGCGCAGCCCAGGTGCTTGCGGCGCGTGGACATGTCATATATGACAGCCGGCACACACTCACCGCTCAGCAGAGGACAGCTCGGTGCAGTCGTCCCGGCCGCCCACGGCGTAGATCTGCCCGTCGAACACGGCGCAGCCCAGGTGCTTGCGGCGCGTGGACATGTCATATATGACAGCCGGCACACACTCACCGCTCAGCAGAGGACAGCTCGGTGCAGTCGTCCCGGCCGCCCACGGCGTAGATCTGCCCGTCGAACACGGCGCAGCCCAGGTGCTTGCGGCGCGTGGACATGTCATATATGACAGCCGGCACACACTCACCGCTCAGCAGAGGACAGCTCGGTGCAGTCGTCCCGGCCGCCCACGGCGTAGATCTGCCCGTCGAACACGGCGCAGCCCAGGTGCTTGCGGCGCGTGGACATGTCATATATGACAGCCGGCACACACTCACCGCTCAGCAGAGGACAGCTCGGTGCAGTCGTCCCGGCCGCCCACGGCGTAGATCTGCCCGTCGAACACGGCGCAGCCCAGGTGCTTGCGGCGCGTGGACATGTCATATATGACAGCCGGCACACACTCACCGCTCAGCAGAGGACAGCTCGGTGCAGTCGTCCCGGCCGCCCACGGCGTAGATCTGCCCGTCGAACACGGCGCAGCCCAGGTGCTTGCGGCGCGTGGACATGTCATATATGACAGCCGGCACACACTCACCGCTCAGCAGAGGACAGCTCGGTGCAGTCGTCCCGGCCGCCCACGGCGTAGATCTGCCCGTCGAACACGGCGCAGCCCAGGTGCTTGCGGCGCGTGGACATGGGCGCGACGGGCGTCCACTTGTTGCTGCGCGGGTCGTAGCGCTCCACGGAGTTGAGCGGCGCCTGGCCGTCCGAGCCGCCCACGGCGTACAGCTGGCCGCCCAGCACGGCCACGGCCACGCCCAGGCGCCGCGTCGTCATGGCCGCCACCTGCACACCACCACGGTTAAGGCTACTTCCTTAGCTTTGATAACTTGAAAACACAAGCAACATATGCACTTTGTGATTTTCCTTATGCATTCGACAACGACAATCATGTTACACGTCAACGTAAATAATTATTGAAGGATAATAAAATGCACAGAAAACAATATCAACTCCCGGTGATTATAGTTAACAAGATAATAAGATAATATACGAACACAAAACGCTTAGATAAGTAAATTTTCCATATTTTGTTTGTTACCAACAAGGCGTGCCTCAAGGTTCAATATTGGGTCTGATCCTACGTTTAAAATTTTAACGTGGTTGAAAATGTTCCCTCTTTTCGCCGACCGGTTCGACGTTCTTAGTGCCTGTAGGTGTGTGTGTGGGGGGGGGGGTGGTACCTTGGTCCAGCGGTTGTCCTTGGGCTCGTAGCGCTCCACGTGGTTGAGGCACTGCACCCCGTCCTGGCCGCCCACGGCGTACAGCGCGCCCTCCAGCACGGCCACGCCCACCGACGTGCGGCACGATGACGTCGGCGCCACCGAGCCGCACCACTGGGGAGGGGGCAGTATGAAATACATCGCCGTCCCGCCCTCCTTTGACTTAACTTATCGTTCAAGACTTATGCGTATTTAAACAATTATATTGACAGCCTAGCACAAATCTACGGTCCATCCTATCACTGAGAATAACCTAAAGGAAAACTTAAATAACATTTTTTCCAACCCCGTAATAAACCTAGAATTGCCCTGCATCACGCTAAGCGACTTCGTGACCGACAAAATTCGTTGTTCGAGCTGTCGCTAAGCTCGTCACTAAGCAATAGGCCGGACACGTAAAAATAGCGCTCCAAAATAATCTAAACTTTAGCCTTTTTTACACTGTGTCTATGAACACGATCCACATAACCATATGTTTGTTGAGGTGTACAGCGGAGCTACCTGGTTGGTCTGCGGGTCGTACCGCTCGATGCTGTTGAGGTAGCTCTGGCCGTCGTGCCCCCCCACAGCATACAGCAGGTCATGCAGCACGGCCACGCCCACCCCGCAGCGCCTCTTGGACATGGGCGCCACCATCTTCCACTCCGAGGTCTGCGGGTCGAAGCGTTCCACGGAGGCGATGGCGTCGCCCGAGCACCAGCCGCCTACCGCGAATAACACCTCACCTGGGACGAGGAGTTAACACATTGCATCTATATAAGAATCCTTCTGATGTAACGTAATGTATACTAATATTATAAAGCTGAAGAGTTAGATTGTTTGTTTGGTTGAACGCGCCAATCTAGGAACTACTGGTTCATAATGTGCTAACCAGGCAAAAACAGAACAACTAATCTAGTTGCCCATGAGGTGCCGGGCCGAAATTGCACCTTACCATCTCGTCCCGTTGGGTGTCGTAGGAGGCAAATAAGGGAAAATCCAGAAAATAAGCAGTAGATCTTCTTTAACTTTACCACCAATGTTGCGAGCCCCAAGCCGCTTACAAAGCGTGAAGATTATGGCACCCCCCCCTTAAGAGGGAGTCCATTTTTCAACAAGTGGACGTCTTCCAGCTGATAATGATGATGAATTAAACAGACATTATAACTCACCTCGTCTCGTAGGCTTCCTAGGCCTCGTCCTGGGTCCCTGCATGAGAGGTCTCTCTTGCGGCAGCAGGAGGTAGTTCTTGGCCTCATCGAGGAGGTCCCGACACGCGTCGTCAGATCTGATGAGCAACTCTGATGACACTGTGCCCACTAAAAACTTTGGACTTAAGAGGGGCAACCGTACGTGTTGTAGAACCTGAAATGATGAAAAACAAATAAATAAATGATTTATTTCTGTTAATAGGTTTTCACAAACCCTTTTACACGTCAGATTTCAATCAACAAGAAACAAGATGGCGTCGGCTTCTCATATCTGACTATCTCTAAGAAGAAATGCCGAAACAAACTCAGGGGTCAATGTCTCTTTTAAAGTTCAGACAAACGTAAGATTGTGTGAGAACAATGTAGGTCGTCTGAGACGGTGATTTTTTTAAAGAAAAAAATCTAAAGCCGTCTTGAAGCGACCTGTCCTGACAGACAAAAGACATTTGGATAGGCTGTGTGAGATACTCAAACCGTCAGACATATGATAAAGAGAAAAAAAAATGGGTCGTAGTTAGTATTTTAGGCTAAAAATAGCTCTAGCCTGCCATTGCCTCTAGCTATTTCGAACATATTACAAAGCATATGTTTTTCTATGGTGTCCCTCGCAGGTGACTACGAGAACAGTTTCGCCTTATTAACTGGTATTTTGGTGAGACTATTAAGGGCCAAGAAAGCATAAATAATGAGGACAGTTTTAATACGTAGTTTTTGGTTAAAACAGATTGCAAATGAGCATAAATTTGATGTTAAATTTAGAGTAGATATTGCCTTTTAAAAAAAGATACTTTTGTCTGATACAAAGATGTGTATTACGTTACCATAACATTGAAAATTGTTGCATTGTTCTTACGTCGCTCATCATTAGTCACCAAGATAATAATTGATTGACAGGACGTACCGATAACAGAAAGCTTTCATACTGTTATCAAAACGATCCCAATATCAATACAATAATAGACTGTTATTAATATCAATATTAATAACAGTCTATTCAAGTGTTATGGATCCAACTTGCACAGCTTAACAGTGAGGTAGATTATAACACCCCTCTTTTTCCGTCGGGGGTTAAAAAGTAGAAAATCATCTTCCAAATTCGCAAAGCTGAAAAGATTTTCTTCGGTTGTAGGAACGTTCGGACATCACAAATGTTGAACATATCTTACCACTATGACTTTTGGTGCCATTTTAGCATGTTGCCCATGCTAAGCTTGAATCTAAATTGATAAAGGAAATTTGAAAAATGATCGACACGAGCGGGATTCGAACCCGCGACCTTCGCCGATCCGTGGCGCTGCTCTAACCAACTGAGCCACCAGTCAATTTAGATTCAAGCTTAGCATGGGCAACATGCTAAAATGGCACCAAAAGTCATATAAATTTGGGTTGGTATTATCGTTTCAGTGATTTATAGCTGTAAAGGTATAACACTGAGTTGGTAATCATAGATTCCAACAGATAATACCTGACGTCACCCTTAAGACGTAAATACTAAAAGGGAACTTGAAATTCGATGGATGCGAGCAGCGACACGGTGGCTCAGTTGGTTAGAGCAGCGCCACGGATCGGCAAAGGTCGCGGGTTAGAATCCCGCTCGTGTCCATCATTTTTCAAATTTCCTTTATCAATTTAGATATCTTACCACTTTTTAATCGACTTCAAAAAAGGAGGAAGTTCTCAATTCGTCAGAATCTTTTTTTTATTAGTTTCGCTTGAAACCAAATTTCGGAACTTAAAAACCAATTTAACAAATGTGTTTAAAAAAATTGTACCGAAATAAAACTTTTTAGTAAACCGAATTTTGTATGAAAATAGGTATAATATTTTTATTAAATTGACATTTTTTTATGGGAACATAAAAGATATTTAGATTTTTTATATGTATAAAGACCATGTTGTGTTTACCTATAATAACTTGTGTTGTAAGCCTTTATTTTTATACCTATGAATATATTATGAAATTAATATTGTAAAAACTGTTAGAAAACCAAAAATAAATATTTTTGTCATACCTGTGCTAAATGCTGTCTTCTCTCAGCCACATTGTATTTGACCCAGGACATGACGGCCTGGAAGGTTTGTTCTTCAGAGCGCACGTTGAGCTCGTCAGACGACACTATGTCGATCAGCTGCGCAGCCGGCAGTAATAGGAACTCTTCGCTTTCCATTACCTGAACGCAGTATATATTTATGTATTTGAATAGAACGGTTAACCAAATACACTATTCAACTAGTTATCCATAAAAAAATAATGGCGCAAAATCGTACAAATCTTAACAATTTAAATGGCTTTTGTTATTACTATAATAACTTTCCAGAATGTTATGCATATTATTTACTATACATACCGGTTTTTACTCACGTCAGTATTCGGGAATGCCCGACTAGTTTCGGACTCTAACGGAGCCGCGGGACGGACGCAGCGGGGTCGCGAACCAAACAGTTTGGCTCGCGGTTGCCGAATATTGACGTGAGTAAAAACCGGTATTTATAGTCATCATTAGCCGGAAGGCGTCCACTGTTGAACGAAGGCCTCCTCCTTTTAGAAGGGGGGTGTTGCCATAATCCCCACGCTTGGCAAGCGGCTTGGGGATCGCAGTGTTGGTGGTTAAGTTACAGAAGACGCTGCTGCCCATCTTCTGGATTTTCCCTTAGTCGCCTCTTACGACACCCACGGGAGGAAAGGGGGTGGTCAATTCTAGGCCGGATACCACACGGCGGTATTTATAGTAAATAATTGAAATTTCAATAATATACATAATAGCCCTTTCATTAAACTTATATGTTACAATAAATGTGTTTATCAATAGGGTATTTGACACCACTAATCAATTGACATACTTTTTACGAGTTCTAAAAACGCCTTTCCTCTATGGATTGTGTATGGTAAAATAAAATAATGACATCACTATTATGCCAACTCAATTCACTATTTATTGATTTCAAAGCAACGAAAAATTTAATTTTACTCTAAACTGAAAACTAATCGGGTTTTCAGCCCCCTTACCATGAACTCTTAAAGCAGGACAGTTTACCATGTGGAAGCGAGACGCCGCTATGTGCAGTGTAATGCAGCGTCTCGCTTCAAATTGTCTTGAAATTGTTAGTTAATGGTGTCAACTACCAATTGTTTTGGTGGATTACAATTAATTAATTAATTCACAATATCGTAATACAATGATTATAAAAACATATATATATACATATATAGGTATAGTATACAAGCAAGATTTATTGACCTTATTTCCATGACTATTAATAAATTTAAGTATAACTACTGAAACAAAAAAATATTTAGAAAAATTTCAATTCCGGAAATTGTCTTAAAGGCCTTCACAAAATAAAAGCAAGAAAAGTCGCATACACAAACACCCAGACTCGGGACAAACATCTGCGGGTCACACAAATTTTTCTCCCGTGTGGGAATCGAACCCGCAATCCCTAGCGCAGCAGTCCAATCGCTTAGCCACTGCGCCAATCAGGTCGTCAAATTATTATTAAACAATTAAATTTACAAACCTCTGGAAAGTTCTGTTGTGTGAATTTGTCAGCTATACGCAGTAGTTCGCGGCAAGAGTGTGTGTCGGCGAAGGCACGGATACCGAGGCAGTTGGAGCAGTCCAGCTGCCGCTTGAGGAACTCGCAGCACACGTCCTGGATCTCCTGCAGCTGCAGCAGGCAGGCTGCGGGCAGCAGCGCCTGGGCGGGGAAGAAGACAAGGTCATTTAGGAGAAGACTATTACTATCGAGTGGTTAAGCAACACTTGGGCAGCAACGATTAAATTATAATTAGATACCTACCAGTCCAGAAGCGTATGTTATTCCCTAGCTGTTTATATTTTTATTTGGTGTTGAAATCTCCCTACCTAGCGATGGGCCTGTTATCTAGCGGTAGGTAGTCTATTTCTATTATATACTGTCCTATCTAGCGGTGGACTTTTCTTACCCAGTGATGAACTTTTACTATTCGACATAAAAGTAGTCTTTTTGGACTTCAACACGTGAAAACATGAACGTAAAGTACCTGGACATTGCTCTCCTCGACGACGATGTGCGCTGTATAACAGAACTCCACCAGCTGCTCCATGGCCTGCTCGTCGACGTCCCGGATGGTGACCTCTGTGGCGCGCGACTCCGCCAGCTCGCCCGTGAACATCGCGCGGAAATACGGGCTGCATGCTGATAATATCACCCTGGATGAATTCGAACAGGCTTAATAAAGGCAACACATTCTGGAGATTTATGAAGCAATCGTATGTATGGATAAAAACATAACATCACTCCTGTTCTCCTCGAAAGGGTAGGCAGAGGTGTATAGTGCACCCTGTCTTCGCCAGTTATGTTATGGGTCCCAATGTAATAGGTACGAGCCTATTGCCATCAACCGGGCACAAATTCAGACTTCGTGCTGCCACTGAGAACCGAATAAACATAAGACAGGCTTAGTTTAACTAGGCATTTTCCGCACTTAGCCACTTGATTGGGCCATAATCAATACTCAATCATTTATTGCAATCCACAATGTGTACTTAGGTGGTAATCTTATAGTAATGAGGTCATTATCGACCCTGTAGGGCACAGCAAGTAATGTAATAGGAGACGGGTGAAACCCAATAACAATCCCGACCCGGGATTGGAATCCAGGACCACGTGCTGAGCAGTCGCGCTTAGCGGCCACTAGACCAACGATGCATTCGAAGCAAGTATCGAAGTAATATGTTTAATGCTAGATGTAGATTGTAGGTACTATCTTAGTTATTTATCCCTGTCTAAAATACAGCTGTAATTTCTTCCTTGTAAACGTGTCTTAGGTACCAAAAATTACTCGTAACCTGTAATTTACCAGAAGTTCAAGGAACCAAGAATTACAATACTGTTTACTATTTACGTTTATCAAGTACGGAACAAAAGCAAACCAATTCGTGATTTCCATTGATATACAGTTCACATACTTTAATATATTATTATGTTGCCTGAATAGTAATTTGATGGTAAGTGTAATGAATCGACTATGTTTAACAAAAAAATTCATCATCATCATCATCAGCCAAAGACGTCCACTATTGAACATAGGCCTCCCCGTTTAAGCGCGGGGGGAGGGGGGTTTGCCATAATCCCCACGCTTGGTAAGCGGCTTGGGGATCGCAGTGTTGGTGGTGAAGTTACAGAAGACGCTGCTGCCCATCTTCTGAATTTTCCCTTAGTGTCCTCTTACGACACCCACGGGAGGAAAGGGGGTGGTCAATTCTAGGCCGGATACCACACGGCACAACAAAAAAATTACCGAAGTTAAATACCCTTAGTGACAACAAAATCAAAACACAAGAAACGAATTTACAAAGATTGTAATTTGATTAGGAAAGAATGCTAAAATCTCGGTCAATTATTTTTACAGATAACATTTTGGTGATAAGAGTTATATCTTCGACCTTGGAACGATACCGCTTTTACTGTTTACAAATAAATGAGGTTGTTGTTTTATTAGAAAGGGTATCAGTCAGTGGCCGCGGAGCCAAACTTACGCATACTTACATTAAGATTTAACTCAGGGTTTAAGGACAAAAAATTGTTCCTTACACATTCCTTACATGATACAACTGATTTAGACAAAAGAAAAACCTAAGAAGCTCTACTTTAAAAAATCGTCGAAATGTAGAAAGAACTGACGTCGCGTCGGAGAAATAGAATTTCATGAAATGTTTCAACACCCTAGGATCCGAAATAAAAAGAAGTTTTTATAAGCGGAAAGAGGTGACTGTAGTCTATAATATCAATTAAGAGATGACAATTTTTTAAAGTAACTCTTATAATAAGGCATGACCAGCCTCCCAGTTACGTTACTCCAGATTTTCGATGTATGCCAATAGATATAGGAGCCTAACTGTCTCCAGATTTTAGGTAATAAAGTACGATAGCCTACATACCGGTGTGCAAACAGTTTCCTGTTGGCGACGTTCAGGACGACGTCGCAGAGCTCCCGGTGGCGGCGCAGCGCGGACAGCTCGCCGAGGATGGCGCGCGGGTGCTTCTCCGACGTGTGCGACAGCCGCGCCCCGCCCACGCCGCCGCCCGGCGAGCCGCCCTCGCCCATCCTGGTGACACCACATACCGTAAACTGGCAAACGCTGATACGATACCAATGATATTGTAGGTAAAAAGATGTAGATACGTTACACTTACTGAGGCTGATTAGCTCACCCTAAACTCGTATCGTCTCTTTTTCACTCGCGACAGTTACGATTCGCCGTCCTACTTCTACTGTAGTGACATTACAGTATGGTGTGCAGTTTTTGAAGTTTGAACCTTGCGTAAGTAACGTATCTACATCTTTTCTAAATAATATCATTGGGTGCGACGGAAAGGCTGTTTAATTTAGAGTTAGTGCACCTTTTCGTATATGTATCATCAGAATTTGACCTAAATATCAATTAGGAAGTCAAATTAAAAAGCATTTGAGAGGGTCATAAGTATTGACTTCGATAGTTTAGTATTGATAGCAATTTTAGTTATTTAAATGGCCAAGCGTTTGTAACAAGCCCCAGTTAACAAAATCACTGCAAAGCTCGTGTGTCCAGACATGCGGAGGCAAGCGCACGCGTCAGCAGCTTTGTAACGAGCAAGCGAACACAATGCTCGTTGTAAACATCCACAAAACTAACCAGCCAGCAAGCATGCTTCTAATGTCTGACAATTAATATGGAGTTAGAACAAAAATATGATATTATCTAGCTATATGCCAGGCTAGGGTTAACTGGGTATAGGATCAGGTGTAGCGCGAATACTAGAGCTTATGTCTAGCATTCGATTGTGGCAGGTTGTAAGTTAGCCGAAAAGAGAGCACTTTACTTTGGCTAGAGGTTACTACATAAACTACAAGTCTACAACCTTGATTGTCCACTTATTTAGAAAACAGTCGCGCACGCGATTTGAATAATATAGCACGCGTTTAAGGTCATACTTTGTTCTAAACATTGACCTTAAATAACACTTATTTTGGTTGAATTTCGAAAATGTCAAACTAACACTTACGTACAAGTTTTTTTTTTTTAATAATATAAAGATTTTGTGACTTTATGCCTTCTTTTCGACCAACATCTATGCACCTTAACCCCCCCAAGTGGCAAACGCTTGACGAATAGAAATCGAATAGAATAAAAAATATATGGGTTTGGCATAATTATGTCATCGATGACAATCATAGTCGAAACATTATGTCATCCCCATACATTTATAATTCTATTCGATTTCTATTCGTCAAGCGTTCTGCCACTTGTCTAGGAGGGCTGCAACTTAAAATTAAAGAAATGTTTCCCCAGATTGGACCACCACCTAGCTCTCCTGGTTACATCCTTATATAATTCACTTAATATTATTTTGGTAGATTAAGTTTCAAGTTAATTACTTTATGTTCCGGGCCTCACATAAAATTGCGTCGGGCCGGACGGAAAGCCCAAAGGGCAGCATGCGGCCCGAGTGATGCAGGATGTCTCGCTGAAATAGAACATAGGTTTACGTCATCGTTTCTCAACCTGTGACTCGTAGAATCCTCATTTTCAATCACTAGGTAAGGAAACAACTTTGCTATGAAAATCGATCGACGAAAATTTTCCTGTTTTTGTGACACGAACGTTTTTGGATCAAACCGTACAAGCTTTGTTCTTTTAATATTGTTTGAATCAATTACGGTGTGAGTTAGGACAGCAACTTTTATTTTTATGTCTAAAATATCTTGGTTGTATAGTCAACCTCCAATCTTATTGATGTATCGTTTCGGTCCAATCTACGCCGTTCGATTTCGAGAAAATGTACAGTCCACGACCCAAAAAAGGTTGAGGAACGATTGTTTACGTAGTCAAAACTAGATAATAAGACTATGAATTTTGCTATTTATTAAAAGCTGATAACAAAATAAGCTTTTGTCCATCAGATTGAGGAGTCGATTGGTAGGAATGTTTTTAAAGAATTCAAAGAAACATACCATTGCAGTAGAAAAGAAAAACAGCTGACAACGACATAACAAACGTTAATTGTTTCGTTTAAAATGGCAAAGGTACTCTCAATTAACTTAATAAGAAGCAACTAAAAACTTTTTACAAAGCAGTATTTTGAAAATCGCGTTATGAAGCTCTCTATCCATACTGCCCCCTTACCATGAACTCTTAAAGCAGAACAGTTTACTTTGTGAAAGCGAGACGCCGGATTACACTGCACGTAGTGGTGTCTCGCTTACACATACTACACTGTCCTGCTTTAAGAGTTCATGGTAAGGAGGCTTATTAATTATGCAGACAGAAGTGCTACTGTCGAACTAACAGAAACATTAGAAAGGTGATAGAATATTCAGAAGAAAGCCGTACATGACTGTAATGATCGATCAATACTATTATTCTGTGCTAGTAGGTACTAAAATGTAATGTTTTGAATAGTTATAGTAACTGTGTTGATTTTTATACAAACTCTTATGTTTTATTTTATTGCAATTGTAATTGGATTGAAATGATAAACGAGAAGAGGCCAAACAATATCTTTTCGTTCTCAACGTCGAAGTTGTCAGTGTTAAGAGAGATTTCAATTGCCTAATGATTTTACCATCCATAGGCAACGATGGAAGGCCAAGACGTATTTTTATTCAGCAATTAAAGGAGAAGGTAGGATTTGAGACGTATCAAGCAGTCAAATGGAATGCTCAAAGTAGAGAACTGTGGCGTTTACTCCACCGACAAGAACAAATCTCTTAAATTTAAGGAGGCAACGATCGAAAAACTAAATAATAAGCAAGTTTAAGACAATTAATAAATTTGTTACATATGTAGTTCCTTCTGCCTAAGTGCCAAATTCTATCCAAATCCGACATCGTATCGTTCCAAAGATTGAAACATCTCTTCGTGTTCCTAAAGTAGGCGCGACCGAAAATTTCGCCATCCACACAAATATGAGTTACATACAACTAAATATATGTTTAATCTAATTAGAGCATTAGCAAAACATCACAGTTATCATGGCTACATTAAAAATATATAGCGCTAATGGTGCTTATTATACACAGCATTCATTCAATGCTCCGTGACCCAGATGTGTCACTGTGCTATATAACACTACCACAAATTAGCCCTATTTATAGACCCCAGCGTATTTGATGTGGGACGCTGCGAATTGGCGAAATTGTAAAAAGTTGATGTCTTCTTACATGGTCCATACACATTGACATCGTGACAAATTATTGTACTTCCAAACGTATGATCTAACGGTGACTTCGGAAGGTGTTAGGTCCTATATTAAGATATTTAAATATCCTTTTTCCTCAAAATAATATAATATGACTCAAATCGATTCACGTTTAGACACGTTTTCAAAATTATTAGGTAGATATAAGTCAGTTAGAGAACATCGAAGCTCTTGACTGCAAAATAAAATGTGTACTACTGATGCTTTTATCATCATCACTTTTAGGTGACTCACTGCTGGTCATAAACCTCCTTCTTTGAACGGTACTCTTTCCTTTTTGGGCCTTTTGATTCCAGGTTTTTTCCTGTACAGCAGCAACGATAACTGATTCTTTACAAATAATAACAATAAACCAAAGGCTTTTTCTTTCAAATAAATTAAAACATTGAATTGCACCTTTCAAAATACTTTTTGAAGTCTTTCAAAGGCCACTCGCGGAAAGAAAATGGACGAGTTTCGTAAGAGGGGGTTACAATCGTTGAAGCCATAAAGTTATAGAGAAAAACAAACAACAATAGGAAAGTAAATGTTTACATAAAAGCTAGGAGGAAAGAGGAAAGTTACCCAAGTTAGGTAAGTAGGCCAACGTGAGGCTGAAATGTCAAGCGCCTTGGGACATGCGAGTTATGCCAATACCTTGCATTGTGCCAACAACAGATGCCGGTAGGTAGGTATTTACTTGCTACACAATTGAAAGTATTGTTAACAAGAGGTACGATCGAAAACGAGGAGGGTCGCAGGGAAGTAAGGACGGTGAGAGGCAAAAAAGTGCGGATGCAATGGGAGATTTAAAAAATAGGGACTGTTTAGGGCTGATGGTACCTACTGGTTAATAAGATGTAATTTAAGAACCTGTCTTTTGGGAGAATTTTTAATTTGTGGTCTGTGTATTAACACGTATAAGGGGTCACATTCACAAACGCCTAGATTCGGAGCAACATAGGTTTTAAGAATTCATGACATTCGGAAATCTAGTCATACCCCATTCGCAGCCTTTTTCGAACAGGTCTTCAAATGGCTTTCAAGCCAGGCTAAGATTAAGTTGGCTCTGGTAGCAATTATTTTAATGGTTTATACACGGGGGAAAATAGTGCCTAGGCGTTGATTGAAGCGATATGATCAGCGATCGTGCGAAAGTCGAATCACTAACGCAATGAACTGAGTAATTAGACAAAGTCAAAGTCAAGTCAAAGGATTTATTTGCAATTGAATACAGTTACATAAAAGGTGTTACAAAAGGTCAATAGCTTCGGTATTTAGTCATAAGATAATGACATGCAAATGTTACATTTCGAGTAGCTTATATACTATACATAATAAGATTATTTCGGAAACTTATACTGTAAAAATTCTTTTATAGAGTAGAAAGGATTATCTATTAGCCATCCACGTAGTGCCCTCTTGAACCGAGTAAATGGTAACTCTCGAAGTTGGACAGGAAGTTTATTATGAATTTGGATACACATAGGAAAACAGCTTCGTTTATGTATAGCTCAGTTCTCATTCGGGGAAGACTTAATTTGGTTGGATATCTAGTTTTGAAATCACACTGCATCATCGAGTTGTATCTCAGAACAAACTCATACATTAGATACAGTTATGTATATGTATTACATTATCATGCCGCTGTTTCTCGGAAGGGCTAGCAGAAGTGTATCACACGCTACGCAGTCGCGCTTTGCGATCACGAGATCAACAATACGGTAAATTTTCTTTTCATAATTGTATTTTATACTCTTGTATTAAACAATAACTGTTTAAAAGAAAGAGGGTAGCATTGTCCCTCTTTTGAATTTTCGGTAAAGCCATTTGAAGTGTATAAACAAAGTTATAAAATTACATGAATCCAAAGTGGGTTAATCGATTTCGTAGATTGACTAAAGTAGAGTCATAGTAAGCTTCAACCATGCTAAATAATGAAGTTCAATGACACCCAGGAGTATTAATAAGTATTGTCTGTCAACACCTAGGAAACAAAAACGCGGGACTGCTAGTCGAACCGAAAATAACACAACAAAAATAAATATATAACTCTATTACGCAACATTTTCGCGCGCATTTCTACCAATGAAAAATGGACGACTAAAAACTGTAATTTAATGGACAGTGAGTGGCGCTAATCCTCTTGGATTTCCGAATTAACGGTGTTAGATAGTAGTTTGGTATAGACAGTAAAATTTAGTGTATAATAAAATGCTTAATATCATTTAATATGTCTATTAATTCCCAATGAGAGTAGAATTCGCATCATAGCTAATGTACACTGGAGTGTATCATAAAGATACTAAAAATAAATTTATTAAATTTAATTTTTCCTGGAAATAGAATGACTAACAATGCTTCTTGCTGCTCTGAGCATCATTTGCCCTGCAGTCAGAGATTTACTGGCTTTTTCATTTAAATAAGAATAAAAAACATTGAGGGATTCTTATTAGAAAAAAGCATTATAAAAACTAAAAAAAAAATTAACTGGTTGGTATTACGAACAGGCAATGTTCCATAGTAACACTTGTCTAACCATCCAACAATTAAGCTAGAAAACAAATTGCTCATAGCGTTCATTCACACATTTATGCAATCACCTTGTGTAATGTCAGTGGTGTAGGCAGTCAAGGGTGATGTAACATTAAACATTCTAATTATATAAAGTTTAATTTATATGTAGGTTGATTGTGTTATAATTGAAGACAATCAGTATTAAAATAAATGTGCTTATTAAGAAATGCAATTAAAGGTCGCTGGAATCTGGTAGATGAAAAATACATAAGACTCATTGGTGTGGTAACGGCCTATGTGTACTAGTGGATAAATGCAATAACAGTATAGAAAAAAGTAGATTAACAGGGGTTAAGAGCAGTGCCGTGACTAGGGCAGTGCCAGTGGTGCCCAGGCTAGTCTATCGTCTAGGACCACAAACAATAAAAAAGGGTGCTGTTAAAAAATCTCGCATTAAAGGCTATTTACGACACTGGTTAGGAGTAAGGAGTCACATAAAAATGAAATGTTACTTTACTTTGAATGTTTTAGAATAAGAGGGTTTCAGAATAAAACTTAAAACAATAAGAGATTATAAACCCTGAAGGGTACTCAGAGATACGGTTAACACTAGATTGTGACTATCTTATAAGGATATTTTTAACACTTAAAACACAGAAACCAGGTTTATTTTACATGGACAAGAGATTATAAACCCTTAAGGGTACTCAGAGGTACCACTGACACTAGATTGTGACTATCTTATGGGGATATCACCATTGCCTGGTTTATAAACATAATTATATGGATCCGACAAATTGTGATGCTGATTGTGGTTAGAGTAGAGCGACACTTCTGCCTACCTCAACAAAGAACAGGTATTCTAATCCACAGTGTTATAGATAACATTTTCTTTGTTTAAAATGTGTGTTGACCTCATTCTGTTATTACACATATTTAAACAACTATTGACCCACTTTAATTCTATTCTACATTGTAGTGTTATGTACACCATTCTAATGTAGAAGAGTTCATGTGTTACATAAACAAACTGGTATTTTATGGACCATGAGGTCAAAACTATGTTATAATAGAAGATCAACTAAGTTGTTTGGACATTGGAAGTGAATCAGAACTCTTGTATATGGATTATTGTTTTATATATGTCTAAGTATACACAAAGGTATGGTACTTTACCTTGAATATTAATATTTACACAATAAATTAGTCAAAAACAAAACAACTAGTTTGTATTGAAAATATGGTATCTAAAAATAAATAAATAAAAAATCAACAGATATTTCCTGCTTCAGAAGATACATAACATGTCAAAAGTTGATATTAAGAAGCCACTAGGCTGTATAAACAATCAGCTGTTGCCAGTCCCATATTTACAATACAAACCAACCCACAGACAAAACAATGACTTCATGCTTCATGTTATCACAGCCATCGAATAAAAACTATTTAAACTATGTGAAAAAAATATTCGTGCCAATTAATTGTCAATGATAATACGAAAGTTCACTCACCTTTTGTGTCCGCGTGAGTTACCCAGCTGCAACCGCAGCGGGGGCGAAGCCCAACCCCACACGGAGTCAATCTGCAACACACCATCCAGCGATACCATGAAACAATCCTGCTTCACACAAAAAAACCAGTCCTGTTTGCCAATACTAACTAATTTATGCAATGAATCCTTGTGAGTCTCACTCAGCACTCACCTTTGACGATTACTATACGGCCCTACAAAGAAATCTGCCCTCAAAGGAGTGTTAAACACTTATTACACGCCCTGAGGAACGCAAAACAGTTAACGGCACATCGATTTTACGATTTCACAAGTTTTTATGTTTACTAATGTTGCAGCATAGGTATCGCACTTTTGTCCACTAGTCAATTTTTTGAAGGTCTGATCAAAATAACCGACTTGGCAACGACGGCCTTCACTTACAGACTTCGTTAATTAAATCTTTTGCCAATCTACATAAATGAGTTTCACCCAATAGCGCAAAACTATATGTTGTCATTATTTCTACATTTACAAAGTTACAGAAAATAATATATTTATCTTAATTAATTTGCTCTCAAGGATCTATAAATTTATTTTGCAAAGGTTTCGAATGTATCCTAAAGTTATGTCAAGATTTATCTTGGATTGCCATAATAAAAAAATATAAGGCATTTATTGTATTATAAGCCTTCAAACATAAAAAAAAACTATTGTGAAACATTGTTTTCTTTAACACTAAAGCAAAATTATAATTTCTTAATATAAAAAGGAAAATATTGTTTTGTATACAAACAGTGACAAAATCCAGTAAGAATCGAAAATAATGCTAAATAATGTCAAGGCGCAGCCACAGCTGACACACAATTTTGACATTTAGTTGTTGACATTCTGAATTTCCGAAATCAGTTCGGAGGTTATTGTTTGTAAATAATAAAATCGTAAATAACAGGGAGCTAAGAATGTCTCTTAGTCTACTTTTAGAAAAGTACGATGTCTCTACAAATGAGGGACTGCAGAAAGCGCTCAACGAGATTGAAAAAGAAGAGGTAAGTTATTTTAAATTGATGACGATGGCACTTGTTTAATATTCAATTAATACCAAAATATTTTTGTAGTCTGAAGTGGACGAGGCCTTATCTGGAGTATTATCGCGTGCATGTAGCCTGGAGGGCCGTCTCCGGACTGCCAGCCAGGCTTACACGAAGCTTAGTGAAGTGAAGTCGGACGCTCATATCGCCGCTGATATGGTTGACAAGACAGCCGGCTTAGCGAGGGACGTCAGCGCTAAAGTGCGCCAACTGGACCTAGCTAGAGTAAGTAACATACTACAATGCTATCTACGTCAAATACTTGATGATATACCTACAGTAGTACAATATATGATTACTTTTAAACCTAAATCAGTTAATAAATATTAATATATAAAAATATTTTATACATTGTATAGTCTCGTGTGGCAGAGTGCCAGCGTCGAGTGCATGACCTCATAGACCTACAGTTATGCAGTGCTGGAGTAGAAGCTGCAATTAAGGCACATGATTATGAAACTGGTAATTTTTTTATGTAATTCTGATTATTATTAGAGGGCTAAAACCTAAAGACCTTTTTATTTTAAATTTTAACATTATCTTACTTATTTACAGAATCTAAAAATCCTTCCAGATATTTTGGTTCTTGTATTTAGATCAATGTTCGTACTACTTGGATTGTACGCCTAATAAAATATATAGAATAAGACAGCTAATGGTCATTGAATACACATTTGTTTAGGTGCGGGCCATGTTTCCCGGTTCCTCAGCATGGACCCTGGATCTGTGGCAGCGGCAAGAGCGCGCGGTGCTCCTGACCCTCGCGATGCCATGACACGCGCTGCCAACACGCTGCGTGAACATCTAGTGCACAAGTATGTTTAGTTCCACACTCATGAAATATGGCAGCTGTATAAATTAAATCTGCCCTCTTACCATGAACTCTTAAAGCAGGACAGTTTACGTTGTGGAAGCGAGATGCCGCAACGGCACGTAAACTGCACGTAACGGCGTCTTGCTTCCACATCTTAAACTGTCCTGCTTTAAGAGTTCATGGTAAGGGGGCAGATCTATGTTCATATGAATTAGTTATCTCTTTTGGGGAGAGGCTGCATAAAGTAGTTGTGAGAAAGTATTATGTACTGTTGACATCTCATCATCTTCTCTAGACATAATTATGTAAGGAGAGTCACTATATCAAAATGGCCAAACTGAACATAATTTTATTTTTGATTATTTCACACTAAAGGTTCGAAGAGGCGGCTCGTAAAGAAGACGAGCCAAGCGTGGAGCGCCTGTTCAAGCTGTTTCCGCAGATCGGACGCGCTGAAGAAGGGGTGGACCTACTTGCCAAGTATCTTGCCACACAAGTTAGTAGCAGTTATTTATCTCAGATATATCTCCATGTATTTACATACATACATAAAGTCTCACTTATATATGTATGTAACAACAAGTTCTGCCTTTTCTCCTAGACGGAAGCAGCGATCCGTCGCGCGTGTGTGGTGTCGGACATAAGCTCGGAGGCGGCGGTGTTCGCGGACGCCGTGACGCGCGTGGTGGAGGCGGGCGGCGCCGGCGTGGAGCGGGCCAGGCTGGCGGCCGCGGGACACGCGCCCGGCCTCATGCACCGCGCGCTGCGGGCCATACAACCCGCCGTACGTATGTTAGGCTTAGATCGATTTAATGGTCTTACTAAAGCGTTTGATTGAGTAGACCATGTGACAACAATCCTTTTAAGAATACTAACGCATTTGGAAATTATTTTTTATGGCTTCATGTTATCGTAGCTAACAAACTATTTAAGAGTTATGTAAATGATAAAATGATAAATGATAAATGATTTTATTTCAGCAAATAGGTTCCAAAAAAACACTTTTACACGTCATTTTTTTATAAAATAGTTAGAATGATGGTGTCGGCATTTCCTAACTGACTACCTCTGAGAAGAAATACCGAAACAAACTCAGGGGTCAAGGTCTCTTTTAAAGTCCAGACAAGTTCAATAATTTATGTGAGAACAGTGTAGGTGGTCTGAAAAGAGGTCTTTTTAGGAAAGAACCACGGCGAGTTTGAGTCGACCTGTCCTTACAGACGCCCCGTCTCGTACCATCTGAAGGACATTTGGGTAGGCCGCATGAAATACTCAAACCGTCAGACACGTAAAAAAAAAAAAGAATTTGTAAATAAAGAAAAAAAAAAAGGACCTACACAATGCTCACATTTACAAATAACATAATTTCATGTCGATATGTACAATGCAGGTCGTCTGTGATGGCCTTTTGAAGAAGGAGCCAAAGCAGATTTAAGTCAACCTGTCCTGACAGATGCCCCGTCTCGTACCATCTGCAGGACATTTGGGTAGGCTGTATAAGATACTCAAACCGCCAGACAAGAAACTACATAAAAAGGATAAATCCTACATTGTACATTATTATCATAAATAATAAAGATAAATTTAATTTTGTTACGTCAGTTTGTAAAAAGAGTAAATAATTAAAAACAAAACAGATCAATTGATCAAACAATGTCAGTTTTTACGTCAAATATGTAAAATAGGGTAATAATAAATAAAAATTAAATGTCAAAATTAAACAATAGGTACATGAAGAGGCTTAAGCCCAAGCATTTTTGTCAAGCAGATAGTCCGACACTTTATAGTAACCTTTTCTACATAGTTTGTGCTTAATAAACGACTTAAATTTGTTCAAGCTCATATTTTGAATGTCGTTTGGGATCTTATTATAAAAACGTATGCATTGACATTTGAATGAGTTACTAATTTTCTGGAGCCTAGTGGCTGGTACAACAAATTTGTGTTTATTCCTAGTGTTAATGTTGTGAACATCACTGTTTCTAATAAAAAGATTAATATTTTTATGAGCGTAAAGCAAGTTCTCATAAATATAATGTGATGGGACAGTCATAATACTAATCTCTTTAAACTTTTCCCTTAGCGAATGTAAATATATACGTATTATCGATGATAGCCAAATATTTTTGAAGTAAAATTAGGTGTTCCTCAGGGATCTATCGTTAGACCTTAACTTTTCTTACTACGTTTTTAATTAATAATCTTTAATTTATTATGTTTAATAAATCTGTCGTCTTCTATCTAATAATACTATATGTAGAACATGACAGGCAGTAAATGTGATTGTCCCAGGTGTGCGGTGGTGTCCGTCGCGTGTACAGCGAGCTGGTGGTGTCCCGGCGCCTGGAGGCCGAGCTGCCCCGCGGGGTGAGCTCCCCGCTCAGCGCGGAGCCCGTGCTTTCCGAGCTGGCCCTCACGCACTCCAGGATCTGGCTGTACTTCGCCTTCCTGAGGAGGAAGGCTGAGGTAAGTTATTTTTTAACCCTTTTTACCCCTTAAGATCTAAGGAACCCTTCCCCTTCCCCTTAGAAACCCTCTTACTTATAATTAATGCAAAAAATTGTTCTAAGTTACATCACTATTCTTTAACATGCACAATTGACAAATTTTAATCATTAATTAATTATAGCTCTTACTTACGTTTGTCTCTTCGTCGGTTTCTTGGTAACGAAGAGGACATCTATATTCAAAAAATAGATTTTTTTATTATTTTGATGAAATGATCGTATCTAATGGAATTCATAGCACACAAGACTTTTTATAATATCAGGCAGACGCAGCGCCACTGAAAGAAGCTGAGAAACAAGCGTGTATTGACGCTGTGGAGAAAATCATAGCGGACTGTGATTTAATGCGGACTGCGCAGGACATACTCGCGCACTATCTGTCTTTGGAAAGGTGAGGAAATATACTTAGATTTATAAAAATATGTTTATTTCTTTGTTTTATATGTGTTGCTTGTATTGTTTATAATTTAAGACAGTATACCTATTATTATTTTTAATAGATAAAATAAATTGTGTAGATACTTCTTGGAGGAGAGTGTAAGCAAAGCTCTGAAGATGGCAACACCGCAGGCCGGCGTCACAACCTCCAGTCTTGTGGACGATGTGTTTTTTATAGCCAGGAAGGTTATCAGGTATGGATCTCCTGTACTACTTTTAGATGACGTCAGTCTAAACTGATCTATGATTGTTTTTGCAGTTGATTTCAGATTGTGGTTTATCTTCGTTTAGGAAAACATTATAATTAAGTTATAACCATTGTTGGTAAAATTAATATTTTGCTATGCCACATCTTAAGTAATTCTTGCTCCAATGTGGGTGTATTTACTGATATAGAGCAAAATCTGTGAATACTAACAATAATTGCCTTATAAATGTGAAAAGTTTTATTTATTTATGGGAAACAAACAGATTTTATAATTAATATTACTAACTAATGATGCTAAACAATATCCAGAAACAGTTTCCACAGATATACAAAACTTATAGGTAACAATGGAATACTTAATTACTTACTTATAGGTTGGCTAACAAAGGATTAATATTTAATCTAAATTGAGGTAGAGAAAGGTGAAAGATATCTATGTAGTTATTAGAATCTGAAGTGATAATGTTATTATAGAATTTGCATGTTCTTTTGATGAAGCTGTTCTTACCATAATTAGTTCGAGTCATATAAATATGAAAAAGAAACTTCCTACGCAAGTTCGTACATGGACATACAAATCTTATCTTGTTTAAAAGATAAGGTGAGTCCACTTGATTTCTAATGATTTTGAATAGAAAAATTAAATCACGTTCAGCACGCCGTTCTTCTAAAAGTTGAAGGTTAAATTTATAATCATTGTCCAAATCATACCGCCATATGATAGATCTTAAAAATTTTGATTGCGTTCTTTGAATTTGATTAATATAGACATTATACTGAGGATTCCACACTACTGAGGCATATTCAAGTATAGGTCTTACTATAGTTTTATATAAAAGCAAAAGGGTAGATAATTGTTTGAAATCCCTGCCTGTTCTGAGTACAAACCCCAACATACGATATGCTTTATCAGTAATAGATGCTACATGCGTGTTAAATAATAACTTACTGTCAAGCTGGACTCCTAGATCTCTCACCTCGGATACTCTAGGAATAACATCATCGTTGATTTTGTAAGTATATAATATTGTATTTTTATTTCTTGTAAATGTTATGACATTGCATTTTTTAGAATTAATAAATAAGGAATTTTTTATGCAATAATTAGTTAAATTATTAAGATCATTTTGTAGTTGAAGGCAGTCATCTAGTTTAGTTATAATTTTATAAATTTTACTATCGTCAGCATATAGGATCAATTTTGTGTTTGGAAAGATCTTAGAAATGTAATTTATATATAAATTAAATAATAAGGGTCCAAGGTGGGATCCCTGAGGAACACCAGATGTTACCGGTAAGAAAGATGAGCAGAATCCCTTGACAGTCACAGCTTGATTTCGATCCCTCAAATAAGACGCGAACCATCGAAGCAAATCGCCATGTATACCCAAGTACTCAAGCTTTTTAATTAACAATTTATGAGAAATTTTGTCAAAACATTTCGAATAGTCGGTATACACAACGTCCACCTGATGACCCGCATCCATGGCTTCAGTCAAGTAGTCAACATACTCACAGAGGTTCATCTCTGTTGATTTTTTCTTTGTAAATCCGTGCTGTTCAGGTATAACAAGAGGTTTTAATAAAGGCGTAATTATATCGCAAACAATCCGTTCAAAAAGTTTTGGAATTACGCTTAATTTAGAGATTGGACGGTAATTTTTTATGTCATGTTTGTCACCGTTTTTAAATATAGGAACCACGTAGGACTGTTTCCATCTTATAGGCATAGTTCCAGACCGTAAAGATAAATTAAATAATAAATACAACGGGGTCGCTAAATTTTTATGACACCTTTGCAAAAACAATGGAGGAATGCCATCGGGGCCGTTTCCTTTTTTTATATTTAATTCAAAACTCCTAGTGCAGCGCTCACTCATCTACTTCGTTCATTGGGTCTTTAATGTACTGGTAAACATTGAAACCTTCGTCGACCTCCCAGACGAGCAGTGTCGTCGGGCAGCGTGGACGGCGCGTGCGCAGTGCTGAACGAGGTGAGCGCGCAGCTGGAGCGAGACGCGGCGGGCGCGCTGCGGCGCTGGCTGCGCTGCCCGCCGCACGAGCCGCTCCCGCTGCCCCCGCCCCCGCCACCCGCGCCGCGCGCCGCCCGCGCCGGGCCCGACGCCGCGCTGGACCTGGCCGGCCGCCTGCACCGGGACGCGGACGCGCACAGGGTGCTCTACCTGGTTAGTGCAGCTCCTGCTGGGAATACAGTTCATCTATTCTCTCCCCGCTCACACACTTAATATAAGATGTATAGTTTAGTTTTATTATTTTAATCAGTGCTATCGGTAATTCACGGAGATTATTTGATTAGTAAAATTATTTCGTGACACACTAGGTGTTTCTCCTGAATCGTTGGGTCCAAAAACATGAAATATAACATACACACATACTTTGAATTGAGACGAACATCTAGCGCAGCAGGCCAATCGCTTAGCCACTGCGCCAACCAAGTTGTCAAATGTCGTAATGTTTTAGTCTTCGATGATGAATGCTTCCGTTGGGACGGTCGAGAGCTGATAACGTTGCATTTTGATAGTAATTTTGTTAAATAAAATAGTATGTCAATCGTAGACACACCCACTACATAAGTGTCAAACACACAGACACAGACCTGACGACTATTAAACACACACAGATTCAAATCTAGTAAGTGTCAGACACTAAAGACACCAAATCGGTGAGTGTCAGACACAATTCCAAAGACATGATAGATACTAAGCACACATACACGCACACTGCGAGTATCAGACACAGTCGCCTAAACTACAGGAGTGCCAGACACCCAGATTTGAAAAGTATCAGACACTCACAGACAGGCATTCACGAAAATCTGGTAAGTGCCATACATTCAGACACCGAATTGGTGAGTGTGAGACACACATACCGACACCACAGAACTGTCACACATACGCAGAAACAGCCAGAGTGAGACGCAGACACACAGGCCTAGTCAGAGTCAGACGCAGAAACACAGGGCTAGTGAGTCAGACGCACAGACACATACCTGACGAGTGTCAGACACACACGGCTACCGACCTGGTAAGTGTCAGACACACAACGACGCCAAATGGATGTTTTAGACACAGTCTCACACGATGCGTGCTAAACACGCATACCCTGTGAGTGTCAGACACAGTCACCGACACCACGGGAGTGTCATACATACAGGTTTTTTAAGTGTCAGTCACTCAAAGGTTATACATATTTCTACCAGGCCCACATGAACGAGGCAGAAGCCGGCGCGGAGTGGGCGGAGCGGCTGGCGGACGAAGCCGTGCGGGCCGCGGGGTCCCTGGCGCGGAGCGCGGCCGAGCGTGACAAGCTGGCCTCGTGCGCGGCCGGGCTGGCGGGGGCGGCCGCGGCCTTCCGCGCCGCGCGGGAGCTGGCGCTGGCCGCGCTGGCCGCCGCGCTGCAGCCGCGCCTGGCCGCCTGGGCGCACTGCCTCGCAGACCCCGCGCCCAGGACCGGTAACACGATACATACTAACAACCAATAATAACATTTATACCTATCTAATAATTCACTCCTATCTTACTAAAACCAATAATATTTAATATCCAGATGACATGGAAGACGACGCCGACGCTTTGCCGCAAGCATTGGAACAGTTTACGGAAGCTGCGCGTGCGCAGATATCGTCGCGTTCAGTGGACGCTTTGCTACTAGCAGCGTTAGCCGAGATCGCCGCACGCGCTGAGGCAGCTATACTGCACAACAAATACGATCGGGTACGAGGAAATAATGAGCTTGTAACTACATGCCACATTCTAACGACATTGACACTAAGTATAAATACTAAAGAAATTCGTAAAAATATGGGAATTAAATGGTATGTCCGTGTCCAGGAGGGCGGGCTGTCGGTGGAGCGTCGCGCGCGGCGGCTGGCGGGCTGGGCGGGCAGCAGCGCGGGCGCGGCTCGCGAGCGGTGCGCGCGCCTCACGCAGGCCGCCGCGCTGCTGGCGCTGGAGGTGCCCGCGCATGCGCGCGACGCGCTGCCCGCCGCGCGCCGCCTCACCGCGCCCGAGATGCGCGACATACTGGCCAGGAGGTACGCCACGCATTTCTACTCAAATACTCATCTATCACGGTCTAGCCTACCCAAGTACCTATCCATGATCCACGGCGCTGTTACTTACAAGAAAACTTTCTTAATTCATCTTTTATCAGTTCAAAAGTACCATGAAATTACCTCTTAACCTAACAACAGATTGTTAGAATATTCTATCTATCCATCCAACAAATTGACTTATGTGTGGAAATAATTAATGACAGTAAAATCGTTTGTTTTAGGACCGACTTCAAAATGGAGGAGATCAAGCGCCTGAAGCTATAGTTTTATGATATCCCGTACTATAATTGTTACTATTACAAATAATATATTATATCGAAATGCATTTAAAATAAATATAATAACCTATACTGTTGTTTGTCTTTTAGTTTCCGTCCTATTGCATTACCTGGCTCAAAACTACTTAAAATAAAAGTTGCATAAAAGTCAAATCCCTGAACTTTCCATTAAAAATCTTAAGAATAAGTTGGTACAGAAATATGTGGAATAGCATAGAATCATTTATTTGCAAAGGTAACATAGAATATTTTTTTTAAAGATGCTTTTTTAAATTTTCTTATGTTCGCTCTTTGAAATCGTTACATACCATATTATATACAATAGGTATACTTTAAAAAGCACTTACTGCCGCACTCAGAGACGTTAATGATTACTTAAACTCACACTTAGTAAAGGTTTTACAAAGGAAACCTTAGTTTCCTTTTATTAATGCTGTATACCTACCAGTGAGCATAATCGAAAAAGTGAAATACCTACCTAAGTATTCTTTTTTATAATTAATGTTTACATTCATATATTTTAATAAGATAAATACGCATTGCCATCGACACGCTAAGAAGAAGAAGTATTCCTGTTTCAAGATCTGTCATCACTTCTATCAAAAATGTGTTAATAATTTGGGATAATGCATCATTAAAATAAAACAAAATATTAATAACTAACACTTTTATTTTTATACGTTATCGTATTTTAAAATACAATTAGTAACAGCTATAATATAAGATTATAAGGCAAACATATCGACTTGATACCAAGATAATTACAATTTATTAGATTTTGTGCATTGTAGAGGTGATTTAACATTGCATCGATAAAAAGCATGTGTAAAATAGTTTTAAAACTGGGTTGTGATAAATATTTCATTTTATTTTAATACTTATTCAAAGCTTGTCATGTAAAAAATCATCACATAATTCAGCTTTTGTCATAGAAAAACCGATAATAAATTCATTTACTTAAAAAACGTTCACAAATGCTTTATGAATAAATCTTAATCCAAGATTGACAACGAAGTATAAACACAGTTGTCGTGGTACGGCGTTTTTTTGATAAAGATGTTAGATTGGCAACGAAAATACAGAAATATTCAATGTCTAATTAATTCTATAGACAGTAGACTTAGGCAATAATGGACATTACAGTACATTTATAAATAACAGGTATATATACCAATAACCATTTTGTAACTATATATTATTTGTTAAAATTGATATACAGTTTACATATTATATTGAAAATATATCTGTAAGGCACCTTAAACTGTATATAATATATTTTTATTTATTAATATATTATGTATTAAAGCATGAGTGTCATATACAATTAGCAAGTATATGCAAATATAAAAATAGTGATTAATTTCTCATTCTCGATGTTTACGTTACAGTATGGCATTAAAAATAAACATAAAAAATCTAATTTAAAACCATTGCTTGAGGCAATGGGCGTAGCTAAAAAGATATACCTAAAAGGGTCAATTCTATTTCAGGATTCCGTACTTATAAAGATGGTTTACTAAGTAGCGAGCTAACAGTGCCGAGTTTTGGCATAATTTTACCAAATTTTATTGAATCAAAAAACGGATTAATATGGTAAGAAAACTGTGTCGCAACTGTTAGTACCCACCTCCAAGATGGGGACCTCCTGATTTTTTTACTGGTATATAAAGTTATTTTAATATAAAAGTATAATATTATACAAAATATAAATACAAAGCAAATGCATACATATTACAGGACTATTATAGTATAAATTATCTGTAATATCTAATTGATAATTAATTCGATAAATAGTAGAGGTATTTAAAACTGTAAATAAGCTTATTTAAGTAGCTGTTTTAGTTTAAAAGCGTATCAAAGAACAATTATAATGACTGTAAACAAGTTAACATTAATATAAAACAATAAATTGATCAAATACTTAAGTTTATAATTAACTTAAGGTAGAGGTTAGTTTTAGATGGGTAATTAGGTAGCCAACATAATAACAATATTATTTTAATCGTCAATAAATAATTGTTTAACAAAGATGAAGTCTGCTTTAGGATGTGTACACATTTACAGATTTTGATTTAATGTTGTGATGATAAATACATATGCTGACGTTAGTCAGGAATTTAGAATAAGTAGGGTTTAATTTGCTGGTACAGTCAGCATCATAAGTAGCTGAACATTTAATTTTATAAACATACCATTAATTGAAGAACAACTAATTACACACTAAAAAGTCTTAAATATTTTAAGATCATCCATTGGACGCTCCTATAATTTGAAACAAAAACTTGAATTGGTTTTTGTTTCTTTCCATTATTTGACATAAGGTTTCGTAATATGTTAATCTACTTATGATGCTGACCGTACTAGGTTAACAAGAAAGATTACGTCAATGTGTATGAACCCTTATAAAAATCTGATCGTCTATATTTATTTAAATTCGATTACAATAATAAATTAAATAATAACTCGTATATATTACAATCATCTCATTTAATGTCAACCAATTAAACTAGAAAACAAACTGTGTTTGCGTTCTCTTTATGTGTCGATCTCTCTGGCACGAGAGTGAGCAGGACAAAGTGAGAGCGGAAAATGCAAAGTAAACTTAATAGTGAAGTCATTAGCTGCTATAATGGAATTATGAAGGTAATCAAATAATGCAATTAACAATACTACAAAGGGCTAGTCAAGAATTTTCAAAGTTTTCAGTGTAGTGCTATGTTTTAATAGCGCTTGTTTCATTCAACCAAAATGACTATTAATGTCCAAATCTGACATATGTCTACCACAACAATATTTTTATATTGTAATGACTGCCTTTTATAATTAGGTCAGAATAAAATATCCAAGTAACAGAAACAAAATAGCAAAAAAACAAACAGAGTATCGTTGCTTAATATAACAGACACAGGTAATACGCTAATAATAATTATGAAAATGACTTTAACTCATTTGTTACCTATTAATAAACACAAATAAGGGCTGGTTTCTCAATAAATTTTATCGATAGAATAAATTTGACATAATATTCTTCAGACGTTTACTTTAAAATGACAATTTTATCCTTCGAATATAATTTATCGGATGATAAAAAAATCGGCCCTAAATGTTATAATAATATATTAAATTCTTATAAATTCACTAAGCTATATGAAAATGAGTAAATATGTATAAACAAACTAGTATACATATGTACCTGAACTGGTAGTTAAAAGTTACCACTAACCCGTCGGGTGGTTAATATTATAACTAAATTAATTAACACACGCGACAATTAATTAACTATACAAGTTTATCAACAAGTAACGTGGCAGTAAAATGATTAATATTTAACAGAAGATATTAATGATAAAAAAATAAAGCAGGCAGTGCTCGGATTAGTACTAAAAGTCGTTAATAGATGGCGTTGTTGTTATTTTATGATTTAACTAGTCCATCCCTGCTTAAAACTATCTTATAATTTCCTTCTAAAACATATCTTATATATTTTTACGTTTGATTAATGTTTCGTGTTAAAAACTTTGTAAAGCAATTCCGTTTTTCATCCGTCGGTATACGAAACAAACATTGTACTCGTACATGTACTTTCTCGACAGGAATTAGTTAGTTTCTATTTTAAGTCTTTCGAGCGCGACCCGCGAACAAAAAATACTCATTTTTTTCTGCACCATGGCAGTCAAAGTCAAAGTGGTTTAATAATGAAAAATTACGTCACATTGACAATTTATAAATTCATAAACCCTTATTCCCTTTTAGTCATAAACGAGTATCATATCGGTATTAACTTAACCCCGTATTTGAAAGTGTTATTAGTATTAAGTCTGATGACATCTCTTTTCTTTGATATGCAAATGACAGTATATATATACAGGTATAATATACTGTCATTTGCATTGCAATAATCCTTGGTTTAAATGTTAAAATTTATTTTTTTATGAATGAGGGGATGCCTTTATTTGGATTATGTTTAAATCTAACACAAGGCATTTGATTTATAAAGCTTACTCGAATGTATGCAAAAGTATAATAATAAGTTTATATAAAGGCAATGTTTAAGTGTTTAAATCATTACAAGTTAGTGTAGTTATTAACCCCTTGTTTGCGTAAAAATACGTGAATCAGTGATCATGTTGACATGAGAATACCTATCTAGTTGCCCATTGACGTACTACACAAGCTACCTAGCCTAGTGTAATAATACTAGTAAAGTGCTACCTGCCGAAAATATCTCCAATACGATACAAAAATACAATTTATAATTAAATGTCATGTTAATATATAATCAGGTATATTGAGCTGACATAGGTACATAGATTCTTTGGTTAATTAATAAACACCATAATTAGCCACCGTAATACTTTGATAGAAAAATAAAACTATTGACAATGCTTGCTTGCTATATCATTATTAGTGCAGCCGGTAAATTAAAATTATAGATATTTTTTATAATATTTAAACATTCTATAAATCGTACATTACCTTCGAAAAGTTTATATCATCCATATAAAAAAACATTTATTTTTTATCATGTATACTGTCTGATAAAGTCCAACAAACTAATAACAGATTCCTATTTCTTATAATATTAAATGTAATATAGTAAAATATATGTATTAAATAAACGTCTAAATATTTGTGCAAAAAATGCGTATAAAGTATGTGATTGATACACAGTAACAGCACTGCTCAAATGAAATAATATATTAGAGAACTGTACAAAATACGATTCTTGATTGCAGTAGTGCTAAATGTCACAAAAATACTGTTGATGTTTGATGTAAGTACATGATTTTGTTCGACTTAGGCTAAGTAATACTTAAGCTAACATTAAGACCTGCCCCCCTAGACAAGTGGTTAAACGCTTGACGAATAGAAATCGAATGGAATGATAAATGTATTCGGATAGCTCAATGTTTCTACTATGTTATCGATAACATATGACAAACCCATATATTTTTCATTCTATTCGATTTCTATTTGTCAAGTGTTTTGCCACTTGTCTAGGGGGGCAGAGGAGCAATTGATTGAGCTTTAATTGTCGATAGTCGACCTCATTAGAAAAACACTCGTGCTTGCATGTTGAGTAGTTCTTTATGGCTTATATTTAACAATTGATTGGTGCTTTTAATCACGTTTTAAAAATTAGTTAAGAGCCTTAATATAAGGCCAGTATGGTCAAAGTAGTGTAAAATTGCATTAATATTAAATCATGGCTTAAATTAATTTTTAGAAGAAAATAATATATACCCACTGTAAAAATATAGTAAATAATTTGTACTTACTATATTTTTTTAATAATATGGGTTTCGTTTAGTCATTCTGGCAACACGTGACATTATTTTATTTTTGCATGTGGCAACGTCACTGACCATATTTTATTTGTATTTATCAATTGCACTCGTTTTAGTAGACATAGAAGTGGACTATGAGTTTTCGTTCCAAATATTTGAGTGCAGAATATGTTACTAAAGAAAGTGTATCTGCTACAGCATTTAACATTTTAACCAACAGTGCTTATACAACTCAAAAGTAGTGCCTCAACAGTCTACACATACAAAAGCACCCAAATGCATTGAGAACTAAATTAAAACGGTTCAAAACACTGAACTCCAGACACAGTCGCTCCATTTGTCATCACCCTATAGTTTCGAAGTCTCGACTAGTAATCCATTCGCATCGTTTACCCTTAGTACCCCTCCCTGGGCGGCGGTGACTCAACAGAGGTGGTCTGCTTGGACACGACGCGGGAGCCCTGCGCTAACCCTCCCGCGCGCACGCTCACCCACTTGAGATACGTGTCCACGGCGTACGCTAGCGTCGCCACGAACCCGAAGAACTGGGGACACGGGACAGAATATAATCGAGGATTTGAAGTCAATATGTTATTTTGATAGTAGGTTACTGTTATTACCAAAACAAATCTGCACAACCAATGTTGGAGCAGTACCTTACATACATGCCAGCTCCGTAGACAATTGGCAAAATGCTTGACGAATAGAATGATAAATGTATGGGGATGACAAACCTGTCATTCTATTCGTCAAACGGTTTGCCACTTTTCTAGGGGGGCAGATGTTGAAAGAAATCAACTAACAACTAATTTTTACCCGATTGCGTCAGAAGGAGGGTTATTGTGTTCGTTATTTTAGGACAAGACTTTATCCAGTCAACAAAACAATATTGTATTTTATACTTCGTTGTGTAGGCTTTGACAGTATTTTACTAAAAAAAATTTACTCTTGAAAACTGAAATTAAAAGTTATGCGTGGATACATAAAAACTATATATACGCGTCGACTTGAGAACCTACTCCGTTTTTTCGTCGGTTAAAATTTAAAAAATCTTACCGCAGCAGCAGAATGAGGATTATCATGAACAGTCGTCGCTAAAATCGAGGCCAGCAAGTAGAAGAAGGTCCATAGTGCGCAGAATCCAAACTCGATCCTTAGCCAGGGGATCTTGTAGAACTTCTCCAGGATATGGAACAGGTAGAAGCCGAGCAGGATGCCGGTAAACCAGAAGGCAATCATGGCTATCCAACTGAAGAAGGAACCCTTGCCCATATTGTTCAGGTGAGAGCATTGGATACAAATAAACCCGAGGAGACTGCACAGCTGGAAAGATGGATACAATATTACTTCACCGTTGTAAAAATTTAAGAGCTAGAACCCATAAGGTAACTTTGAAATACCTCGACTAAAATAAGGATACAATATAACTTAACTTACTTAACTAACCGCTGCACTCAAAGACGTCAATGATTACTTAAACGGACATTAAATAAAGATATAAAGAAAGCCTATACTTAGTGATAGTTTAAGTAAGTTTAAATGTCTCTGAGTTCGGCGCGGCGGTAAGAACTAGAACCCTTAAGGAAACGTTAAAGTATGCTGAGTACCTAGATTGAATTAAGATAATTATGGTCCCGATTTTCCGTATTTTTCCCACAGTCCTCCAGTGAGTAAAATATGTAAGACATACTGGGTACCTTATATTTCGATCGATAGTCTGAGCTATATGTATAAGTGTTTTTCATTCATGTTGTATTTTTTTAAGGACTAATGTGAAATCGAGGTTATTATTAAAACTTCAATTCAAGGAAGCCTTAAAACATCTAATCGGCCTGTATCGTATCAAGTGTGGAAGTTCCTAATAAACGAATGTGGTTGTGTACGTGTGTGAAAGTAACTGAATCAAAAAAATTGTTGCTAGACCAATAGATATTGTGCAGGGTTAACTCTGATGATTTTTTTGTGAATGGTAATAGCTAACAGAAGCAATATCTGGCAAAAAAACAGCCACTTATAACAATAATTCCCTACGTCTATTCAAGCCGATTGTCAGCCCACCGTGTGACGCCAGAATAACATGATAGGGCATTGTAACGTCCTTAAACATGTACGTATTAGGTACAGGCAATTAAAACCGTATTCATTAATAAATAAAACAGCAACACCCACAAATATCGCTTCAATTATTTCTACAGGGAGTTAGTTCATTACAGTAATAGAATTAGCTCGCATGTTGCGACGATACTAGCTCCCCCACGGCGCTAATCAGAATGACGTCACACGGCGATACACCGATCTACCCGATAAGCTATTGTGTTGCCACAAGGCCGTACCTTTGACCTATGAATGTTTCGGTCTGAGAATAAAATTCGGTCCTGTATTATTTCGCATTAAAGTGTAAAGACCTCAGAATATTGATTCCAAGTGTGGTTTTTAGATTCTTTAGCACAACGCTAGGTTAAATTCTTGCGTGGTTGCAAACATGCTATAGTAAATTTTTGCTTAGTACTCCATTTGGGAGTAGTAAGTGTATATTTCACACAAGAGGTTTTTATAAATGCAAACTTAAATTCTAAGGGGGAGGCCTTTGTTCAGCGTGGACGTCTTCCGGCTGATGATGATGAAACTTAAATTTACTTTAGAGAATAGAATATGTAGGACTAGAAAGTCAAAGAGACTGTCTAGAATTCTAGATGGAGGATCCTCAGTTCTACAGAGCTCGTAACCGGCAGCAATATAATAAATCCCTCTATTTTGAAGAGCAGAAAGCTAGTAGCACTTGGCATAATGCTGTTCCTACCTATCGCTTAGCATAAAGAAGCGTGACGTGCTTATCTAAAGGAATTAACCTGAAAGATAAGGCTGCCCATTGTTTAATTCTTTTCATATCATTTGTTCGTACTGAGAAAGAGCGTAATAAACATCTGCCGATATCACAAATATTTGTTCCGTGCGGAGATCGAATCAGCAATTATTTCTTGTGTACTAATAGAAGATGTATGTTTAATGTTGTGTCAGTAAAATTAAGACAATAGCTACTGCACCCAGGGCCGGATAACCATTAGTTAGAATAGGCAACTGCCTAGGGGCCCCGCATCGGCAGGAGCCCCGCGTCACGAGAGTTTTTTTTTTTCGTTTTTTTTCCTTTATATTGTAAACCTAATTTTAAGGCCAGTATTTAGGAGACCATTACAAGGACTGCCTAGTTTTAATATACATAGGTACTGCAACTAGCTTTCACTTTCGTGAAGGCCTGAAAAGAGGGTTAAGGGGCCCTGAGACGTGAATTGTCTAAGGGCCCCAACATGGTTAATCCGGCCCTGGCTGCACCAATAAATGAAGATCTCTAAAGTAAAGTAGAAGAGATAGAATTCCAAAGATACTTACAACTTGTACGATCTTCAGAATACCCGGTATTGTCTTTATATACGCAGGGTCGAATCGTATGTTTGTCTGCACGGCTGTGCTTGACGTCACCGTCGTCGTCGTCGTGTGCTGCCCGGGGAATCCTACTTCTGCCATTGTTTATCTGAGGACAATACAGATTTGAGGGATATTTACTCAACAGAATCGTTCCATAACATGACATTTTTCTTCAGTCCCTAGCAAAATGTGTACATTATAATCATCTCCTGACCGAATTTTTGTCACAACGCTGGCCATTTTTAACGAGGAGCCTATGGAGATAATATAATGCAATAATAAGTGCAAACACGGCGCACTCTAATACCCATAGTTAGATGGGACGGCAATCAGATAGGATAAAGTGGCCTACTCTTGAGTTTAATTTCAATTCAAATAGAAGGCGAACGCGAAAATAAAATGCAGTCAATCTTTTGATCCTCCCAATGGACACATAATATTTAAATAATTCGGCGCCAGTGTTCAGTTTAAGAGGTACGAAACATTGCAATTCCAATACAACTTGGTTAGAATTAAATTCGAGATAAGCTCACAGAAAGAAATTACGTTAAATATTCAGAATTTTACCGTTTTCCGTTATTTCTACGGAATGGTGTAATAATTTAAAGTTTTAGGTACCTAAAGGTAAATAATAATGCAGACCGATTAAAATAACATATTATTTGATGTTAGATGTACAATTTTAAAGACTCGATTGAAGTAGGGTCTAAATGCTTGGCATTGGTATAACCTTAGGTCTGTGGGGGAAGGGATGTGGAGTTCCTCCAACGAAAAGGAAGATCTTCCAACCAGGCGGTGGTATGCCTGGTGGGCCGCGGCGCCCCACTTCTCAACTCGGGGCGGCTGTATTTATATCTAGCGCGTGTGATTACTTCGCTAGCGCGATGCAGGAATGTCATCGTCATTCGTCCTTCGTCGGGTAGATGTCGCTACAGGACTATTAGGTATAACATTCAAAATCCCATTCCCTTTCCCACAGTCTGAAGGTATGACGATAAGCCGCCATGATTCGTATAATTGTTTAAATATAGAATCATACAGGAATTGAAGACCGATAACACAAAAATCAGATTTTTGCCATTTAGGATTATCAAAAGGTACAAAACAGTAATCCATGTAGGTACTCATTATGACATAGCTACTGTTACCTATGTATCTTTGGATTAAGAATTAGAAAAAGAAAAGCATCAACCCTCACCAACTCCTCCATATTCAGCTTGCCATATGGCCATTAGAATATTCCTTACGCTTTAAATTGTAAGCAATATAGTTAGTAGGATGCAAGAACAGCCAGCAAGCGCGCCTCATCAGGAAATACCTACTCAACATTCAAGGAAAACTGTTTTGTGGTTGGTGTATTTTATAGGTCTATTTGTTTCTCTAAAACCCTGTTACTCCATGCTAAGAATTTCTCCTGTATTGTCGATACTTTTTACTGTTTCATTGCAAAAATAATGATTCTTTGTGACAAAAAAAGATTGGTACATTTCAATTTGAAACCCTGTCTCCTGAGCTAGTTAAGACCTGTGTTACAGGAGTCAGTGTCTTCGCCCGTTTTGGAAATAGAAGCATTTTAAGGTTTGTTTGAATGGTTATAAATGGAATATTGATTTTCTATACACAAACACTTCAAGTATTTGTGTATAGAAAATCAGCAGCAAGAACTTGTTAATCTCAACTACAAATCTTGTAATTGGTATCTCAACTACAAATCGATATGACAAGATACACAGATCTGTTACATAGAATGGAATGAGTCAGTCAACCTGTACTACGTATCAGGTTTGACAATTATGATACATGAACTAATTTTATCAAGTTCTGTGTAAATTAAATCATTAAAATTCCCTACACATACACACAGATTGGTAAAAACAAATTTTGTTTGTAGATAAAATATGTGAGTCATTGTGTTGGCTATACACATGACAGATAAGGTTGATAATACTCACATTGCAATTTATATTAACTATGTAGGTATTGGTAGTTGTGTATGACCATCACACTTCACACTAATATAATAAAAGCGAAAGTTTGTGAGTGTGTTTGTATGTTATACCTCTTCACACTCAAATGGCTGGACTGATTTTGCTAAAATTTGGTATGGAGGTAGCTGTAATAGGCTTAGGTATCCCAAAAAGGAGATAGGAGGGGTACGCTTAACTGACGAGCGTGTATGAGGAATGTGATGCGAGTGAATGAGGCGAAAGAAGTATGTCAGGATCGTAGCAAATGGAAATCCGCGGTCTCTGTCTACCCCTCGTGGAAATAGGCGTGACTTTATGTATGTATCCCAAAAAAATATAGCGGGTAACACCGCAGGGCGCAGCTAGTAAGTTTATATATTTTTTTAGGGTTTAAAATGTACTTGGTATATCAATTTTGCGATAATTTAATATTTTTTGTATTTAAATCATAGGAAAGCTTGGAAGGATGCAGAAAGAAAGAAAAAATTATGAATTGTAGTCAAGTATTCTAATCACAGACAGATTGTGTTGCTGGGTAGTTTTTGCTCCGCTACCCAGCTATAGCAGTAGGAAGTGGTGATGGGCAGCAATTTGGGGGTGTTTTGATGAAATTTGATATTCAAAAAGTACCTACTATTCTATAGTCGATTTTGATCTATCATTTTTATTTTTATCTTTTCTTTCTTTTTATCTTTTTATCATAAACTGCTGTCACCTACTTAAGTAGTAAATCATTGAAGTCTCTCTAGCAATCTTAAAGAAGAATAACTGCCAACATCAGCCATATTTGATATGGTCTCAGTTTTAATCTGAAAATAGTTAAGTGTTCTCGAATAAAAATTTAAGTATAACTAGTATATAATAAATAAATGTATTTTCATTGATAACATAACCTATTCAATCAATAATTATTTTACTACAATTTACAGTACACTGTTCACTCCTTCTCTACTCTTATCACCTTTTGCAATAATCTAATGGGATCAAATAACATTGGATTGTCAATTGGTGTATAAAATAATCACTCAACCAATGAGGATTGAACACTACACATATGGGAAAGAAAGTAACTGGTACTTCCTTGTGTATTAGTTAAGAGAAAGTTGTTTACTTTTACTCCCACCAAAACTTTTGAAAGATAACAATTATTTATATTCATATATCTTTATAAGCTGTATACAGGGAAACCTATGCGTTACAGTGGGTCGCAGGCTTATTAATAAAATTAGAAGATAATCATTGAAGGGAGAATGATTCAAACTGAACGAAAACAAGTTTCTAATTAGCAAAAATATGTTTAAATACAGATAGGTATTGATAGCGGAACCATCAACCATTAAAATGGGCGTGAATAATAATTAGGAACTTCGTAATTAGCTGTCGAATTGTTAATTGTAGTTTTAGAAAAGAAACTGCTGTAATTATTCTTTCGTATTTTGCCGACATAAATCAATGTGCTCTTTAGTTTGGTTAACTAGCACGCTTAGACACAGTAAGCCGCCTGTCACCACTTAAAATAGCTAATATTGAGCAACACAACAGAAATAAACACAACACAGTATTTCATGAAAATGCTTTAACTAGTTAATATTCTTACCTTATTCGTTACGCTTAGCTATGCCACACACACTTTTGTTTCTTAGCACACTAATTTGTACACAGTAAAGCACTTTAACAAACTACAAATGTAAAATAAGTGTAAATTAATATCAGGTGATAAACGAACCGAAATACGACCTGACAATCCGATGACAAACGTCAGAATTAACTTAAGTTTGGTCATTGGTGTGATGAAGTAATCATGAAGTAATAAAACGTAATTTAAATGTCACGTAGACCAATACGATGCCGCATGCCGGCATGAAGACTCTTTAGCGTTCAATGATGCGAACTTGAACAAGAATAGTGAAACGCATTTTTACAACCACATAAAATTAATTCACATGATACTATTGAAGTATTTTAATAATTCAATGTTTCAAGAGATATAAAATTGTGCTGATAGTGCTTATGATCGCGGCAAATTGAGATATCATTTTGCAAGTACAACATATAGGTACTTATTCTTCTCACAATGTGGCTATGTGATCGTATTTATTATAAACATTCAAGCGGCCTGGTTATCTTATTGAATAAATGGTTTTTATACCCCCATTCTGGGAGCACTTTGACACAGTCTTCTTACATTTTTCTTACATCAATGATCACCATAATTTTGGCATAAATTAAACGCTGCTGTCATACACTTCAATGACAGCATATGTCAAATTAAAATCACAGCAGGTGTTTTTCACTGTCAGTGTCAGTTCTGAGTTCACTTAAAATTTTAATACTTAACTGATACTAATCTAATAAGTAATTACAAAAGATTTATTGCTCTTTAACATCAAAATACTTAAACTATGGGTTTTTAAGTAATAATTTTATAGTATTAACGTAGAGAACGTAACACTAACTAAAAAACTTATTAAAATAATTACGTCGGAAGACGTTTCATATGAGTAAACAAAGCCCTCGCGCCTGCGGTCGGAGTTATAGAAGTGCGATATGTATGCAATGTTATTTAAAAATATGAGTCATTGATGTTTTACGAGTTCTTCACGGCTCGGTATCGGTTAGTAATATAGTGTCAAGGCGACCGCTGACTGAATTGTTCGGGGCATCCTTGCTTATCGCGATCTGCGATGTGGGAGTTTCAGTTTACGTGATTCGCTTCATAGTTGTGTATTGTGTAGACAAAATTACGGACGACGAAGTTTATGTAAGTATGTTTACTATGTATAAGAACTTACCAATATTTAATTCATCGCAGTGAAATTAAAGTAAAAAAAAATATTACGCCACTTTTAAAATGATCTGCAATTTGTTTTCATTATCATTATTTTAATTGATACAAAATTTAGGCATTTAGTCAGGCAGTAATTAATAAATTTCAGAGTAGCATCCTAGTGTTAATTCTTCAAGTTCAGATCCAAGGATTACTCATTACTATTTATCTAGTAGACAGATACAATTCAGGCTACATTCCTCTTTTATCTTAGCTCTACAGTTATCATTTTTCTAAAGGTTGAATGATAAAAATATATGTATCAAGATATGGAAGGCATCAAAAATATCTTTGCGAAATTCTTCAAAACAGTTTTAATTTAAGGAGGAGGTACTAGGGGTCACAAACTAGGGTCCTGAATACCCCAATTTTGGGTTTAAAATCACCAAATTACTGGACAAATACTGGAATTTTTGGTATTTATATGACTATAATATATAATAAAAAAAAAAAAATTCTCACCAAAACCGAAATGCATATACCTATGTATAAAACAAAAGCTTCTAGGCTAAAACATGATATTCCCGTTATGGATCGCTGGTGCCTGAAGTAGGTAATATTACTACAAGTACTAAATGAAATGTCATAACATAATTTGTATGTTAATATTCATATTATTTTATTGCAAATGCCATAGCATACAAAACAGAAATTACTTTTTATAAAGAGCCTTCTAGATAGATAAATCAATTATAAATGCAAGGCTAAATATGGCTACAAGGCTTTATTTAAATATTTACCAAATATCTGCAATTCCATATACATGATAATCTAAATAATGTATTGTCTGTCTGTTTTAAAAACTGAGAGTTGAGGTCACAATAAATTAATACTTATGTAAAATATCATAATATTCTCTCATGATGTTAAAGCTATTACTTTAAATTAAATTTTGTACAAATATGTTAAGCAATTGAAAGGAATTGAAACAACTATGTCAATGATTAATTACTATGTTATATACCTACCTATTACTTTATTGTTAAACATCATCCACCACCATGTTGCACAAGGCAAAATGTGTTGAAGTTCTTTCTGAGTTAAAGTACCATCTGTCCATGTTCCTAGCAATTATTTGATTTTAAGAGATAAGAGATAAAAATCATTTATTCAAAATAGACTTAAAAAACAGCCCCCAAAACGCCCGCCCGTCACCGCTTCTTAGTGCTATAGCTGGGTAGAAGAAACGGCGCAACAAACTACCCAGCAGCACAATTTGTTTGTCAAAATTTGGATTATATTACAGAAGACAATAAACCAAGAGCAAAATCGCACGTAAATATGACTTTGATGAGAAGTAGAAACTATAGGCAAGCTTCCTAAGTTCAATAAAATGGCTACTCATTGTACAGGTGGAGTCACAATCCCTACCAGGAATCACCAACAGAGGAATGTAGCTATATGCTAGTTAATATGTATAGGTGTATTTTAAATGATTTATCAATTTGAAACTGCACAATACCATATGTGCATATAAGTGGGACTTCTGAGCTATTTCTCTATCATTATCAAAACCTCTTGTTTCAAATATCGAAATAAATGTAATTGACATTCAAATATTGACGACCTGATAGCGGTGGTTAAGCGGTTGGACTGCCGCGCGTGGGGTTGCGGGACTCGGGACAAACATTTGTGGATCGCAAAAACTTTTGTCCCGTGCGGGAATTGAACCCGCAACGCAGCAGTCGCTTAACCTCTGCGCCAATCAGGTCTTCGAATCTTTTATTATTTGATATCTTCTAATAGTAGGGTCCTGCCAAATAGGCCGGCTATAATACTCGACGTACAATGAATTTGACGACCTGATTGGCGCAGTGGCTACGCGATTGGACTGCTGCGCTAGGGGTTGCGGGTTCGATTCCCGTACGGGAGAAAAATTTGTGCGATCCGCAGATGTTTGTCTCGAGTCTGTGTGTTTGTGTATGTGATATTACATGTTTGTGAAACGCACCCACGATACAGGAGGAATTCCTAGTGTGGGGCGACGTTTTTTTTTAAAAAAATAAACAAATACAAGTGGTAGCAATAAGGTCAATTATTATATTATTGACCTCCGAGTTCTATGTGGGTAATTCAATGATTCACTAGTTACCTAGTTATGTACCTCAACATCCAGAATTACATCTGATACCGACACTAATTGAATCGGCACTCCTCAAAGGCAGTAGGTATAATGTTCTGACCTTTGAGTTAATTCAATAATTTAATATGTGGAGACTTTATATAAGCGTCTTCAACACGCAAATACGACTGCCCACTGCCCAGGTGAGTATTGGATTTGATTCTCAGGTTAGCAGTTAGTTATTTATTTTTTCTATATTATAACATTAAGTTAAGCATTATAAGTACAGTTATTAATTAAATTACAGCCCCCTTAAGATGTGGAAGCGAGATACTGCTACGTGCAGAGTAATGCGGCGTCTCGCTTCCACAACGTAAACTGTCCTGCTTTAAGAGTTCATGGTAAGGGGGCTGAACAGAACACTCAAGCATTATACGTACTTAATTTCTGGGAATGCAGGCGCAATGAAACATTACACCTTTCAGAGACAGATTTAAACGTATTTTTTTATCTATAACCATGGGTATTTCTTCGTTTTGCATCGACGGTAGGTACGCTTAGCCCATAGGTATACATATATGGAAGCAATAAGCTTTAAAGTACTTTGATTTCAGATGATCATCGAAGATGGCGTACCCAAACCAGCTGCCGCCCCCGCCGCCGCAGACCATGGGGTCTACGAACACCGTTTTCATTACCGAGACGAGGTTCGACCCCTCGTATGTGAAGACCGTGCCGGGGGTGTTTAAGCTTGTTGTTATTGTGAGTATTTAGTATTTATATCTTTGTAATCGGATTAAATATCTGTATCTTACGCAGCTCGTCTGTGCCTATCGTTGGGCAAAGCCTGCCTCTCTTATCACGCCTTTTAATAAGGTTATGCTGAGGTGTCATCGTAAAGTTATAAACCTAAGTAAAACGCTTTAGGTGTCCACTGTTGAACAAATGACTCCCCCTTTTAGAAGGGGGAAGGGGGGGGGTGCCATAATTCCCACGCTTGGCAAGCGGCTTGGGGATCGCCGTGTTGGTGGTCAAGTTACAGAAGACACTGCTGCCCATCTTCTGGATGCTCCCTTAGTCGCCTCTTACGACACCCACGGGAAGAAAGGGTGTGGTCGATTCTAGGCCAAATCCCACACAGCGCAAAAAGCTTTTAAATCCTCGAGAATACATATTATTTTATAAAGAACTGGGATCGGAAGTCTGAACCCACAAGAATGAATAAAAATATCTATAAGAGTGCACTGCGTATGAAACATGGTATCGTAAGGTCACTGAAAGCTTTAAACACTATCCCAAGGAGATTGAAAGACGAAAAGTATAAAAATCTAGTTTCTAACATAGCTGATAAGTCGAAAACGCGTGGTCTATTCATTGGCGCAAAACACCTTTAAGTATTTACAATACACTAGCATAAAATATTTGACAGATCTTAATGTTTCTTAGAACTAAACAAATTATTATAATGCTTACGAGCGACGTTACGGTAAGCCATGCCATCATTATCTATATCTACACATTACTGACTGGTGACTAATTACGGTCGCAATAATGATAGTACCTGGCTGCTATCCAGCAAGAGGTACTTGGCTTTATTCTTTTATATAAATCTTTATGCATTTTCTTTTAGGATTTGGCAAGGTTTTTCTTTTTGGGAATGACTTTAATGCCATTTATGAAGCCCAACTTTAGGCCCCGGAATGTTAATGTTGTGTTGTTAGGTAAAGGTAAGGACTAATAATATGTTGTCATCAGTCAGGATACTAATTAGGCTTCGATAGGTCTTCCTATATGCCAAAAAATATCGTCAATAGTCAAAAACAGAACGGTGGTTCCCTAATTCCAAGGATACATAAATACCTGTATTTTAAACGCCTTGATCTGCATGACACAAAAACTCCTATTATAATTCCACAGGTGCTCAACCTAATAGGCTTCATCTGTATCCAGTCGTCCGCCTTCTGGTCGAATGGCCGCGGGGTGTACTTCAACATAGTCGCCCACCTGGGGCTCTGGTTCTCCGGCATCCTGCTGATGCTGTACCTGTTCCATGTGGTGGAGAAGTACCACAACGTCAAATGGCTCAAGATCGAGATGATCGCGTACATAGTGATGGTATTCTTGTACCTGATCGCCTCGACTATAGTCGTTGCGTTTGGATCTGCTGCTTATTCCGCTGCAGGGGTGAGTTTAAGATATTCTTTAGTTATTTTTCTAGAGGTCTGCTCGAGATTTAGGTATTGAAATACCCATACAAACACTAACGAGAATTTAGTTGGGTGTGTGTGGTTTAATATTATTGTTTTTCGTAGTAAAATAACGTAATCGTTTTGTTTAATAGCGTGGTAGAACTGTTATCAGCTTATATGTTAATTATAATATTATTCACTGTGGTAACATAACACGTCATACCTACATATACGGATAGATTTTGTTTTGATTTAAAGCTGTAGAGCGATTCTCCTTTAGTACTTGACTACCTGTACCTGACGGCCTGATTAGCGCAGCGGCTAAGCGATTGGACTGCTGCGCTAAGGGTCGCGGGTTACATCCCGCACGGGACAAAAATTGCTAAACCGCAGATGTTTGTCCCAAGTTTGGGTTGTGTATGTGATATTTCATGTTTTTGAAACCCGTCCACGATACAGGAGAAAATTCCTAGTGTGGGGCGACGTTTAAAAATAAAGAAAGAAGACTGCTTTTATGAGAATACCTATTTACATGAACCAAATGTCCTCCTTTAAACGAACCAAATTAAGATGAAACAATTACACCGTTCTCCCATCACATAATATGCTACTAATGTTTAGATTAATCAACATAATATTATTCATAAATATTTCCGGTAGTCGGTGCCCACCTGTTATCGTTGAAAACAAAAGCCCACCGACTGGCACACATTCGGACGTGACCGAGCTATAAAACATGAATCTATATAATTATACCTACTTACATTAATGTCCATGACTAACTGCGTCAACCATGCTGCGCGTTTACCGTGTTTCGTTAGTAAATACTTTGAACGACGTAAATTTATATTTATTTCGTTAATTGTTTGGTATTACGTTGCTCCAGTTACTTTCGGTATCCATCCTCATTCAGCTATCTTGTATTTTCAATATATATTTGTAATCTCGTTGGTCTAGTGGTCGCTAAGCGCGACTGCTGAGCAAGAGGTCCTGGGTTCAAATCCCGGGTCGGGCAAAGTGATACTGAGTTTTCCATTAGGTAAGTCTCAGTAGCAGCACGGAGTCTGGATTTGTGCCCGGTTGATGGCAATAGGCTCGCCCACTATTACATTGGGACTTACAACATAACTGGCGAAATGTGGGTGTATTATATGTTCACCCCAGCCAACCCCTTCGAGGAATGTCTACAGCCCCCTTACCATGAACTCTTAAAGCAGGACAGTTTACGTTGTGGAAGCGAGACGCCGCATCACACTGCACGTAGCAGCGTCTCGCTTCCACATTATAAACTGTCCTGTTTTAGGATTTAATGGTAAGGACGCAGGTGCATTTTTTTGCTATTACGAAAATTTTCGGTTGGTAGCAATCTGCAACCGCGCCCGATGTATAGCAATAGCCCTACGCCTTTTTAAATGAACAATAATATAGCTGGTGCCTCATTATGTAGAAGACGATTTTTGCCAAGAAGTACGAGTTTACCTAAGCCTATCTTCTAGGAAAATTCTAGTTGGCAAGTCTATCTACAGTGGGGCATTTACCCTAAGGCCCAGTAGCTCAAAGAAATAACTCAAAGTACTACTAAGTACAGTAGTAAATTCCTTATGTAGTCTATATGACGGGTGCTAAGAAAAGAGCGGCTGATACTTACTACCTGGCCTGGGGCCTAGGGCGGTTAAGACTGCAATTTTTTTTTTTTCGAAATATTTTGTGCCGACGACCCCGAGGGGGGTCTTATTGGGCGTAACCGGATAACGGCGAGACTTCTGGAGCCTCCAGCCAGGCTAACTACTAGATAAGATTTTAAGCGATGCTACCGAGGGCGCCCCCTGCGGGACCCGAACCTCGACTCGGTGCATCGCTGGCTACCTTGCAAAAACAACAAGGGACTGCTGGATCTGATTCATTATTTAGGGGCTGTTTTAAAATAAGACTGCAAATCCGCCACTGTCTATATATACGATTTCACTACTACGTAAAACAGTCTAGTATCTCACAAGTATCATGTTTTTCTCTTATATCATCATTCTGCTCGCATTGCCTCACGTTTAGATTTTCTCTTGTGTCGTCTACATATGCATTACGCATATGAATTGCAAATGTTTGAGCTTGGAACAAATATCTGAGTGTTACATGAATACCTAAAAACCTTAAAGGAAAACTAGTGCTTTATGCAGTCTGTATTTAGGTTTAATTTGAGGTTTAAAATATATTAAATAGGTTTAAAATAAGAGAATAACCGATCTATATTAATATTTTTTATTTGACTTTGATGCTACTCGTATTCTCATTTTAGGTATATTGTGTAGCTCATTATTCTCTCATACTTGAAATGATTGTTAAACATTCCTACAACATATTTTTAAAAGAGTAACTATGGAGTTCCTTGCCGGTTCTTCTCCATAGAAACGACTTTTTGGAACTTTGCAACTAGTTTGACTTTTTGTAAGTGCTCTTTTGTAGCCTATATGAAATAAAAACATTATGACTATGACTATGCAGGCAATTGTTTCAATAGCATGTTCTTCTCTACTGATTTCTAATTCTGGGTTTAGTTGGGCCTAAATAATAAAGTTATTCGGGTTTTTTAGAATGAAATTTGAGGACCATCATCCCTCTCCGATTGTGTAGGAACAAACCCCGGCGTATGCCTATACATATAACGCTGATAGTGGGGTGCGGTGCGCCGTGCATGCTCCGTCTAGGTTCAGCCCTGGCCATTGGGTCCATTTATATTTGTCTGCCTTATCTATCTCCTGACCTACCTCAACGTAGCACGTTCGTTCCAACCAATTCTCACTGAGTCACTGTTACCATTCTTTGCAGCCAACCGGGCTAGGTTGACATCATATGCAATACAAGTCGCCCTTAACGACTTCTTAACCTTTAAGCATCAATTACAGAAAGTAATTCGTTCTGTAATGTGTGGGACGTGCTAATAAAACCCTCGGACCTACCTCGTTTAGTTTCTCCGTTCAGTTGGCAGCCGCTCAGAATATTAATCAGGAATTTGTGCGCTATGGTTTCTTAGAAAGTGTTTCATGAGTATCTTTGGACATATGTATTTCCCGATAGAAAGGCTATGTGCACTTGACATAGATACTTACTAGAGTATGAGTAGATTTTTCAACGGTGTGTAAAGCCATGTCAGAGGCCTACAGGCGGATTAAACTCTGACACCAGGTTGTTCATCAACCATACGATAAGAAGAAGACTACAGTATTTCGTCTAACTTTTTTAGTCCCTTTTGATTGAACGCTACTTTATTACCATTTATAAGGGTTGAGTTAATTAATAAAGATTCGTCTCACTACATGTTAAAATCTCACACAAAAAAGAAACGATTATTGGCTGGCTCATAACTGGGCGGTTATTTTAGACTTTAGACTTAAACCGTCTTATTTATAAACGAGAATGATACCTGTATTAACTTAAACCCATCCTAAGGCTATTAACATCTCTATTCTCTGACATGCAAACGAGAGTGACGGGTTTATTTTTATCTATGGTTTAAAACTGTAAACTTTTATGAATACGGGGGTAAATGTCTAGATTTAATTACGACATTTTCCTTCCCATAAGCTGACATTTCGACGACCTGATTGGCGCAGTGGCTAAGCGATTGGACTGCTGCGCTTGGGGTTGCCGGTTCGATTCCCGCACGGGACGAAAATTTGTGCGATCCGCAGATATTTGTCCCGAGTATGGGTGTTTGTGTATGTGATATTTCATGTTTGTGATACGCACCCACGACACAGGAGAAATCCGTAGTGTGGAGCGACTTTTTTTTTTTTAAGGAAAAGAAAAAAACGATTTAAGGTCTAGTGGTCGCTAAGCGCGACTGCTGAGCAAGAGGTCCTGGGTTCAAATCCCGGGTCGGGCAAAGTGTTACTGAGTTTTCCATTATGTAATTCTCAGTAGCAGCACGGAGTCTGGATGTGTGCCCGGTTGATGGCAATAGGCTCGCCCCCTATTACATTGGGACTTACAACATAACTGGTGAAATGTGGGTGTACTATATGTTCACCTCTGCCTACCCCTTCGGGGAATACAGGCGTGATGTTATGTATGTATGTTATGTTTTCTGTATTGTAATAAGGTTACGGCTTAGTTGCAGGGTCCGGCTCTTAAGCTATTATTGTACCTAATTCCGGTCTATCCTTGGCCTGATTAGGTTCCTTATACCATCTTGAGAACCGTAATCAACATATTAAACTTGTGTCATTATTTTTCAGTTCTTTGGCTACCTAGCGATGGTGGTGTACGGAGGAGACGCCTTCCTGAAGTACAAGGCCTTGAAGGCAGGTGAGCTGGCTCAAGGTCACCGCGTGCAGGCCAAACAGACGCACGTCATGACTCCGCCGGCACTGCCCTAGCAGAGATGGTGAGCTGCCAGTGAATGAGTGAATAATTGTCTAGTGTTGTGATGCCCTTCTAAGAGTGACTATATCTAGTGATTCTGAGTTCCGACATCAGGTGGGAGACGTGCTGACATTCTAGTAATGTTTCCTAAATGGATTTCGTATAAGTTTATTGTAACTTTCTGCAGATGATAATTATGTGAAAAAAATTGGCACCTTACTTCACCAAAATTTGCATTTTTGGAATACTATTGTCGTTCTAAATTTACTAAGATGACACTTATGCAACTGTTGTCAAGAATGAAAATGGACCTTGTGATGCCACAAGGTCAATTTTTATTCCCAATGTTCTGAAATAATCTACGATTGCATGTCTCTGCGCATGAGCAGGGCGAGGCGGGACTAAGTGCTACTACAGGGCCACTGGACCGTTTCAAATATCTTACATGCAAACATTAAATAGGTCGCCGTCCGGTTTAAAAAAATAAGTAAGAAGTGCACAAATACTTTTATGATAAGCAACTTTAATGCCTAATATTAAGGTACAATTTTCAATGTTTCTTGATGTGCCTAAAATCACACGATTTCAAAGATAATTTTATCACAATTTAATAACAAAGACTAGTTTAAGTGTAGTATTTGATATTGTATTTATTTCCCACCAATTTGTTTTAGTCGCCCAGTTTCTGGCGATGAGATTAATCATGTGTGTCAATGCTGTGCTCCTGATAAGCGAAAATAATGCAGCAAATGAAATACAGAAATTGAATTCGGAATTATTGTTAACTTATGCAGTATGTTGGGCAGATATTTATTTGTCTTATTGTGTCATTGGTAATCTATCTAAAAACACTCAGCCCCATATCATAAAAAAAATATTTTTGTTTTTTTTTTTTTTTTTTATCTTGTCAAAAAAAAAATGATTAAAATATTTTTTTTGATAAGGGGGATTTAATTATACCTGTCTCTGTCGTTTGCATATCAAAGAATAGAGTCGTCAATATACTTAATACGGGGTTTAGTTAATGCCGGTATGATCCTCGTTTATGAATAAGAGGGTTAATGCGGGATTGCAAAAAAAAAACAAATACTAAGATGACTAAGCAGCGACACGGTGGCTCAGTTGGTTAGAGCAGCGCCACGGATCGGCGAAGGTCGCGGGTTCGAATCCCGCTCGTGTCCATCATTTTTCAAATTTCCTTTATCAATTTAAATACTAAGATGTTCAAACGTATTATTATTATGCAGTCTGTTAAAACCTTTTGAAACAGTAGTATTCAAATAAGAGATATATAATAAATAATCTTCATTGCTTAATTACCAATTAACAATCTAGCGCAGTTTAAAACTAAAAAAAATTGTGTAATTTATTGCTTAGACAAATCTCACGACAACACTACGACATTTGGCGTGCACATATTTTTTGTAGTTGGACATTCAACATACCTACTGAAAAAAATGTGGTTAGTTATCCTTAATTTTTAACCGACTCCACAAAAGAGGTACCATATTCGTCTGTATGTATTTTTATATATGTAGGCTAACTTAAAAATCTTTGCTAATTTCAGCACCAGCAAGAAATTACTTTAAATGTTCATTTGATCTATAGGTAATGTGTAATATATATGGTAAGTATGTATTGTATATGGTAAGTAGGTGTATAATTATGTAAAATTGTCCTATTGGTATTTCAGATAGGTTAAGGATAAATCAACAGCATATCTTTGTAAATATGACGTCAGAAACTGGGTGTTATTTAGGTTAGTATTGTGAGGTTTTTTATACCTCAGTGTGTACTTATTAAAGTGTATTGTGGATTGTTTTTGAACATATTCAACGCCTTAGATGTTATCTGTGGGTGGGGGGTGATTTTCTTCTAATGTACCACGTATGGTACACGCGAAAAAGATTAAGGAGTACCTATATGCGCCTCAAATACTTAGGAGCCAATTAATTAATTACGTAAGACTATTTAATTTATTAGCTAGTTTTTGACCCCGCCGCAATATATAAGAAAAAATATGAATAGGCCCACTCCCTTCCCCCCTGTTTAATATTTATTCTGAAGAATCAGGAAAAAATGAATACACGTTTAGTTTATTGCATTTTGTTACAAATAAACTTTGGTTTTGGTTCGATTGCGCATTTTTGTGATCCTACGTAAGAATAATCAAGACACTCTCCCACCCTCTTGTAAGAAACAATAAGACAAGTTCTACCGCCCCCTAAATCGACTTACGTAATAAATAGCCCCTTAGAACACACATCAAGTTCATAAATACTTAATTACTATCTTTATAAAACTTTGTCTTAATTATAAAGTCTTGGTAATTATTAGTTTCTTGTATTTCGATAATAATACTTATTGTGTAAAGCACAGATAATTTTTAAAAATATCAATGCAATTAGGTAAGAGAAATTACATGCAAAAAATAAGCACAGTTAGTTGAATTATGTTCAAAAATAAATGTTTGTGTACAGTTATATAACTATAGTCTATAAGCTTAAATAAAATATTTTATTCTTAAACATTTTTGTGATAATATTACTAAGTGCAAACTAATTTAATCATGTTTATAAATATTTCGTAACTTACTAATCAAAAAAATACTTTATTACCTTTTAAAACTTTATAGAATTTAAATCATTTAAAAAGATATACTTTTTTAATGTTTTTTTATTGTATTTTTAATATATTTTACGAAATTATATGTAAGACATGCTTCATAACGAAAATGTATTTTACGTTAACAAATGAACGCATTTGCATCAATGTATTATAACGTTGCGACACAGTCGCGCAATTGATTCCACACTAAAATGCTATGTATACCTACTTAACTGTTATACTATTATGTGTTGTACATAAATCAACTATATATTTAACTTGTATAAGATGTCTGTAACATCCGTCCAATGTATATAACTTTGCCACTTTGTATATAACCGCATACGCTTTGCTCACAATTTGTGTCAAATATAAAATTATCTTTAACACGAATTTGCCAAATTATGCTCACTATTGTAAATTTTGCTCCTTACACTTAATTTTCAAAAGCAAAAAATCAATGTATTAATGGGATAACAAAAAAGAAATATTTATAAGTACCCTCTTACTTACTAAATTAATGTTGAAAGTTATTTTTTTTTGTATCGTGGGTGTGTTTAACTAATATACACAAACACCCAGACTCAGGACAAACATCTGCGGATCACACAATGTTTGTCCCGTACGGGAATCGAACCCGCAACTCCTAGCGCAGCAGTTCCATTAAATAGGCAGTGCGTCAATTAGTATACCGTTTAAAATATTAAGCATTGGTAATCTAAATTTTGCTTGTCCTGTCTCTAATCACTACATATTATAAAACAAAGTCGCTTTCTCTGTCCCTATATCCCTATGTATGCTTAAATCTTTAAAACTACGCAACGGATTTTGATGCGGTTTTTTTTAATAGATAGAGTGATTGAAGAGGAAGGTTTATATGTATAATAACATCCATTAAATAGTGGAGAAATACTGTTATTTTTGAATGACATAGGCTATATATTTAATACCCGTGCGAAGACGGAGCGGGCCGCTAGTGAACTATAAGGATAAAAAATGGCTGTCCGCGAATCAAAAAAAGCCTTAAATAGCCCTATTTTATGTTAAATTAATTTTAACAGTTATTATGAGGTAATTCTCGATATACAAGGAAAACTACACATGATAAGAATATTAATTATTTGTAACATTATATAAAATTATGTATTTTATGGTATGTGATTCAATTTCATTTATATATAGTCCAAGGACTCTAGTTACTTAACTAATGATCCAAATATTTAAGGTTAATTAAAAATAAAACTATATTTTACAGATTTTATAACGGTTTATTTAATACTTAGATTTGATATTTACTTGAAAGTTTACGCTTTACAGGATTTATGGTCACCCCCAGACTACTTTAAATGTGTTTAAATATATCAACACTGAATTGCAAAATTAAATTATATTTCAGTAGGAGGTGAATGAGATTATATTACAGTTAGTTTATGGCTGAATGATATTGGTCGATTATTTTGACGATTTCTGTAAATCGGTTTTAAGAACATAAAATGCACTGTATAATGCACCGGTTGGACCGGCTTTTGTTAATATTTTATGTCATTGTTGTACGAAATAAAACAAATTAAATGTATTCAGTGGTTTTATTGTGTTAACAGTACCATATCAATGTTATTACTGATAATAAACTTGTATAAAACGTGGAAAAATAAAACATATTCAATAAGATGGCCATTATTTAAAACTATAACCAAAACAAATGTTAATACAATGTAAATGAACAATGTTTAAGTAACAATCGTTTAAATACTTTATACGAAAAATGTTTTAAAATGGCTGGTATCCTTTCGACTGCCACGGTCATGTATAGAAGGCAAACGTTTCCGTCTCCACGCCATAACTTTAAACAGAAAACAATACCTAATCGTAATATTTGTGTAATGTAATAACAGACAATAACCGTAACAAATTTTACAATAAGATATTGTATTTTAATAAAATCGTGGAATTGGAAAATCAGGGTAGAGGCCTTTGCCCAGCAGTGGGAAACAATATAGGCTATTAAAAGAAATCTTGGCGTGGAGGGCACAATAACGTTAAATTTCTCTATAAGCCCGTGACGGTCAAGTAATATAATTAAAAAACGATAAACTTAACATCTAAATTATTTCTTATAATTAAATGAGGTTAAAACTTAATTGTATTCATCGGGTATTAATTTTCATAAAGGCAACACTGAAAAAGGCGCCAAAAGCATACCAATTTTGTCTTAATTCTATCGTACAGGTACGAAGCGCCCATTGGCGGTTAATGGATTATGATGTTAATTAATTAGTTATACATAATCACCAGTCGTAACTTTAGATGATTCACTTTTAATAATTATCCTATAATTCTGCCTAGGCCATTCGTTTATTGGTGAATAATGATGCTCAAGATAATATTATACTTTTTCAATATAGTGTTGGTGCATAACTTAAATTATACGTGTCTCAAATTAATTTTCATCTGGCAATACACTTGAACATAGACGAATTTTATCGTTTCGTTAACAAACATGAACTATATAACAAAATATTTCATTATAACTTTTCAAACACTTAGTCTTAAGACTATAATGCCCAAAAATATTGGACCCATTGTTTCAAATATCTATCCAAAAGTATGGTGGGTTAATATAATATTATAGGTAAAAAAACTTCATTATTATATAATATACATGTATAAATTATACAAAAAACGGGTTAATTCTTAAAAATATATTAATACTTTAGTAAGTATACAATATTTGTATATAGTTAATATAAAAATGATCTTAATATATACTATATACATTGCGCAAGTTTATGTTAAGTATAGGTATAATAACTCAATTCATTATTTCCGTAAGATCTTTCAAAAATTGTTTTAATTGTAAAAAATATATATATGTGTGTTTTGATTTGTATAATATATAAAATATACTTTTGATTATATATAATACACAGACACAGAGATATAAAGGCACATACCAAGCTTTAAATACATTAAGCACTTTTAAAGCACACAATACATGTGATGTAACACTTATTATCATATATTATTTTCCGATATACCTATATTTCTTTATATACCAATAATTTTAACCTAGGTTTAATTGTATCTGTTTCAGGCTAACCGCCACGCTAAGAGACATTTAATTATGACTTAAAATATTTACTTCGTGAATTTTTTAATGTTAGTTTAAGTAATCATCAACGTCTGAGTGCGGTGGTTAGAGCATATTTCTAATATATAGGTTAAATATAACACGGTCAAACCTGTACAGCCTTTTCATCTTGGCTGAACTGAAGGATGCGCGAATGGCTGCGCAGTAGCAGTTTTTAGTACAATTTGGGCGAATGTCACGCAGTGCCCATAAATTTAACTCGATGTAGTTAAATTTAAAATCCTCACTTACATCTACACGCAGTTAAGTAAAACTTAAGTTAGTACAGTCCAAAGTATACTTGATTCTTAAGAATAGTAATACTTATGTGACGTCACACAATATGTCCTGCTTACTTTTGTTAAATATTTTTTGAAAACGTCAACTTTATACATTTTTGCTGAATTAGTATTTTAAATAAATACCTACATGAGCTATTTATACCTAATATTTTGAACTTACAGTAAGCTTAACAAGCAACACTGGACGACTCATAACTTGTGTCAAAAGTTCTGAGTCTACAATATTCAAAGAAATACAGTAATATCTTAAATAGACACACACAAAAACACAAGCAAATAAGGGCTCCCGCACATAACTGCGAATTCGCAACGCATCGCACATATCTGCGAGCTGCTGCGAGCAAATTCCTGTGATACGGCGTCGTATCGCATCGCATCGCGGTTTTGTGTGGGCGCCCTTAGTCACAATAGTTTACTCTTAAAGCCTTCCAGGTAATAATCACAATTTAAAACCTAATTTAAGTTTCGATATAGTTTCAATGACTATAATGTCAAAAGTGACATCTTTTACAGCAGTAATATTGTCAAAATTTGACATTCACCCCATACTAGCAGAGACTTCAATTACAAGAAGTTAAATGCTTGGCTAGTTTTATTAAAGGCAGTAACTGGCTTACATGAATAAAAAAGTTCTGACTTAGCAGTGTTTTAAAAACATAAACATAACAACACGCCTGTATTCCCCGAAGGGGTAGGCAGAGGTGACTGTAGCGTACACCCACATTTTGCCAGTTACGTTATGGGTCCCAAGAAGTAGGGGGGAGCCTAACGCCATCAACCGGGCACAAATCTAGACTCCGATTGCTACTAAAAACAACCTAATGTAAAAACCTAGTAACACTTTGCCCGGTAAACCCGGGACCACAACTCAGCAGTCGCTTAGCGACCACTAGACCAAAGAGGTAGTGTTCTAAAATTACGACAATTACCCGAAACACTAGAATAAGCTACAATATTCAGTATAAACTTAACAGAGATATTCACAAGTCAGTACGTTCGAGGGAGCAGATCCTTACTGCGGCGGGAGCCCCCTCTTCCACGCCTTGTATTTGAGGAACCCGTCAAACCCGTACGCTATAATCGCACAGAATCCGAAGAACTGGAATTAAAGAGAAAGAACAAATCATTATAATAATGAATAGGTACCCTTATAAGAACAGTTTAATGTTTTGACTCTAGGTAAATAAAAAAATACGTGTTTTTATAAAACCCATTTGCAGCAATGATAGCCGAGTGGTATGACCGTTGGACTGCCAAGTCAAAGGTCGCAAGTTGAAACGCCGGCACGCTCCAATGTCTTTTCGAATTCATGAGCGTTCTATAAATTAGTTATCAGTTGCTAAAATCGGTGAAGGAAACTGGCGCACCTAAGAGATTTTTTAACGGTGTGTAAAGCCAGCCCCCTTACCATGAACTCTTAAAGCAGGACAGTTTACCATGTGGAAGCGAGACGCTGCATTACACTGCACGTAGCGGCGTCTCGCTTCCACATGGTAAACTGTCCTGCTTTAAGAGTTCATGGTAAGGGGGCATGTCAGCGGCCTACAGGCGGTTTAAACTCTGACACCAGGTTGTTCATCAACCATACGATAAGAAGCAATGAAATCATTTATCATTAAGTATAAAAAATGAACACTGCCTGGCTCTGCCTACCTGTGTGCTTACTCTCCTACCCATTTCTTCCGACCCATTTCTTCTTTCTTTTTAAGTCTATTAGAATTGAAAATAAGTTAGAGAATAGGCCACCACTCACCAGCTTGAGGATTATATACGTAAATAAACGGTCTTACTGCAGGGGTCTTCATAATATTGATTACCAAACTTGTTGTTAATTGGCGATTTCAGATCAGGAATTTCAGGTATCACTATAATGTTTATAGTACATCTCTATCAAAAAAATACTTAGCCGCTTGCCAAGCGTAGGTATTATGGTAGTCAGTCAGTCTACAAAATAAAGAAAAAAGAACAACTTACCCCGACAGCATAGCCCACACTTTCACCTATAGTAGTGGCAAATATCGAGCAGCAGATATACGTCAAGCATATTATCACGCAGTACAGGCACTCGAACTTCAGCCACGGGAGCTTGTCATACTTCTCGACGAAGTGGAAGGTGTACACGAAGAGAATGAACAGCGTGATGATGTTCCCCACCCAATACAGGATGTTGTAGAAGATCGCTGAGACCCACGACCAGGACACTTTTATGCAAATGAAGCCGATGATGTTGCAGGCCTGGAAAGATAGTCTTTGATCACACTAATATTATAAAAGCGAACGTTTGTATGATTGTTACCACTGCACGTTTAAACGGCTGGTCCGATTTTGCTAAAATTTGGTATGGAGGTAGCTGACACCCTGAATTAACATATAGGCTTTTTATCTAGTGAAAATGTAGCGGGTAATACCGCTGGGCGCAGCTAGTCAGATATAGCCCAGTTTTTGGGCAATTAATTGATATTGATACTAGGTCTTACTCCAAATTGTAAACGAGACCACAATGTAATTAGTAGTGATAGTCGATAGTAATCAGTAGTTCTGTTAGATTTTTTGCCCTATTGTTTGATTGTTATTATTAATGTTCCTATCACACTAGTTTACTTTCTAGTCTGTTGCATAATGAAACACATCGTAAATTTACTACATTGTACCATATTTTATTTAAGAGTAACCTTGAACCTTGAAGTTTCTTTCCGGTTCTTCTCCATAGGAATGACATTTTTGGAACGCACGGTTCCAAAAATGTCGTTACCACTAGCATCATGACCCTTCATAAGCGCCTGTAATATGTATATGAAATAAAAACATATAGAATTTGAATTTGATCTACCCTCAATGTGGTCACTGGCACCCGAAAATCGGACAAGTGCAAGTCGGAGTTTGAACTCGCTCTTATGAATCAGTCAACTAGTAAATGTGTGTTTGTTTGCACATCTAGACTCTAAACTACTAAACATAGTCAATTAAGGCATTAGATATAATAACATCAGCCTATCGACCTCAATAAACCATGAAAGTGTGACGTCACTAGTCTATTAGGGTTGTGAGCACGGACTTGCACTTGAGTATAATCTTATCGCATATTAAAGCGGATGCATATTTGTCTGACGTGACGACAGAATATGTCGTGACTCGTGACTGTTGTCCACATTATATACATAAAATACTATGAGTATGTTTGATGCCTGCTTTCAAAACACAAATTATCACTTCAATTAATAACAGAATGTATCTATATCTATCAGAATTGTATGGGTATATTCCCTGTCTTACCAGGGTAAATTCCATTTCCCTGTCCCGTGGTGACATTATGATACATGGCGAACTATTGTGTCTACTGTCTGAACAAAGTCATCATCATTAAGGGTGTGCTATAAAATTTAACACAGAACAACTTTATTTACAAAATGGCGAAAAATTATCAGCCCTCTTAGACAAGTGGCAAAACGCTTGACGAATAGAAATCGAATAGAATAAAAAATGTATGGGATTGACATATGTGATTACATAGTCAAAATATTATGTCATCACTTTACATTTATCATTCATCATTTAAATAATTATCATTTGAAATATGAAGGTAGATATTAAAGTTTTGTATAGGATAGCTGATTATCCTTGCCATGGCAATATTGATCCCATAGAGAAAGTTGTTCAGTTTATGTTCAATACGATAGGCTACTGATTAATATTTTAGGCATATATATTGGGCAATTTCTAATATCTTACCAGCTGAACAAGCTTCAGTATACCAGGCACGGTCAGTACATAGCCTTTGTCGAACCTCAGGACCTTCGTAGGCCTCTCAGACGGTGACTCTGGGTTACTGTTGTAGTTTGACATTATGACTTAAATCCTGAAATGTAAAAGAAGAATGCATAACTTTTTAGACAAAATTTGGTCCAATTTTCTTTTATTTTGATTTAATATAATTACTAATGAACATAAATTAGGCCTTGGAAAATGTACAGGCTATATTTTATTCTGGCAAAATACAGTACTACTTCGATACTGTAATGTTGAAGGCAGGGTACTGAAATTACAAATAGTGTATGAAGAAGCAAATAAAATGGTTGGTGTTTTTCTATTTGCATGTAGTTTCCAGGAAATAGGCAGCCAAATATCATATATGTATTTAATTAATCATTATAATGTATCTAAAGCCACCACTAAAAATGCCAAGAATTGATAAATAACAATGGGTTACTTGACTTATCTAAACCTATTAATAGTTTAGATAAGATAAGTAGGTATAGGTTTTACCTGAAAGCTTACGATAATACTTAGATATTTACATGCTACATTATTATTTGACTAGGGGCTCGTAGCTACGTGGCTTATGCGCAGATCGTTTGATCAACGAGGTTAAGCCGTGCTCGCCGCGGTCAGTCTTGTAATGGGTGACTGTTTTCGCATGTCGAGACCCCCCCGTGCTTCGGAAGGCACATTAAGCAGTTGGTGCTGCGCCTGATGTCTCTGGTCGTGTCGGTCTACTGTCTCATCAGACTATGAGGGCTTGTCTTAGATAAGACAGGCCTCCGTGACCGAAATTCGTTCGGGAGAACATTTTTATTTATTGTGGCATTTATTATATAAATTGCATTTTAGTTGTCTGATTCTGATTGACGTACAAATTGATTCTTATTCTAGTATTCTAATTAATGTTCTTTTTATCCATATTCTGATTTGACCAGTAAGACATTATTAATTTATAGGGTTCTTTCAGCTCAGATTATTACGTACATATATATTTGATTAATATTTTTCTGTGTGCCCTTTGGCAAACACCTCCCTCTATGCTTTTCATTCCTCTCTTTTGCACTAGTCTCATCCAGGTTTTACCAGCTTTCTTAACCATCGTCTTCCCATGTTCTGAATGGTTTTCCCTTAATTTTGTTTTCCTCTCTTGGGTACCACAATGTTGATAACTTGTTCCATTTGTCGTCTCCTACTAGTAGAGACTAATAAGATGCTTTACAACACATCTAGATTAACTTAATATAATGTCTGCTTTTATTTTCAAATAAATGATCAGGATTGTAAAATATGACATATACACAGGAATATTCTCAAAATTAAAAATGTATCATAGATTTCATGACAATAACTTAGTCTTTACAGAGTAAGTAACGATATAGATAATTCATTTTCGACTTTATTCGAAACTAAAGGCATCTAGTTTAATAACATGTTTACGTCGACAATTGATTATTTATGCAAAATATCCTTCATGTGAACACCGACATAATGTAAAAGTTTATCTAGATAGAGTTGATATTCAACTGAAAATGATTAACGGTCACGCCCAGGACTAATTAAGCTCATTTAAACCTAACTGGTAAGATGAGATAATGGTAAATAATGTGTTTAAATGTTGATTACCTTGCGATAAAATGCGGCAATGAAAGATTTATTCCATGAATGGCTGGCTACCGGCACTAGAATGAAACCAGTTTAATTCACAGTAAGAGCATTGGAGTTATTACAATATTTTCCTGGTTATTAAACGTAATTTAACGTACATTCGTAGATTAGTAGTAAATTAGTTTTTAGACACGGTAAAAAGAAATCAACATTTGACAACGACAAGCTGTCAAAATATATATGTTGCCACTGCCAGGTCGGTAAGATACGTTCTGAAATAATTTTTATTTTGATCGCATCTAAAAATATAATGTTTGGTCTTTGATCTATTTACATTATATACACACACGATTGTTTTTATACTACCTTCTATACTATACTTCTATTATTAAAACTAAAAATATATACAAACAAAAAACATCAAATAATTATGCATCAAAATATTCCTCCTCATCACTGTCGACTGGCAGGGTTCCCAAAAGGCTGGCGGCATTGCCACGTTGAAAGGCAATGCTAATTCTTTGGCCGAAAAACAAACCAGCCCTTTCTTTGATCTTGTTAAAAAAACTTCATAACCCAACATAAAATAACCATTATAACCAACTAGCTCTGTGAAGTTGTTCATAAATGAAAATAAATAAAAAAAACTAGAGATAACCTTGGAAATTGAAAAGTACTTAACCTGTGGCTCTAGTTCAGTAGTTCAGTGTCATTCATTCATTGATCAGTCGTCCAGTACTGTCAAGTCGACAAATGTCAATCAGTCAATCTTGTTGGTTACTATCCTGAGTGAGAGTGAGCCTAAGTTGCGAAAAATTAAGAATTTAGTGAAAACTAGGGACAAGGACGGGCTCTAGGTCTTACTATTCGTGTACTTCATTGAGGGCTTTATAAAATTTCGCCTTTATTGAGTGCATTTACTGTGAAATCCGATTTCCACAGTCACGTCCCGGTGGACTGTAGAATAGTGAAGTATAGCCTACCGGTAACGACGGTAAACACTCGAGTCCGTCGATATCTTCATGTGTAATGGGAGATAGAGACTGGAGACCGTTTGTTTACGGCGGCCTAGCGTCGATCGTCGCCGAATTTGGTAAGAAAACAATATTTTATGTGCAGTACATAACCTTAAAAGGTTATATCACTTAGATACTTCCTTTTGACTTAAATATGTTTTGATTATTGTAGATGTGTGATATATTCAGAGGATATATTACGAGAATACCTGATAAATCTGTAAAATGTGCGGTTCTCGTTTCTTGGTTTGTTTTGTTATTAAATGATTGATTTTCTATGCATAGGTTTTTGCAGTATCGCATTTCATACAACTAGTTGGCTTCCCAATTTAATTACCAGACTCATATACAAATATTTGTGATATAAAATAACCTAAACATCTACCAGAAGCTCAGTAAGACAAATAAATTTATGAAACAGCTGCACTGAAATAGATATTTGTCATACAGGATAGATAGTTAATGAATAGTATTTTGAAACTTGTTTTATTTGTCACCAGGTACATTCCCTATAGATACGACTAAGACCCGCCTTCAGATCCAGGGGCAGAAGATAGACCCTCGCCATGTGGAGCTACGGTACACCGGCATGGTGGATTGCTTCGTCAAGACCTCGCAGCAGGAGGGAGTCAAAGCACTTTATTGCGGGTGAGATGTTTGATAAAGCCTTTTATGTATTTATAAGAACAAATTATTATAAAGCCTTTGCCCTGCAGTGTGTTGGAGTGAAGACTTAGGGGCATTATAGAGGGAGGACTTCTATTCATTTTTTTTTCTGAAATGTACCAATTTTATCGCAGTATCAGGTTAACCTTGACCATAGAAACCGTTTAGGTTTTGAAAAGCATAGTCCTATGACGCACCGTTTCCGAGTTATGGGCCTTCGAAGTTTTCGAAAACTCAATTCGCTCCCAAAGATCTTTTTCTTTAACCACCAATTTTTTTTTTGTTTCTTTGCTGCTTGTATGCTAGTGTCCCTAAGCATATACTCCAACTCTGCCTCTAAGACGGCCCACTGACTGGAGTGATTGTAGTTGAAATAATGTTTTCGTAATAACATTGATCTCAATGTGTGGTTGAGATTGAGAACCTTCAATTTCAATGTTTGGTTCGATAAATAGTAGCAGTGCTAACTGCCGAACTCTGAGACATCAATGATTACTTAAACTGACACTAAGTAAAGGCTTCACGAAGGAAACCTTTAAAATAAGCATTTTTTTAAGTAATCATTAAATGTCTCTGAGTTTGGTGGTAAGTCATTATTTGAATTTTTAATGACAATAGGTCTAAGTATCCTTTTGGCATAACATTTCATATCTACAGACAAATTATGCTCAAAAATAATTTTGATGACTTTTATTCTAAATTTTTAAGGCATTAGGGAGACAAAAGATTGTTTTATTCATGTGGACCACTTATGAGCACTTCAATATAGTCAAGGCTAGACTTAATTGACCATCACAAAATTGTATAGAGAACAATAGACAAGAAACTCCATACACAAGAATTTACTGACAGTCCCACAGAGAGTATCCTACATAACAATTCTGTTTATTTACATCATACATGCAAAACATCCTCGCATATCATAACTAAACAAAGTCATTGTCGCATGAATAACAACTGATGAACTTGCCTATACTACGTTTTACAATTATAGTTAACTAAGTAGGTGGGCCCCGCGGTTTTTCTCGCGTAAAATTTGCATACTTAGAGTTTTTACCTGTGTTATTCTGATGTATAAGCTATATTATTTTAAAGTTTCGTCAAAATTCGTCCAGTAGATTTTGCATAGTTTTAACAAACATTGCTTGCTTACAAACTTAGTAGAATAGGATGTTGTTTTAACATTTCCTATAAATAAACTAGTTTGGGTGATGAAGCTGCCATAGCTATTCTCATATTGCTCTTTAAGGTATACTTGCAAGAAAAATTTACCAGCCTAAACTTGTTAATCTTTATAGGAATAGCTGCTTTCCTAGAAAAAAATAACGTCGTCCCTCACTAAAAAATTCCCCTGTATCGTGGGTGCGTTTCCCAAACTTGAAATATCACACACACAAACATCCAGACTCGGGACAAAATACGAGAGATCTTACGAGAATCGATTCTATAACCTTCAGCGCACCAGTCCAATCGCTTAGCCACTGCGCCAAAGACGTGGTCAAAAATGTCCTGCAATTCAAGCTTATGGTAACCCCGCAGGCGTGTTTATGTGTCTACTAGAACTTAACCTTATTATAATTTGGGTATAAGTAATTATTATAACAAAAACTCAGTGATATCAGCCTCCCTAAACAAGTTGCAAAACGCTTGTATGTTGTGTATGGGTATGACATATGTTTCGACTATGTTATCGATGACAAACCTAAATATTTTTCTTTCCATTTGATTTCAATTCGTCAAAGATTTTGTCACTTGTCTAGGGGGACTGAAACTATCTGTGAAAGTAAAAATAATACATTGATAACTTTCTTTAGACCCCGTTTAATATGCATAAATAACCCTTAGATAAGTACATCTACTTATAGGCGAGTAAGATATGTAATAGAACACCAGTGACCCCCTGTCGCGTTACGATAAGTGTTCACCGATAGGCATCTTGTGTCTATTGTTAAACAGTATTTATCAGGACGCGTGCAAATCGCGTGCAAAAACAACACGCAATATTGAGTCATGCGATAAGTAGTGTAGATGGTCGTGTTATTCTGCCTCCTTATCTGTAGACGAGAAACAAGACGTAAGTAAAGTTTATATGATGTAGGTATGTCTGTATGTGGCTGTATGGAACTTTACGATTATCTCCTAGATAACATCCATATTATAATATTATTATTTATGTGAAAGTAACTCTGTCTGTCACACCTTTACGACTGAACTGCTGGACGGATTTTGATGAAATTTGGCATGTAGAAAGTTTAAGACCCGACACAGGATATAGGCTACTTTTTTTTAATCCAATCCTTTGTGGAGTTTAAATTGCGGTTAACGCGTTTTAACGCGGGTGAAGGCGCGGGAAAAACCTAAACTAATACGTACGTGTTCACACATTGTCAAAATATGAAATGTTTCAGTACAATGAATATTAATAATGTTAGTGGATATAGATTGTGATGTAATCACTAGATTTTATCATAATCAATAATGTTATGTCTCGTGTAACCTTGGTGCCTCGCAATCTAGGGCCTTGGAATTTGCGAATTTAGATCTAGTAATGAAGAAAGTCATTTGCTTATTTATTTCTTTTGACGATGCTCGCGACATCGCCGTAGCATGGTTAGGGGTTATAAAAATAAAATGCCTTTAATGAAACTTGTATTAATTACTTCTGCTTTGTTTCTATTAGTTAGACATCCAAGAAGGGTGTATTTTTTTTAAAAAAAAACCTCGCCCCACACTAGGAATTTGTCCTGTGTCGTGGGTCCAGAAAGGCGTATGTCCAGCAGTGACCGGAGATAGGCTGATGATGATGATCTCTATACATATACATACGTACATAAAAACAAGTCTGTTTTTTTTAAACTTCGCCCCACACTAGAAATTTCCCCTGTATCGTGGGTGCGGTTTACAATCATGAAATTTTACATACACAAACACCCGGACTCGGGAAACACATCTGCGGATCGTACAAATTTTTGTCCCGTGCGTGAATCGAACCCGCAAACCCAAGCTTGCAGTCCAGTCGCTTAGCCACTGCGCTAATCAGGCTGTCAAAGCGACCAGACAAAGACCACAGATTTTCATTTGCTACGATCCTGGTATACATCTTTTTTCTCTTCCTCTTTCATCACATTCTTCATATTTTAATACATTGGAAACTAAGTGTCAACTGTCAACATATACATATATGCATACTTACTATATTGTTGCTCATGCTATCTTGATTATTGTGTACATTGATACATTCTTTAGTATTTCTGCTCGCCTTATCAGCGCAAGCTGTCAAGGTTCGCTTCCTGACTTATTCTTATCCAAACTATTCGGTCTAGTATTTGTTTATCAGTTAGATAACAGAAAACATAAACTATTAGGCACTTGATCAATTATAACAATATGGCACTCACCTTTACTAGTTTACAAGTGCTTTGATGGATTTGTTATCGACTTTTTATCGTTATGCTTATCGTGTAGGTTTTTGATTTCGTCCAATAAACCCATTCTAAGTTACTGGCGCCATAATTCAACTAGCAGAACATAATGCAGAACCTTTTTGTGGTTTTGGAAGCGAGACGTAGCGCCGCTACGTGCAGTGTAATGTGGCGTCACGCTTCCACAACATAAACTGTCCTGCTTTAAGAGTTCATGGTAAGGGGGCTCTTCTGAGTGTAGAACTGCTAGTTTATATATTTTGGTAAATAAAAAAATATAATTAAAAAAATTTAAAAATCACGACTGCCATGACAAAAATCGAACAAAAAGTGAAAAACAATTTCCATCGCAGTCGGGGTACCTCTTAGATAAGACAGTGTTACACAGAACGGTCCCCCGACTGCGATGGAACTTGTTTTTCACTTTTTAGTTCGATTTTTGTCATGGCAGTCGTGTTTTTTAATTTTTTTTTATTATATTTTTTATTTGTTTTATTTTTTTATAGCCTATGTTACTCGCGATGGTTTAAGGATTCTAACGACACTCGATACATCAAAATCGGTTCAGGCATTCAGAAGTTATGGTGGAATAAAGAAACTCACATACATACTTACATACATACATGAACCCTGAAAACATTACACTCCTTTTTTTTGGGCAGTCGTGTAAATACGTCGAGTATCGATCAAGCGAATTGATTTAATTTCGTCATTGATTTCGCTTAACTGCACGTTATACTGAAAACTTTTCCTGAATATAGGCTAGATAAAGCACTTATGTAAAGATAAATCCAGACTTCATGCTGCTACTGAAAATTATCTAATTGAAAACCCATTAACACTTTGCGCGACCCTGGATTCAAATCCAGGAACTCGTGCTCAGTAGTCGCGCTTAATGACCACTAGACCATGGAGGCAGTCTTATAATATTAATATTTTTATAGCTTTTTCAGAGAGAGTTTTTCTGTTTTTAGACCGTTTTTCTTTCAGTGGCCTTCATTCTCTCTTATCACGTTCTTAACACGTGCTTACTCTTGGCATATAAAAGAAGATTTGCGTCCGACTTGTCCCATTTCTTATAGCACATGTTTTTTCTCAAATGGGTGTTTTATTTTTAGCGTCTAATTTACATAACCTAACTCAAACAATAATTCAGGTTACTTGTAAACTGGAACACTTAAAAATAAATGTTATAATTTACATAGATTAACAATAATGTACGTAGAGTTGGCAAAAATCCAATTTACGAATGATCTTATTGAACCCTTTTTCTTGTACACAAAACAGCTGTGTGTGAAATCGCTGACAGGCATGTGATGCCACACTTAAGGCCGTGTTCCACCAAAGTGGAGACGAGACGTACGAAGACGAGCGGCATAGTGAGCAGGTTATTTCCACCTAAGTGGAACAGAGGAAGAATGTGGTATGGTCTGTACCTACAGGTTTTTTCGGTTCCGCTCCGACCCGCTAGTGCAACGTGCTTTGTATGGAAACACCGCACATAATCTTCTCCGCTCAGCCCCCCTAGTCAAGTGGCAAAACGCTTGAGGAATAGAAATCGAATAGAATGAAAAATGTATGGGATTGACGTCATAGATTACATAGTCAAAACATTATGTCATCCCCATACATTTTCCATTCTGTTCGTCAAGAGTTTTGCCACTTGTCTAAGGAGGCTGCTCAACCGTTTCCAGTGAAGCTGAGCGGAGATGAGACGTGTTAATAACGAAATTCTATTGGTTGCTTATAACACATCTCATTTCCTCTTGCCTCATCTCTGCTTCGGTGGAAAACGGCGCTTACGGTTTGACAAAGTTATTTTTAGTTAGCAAATTGTTATTTTTTGAGTACAAACCCAAATACCGGAATTAATTCTGAGACTTTTTGGTCATGAAATACCAAGATGTTTTAGTGAAGAGTAGTTTTATCTTTTACCGTCGAAGAGACCAACGCGGCGCAGCTGTTCATTTTATTATTGTATTGTCTACGCTTTGGTACGGACAACGGAATTATCATAACTATTACGAGAAGTCGATAGAATTATACCTAATCCATTTTGCTCTATCGTTACAATTAATATTTGTCAAGCATGGAATGGGATCTATGCAAGCGTAAGACACACTGTTAATCAAAGCATTGAACTATAGATAGCTTATCTTGTATAATACAAACAAATGATTTCATAACAAAGATATAACGAAGAATGAAAGAAAAAGGTCTCAATCTTGATTTTCCTAATGCTGATTTGTCATAGTGTTTAATGCGCAGAATATAAAAATAAACAAGTATTTTTGCTGTTATTAAATGACAGTAATAACATAATATTCGTGTAAACAATTTTGGCTAAAAGACTTGACTGAAACTGGGCAGTGCGCCAACCTCTTAGATTTAAGGTAATTTTGTTTAAAAGAATTTGTTGTAGCTTGTAGGATTATTATAAAGTATGGTTTTTTCATTTTAAAGTTTAATTTTAAAACATGGCCCTTAAATAATGATTTTGTTAGGCATGAGGCTATTTCTAGCGTAGATTTTGTGTTTCGAAGTTTCGATTACTGGCTCTTGACTAGGTTAAGGAAGTTTAAAAGATTATCTGTGGCAATAAATTTGAGTCTTAGATCTTCTATTCAAAGCATGAGCCACTAATGCAGCATAGAACATCTAGCTGTAGCTTTTCTATATGTAGGCTTTTTCCGATGATGGCCAAAAAGACGTCTCTCAGGGTCATTGGCATTTAAATTTACATTAAAAAAAAACAATGTGTTCGGTCTTGTAAAAACAATTTTTGTGGGTTCTTTAAACTTAACACTTTGTCTGTCCGCATAGCAGGCAAAATCGGCATGTACCATATAAGACTCATCGAATTGGGAAAGGGTTAAGCTATTTCTTACCATCCGAAATCTTTGTCCCCAGCATCTGGCCGGCGGTCCTGCGCCAGGCGACGTACGGCACGATAAAGTTCGGCACGTACTACTCCATGAAGGACTGGATAGCGCAGCACAGGGCTGACGGGGGCTCGATAGAGCATATACCGACCAACACCTTCTGCGCGGCCTTCGCTGGAGGTCTGTCCAGTGCCATTGCTAACCCTACCGATGTACTTAAAGTTCGGATGCAGGTGAGTTCAAGATGAAGAACGTAATACTGGTTTGTGGTAGTAATCTATCCGGTCCTTCTGTATATAAGGACGTTTGCGGTTTGCTGAAGAGTTAGTCATTCAACTGATATTACTAGGTTTTGCTTTGATTCGTACAAATGTAAATGCAAAAGTAACTATACATGTGCTTGTGGCCTAAAAGTTGAAGATACACGGAAACTTTTAACGATTTTAGAATCAGAAAAATAGATGTTTAACCGTTTAGTGTATGAAGTGGTTGTCTGGCCGCTAGGTGGGCGACGAGAAGCGCGGCCTTGTCCGCTGCTTCGTGGACATGTACCGGCTGGAGGGCCTGCGCGGGCTGTGGCGCGGCGTGGGCCCCACGTCGCAGCGCGCGGCGGTGATCGCGGGCGTGGAGCTGCCCGTGTACGACGCGTGCAAGCGGCGCCTGCTGCCCGCGCTGGGCGACACGCCGCCCAACCACCTGGCCGCCAGCCTGCTGGCCAGCCTGGGCAGCGCGGTGGCCAGCACGCCGCTCGACGTCATCAGGGTCAGTCACTAACCACACACAGCACACACACACACATACACTATTACAAATTCACACACATACCTCATTGGCGCAGTGGCTAAGAGATTACATTGCTGAGATAAGGGTTGCGGGTTCGATTTCCGCACGGGACAATTTTTTTTGCGATTCGCAGATGTTTGTGTATGTGACATATAATATTCCACTCAAAAAAATAATACAAAAACACAGGTATATACAAATCGTAAATCAGCCTTGTTCAAAATAAATAACGATATTTTTTCATCTGCTCAGTATATTGCCAATAAACAATTATTATTATCATGCTTTTCTATTACAGACGAGATTAATGAACCAAAGAAAAATGAAGAACCAAGTAGTGTGTCCAAACGAGAAGATATACATAGGGACTATAGACTGCTTGCTACAGGTACGGCTAACAACCTTAATCTAAACAATGATACCTTTCATACGTTCATATTAAAAATATATAATTTTTAAGTACAAGCTTTTGAAATAGCTAGGCTCAAAGTACTAAAGAAGACGAATTGAAGAAACCCAAACACGACAGGATTGCGTCATATCGTTACAGAGTTCCTACCACCTTCCGACTCCGTCATCAGATCAGCTCAAAAGTACCATAATATTGTATTGTCAGCGAACCTTTATAAGTATGCAACATTTCATTTGAATCGGATGTCAGAAGTGGTTCAATATTGCAAGATTTTACCTAAACATACCCACATACATACATACATATGTACATACATACAAACATTCATACATTGCAAGTTAAATAAAAGCTTGCAATTGGCGCAGTGGCTACGCGATTGGACTGCTGCGCTAGGGGTTGCGGGTTCGATGCCCGTACGGGACAAAAATTTGTGCGATCCGCAGATGTTTGTCCCGAGTCTGGGTGTTTATATGTGATATTTCATGTTTGTGAAACGCACCCACGATACAGGAGAAATTCCTAGTGTGGGGCGACGTTTAAAAAAAATAATATATGTACATACATCTTGGGACAGCTCACACGCGGTCATCTGACCGGTCACCCAAACTAGGCAGAGCCTGTATTATGGCAACCAGACAACTGATAAACATACTTATATATTTCTAAATACATACATAATATAGATAAATTACACAAACACAGTACAAATCATTATGCTCATCACACGAAGATTTGTCCTGGGTGGGAATCGAACCCACGACCTCCGGTTTAGCAGTCAGGGTCACTAAGTCAAACCACTAGACCAACAGGCCAGTCATAAGTAAGAATCAAGTCGTAACCGTCTCCTGTCTTCCAGACTGTCCGCAGCGAGGGTTTCCTGGCGCTGTACAAGGGCTTCATCCCCACGTGGCTGCGGATGGGGCCCTGGAACATCATCTTCTTCCTCACGTACGAGCAGATGAAGCAGATGTACTGAGCCGCCGCTGCTGGTAGCGAGACTGGGAACTGGTGATCAGGTGCGGTGACAATTATTTTAGGGTTTTGGTAAAAATGGTGCTAAAAATATTAGAGACCTCGGGGAGAATTATAATAGGGTTTAGATAAAAACCGTGCTAAAAATATTAAGTATCTACAAGTCCTTGTGGAGCTTATTAAAGCTACACTGGCAAGGTGGTAACATCGGAAATAAATTAAAATATTATTTATGCATGTTAACGATTTCCAGAAGTTTCCAAAACTCAAAACTTTCGCTTTCTTACTTATAAACAATGAAAATTAGTCCTGGAACTACTAAAATTTTCATATATCCCCCTATACCTGTTGTTATTCTGTATTTTTACTAAACTAAATATTATTATCGTTTCTAGATCACCGCTAAGCAGAGACTCAAGCGCAGGAGTACGCTGAGATGTGAGCTTATATTGTTAGTAGATAGCTACGTTGTCGGTACGTTTGGATGATCCGTCTGCGAAACCCGACCGCACTGTAAACAGTACTTTATGAAATGTTGTACTTGTATATTGATGGTTGGGTTGTCAGGAAAATACGTTTTGATTCATACTTTAATGATTCTAGTCTGTAACGGCCCCATTGTGGGGGTAAGGGTTGTTATACAGAAAAGGAATGAGCACTGTGCACTACGCTTGCTCACAGCGGAAACATAGCAAATGAATAGCATTGATAAATATAGAAAATACGGAAGAAACGCATTTTACCCTAATTCACAAAACTTTTATAGGAATTTTCTTTTAGATCTAAATATTAAAATATCTAATCTACACTTGTTAAAACATTTTTGAGACTAATATTGTATTAGGGAGCTTACGCTACAAACTTTAGTCGTTGACGATGGCGCTAGTGTAGCTGTCATTGCATTGATAACTGTCATCTTGACATTTATTTTGGTATGTAGATTTTAGTTCCAATTTTTACCACCTGTACGGATAAGTTTGTCTTAGTGTAAATAAGATGCATGTTCATTGTCAAGCATTTCTGTTACTATTTGTCTAAGAATTCTAAGCATTCTATTTAAGCAAAAAAATAAAATTATTATACTAAAAAATCTGAAAATTGATTAACAAATTATGGTCATCCGATATTGAATTTTATTTTCTGGCTGTTAAGTTTCAAGATAGATTTCCAAATTACTATTTAAACAATTTTAATATTAAATATCTAGACAGAAAAAGGAAATTTAGCACCTTTGGAGGAATTCTTTTATTTTTTATGTTATCTACTAAAAGAAAATTGAGCTAGTATGTACATAGAATACACGCGCAAAGCAGCAATATAATATAAGTGTTATTTATGTAAGAATGAGAATTTTGTAGGTGTTTTATTAGTTACAGAAACTCTGTTTGTACGCAGTTCCTTTAGATGTTAAGTATATATTGTGATAAGAGACTCGTTACTCGAACGCTGGTGAGGTATATGTGCGATTTCCTAATTAATTTAGTTTATATATAATATCTTTGCAAAAGCACAATTTACTCGTGTACAGGCGAGGTTAACTCAAAATGATTGATTTATTGTGGTAGCTGATAATAATGTGGATATGTTTAAGGAGACGTCCATTTACTACGTGATGATTTAGCAATGTTTTAAAACCCTTCTCCCCTCTGATGTCTTTCTTGGCGAGGTTTAAGGTTAACCCTCCCTCCCCATAAACACATGTTTTTTTGGTAAAGTTTTCTAAAATTCCATTCTAAGAATCAAGAATCAAGAAATTTTATTTGTGCAAACATGATGATTGATCATGTTTACACAAATAAAATTTCTTGATTCTTGAAACATGGTCAATAAACAAATAATATCGTCACGTTTGGCCTTTTAGGCGTACAAATATACAGTCCCAGATATTATATAGGACATACACAAAATAATAATAATCAACGAAGTTCAAGTAAACTAAAACACAGAAAGCTAAATTATACATGGTAATAACAATGGGATTGTTAAATTGTGTGGAATTTTTAAAAATTACACACAATTTAAAAATCACTATTATTGGCTATTAAATTTATCATTTAGAAATTCCTGTATGTCATAATATGCCTGAGTAGTATTAATTTTCGATGGACTAGTAGTTTATGAAGTGAGAGAGCTCTTTTTTTTGGAAGAAGTCTTATTAATTATTCTTCATAATCGCCCACCACTAATCCTTGTGCTTCCGGTTTAGGTATCGCGCGATCAACAAAAATAAATACACGTGATATCTCACTACAACCCCTCCCCGTTCGTTACTTTTCCGACCTTCCTTCTTCCGACTTTCCCTTTTGATCCTCACGTGATTAATGGACAATCCCTTATCGCATTTATGCGTATTTTAGGAACTTATTAGCTACATAGTAAAACGCACAAATTCTGCCATTTAAAACAAAGCTTTTTCTTTACATTTTTGTTCATATATACAACATAAGTTGTTGGATTTTTTAAATTCGATTGTCATTTAATTTGCTTCTCATTTACTATTATGCACTTGTTTTACTTTCGTGTCATTGGTTGATCTTCAGATAGTTATCGGGAAGTTATTTTTCCATGCAGGCCGTGGCGCAGCTCTGACAACTGAGCTATCGTGTCGCTGCTTGCACCCATCGAATTTCAAGTTCCCTTTTAGTTAGGTCTTAAGGGCGACGTCAGGTTTTATTTGTTTGAATCTGTGATTACCAACTCACTGTTATACCTTTACAGCTATCAATTTAGATATTTTAAGCTCAGTATGGGCAACATGCTAAAATGATACTAAAATATCTTGCATGTCAAGGATTTTCGTATCGGCATTAGCAAAGTGTCATATGGTTACAGGTAATGTATATTGGATTCTACAAGAATGGTAGCGGGGTTGACCGTCTAGTGACGGACGCAGTTAGGTATCACTTAGAAGGCAAACCATTTGCACCCCGCGATAATGAGATTATTTGCACCCAGTGCAGCTTTATGTATGTTTTATATGTGTTGCGTAATGTTGTGATGTCTCTTTCTAGTTGGTTGTTGCTTACTTCAAAAGTTAATATAAGTTGTCATGTGTTTCTGTGTACTTGAGGTCACGAGTCAATAGCAATCTGTGTGTGATTTGGGTAATATTTGGAGTTTTAGTTATTTGGAATTATCATCAGTGTTTATCTATATTATTTATATATAGTATATCTAGTTGTCATTTGGTTTTGGGCTCGAATGGAGTTCTTAATCATGAGTGGAGTTCGTTATTAATAATTTTGGAGTCAAAAGTAATTACGAAAGGCTCCAAAATTATTATCTTGATATATATAATTCTTCTGTACGTGTTTGTCACCTAACTCCTCCTAAACTACTGGACCGATTGGGATGAAATTTTGTGTATATATTTCAATGGGTTCCCGGGTGGTTTGAAAACACAATTGGACCCGGTAAGTGGCGCTGCTTTTCCGGGCAATACGACATCTACCAGATCCGTACATTAAATATATATAACATACGCACAGTCACCGAAAGTTTCCTAGCAACCTAGCAACCCTTTAGGGATCCCACACATTGGCGATGTAGCATTTCTTAGATTGTTATTGACTTACCTTGTGTTATAGCGTGTACGAGTCGTTATAAATCTTCTATACCTACCTTATGTAGAAAAGTAAATAAGCCTCCTAGAGACTTATTATTCTCTGATTAGATGTGAGATATAAGTTATTATATAGTGTTAACTAAGCTATGTAGATTATAAGTAGACAATTTTGTATATATTTATGTTGAAACGTATTTTCGAAAGTCACTTTCTGTATGTATCGGAATATTGTTAAAGAATGGACTAGAATGTAGCGTGCACCAATGTTTAAAACATTAAAGTAAGAATTTGAAGCCATATTTGTAAGCTACTTAATTGAAATTGTCTGGGAAACATTTATCTTGCTGGCACGAGCTTGGAATTCAAATTCGGTTTTCGTATACGACTTCTAAAACGAATCATCCGAAGGTCCCCAAACTATGTAAAATAGATATTACCCGCTTATCGTTCCGAATTGAACGTGTGCAGCGGATAACGGAATTCCGAATCGGAATTTTCGGATACGAAAGAATCCGGATTTTTCGAATCGGAACTCGGACAAATTCGGATTCCGAGTGTGTGCAGCCTCTAAATGTGTCTTTTTCGTTTCTGAATGTTTTGTATATATGTGTCTCATACCATAGGAGTAAAAGCTTACTGTGAATATACACTAGGTACAAAGAATTAGCCAAATTAAAATAATCCAAATATACACGATTGTATAACTTATGGCGTTTTATTTTCCTCCCTTTTTTGTTTTGAAGCCATTAGGGATAAAAAAATAGGTATCATTTTTAACCGACTTCAAAAAAGAAGGAGGTTATGTATTCGGCTTGTATTATTTTTATTTATGTATATGCATCAATTACTCCGTCAATTATGGACCGATTCTGAAAATATTTTTTTATAATAATCGTTTATTTCTCACCACAAATAAAAAGCAAAATAAGAGCACTTAACTAAGAAAACAAACAATTAAGATGTTCTGCAGATCGCTGGTTCAATACGTGTATGATTATTCAATGATGCAAGAAGTAATGCAACTGGGATGAAAAACCATATGTATATGTATCAGAAGTAAAAAGGGGCAAGGGACAAAAAAAAATAAAAAATCAGACGCTGGACGCGGGCAGTAAATTCATTTAAACCGACTTCAAAAAAAAGGAGGAGGTTCTCAATTCGTCGGAATCTTTTTTTTTTATGTACGTGCCCTCATAACTCAGTCATTTATAAACCAAAGGCTAAGGCTTAAGTATCTCATGTTGCCAGTAATAAATATGAATGGAACAAAGATCACTGAAAAGTTCTTTGTTATCGGTAAAAAATTGTAAAAAACTTGCAATTTCCGCAAAACTGGCATCACTGAGTAACTCCTAAAGCAATGGCATGCATGAATAAATGATTAAGAGAAAAAAATAGTTCCGAAGATTACGTTTAATATAAAATCTCTTTACACAAACAGGCAATGCAGAATACTCTTACCAAACGCCATATTCACAAAAAAAAAAACAACAATATTCTATCAAAAGTGACGCAGACAATACTAGCATAATTTTACAATGAAGCTGTATTTTTATCAGTTTTAATTCCCAATGGATCAGAATGTGGTGGACTGTGAGCTAGCGGAGAGGGACCCCGGCATGTGCGTGTGCAAGGGGGGCCCGACCTTAGAGATCCTCAAGGATATCCAGCGGCTGTATGAGGAAAGAATGGAACTCATTGATAAGTCTACTGGCTCCTCTAAATTACAGGTCAGTTCACTTGTAAACAGTGTCTCGTTGTGGTCTTGAAAGAAGATTAAGGTTATTGAAGAGTTGGTACAGAAATAGTTAACTAAACTTTTCAAAAATGCTTAAGTGCTATAAAAACGTTGATGTAATGTAGCTACTATTTTTGTAGATACCTCAGATGTATAGGTAGGTAGCTAGGTACTTATACCACAGTCTAGCTAGATACGAATTGAGCTTATAGACTAATACAAGTAACAAGGTAATTATCAGATAATCCTAATTCTTTTAATTATATTTTTTAATATTTCTAATTAGTGTCTTAATATTTAGGTAGTGATATTATCCCATTATGACAATCTGTGTATACGAAAACAATATTTTGTGTATGATAATGAAACCTTCCTTTCGACATAATATAAGTAGGTATTTTACTAAATAAAATACTTGGCAGTATGTAGGTAGTTCATAATTTATCATTCGTAAGTTTTCAAGGCATCTGTCGCCTTCTGTAACAGTAGTTTTACACTCTTCTGTACCAGCTTCAAGTGACCGTGCTGAAGGCGTGGGTGGGCGACCTAGTGGGTCAGAACACGTTGCTGGCGCGCGCCGTCGAGGAGCTGGAGAACGAGGCCACCACAAAGCTCATCATAGAGCGCCGGAAAAATAGCGAGGTAAGGGTTTATTAAAATATGGTTACATATGTCTTGTTTACTTATTTTTTGAGGCGAGTATTTGCGAATTCTGGATAGGTACTTATGTTTGCAATACTAGCGTCTGGCAGCACTGTAGCTGCCGCGTTGCAGTGCACTGCTCTGTATAGATTTGTATGCAGTGCTTTGCGATTTTGACGATTAGTGTCTAAACACACTATGCCAAAAATACGCGACCGACGTTCGGCGTGATTACGCCTCCAATGCTATTTGAATTACTACGACACATTTGCCGAAATTACGTCGCGTTATAGAGTACAGCCGGACTTCATTCGGGCGTAAGTTCAACCGAACAGAAATCGGTCGTTACCGAATTTCTGTCGTTTAAATTTCGCGCTTATAGTGTGTCATATCAGCCTAAAACGTCGAAACGTTAAATCAGACGCGGAATTCGGTCACGTATTTTCGGTATATTGTGTTTAGACACTTAGACCGTGCTGTGAGAAAGCCACGCCCCTTGACTGCGCTGTCGGGGTGTTTTATTACAACTAAAGAATCTTATTTTCTTTTCTTTTCTTATTTTCGTGTTATGAGGTTAACAATTTTATTGTTTATCTTACTATTCTTAAACAAAATACCCGGTATTATCTCGTACACCACCTGATGTTAGACCTATTACTTATTTGACAAGAAATACTTTTAAAATAACAATATTGTGTAATATATAAGGCTGTTGAAAAGATGTTTCTTTTTAAGAACGAATGATGCGTGCTTGTAAGATTAAATGTGGTCAGAACTCTTGTAGCTCGTACTGAGCATTTAAGAGCTTGCACTAAGCATTTGGGTACCTATGCTCAATGCACGCGTAAATCTTTTTAAAACATTTTCTCATCTTCATTCGTTCTTACAATAAGCACGCCTAATTCGCATAAAAAATCATTCGTTCTTTGACTCCTAAATTAAAAATCAAGTCAATCGCGTCTCATTATCATATCACACCAACTAGAGTGGTCTCCAAAAGTCTTGGCCTTCATCAGGTGGTGTCCGAGCTCCGAGCGGAGTGCGCTGCGCTGCGCCGGCGCCTCGCCCGCAAGGACTCTGACCTCCGGGGTCTCGTGGAGGTGCTGCGCCGACTGCGAGAGTTCGACTACTGCACCCTCGACGGTATCAACTTCTTTGAAGTCACAGAGTCCGATATATTTGGGTCAGTTGAATGGTGAGTTTGGAGTTTTTTTGTAGTGTTTTGGAGTTGGGTGTCGGTGCTTACACTACCCATCTTTTGTACCGATATAGATTAGTATAGCGTTCATCTTATACGAACAAGATTGCTTTAAATTATCTATAGATTAATATTTTTGCTAGCCATCACATGAGATTAAAAAATCTATTTAACTACATACCTACATGTAATTTGATTGTCAACTGTCTATCCGTTGGTAATTTACCTTGATTGACGAAACTACATAAAAAAAAAGATTTTCAAATGGAATGATTACTGTCTTCATTGCCACCCATCTCATTAATATTATACTAATTATTAGCCTTACTTACTTTACAGTCGCTATACTTGTTATGATTTCGCAGGCGACAAAAGAAGCTGGAGCAGGGAGACTCTGTCAAACAACGTAACTTAAATAAACAAGATAGTAACAGATACAAGTCCAGTCGACATTACAGAGTTGTATAGTGGTTTTATATGCCTTTGTTTTGGTTTTTATGAGATTTTAATATACAATATATTTTTGAAGATTTATAATTGTCTTTCATTGCACCCAAGAATATCTAACAGGTTTTAAAAACTAGGTTTAAGTTGAACGTAGTAATAACTAAACTTACTGACTGTGCACTATCATGTTTAGGTTTCCTAACCATGTTTCTCTTCACTTTATAGTGGTGTCTTATTGAATAAATGATATCTAAAGTGTTACATTAAAATAATAAGCCAGGAAGAAAATTCTCAACCCTGTAAATGGATTTTTTAGTGTCAATTCATTGACATCTGGCCTCTTAGACAAGTGGCAAAACGCTTGACGAATAGAAATAGAATAGAATGATAAATGGGGATGACATTATGTTTCGACTATGTTAGCGATGACATGTCTCAGCCCCATACCTACATTTTGTTTGGCTGATCTACCTTGGTTTGTGAAACAGATAATGACATAATAATATGATAGGTACCTCAGGTTTTGCGCAACATAATGTGGTTATTGTGGTATTCATATTGGAATTAAACATCTCGTCGCTATGTGGCTACCCCGCAGATCAGTCGATCTGCGAGGTTAAGCCGTGCTCGCCGCGGTCAGTCTTGTGATGGGTGACCGTTTTCACATGTCGAGACCCCACCGTGCTTCGGAAGGCACGTTAAGCTGTTGGTCCAGCGCCTGATCTCTCTCCGGTCGTGTCGGTCTACCGTCCCATCGGAGTATGAGAGTGAGGGAATAGGGAGTGCACCTGTGTTTGCGCGCATACTTGTGCACTATAATATCTCCTGCGCAGATGGCTAGTCTCAGCTGAGACAGGCCGCCGTGACCGAAATTCGGTCAGGAGGACATTATTATCATTATTAAACATCTTTGTATTCTTCAGAGGAGTTCGAAGCCTATGATATGTGGGAAAGTGACAGAACTGAAGATACTGAATGAATCCCTGCAAAAGGAGAATATAGCTAAAGACAGGTGAGAGCACTTCTTTGATGGTTCTAGACAAAATAGCAAAAGACGCCTCGAAGGTTTCATTTTTGAGATAGTTTCAGCGCGTCCATGAGACAATAGAAATGCGTGCGAAACTGTAATATAAAATAACTCTTTTAACTCTGAGCCTACAAAATTTAGAGCAAATAACACTTAGGTAGGTCAAACTAGATAGAACCAGTGTGTGTTGCCAGTGATGACGTATGGCTCTGAGACGTGGTCGCTAACGGTTGGCCTTTTAGAGAGGCTCAGAGTCACTCAACGAGCTATGGAGAGAGCTATGCTCGGAGTTTCTTTGCGCGACAGGATCCGGAATACGGAAATTCGCCAAAGAACTAGGGTCACCGTCATAGCTCAAAGCATATGCAAGTTGAAGTGGCAATGGGCAGGCCATATCGCTCGAAGAACTGACAACCGCTGGGGAAGAAAGGTTCTCGAGTGGCGACCACGAACCGGAAGACGCAGCGTTGGCAGGCCTCCCACCAGGTGGACCGACGATATCGTCAGAGTTGCGGGCAACCGGTGGATGCAAACGGCAAGTTGTCGTTCATTATGGCGTTCTAAGGGGGAGGCCTTTGTCCAGCAGTGGACGTCTTCCGGCTGATGATGATGATGAAACTAGATATAAGTATTGCAACTTTTAAATTAACACATTGGCTGTGCGCGAAGCTGACAATAGTTAATATTCGCCATGTGCTGTAGTGGGTGACCCACACTGGGAAAGGGTTAAACAGACCTTTTAAAATAATCACTGTATGTGTTTACGTATGCTTCGCAGAGAAATAAGACAGTTGAATAAGGATGCTCAGACATACGAGCAGACGATCATGAACCTTCGGAAGGAGATGTCGCTCTGCAAGTTTCATGCGCCGTAAGTCCCTTATTTTACACTTAAGGTCACAGCACATAACCTCGGAAAGGGATGGTCACCGTATTAACTCGAGCCGTGCAGTATTTTTTGTATGGAACGCCCTACTGCAACGCACACTAATCGGAATAGTATCGTAATCGCCTCGCCTCGGGTTGGCGCCTGCTTGACGGCGAGGCGAAAGACGATACGGTGACCGATCCCTTTCCGGGTTGAAATGCGTACCTTTATGATGAAGGTGGTTAACACTTTAGCAAATGAATGGAAGCCATGGTAGGTAGAATTGACGAAAGAGGCACTTTTACACGGGCCGGAATTAATAGCAATAACCGAGTAGTGCCGGCAGAAAAGTCAAAGCTTACAGTCGTCCTGAAATAACTTTTTAGATTTAAGTAAATGCTAGAATTTTGGTAACCAAATGCGCAATATTTCGTCACTTCTAAAGACTTGCCTAGCTAAATAGCTAATTTTCTAATTATATTATCAAACTAGTCTTTATTCCGGATACAGACATGCAAGATTTGTTTAAAAAAACGTATGTTATATACATATTTCGACCATGTTTTACTTAAACCACTTCCTTCACTAGTCTAACATTTCAAACGGATACAAGGTGAATTGATTTCGTCATCCTCAAATGAAAGTTAATTATGTTTTAAACTTGCTCCATTAAGAGTCAGTGGCGGCTAGTTAAACAAATCATTCGTTAGCTCATTTCCTGTTGTAGCGAGGTGTGTAAAAAGGACGCCGAAGTGATGGCAGGCATGTGCTGCACCGGGACAGAGGTATGGGCACTGTTTAGTGTATCTGTAGTATTGATAACATGTTCATTTTGGTCCAAACACATAATACTCTTGATGAAGCTCCTTTAAAATCGTTAAGTAGATTTGATATATAATTAATTAATTTGATTGTTTTCTGTATCGTCAACGTGTCGCGTTGTGTAGACGCCAGGGTGAAAAGAATATTTTACTCCATAAATTAAAAATTAGGATCAGAAATGAAATGCATTCCAAAAACACTCTTGTGGATTAAGTTTTGTCATTACGTCCTTATCGTTGTTTTAACTTTAGTAATTAATCTCATCGAAGAGCAGATAGTTTTAAAAATATCTCCGCGAACGATTTTGGATCTTTTCTTGAATCTTTTAGATTAAACTGTGGTAGGGATCCATGTTCTTAAACTAATAGGTGAATATTATAATAATGATGTACTGATTTGATTGTATGAACTTGTTCACGCGGTGTGTGGACTCTAGTGCGGCGAGTGGGAGCCCGTGAAGGACTTTAGCGAGTTGTTGAGGGATGAGACCATGAAGTACCAGGAGCGCATTCAGAAGATGGAGGCGAATCTTAAGGTATTCAAGTTAATTAATTCTTTCAGAGCAACTCGTCTTTCATCTGGCCAATGAGAATGAGTTAGGTACACCTTAGTTACGAATCCAATTTAGAAACTAAATGATATTTTGAATTGTGTCCCAAAAATATATGGCTTTTTTTTACAAATTCCGTGAGCGGTATAACTCCCGGTTTCCCTCAAAAAGTTAAGGATTTAACATTTTCCAACAGATACATAGATAAGTACTAGATAGATACCATGGGTTACCTCGTCTATCTCTTCTATTTCGCTCCGTCCGAGATATTTTCTCTAGTCTCAAAGTCATTATTAAATCATTTACGTTAGCAGAATCACGATAACGAGACTAAAGTGTGTCCTCCAGTCGAGCGGCGACAACATACGCGCATTGCGTAAGGTGAACGTTAGTCTAACAGATGAGATGCAAGCGATGCGCCGCGTGTGCGTGGCGCTGGATGAGCAGTGTCACGCTGCCACGCTGCGCGCGCATTTCAAAGACGACATCATTAAAGAGATGCGGCGGCAGCTGAAGCAGGCGAAGGCTAAGGTAAGATACATTAAAGTCTATCGATGGCCGTACGCGTCTGTCGCAGCCCTCTGAAACGGCGCCATACATTCGCATACTCTGACCATTATCGCATCTCCGGCGCGAGTCTGACGCACGCGATCGATCGCGCTGCTGCGATCGGCCGCGATGCACGGAAATGGACTCTTACGGATGATTGAACCAAAAGGGAACTTGTAATCTTATATATAAGTTTCTTTATAAAAAAGATTTCTTATATATATTCAGATAAATTAAGATTACTTATCACTTAGAATATGATAGACATTACTTATTATCATAAACACGTCCAGACCTACAAATTCCTTCGGATTACTAATAGTTTTCTTAAATTAATATGTCTTTTTTCGCAGCTGAAAGGCATGTCAGACCTCACCAGTCTGAAGTCCAAAGACTACGTGAGCGGCGACGCGGAGTGCCCGCACGGATCGGCCGTGTCGTACGACTCGGTGACGATCGCGTGCGTGCGCGCACAGCCGCGGCGCAAGCGCGAGGTGCCTCTGCGCGAGACGGCGCTGCGCCCGTACGACTGCCGCACGCCAGTCAATCTGTCCAATGAGGACTCTTTGAATATTGACTAATAATTTACTAGTTAATTATTTTGTTATGTTATTAAAGACGGTTTAGTTTTAGAAAATATTGTGAATTGATATTTTTTCTTTTGATTTTAGCAGTTATTGTCACTGTTTTGAATGTGCATTACGGATAATAGAGGAGAAAGTATTTTTTAGTTAGGAAATAATAATAATATAAACGACAATATTTAAATCATCATATTATAATTGCGATGAGACGGATATTTAAGATTAAATAAGACCACGGTTAAAGTTCAACTCTATTTTAAGTAAATATAAAGTCTTTTTACTATGTAAAACAAAATAACATAATTTATCTGTGGTCCCTACTGACCTTACATCCAGTTGGCTACGGAACCTTAAGATGTAATGCTTAGGAAAGTGTTTTACAGAAAATCTGGTGAATTTTCAAGGAAACATGGCAGTCAGGTAGCTACATTCAATGTTTATAATATATTTTGTATGTGACCCAAGTGCAACTTGAAAAACAAGCAGTTTTGTATGGCTTGGCTTATGTCCTGTAGTAAAATTTGATATAGGTATATAAAAGTATACTATTTTTCTTCTATTTATTGCTGTGCGCTTCGTACACAGTTATTTCGTTTCATTTTGAAGTTTGGACTATTCAATCGTTGCTGCCTGGTTTGATGCCTGATTGCTGATGTATACAGCCCCCTTGCCATGAATTCTTAAAGCGGGAAATTTTCCTGTTGTGCAAGCGAAATGCCGCACTGCACTGCACGCAGCGGCACCTCGCTTTCACAACGGATAATATGCCGCTTTAACCGCCGAACTCACGAAACATTTAATGATTACTTGAACTATCACTAAGTAAAGGTTTTCTTTGTGAAATCTTTAGTGTTAGTTTAAGTAATCATTAAGGGAGTTCTTGGTAAGGGAGCTGGCTGAGTAAATTACATACTTATTGAGAAATATTCCTTCTATCGTTCGTATCGTTGTACTTTATATTGTCGAAGATGCGTTCATTTAATAATGTTTGGTAGGATTTTACCCGCCTGCCCATGGGTTCTCTTTGACCGTCGCATGTCGTTGTAAATTTATTAGCGTGTAGTCTAAAGTAGGGTTACTTCATTTGCTAATAACGTTTTTTTTTTAAATAAAACGTCGCTCGACTTTTACGTAAACGACTTTAGGTATATTTTTATTTCAAAATCGCTTTATATTTAACTAATAATAATAAATTATAGTTATCTAGATAGACTACTTAGATAACTCAGTGTTCAGTTGAGAGACAGAAAATAATATCTAGATACATTTTTAGCACCAAATTAAATTATTAGATTCTCCTTCCTTGTTATTTATTTGGTCAAAAATGGTAGTAACCCTGATTCTGAAACACAAATTACTTATGTATGTTTCTTTAATATCGGTGCATAAGCTTGTGATCTTCACAATTTATTGTTATTATACCGTGATGTAGTACCGCGCTTGTGGACCAAACTTAAACCGTCAAGGTAAGTTATTTTATTTTAATCAACACTAATCACTTTCAACCCTAAATTGGTTTTATTTATTTTTAACAGTATATGTGTTTGGACCAATTCTTTTTGTTATTGTTTTTTATGTTAAGTTTACTAGTATCAGGCATATTATGACAAGAAATCAATGGATTTTTTCTTTTCATACTGTATAGATGCACATAATTTCCTTTTCTTTATTTAAATGTGCAGGCTTCCACATCGTACCACGTGACGACATCTACGCCAAACGTCAGTCTTCTGCCGCCGTGCGCGTGCGCACATCACAAGACGTCGCCCGACGTATCCATGATAGAGAGAGTGCGTTTTATTTATATTCATTTGTCTTTGATCTTCGCGTTTCGTTCAACACAGTTTGTATGAGTTAGGTTCGGTAATTAACCGTCACGAATTGTCGTTAGGAGTCAACTACATGTATACACATAGGTACTCCAGTATTAGAAAGATTCAATCGACTCCGGTTCTGATTAACTAGTTTGGCGTTGTAGAGTCTATATTTGCAGTAGGTGTACAGGTGGAGAATGATAAAGGATGATGACCGTCTCCCACAATGTTTAGTACGAGAAAACACGTTCGTGATAATATCGGAAAGTCATAAAACATTCTTCAGCACACAGCTTTCACAAAGTCTACCTACGTATTACGCATGGATAAGGTTTTCCGTAGTATTAAACTACTCTTTGGACGAGATAGTGCTTATAAAGTTATTACCATTTACAAAAAGAGAAAAGCAAATTGTTGTCTCCCTCTTAAAATCAATTAAACGGATCTGGGTATAATTAGGTTACTTCATTTCAACTCATCATAAACATAATGTTTAAAGGAATATAATTATGATTTGAAAAAAAAAGGAAAGTTGAACAAAATATTGTTTTTCCCAGTCCACATCAGCCCCGATTCTGGTGTCAGACGCCTCGATAGCTGATCTTGAGAACCACCTCAAGAAATGCTCTCCGTGCAAGTCCTCCCTGCGGCAGGACTCTTCCCCCTCCAGCTGCTCTCAGCAGGAGTCTCCGAGGACCTGTATTGATGTGAAGAAGGGGGCCTTGTCCCGCTGCGTCCAGATCCAGATCCCCGTGACCGCTGACAAGTCTGCCTGCGTTGAGGAGCTGTACATCAATAAGGAAGCGAAGAGAAGTCGCGCTTCGAGTCCTGTGTGAGTATCTAGTTTGTATAAATAGATAAAAAGCTTGCTTAGATAAATCATATTTGTATAAAATAAGAAGACTTCAAAAAACCTTCCAAAAATAATATTATATAAAGGCTTAATGTACCGGAAAATGTTTAAGTCCTTAACGATTTGGGACCACAAATTTTAAGTCTGCGTGAGTTGAAAATTAAGTATATGACTTATGATTTTTTTTTGGTCAGTTGTCATTAGCAGATTTTCTCTTTTTTATCATATCGATTTCGCTTAAACTGATTAGTGGTACCCGATGAATTTATACAATGTACATTCTGCCATAGTGCACTGATTCCGGAAAAAATAAACACACAAAAACAGACTTTGTAAAGCGACATTTACAGCCACAGCACTCATCATCAATTATATTTTATGGTCTGTAATACAACCCCATAAACAGCTAATCCATATTTTATTTCCGTCTATATTTAACTTGCAACACTGATGCCCGCGGCAACACGTCCTGCCGGCGGCGCGGTTTACGAGTTGTGGACATTTTTATACCAACGACCTGATTTCAGAGGGCCCTGTATCGTCGACTGTCCCGGGAAACGAGAGGTGAGATGTTTTTTTGATGTATTATTTTATGTATCAAAAATATTTAGGTAACGTAAAATTAATTTGATCTTGACAGCTTGCAAAATCGACCTATTTTCTAAAATTTTATACTGTACGTACCGACACTTTAGGATATACTAATGTATTTTCTTAAATGTATAAAAACTAATACCTTTGCTATTTTTTTATTACTAATACCTAACTAATTTTTTGGGAATGCCTACTGGTGTAACTTCTTTTCTTCTTTACACCGAAGAAGTTTTTACTGGTTTTAGTTTAATACATACACATTTTTCACTCACGTATTTATTTACGAACAACGTAAACAGTAGGTAGACTGTTTTGGTAACTACCGTAGAGCTAGAGTTAAAATAACTTTTACCTATTGAAGGCTAACGTTCGGTTTATCTTACAGCATGTGAGGAGGGTGTGCTCCACCTCTACAATGACGTAAGTGCATTTTTAATTACCACTTTGTCGTTAATATACTATACAACAATATGATAAAATGTTATACAGAAGTACAAACTCCTGATAAAGGATATTATTTTTGGCTTACTTCAAGGAATATAGGCGTAACTACTTAATTTAAAGTTTCATTTGTTTCAGGAAGATTGAAAAAGAGGTGATGAATAGATCGTGCGGACGGATCGTAAAGGTAGGAACAATACTTACTAAAAAGTTTATTAAGAAAATCGTTGGCCGCCGTGACTCTACTACAGTTGAGTCTTTTGGTCTTTAACGAACATCGGAACGATAGTAATGAGACGGTTCTAAGTACCGGTACGTTCACATTTCACACGTAGACGGATAGACCTTTCGAAGGATACGGTTTAGTCACATTATATGCCAGATCTTAAAACCGAATACACGTGTAAACTCATACTCATATTTTAAATTACATTGTGTCAGAGGCTTACAGGCGGTTTAAACTCTACATCTTGTTCATCAACCATACGATAAGAAGATTGTGATTAAACCGTATCCTGCAGAAATGTATGTCTCCGTGTGAACGTAGCGTAAAATGGTTGCTGGGAATAGTGGATGTTCTTGATTCCTTAGATCCAGGGAAAGTACTAGGCATGTGTGGCATTCTCTGAAACTGTTAATCCTGCTAACAACTTCCATTTCCATAACAGCGTCGTAGTAAACAAGTGTCGATCTATGTTTGTCCCTCGCTGTGATGAAACGGGCGGACGTGGCCGTCGGAAACCACGACGCATGCGCCATCTTTTTACTAATGAACTACCTGAACATACAGGTTGATGTTTATCGTCAGCGATTGGAATTATGTGAAAAATTTGTTGGTCCTCTGGTACGGTGTGGGATACTTATCGTACCGTACCAAAAAACTAACAAAGAATACGGTGGTTTTGCTTAGATTATGTTTAAAAGGTATTGATGCAATTTGAGGAAACTAGAGTTTTGGAATTCCAATCGTTTCTGTAAGTCGTAATTCATAGATAACTAGCCTTTGCCCTCGGCCTCGTTCGCGGTAATCCCTATTGAAACCTCTTTGAGGGTTGAATTAAAAAAAAAATGGCCTATGTCCTTTCTCGGGTCTTAAACTTTCTACATGCCAAATTTCATCAAAATCCGTCCAGCGGTTTAGACTTGAAGACGTAACTGACAGACAGAGTTACTTTCGCGTTTATAACATTAGTATGGATATGGATTTAAATTAAAGTAGGTAATTCGTTTTTCATCTTTTAATTAAAGCATGCCTAATGTTAGTGTTGGTACGGCTCCTTATATAGTTATTACTGCAGTGTACTACTACTGTAGTAAAACTAAAAAAAATATTTATGGCAAAAACGATCGATAAATACAGTTTAATAAGGCCCAAAATGAAAACATGCTGACTACCGCAACGGGTGAAACTATAAGAATAAAGAACACAAGTGGGCCACCGTCCCTTCAAAAATGACTATTTACGACGATCTAAATATAGCGTTGCAGCGTCGCCGGCGCATCCACTCGCGCGCGGCACTCTGCGTACGCGCACGCTACCGCGACTGTTTGTCAATAAGACTTGTGTTCTCGTTAGTGTTGTAAATATTGTGATGATGATGTTCAATGGACTTTTAATGTGCGGGGATTCGGATGCTAGTGAGGTTATTAAAGTAAGTGTGGTGTTGGCCGGTTGGTTATTATTGTGGGGCTTTGTGGTGATCTTCTTCTTTCTTATCGTATGGTGAACAACTTGGTGTCAGAGTTTAAACCGCCTGTAAGCCCTGTTACGGCTTTACACACCGATATCTCTCAGGTGTGTCGGTTTCCTCACGATGTATTCCGTCACTGTTTTTAACAACTGTTTACTAATTTGCGCACATAAATAATTTATAATACGCACATGAATTAAAAAAGACAATGGTGTGTGCCGGGGTTTGAACTTGCGACCTTTGACATGGCAGTCCAGCGGTTTTACCACTCGGCTGTCAGTACTTTTTGTGTTCAACAATAATATGGACAAATAAAATACGAAGATAAGTTTAGCTGGTGGATTTGAGAAGATATTGCAACTCACAATTTGTTTCATCAAAATTTATGACAGAGAATTATATTTTTATAGGTTTTCAATGTAACATTTTAGTAGCCCATTTTGGTAGCAAAACAGGGTAAGAATATTATTTAAGCTACATAGTAATTGGAGTGAATACGATCAGCCCCCTTACCGTGAACTCTTAAAGCAGGACAGTTTACGATGTGTAAGCGAGACGCCGCATTACACTGCACGTAGCAGCGTCTCGCTTCCACATCCTAAACTGTCCTGCTTTAAAAGTTCACGGTAAGGGAGCAGTTCAGTTTATGGCATTCAGAATTCAGAGGAAATGAAACTATGATCTACGACCAAGTACTCTTTGCTACGATGGTATAATGACCTTAATAAAATCTGTTTTTTAGAGGAAACTACTATTAAGCTAGTCATTATCAGCAGCTAAAACAATAGATGTGTCGTGGATTACATGGGCCTGTAAACAAAAAGATGATATTTAATAGTTTGTGTAATGTGACGACCCGATTGGCGCAGTGGCTAAGCGATTGGACTGCTGCGCTAAGGGTTGCGGGTTCGATTCCCGCACGGAACAAAAATTTGTGCGATCCGTAGATGTTTGTCCCGAGTCTGGGTGTTTGTGTATGTGATATTCCATGTTTGTGAAATGCACCCACGATGAGCAGAAATTCTTAGAGTAGGGCGTAAAAAAAATGTGTGTGTTCATTTATGGATATATCCTTTAAATTAAAATAATTTAAAAAGTTAGGTACTCTGACACCAGAAAAAGAAGTACATGGGTTCTGATAAAAGGTTCGTACCTGATATTTCAATTATGGTGTTCGGTAAATTTTTTAATATGATTTTGCGTATAGCAAGCGTCAGAAGAACGCCTCTGCCTGTTCCTTGGGGGTTTACACTCGTGATTGTATTCATACATGACATTGTATGTATAATAAATGGTATATCTTAAGGTATTCTAATCTGATAGATGCGCGTAATAGACTTGGATCATTTTTATTGCAGCTCCAATTGAGATATTTCGGTGCTGCTTGCCACTTGGGGTTAAGTGGGCCGTAATTAATTTTTAGCTATAAGTATATTTCTACATTGGACATAGGTTGTAGGTAGAACGACGTTTTAATAGCAGTTTAATAGGACATCATGAAAATTCACACAAACAACAGTTTTACGACTTCCGAATAATGTTAAATAAAATGCTAAAAGTCTTGTTCGGGCATCGCACCGACACATTTTAAACAATGTTTGGACTTTTCCGGCTTTCATTTTGGCACACTCCATATTTATTTTGGAAACGATCGAAAGTTTATTTAGTAAGCGTTGACGCATCGGATCTATCTAGCACTGCGCCGGCGCCGACACCGTGTAGCGCCCATTAAAAATCGTGCGCTCCCCTGTTCCTTTGATCAATTTTATCGCAACCTCAATTAAGAATATTTGGCTTTCAACTGCGCAGTCTCTTATGGCCTTAAATGATTTCCTGATCATTAAAGTTGGTGGGAAGATTAATTAGTTGATGATTTGCTTGGTGTTTGCGAAAGGTAAAGTAAGGAATAACTATTATTATATTTATCTACTAGCTAGCTGCGCCCCGCGTTACCCGTTACATTTTTTTGAGATAGAAGTAGTCGTTGATAGTCCAATACCGCGTACCCAACGATATTCAAAAACGCGAATGTAGAAAAAAAGCAAAAATGCGATTTCGAAAATAAACTATTAGGAATATTGATTTTAAAAATAATACATTCGGTATTGAGCAAAAGAAACGGTCCACTACTCAAGTTGTCCATAATTTTTCCTTTCAGTTTTTTAGAAACTTAGTATTTTCGCCATCATGTAAAATTAGCGAAAGTGTACATACGCGGTATTTAACAATGTTAGTTACGCGGAATTGGACTATCAACGACGCTATGTGTTAATCCAGGGTGTCAGCTACCTCCATACCAAATTTTAGCAAAATCCGTCCAGCCGTTTGAGCGTGATGAAGTAGCAAACATACAAACACATATACTCACTAACTTTCTCCTTTATAGTAATAGTGTGATATAGTAAGATAACGATGAACAATGTTTACATATTTGAATTACCGATTAAAAAGAAAAATGGCACAATTTACAAATGTCCAGCTTGTTTATTACCCCTTTGAGGAGTGCAAGCCTACCGGTAAACATACTAATTAGCACATCACATCATTGTAACACCTGACTACTAACACGATACGTTTATATCTCACTCTATCGCTCCGTATTTCAACAGTTGGAGCGTAAATAAATAAACGGATGGACTGCTAGTATGGTACACGTGTAAGATTCATAGTGTATGCTGTAAAGATTAGGTCATACCATTTGCCATAGGGCCATAGTTGTCGACGGCTACGTAATATGTTAGCTATGCGGCTACCTTGCAGATCACTCGCTCTGCGAGGTTAAGCCGTGCTCGCCGCGGTCAGTCTTGTGATGGGTGACCGTTTTCACATATTGAGACCCCACCGTGCTTCGGAAGGCACGTTAAGCCGTTGGTCCTGCGCCTGATCTCTCTCCGGTCGTGTCGGTTTACCGTCCCATCGGTTTATGAGAGTGAGGGAATAGGGAGTGCACCTGTGTCTGCGCGCATACTTGTGCACTATAATATCTCCTGCGTAGTTGGCTAGTGGCCGCCGTGACCGAAGTTCGGTCAGGAGGACATTAATATGTTATTATTTAAAAGAGTAACCTTTACAGTTTCTTGCCGGTTCTTCTCCATAGGAATGCCATTCTCGAACCGCTCAACTAACAAATTGACGTTTCTCAAGTGCCTGGAATTGGCTTACGTGAAATAAGAACATTTTGTTTTTCTGCCGTGCACCACTCTATATGAATGATGTGCTAACCATGCATGTATGCCACCGACGGGTAGGGAGCCGTGATTTTAAACTTGGGTGATGATGGACAGCTGACAGCGCAGATTCCTTGGAATAAAGTTGTGCTTTTCATAGTTTGCTTGACCGTTTTATGCATAGCAAGCGACCGTATCGCCATTTGTGGCGTAATTTTAGTCTCTCTACTAACTTATCGACTGCCTCTAATATTTTTGACCCACAATAAATGCATTTTTTATGAAATAGCTAATGTGGCCACGATTTGAGGCGGAAGCTCTTTATAGTTCAGTTTATTAAATAAGCCGCTAATTCCAGGACAGCGGTGGCTTATGCAACCTGGTAGACAGCGCCAGCGCAACCTGCGACGCGGGTGAGCGTGCGCAGTACTACTACAACAAGCTGCTGTCTACTCGCCAGATCGTAAGTATAGCTGACAAGTAACAGTTTCGAATATAGGTTACTTCTTAGATGGACGACCGTTCTCCACACATGGACCTCTCTCCCTTGTAGTAACTTTCTGAAAGCACATAAACTGTTTTACATGATTACCCTCCCATCGTGTTGTTAGTAGACCCCGGCTACCTGCGATCATCTTCTACCAGTCCCCTTCAATGCTCAACATTGCAATTTGAACATTATATGTACCTACATGGGACTTATTCTCGCGTCCTACTCCTGTGTTATGATAGATAAAGAGAAAAGATCATTAATTAAAAATAGACTAAGAACAATATTACGTTTTACACGTCAGTACAGAAGGACGTCCTCCAAAACGCGTGTCAGTGTCACTGCTTCTTAGTGCTATAGCCGAAGAGAAGAAACGGCGCAAAAAAACTCCCTAGTACCACAATCTGTCTTTCAAAAAGTGGAATATACCATTAAAGCAAATTATGACCGGTTTTCATTATTTACCACACGCTCCAGCGATCCACAACCAGAGTTTGTTCTCTTAGCTAAGTGTGGTTTGTGGTCAGAAATAAACCATGATTATCCATCTACAGCTACAGAACAGAGAGGAGACGATCCGCGTGCAGGCCGGGAGCCTGGCGGTGGCGGAGGCGCGCATCGCGACCCTCTCCGACCGCGCCACCGAGCTGCGCAAGGAACTGGAGCGCAAGACCAAGGAGGTACGGACTCTTCACATCTACTAGTGACCGGGGCCATAATACGGGCCATACCTATGTCTTGTCTTGTAAAGAGGTTGCTGGTGTGCCTTATAAATTATCTAGCTGCGCCCCACGGTGTTACCAGCTGCATATTTTTGGGATAATAAGCCTATGTGCTCATCCAGCTAGCCCCATCACAAATTTAATCGAAATTAGTCCAGCCGTTTGAGCTTGAAGAGGTAACAAACATAAAAACACACAAATTTTTGCCTTTATAATATTAGTGTGTAATTAAAAGGGAAAAGTAGATGATTGTCATCAACTCCATGAAGGTATTTAATAACCATCAGTTGAAAATTCTTCTCTTATTTTCGTGTCAGAGTTTAAACCGCCTGCAGGCCTCTGACATGTCTTAACACCCTGTTGACAATCTCTCAGGTGTGCCGGTTTCCTTACGATGTTTTCCTTCACCGTTTTTAGCTACTGGTGATACCGGGCTGAAATGATGATTATGTAACATATCGGCCTTACTTTTTTAATATCATTAATCTGATGATTTGCTGAGGACCTTAAATGAATGTATACGCAATAGGTCACGTTGATATTTTTTAGTCATGTAACGTGACTATATTTCCAGTATCATACTCTGAAGAAGTCCCTGGAGTCTTACAGAGTTGACAAGAGTGACGTATGCGTCCACACGGATGATCAGGTACCTACCTACAATTCCTTCTTATCTGCTTAAGATTTTTAAACGCCTTTGAATAAGATTTTAATATTTTTATACCCAAACAGATTTTTTTTTAAAGTTGTGCAATTTTTAATACGCGTTTTATTGACAAAATAATTATACCTACCTACATATATCTTTTAAGAGAATATAATGTTGCTAAAAACTTTTTTACATCGGATTGTAAGTGGATTTTTTTTAAGAATCTTTTTGGACTCATTCTAGATAGCACATCAGCATGACATAGTCAGCACGCTGCAGGACAATTTGAGTGTTATTGAGGATCTTTACAGAGAATGTTTCTATGAGGTAAGTTGATTCTTGAGTGATATTGATACTGTTTAATAGATAAATATGTTTAGTTAATTATCGCGGAAGTAGGAACTGTCTTAGATTAATTAAGACAGGTCAATTAAAGGAGGTGTTTAGTGTCGGTTTTTATTTAAGGCAAAAGTTCTATCAGGAATTTTGTAGTTTAATGCTTTTAAGGATTCTATAGTCAACATTCCCTTGTTATTTCGCCATATTAGAAACTCGTAGAGACAGTAGTTTTTCTCTTTTACCAGCTTTTAATACGCCATCATTTATGTTGTACTAGATATAAATCTCCACTTTATTTCCAGACAGCTAAGCAGGAGGACTTGATAGAGATGCTTCGTAGGTCGTACCTAGACGTGCGGCTGATGGACAAACAGAAGGCGGACCACATCGGCCGCCTGCAGACTGTCATCAACACGCAGAAGTGGTCCCTGGATCGGTGCCAGGTAAGCACACGTAGTCCCAGCTCCGTAACTGGGGAGGACGCAGGGGCACTAACGCGGGTATGGCCGTTCTCGTTACATCGAAGTTTCTTTACGAGATAATAAGATTACTTTTTTGTTTTGCAGTTTTTCTTTTTTAAATTGTGCAATATAAAGTTATAAGTGTAAAAAATAACAATAAAAAAAAAGACGCATTACCACGCCTGAAATCCCTAAAGGGGTTGGCAGAGGTATTTATTGTATTAGGTGTCCTCACACACATTTCGCCATACTCATCATAAACCCTTAACTGCTACCATTTATTGGTCCAATTTTCTGGCCATTGAATGGACCTTAAGGAGGGACGAGTCCTCCGTAGATACTAGCAAATAATACTCGTTTTTATTTCGCAGGACATTGCCTTAGAAGTAGACAACTTGAAGATGGAAATATCCAATTTCCTGAGCAGTTCCACATCAACCAACAATGACTCGGTAATCCAGATAATGTTGTTCAAGTGACTAACAATACTAATGGGTAGCAAGTTAGCAACAATAGATATCTTCAGCTGTCCTGTATCGTTATGATAATGTGATGACTTTGAATGTGACAAAACCATAATGGACATTTCCAAAATCTGTCTGTCTTTTTATCTATAAATAATTAATGAAGTCACACCAATTAACCATGTTTTAGTATATACTAATCATGCATGATGTTACCTTAAGAATTGTATGTAAAATATGTTACTATATCTGCTGTAAAATGTGGAAAGGATAGCCAAATAATTCACATCTCATAGGATAAGGTAGGACCTTTAAAAAAAATGTTTTTGTATCTTATAGGTACCGAAATGTAATAAAACATTGTCAATCTATGTAATAAACAACCCAAATCGTATGTCGTTTTATTTAAGGGTATGTGGGAGCGTAGCGAAGACTCGTTTGCACTAGCACCTGGCGTGCAGGAGGAGCTGCAGGACGTCATGGAACAGCTCCTGCGGCTGCAGGACATTCTTAATGTAGGTGTGGGACGTTGTGTAGATTATCAATTTAAATTCGAGATTAAGGAAGACTGTGAAAGCTGCATGTGGTGTTTAGGCTATTTTCTTTTAAATTATGGGCTGAATTCACTTAGTATTTGCTTGTTATCTATTTTTATTCTTTATCGCTGTTATTGCTTATTTTTTTAACTATTTTTTATTTTATTTTTTATTTTTTTATCTATCTAATTTACAGAACTATTGTACATGTGGTTTAGAAGAAGAGAACATTCGGTTAAAAGGAGAAATAGAGGCTGCTGACGTGAGTATAATGTTCAGCCCCCTTACTATGAACTCTTAAAGCAGGACTGTTTACGTAGGAAGCGAGACGCAATACACTGCACGCAGCGGCGTCCCGCTTCCACACGTTAAACTGAACTGAAGGACTTTAAATTGGTTAACCAAATATTTAAAACCTCTTCCATAAATGATAGTGTCTTTTTTGAGATAAATAAAAAACTAACAGACGTGAGACAACCATAAAAACTCTTCCTTTTTAAGTCGGTTAAAAAGTAGTCCATACCCTTTTTCGAATTCTGTAAGCTATACCAAATAATATCTTTGCCCCATTACAGTTCGTTATATTTAAACATTTATAGAACAAGCTACCAGTAAATTTTGGTGATTTAAAATAGCTTCCAGCTTTCCGAAGACAGTTCTGATCGATGATTAATGTGATCGCCGTTACAGATGAAAATGGCAGAGCTGCGTGGAAAGATCTGTGAGTTGGAGTGCAACCTGGGCTCGAAAGAGGACAATGACCAGAAGATACAAGAAGAGATGGAGGCGAAGGAGAAAGAGGTGAGTGCCTCCTCTAAAGCAGAGATCCAGTTAGACAAAGAAACGGTGGAAGTCCCAAAAACACGCACTAAGCGTTCCCCACCTTCATTGAGCGAACCGCCAAGCTATGGAATTCCTTACCGGATTGTTCCCACCTAAAATTTAGCGGTTTTGAAGACGAATACGAGAGTGAACCGGATTTTAATAGGTGGGCGCGCTCCATCCTAAGCCTTAATATCTCTTATCATCGGGCGAATTGTGGGTAATCGCACACATATTTAGTATTAAAAAAAAACCAGTTATATTTAGTTCACCGTACACGCAAGGTGTGGACAACCATGTCGGTCTAGAACTGGATTATTTAGACACCCAAAAGGCCTACCCTCCCACATGAAACTGTTTATACTATCTGTAATAGACGCAAAGACTAAATAAGATGATGACACATTCTTCCTTAACTGACTCATTTTCTTAAACATGAAATTTGGCTCGTTTGTATAGGTAGTGGTCGCATTGCTCGACTGCTAACCAAGAATTCCCGGATTGGGCAAATTGTTGTCGGGTTTTTTCGGTAATTCTCGATATGTGCCCGGTTAATGGCAATAGGCTCTCCCCCTATTACATTAGGACCTATACTATAACTTGATATTGTGTTTTGTATGGAATATTCATATTTTGTGTGAGCTATGGACATATGAAATACATAATATAATCTTTTGTTTCAGCTGGTATCTTTAAGGAACCATTTATCGGCTATAGAAGAAAATTCAAGAGATCGGAGCTCTACGTGTGAAGCGCTTACCACACAATTACGATGTACCGAAGGTAATTATAAACAGAGGAGAAGGGAAGCCTGTAACCCGGCAGAGGGTGATACCGGGCTGGAAAGATGATGATGACGACACTGACCCTAACTAGTATTATACAAGAAACATTGACTCTTGTGGTAGTACTGATCTTCGTAGCAACATTGACTCTTGTGGTAGTACTGACCTTTGTAGCAAGATTGACCCTCGTGGTAACTTTGACCTTCGTAGCAACATTGACCTTTGTGGTAGTACTGACGTTCGTAGCAAGATTGACCCTCGTGGTTACTTTGACCTTCGTAGCAAGATTGACTCTTGTGGTAGTACTGAACTACTGACCTTCGTAGCCAGATTGACTCTTGTGGTAGTACTGACCTTTGTGGTTGTACTGACCTTTGTAGCAACATTGACTCTTGTGGTAGTACTGACCTTCGTGGCAACATTGACCCTCGTGGTAACTTTGACCTTCGTAGCAACATTGACCTTTGTGGTAGTAATGACGTTCGTAGCAAGATTGACCCTCGTGGTAACTTTGACCTTCGTAGCAACATTGACTCTTGTGGTAGTACTGACCTTCGTGGCAACATTGACTCTTGTGGTAGTACTGACCTTCGTAGCAAGATTGACCCTCGTGGTAACTTTGACCTTCGTAGCAACATTGACCTTTGTGGTAGTAATGACCTACGTAGCAACATTGACTCTTGTGGTAGTACGACCTTTGTGGCAATTTTGACCCTTGTGTTAGTACTGACCTTCGTAGCAACATTGACTCTTGTGGTAGTACGACCTTTGTGGACATTTTGACCCTTGTGTTAGTACTGACCTTCGTAGCAACATTGACCTTTGTGGTAGTACTGACCTTCGTAGCAACATTGACCTTTGTGGTAGTACTGACCTACGTAGCAACATTGACTCTTGTGGTAGTACGACCTTTGTGGCAACATTGACCCTTGTGTTAGTACTGACCTTCGTAGCAACATTGACCTTTGTGGTAGTACTGACCTACGTAGCAACATTGACTCTTGTGGTAGTACGACCTTTGTGGCAATTTTGACCCTTGTGTTAGTACTGACCTTCGTAGCAACATTGACCTTTGTGGTAGTACTGACCTTCGTAGCAACATTGACTCTTGTGGTAGTACGACCTTTGTGGCAATTTTGACCCTTGTGTTAGTACTGACCTTCGTAGCAACATTGACCTTTGTGGTAGTACTGACCTACGTAGCAACATTGACTCTTGTGGTAGTACGACCTTTGTGGCAACATTGACCCTTGTGTTAGTACTGACCTTCGTAGCAACATTGACTCTTGTGGTAGTACGACCTTTGTGGCAATTTTGACCCTTGTGTTAGTACTGACCTTCGTAGCAACATTGACCTTTGTGGTAGTACTGACCTTCGTAGCAACATTGACTCTTGTGGTAGTACGACCTTTGTGGCAACATTGACCCTTGTGTTAGTACTGACCTTCGTAGCAACATTGACTCTTGTGGTAGTACGACCTTTGTGGCAATTTTGACCCTTGTGTTAGTACTGACCTTCGTAGCAACATTGACCTTTGTGGTAGTACTGACCTACGTAGCAACATTGACTCTTGTGGTAGTACGACCTTTGTGGCAACATTGACCCTTGTGTTAGTACTGACCTTCGTAGCAACATTGACCTTTGTGGTAGTACTGACCTTCGTAGCAACATTGACCTTTGTGGTAGTACTGACCTACGTAGCAACATTGACTCTTGTGGTAGTACGACCTTTGTGGCAACATTGACCCTTGTGTTAGTACTGACCTTCGTAGCAACATTGACCTTTGTGGTAGTACTGACCTTCGTAGCAACATTGACCTTTGTGGTAGTACTGACCTTCGTAGCAACATTGACTCTTGTGGTAGTACGACCTTTGTGGCAATTTTGACCCTTGTGTTAGTACTGACCTTCGTAGCAACATTGACCTTTGTGGTAGTACTGACCTTCGTAGCAACATTGACCCTTGTGTTAGTACTGACCTTCGTAGCAACATTGACCTTTGTGGTAGTACTGACCTACGTAGCAACATTGACTCTTGTGGTAGTACTGACCTTCGTAGCAACATTGACCCTTGTGGTAGTACTGACCTTCTTAGCAATATTGACCCTCGAGGTAACTCTATCCTTCGTAGCTAGATACACCTTCGTAGCAAGATTAATCAAGGTAGTAAGATAGAACCTCGTAGCAAGACGTACTATACTGTATGAATGTTTAGCTACCCTGGACGAGAAGGCAGCAGAACTATTACAAGCGCAGCAGACGGCAGATTGTCAGGCGAACCAGATCAAGGAGCTGGGGGAAGAACTAGAGAAAGCTAACATGCTCATCAAAGATGTGAGTAACGAGTACAAGATGATTGTGAGGACATTAACCCAACATGATAGTTCACACTTAACAGCATCATCCTGCAGGGCTAGCAATGTACGCCGGTCATATCAATTGTGATCTTTTTGTGCCTTTACAATATCATTCATATGACTTTTGGTGTCGTTTTAGCATGTTGCCCATGCTAAGCTGGAAACTAAATTGATAAAGGAAATTTGAAAAATTATGGACCCGGGTGGGCCATGTCTACCATTTTTCAATATTTTATTTTAAACGCCACCCCACACTAGGATTTTTTCCTGTGTCGTGGGTGCAGTTCACAAACATGGATATTTACATATACACAAACTCCCAGATTTAGGACAAACATCTGCGGATCTCACAATTTTTTATCATATGCGGGAATCTAACCCGCAGCCCTTACAGCAGTAGTCCAATTCCTTAGTCACTGCCAATCGGTCGTCAATTTCTTTTATTAATTTAGAATATGATTCATATTATTCTCCTAATAATTCTACAAAAGCAGCCATTTTCTTCTAACACAATTTTGAACCATTATTGTACTTTCACTTCTTGTCATCCTTGCGTTATATTAAATGCTTGTATGTTTTCCTCATCATGAACACCCTAGAACTGCAAGATCCGCAGCGAGGTGTCGTACCTGACGGCGCAGGTGGCGCTGTGGCGCGCGCAGCTCACTGAGAGCGAGCAGCGCGTGCGCGACCTTGAAACCAAACTGCAGTGCGCGCAGACACACTGCGAGCACATTGAAGCGTGTTATAGGTATTGTTGGGTCCGAAATATTCTTTTACATATAGAAGTTAGGTTCATAATACTTGATTTACTCAGCCAGTAATTTCATAAAATTGCTAAAATTGTTCTTTCATCACCGAGGCTCTTTAACAAAGCTCCCAGCTCTTTGTCATTATCACATGGCAATTTCAATGACGTCACTGCCCTCCTAAATATGTTGGCTCCTATTTGGCGCGTAGGTATGTCTTTTAAACCTCTAGAATACTCTACTTTACAGCTCGTTGGTAAATCTTCTTCATTATTTTGCCTAGTGTTATGTAAAATTTAGTGGTAGCAATATCTAACCAATCACTTGGCACAGGGAGAAGGCTAGCAGCGTGGCAGAGCTGCAGGCGCAGCTGGAGGAGGCGCATGCGCGGGGCGCCGCTCTGTGCGGGGAGGCGCGGCACGCCGTGTGCGCCGTGAGGCACTGGGTGCGGCGCATGAGGGACCGGCACAGGTAGCCAGGAGTGTATACTACACCGACATTTATGGTATAGGTCCCTATGTAATGGGAGACGAGCCTATTGCCATTAACCGGACACAAAGCCAGACTCCATGCTGCTACTGAGAATTTAGATTTCTACCGGAAACATCCAATACCACTGCCCGACCCGGAAACCGAAACCCAGGACCTCGCATTCAGCAATCGCGCTTTGTAACCTTGACGCAGTTGTAGTTGAAGAATCCTAATTACTATCATTTATTTCTTCTTTGCAGAGAACAAGACAACATAATAAAAGAGAAAGATGCCCTTCTAAAGGCCCTGCAGCAGCGGCTAGAAGAGAGACAAAGCGAGTCACAGCGCACGAGCACGACAGAGAACACACCAAGCTGCTCCAAGTGTATGTCGAGTAGAGACGACCGCAGCTTCTGTTCAAAAGTGGTGCAGAGACGGGAACAATGCAGTGTGCCTAGTGGGAGCGAGATGGCTAGCGGTTCGTCAGGCCCTCCCGTGCCGCCAATACGGCTGTTCAAGAAAAAACCTTGCTCGAATAGAGTAGGATGTTTTTACTAGTTGATTACTCTTACAACACTTTTAATGATTCTGAAGATAATTCGTTGGAATTAAAGTATATTTGAATATCTATTGCTTTAAAGGTTACGAAATTCTTCTCATTAACTGACTGAATAAATGACAACCAATTCGATAGTTGTAGCTTCTACAATATGGCCGCTATCAACTGTCAAAGTTCGGAAGTCACTATTGGAAGACCCTCTATTATATTATATTACTAGCTACGCCCAGCAGTGTCAGGCGCTATATTCTTACGGGATTAAAAGAGCCTATATGTTAATCCAAGGTGTCAGCTACCTCCATACCAAATTTTAGCAAAATCGGTCTAGCCATTTGAGCGTGAAGAGGTAACATATGTACATACAAACGCACTCATAAACTTTAGCATTTATAATATTAGTGTGATAGCCAGTACAGTTGTAAACGCGAGTGTTTCTGCCCCGTAGCGCTGCAAGGCGTGGCGCTGCGACGCGGGCGTGCAGGAGCCGCTCATGTCGGACGGGGGCACTGACCCGCGCGCGCCCTACTGCACGCACCACGACCTGCGCCACCTGCGCCTGCGCATGGACCGCCGGGACCGAGCGCCGGTAACACTACTTACCAACAAGTCTTTGTTATAATTATACCGTCTTAACGTTTATACTTAAATTTTTTGAACAAGAACAATTACTGTAGTGATAGAAAATGGCATTCGATTTTCTTCGAATGTATCGTGTCTTTCTGGATACCTTTGCGGTAAAGGCATGGCCCGAAATGGCTTTGAACAGGGATTTGTGGAGGAATAATGAGGAGGCCTTGCCATTCCTTGACTATTTACAAAAATCGTATCATTATCACCTAAACTTAGATGAACGTTAAGATCTTATGTAGTTATGCTTGTCTTTCATACGCCATTCATTTGCTCCTGCGTTAGACTGATACAGGACTATACATATTTTCTTGATATCTTTGACCCTGAGATCCCATTGCATACAAATAATCTTCCTATATCCTTGTAGCGTGATGTATCTCCAACCGAAGAGCTGTTCCTGCGCGTGGAGCGGCTGACGGAAGCCTTCGCAGACGGACACCGGCGGTGGACGAGACACGACGCGCGGTGACTAGCAACCAGGCCAAGGTACAGAACCAGGCAGAGGAGGAGGATCAATTTGTGAAGATATTTGCTCATCAGAAGTTAGTTCAGAAGAATTGAAGAAGCTCCTGGATTATATTAACTTGTTGTTTTTTCATGAAGCCTATAATTTCTTGACGTTTCGTACTTATATTGCGAAGATTTTGTTACTTAATCCTATCTATAAATATTGGCTCCTAAAAGGGTACAGCGAACAATTTTTTTTATGAAGATCTTAGATTTATTGGCCAGCTACGTCATATAATCGGGAGTATATAAGCATTGTATTGAAGTAGTAGGTATTTGAGTTGTAATGAGCAATGATGAGCAATTAGAAGCATTTATCTTGAGGATAGATCCAGTCCCAATTTCACAGCAGCAAGCCCATCACGTGTTATATGTCATCCAATCTGACATAACAAAAAGGGTTGCTAAGTTGAAAAATGTATAGACAGTGTTGCCACGTAAGAAGGCATTTAGTAGAATTATTTTAAAGACATTTTAGTGCATTTATTAATTTTAGTTATAACAGTATTATTTACTAGTCTTATTTATAGTAATTTGTATTTATTAATAACAATTTTGTTTTGTTTAACTATGTTGTTTTATTTATCGAGCACCAATCGAACAGTATTTTTTTGTTTTTTGTAAGTATACAAAAATGTAGCCCCACTCTAGGAATTTCTTCTGTATCGTGGATGCGTTTTACAAACATGAAATATCACATACAAAAATACCCAGACTCGGGACAAACATCTGCGGATTACACTAGTTTGTCCCTTGCGGGAATTGAGCCTGCAAGCCTAAGCGTAGCAGTCTAATTGCTTAGCCACTGAGCCCATCAGCTCTTCGCAAAATGTAATCACATACTTTTTACCAAAAGTAAGAACAGTAAAACAGCATGCTATATAAAACTATATTTATTCATGTCATTAATGCACAAAAATATAAAAAAGAAACAATTTTTCAATAGTTCGGCGAAAGCAACAGTAAATTGATACAACCCGCATAATACTTAGGTACGTGAATATGTCTATTACATGAGAGGGTAGGCAGAGAGGTATCGATATTTTTATAAAATTACTCGATTCTTCGTTTAAGGCATAGAGCATATTGCTATGTGTAGGACTCAATTTTAAATTCTGCTTTTAAATTAATAAAGGAAATTTGAAGAATGATGGACACGAGCGGGACCTACCCGCGACCTTCGCAATCCGTGGCGCAGCTCTTATCAACTGAGTTACTGTGTAGTGTCCGTCAAATTTAAAGTTCCCTTTTTGTTTTAAAGTCTGGTATTATCTATGGCAATTACCAGCTCAGAAAAATGATCTTCAAAGCAAGCATATAATTATATATAGATACATAAAGAGTAATATGACCGTTGGACTGCAAAGTCAAAGGTCGCAAGTTAAAACCCCGGCACACACTACTGTCTTTTCGAAATCATGTGCGTACTATTAATTAATTATCAGTAGCTAAAAACGGTGCAGAAAAACATAGTGAGGAAACCTGACATATTTTTTAACGGTGTGTAAAGCCATGTCAGCGGAGCAGTTTAAACCGCCTGTAGGGGTTTAAACTCTGACACTAGGTTGTTCATCAACCATACGATAAGAAGAAAAAGACCAACTCAGAGTTTAGAACAATAAAGCACTGAAACGATAACGACTAATTCCCACCCACCAAAATCAGTGCTTGAAATTGTTTTCAATCGCAAAATATAAGCGATATTTTTATGAAACTGCCTCTCACGAGCCCGATTTTATACCTTAAGGTCATTGAATCATCCAACAACTTAGTAATATTAAAACGATGATCGTACTATAAGTAGGTACGTAAGTAAGATATTATAATTTAGAATTATTACCATCGTCAGCCGAGTATCGTCTAGCTTCTAAACATAAGCCACATAAAGGTATAGCCTTCCACACATTCAAATATAAAAATAACAAAAAAATATTTCAGAGTATTACCATTTATATAAAATTGTACAGAACTTAAATATATTCTTGCAAGTGTTGCATCATGTAAAAATATAGTAGAAAAGTATCTAGCGTATTTTAACAAATAATTAAATCAAATGTAAATATAAATATTGTTGATTATTTGGGAACTGAGTTTTCAATAGACATGTAACTTGGAAACTTGACGTTTTGTCAGAATGTAATAAAAAAAACTGTTGTAAAGTTTTTTTTTAATTTTAGTTACCTGGCCATTAAAATCCAACCCTAACATATAACTAAAATAATAGCGAAATATATTTTTAATTATAACATTACACTTTGTGTACATTGTTTATATATTTCTTCACACGATAAATTTATAAATGAGTCATGAGCTTATGTTTTTTATCGTCTCAAATTTACATTGAACACAATATAGTGAGGAAACCTTATGGTTTTTTTCTTTCTTAGAAAAGGCTACTTACCGGCCACTCTATAAAATAGCGGTTAGAGATGCGAATTGGAAATTGGGTATTTGACACTACCAATCAATTGATATACTTTTAGCTGTCAAAACGCTATTCCTACATAGATTTTGTATTTGAATAGAAACCTGTGACGTCACTTATTTGCCAACTCATTTGATTTACTATTTATTGATTTTAAAGCAAATATAATTATTGGTATATGGCGTCGACTACCTTAATCGAAAAGGGCAGGCCGAACTCAAAAACGTATCAATTTTCTAGGCTCCCGATAAACTTTGTACGTAAAACTGACCGGAATAAGATAAATGGATAGAATGATATTGAATTTCAAATTTAAAAATATCTATTTACGATAGGTACCAAACGCCGATGTTGTTCGTGCTAGAGCTGCAATACTAATGAAAATGAAATGTACAGTTGTACTATATAAATAAGTAACATCAGAATGTTCAAACAATTATAAACCTTAACTCAAAGTAGTTAGGTTGCAAATTGATGTGTGGTTGAAAATGAGATAGGTGTGAATGATAAATAATTAATATCATGCCGTAATGCAGCCGACCAATAGGAGCGCACCATTTACGCACGCTGGCGATTGCTGCTTTACGATTGGGTTGCTTTACAAAATCTTAAACTAATGCGCAGATACATAGATGTAATTTATAAAGATGGTACAACCATAATTAATCTTATCAAAATACTAAAATTTTGTAATTTGATAACTAAAATATAACTTTAATGTCTTTAAGAATAATCATGATAATCTTAGCAACAATTATAATAATGTTGCCAGTGTTAAAATTTTGTATGTAAAATAGTTTTCTGTAAAATCGTGAGTAAAATATATTTAATGAATCCCTATTTATAAGATAGTAAGACTAGACGCTTGTCAACAGTATAGTAAGCTGCTGTCAGTTTACCAGAAACAACTCCTACGCAGCTTAAAGCCACTCAAAGCGTAATTTAAACCCACGTTCAACGTCACTTAATTAATTTAGAAGGACTGCTTTACAAAGTCATATCATACATCACACGCACTGTGGACTGGTATGATTGCGTAATTAGGCAATGCCCGGTTGCCCGGGTTTGCCCAGGCCTGCCCGGGCGGTCACTTGGTGAACACTCTCCACATGGAGGCGAGCGAGGCGGCGGCTGACGTCACCAGCGACTGCGCGGGCGCAGCTGTCGGGGGAGTGCAGCTTAGCTCCTCCATCTGAGAAAATTATTTACTAATGCAAGTAAGAAAAATAATTGGTAGGAGTTTTAAATAGAGATAAGAAGGACCAATTATATACCTATAAAAGCACCATAAAACGGAATTTCGGAAGTAGGTAATATTATTGACTACTTATTATGAAAAGTATTATCTTAATACAAGGACACAACATGTCCGAGTAGTTCACAAGTTTCTGTCTAAATTTGCCTTTATAAAAATAAAATTTATTCTTAAATTTGAATTTGTTTTACGTAAAAGAGAAAAATAAAAACACGACTGTCATGCTTGTGTCATATTAAAACATTTTTTTAAATTTTGTATTTAATCGCCTTTTTTTGGACAGTCGTGTATAAATGAGTGTGTTTATCAGCGGGTGCGCATGCGCGGGTATAGTAAGCGAGTCATACCTCCATGGTCTCGGGCCAGTGCAGGTGCTCGGGCGGCTCGTTGTCGTCGTTGTCCAGGTCCCCGAGCGCGGCGATGGCGTCCGCCCACACAGAGCGCACGGCTGCTTCACAACTACTCATCCAAGACTCCACTCTACAGACACAATACTTACATAACATATTTTGTACCTATATTGCTTATATACCAATATTGCCAAATATATAGGTATATTTGAAGGGTAATAAGGTGACAACTAATAAGGTAATAAGGCCTTTGTCCAGCAGTGGACGTCTTCCGGCTGGTGATGATGATGAAGATGAACTCGATTTCGAGTCTTACCGCCGCACTCAGAGACTTTAATGATTACCTAAACTGACACTAAATAAAGATTTCACAAAGGAAACCTTTACTTAGTGATAATTCGGCTGTTGCTGTTTGCGAATGTGAGATTTTAAAAGTTGAAATTATAGTAGAACTATTAAAGTCAAGCTAAATAGACGAGTGGAAAACAACATAAATTTTAAAAACAGGGACAGGATTTTTTTTGTCTTTATCATTATTCCAGGCAAAAAAACTGCCACATGAAATACACAGTGACAGGCTAGGTCTGTAGCAGTGCAGCCCAACAGTGGGAGCGATGCGCTCACCTGCCCAGCATGGGGTCGTCGGTGTTGGCGGCCACGACCAGCGTATGCAGCGCGGCCAGCGCGTGCGGCGCGGGCGGCGCGTGCGGCGCATGCGCGGCGCGGCCGGGCTGCGGGGGCAGCGCGGCGCGTGCGCACAGCGCGGCGCTGCAGGCCGACAGGCGGCGCGCGCGCCACGTCACGCCGTTCTCCGTCACGCGCCAGTTGCAGTACTCGCTGCAGAGTATACAAACACTCACTCAGCAAAAAACTACCTTAGTGAGGTCAACTCGATCGGCGAAGGTTAAATACGACCCTCCGGGTAAACAGGCTGCCCATTCCGATACAAACATTAGTAATTTCGAGCATTAGTCATTATTATTTCATGTCTATAACCCGCGACAGACACGTACACAAACATACGGTACTCTTAAAGCGGTGTGACGTTAAACACACACAACGTGTCACCGTCAGATGCATACTTCCTGTATTCCTAACCTTTACTCAATTTTTTCAACATACTTGTAGACTTTTAATCACATAATTAATTGATTAAAATAAGCACGTGAAGTTAAACCAATATCAATCGTATCGTATTTAATATTGTAAGTAAGTGCCAGCTGAACAAATATGTTTGTACATACCTACAATCCTACATACACCATTGCAACACAAATTAGTATTGTTACCAACGAATAAAACAGTCATAATGAGAAATATATAACTAAACCTTCTAGATAATAAATACAATTATTTAAAATAAAATAAAAACAATAATATGAATAAAGAAAAAAATTCTTAAAAAATAAAATTATAATTCATATTGAAACTCACTAGATGTTAAGCACTAATAGCCGAGTGGTATGACCGTTGGACTGCCAAGTCAAAGGTCGCAAGTTCAAACCCTGGCACGCACCAATGACTTTTCGAATTCATGTGCGTACTATAAATTAGTTATCAGTTGCTAAAAACGGTAAAGGAAAACATCGTGAGAAAACCGGCACACCTGAGAGATTTTTCAACGGTGTGTAAAGCCATGTCAGAGGCCTACAGGCGGTTTAAACTCTGACACCAGGTTGTTCAACAACCATACGATAAGAAGAAGACTAGATTTTAAACGAGGATGATGCCTGTGTTAACATAAACCCATCTTAAGTCCATTAAATTGTCATCTCGATTCTCTGACATGGAAACGACGTTCACAGGTTTATGTTAAATGATTTTTATTTTGCAAATAGGTTTACTGGAAACACTTTTACACGTCAGTCTTTTTTAAAGACTAGATGGCGTCGGCATTGCCTAACTGACTACCTCTGAGTAGAAATGCCGAAATAAACTCAGGGGTCAAGGTCTCTTTTAAAATCTAGACAAGTACAATAAATTTAGGTGAAAACAGTGTAGGTGGTGGTATAATTTTATCCGTGGTTCAAAATTGTATTTTTTATGAATAAGAGCGTGTATTTTCAGTGTAATAAATTGCAGTGAATCTTCAACTATTGTCCAAATTTAACATTGATTATGATTATTTGTATAAATATTAAATACATTGACAGTTACCACGAATTTCAAACTTAATTATTAAATCCTAATCAATATATTGTTATCGTTACTGACCTATCACACTAACCTACTCTTATTAACCATTCAAACTGACACTGATAAATAACTTAAAGAAATAACTAGAGGAAAAAACAGTTAAAGAAAAAAAAACAATTATCCAATGAAATATTTCTACAATTTTAACTACAAAAATATAAAAAAATTCAAAAATATAATCCTAAAACATGTAAAAAGTGTATCGCAAGTACTGCCTCCAGAGAGATTTGAACTCTCGACCCCTGGTTTACAAGACCAGTGCTCTAACCCCTGAGCTATGGAGGCTTCGTGACAGTTAGCCATTATTGAGGTTCTAGTGATGCAAACTTTTCTTTGGATAATAACACGCATCGTTTACAGTGACATTGTACTTTATTCATTGAAAACTCTATTCATTATTTGTTTATACGTAATATTCTCGCATAGTAAGTGGTGTTACGGCGACGGCGAAAGTTAAATAAATTGTAATCATTTTTTTGTGACTTGTAAGAATTATGTTTAGAAATTATTGGATTTTTAAAATAAGCATATTATCACGCCATTCTCCGAAGAAGTAGACACGAGTTATGCTCTTGCACACCTTAACTTTGTTGGACACTTAAAGCCCTACATGATATTGTGACAGTGCCATGGCTTAACTAACTTATAATACATAAAACCTTCTTCAGAATTATTCATAATTATCTTTCTATTTTGCGACTTCTACGAGACAAATTGTCGTTTTATTTTTAGCGACTTAAGAAACAGAATTTTGGGTCTTATTCTTAGATATCATAGAGTTTATAATCAAATAACCGCTGCATGCATGTATGACTAACTTGAGTGAGATGGTGTGCGGCAGGCGTGCGTCGAGCGCCCAGGCCAGCAGCGCCAGCAGCTGCGCGCACAGCGACAGCGCCGCGCACAGGCGCGCCGCCGGGCCGCACGCGCCGCCCGCGCAGCCCGCGCCCCCCGCCCCGCCCGCCCCGCCCGCCCCGCCCGCGCCCACCGACACGCACGACTCCTTGTTCTGGCGGACTGATCACCACATAACCTTACTTTAATTAGACTGTTTTAATATTTTTTTGCAAGATATGTAAAAGTTTTCTTCAAAATAACAATTTTGGAATAACAACTCTCATATTCCAAAACTCCTGTTTTCGAAAGATGTCATATTGTTTAATACGTGAAAAGATAGTGACTTCAAGAACAGTTCTGCTTCACCGGTCTACTCTTTTGGTGAGACCCAATAAAAGACGTCTAGCCAAGAACCACGATAACTGTTTGTATCTAATGTAAGTACACAAAAGATGAGTGTTCAATATATTGACGACCTTGGACTGCTGCGATTCCAGCACGGTACAAAAATTTGTGTGAACGCCAATGTTTGTCCCAAGTCTGGTACGTAATATTTCATGGAAGTGAAACGCACCGACACAGAAAGAAAAGTTAGAATGTATGTTGAGCTACTCACGCCAGGCTTGCAGCTGCGAGTAGTCGCCGTCGGTGTGGATCCAGGGTGCCACGATGTGCAGCTGCGGCCGGTGGGGGGGCTCCTCCTCCGTGTCCTCACCGATGAACTCCATGTCCTCGATGCTTTCGCTGGAACCACACTATGTCTGAGAAGCGCTGCAGCATATGCTAACAGGGACCTTTTTTGGAATTGTAAAAGAGTGACAAATGTCCAAAACTGACTCCAGTTCCTGGCCGCCCTACTATTCCAGGTAACTGTTAATAGCTGAGTTGAGAAAACGGGAGAACGGTCCTTAAGGCGTACTCTGGGGGAGGCCTACGTCTACTACGTCTACGTCTACGTCTAGCTGGACTGTAGGCTATTGTGTGACAATATCTATTTTTATTAATCTTTTTAATATATGAGACAAATATAAATTTTTTTTTCTCCATTTTTACTTTCATATTGCGCACACAGCAGAAGCAATACGACTGACGACCTCTCGTAATAGGACTTCTGTGGTCTCCATAGGACATAAGAATCTCCACGAGGCATGATATAATTGATTGTATAGTGTATGTATGGATAATGTTTTTCTATATGGCATGTCGACACCATAGGAACCCGCATGGGGTTTTTTTTACCAACTTCAAAAAAGGAGGAGGTTGTGTATTGAAGTCGTAACTTTTTTAACTTTACTTACAGTTTCTACCGTTTTAATTTTAAAAAACATGTAAATGAAGTATTGAAAAAAGTTATAAAACATCTATCATTTTACTTTTAAGATTGTACTAATGAGTATAGTTATATTAAGATGACTCATCACCTTGGGTTAACAATTATTTATTAAAAACTCATTAATACAGAAAAGGAAATCATAAGAAGTGGTTTAGTAAAAAAAAAAACAAGTATAATTATGCTAAGGAAGTGGACAATTAACTGTGGCAGCATGACGCAATTATTCTTGTTAATGAATCACCTACAGTTAGGTTATAAGTCCCAATGTAATATGGGGCGAGGCTTCTACTACTAGCACCCCTAACGATCAAGAATCCAGACTCCGAATTATCAAATGGAAAACCTAATAACACTTTGCTCGACCCAGGAATCGAACCCAGTATCTCCAGCGGTCGCGCTATGTGATCACTAGTCAAACGAGGTAGTCTACATCTACAAAACATCAGCCTAATTTTATTTATCTATGGTTTTATGACAAAAATACTATCTAAATTGCAATTCAAGTTTAGTTGTGCAGATATCAGTGAATTATCACAGTATCATATCATTATCTTAAGTGAAATCCATTACACGGGTACAATGTTCTACTTTGATAACAATGATAATTATTATCTACCCGTTCACTTTAAATAGAAAGTGAAGAACAACTACATTTTATATGTTTGATAGTCAGAAACATAACATAACATCACGCCTGTATTCCCTGAAGGGGCAGGCAGAGGTGCACGTACAGTACACCCCCATTTTGCAAGTTATGTTATAGGTCCCAATGTAATAGGGGGCGAGCCTATAGTCATCAAGCGGGCACAAATCCAGACTCCGTGCTACTGAGAATTACCTAATGGAAAAACTTAATAACACTGTCCGACCCGGGATTCGAAACCCAAGACCCCTTGCTTAGCAGTGGCGCTAAGCGATCACTTAACCAACAAGGCAGTCTGCTAGTAAGAATAAGAATGCAGCGTAGGTATTACTGCCGATGACGCCCGAACATAGATGTTGTACTATTTTTAGATCTAAAAATAATTAAGTAGATAAACTTGATTATCTGACATTAATCACCTTACATAACAATTATCTTTGTACATAGTGCAATATTATAAGCCGGTATTCCTTGAAGAGGTACAAATTAAAGGTGTATTTTGCACACCTACATTTCAACGAACTATGGGTGAAGCAAGCAGCGCATGATATTGTAATAAAATTCAATATGGCTAGTTAGAGCATGCTTTACCATAAAATAAGTGTGAGTTACACCAACATCTTTAACATATTGGTTCACATTAAATATGGCCACTTGTATGAGACTTTCATATTAACTTAACGTTGAGATACGGACACCAGACGATTGGTGCCACCAACCCTAAGTCTTCGATGTAACAGTTATCTTGCAAATGTAGGCTAATTGTTTTATTTATCTGGGGTTTTACCAGGCTTTAGCCACTCTAGGTGAGCCATGCCAGTCCCATGGGAAGATTCAGTCATATTGCAAGAGCTATGGGTTCTTACCTCACTCTTCTTACACACACACATGCCAGAGAACTTACCTAGCTATGTGTTGTGCATAGCTAGAAAAGATCTCTTTAATGAGGAGCCCACATTTTACTAATAAATATCTTGACTTAAATCAGTTTAAGTTAAAGATCTCAAAATAACTTACCTTGTGTCATAACTCATATAAACTGGGAATATGTACTGTGTGAGCTGCCGTATCCGTGACCTCCGTAGTGATGCCAATGTCTCTGCTTGTTCATTATACGTACTAACTTTGTTCTCTAACTCCATCCTCTGCAGTTGAGAATGCTTACCGAGGCTCGTCACACGTTTCTGATACCTCGGTAACTTTAATATTAATTCGTTGTTATTAGATTTTAGTTCTTTGAGCTGTCTTCGTTTCTCCTCGATATTGTTCCGTCTCTGTTCGATGGCTAGCCTCAGGAGATCTAGTTTATCTCTGGATTGCTTTGCCTCTGTCAGTAAAGTGTCTCTCTTTAGTTTTGACGCTAGTAGTTTTTCACATCGGTCCAGTACATGTTTACGGTTCACTTTTAGTCTTAGAAGCTTTGCTTGTTTTTCTGCGTATCTGGAATATAAAGGTTATGTTACGTCTCATGAGTTTAATAGGAATATGTATAGTATGGTGAATGGTAAAATATTATTTTTCTTGAACATAAACATATTTTCTTTAATATACAGCTTAGAATTTCTACTCAAGAGCTCTTGAGTTTTGAGAGTCACTAGAATTAGGCAATTGGTGTCTGTTTTTGATTGTAGTCAATCTGCAAATTACTAGATAGTACAGTGTACTGTACAAACTAACTAAGAGGGGGTTCCAAAGAAGGAAGGAGGGGAGGTGAGACTAATGATGACATAATCAATCAAATCACCATCATAAGACGTCAGGTTACAACAGACTGCGCACTACAGTGAAAGGTATAAGTTTGTTTACCAAACATCTAAATAAGTTGGAAATAAAAACATGCAAGTAGTAGTACCATTTAACAAACATGACAACCAATTAGAGACCTAATCCTCTAAGATATAAGATTTATAAACCCTATTCACATATGGAAAACAAACAATAAATACATAACATTTACATTTCTACATTCAAGGTTATGTAAGTTTGTCAACATTCCAATGTCTGTCGTCCTAACAATGACTTCCCACATCTCGTTTCTAGACCCAATGCACTACTTTCCACTTATCTCAATACATTCGATCAGGACAAACAACATTTCCGCTTTGTTTACATACAAATAAGACGCATATGGCGCTTGTAATTAAATTGAAAGCGCATTATATCATCTATTTTGCAATCAGAATATTTGTCATTTTTATTTTGGAGCAAGTCTCACAGGGTTAAATATAGGAGTTCATTGATATTGCTGCGTAATTACGGTGAAAGCACTCACCTGTCTGCGTAAGGCATCGAGGAATGAACGAAATTGCCCGCCCTGATGCAATCCGAGCAGTAAAAGTTCTTTTTCACGGTGTAACACAGCAGGCACTTCTTGTAGTGCCCATCACTCTCCGTGGATGACACTCTGAAGTCTCGAGGCGCTTCATTTTCATTTAAATAACTCGACGCCATAGCATACACAACACTTTTCACGTATTTATTTGTAATGTTCAAACACAAAAACTTGTCATTTGTCAATGTCAGCTGGCGATTTGCACAGACTCGATATATTTAACGTTTCGTTCTACGATTAAAGTCGGAGAAGTTCGATTTGACATAATACGCTTAATAAGTAGATAGCAGCATAAAATAGAAGTACAACGAGAAATGTAGTAAGTAATATTGTAATAGCAATATTTCTTAATCAATACAGTGTTGTTAAACAAATATATAAAACAATGATTATAGTTACAAGACGAACTTATACAATACAGTGAAACATAACGTTACGCCCAGTGATGTGTCAGAAATAGTAACGCCTGTATTCCCTGTAGGGGTAGGCAGAGGTGAGTGTACGACATTTCAGCAGTTATGTAAAATAGGTTCCGATGTCTAAAGGAGCTAGTCTATTGCAGTCATTCATTAACATTAATTATTTTAGCGGGCCTTTGACGTTTAGCTTGATGACTACTAAATAAAAAGTGCATCAGTACAGTACAGCCTACTAATTCGTTACTTTTCTCTCTGTTGAGTGTACTCCATAATCTGTTATTGTGATTATTTAAAACAACAATGTTAATTAAATTGAACCTTCTTTATTCAGTGCTTCTGCCGTTTCGATGTGTGCGGCAAAAGGGTCATTGCGAATCAACCAGATTGGATTACAGTACGAGGCTTCGGGTAACGAGGAGTCATTTTGTTTTTATTTCGGTAGAAAATTTTCGACGCTGTCCGACATTACGTTGGTCGTTATTTTAAAAGCGGGAAAAGTAGGTTATCGTAGTAAGCATGCACTGTACAGTGTTCATGCAGAGACATAAGTATTAATATCGAAATAAATAAAACATTTGTATTTTTACTTTTCATTGAATTGGCTTTTTAATAAAACCTTTGTTATGAAACACTGATTAATGATTTAAAACCCTGAACTCGTACATGTAACACCTGACTAAGGAGACGATTAGAGTCAATGCTTTGCAAATGCCCCAGCAACTGCAAACGTCGCTGTCTATGTGGGAGAAGCTCGCGTAAGATTGTGCCCGGTGGACGAGCCGTGTTAGAGAGGTACAAAAGATTTACAGCATGGCCCGGTTCAAAATCTATCACAACGAGGAAACCACACGATATCGACACCAACTCACTTGCCGCCACACACACAGGGCCTGTATAAGGTGTGGACGATCCTCTCGATCTGAAATTGGGTTAATTAGTCACCAAAAAACGTGCCTATCCACCACATGACACTGTTTAAATCGTCTGAAATAGACGTAAAGGCCAAAGATGAGATGATAAACTCATACAAGCGCCAAGTAAGCTTAGGCTTTCACTCGCTAACGGCCATTTTTACATGTGATTTGCCAAATTATTAATTCCATTAGCAAAGGCTCGCAATCACGACCAAACAAATGTAATATTATATTGTAGGCGACACATTTTTTAGGCCGACTTTTATATCTTTTTTTGCGGACCAGCCCTAAAGCAATTTACATAACTCTGCCATGAATGATTATTTTGTGTCTTGATTTTCGGATTGGTATAATTTTATTTGAGTGCGCCCTTTTTTGTTTACGAATTTAATTTGTTTCGTTATTATGTGGGACTGTTATCTTTACGATATGGTTTGTTATGGGTTCATCAAATCCCTGTCAGGGAGGTATGTAAATGTAAAGTAATATCTTCCAAGAGCGGTATTTTTTTAAACGGAACGTAGATATAATTGTGTACGTTTCGACGAAGAAGAACGCTTTTTTAAAGTTTAATGATTATTTTTTTTTTTTTTTTTTTTTTTTTTATTCTGATTAGTCTATGGTAATAGTAAGTTGTATTTTATAGTTGTCTTGTATGTTGATTCTATAATAAGATTGAATAAAAAAAGGTTTAGAATTCAGATTCAGCCAATAATGTTACCCAGTAACTAGTAACTGCAATAAATAAATTCAACGAAAACCTTACTCCAACAACCATAAAGTACAGACCATTCCTTTGAATTCACTAATTAAAAGTATTAGACGCAAGAAAAATGCCATTCAACCTTTCCGTGGTCAGTATAATTACTGCTCTACAAAGGTTTCGGAACGCACGCCGTCCTGATTTCCCTCGGGCGCGGGACGTGGTTTCCGAACGTTGTTTGCGCGCCGAATGAAGACGTCTGTGCCTGTGGTTTTCATTAAGCGGGAAATCTTGTTTCGTTTTGCTGTTAACAAGTTCAGAATGGCGGTTATGGTTTTAATTGATATCTAGTTGTTTAGGGGCGTTCGATTTTATGTTGGAGGTTTACAAGGTCGGAGATATTGCCTACTAAAATGTTCATTTGTGTGTCGGTAAACTAATAATTTTCGTTGAATAAGTATTATTATAGTCTCCGAGGTAATTTTAGGAATATATATTACAACTAGCTGTTGCCCGCGGCTTCACTCGCATTGATTTACATTAGTTATTAGAATATTTAAACAACCAACTAAGCATTAACACAATGTTTCCTTAATTCTATAATTTTGCGTGCTGTAAAAGAAATTTTGAAGTAGGTCCGACAGAAACGCGCATTGAATTGTTAAACTTGCCTGACTACTTACCTATAATAAGCCTATAATAATTGAAAGTTAAATGGAAAAATTGTTGCAACATTCCACGATTAAACTAGGTTATTATAAGTAGTCAAATATTGTTGCAGTTAATGGCTATTAATTTTTTAGATTACATTTTTTTTGAAAACACATTTCGTGGAAATAAGTACACTCCTTTGATTATATATATGTCGTACACTCATTTTTCAAATTTCCTTTATCAATTTAGATTCAAGCTTAGCATGGGCAACATGCTAAAATGGCACCAAAAGTCATATAAGTACACTTTGTTATGTCTGTTTGTACCAATGTGTCGAGGTGGAATAATGGTTTCAGAACCGCATTTGTATCGACGAGGCTGCTTCTATCGAAGCAGTGATGTGTCATTTTTGCCAAAGTATTTACTACGTGAATAAGGGTAGAATGCATGCCTAACCTTCTGGTATACAGGTTTGATTTTATGTTTGTCCATACTTTTATGGTTTTGATCATAGCTTTTATTTTGGTCACAGAATAATGCCGCATTGCAAACTATACTCAGAAGAAGCAGTCAACTGTGCTGTAGCAGACGTCAACAGAGGCTGTAGTATATACAGAGCTTCTCTACAGTAAACCCCCAAACAACGCTGCGGGATAAGCTCAAAAATAAATACAGCAGTAATGTCTCTGGACCAAAACCAGCGCTCTAACAATCTGAAGAAAATGAAATTGTGGAGTTGATTACATATTTAGAGAACCAAGGCTTCACCGTCACTAAAGATTGTGTTATTAAAATAGTATCAGATCTCGATAACATTTGAATCGACCAACCCCATTTAAAGATGGCGTCCCTGGGAGGCAATGGCTACAAAATTTTGTATCAAGAAATCCATCCATTAATACTATAGTTAGCAAAGTACCAGTGATTAAGGAAACAATAACTAAACAAGACGTGCTTCATTGGTTTGAATGGGTCACCGATTACTTTGAAGTACATGATTTGAAGGAGGTGTTACAGGATGCTTCAAGCGTTTATAATTGTAATGAAACCGTATTCTTACGTTGCCCTAAAGATGAAGACGAATCAGCAAATAAAAATAACAATACGAAGCACTGATAGCCGAGTGGTATGACCGTTGTATTGCCAAGACAAAGGTCGCAAGTTCGAATCCCGGCACGCACCAATGTCTTTTAGAATTCATGTGCGTACTATAAATTAGTTATCAATTGCTAAAAACGGTTAAGGAAAACATCGTGAGGAAACCAGCACACCTGAGAGATTTTTCAACGGTGTGTAAAGCCATGTCAGAGGCCTACAGGCGGTTTGAACTCTGACACCAGGTTGTTTCGTCAACCATACGATAAGAAGAAGAAGCTAAGGACAAGAAAGGTGGTTTGAAAGTTTTAGTGAACATTTGTGCAGATGGCAGGGCAGGTCCACCGATGATCATGTTTCCATATAAACGTCCTCCAAGTAAATTACTTGCTACTGTGCCGTCTGAGTGGGAGTTGGGTGTTCAGAATCTGGGTGGATGATCTCCAATACATTTTACTATTACGTTACCGACGTATAGAATAAAAACGACTGAATCGAAATGACTGTGATGATATGTCCGAAGAGGAAGACGTTAACTATTGCCATGTATATGATGTCAAGATAGAGGTTGAACCAGGTCCAGAGAGTAGTTTGCCACCAGCAACTGACAATACCACGAATTCAGATGATACCAAACCTCTTTTGGTACCAAAAAAAGAAAATCCTTTTAAACACTAATTAGAAATATTCCGTAATCTAATTTCAAATACTAGATATATTAAGATTGAGGTCTATAAGACAGTCCACCATTAATGTCTCTAAGATCAGGCTGAATTGATATCTCAAACATAGTTTAAAGCAGATAGCGGTCAGGTGACAAGCGCTCTTTTCATGTTGGTTCTAAAAACTTTGTATTAAGATTATTAGTACAAGAGTCATTTAAAATTAAGTATTTTGTAACGGTCACCCGATTGCCAGCCATGCCAAAGCTATGCAATGCCGTGTCGTCTTGGTGCAGCCAAAGCCATAGCCACAGCCTCAGCCAAAGCCATAGACAAGACAACCAAGTACTCCACGGCAGCCACAGCAAAGAGAAAGTCAATTGACTAACACGTCACGTGCGCTTGTCAACCTAACGCGATCGACGTACCGAGCGGCGATCCCCTCCTCGATTTAGAGTGGGGGTAACCTTATAACTAGACCGCGCAGCGCATTTTGTGGATTATTCTGATCTAGAACCTAGCCTAAGCCGAAACTCTGTTCGATTATAAATTATAAAATAAATACCTACAATTGAGAAGTTGTTTTTCGCTATCCCGTGTTTCACTCAGAAGTGGGATGAAACGAAATCGCCGTGAACTTCATGGACGTAGGGTGCGTCCACCCGGACGGGACCCCTCGAGCGACACCGAGCAAGATGAAGACGGCAATTCTACACCACCGCCTGCTAGAAAAATTCTGAAACACCTCCTGCAAAATGAGGTCGACAAGGCCGTCCGTGAACTGGATTCAGATATCGGTACATCCAAAAATCATCGTGCTGCGTCCCTCATTCCTGAATTCGACCCGGATGGCGAAGATTGCACAGTATCAGTATGGTTAAGAAAAATCGATCAACTCGGCGACATACATCGTTGGAGCGATGAGATAAAGGCATTCCATCTGCAAGACAAACTACGGGGACAAGCTCGCAAATGGTACAACCGACTCGACGAGTATAATTACTCGTGGGACGAGTGGAAACAGATGCTGCTGCGTGCCTTTCCAAAACATCGAGACTACAGTGCATTATTAGACGAGATGATGCAAAGACGGAAGATGACCAATGAAACAATGACTAAGTACTATCAAGATAAAGTATCCATGTGCTTCCGTTGTAAGCTATCAGACAGCGCCAGTGTCTCGTGCATCATTCGAGGCCTACCCTCATCTTTGCAACCAAATGCACGTGCTTTCCAATGTGAACGCCCTGATGAACTATATGAAGCATTTCTGTGTGCCCTCGACGACTACCGTGGCCCCGCACCAGAAATTCGCCTACCGAGTAAGGATTCTCGCCCAATGCCTGCCGAAAAGAAGATTTTTACGGAGAATGATCCGTGCCCACGCTGTAAGAAGACGGGTCACATGTTACGAAATTGTACGCTTCCCGATCAACGTGTGTGCTTTAAATGTGGTAAACAAGGCCACATCGCTACCCGCTGCAATAATTCATCCACTCTACAAAAATCTACGTTTGAAGTGAACAACAGCGTCAAGGACATTAAGATAATCCAAAACTACAATGACACCTACAAGAAAATAGCCAAGATCAACGGAGTCCACGTGAAGACCTACATCGATACCGGAAGCCAGGTGAACGTCATGACCAGTCAGATCTCCAAATTATTATCTCTCGACGTCATACCTACGAGTACGATCCTAAAAGGCTTTGCCGGCGGGTTAATTACTTCGCGTGGAGAAGTAAAATTTAATCTGGAAATAGACGGTATTCAAGTTACTTGCGATGCGTATCTGACGGACATCGAGATGGGTGACATTCATTTACTCATCGGTCAACCCGTCATCAATGCCAGCGACATTGCACTTGTCGTAAGCAACGGAACAGCCACACTGATGCGCGAATCTGACTCCATGCCAAAGGAAGATGTGATTGAAGAGCTCCACAAGTTCAAGATTGTAACAACTATGCGAGAAACGTTGCCACCAGGAGCTTCCATCATCAAGGTCCTGATAGTGGGCAACCGCCAGAACAACGATATCTGTACCGCTGCACGCCACTACGAGCTTCAAGGAGTTTCCTACTCCCTGCCCGCCACTCTCCTGCGAGGCGACAGCGGACACATCAAGGTCATCAACACCGGGGCTGAGGACATCGTGTGGGAGGCTGGCCAGGTCCTCACACGCGCCGAGAGCTGCGACACATCACCCACCATAAGTCAGGTTAGCCACGCCAAGCCATATTTGCCTTTAAAGCCTTTTGATTTGCCTATATCATGTGATTTGCCAAAAATAACTGTGCCGGAAAATATGCCTTTTGTTTTGTCTGTGGATAAAGATTCAAATCTGAGCATAGGTGGAGTTTTGTTAGGCGACATAAAAATAGGCAGTTTGAGTGAAATGGAACGTAAAGAGTTAATCAATTTGCTAATTAGATTCAAACAAAGTTTCGCAGTCAGCACTAAAGATCTCGGCTGCACAAATTTAATTCAAATGCCAATTACTTTGACTACCGATAAGCCCGTTTATCGACAACCATATAGACTATCGCACTATGAACAAGAAATAGTAAAATCTAAAGTCTCTGAATTATTAGAAGCCGGTATTATTAAAGAATCAGAGTCCAACTATGCTTCTCCAGTGATATTGGTAAAAAAAAAGACCGGGGATAGCAGACTGTGCATAGATTATCGCGCACTTAACGCCATAACCGTTAAAGACAGATATCCGTTACCTAATATTGAAGATCATATTTCTAAGTTAGCCGGTAAAAAATATTTTACGTGCTTAGATATGTCTCAAAGTTACCACCAATTGGCGCTAAAACCCGAAGATACTCATAAAAGTGCATTTATTTGTCAGGCCGGTCAATTTGAATATGTCCGTGTTCCATTCGGTTTAGCTAATTCTCCGTCAGTTTTCATGCGTTTAATTAACAAAATAGTAAACTCCATCTATTTTTCCCAAAATGGCGGTAGTAGCGATTCATGCGAGATTTTAGCTTTTCTAGATGACATATTGGTACCCTCAGTCGACGTTAAATCTGGTCTTGACATGTTAGAGGTTGTGTTAAATAAATTCGAAACCGAGAATTTGAAATTAAATATGAAAAAGTGTACGTTTTTAGAAACTCGAGTAACATATTTAGGACATGAAATTTCCGAAAGGGGTGTCCAACCGACAGAGTCAAAATTAACCGCCGTGTCACAGTTTCCGGTGCCCAAAAATGTACACGAAGTTAGACAGTTTATCGGGTTATGTAGCTATTTTCGTAAGTTTATTCATAAATTCGCTCAAATTGCTCGTGCCTTAACAAATTTAACAAAGAAAAACGTTGCATGGGATTGGGGTAGTGAACAATCAGAGAGTTTTAACGATTTAAAGAAGTGTTTGTGCTCCAAACCGATTTTAGCGATATACGATCCCAAGCTAGAAATAGAAATACATACGGACGCTTGTAAGTTAGGCATAGCGGGTATATTATTTCAAAAACAAATTGATAGTACTTTAAGACCGGTAATGTATTTCAGTCGTGTAACTTCTAAACAAGAAAGTGTATATCACAGCTACGAACTCGAAACACTAGCGGTTGTAGAATCTTTAAAAAAATTCCGCGTTTATGTAATTGGTAAACATGTAAAAATTGTTACGGATTGTACCGCGGTGCGTTCCACTTTGACAAAACGTGACATTATTCCGCGGATAGCCAGATGGTGGTTGATGATTCAAGATTACGATATTAGTGTAGAATACCGGCCGGGTGAGCGCATGAGACATGTCGATGCACTTAGTCGAAATCCTGTTGACGCGCTTAATGTTAATCGCCTAGAAGTATCTGATTGGTTCTTTACAGTTCAGTATCAAGATGACAAAGTCAAAAACATAATTGATCGATTAAAATCTGGTTCAGCAGACCGCGACTTAACAAAGGATTTCGTACTGATAGATGATAGGTTATACCGGAAAACTCTGTACGGTAATCGTCTTGTAGTGCCGGGACCAGCTAGGTGGAAAATTGTTCAAATGCACCATGATGAAATAGGCCATGTAGGGTTCAAGCGCTGCATCGAACTTATTAAAAATGACTACTGGTTTCCGAGAATGACGCGGTTTATTCGGAAATATGTTGCGGCGTGTTTACATTGCGCTTACGGAAAAGGGGAGCACGGGAAAAAGGAGGGTATGTTGCATCCTATTCCCAAACCAACCGAACCGTTCAGAACAGTACATGTAGATCACTTAGGACCGTTTTGTAAGACGAAGAAAGGCTATGTTTACATGCTAGTGATAACCGATTCATTTACAAAGTTTGTAATTGCGGAACCAACTCGGACAGTAAACTCAATCGAGACGGTCAGGTTATTGAAACGAATTTTCGCTTTGTTTGGATACCCGGATAGAGTAGTGTCGGATCACGGAAAAGCCTTTACTAGTAGACATTTTAAGAAGTTTGCTACAGACAAACAGTTCAAGCATACTTTAACTGCTATAGCTTGCCCTCGAGCTAACGGACAAGTTGAACGTACCAACAGAACCATTTTGAACGCGTTACGAGCTACCGACCCTAGTGAAGCCGCGAACAATTGGTCTAATAATTTATCTGACGTCATCTGGGGTATAAACAACACTTTAAACGACACAACCGGGTATAAACCTTACGACTTGATGTTTTCACGGAGTAGTAGGCCAACATGTGATGTTTCTATTCCGGGGCGGGTAGTCGAATTAACTCACGTGAAACGCACTAAGGCTAGGCAGCGCATTGAAAAAGCGAGCGCTAAAATGAAACACCATTTCGATAAGCGTCGTAAGCCATGTCACACATATAAGAAAGGTGATTTAGTACTTTGGAAACAGGCTCCTACAAGTAGCGCGGCTAAAGTCAGTACTAAACTAGATGATCTCTATTCAGGGCCGTATATTGTCACAAAAGTTGTTGGTAAGGACAGATACAGGATCAGGAGTATAAAAGGTTTGAGAGGATATAAGAACTTCATAGGTTTAGTATCTGCTGACTCCTTGCGACCCTATCAAAGTGTAGCTCCTGTATCTGACAGTGCCAGTAGCTCTGATGAGCAGTTAGAGACAGAAGACCTAATTGATTTACTGGAAAGTTAATTGTGTTCCCTTTTCCCATTGCGGGAGCAATTGTTTCAGGATGGCCGACTGTAACGGTCACCCGATTGCCAGCCATGCCAAAGCTATGCAATGCCGTGTCGTCTTGGTGCAGCCAAAGCCATAGCCACAGCCTCAGCCAAAGCCATAGACAAGACAACCAAGTACTCCACGGCAGCCACAGCAAAGAGAAAGTCAATTGACTAACACGTCACGTGCGCTTGTCAACCTAACGCGATCGACGTACCGAGCGGCGATCCCCTCCTCGATTTAGAGTGGGGGTAACCTTATAACTAGACCGCGCAGCGCATTTTGTGGATTATTCTGATCTAGAACCTAGCCTAAGCCGAAACTCTGTTCGATTATAAATTATAAAATAAATACCTACAATTGAGAAGTTGTTTTTCGCTATCCCGTGTTTCAATTTCTTCATTTTAGAATAAAGACTTTTTTGTGTTTTATTTTATGTGTCAACCTTAAGACTGACAACAAAGAATTAAATTAGCAAGTTATTAGTAACCAATTTATCAAAAGATAGTAACTTGTCATATTTTTACGTCTGTTAGAAAATTAGCATCACCTATTAAAATATCGACCTCAAGGGTTTTTCTCCTGTTTGATCCAAACTATTAATATAGCTTGCAAGGGTATAAATGGGGTGAGACATTATGGCTTTCTAAAATGTTTTTAGTTGACCTATTGATTACATCAGGTCGCTTTCTATACCATCCATGTTGATTGGTCATTCCAGTCCATGGCATAACCTGCTTCTTTGTTACATTAGAACACATGTTGAAGGGCTCGCTTACGTGGCTATCGTTAAGCCGTGCTCGCCGTGATGAGTCTTGTGATGGGTACGGACACCCATGTCGAGACTTCTCCGTGCTTCCGAAGGCAGGTAAGGCGGTTGGTATTGCGCCTGATCTCTCTCCGGTCATTGCGGTTTTCCGTCCCATCGGATTATAAGAGTGAAAGAATACTTGCGCGCATACTTGTGCACTATAATATCTTCTGCGTAGTTGGCTGGTCTCTAGATGAGACAGGCCGTCATGACCGAAATCCCGTCTGGAGAACATTGTTATTCTTACATGTCGATACGAAGAAGAAGGTTCCTTAACCTTTTTCTCGGAGACAGAGAGAGCGGTATTCCTAATCCGTCGTATGTATATCTTACAGTATTAAATTAAACTTAGTTTACGAGCGAGGTGCACGGGTTAAGTACAGCTGTTAATTTATTCAAAGAGCTGCGCCGGGGAAGTCGAGAGATTTCCCGGGGGCACAAATCTTGGACCATCATCTGAAATGGTCCATCTAAGAGTTGTGTACTGACGTCACCATTTCCATACTGTGTTTTATTACAAGGATTATGTGTTGATGTCGTACCGACTGAAGCAGCAACATGTTTGTCAAGCGAGTCACTTTATTCGGATAAATTAAATTGGAATACTTGCAATTTCATGTTGATTTTTTAGAAGATCTTTACTGACATGTTTGTTCGGCAAAAGATATCCGGTTTACGAAGTCGTTTTATGCGTCTTTAAAGGCAGAAAACTCAATATTGTATTTGCATTTCCAACTTAGACAGTTTCATTCACCACTCGGCCGCAAAAAGACATACCGTCAATCATGAAAAGTAAGGAAAAACTATATTCACAATAGCCAAGTATAATATACAGGTTATCGTCCATTCATAACCCTTCAACATCATAATGTAAAGCCTTGAACACAATAACCAGTGTGTCGCCCAATGACGTGTATTTCCCGGTATGCTAGCCCCGTGACAGGGACACATCTTGCAGATTTCCCTCGGGCAGGCGTCCTAACACGCGCCGCACCGTCTAATGTGCCGCACTATTAGCATTCACTCACTGGGCGCCCTGAGCTGGGCTTAATGCAGCGAAGGAATCGAACGAGCTAATTTATTCATGGATGAGTAGAGGCTTCAGGAGATTTCCCACGAGAATTGATGGGGTGGTGACAGATAAGGTTTTAGTTTAAATAGTAATTCACCCACTACAGAGCAAAGGCTTATTTTCAGTCCTAATGTTTTAGTTCATACAGTCTACAGAGTTTACCATAGATTTTTTATACCAAGATTTACCTACTAAACGTCAAATCTATAAATAGTTGTGCGGATCCAAAATGTCACGTAATGATATAACAAAATTTGCGTAATTTTCAACATTCGCATTCGCAAAAAACCATGCAAAGGTTTAGTGAATATCCTGCACCCGGGACACATGGACTTGGAAGACGCTGCACCTGGGGACCTGCACCTGGATGATCTGCATCTGGAACACCTGTGAGTTGGTTTCAGCCTATTGAATCCACTTGCATTAATATATTTATTTACCGTTAGTCAGTGTATTAGAACTAGTAAGAGAGAACCTATATGCGATTTTATAGTCACATTAATTCTTGCCTGGTTTTGAACCTGTAACTTAGTGCATACGAATCCGGTTTAGCCTCTAGTCTAGGCTATCAGGGTTTTTATAATTACACCTTATTTCACCTTACCACAGTTAATCTCAACGAGGATCCTCCAAGGCAACCATTTATCAAAATAAATTGAATAAAGTAAGCAACAGCGTTTTAAACTAGTTAATTACGAAGTAGTGCAGTTTTCCTGTATAGCTTATTTATTCACCAGCATGGGCGTGATTTCCCGCGAGCACGCCTTCTGCTGGCCGCTTTAAGTTTGTACAAGTATCAAGAATGCGCCACCATCGACCACGAGCAACGACCTTCCAGCATGAGCAGCTTTCTAAAACCTTGAGTAGGTACTTAAATAAATAATTTGTTTTATTTTTTTCCCTCTTCTTGTAGCAAGCATTTAGATAGATAAGGAGTGATATGACCGTTGGACTGCAAAGTCATAGGTTGCAAGCTCAAACCCCGCACTACTGTCTTTTCGAATTCATGTGCGTACTATAAATTGGTTATCAGTTGCTAAAAACGGTGAAGAAAAACATCGTGAGGAAACCGGCACACCTGAGAGATTTTTCAACGGTGTGTAAAGCCATGTCGGAGGCCTACATGCGGTTTAAAAAATCTGACACCAGTTTGTTCATCAACCATACGATAAGCAGAAGACGTTTAACGTTTTACTTAAACACTTCTTAAGTCTATGGACATCTCTATTATTTGATAAAGACTGAACATGGTACCAAAAAACTTTGGTAGGCTTATAAAATAACTGCATTTTATGTTTTCGTTTAAAACGCCCTCTCACTACGAATTTCTCCTGTGTCAAGGGTGCGTTTCACAAACATGAAATATCACATAATTATGTATACAAACACACAGACTCGGGCCGAGGACGACTGCGCCAAAGAGGTCGACATCCAAAGATACTTAATTATATTAGTTTTACTGCAGCCTGTTTCCTAAGACATCGAGTTAAGCGGCTCGAACGCTGCTTATCCCAGCGAACACCAGCGTGATGAATGTCCTTAAATTTTCTCGGTAGGGTTGCTAGTAGTATTATCATTGACTGAACAAAAATACTTTTTAAATATGTCTCTTATATAGTTACTATCGCGTTAATAAGAAAAAAATGCTTGCTTTTAAAAATAAAATAATTACATACCCAGTTAGCACCTTTATTGCCAATCCTTTTTTATTACATTTCTTATTTAAGTAGTGATAATAATTTTTTATGAAAGTCCATTATCGTATACCTGTAAAGATAGTGGTTAAGGATGTTAATAAATAAATAAAAAATAAATAAATCCGATTCACGTAAAAAGAACTATAACCAATTTTTTTCTATCTGAGATGACAATATTTTTTTAATTATAGGTTTCCAAGTGTTCTATGACCCAGCCATCACCAATATATAAATTCTTCTATTTGTTAATTTCAATAGTTTTGCGTCAATCCGAATGAAGGTAATTTAAAAAAATATGAAGGTAGTTTTACTTGCCTTAAATACGGAATGAAAAAGAATTGTTTGATCCCCACTTAAAACTCTTTACAACGTATTTAATAAGTTTTTGTTAAACCCGTTTTATGTAAAAATGCGGTTGGCACCCCTGTCGTCAGCGAAGGAAGAATATTTTAAAACGTTGGCATCGAACCGGTATTCTTCAGGAACATATTTCAAGCATCCATTTAATTTTGTATCAAAGCACCAGACATTGTCGCTTTAGACTTTTTAACTTTATTGCTGCTTATTTTGTAGGAAGTGACGTAACGAAACAATGTTTAGTATGACGGGCTTTTTGAGTGATAATAAATTGTTTATTGTTTTGATCGTTGAGGCAATTGTCTGGGGTAAGAGCTATTTTATAGTGTTAATATTAGTAGAGTTATAGTCATGTTTTAGTGTAGGATATCTTGAGGATGCGAGATGAGATTCGTATTTACTTTTAACTTATTTATTTATACATTTATTTAGACCTAATGAAGAAGGAATAAAAAAGGCATTGAATTTCTCTGTTAATTAGTTATTGCGATTATTTATTTAACTAATATGTAAAATTTTGTTTGTGTATATTTGTATGCCTTTAAGGCAAAACATTTCGCATTTGTTAACCACACAAGACCAAATTTTTTAAATTTACCCGTGTTTGACAAATAAATGATTTCTGATTTCTGAAGGACTCACCCTCTTTCTTATATACGATGCTTACCCGCAACCCGCGAAATCCAGAAACATTTAATGATTTCTTATACTAACACTTAGTAAATAAGAAGACCTTTACTTAGTGTTACTATAAGTATCTAATCATACAACTAATTCATATAATGTCTAATTTAAAAAGCTTACACGAAGCTTAGCTTAGCTTTCACGAATAAAGTTTTATCTTATCTTAAACATCATCATCATCATCTCATATATATTTCGACAACTCTATTCATTGACATGCAATCGACAGTGATAGGTATAATTTAATCTATGGTTTAACGTGTAATTTTTTCAAGTAAAGTTTAATCTTCACGATTATAAGACTTCCGTATTCTGGAGTAAAACAGATCCCTCAAGTATATAGTCCGTTCTTAAGGTTAATGGAGCCAGTCTGAGTGCCGCCGAGAGCGTCTCCGATGGGTTCGGATAAATGGAGCCGTTCCACTCCGCTTCACACGCTGCAAGATGCAGCTCCTGACTGAATTAACGTGTAGCATGTGTCGTGCAGATGAGATATTGATCGCTGTGCTTATAAGGTTCATTAATAACGTCTAGCGCATAAATACAACTTTTAATCGAACAACTATTTACTTGTACGATAAAAAAGTGTATAGGAATGTAGCATATAGACTTGATAGTAAATTAAAACTATCAATTCTAGTTGATATGGGAATTTATGTAGATGCACATGATATCAAGTCTAACTTTTTTTTTTTTTGTAAAAAACGTCGCCCCTCACTAGGAATTTCTCCTGTATCGTGGGTGCGTTTCACAAACATGAAATATCACATACACAAACACCCAGACTCGGGAGAAACATCTGCGGATCACACAATTTTGTGTCATGTGCGGGAGGAATAGAACCTACAACCCCTAGCACAATCCAAAAAAAAAGTTGATATGGGAATGTACGTAGAGTAGCATGCTATCAACTCATTTGACATACAACTTCATCAACAAAGACTTTTTGACATAAAACTAAATATAGTTGTTTGATTAAAAGTTATAGGTATGTATGTGCTAGGTTTTGATATAAAATATTTGTGGGAGGAAGGTATAAGAATGTAATACCTATCGTTTGAAAGCGATTTGTAAGAAGTGATGAACCTGGCGTTGTCTCGATTAATGGTATTATACTAGCTACATTTCCATGTGACCTATGCAGTAAAATGTTGGTGTAATGACTTCTGATGAATGATACCTTCATCACATCGAAAATATAGACTTGACTGTTCGTGTTTATGTAATAGGAACTTCAAACTCCTGACATTACTCAACCTGGAAATTGCCCTCCAAATCTATTATTTCGACCTAAGAAAGTTAATCACCACCAGTTTAACAGGCTAGTCTCCACAAATATATATATGAAATAGACAGTCTTCCAAATGAAATTGAACCCGCTACTAATCCCACCAACATATGTATTTCTACGAATACAACAATCTCACACAAATTTCAATACTCCCAAGTTCGGTGGCTGCCGAACTCGGGGCCGTCAACATTCGTCTCCCGTTAACACATCCGACGGAACCCGCTTGCCGAGTACTTCCTTGAATTCCCTTGCCGAATGTCGCACTCTACTGAACCCCAACCACTACAGCTTCCAACACCTTTAAATCGACGTAACAAAGTCCAGTTTCGTGCGGCTGGGGTCATTTTAAATTTGCTCAAACAATTTCCCTGTGACATTGGTTTCTTTATACGCTCGTTCCTCCGAGACACTTTATTGGGGCCCTCTAATGCGTTCCGAAGGGCTTGTGAGGGAGAAAAATGAGTCTCGTAATGGGAATAATTCTAAAATACGGTGGATTCAATTGCGTATGCGAGGATTTGGATTTGACGGAGGTAATGCATGGTAGTCTTGTACCCGTAGATCTCTGTCTGTGTCATTTTACATTCCAGTAATGAAATGGCTGGTAATAATGGTTGGATGTATGTAGATGGGTATGACTTCTTCGTTGCCAGCCAATTGCCACATGGAAAAGGATCATGGCATGGTGTAGAGATTGGTCAGTCAACAGGGATGGTAGCGAGGTTGACTGTCCAGGGTGCGCCGGACGTTCTGAGGTATCGTCACTCATGGTGACTTGCACCCTATGGTATGACCTGTACGCCTATGTATTTAGAATATTAGCTAAAAGTGCTGTAGTTATGTATATGGTTATCTGGTACTTATTGCCTTTTATATCGTCTTGTTTGCTACTGAATAGAATCATTCTAAATCCATTGCCTAACGATTTACAACCTTTAGATCATACGTAATACCTTAGTAATAATTCTTTGGATTTTTATCTTAGCCAGTCTATACACAGACCCCTTTCAGCAAAATCTACGTCTAAGGCAGCAAAATCTTAAAATGTCTTAAAGATTCAATTATAAACACGTGGAGGTATAACGTAGGATCTGGGGCGTACGTGCGGTCGCTATTAACTGCTTCGAGTAGGCTTCCACTTAAGAAGGGAATGAGACAGAATTTAGACGAAATTCAAGGATATTTACAGGACTCGAGGTCAATGACATAGTTAATAGAGTTCATTTTATCCTTTATTGTGGAGGCTCGGTTGTTAGCAATATGGGAATAGGTCATGTCGTGGTGTAGAGATTGGATAGGATTCAGTCAACAAGGATGGTAGCGAGGTTGACCGTCCAGGGTGCGCCAGACGTGGAAACTCTCTACTTGCACCGCAAAATGATAATAATACATAACATCACGCCTGTATTCCCCGAAGGGGTAGGCAGAGGTGCACATATAGTACACCCACATTTCGCCAGTTATGTTGTAAGTCCCAATGTAATAGGGGGCGAGCCTATTGCCATCAACCGGGCACAAATCCAGACTCCGTGCTGCTACTGAGAATTACCTAATGGAAAACTCAGTAACATTTTGTCCGACCCGGGATTTGAACCCAGGACCTCTTGCTCAGCAGTCGCGCTTAGCGACCACTAGACCAACGAGGCAGATGATAAATAATAATAATAATAATCGTTTATTATTCATAAAATTACAATTACAGGATTAGTTTGTCGGCGGACCCCAAACTAGGCAGTGCCTGTATCTTGGGGACCAGAGGTGCGGTACCATGAATTGAGAAAACTTAAAATAACATAATTGTTGTTAAAATTAGATAACAATATCAAAATTAAAGTTAAAAATACTAAAGACTAGGAACAAAATAGGGTATCATAACAAAAAACAAAATATACATATATTTTGTACATAGCTACATATGTATTACTCAAAACAAGTTTTATAACATCTCTCTTAAATACGCTACGAAAACAATATCTGGATACTACCATATTCAATTAATCTTTGCGAAGTTAATAAAACAGTATGAAATGTTCAGTTTAAAACATAACTCGATAAAGTTTCCGAAGTAATTGGTTTAAACGTTGTGGAAAACAACTGCATATAAAGGAAATTCATTTAAACACAAACATTAAACATATTTTTTTCATCTCTTTTTTACTTTTAAAACAAAATTCGAAAAAAGTCGTTCAATGTTTGGCAGGACATGACACATTTGTAAAAATGTTTATGATTTAGGATATTTATCGACCAGAGCTATAGTAGCATATCGTGTCTAGGATAGGCAGAGAAGTGCCACTTCTCAATAAGGCTAACATGAACTTCTTGGTATACTAAATATACAGCTAAAATATAGCGGAGTTTCTTGATTTAATGTTTTATAAATGCCTTTTTGTAACCTATATGAAATTAAAACCCTTACTTTGATTAATTCGACGATCTGATTGGCGTAGTGGCTAAGCGATTAGACTGCTGCGCTAGCGTTGCGGGTTCGATTCCCGCACGGGTCAAAAATTTGTGTGATCCGCCGATGTTTGTCCCGTGTTTGGGTGTTTGTGTATGTGATATTTCATGTTTGTGAAACACACTTACGATACAGAAGAAATTGCTAGTGTGAGGAGATGTTTTTAAAAAAAATTGCTCAAATGTTATGGGAGTTTCCAATTTAGGGTACTATTCCAAATTTAACACCAAAAACCTTAATCTAATTAGTGTCTCTTGAAACAAAGACTCAAATTCGCAGTCGTTGTAGAACTACTTAGACGATTAGAGTATTATACTGTGATACTGATACTTGCGTTTTGAACCTGGGCCCTTACCTTATGCTACAACATAAGCAATTAAGCCAACAATAATAAACAGAACCAAACCTGATCCTTGATCCTTAAATAAATCCACGGCTTGCGTTTAACTCAATTATATTTTAGAGCAGTCTGTAAGTCGACCGCGCGGCCGCCATTTTAAATAATGCGAAGGTTATTGAGTGCGGAGGTCGGGAGGCGTTCCGGGGATTAAAACTAATCCCCCCAGTGTCGGGAATTCGTGGGTTGTTTTATAAGAATCACAAATAATCGCTAAATCACTGGTGGGAGGTGGAAGGAATAATGATGCGGTGTGGTGATTATGTAAAATGTTAAAGATGTGGGGTTGAATGTTTTTAGTTATGGGTCCTTATTTTCTTAACGTATCAGCTTTTGCAAATGTAGGCTACCCAAACATAAGTATACATTTATTCAGATAACCGAAACAATACGACGACCTGATTGGCGCAGTGGCTAAGTAAATGACTGCTGCGCTCAGGGATGCGGGTTCGATGCCCGCACGGGACAAAAATTAGTGCGATCCGCAGATTTTTGTAACGTGTTTGTACGATACTAAAGAAATCCCTAATGTGGGGCAACGTTTTAAAAAAATATATACCTCGTATATATTTTGAGATTGGTCAGTCAACAAAGATGGTAGATCTTTGTTGAATGACCAATCTCTACATTACAACTATTATACCTATGTACAGTATCTGTTATTGTCATGGTAGAATGTGCTAGTACAACAATTAAATTACCACCACTATGTAACCACATTTCTTGTGAATAATTGATTTGATTTGATGTGATACACTATGGCATGAGCGTGATCTGTTTCTTTAGATTAGACAAAGGACATGCAGAAACAAAAAAGAAGAAGCTTTTTCCTATTTGTGGCATTCTTCTGTAGTTTTAGACTCAGTTTCTTATATCGATCGTCTAGAACCTGCGAGCTTTAAAGCTACACACAGCAAATAATTTTGGTCTTAATTTCGGTGATGGCGGCCGATCTCATCCGAGACTAGCCAACTACGCAGGAGATATTAAAGTGCACAAGTATGCGCACAGACACAGGTGCACTCCCTATTCCCTCACTCTCATAGCCCGATGGGACGGAAGACCGACACGACCGGAGAGAGATCAGTCGCAGGCCCAACAGCTTAACGTGTCTTCCAAAGCACGGAGGGCTCTCGACATGCTAAAACGGTCACCCATCACAAGACTGACCGCGGCGAGCACGGCATAACCTCGCAAATTGACAGATCTGCGCGGTAGCCACGTACCTACGAGCCTAGCTATTGAGGACACAGCAAATACCCACCTACCAAAAGGAACCTGACCCCTACTTTCTCAAAAATGTTAAAGTAAAGATATTAAAAACATGCTCAAATCCGGTCGTAACTAACAAATTACAATGTTACCGTATACCGGGACGCGCTGCGAAATTAAAACCGTCCACTCCGCTACAATTGCTGGGGAACTTGCAATAACTGCGGCTTGCACGGTTGCTCCTTTTTTGTAACTGCGAGTGTCCATTGTTGAGAAATTTCTAAAGTTTAATATGATAACTGTTATATTATTTTCGTGTGCTCGCGTCGGTTTTGAATTAAATTTTGCTGGTGCATCGGGGATTTTGTGTGAGTTTTTGCATGTGTTTTGTAGTTGTGATAATACTGTTTGGAAAATAGTGATTTCATTTCTGCAAATGGGTTTAAGAACTCGATGGCGTCGGGTATAGGACAGTTATTGTATGGTAATATCGCCATAAAAATAAAAGAAGAATGGAGTATCAGGACCTAATCAGTCAATACTTATACTATAAGGGTTAATAATTACTTTATCTAATTATATCCATTATTTATCTAGTCCACCAGCATGACACGTCAAACGCGCCTGTTATTGCCGCGCATATTAACATTCTGAAACAAAGGTCGGTCATTACTCAAAGATGACCAGAGCTCTACCCACCATTTATTTATTAACCAACTTACACTAACACATGTGTAGACATATAAGTTACAGGTTAAGCATGTTTCGAATTCAGGCTAGTACCAATAGCTGTATGACTTTGCCTACCCCTTTATCGACTACAGGCGTGATGATAATCTGACATAATATGTTACGGTACCGAGGTTGATTGCTCAGGGTGCGCTGAACATAAGTACTTGTGTATCACCACACGTGGTAGCTCTCTTGCACCCATGCGATTGAGATGATTTACATAAATGTATTTCAACTGGTTCAGAAGGGGAAGACCTCGGCGAACATACTTTGACCAAACGGAGATGTTTTGCAAAAAGGTGAAGTGAAGAGTACTCTTAACCGACGAGCGATGAGCGAATGTCATGCGGGTGAGTGAATGAGACGAAAGAAGTATGTCAGGATCGTAGCAAATGGAAATCCTTGGTCTCTGCCTACCTCACTGGGAAACAGGCGTGACTGAATGTGGTCCAGATGTGGTGCTACGGGCAGTGCCGTAATTAGGCTTTTATGCGCCCTATGCGAGCTTCCTATTAGCGCCCTTTTTGATTGTCTCTGCTCCTGGTCTGGTCATTCCTGCGCCCTGTGCCTGGGCACCACTGGCACCGCCCTACAGGGGGCTACAGGGGGTGAGAAGGGGAAGGGTATTAATTTGTTTTCATTTAATTTATCGTCCCCATTTGATTGGGACTAATCTTGTTGGCGCTCGATTTGTTACGTTATTAGTTTAATCGTATGCTGTGTGCATTAAGTTCACATGACCCTGGTTCGCGGATCAGTTAATTGATTGGTTGGTTTAATTATATGGATCAGTTTCTTTTCAACTTTGTTTCTTGAATTCTTTCAGCGAACTCTAGAAAGTTTTGACTGATGGCTGATGGCCTTTTGGCAGATCACGCCAAAGGTCCGTAACCTTTGGCATGATCTGCCAAAAGGCCATCAGCCTGGAAGAATAGAGTGGTAAAAGCAGTGCGTTTTAGTATCATAAAAAAGAAACATATTTTTATAGTTAGTCTAGCTTTATTATGTGCTACAAAACTAACCCCCTTATTCATAAAAAATTAACACTTTAAACCACGGATTACAATACCTGTCACAGTCGTTTGTATGTCAAAGAATCGAGATCTTGCACTTTTGATACAATTTCTACGAGTGCTCTACATAATCTAATCAAAAGCATTACTGTATCATAACCAGAGAATCCAATCAGTTATTTCACGGCCGTCCAAAGATTAAAACGGGCATCTCATCTCATAAAACACAGGCCGCCGTCTCATCGCATTACATCAGGGGTATTATTGCCATCCAAATTGAAGCGAGAAAAACACAAAAAATTTAAATAAAACCCATAAAAGTTGGGATCGTTAAAAATACAGTCAGGGAAGCAGAGGGGGCCCGTAAAGCAAGAGTTTTTACGAATTATTGTCATCCGCAGACTCTTTGGCGTGTAGGTAAATGTACCTATAAGTATCGGACAATGTGACAATTGCCTTATGGGTACCTTGAGCCCAGCTTGATTGCCTTTGAGCACTGATAGCCAAGTGGTATGACCGTTGAACTACCAAGTCAAAGGTCGCAAATTCAAAACCCGGCACGCACCAATGTCTTTTCGAATTCATGTGCGTACTACAAATTAGTTATCACTTGCTAAAAACGGTGAAGGAAAACATCGTGAGGCGGCACACCTGAGAGATTTTTCAACGGTGTGTAAAGCCATGTCAGAGGCCTACAGGCGGTTTAAACTCTGACACCAGGTTGTTCATCAACCATACGGTAAGAAGAAGGAGCAGGTACCTATTGGGCTCCTGTTGAGTCTTTTAGTGGGGCTGTAGCTTAATATTATCGAAGATTGAATTGTTATTTTAATAGTTTACAACACATAACGCTTGTACAGCTCCAACGCCACATTACCTAACTCACTACAGCAGTGTCTCAACTTCAAGTAATCAGAATTTACATAATCTTGTCTTGCATTTAAAGGAGCTCCTACATATTATAAGGTATACCATACCTACCTACTTTAGTATTTAAAACATGACGTGTAACTTAACATCACATCACACTTCACACTAATATTCTATAGGCGACAGTTTGTAAGCGTGTTTGTATTTTTGTTACCTCTGTAAGCTTAAACGGCTGGACTGATTTTTCTAAAATTTGGCATAGAGTTAGCTGACACCCTGGATTAACATATAGACTACTTTTTATCCCGAAAAAATGAAGCGGGTAAACCAAGGGGCCGCAGCTAGTAAACATTTTTACATCCACACACATCAATCCACACACACACATAAAAACAATTCTTATCAAAAGAAGCGTATAAACTACAAAACCGCAACACAATAATAATAAAATCCCAATCTTTAAAGTTAAACGAAAACTCCCGGCTTTAAAACCCGCATTACCGATAGAGCATCAATCACATGTTCCATCAAAACTGCAAGCAACAATAACATGTTAGATTGGAACATGTCTTCGGCAGCAAATGGTAGGAAATGGGATCCACGGAGCCGCGCGGAGTAATGACCGGTGATGGAGAATCATAACAACAGCGGGGCTGGAACTAGGATCACACGGAGTGGATGCGGCATTTAAATAAGGTTTTTCTAAACGTATAGTATGTCTTTGATGCCTTGCAAATTGGGTAGGCCTTTGGTGTGGGACGCAACGTGTGTCGACACCCTTGCGCCATCTCATGTTTCCAGTACATCGGTTTACTCTGGCGCTGCAGCTGCAGCTGCGGAGACTCTCAAGCGGCGGAAGTATAATAACTTAATTGGTAATTATATTTTTGAGCCGTTTGGGGTCGAAACACTCGGGTCATGGGGTCCGAGTGCGCGTCTCTTATTTAGAGACATATCTAAACGGTTGGTCGACTCTTCACGTGACCAAAGGGCTGGTTTGTTTTTCGGCCAAAGAATTAGCATTGCCATTCAACGTGGCAATGCCGCCAGCCTTTTGGGAACCCTGCCAGTCGACAGTGATGAGGAGGAATATTTTGATGCATAATTTTTTGATGTTTTTTGTTTGTATATATTTTTAGTTTTAATAACGTATAGTTGATGAACAACCTGGTGCCAGAGTTTAAACCGCCTGTAAGCCTCTGACATGGCTTAACACACCGTTGAAAAATCTCTCAGGTGTGCCGGTTTCCTCACAATGTTTTCCTTCACCGTTTTTAGCAGCTGAAAACTAATTACGTACATTAATTCGAAAAGACATTGGTGCGTGCCGGGGTTTGAGCTTGCGACCTTTGACTTGGCAGTCCAACGGTCATACCACTCGACTATCAATGCTGTTTAGATAATGTTGAAATGGAATATTGGGTCTTCTGTGACAGTTCTTAGATTTTGATCGGATAAAGATGAAGTCATTAATATTTAGCAAGCATCTTCGAATTATCTAAGCTACTCGATTGGACTCCAAAAGCTACTTTATATTATGGTTTATTTACCATATTATTATATACCTAGATATCCGGATAATGACCTTTTGCACTATATATCCGAATTTGGCTTATTGTAAGTTTATATTATGTATGTTTGCAGCTGCCTAGTTTGACTACCATTGCCTTGTAAACTTGCTTGTTGATATTTTTCATTTTCTATATCCAAAACAATAGCATAACATAGCAGCGAAACGATAGCTTAGTCAGCAGAGCTGCGCCACGAATCGGCGAAAGGTCGCGGGTATGAGTGCCGCTCGTGTCAATCATTTTTAAAATTTCTTTTATCAGTTTAGTATATAGTAATAGCTAGTAATCTTATTTCACCGTTACATTTTATTCATTCGACTTGACATCGGTCTTATCATAGGTAAATAACGTACATAACATCACGCCTGTATTCCCTGAAGAAGTAGGCAGAGGTGCACTTATACTGTGTGTAAATATAGATCCCATGTTATAGGGGGCGAGCCTATTGCCATTAACCGGGCACAAATCCGTGTTGCTACTGAAATTAACCTTATGGAAAACTCAGTAACACTTTGCCTGACTCGGGATTCGAACCCAGGACCTAAGCAGTCGCGCTTAGTGACCACTAGACCAACGGGGCAGTCAATATCTTTAACAAATACATAAACAATACACATAGAACAGCCGCATCCATGTTTCATAGATCACGGACCGATACGTCGCTGGTATAGTGCTCCTGATTGGATCCCCCTCCTCAAGACACGACGTCGCGTCGCGCGTCCAACAAATTGTCCGAGCTGCTCCGTAATAGGACGCGCGTCCGATGGGATGTCGCGCGTCCTCATGCAAGTAGGACGTAATTGCTTCGGAAACATGCATTTTCGAGTTTGAAAATTGCCTCGAGTTACGAAAATTAATAGCGTAGCGGTTGTTGTCTGATTGAGTATGATTTGTTTTGTGTAAATTATGTTGCTTGAGATTATTATTTATTACTAAGGACAAGTAGAGAGCCTCCACGAGTGACGATACTTAAGTGCGTCCGGCGCACCCTGGATGGTCAACCTCGCTACCACCCTTGTTGACTGACCAATCTCTACACCACGGCATGACCTGTTTTCCTTGTGATATTTGGCTCATGCCGATGCGAAGAAGATTAGTTATTGCTGCGCCAGTCGACTTGTTTAGTGTTTAGACTGATGCGTTAAGGGTCATAGGTTCTATTCTAGAATGTGATAAATTTTGTGTGATTCGCAGATATACGTCTGAAAGAATCTGGGCATATACGATATGGAAGGAATTCCTAGTGAGGGATGATGTCGTTTTAGGTCGCACCAAAACAATTGCAGCCATATTGGTTTGATCATATTATGATGTCCTGGTACCAAATTGTGACTCAGTTCAGTTTATGACCTAGATCGAAGTAAGAGGCCTCAGGTTTTTTTAACTACTTCGCCTCACATAATTTCTCCTATATCGTGGGTACGTTTGAAATGAAATATCACATACACAAACACCCAGACTCAGGACAAACATCTGCGGATTGCACATTTGTCCCGTGCGGGAATCGAACTCGCAACCCCCTTAGCGCAGCAGTCCAATCGCTTAGCCACTGCACCAATCAGGTCGTCAGGTTTGATTCCTGCGTAAGACAAATGCGACTCGCGCACAGTATTTGGTTATTTAATTTACGTTTGCCAATATTTCTGTGACATACATAGGTAGGTATTATTACATAGCACGGGGACTGTATGTGGAACTTTGTAATTTCCCTTCAACATGACTAACATACTCGTATATCAGCGTCATCCTTTCAAATATTCGTTTAATCTGTCGCCAGCTTCTGTAAGACAGGCTCCGTACATTCGTGAGTTTTGAAATATGTTTAAAATGTTATTTTCTTGGCAACGTCGTAATTTTGGTTTCTTACCGTTCACGGGGGCTTACGTTAGAATTTGCTCGGCTTTTATGGAAAGATCTGCTATTTTGTTGGGCAAAAGAATTATAAGCGTACGCTGTGCGCTGTTATGGTGACGGATCGTTTAAAATTTGTGAAAGCTTAATGTTTTTGTCAGATAATAGGTATATTTAGACGTTTATTAATATCTAGTCGTGACTCTTATCTGCCTTATAGAAATCGAATAGAATGATAAATGTATGGGGATGTCATTATGTTTCGAATATTTAACCTATGATATAATTATGTCAACCCCATACATTTTTCATTGTGACGATTTCTATTCGTCAAGCGTTTGACCACTTGTCTCAGGAGGCTGCTTTAAGAGAAAAAGCAGGACAGTTTACGTTGTGGAAGTAAGACGTCGCATAATAGGTACTGAACGTAGCAGCGTCTCGCTTCCACAACGTAAACTGTCCTGCTTTAAGAGATCATGGTAAGAGGATTGTATTATGTTTTTTCTAAGGAGTAGAATGGATAAAAAGTCTTGAATTAATGTTATAATTAATTTATACATACTCTCATCTGTATCATCGGAATTGTATTTTTTGTATAGAAATAATTTAAACATTGAAAATGGCGAGAATGCAAAAAGTTTATAGAAACAATTTAGTTTAAAAGTTTATTAAAGTAACCGAGCTAGCTGCTACAGTAAAATACTGTAACGCAATGAGAATATAATATAGAATACATAACATCACGTAACATAAATCATGTATTCCCCGAAGGGGTAGGCAGAGGTGACTATACAGTACACCCACATTTCGCCAGTTATGTTATGGGTCCCAATGTAATAGGGAGCGAGCCTATTGCCATCAACCGGACACAGACCCAGACTCCGTGCTGCTACTGAGAAATACCTAATGGAAAAACCTAGTTACACTGCCCGAACCGGGATTCGAACCCGGGACCTCATGCTCAGCAGTCGCACTTAGCGACCAATAGACAACGAGGCAGTATAGAATACCTATTACCTACCCTATAAATGCAACTTTTATAAATCGTAAACACACTGCATTGGCCTGTATCCTCGGAACGAATAGTAAATTAAATAAAGTAGGTAGAAGGCTTACTTGTTACCAATTAAGTGCAGGAGTTAACAAAAGGATACGTAAGCCGTGGCCGGTCCGGACGGGGCGGCGCGGCCGGACGGCGGCCGTCCGATTAAGAGGCGTCCGAAAAGCCGGATTTAGAAAGCTTGGGCCGGATTGGAAAGGTTATTTTCGCGACTTTTTTGTTGGATTATATCGTGTTGTAAGAAACTTGTGTAGTGTTATGTATGCATTTATACATGCGTTGATTGCTGTCGCTTTAGATGTAGGTAGATAAATTGTAGGTAGATCTGTAAATATTTTTTCTATATCCTTTTTTTCCCACTACTGGGTAAAGACCAAAGACCATCCTTTACTTCTTACAAACCATCTCTTTTCTTTCACATTTTTAATTGTACTTGATTAAATCGATCTACTCAGCTTGGAATATTACGTATGGCGCTGTTTTATGGGTGCTATTATGATGATATTTGTAATAAGTATGCGTCTTTTATGATGTTTAAAATAAGAGACGGATAATAGTAGGTATTCCCTAAATACTAAACGCGACTGCTGAGCACAAGGTCCGAGGTTCGAATCCCAGGTCGGGCAAAGTGTTATTGGGATTTTCCATTAGGTAATTCTCAGTAGCAGCACGGAGTCTGGATTTGTGTCCGATTGATGGCAATAGGCTCGCCCCATAATACATTGGGACCTGTAACATAGCGGGCGAAATGTGGGTGCACTAAATGTCCTGTACATCTCTGCCTATCTCTTTGGGAAATACAGGCGTGATGTTATGTATACCCTAAATAAATCCTACTTCGATAGTGTAACCGCTACAAAACGCACCTTTGAAGAATACAAATAGTATTATCAATATACGTTAGTTAACTTGAATAAGTTAACCGCAGAAAGCTGCTTTAAGGTATTTATTTCACTACGTTTTGTCGTAGGATAAGCCGGGTCAAAACCACACACATTGCTCTACGCAGAAAACCTCTTCGCGAAACGAAATTATTATAATACGCAACGAACATTGACGCAATAAAGAGATAAGTACAGTATATCCAGTCGGAACAACTCTTGATAAATCCTATTACACTAATGTTATAAAGGCTAAAAAATGTGTTTGTATTTTTGGTACCTCTTCACGCTCAAACGGTTGGACCGATTTTGATACAATTTAGTATGGAAGTAGCTGACACCCTGGATGAACAAATAGGCTTATTTATCCCAAAAAAATGCAGCGGGCAACTTCGGGCCCAGCTAGTCATAATATTATATCATAAATTACAGTGAAGAAGCGAATAACGAAACAATTATAGATCTACCATAAAATAAGCCACATTGCTATTGACCTGGGTTTAAAATTAATAATCTTTGTACACATATTAATATGGTCCGTAAACCGTAGTTTTCTTACGATACTAAAATATAGGCTTCGAACTAAGAAAATACTCTGTTTTCAGCTCTCTTTCATCAATCAATCTATGCCTAATCACACACTCCTTTGCTTTGGAATACGTTTAAAAAGGGGTACAGAGTTCTCTTCAGATATTAAAGTATACTATATAATATAAGTATTTATATACCCAGTGATATTTCAGTATATACCTACTACATAAGTATATTATGCAATCATCATTTTGCTTTTCACTTTGTATGCTCTAAAATGCACCTATCACGGGCCTTTTTCTGCACCATCCTAAGGTTGACTGGGAGAAAATACCTAAGGCATTAAATCTGGCTCTGTACACTTCTTGTGCATAAAGAAAAAAAAGTATTTTGCGGTCCTTCTGAGTGTTCTAGTTTGATGTATCCGTCCTTGGCGAACAGGGCAAGGGACAGGGAGAAAGCGATATAATGTGACGCGACCTTGGTGCCACAATTTACGCCACAATTTATCACTAGCTTCAGGCTGACGGACAATATCGCGATCCCCATACGTTTATAGGGAATATTTTACTTGACGAAACTATATATATATATATTGAAAGGAGTGGGATCAATTTAGACTGTTGTTTAGGGATCTTTTTTAACAAGAAATGTACCTATTGCGTACACTGGTCTTGACATTTCTTTCTTTATTTTTTATCTCCGACGCAAAAAGAGGGTTTGTTATAAATTTGACCGCTACATGTGAGTGTCTATCTGTGGCACCGTAGCTTTTAAACTGTTGAATCGATTTGGATGCGGTTTTTATTGTTAGTGTATGTTGCAAATTATCACATGCAAAATTTGGTACTAAAATTTGTTACAATTGGGAATCAAATCCACTTTACACACACATTACTTTTTCAAGAACCAAGAACGTCGTTTGAGACTTAGTCACTAGTTATCAACGTCTCATGAATGCGTGGTTATTGACTACAGACAATGCAAAGTTTTGTTTCTAAAAAATTATCTTTTTAATCAAACATGGCGTCTAAATGCCGCGTTTCAACCGGCCAGTCTGTTTCTGGACTTATTGTGAGTTTTCCTGATCCCTGTGATTTCATTTGCGAAGTTTTTGTATCAGCAGCCGACGCTAATGTGGCTCCATCGAGTTGCTTTGTTCTCTAACGAAAGAAATGAGATGAAACAATACTATTAGACCTGATTAGGGTTCATGTCAGTTTATAAACTTCCACGGTCGATTCCTGGGACAGGGACTTAAGATGGGTTTATAATATACGCTTACTTGAAGATATAATATGCTTTGTGGGACATAGTTGACTGCCTCCTAGGTTTAGTGGTCGCTATGTGCGACTGCTGAGCATGAGGTCCTGGGTTCGAATTCCGGGTCAGCCACAGTGCTACTGGGTTTTTGCAGTAGGTAATTCTCAGTAGCAGCACGGAGTCTAGATTTGTGCCTGGTTAATGGCAATACTCTCGCTCGTTATATTGGGACCTAAAACATAACTGGGGTAATGTGGGTGTTCTATACATCTCTGAGGTAATGTACATAACAGTAACAAAACTGATGTTAATTTAATAGTAACTAGCCTTTTTCGGTGTTGGCGTGATGTTTATGAGTAGAAGGTTCACTTACAAGGCTCTACCAATGTAACTACCAGCCCCCTTACCATGAACTCTTAAAGCAGGACAGTTTACGTTGTGGAAGAGTGACGCCTTTACGTGCAGTGTAATGCGGCGTCTCGCTTCCACATCCTAAACTGTCCTGCTTTAAGAGTTGATGGTAAGGGGGCTGGTCAACATTAGTCACACGAAACTTAAACTTATACCTAACAAAAACCATTTTAAACCAAGGATTAAATTGTATCTGTCGCTGTCGTTTGCATATCAAAGAATAGAGATGTCAATATACTTAATACGGGGATTAGTTAATGCTGGTATGACCCTCGTTTATGACTAAGAGGGTACGTTTTATTATAACATTCTTTCTATTGTCACACACACAGTCTCTCACACGAATCACAGCACTGATAGCCGAGTGGTATGACCGTAGGACTGCCAAGTCAAAGGTCGCAAGTTTAAACCCCGGCACGCACAAATGTCTTTTCGAAATCATGTGCGTATTATAAATTAGTTGTCAGTTGCTAAAAACGGTGAAGTAAAACATTGTGAGGAAACCGGCACACCTGAGAGATTTTTCAACGGTGTGTAAAGGCATGTCAGCGGCCTACAGGCGGCTTAAACTCTGACACCAGGTTGTTCATCAACCATACGATAAGAAGAAGACACGAGTCACACTAACCAACCTCAAAGTTACGAGATCAACACAGAAGTAATCTCTATAAAATTAATTTCTTAGGAATCTCCCACAAATGCTGGTAGTCAGCCACATAGTCTCAGCTGGAATTCCTCCGAAACGGAATAGACGGCCATTTATGTTTAGGTGGAATTGTGAAGATTACAAGTATAAATAACTACCGACCAAGTGAAATAAAACGTTTCATTCATCAAGAATTTTATTATGAAACTTTATGAAAACGACAGTACAACAGAGCGGCTAGGGTTGGCAACTTGGCACTGAACGTTTATAAGATATCTAGCTGCGCCCGGCGGCGTTACTCGCTACATTTTTAAGGATAACATGTACCCCATGTGTTAATTCAGGGAGTCAGCTACCTCCATACCAAATTTTATCAAAATTGGTCTAGCCGTTTTAACGTGAAGAGGTAACAAACACACTCACAAACTTTCCCCTTTATAATATTAGTGCGATTGTGCAACTGCAAAGTATGATGGGAGAACTTATTAGTTTTTTCATACATTTGCTAGAAAATCGTACGGATAGACGTCAATTTAAGCATAATATATAGTTTATGGTTCAGTAAGTGTCATAGACGAACAAAAAATAGTTTGTTTTTTGTTAAAAATTCCTGTGAGATAGATTCGAAGCAAGCTGCTTGCCAAGACATAAAATGTACTCGTATGTAGTTGGAAGCCAAATTATAAAACACAACATACACACACACACACATCTCACGCCTGTATTCCCCGAGGTATAGCAGAGGTGTACATTTAGTACACCCGCATTTCGCCAGTTTTATAGTTCCTATTGCCACCAACCGGGCACAAATTTAGACCCCGTGCTGCTACTTAAAGTTACCTAATGGTAAAACCCAGTAACACTTTGCCCGACCCGGAATTTAAACCCAGGGTCCCTGCTTAGCTCTCGCGCTTAGCGACGACAAGACCAACGAGGCAAGATTATATAGGTAAAGTACCTTGATAAATATTTGTTTTAATATAACAATATTTACTTAGTGACAGCCCTGATCTCAAGCCGAGGGCGAGTTCCACGAATTAATCGTAAAATTCCGCGAATGGCAATTGTTCTGAGGTGTAAAATAGAATATGTCCGGAGGGCGCCGTCATTGTGCGCCTGCTTTCAATACGAACTCAAGACGCACGGAGTTTATAAACAATCCAAAGTTTGTGTGAAATCTGAACGTAGATGTATGTATAGTCAGCTTTTCAATCTTGTTCCTCTGAAATCTTGTTGAGGACTTGCATCTTAAATACGTTTAACTAGGATTTGAAACTGCTATATTACTTCACTTCTAGTTCTTTCTCTTATTAGGGTGGCTGCCAGCGGTGCTCAGGCACAGGGCCCACACCCTAGAGGGACGTAGTAATGACTATCCCAGGACCAGAGACAATACAAAAATACCACTGTTAAAGAAGCTCATAAAAGGCTAGTTATAGCACTGTATCGGCTAAACACTTTATTCGCTGATAAATGGCAATAGTCCACTATTCAATGCGTCTACTTAGGGTTACAGAAGCTGCGTATTTTACCCAGCTTCCGAAGTTATTTGCTTTACCGTTACCTACCAACTAGGTTACATGGAAGGGTTGATCTGATCTGTTCACTGACGCGCGCGTTGCGCTCGCTCAACAAAGTGGCTGAGAATATAGATTTGTTTGTGTGTTCACTAAATGAGTTCACGAGGGCCATATATTGTGTATTTAGTTTTATATACCTAATTGAAAGGTTTTATTTACAGGGTTTCTTTTTTAGTACTTACTTAGAAATTGTTTGTTTTTATTATAGACTTGTTTATAAAATAATATTATGTAACAACTTCTTTGTCGCATTAGGTTAAAAACTTGTAATGATGACTGTAAGTGAGAGTGTAAAAAAAAAAATTGCAAGCTCACCAGATAAGCACTAAATCTTCTTTGTATCAGCATGAGCCACATGGAATAGGTCATGCCGTTGTGTAGAGATTGGTCAGTCAACAACGATGGTAGCGAGGTGGACCGGCCAGGGTGCGCCGGACGTACTTAAGTGTCGTCACTTGTGGCTCTCTTGCACCCCACATTTTCGTTGAAAATAAATACATTAATTTTCAGCGAAAACTGTTTGTTTTCTTTTTACTAGACTTTTACTACATCAGACGATAAGCTTCCATTTCCCCTTAATTCCCGAAGAAGATATCGCCCGACAAATATGTACATAAAAATGATTTACAAAATGGTATTGCCTTCACTTCTCCTCGGTGTATATTTATAAGTGTGTCGCTGTAAATTTATGTTATTTATTGTTTGCATTTGTATTATTTATAGATTATAGTATTTTTATTCATAAGTATTTCTGTTTCAAATAAAGCATGGTGGCAAGGCGATTATAAAAGAAAGTTTGCTCGGTTGCCAGTTGGAGTGAATAGATAGGTATAACGAGGTATTATCCAATAATGTTCTATAGTAAAAGCAGCTGACTGCCTCATTGGTCTAGTAGCCGCTAAGCGCGATTGCTGGGCAAGAGGTCCTGGGTTCAAATCCCGGGTCAAGCAAAGTGTTACTGAGTTTTCCATAAGGTAATTCTTAATAGCAGCACGGAGACTGGGTCTGTGCCCGGTTAATGGTAATAGGCTCGCCCCTTATTACATTGGGACCTATAACTGGCGAAATGTGGGTGTACTATATGTACATCTCTGCCTACCCCTTCGGGGAATACAGGCGTGATGTTTTGTTATGTTATGTAAAAGCAGCTTTGTTGAGTTTCTGTCCAGTTGCCTTTAATTTATATAAAGTTTGAAACAAAAGATTTCAGCTGCAACAACCAGGTATCAAACTCCGATTTTGGAGTATCTTTCCGGTAAATCTCCAAAGACTATCGAAATGGAACACTGAACTCATCAGAGTGTTCATTTTATGATAAGAAAATATAATTGAGGTGTTTGGCACCTTTAATGACAAGCCTTGCGCTGAAGGAGAAATGATTGCCAAGCGAATCGAATTATAATAAAACATATTGTGTTTTTTCCGTGTTATATAAGACAGAACTGATAATATGAAAAGACACCGTGAAGCATTCTGGACTTAATGGTCTACAAACTAGTGATAACTATATTTTTTTCGGTATGTGAGTGTGCCTGCTTCGTTGTTCTAGTGGTCGTTGAGTGCGAATGCTAAGCATGAGGTCTTGGGTTCGAATCTTGGGTCGGGCAGTGTTACTGGGTTTTTCCATTAGGTAATTCTCAGTAGCAGCACATTGTCTGGATTGTGCCCGGCAATAGGCTCGCCCCCTATTACATTGGGACCTAAAACATAACTGGCGAAGTGTGGATGTAGTTCCAATACATATGTGCACCTCTGCCTACCCCTTTGGAGAATATAGGCTTAATGTTATTCTGGGAAAAGGCTATTACCCTGGGGACTGTTACATATAACAAGTTTTAACTGTAACTTTAAACACGAAGCAACAAAACTTATTTCGTTTGAGACCAATCTCAAAAACTATTAACTACCGTCGTACAAGGAAGTTCGTTAGGGACAGCGAACTGAATGTCTTTAATTGGCCGATTCGTTCCGAGTGCTAATTGTGCCGCCCGACTCCACTCGTTATTGCCTCCACTGTACTGTATCGGAGACTTATCACTGATGGGAACAGTTTCGGAGAAAAGCTGTAGTTTCTGTGGAGGCTTTCAAGGAGTTATTCTCTTTGTAAAGTCTTACTGAAATAAAAAGTGTTGGTGACATATTTAAACGGCTGTTGAAGATTGAATTGAGTTGTTATTTACATCCAACATACATACAACCCAAAACATCACGCCTGTATTCCCCGAAGGGGTGGGCAGGGGTGCATATTATAGTACACGGTCATTTCGTGAATTATGATACAGATCCCAATGTAATAGGGGGCGAGCCTTGCCTATCAAACAGGCACAAATCTAGATTCCATGCTGCTACTGAGAATTACCTAATGGAAAAACCCAGTAACATTTTGCTCGAACAGGACTGCTTTTAAATAAGGTTAATAAAGAGCATTCCAGGGAAATAGTTCCTGATTGCTCGTCCAGCGTACCCTGAGCAGTAAGTCCTGCTACGATTTTCCTAATTGGCTATTCTCTAAGTCATGGTTTTACGGAAAGATAATATACTATCGAATTGGTATATTAGTTAAGTGTTTTCATCCTCATCAACAGCCGGAAAACACCCATTGTTGAACAAAGGCTTCCCCCTTAAAGGGGGGATAGGGTAGTCATAATCCGCACGCACGGCAAGCGGCTTGGGGATCGTAGTATTGGTCGTGAAGGTATGAAAAACGCTGCTGCCCATCTTCTGGATTTTCCCTTCGTCTTCTTGCGTAGCCTCCTATGACATCCACTGGACGAAATGGGAGGTGCTATTTTGGCCCGGCATTCCACGAGATGGTTCAGTGTCTTATAATTTTGTAAAATCCCGATAATTTTTTGTTTTGCACTCAAAACGTGTGATCAGAACAAATTATGCGAATCCTCGTAACATCGTTCTTAAGTCTCTGCCTACCCCTCGTGGAAATAGGCGTGACTTTATGTGTGTATGTATTGTTCTTAAGCCCAACATTGAATTGGAATTTAATGTAATTTTCTTAATTAACGGAACTAATTACTAGTGTGAAGTCGTGGCTCGTATTGACACATGTTGTCTATTTGCCCAGCGTGTTTGCCGGTTGTTTGCCGCGTGTTTGCCGCGCGTTTAGCCGGGATTAAGCGGCGCGCGCCTCTGTTAGCTTTGATATCGACGCTTGTCGAGGACCCTCGCTGTAGTATATATGCGCGTGGAAGAAAGGCTGGCAACTGTAAAATATTTATGTTTCTAATCCGGTTAAATGAAGCGTTCAACTATATTTTGTAGTTTTTTCTTATTAACATAAGTAACCGGTTCCTCTGCGAAATTTTTAACAGTGTCAAGCCATGTCAGAGGCCTAAATTATGCGGTATTAACTATCACACCAGGTTGTTCATCAACCATACGATCAGAAGAGTTCTTAATACAGTACAATACATAATCAGTTTTGTGTTGTGGTCAGCTTTCTGTCAAACTAACAAGTATTTTTCATGGAGCGACTGCATATCTGACCTCTACAATCTAGTTATTAGGTGACGCAATATTCCTATGGTTAGACTTGTGGCCTATCTTTCTCATCTGCGTATCGACGTCAAACCTCGATTAATTCGTAGGAAATCACAACTTTGATCAATCTTTGACTTTACAATTACAATTTTTGAATCTGAAAGTTTCCGTTTAGTGTGTTCTTTTTAGAACGTTGCCCCACATTAGGAATTCCTCCTGTATCGTGGGTGCGTTTCACAAACCTGAAATATCACATACACAAATACCCAGACCAGCAACATCTGCGGATCGCACAACTTTGCCTCGTACGGGAATCGGACCCGCAACCGTCAGCACTGCCAGGCCTCTGCGCCAATCAGATCATCAAGTGTGCTAGTCGTTACCTTTCGTGTGATACTGATAATGCTATCTAGATACGAAACAAGTGTCAATCTATTTTCATTAATAATCATCATCATCAGCCGGAAGACGTCCACTGTTGGACAAAGGCCTCAAATATCACATATCTGCCCCTTAAATGCATAGACCGTAACTCTAAAATCTCTTGAACAGTCATGTCCGCCGCTTTGCGCGTCGGGCGCTGCTGCACTGAATATAGTCGGCAAACACGGGCGGGCTACTTCTGTGTATTGTTCTAGAAAATACTACTCATCATAAAATTCAGCTTCTCTATACATTTTCTGTTCCGAATGTATAAATATAGTTTTAACCGACTTTAGAAAAAGATGTAAGTACGTTTAGTTATAAATTACTTATTTTTATTTTGTCATATTTTCGACTGCCTTGTTGGTCTAGTGGTTGGTAAGCGGTAAGTGCCACTGCTAAGCATGAGGTCCCGGGTTCGCTAGTGGTTGCGAGTTCAATCTCCTTCAATTGTATTCACAAGTGAGGTCAATAATTAAGAGAATGTGCTAAGAGCTGCTAATCAAAATGTAATATTGAATCACACTTTCATCCCCTCAAGCAAGGAAATAGGTCATCATTCATCTCCTAAGCGGTAGGCAGAAGTGTTCCCCTATACAAGACACTATAAATACACCCACAGTTGGCCTCTTACCACTTGTTTTCTCGGTGCCAGAAACTTGTTCTCTTTCACCCCCGACGGATAAGTATAACATAAAAACAAACTGTTCAAAACCAAAGAATTTAATTAACGCCGTTATGTAGATGTATACAGAACGTCTGAATGGGATAGCAACACACACACACACACAACATTACGAGTCGGCTCTACTCACACACGCACACACACACAGTCTCACACACACACACACATACATAAATACCTACATTCTTTGCTCCAGTCTGTGCGCTAAGTGGAATGTATTTCTCATTCGTTGTACAAAGGTAGTACTTTACAGAGATTTATTTGCGAAAAAATCTTTTTACCTGTCGAGAAGTGGAAAGTACCTAAAGTTAAGGGGCCTGTGTATGTTATATGTACATTGTACCTACAGTTGTACAGGGGTAGGCTGAGGTGTAATGTTCACCCACATTTCACCAGTTATGTTAAAGGTCCCAATGTAATAGAGGGCGAGCCTATTTCCATCAACCGGGCACAAATCCAGTCTCCGTGCTGCTATTAAGAATTACCTAATAGAAAAACCCAGTAATGCTTTGCCCGACCCGGGATTCGAACCTCATGCACAACATTCGCACTTAGCGATCATTAGATCAACAAAGAAGTCTGTCAGGCATTAATAAAAATCCAACCTATAACCCTGCATTGCGGCCTCAAGCCGTTTAATGCCAAAGACTTTCAAAATGGAATCTAATTCAACTCAAAACACCGTCCTCATGCATATTTTAGCCAGTCGACAAAATCAAAATGGAACACCTTCACTCCACTTCAAACGACAAAAATACGGAAAAGGATTTTTCAAAAAAATACCTTCCAGAGTGTATTTTCACACCTGAGTCTGCGCAGCCTTTATTTGATTTGGGGCGGCCGCATGGTGCTAGAATGCGCTAGAATTTTCTAGAAAATATGCTGTTTCGATATTGACTCGTCGGTTCAAAGATGAGAGCTCCACTAGACGGTATATAGATATATGTTTTATTGTATTCGCGTGTTGAATAAAAGAATCTGATTTCGATATTCCTGACTTTAGGACTTTTGTTGCGATTCACGATTTTGCGGCGAAATATTGAAGATTTTAGACACGTCGCCGCTTTGTTTGAATAGCTACAGTTTTGAAGTGGTGCTGTTTTATTTTTAAATCTATCTTTCCCTTTTAAATCATAGCTTATTGAGTCCTTTCGTTCGGACATCCTCACAAAAATATATATCACTATGCTACCTTATCTATAAATTTGGCATTCAATGCGCATTTTATTTCAAATATTTTGATATACTCCGCTTTAGAAGGAGTAATATTAACTAAAAAGCTCGTGAGGCAGAAACTTCAGCTTTTTATATACTACGAGTAATATGATATTATCATTCATCGTAGATATCAAACAATTTTTCTTCTTATCGTATGGTTGATGAACACCCTGGTGTTTGAGTTTAAACCGCCTGTAGGCCTCTGCCATGGCTTTACACACCGTTAAAAAATCTCTCAGGTGTGCCGGTTTCCTCACCATATCTTCATTCACCGTTTTGTGCAACTGATAACTAATAATACTTATAATACGGACACTAATTCGAAAAGACATTGGTTCGTGCCGTTTTGACTTGCAACCTTCGACTTGGCTGTCCAACGGTCATACAACTCGGCTATCAGGGCTTTTTACACATCAAAGATAGAACCTATACTAATAACAGAGTTGGCAAAACGTCTAAAAACACAGTTATTTGTTTTAGAGCGCAACGTGGACCGTAAAACAAATATCCCGGGATGTAGGTTACAGCTGACATAACATCCAGTACATTTTACCACGGATCTCTCCCACAGGGTAAAGGTAGCTTTTGCAGGAATTGAATGCTAGCAAGGAAGATGAATAAGAAGATAGCACAGTTTACTTTTTATTGACACAAGTGTACCACTAACTTGTAAGCTATCACTCGTGCTTATCATGACTGTACCATCTATATTATACATATTTATTATTAATATTATAAAGCTGAAGAGTTGGTTTGTTTGCTTGAACGCGCTAAACTCAGGAACTACTTATTCGAAATAAATAAATCTTGTTTTTTGGATAGATTTTTACATATAACATTCGAAATCCACGCGGATGAAGTCGCGGGCGGAAGCTATAGATCTATACAATTTCAGTTTGCCTAAGAGTACAAGCTACAAGTTGCAGAAAACCTGCACGAGCGATACCTAATTAACCTGTAATTCTGGATTGTCTTTGCATCCTGGGATGCCAACCTCGTACCACAACCTATATTACCATCGTTTATATCTACACTGCAGCCAGTGGCGTGCATTGGTTTTTAGACTAGGTAGGCATTAGACAAATGGAGCTTTTTTTTTAACGTAAAACGCGATTAATTAACATACACTGCGGAATTGGCACATAATTATCTTCCCGAATCAATCTTAAGATGTATAAGTACACCCTCTTCAATCACCAAAATATCGATTTTATAAGTACCTACCTAAATATATTGTTGTTTTTTAATACCTACGTTCGGCAAGTTCTGATTCTGACCTCCACGTTAGTTAAAAAACTTTACAAATAAGTTGATTTATCACTATGAAGGTATCGTATAAATAGAGAATGTATGAGTGTCCGGCTAGTGGCAATTGGCCTATGGGACGGTTAATATAACTCGCAATTCCGCTAACACTATCTTGAAATACCTGCACACATGATAGTAATTTTATTGTATTTATGTAACACACTAGATTTGATTTCATACTAAGTAATTACTGTACCGTGATCGTGAATACCTCAATGGGCTTAAAGCTTATACTTACACATTCAGTATTATAAAAGTGATTTTGAGATTTCGATTACGTCACAATGAATGAAAAGACAGTGTTTTAAAAGGAAATAGGCTTAACTTAATTGATAATATTGAAATAGAGTACATTCGTAGTCTCGTGAAGACGTTGTTTACGTATACGTTTAAATCAATTATTTACTCACATAATTTTAACTCCACAAATCTCCTCTTCACATTTTTAGGCAAATTTATCGGCACTTGGACTTTTATTTACCTCCACAAACATCTAATTGTTATGTCAACAAACGAAAACTTACTAAAGTCACGGGTTGTTTGCATGTAATTTATCAATACATGTTGCATTTTCACCACAAACAAAACACTGTAATTTATCTAAATTCATGAAAAAGCCATTATTTATGTAACACATTCTAAAAAATCACTCATAATTAAAGAAATAGTTTACATTGTTTGCACTAAAGTAAAAATCGCGCGCGTAAATGACATATTATAGCAGACTGCAGGGTTACCAGATTTATAAAACCTTTTACCCGTACTGAAACGGTTTAAATCCGTATTTTAATTTGTATAAAAATATTTTTGTCATAAGAACTATATAATATAACACATAAAAGTTTACTTTACTTTAAAAAAAATAGGAATAGGCTAAAATATGGTACGAAATCTAACGAAGAAATAATTTTTTTAATAAAAAATAGTCTAATATTGTCTAAGAAACATATAAACAGGGAGATTTTTATGAATTTGGCAACATTGCCCGACATTCCACGGAGAAGAAAGTATAAGGAATACTTGCTCTCTTTCTGATTTGCTTAAGAACTATGAGTCTATAACAGCCAATAAGAGACTCGGAAATGTAATGCATTAGATTGCAGCATGAATGCAGCCAATATTGATCAAAGTAGGCTTGCCTACCTTGGTCGGCTAATTTGCGAATGTCAAATATCAGTGTAATACGTATAGAAAAAGTGGATTTCTATTTCGGTCGTATTATACTAAAGAAGTGTGTGTGTGTATACGAATACGCAAATTCTTTTCTAGTGGGCGTGGATTTAGTAGGCAGCTCGACGACTGCCTGCTATTGCGTCATGCTATGAATGGACGATCGTAGTATATATTTTTTGTGATGGTTATTAGAAGTATTTTATTGAAGTATAATTATTGTTTTATATTAATTGGTATGATGAATTATTTTATTTATTTAGTAAATATAATGTATTGAATTGTTGAATTTATATGAGGTAGGCACTGCCTAATTGCCTATATGGGATGCACGCCACTGACTGCAGCATGACCTGTCTTTATGTGACTTGCTCATGTCGATACGAAGGAGACGTTCAATACATAGTATAGACATACTGCTGGGTACGGTCTAGCCAGATGCCAACCGCTTCAACATATTATTTATCAAATATTTGCATCCATACATCATATGAATTTCGTACACACTGTAAACAAAAAATGTTACTTATTGTTTCGAATTTCCCTTTTTACAAACTTAATAACAAATAGTGGTGAGTACTTACTTTTCAGTTATTGATTTACATAGAAAAGTAATTTAAAAACACGACTGCCATGATAAAGAACGAACTAAAAAGTAAAAAACACATTCCATCGCAGTCTGGGTACCTCTTAGACAAGACAGTGTTCCACAGAACGGTCTTCCGACTACCATGGAACTTGTTTATTACTTTATAGTTTGTTTTTTGTCATGGCAGTTGTGTTTTTTAATTTTTCTAAGTATTTTTTTAATTTTTTTTATAGCTTATGTTACTTGCGATAGTGTAAGGAGTCTAAAGACACTCCATACATCAAATCGGTTCAGTTATGTTATGGTGGATTCTAGTTATGGTGGAATAAAGAAACTCACATACATACACACATATGTACATGAACCCTGAAAACATTACACTCCTTTTTTTGGGCAGTCGTGTAAAAAGCAACGTTTAACATACTCCTATATCAAAGAATATCAAAATACATGGGTCGAATTCGAGACTTCACCAAAAACTGTGCTACAAATATTTACTGCTATAGGAGAGGAGAATTTGTTTGTCCGTGTGTCACTTTTGTTACCTTTTGTTGCGTTTGCTACGTTTTGTTGCCTTTTGTTGCTTTGCGTTGCTCCCGACACGACGCACAACGGCCACTACAAACAATAGGTTCAGTTGCATTAGGTCATGTTCAGACGGTGCGGACAGTTTGTCGCAGTAATAACTAAGAGAAATAAGTCGTAATGGCGCGAAGGTGTACTTAAAGCTATGTTTTTCTAATGAAATATAATTTTCAGAATCGTATGCCTCAAGTTCCGAATTAAAGTAGTACCGTGGTATACTACCAATGTAATTCCGTGCTTCGGAAGGTACGTTAGGCAGTTGGTCTTACACCTGATCTTTCCGGTCGTGTCGGTCTACCGTCCCATCGGATTTTTTTTTTTTTAAAAAAAACGTCGCCCCACACTAGGAATTTCTCCTGTATCGTGGGTGCGTTTCACAAACATGAAATATCACATACACAAACACCCAGACTTAGGACAAATATCTGCGGATCGCACAAATTTTTGTCCCGTGCGGGAATCGAACCCGCAACCCTTTGCGCAGTAGTCCAATCGCTTAGCCACTGCGCCAATCGGGTCGTCGGACTATGAGCGTGAGGGAATGGGAGTACACCTGTGTTTGCGCGCATACTTGTTCACTATAATAACTCCTGGGTAGTTGGCTACTCTCTCGGCGCTCAGACCGAAATTCGATCAGGAGATCATTAAAAATTAATTTTTCATAGTAATGTTTAACTACCAACTAACGGTGCAGGAAAATAAACTGACGAAAACATGAAATCTGTATTGATTGTCCAGAACTGACCATCCCAGCATGATGATCAATGCTCTTATCTTCTCTGTGTAAGAAGAGGCTCTTGTCCTCGTGTGGAACAGTTACAGACATTTTTATGAATTCATTTAAGTTTTCAGACTAGTACCTACAAGACTTGTTTCGTTTGTATCTGCGTATGAACCCGCCATTATGGTACAACCTGCAGATACACCCGGCAATGAAAGTTTAGCCTCAAATAAACTGCGATACTGCGGGGCTATTCGGGCCTTTTCCTACTGCATACGACGCAGTTTCTGCGTTAAAAACGGCATTCATTCGCACTTTTATTTAAAGCTGCCTTGTTGATCAAGTGGTTGATAAACGCGACTGCTGTGTATGAGCGCCTGGGTTCGAATCCCGAGTCGGGCGAAGCGTTAATGGGCTTTTCTGTTTGTTAATTTTCAGTGGCAGCATGGTGTCTGGATTCGTGCCCGGTTATTGGCAATAGGCAGGACCTTATTACATTGGGACCTTTAACATATCTGGCGAAATGTGGGTGTAGGTACTATACGTGTACCTCTGCCTACCCCTTCGGGGAATACAGGCGTGATGTTATGTATGTATGTAATCGTCAGTAGCAGCATGAAGTCTGGATTCGTGCTATAGAGCTTGAATAGGCTCGCCCCTTTTACATTAAAATCTATGTATATCATAACTGGTGAAATGTGGGTGTACTTTACACCTATGCCTGTCTCCTTAGGAAATTTAGGCGTGACATTATGTTGTTGTTAATCTACAGTTTAATATAATATAGACAGAGGTATATTTAAATAGCTTTCACGATTAACAATAGTCTATTGACAGTTCGCCCTGCTACCACCTCCTCCTCGCATCGTCTTCCTCATTGCTGAGGGTCGGATCCCATGACCCTACTTACTGGCTAATCTTTTGTGTTCCGAACCATGGAAACCATCTTGCCCTTAATCTATACTTGATATTTTAAAGCTGAAGAGTTTGTTTATTTGTTTGCTTGAACGCGCTAATCTCAGAAACTACTGGTCCGATTTGAAAAATTCTTTCAGTGTTAGATAACCCATTTATCGAGGAAGGCTATAGGCTATAAAACATTCAAAATCGACGCGGGCAAAGTCGCGGGTGGAAGCTAGAATTATAGAAATAGAGAGTGCACCTGTGTTTGATCATAACTTGTGCACTACACGTAAATAAGACTGGCCGCTGCGACTAAAATTTGGATGGTATTATTTTATTTATTTATTTATTCTTATGGAGAACCAACAGCTGATAACAATAGTTATAAAAACATTATATAAAACATAAAGCCAATTACAGGTCCTCACGTACAAACGTTTGTTTAGATTATTTAAGTGCCGTATGTGGGCAGCAAGTTACATAATGATACTATTAATGTGAATCAAAGAACTCTCGGCTCAACCACCTTCTGACTGAAGGTATATTTATTACATTATAGCTTAATCGTGGTGGCCTAGTGGTTGACATACCGGATTTCTATGCACGAGGTTGCAGGTTCAAACCCAGGCAAGTATCAATGTGACTTTTTCAATGTCATAAATACTTTCTTAGATATTCTAAGACACCACTGACTAACGGTGACGGAAAACATCGTAAGGAAACCTGGATTTAATTATCTGAAATCGCCAACCCGCAGTGAGCTAGCGTGGTGATCAGTGCTCAATCCTTCTCTATACGAGAAGAGGCCTTTGCCCTGCAGTGGGACAGTTATAGGCTGTTATTATTATTATTACCTTAAATCGACACGACACGACAAGAAAGACAAGTTTCGAATCAACTCATTAATTATACACGAATGAATGAATGAGTGGTTTCAAAATATCCCGGTCATTAAGAGTCGTTGACGCATGACAGGTGTTGGTACACTTATTCACAGGACATAACTGGACAATGGGCGGCTGTCACTGTGGTGTCGCGTAAATAAATGGAGTGACCGCGCTCGCCGAATCGAATGCATAATCGATATGAGGGTGCAGCTCTAGTGCTAGGGTTGTCACTTTTAGATGGACATTACTTTGACGTACATATAAATTATTAATGTTTAGACAGCATAACATCACGCCTGTATCCCCCTGAAGGGGTAGGCAGAGGTGCATGTATAGTACACTCACATTTCGCCAGTTATGTTTTAAGTCCCAATGTAATAGGGGGCGAGCCCATTGCCATCAATCGAGTACAAAACTCCATACTGCTACTGAGAAGTACCTAATGGAAAAACCCAGTAACACTTTGCTCGACCCGGGATTCTAACCCAGGCCCTCATGCACAGCAGTCGCGTTTAGCAACCACTAGATCAACGAGGCAGTCATTTTTACACGACTGCCCAAAAAAAGGAGTGTAATGTTTTCAGGGTTCATGTATGTATGCATGTATGTGAGTTTCTTTATTCCACCATAACTTCTGAATGAATGAACCGATTTTGATGTATAGAGTGTCGTTAGAATCCTTACACTATCGCGTTTAACATAGGCTATAATAAAATGAAACAAATAAAAAAATATAATTAAAGAACACGACTGCCATGACTTTTTAAATTATTATATTATTATGCTCACTAAGTAGACTGTATATTATGTTCTTTGCGTAATAAAGTTCTTTAAACCTAAAAAAGATTTATCACATTCAAAAGCATACTAACACTCGTTATTTAAAAGTTGTCAGCCGTGTTTTTATAACGACATTTTCATGGAAAAATCAAATAAAACGTGTCCACTGTGTCGTTCTGACGTCACAAACAAGTTCTTTGATAGACACAACCTCGCATCGTACCCATATACGTATTAAAGGATATTTCCTGAAAACTGGTTTCAGTATTTTAAATGCAGATTTTTTGTGGTTACATAACCTGCTGTGAGTTCGTCAGGTATTTGTGTCCAGACTTTGTATACTGGTAAATAAAACTGCTTTAAAATCCTGAACATTAGTTAAACCCTAGAGGTATATCTAATGATAACGATAACAGCGTAAGGGGTGGAGAGGGTTGTCGATTGTCGCTCGAAACAAAATACTGCAATGTCCTGGACTATTGACACTCGAAAATAATTAGAATTCCTCTTTTGTAATAAGTAAAAGTAAAAATAAATAAATAACATATTAATATTTATTTTCATCGTTTGTTTTAACTCCGAGTGTGGTATTTCTTTCACTGATGTTATCCTGCGATATCAGAATTTTAAAACTAGCCGTAGTGCAACATCTCTCTTACTTATAAATGATGCTAAAATGTGTTTTAAGATAACCATCTCTTAAGTTTATTGACATCTCTATTTTTGACATGTAAACGACAGTGACAGGGGTATATATTTGGTCTGAGGTGTCAGGTATAGTTTATTAAGTTTTTCAACATTTTTTTTTAGGTAAGGTGGTTAAAATTACTTTCATAGTCGTGACAACCCTACTTAGGCGACCAAATTAGCCGCTCCATGTTCAGTGAGGCATTGGTCTAAAATATCACTACATTGCCAGCGAGTGCTTATTATCCATTCGCACGTAGATTCTGTCGGCTTGTCTAACGCGGATTTATACCGCTGTAATTCGGGTAATCCCCTAAAAGTCAGGATGTAAAACGGTTAACAATTCGGGGATTTCCAGCGAAAAGTGATGTAATGATACATTCTGAGTTGTTTATATGATATGGAAGTATTTTGACTAACTAGTTGTGCTATTTCCTGAAATGTTTAATTTTGTTTGCCTTTTATATAGAAAGTTAATTAGACAACAATATAAATCATGATAATTATGTCCAATAAAAAAGACAATAGACTTACCATCATCACCAATAGATTAGATGTAGGACTAATTCAAGGCATACTATCAAAACTAACGTCGGAGGCAGCTAAACAATTATCTCGACTAGTAACAGTTGCTCAACGGTGATACCTATAGGTATCTCTATACTGTTATTTGTAATACTTTGTGAATATTTCTGCTTAAGGTAAGATGGGGTTGACATATCCGTGTCGGATAAAAACCCCTAAAAAGAAATAAAGACATAAAAAAAATGTTTTTATAAAATACTTATATTCAATTTAATACAGAAACTCGAGAGTGCCAACCCTGCAACTGCGGCAATCAACCGCGCTTCTAACTAAACACGCTTCGTACTAAAGTATGGGTGCGCGTACGATGTTAGCGAGACTGTGGTCTGGTGTGAATAGGAGTAGGCCTGGCCTATCGCTTCCTGAGTCAATACAGTCTATTGCAACCACGGTTAGGACGCATTCACGGACGACAAAGGATTTTAAGCGTAGGCAATACCGTTCGCTGTACTAGGTAAGTATGTTAGGGTTGACGAGTAGTAACTAGTCGATGTAAAAGGTAGCGCATGGAATGGTTCTTGTTTTTTTTATTTTATAAAAAACATCGCCCCACACTAGGAATTTCTCCTGTATCGTGGGTGCGTTTCACAAACATGATATATCACATACACAAACACCCAGACTCGGGACAATCAAATGTGGATCGCCCAAATTTTTGCCCTGTGCGGGAATCGAACCCGCAACCCTTAGCGCAGCAGTCTAATCACTTAGCCACTGCACCAATCAGGTCGTCATTTTAACATGCATTTTACAAACATGATATACATATATAGGTATCACATACACAAACACCCAGACTCGGTACAAACAACTGTGGATCGCACAAATTTACGTCCCGTGCGAGAATCGAACTCGCAACCGTTAGCGCAGCAGTCTTATCACTTAGCCGGTGCGCAAAATGGATTTAACTTGTTGAGGTTATACTCAAAAAGCTGTACGTCCCTAATTTAATAAATTATGATTTTATATGAAGATATTTATAAAGAGGGAGGCCTTTGTTCAACAGTGGACGTCTTCTGGCTGACGATAATGAAGATATTGGTTTCTGTGTCTAAACCTAAAGTGGATTAACCTTAATATTTTAAAGGCAAGCGGATGAGGCATTTTATCCTGAACAAGCTTCTTGCTTTGTTCTAGGTACCTTCAATACAACAGTAACTCCACTGTTTCTATTACAAAACGCACGTTTACTGCTACCGCCACGCACACGCCGCGTGTCCGCACGCCGGCCGTACGTCGCCGCGCCGTAATTGTGCGGTTGCGGTCACGCTGCGCTCCGTAACGATTCGCAGTTCATTTGGTACGTCCATTTTACGCATCGCTCGCTCTGTTATGATTGTAATTCGATGTTATAACTGTAGGTACATTTGGGTATGGTTTTATAGAAAATCACATAACATAACATCACGCCTGTATTCCCCGAAGGGGTAGGCAGAGGTGAACATATAGTACACCCACATTTCGCCAGTAATGTTGTAAGTCCCAATGTAATAGGGGGCGAGCCTATTGCCATTAACCGGGCACAAATCCAGACTCCGTGCTGCTACTGAGAATTACCTAATGGAAAACTCAGTAACACTTTGCCCGACCCGGGATTTGAACCCAGGACCTCTTGCTCAGCAGTCGCGCTTAGCGACCACTAGACCAACGAGGCATTATATAAAATCAGTGCACAATTATTATTGAGACGGGAAGGGGAATCGTGAGAGGCCATAAAACTGATGTCTAACGAACGGCCACAGGTCAGTTATTTATTTAGATGAGCTGTGAAATGCAGGTGTATACGTATATTTATTTAAACCTTGCTCTACCCTAGGAATTCCTCCTGTATCGTGGGTGCGTTTCACAAACATGAAATATCACATACACAAACACCCAGGCTTGGGACAATTATCTACAGATCGCTCAAATTTTGGTCCCGTGCGGGAATTCAACCTGCAACCTTAGCGCAGCAGTCCAATCTCTGAGCCACTGCGCCAAAAGGGTCAAGGATATATACCTATATATATATTGCTTTAATAAAGTGAAGTTTAAATACAAAATTATTTCGAAATTCCAAAATCTTACCGAAGAAACTAATTTACACAAACTTTTCAATCAATTTTATTTCTATAGCACTAGTTTACTATTAAACTTTCAAATCAGCATAAATCTGTTAAAGCTACATTTTGTTGAAAGTAACGTCAAGAGGGCGTCACGTTGTTAACTTCTTTGAATGAACGTCAGACTGAATACAAACTAATTAACCCACATTCTTGCATTTTAATAAATTTTATTTCCCAGAGGGAATGCGGAGGTATGCTTTAATCATCATCAGCCGGAAGACGTCCACTGCTGAACAAAGGCCTCCCCCTTTTAGAAGGGAGGGGGTGCCATAGTTCCCACGCTGTGCAAGCGGCTTTGGGATCGCAGTGTTGGTAGTCAAGTCACATAAGACGCTGCTGCCCATCTTCTGGATTTTCTCTTAGTCGCCTCTTACGACACCCACGGGAGGAGAGGGGGTGGTCAATTCTAGGCCGGATACCACACGGCTTCTGGTAAGCCTTCTCCTAAATATGTTAGAGTTAGGGTCAGCGCAGACCGACTACAGGAGCGCGAAGGAGAGGTTTTTTTAAGGAAGCTCGATAATACAATTAATAAGCTTTTTCTATAAAGTATACATGTTTTAAATATGACAAAAAATGGTCGCGCAGCCTCGAGAACGCGCAAGGATTATTACTGTGGCGTAAATAGGCGTCTATAGCTAAGGATTTGACGTACCAGATAATATGTACTATATTTTGTAGTACATAGTTGTACTATTACTTACTGTACTAGTAGAGTGAGTACAAAAATGTCCTATTTGGCACAAGACTAAAATACAAAGAGCTCCGTTCCCGAGATTTAATAGTAAAGTTAACTAGGCATATTTGTAATCAACACTGACTGCTGTATTGTGATTATTTATCTATTTTTTTTTATAAAAACGTCGCCCCACACTAGGAATTTCTCCTGTATCGCAGGTGCGTTTCACAAACATGAAATATCACATACACAAACACCCAGACTCGGGACAAACATCTGCGGATCGCACAAATTTTTGTCCCGTGCGGGAATCGAACCCCTTAGCGCAGCAGTCCAATCGCTTAGCCACAGCGCCAATTGGGTCGAAAAAAATTAATTATCTTATGACACTAACTGATAACTAATTTTATTTTATCGTGTTAAATATATGTACGCCATTAGTGGTAAAACATAGAGATCAAAATGTATTTGCCTGTAACACCAATTGTTCACAAATAAATAAAATTGGATTGAATTCTTTTTACATTACAAAGTATTTAATTGATTAGTTACCTATTTTACAATTATTTAAATTTTTTACTGCTGCTGCTGCGGAGACTTTCACTCACGCAGCGGAAATACAACAACCTAATTGGTAATTGCATTTTTGAGCCGTTTGGGGTCGAAGCGTTTAGACCATGGGGTCCGAGCGCACACACGCTGTTTAGAGACATAGCGAAACGCTTAGTCGAGTACACGTGACCAAAGGGCTGGTGCATTTTTGGCCAAAGAATAAGCATTGCTATTCAACGTGTTGCGTGCCGGTCTTTTCGGCACGTTACCAGTTGACATCGATGGGGATCAATATTATGATGCTTTTTAAATGGTTATATTTTTGTGTGTAGGTATTATTTTTAATTTATGTTAGTTTTAAAAAGTTACCTAGGGTATTGTGATCATGCTATACCTGCTTTTATTTATACTAAGACACCATAGTTCCACCATCCCGTAACCACAACAGACTGGCCTGTACAGCCGGATGCCTCCGCCCTACATTTCCACAACACATTTAATTTACTCGCAGTGCTAAAGTCATTATGCTGGCGGAGTATTGTGTCTTTTGATGTCATACCAGATACTTGAACGTCTAGGACAAGACGACGGAGGGGGTGAGGTAAGGGGAGCACAGGGGGGGGGGGGGGGGGCTTGTCAGAGTATCACTGAGACTTCGGACTTAAGGAGAGGGCGCGCAACTTTGTTAAAACCTCGGAAACTTTCCTTCAGGTTTTTATTTCCTTTCAGCGTAATATTGACGTTTTAAGTTTCTTCCGACGATGAGGGTAGTTGACGAACTAATTAAGGAGTTCAAGCTGGTGTAATGGAGTAACGGAATTTATAAACTTTTTGATCGATTTGTTTATTGACTATCGCTTTGCACTATTGAGCTGTGACTGTCTAGTGGTCGCTAAGCGCGACTGCTGAGCACGAGTTTCTGGATTCAAATCATGGGCAAGGCAAAGTGTTACTTCTCAGTAGCGGCACGGAGTCCGGATTTGTGCCCGGTTGATGGCAATAGGCTCGCTCCCTATTGGGACCTATAACATCCACACCCGGGATTAGACCCCGGGACTTCGTGCTTAGCAGTCTAGACCTACGAAAGAGGACATAGGTTATTATATTGAAGGCTAGAGTCATCGCCTTAACAGTTCTATCGATGACAAGACGGTCGTTAGATAAACTGTTCGCAATAGAAGCGCAGTGGCGAGCAAAACATGGCTCTGGAGAACGCTTGAAGCTTGAACACATCGGTGAAAAATGAGCTGTCGCACGGACTGGTGGCACTGGAGTAACTGGAGATTAAGCTCTAGTTAAAGTCAAAGTATTTTATTGTGAGAAAGTGGTAATTTACATGGTGATTCAGTATTGGGTGCCAACTCACTGCTCGACCTTGTTAGGCGTACAATAGGCGTGCAAAGCTAATTATCATACACTTTACAATTTTACAAACAATAAAAGCAGACCTTTATATTTTTAGTAATAAAGTTAACTATATAAGCTTCAGAACATTCCGTTTAGTTTAGTGAGTTTTGAGTTTAGTTCTAGCCATCTTCTACTGTTTATATCACTGTCTTCTTCTTATCCTATGATTGATGAACAACCTGGTGTCAGAGTTTAAACCGCCTGTAGGCCTCTGGTACACCGTTGAAAAATCTCTCAGGTATGCCGGTTTCCTAACGATGTTTTCCTTCACCGTTTTTAGCAACTGATAACTAATTTTTAGTACGCACATGAATTGAAATGTGCCGGGATTCGAACTTGCGACCTTTGACTTGGCAGTCCAACGGTCATACCACTCGGCTATCAGTGCTATAATCTATTTATATATATATCACTGTATGACCTGCTGTAGTTGTATGTTGTATTTATTATTTCAATAGTGATTGAAGTCATCAGTTTGCATAATACAATCATCTCATGGGTGAAACGATGACAAAAATGGGGGTTTAAAATACGAACTAAGAACTAAACTAAGTTTAACTTTGTGCGATCCTCAGTTGAATGTTACCTTAGGGTGGAGACGGCGAGGGCTTATCGACTGCGATCCTCAAACTCGAGTTATATTCCTTTCAGACAGTATTCGATCTCCAAAAGATGTTGGCTACTGCACTTTTATAAATGTGAATTTATCTCCAATTCATATAGAAGGTAATAGTGGTGGATAGTCTGTGTGTTGACGTCTTGTTAGTTAAGTTAAGTAAGTTGAGCGTTGTAAGTTTAATTGGCGCGTGCTTTTGGCAAAGTGCTTAGACTTGTATTTGTATTTTAGGTGCGTTTTATAGACGAAGGTATGAACTCACACTTGCATAAATGCTTAATCATTGAATAACTATTATCAGTACTTCTATTTTATATAAAATTGAAGCAGTGATAGTCGAGTATGAGCGTTGAACTGCCAAGTAATCGGTCGCAAGTTCAAACCCCGGCACGTACCGTCTTTTTGAATTCATGTGCGTACTATAAATTAGATAACACTTGCTAAAAACGGTAAAAGAAAACATCGCAAGGAAGACGGCGCACCTGAGAGATTTTTTAATGGTTTGTGAAGCCATGCAAGAGGCTTAAAGGCGGCTTAAACTTAAAACACTAGGTTATTTATTAACGATACGATAAGAAAAGGAATTGAAATAAAAATGTTTGAGAGGATTTTATGGCGTTTCACTCTAATTTCAGATTCCCGGCGTTTCAAGTCCTTTGCAGCATTCATTATCCTAGCACAGAAGTTTAATCAATGAACTAGTTGGCTAATTAGGCCATATATTACGCACCTAACTACAACTTTATAAATGAATAAATAGTACATTATAATATTGCTCCTTTGAAGAAAAATAATATAAATAAGAATAGGTACACTAATTAAGTAAAACCAGGTCATATGTGTTCAGTAAATGCTAAAAGTAAAACATAATTAAAGTCATGCCAGCGCTCTTTACTTTATGACTAATAGGAAAATGGTAACTATGTTCTTAAAAAAACCAACCGGAGATCTGAATCATCTCGTCTGTTTAAGGTTTTTTTCAACGCTATTTTATTGCTCTATATGAAAATGTACCTATCTTAGTTTTAATAAAAAATACCAACTTCCATTGGGATTGCATTCTGAGACTTTATGATGACAAGAAAAATATTAAAGTCACAAACGCACACGTATGTACATACTATATCTGTCATGACTAACAATAATAATTATTTAAGTATTTGTAGCTGAAAAGAAATAGTACGTAGTTATAGATTCCTTCTAATTTTACCCGAAAAAAACAGTACAACAATAACACCGCTTTTTCACGTCGGGTGTAAAAATAACGTCACCCTTAAGACGTAAATGCTAAAAGGGAACTTGAAAATCGATGGATGCGAGCAGAGACACGGTGGCTCAGTTGGTTATAGCAGCGCCACGGTTCGGCGAAGGCGACCTTCGCCGAACCGGGTTCAAGTCTCGCTCGTGTCCATCATATTTCAAATTTCCTTTATCAATTTAAATACAGAATCGTCAATTCCAGTCAGTCTTCAGAACATGATAACAAAACGAACCCCACTAAACTTCCAAATAAACCACTTCATCTCAATCGGCCATCTCCACAAATCCAAATGAAACTCCAGAGTAGTCCAACAGATACCGTGGGTGAAAAATAAAGGGTTTATGCAGGCAGGCGGTGCGCGGTGCCAATAGGTTCATTCAATTTTCCAATTTAAAGGGGCGTATAGAGCACCCGCTTGCATCGAGAACGAACGGCTCCATGTTATTGCTTTTTGGAAATAATTTCGGAATAACGTTTTGCTAAACATTTACTGAGTTTTTTGTTGTGTGTGATCTGGGAATTGTTCTCGAAACCACAGTTTCGGTCTAGAATAGTCAAATAACGATTTGGTAGCCGACAAAGTTAAAGATCAGCCCCCTTATTAAACTCTTAAAACACAACAGTTTACGTTGTGGAAGCGAGACGCCGCTACGTGCAGTGTAATGCGGCGTCTCGCTTCCACATCGTAAACTGTTATGCTTTATGAGTTTAATGAGGGGGCTGAATCGAAAAAACCATTTATACAGAAAGGACAGTAACAACGCACAAAACAAGTCAAAAATAAAATGGCTTCCGATGAAAAATAATATAATCAAAAATTAGTATGCCTTCAGCATGCTCTCGCCGAAAAGGCCACCAACTCAGCGTATGCTGAGTGTAGAACACTCAGCGCTGGTTTCAGTTGGCACCGCACTGTGACACACAGACGTACGTGTTGAAGTTGTTGCTAAGTTGTCACCATAATATTCTGTAAGATTAGATCCAGTATTCTATGGGGCAGTAAGGAGTTTTTCTTTTTCATGTATGAACTCGCATATCGCCGCTAATTGTCTGTGGTTAGTTGCTTTTCTTGGGGCCTACACACCTTATATAATTCAATAGATAAGTCTTCACTTATCATTGTCATCACCAGCTGTTGTATGTAGGTCTACAGCCGTCCGTAAAAGTTCTGTCATAGGATATAATTATATAGTGTGAGCATATTGCCATTTAATCTTATTTAAACAAGTCTAAAATTGAACCCAAGTCTTAAGCAAACTAATTCTGACCACACTTCTGTGCCAAAAGGGAATTAATAGTTGCATAAACTATTTTTTTTGAACTTCCCCCCACACTAGTAATTTCTCCTGTATCGTGGGTGCGTTTCACAAACATGAAATATCACATACACAAACACCCAGACTCGGGACAAATCTGCGGATCGCACAAATTTTTGTCCCGTGCGGAAATCGAACCCGCAACCCTTAGCGCGGCAGGCCAATCGATTAGCCACTGCACCAATCGAGTCGTCAAATTCGTCGTATTAAATTAAAATAATCAGTTGAATCTAACAGGTTCAAACCAAAAGAGCTAATATAATTTCTTACCCATTAGATGTGCAGGCACATTTAGGATCGTTTCAATGATATTTCTATTCTATCACCGTACGTGTCCTGTGAGTGCAGATGTCGCCACCGGCGCGGCGTGCCGCCTTCAGTGCCAATTATGCTGGCAACTTTTGGCAAAACATTTTGTGCGCATTCAATGTGACCCTTATGAATCTGTTTGAGGTGGTATGATTTTGTGAATGTTGTTAAAATCATTTGATCGACTTCTGTTATATATTAAGTTGTTAACTTAAGGTTAAGGTGTTTGCTACTCATTAATGGCCACTTAAAACTTCTTCTTTTATAAATACTTTCTTAGATATTCTAAGACACCACTGACTAACGGCGAAGGAAAACATCGTGAGGAAACCTAGATTTAATTATCTGAAATTGCCCGCAGTGACCTAGCGTGGTGATTAATGCCCAATCTTTCTCTAAAAGAGAAGAAGCTGTTACCCTGCAGTAGGACAGTTATATGCTGGTATTATTATTATTACAACAAAATTCTTCTTTTTTTTCTTTTTTTTTTTTAAAGCGTCGCCCCACACTAGTAATTTCTCCTGTATCGTGGGTGCGTGTCACAAACATGAAATATCACATACACAAATACCCAGACTCGGGACAAATATCTGTGGATCGCACAAATTTTTGTCCCGTGCGGAAATCAATCTGCAACCCTTAGCGCAGCAGTCCAATCGCTTAGCCACTGCGCCAATCGACATATTACATTGAATAAACCACATTGATACAGACCCACAATCTTCTGCAGCTAAATCCGGTCAGAACACCACAGCTGCGATCTATTCGTTCTGTTAAATGGCTTTCCCAATCTATGTCTCAGACATCTTGGACTACACCTCAGGGTACAATGGCCGTTCCCTTCATATGTCAGTTTAGACAAATATTCGTTGTAAATAGCCGTGTTGCGACGAGTCGATATTTCATAGCTATAAATGTTTTATTCAAACTGTTATAGCTTCATTAATCATTTTCGATGCAGTTAGCATGGTGGAGCTTTCGCCGCCTACAGGCCGGGAGTTCGAGCCCCACCTGTTGCAACAAGAATGATTTGTGTAGTTTAATAATATTATGAAATCACACTTCACATGACACTTGACACTATCACTCTAATATTGTAAAGACGAAAGTTTGAAAGTGAGTTTGTTTGTTTGTAACCTCTTCACGCCCAAACGGCTGGACCGATTTTGCTAAAATTTTGTATGGAGGTAGCTGAGTCCCTGGATTAACACATAGGCTCTGTATAAGGCTTTTTATCCTCAAAAAAATGTAGCGCGTAACATCACGGGGCGCAGGTAGTAATATATATTAGCCAAATAAGGTTTGGTAAATTTTAAAAATAGTTTCAAAAAAGTTTTACTTATTTTAATCATATGATGTTCGCCTGTGTGGTGCCAGGCCAGCATAGCATCTCCCCATCTAGTCCCGTTGGGTGTTGAAGGAGACGACTGAGAGATGACTAGAAATCCAGAAGATGGGCAGCAGCGTCTTCTGCAACTTCATCACCAAAACTGCGATTCCCCAGCTTCTTGCCAAGCGTGGGGATAAGGCAATAATTACAGGAGAGGCTTTTGTTCAGCAGTGGACGTCTTGACGATGAACGATAAGAAGAACATTCATTCATTCATTTCATAACACTAGTCTGAAAACTTTCTTTTACAACTACGAAAATTGCTTCCAAAGCTAATGTTTTAAAATTGAATATAATACCAGCCTTTAATTAAAATATGACCAAAGAAACTTTGAACTTCTTAAATGTTTTAATATTATATAACATCACGCCTGTATTCCCCGAAGGGTGAGGCACATATAGTACACTCACAATTTGCCAGTTATGTTAAAGGTAATTTCAAAGTAATAGGCTAAGCCAGAGCCTATTGCCATCAACCAGGCACAAATCCAGACTTCGTGCTGCTACTGAGAATTACCTAATGGATAAACCCAGTATCATTTTACCCGACCTGGGATTCGAACTCAGGACCTGATGCTCAGCAGTCACGCTTAGCACCAGTAGAGACCAACGAGACAGTCTCAGTTTTAAAATAAATATATATGCTAGCTTATACATAAAAAGTAACAATCACTAAAAAATTAGTACTATAGAATACTTAAATACAGCATAGACTTCAGCATAGTCGGGATTAGGTTAGGCCAATGATATGTCCAAAAGTATAGATACGTCATATGCTAACAAAATGAACGAGAAAAGTGTTCCAAACTCTGAGTCCGAACTGCACTAGTCTTATCTTAAATTGGACAACAATGACAACTACCCAAAACTACAATTGTCCCCTTTTCGAGTCCTCAAAATGTGAGCGCTAGTAACATATCTGTACTTTATTGAAATATCATTGCATTGCAGGTTTATCGCTCCATAAAACTGTTGTTAAAATATTGTAATGTTTATGGACCCCACTTCTGAATGTGCCGCTATGATTTATCAAACGACTGTTGTGTTTTAGAGAGCTTTCAAAAGTTATGATATGAGTAGTGTTGTGTAGTGGGTTAGTTTTCACACCGATTTCTCTTTTTGACATAAATGTAAATTCTTTTGCAATTCAGTATCTAGTATTGAGAAATTTCTTATAGAAAATCCTTGTCTTGCAATGGTTTGTTTAGCCATGGATTTTGATATCGCGTTATTATCTAAAAATGTACCGATAAGTCACGAATATTCGCTAAAATCGAAACGTAATGGTTTACGTAACGTACGTAAAAAAATGTTAGATTTTTGGCGTTTTGCCTGAAATAGTAACAGGTTTTTCTGCTATTTGATTAGCTTTATAGTACCTAGTACAGGATTTTGATATTTTATTTTGCACGTTGCATTTGCAGGCTCCAAATAAAATGTATAAATTAAAAACGGTGGACCAAAAAATGAAATTTTACAAAATATGATAAAAGCAAAAAGGAAGCTTGATACCTACATCAAACTAATCACACTACACTATAAAGGCGAAAGTTTGTAAGAGTGTTTGTTACCGCTTCACGCTAAAACGGCTGGACCGATTTTGATAAAATTTGGTACGGAGGTAGCTGACACCTTGGATTCACACATAGGTTACTTTTTATCTCGAAAACATACAGCGGGTAACATCGTAGGGCGCAGCTAGTATAAATAGTATCTTCAATAAAGGTGCACTGACACACACCTCTACCAATTTCCATAGGACGTGGATTTAAGGCTTTTCCTAATACGTAGCACGCAATATGCGTCAGTGTGTGTCACTGGCGTCAATTAGTGACACAAAAGCTGGGTTTCTTTGACAGAATCCTAACGGGGAAGTAATTAATTTCTTACAGAACGCGCCAAATGAATCCGGATTACTTCAAGTAGGTTGGTCTGGTAATCATGGGGAATGCGACCTCCGTGTGTTCTGTGGGTATATGACGGAGAAGTTAGGTTAGGCGGCCTTTGAAGTTGTTGGTTACCTTTGGAAATTTGCTCGATGGTGGTAAGTATTCTTCCTCGTAGTTTGGCTCTGCTTATTATAAACTAGCGTCCGCCCGCGACTTCGTCCGCGTAGAATTCGAATGTTTTATAGCCTTCCTCGATATATGGACTATACAACACACAAATATTTTTTTAATTAATACCAGTAGTTCCTGAGATTAGCGCGTTCAACCAAACCAACTCTTTAGCTTTATAATATTAGTATAGATAGTACAAATTTAGGACAAGTAACTGAGATATGTTTTTACATGCATTTGTGTATATCTTCCTAGAAATAGTCAGAAGAATATATAAGTATAAAATAAAGTTATTGACGAAAAATAAAATTGACTAGTTCGTTGAAGACTACCTTAACAACTGAACTTACTAAGCAAAGGGTCGTAGGTTCAAAACAGGTGTTTTTTCCTATGTATTCCTTAATGTCATAGATATTTTTATAGTAATTTCACCTCACTATTGACTGACAATTTGGTCCCAGTATGCATATAACAATACTGACTGGCAACGTATACAAGAACCCATATCTCTACCTATGCTACAAGAAATACAGCCGCGAATATAACACGTCAAACACGTGTAAATCCTCCAACAGAGCTATAACCCATATTAAACACATTCTGTATACAAAAACATAAAAAACAAAGTGTCCCATCAAGTTGATGGCGTCAAGTAGCGGTGTACGGCGGTGTCGCGAGCGGTGTCGGGTGTCGCTCGTCAATATATCACGTGGATGACGGTGTCGCGAGTGTCCGTGTCGAGTGTCGAGTGTCGGGTGTCGGGGTGCTAACGATATTACACTGAGACCATGATAAAGTGAATAAGGTGTTGGTTATCGAGTTCAGATTTCAATTATTCAAAGCGAGTTAAAAATACTTTGAGAATATTAGACGGGAAAAGCGGCTGTTGAGTTGTTTATTAACACATCAGGAGGCTTAATGTGATCATTGAAATGGTTGCTAAGTATAGGACAAGACAACTTTAAATATTTTAAAGTTGCCGACCAATTGAGACTCTCCTCTTTTTTGAAATCGGTTAACAATGATAGCCAAGTACAGGTTAACTTTGAACGATAACCTGAGAGATTGTCTATTTAGAGGATGGTAGTAGTATAACCATAAGTGCTGTCTGATTTTTAAAAGATACTTTGTAAACAACATTACAACTTAGTATACCTCTTATTTACTTTAATGTTTAAGAATTTACTTTATGCTCGACGATTCCGTTGGTTACTTAATCGTGAGTTGAATAAAGGTGTGAAAGTAAACGCAATACGAATAGAATTGACGTCTAAGTGTTCTTTGGAATAAAAAAAGCTAAGAAGTAAAATTCAACTTACGGGTCTAATATGCAAACTATATTGGACTCGTAGCATAATATCTACGGTTCTCGTAGCTAGCGTAGCACACGTAGCTACGAAGTCACGAATACGGATCTTAAACTGTTGAATTGTTGCAAATGATAATCAACCAATGATACACAATGCTTACAAAATGAACGAGAAAAGTATTCCGATCTTTGAGTCGGAACTGCACTAGTCTTATGTCAAATCGGACAACAATAATTGTACTATTGTCCCCTTTTTAAGTCTTCAAAATGAGCGCGCTAGTAACATATCTGTAATTTTTTTAATATCATTGTTATCAACCCATATGGACTTCAACTTTAATGTTATATACAGGCTAACAGGCTCAAAAATATTTCTTAAAAAAACCACGGCTCAATACACTTTCGAAGCCATGTCATCCGTACAAAAGTGGGTGCCAGATTTATGAGCGACCGGTGATTGCCACTCTCGCCACTATATTAACACTACATAAGACATAAATTGGCGTGTCACGGCCGCCGACAGTCAGGATATTGAGTAACGTGATTAATGCATTTTATGATCGTGCAGTTTTTGGCGGGTGAATTGAGTTTTTTGTAGGAAGGTTTTTAGAGCAGATTAGGGAGAAAACATTGTGGTATTGTATTCTAAAACTTTTCACACCTAATCTACTCGTATAATGATTTCCTATAACCAAAGTATAATAGAGGAAAATTTTAATTGTAATAAAAAAAAGATTTGGCAATTTTTATTTTCTGAAAAAAGCTGAAGAGAAGTTACTATTGTTATGATCGTCAACATCAGCAATTAAGTATAACTTTATATTATGTCTACTTGATCTCCTGTTTTTAAAAATATCAATGATATTTTATTCAGTATTTGCAGGATCAAACCTAGAAGAGTTATTTAAAAAAAAGGATTCCCTACACCTAGAATTTCTCCCGTGCGTTTCCCAAACACGAAATATCCCATCCATACTCCTAGACTCGGGACAAACATCTGATCACAATTATTTTGTCCTGTGCAAGAATGGAACTCGCAACCATTAGCGCAGCAGTCCAATCGCTTAGCCACTGGCTCAGGTTGTCAAGCGTTATAATGCGCCTTTTATAAGGTTATGTACTTTTATAGGTATTTTAATACACTAAATTGGAGACACCACAATAAGACAATAGACTTACTAACACAATGTGTGTGAAAGGTGCAAGTTTGCAATTGTCCTAATACCTAACAGACTAGGTTAGATTAAATGATTTTTATTTTGCAAATAGGTTTACAGAAAACACTTTTACACGTCATCCTTTTTTAAAGACTAGATGGCGTCGGTATTTCTTAATTCACTACCAGTAAGAAGAAATGCCGAAACAAACTCAGGGGTCAAGGTCTCTTTGCTGATCTAAACCAGGTTACGTACACCGTAGCTACTCAGACTCCTTAGACAAGTAGCAAAACGCTTGACGAATAGAATGAAAAATGTATGGGATTGACATATGTCATAGATTACATAGTCGAAACATTATGTCATCCCCATACATTTATCATTCTATTCGCTTTCTATTCGTCAAGCGTTTTGCCACTTGTCTAAGGAAGCTGATTACTTTACAGTTAAAGCCTGTTACACACTAAACAGTTTGCGCTCGTTGACTCGTGAAATAGATTCTATGAAGCACGACTCAATGTCTCTTCACTGCATTCATCTTGATTTTATTTAAGAAAAGATTTTCCGCATTGTCAAAATGAAAAGTAATCTTCAGCATTGAAACGTGTCCTGGATGCTTATAATTATATATGTAAGCAAACATAGGTAGGCAGAAAAGTTCTCTATATTAGCTTATTATGATTTTCTGACCATCTTTTATCTTAACTCATGTTGGCATGTTGCCAATGCTAATGTGCAGCGAAGGTCTCGGGTTCGAGTCCTGCTCGTGTCCATCATTTTTTAAGCTTCCTTTATCAAATTAGATTTTTTATCTTTTTATCTTATTGACAATTATTTGATTTAATATTTTAGTTAGATACTATTCTGTATTAAAAGATAAATGCAAAGAATAAATTTCCTAACTACACACGTTCGCAGAAACTATTGGCGATTAGATATTTAGCTGTACGTGACAAATATTAGCTTGCAGTGAAACATAACCAGCTCCGAGTATAAATTCATGTTCAAATCTAATATTGCCAACATTTACTCTAAAATGTTAGGGGAACTTTTGACCCCTCTGGAATATTTTAGAACTATCATTTCCAATCTTTGCGTTTTCGTAAAAAAAAATATGGAACCAATAAATAAATCTTTGTTAAAAATGTGTAATTTTAAATAAGAGTTACACGAAGTTATAGTCACGTAAATGTAAAATGTACTCCTGTGTTGATGTTTTACTGTGTTTTCTTATAATACATCACAATATAACACGAACTAACTACTATTTGTTTCACGCAGGGATCGAACACAATACCTTTAGTGTAGAAGTCGAATCACCCGACCACTGCTCCTATCGCAATGACATTAAAAATTATTTCCTTTAACATTACTACCTACATTTATAAAGTTTCAACACTTTGTCAAGCAATAATCCAAAGAAAAGCTCTCAAAACTGTTAAACCCAACTCATTTTCCGCATGACTGTACCAATTCTCACAAAACTGAGCACTGAAAACAAAGTCACACATTCGATTCCCGCGCACGTACCGCGGAATCGTCCATAAAAACATTATACGACCGCATTCCGGGAAGTGCCAACTAAAAGTGTCAAACTTGGGTCATATCATCAAGCCATCGTATTATCTGAGGGCCGACGAACATATTTACGGCTGTGCACTAACAATATTCCTAATAGTTATTGTTACGGTTCAGTTTGACGCGTTTAGATGTGGCGTTTTCTATTTTTGACCGACTTTGGTAGAGAATATTTTGTCCGGAAAAGTTTTGAAAGTGACGTCAAGCGTCGACCTCTGATTACTGATTTGGAAATAGAGACATGATAGTTAAATAAAAAATTAAATAAAAAATAAGAGTAACTATGGAGTTTCTTGGCGGTTCTTCTCCATAGAAACGACTTTTTGGAACCGTGTAACTAGTTTGACGTTTTGTAAGTGCTCTTTTATAGCCGATATGAAATAACATTATGACTATAACTAAAAAATAATTGCATTTATGAAGAACATTAAAACATTGTAGTATAAGGTATAATACGTTTTTAGTTAGTGATTTTATACTTTCATTTAATTCTTCGTAGTAGTATTATATTAAACATCGCGCTAAAATGTGACACGCTTCCTTAGTTAAGACACATTTTTACCTTACAACTTCCTTTATTCTTGCTGTACTGTAGTTATTAAGCTTACGGGTACTAAACAACACAGCAGTTTACACAAGATTCAAAATAATCCAGTTTACACCAATGTAACTTCGTCCCTGCGTCGTGCTCTCAAAAGGCATCGCCGAGTGTTTGCGAGCCTGTAAATAATGTTTTAACGATGGCGGCGGTTACGGCGTGTCCCAACTCCGGCTATATGTTTATGGACACCGTCTGTAACGGGTTGATTAATTAACTTTGAGTGCTGTTTGCTAACGGCTGGGTATGTATCACGGTTGTTGGTGTCGTCTGCGGTGGTTACAATTGCTGTGTGGTGAACTTTTATTACTGCTGCTTTGTGCTTCGGAGATGGAAGATGACGATGCCGATGGAACAATAGTATTTTAATTATTTTAATCATGTTAAGTTAGGTAGTTCCACATGTTAGGATTTTTAAACGTTGCCTCTCACTAGAATTTTCGCCTGTTCCGTGGTGGGTGCGTTTCACAAACATGAAACATCACATACACAAACACCTAGACTGGAGACATCATAATAACGCAAATCATTCAAATATTTGTCCCGTGCGGGAATCGAGTCAACAACCCTTAGCGCAGCAGTCTAATCTTTTAGGCACTGCGCCAATCAGGATGTCAAAGAATTAAAAAAGGCATCGGTTACGAATAAATTAAATGCTGGCAAATTTCCCCCCTGTGAAGTAGTAATACAAATTTCAGAAAAACTACGGTAGAGATTGTGTGTCCAAATCCACGTGAGTACAAATGTGTCTTTTAAAATATTTTCTTCTTTAGAATGAGAAAGCTTTACCTATACCGCATTGAATTTTAAAACTGAGTGACATTTGGTTGGTCCTTCTAACTATCTGTCGGAATGTAAATAATATATGCAATCTAATTCTCCTACGAAATACAAGCGATACTTATAAATACCTATAAGCTTATCGAATAACGAAAAAGGGAGTCCACAAAAACATTATCAAGACAACTTTTTCTTTTCAAAACTTTGCGGAATTCTTCACAAGAATTTTCTTACCCTCCAAAAAGTTATTTTATATCTTAAAGCAACAATATCAGCGCTGTTACTTCGAGGTTCATTCTTCAACTGTGGCTGCACATATTCAGTAATTAGGCGGTGAACTAGCAAGTGCATGAGTTTGAGGTCCGGACGAAGAAGTTTGCATTGTCGGCGCGAAAGTTCAGGCGTGCGGCTGATGTCTTTCAGAGGATAGATATATGGCATAAAGTTGGCTGACTTACTTTGGAAAATGTGTGGATATATGTACGTTTCATACACTGCTAGGTACCTAGTGCTACTAAGAAAAAGATTATGCTCTGTTAGTTTTAGTCATTCTTCTTCTTATTGTATGGTTGATTAACAACCTGGTGACAGAGTTTAAACCGCCTGTAGGCCTCTGATATGGCTTAACACACCGTTGAAAAATCTCTCAGGTGTGCCGGATTCCTCGCGATGTATTCCTTCACCTTAATTTATAGTACGCACATGAAATCGAAAAGACATTGGTGCGTGCCGGGGTTTGAACTTGCAACCTTTGACTTGGCAGTCCAACGGTCATAAAACTTGGCTATCACTGCTCGTTCAGCAGACTTAGCGAGGCTGACTAGGCAGGCAGGTAGAGTATGTTCTGCATACTCATTTTTTGTGAAGGCTCCATACCCGATGACGGTGGTGACTGCTGATCATGAGGTCCTGAGTTCAGTCCCGGACCGGGCAAAGTGTTACTGGGTTTTTCTGTTAGGTAATTCTGCGAAGCAGCATGGAGTCTGGCTTTGTGCCCGGTTGATGGCGATAGGCTCGCCCCCTATTACATTGGGACCTCTAACATAACCGGCGAAATGTGTGTGTACTATAGGTACACCGCTGTCCAACCCTTCGGGGAATACCACTACTAACTTCCAAGGAATAATGATACAAAAAATAATGCAGCCAATCGTTGAACACATAGGTAATCTCTACGCATTACAATGCGATCAAGCATCCAAGCACACCACCATCAAGACCGTCACGCCCACATCATCAGGAAACAAGATTGATTCTTACAGAGCTCTCTGATCGGCTCTCATTATGGTGAAACAGTGTTCATGGCTACATGTTAAAATTATGTGCCATTACGATAATGGTGCGCGGGGCAATTTGCTCCGCTCAACGACCCTATTCGCCGACCTTGCCGATGTAATGCACCGTTATAATATCTAATGCTAGCATCTCTTTTTCGCTGTCAAAGCAATTTGTTGTCGCCAATTTGCCTAAAAGAATTGGGTCAGACATTGTGTCTTATTAAGTTGTGCGTTAAAGTTTCGGCGCACGATATCTGAAACCCGTTTCTTAATGCAATAAGGGTGAATTTTTAATTATTATTCATATTTCTTTTAATGATAATGGTTTTTTTTGCAAATAGGTTTAAAGAAGACGCTTTTACACGTCATTCTTTTTAAAGACTAGATAGCGTCGGCATTTCCTAATTGAGTACCTCTGAGAACAAATGCCGAAACGAACTCAGGGGTCAATGTCTCTTTTGAAGTCCAGACAAGTACAATTATGAGTAATATGGATTACCTCGTTGGTCTACTGGTCGCTAAGCGCGACTGCTGAGCACGAGGTCCTGGGTCGGAATCCCGGGTCGGGAAAAATATCATTGGGTTTACCATTAGATTATTCTCAGTACACCACTGGTGCACGAGCGTTGGCAGCACGGAGTCTGGATTTGTGCACGAGAAATGGCAATAGACTTTTCTGAATCGCACGGATCCGTAATGAGGAACCTCAAATGAGGTCATGAAACTTTTGACCGCCTGCAGAGGAGTCTGCACTATCTACCCCTATAAAATCGCCTCGATAGTGAATATGAACACACTACTAAAACAATCAATCTTTGCTAAGTATTCCCACGCATAACTTTAAACGAAACCTTTTATATAAAACTTATTACATTATCAAAATATTACTTTACCTACTAGAAAGAGGTAACTTAACCGAGTTTTCTTAAGTTAAAGCTACTGTTACTAAGTTGTTGCTGCTCATCTTAGCGATATACTACGACTGGCTGCTTTGACGACCTGCCCCTTCAGACAAATGGCTAATTGCTTGACGAAAAGAAATTGAATAGAATGATAAATGTATGGGGATGACATTATGTTTCGACTATGTTATCGATGACATATGTCAATTCCATACATTTTTCATTCTATTCGTCTTTTCGTATTCGTGTTTTGCCACTTGTCTAGAGCCCCTGATTGGGGCAGTGGCTTAGCCTATAGACTGATACGCTAAGGGTTGCGGCTTTGATTCCCGCAAGAATAAAAAAAATTGTGTGATCCGCAGAACTTTGTCCTGGGTGTTTGTGCATGTGATGTTTAATGTTTGTGAAAGGCACCCACGATACAGGATCAGTAGTTGGTATGGGGCGACGTTTTTGCAAAAAAAAAAAGGTAAAAAATACAAGACATGCTTAAACTCTGTTTGGGAGCAAGTAACAAACAGATGATCAAATAACTGTTATTTAATTAAATTATTCAATTAAATTATTTTATTATTAATTAATTAAACTATTTCTGTCTGATAGTTACTTGTCTGCCTACGCCAGTTAGAATTACTAATTGATGTTTAGATAACATCTTGGGGGTACGAAGTTATAATAAGACTTGTGGGCGAAATGTGGGTGGAGGATGCCCACGTCTGTCTACCGCTTTGGGGATAGGCGTAATGTCGTAAAATAATCATTATTTTACACTAAAATTAATTATTTCTTTGCCTTTGTAAGGGCTCTCGCCCACGCTTAGGCTACACATCGCAAATTTCTTTAGTAGGTTCTGCCCCTCTAGACAAGTGGCAAAACGCTTGACCAATAGAAATCGTTAGTTTGAAATGTGGACAAAATATTGAAAAGTAAATAATAATATAATTAAAGTACAGATTTAATTCATCATCATCATCCACAGCCTTCAATATCCCACCGCTGGGTATAAGTCTCCCTTAAACAAAGCCATCCGCCACGGTCCTGTGCCGATCTTATTCAGGTCATCACCATCATCATTTCAGCCCGGTATCACCCATTGCTGGGTATAGGCCTCCCCCTTTCTCTGCCAAAAACCCAACGTGCTTTCGGCGGTCCTTGGCTTCTTTGACCCAACCTTGGCCACCATTCGGTCAAAGCCCTACTCCATCGTCCATCTTCCCGTCTAGCAAGGTGTCCTGCCCAACTCCATTTGAGGCGTGCTACCCTGTCACCCTCATCGCAGACTTTCGTCCGACGACGGATTTCAGTGTTACGCACTCGATCTAAAATGTTTATGCCGAGCATGGCTCGCTCCATGGCCCGCTGAGTAACTCTTATACGGTGGACAGGTCTTATCCAGGTGCGCCCTGCGATCTTTGTTTATCATTGTGACCCAGTATTTCCTGAAATTAGCACGTTCAACCACACAAACAAACTCTTCAGCTTTACTATTAACACACATCATCACATTAAATGCTAACATATACCTCCTTTTTTACGTAGGTATAATAACAAGCCTTCCAGCTGCCGCACTTAGCGGGCAGGAAGTCTCAGGAAAGCAGGCAGGCTTGTAGGCAATAAATTAAACTGATGTGTTGCTTACGTAAGCTGGATGCCAAGAGGAGTCTGGATGTGAGCCGTGAGGATAGAAAAGAAATTAAGATCACTTGAACAATATTTATAATAAGTTGGGTAACAATTACGGCGCGCTATGAAACGTATTCTATCTAAGTAGAATGAATACTTGTGGTATCTATTGACAAAAATAAAGATGATGTTTTCAACAATAAAACCCTACAAATTTAGAAAACTTCGGGAAACTGATATTTAAGACGGCAGGGTAGGCAAAACTTAGGTGTATTGTCCTGAGTAAAGAGAGTACCTCTGCGTACGCCTTCGGGGATTAAAGGCGTGTTTATTTATATTATGTTTGCATCTGTTTCACTGTCGTATTTTGTCTTTGTATGCACTCAGGATGCAGGATAAGTTAAAAGAGTTACATCGCCCACGTTAAAAAAATATATAATTAAAAACAAAAACACGATTACACGATTTATAATGTTTAAAAAAGATATATTTTTTAATTATTTTTTTTTTAACGTCGGCGATGTAACTCTTGTAACTTGTATAGCCTATGTTACTCGCGATAGTGTAAGGATTCTAACGACACTCCATACATCAAAATCGGTTCAGGTATTCAGAAGTTACGGTGGAATAAAAAAACTCACATACATAAATGAACCCTGAAAACATTACACTCCTTTTTTTGGGCAGTCGTGTCAAAAGAACTAGATCATTTTGTTTTTAAAGGGAAGTGATATTCTACTATTTTCTGTAAGTCTATAGAGTGCTATAGGCAGTAACTACCTACCCACCCTTACGGTGACAACAGATTTATAGTTCTACAACAGAACAATAAGTAAAAACAAAGGGCGACACATCGTTCTTTATCGCGGAAGCAATAACTCGTAAGTATCGCGCGACACGTCACCGGATTGAACCCCCGGCCCCCGCACTCACGATAACAATGAACTAGGAAACGCTTGTTAATTGGTTTGACAAGTATTTTTTACTTTATTTTTCTTCTAAATCGTCGCCCCTCATTAGGAATTTCTCCTGTATCGTGGGTGCGTTTCACAAACATGTAATATCACATACACAAACACCCACACTCGGGATATGTATCTGTCTGGATCGCACAAATTTTTGTCCCGCGCGGGAATCGAACCCACCCACCACTGCGCCAATCGGGTCGTCAAATTTTTTATTGAAATAGTAACTGAAAAGTGTTGATTTATGAATGTTATTCTCTTTCGTCATTAAAAAGATGTATCTTAGGGTATGCAGTAGCGTTTGCATCCGATCAGCGTTCGGAAGCTGACTTGTCTTCTACAAAACGGCGGTTTTTTAAGATAAACTCTGAATTTATCAGGATAAGCTTTGACAAATCTGGGCTGGTCACGTCTACCGCATGACAGATGATCAATGGGCCAAGCGTACATCCCAATGGACCCCTACACAAGGTAACCGTCAGCGAGGCAGACCCAAACGGAGAAGGCGAGATGACCTGGACTCCTTTATGGAGGACTGGGCATCGACAGCCCTTGACAGAGTCGTGTGGAGGGAGAGTGGGGAGGCCTTTGCCCAGCAGTGGGACATTACAGGCGTGTAATAATAATAATAAATAATAAATCTGCTGCTGCGCAATCAATAGCAATAGGTTTGTCATGACATAACATTTGGCGCAGTTACTGTATGTTAATTTGATACTCTGTTTTCGTGTGTCTCTGGAAAATAAACCATTTTATATTACCAGTTATAACGAAGTCAATACGTATTTCCTAGTGTTGTGTAACGCTAAAACTTAAAAAGAATAGCCATCTAAAGTACATAGAAATAAGGCTTTTGCCCGCGACTTCGTTTGCATCAATTTAGATTGTTGGTTAGTATTACACATATAGCTTTTGCCCGCGGCGTCGCCCACGTCAACCCCTATTGAAACCCTTTAGAGGGTTAAATTATTAAATTAATACAAAAAGTAGGCTTTGTCCTATCTCGGGTCCTTAACTTTCTACATGCTAAATTTCATCAAAACCCGTCCAGCGGTTTAGTCGTTAAGGTGTAACAGACAGAGAGAAAGACAGACAAACTTTCACATTTATAATATTAATATGGAAGTATGGATAACAGGATTAATTTTATACGAGTGATTGAATACTAGCTTTTACCCAAATGCACCAAAATCCATTAACATTTTGGACAACGTTATTTCAAATAAGTGTAGCTAGTGTTATGTGGGAGCAATAAACTAGATATCGATGTATGACGTCATATAGTTCGGTTCCCGCCGGCCCAGCTGATAATAAAACATTGTTAGCTATGACGCGTTCACACCGGGATAGTTACTTGCTCCAGTAGCTTTAAATTATTTTGTGCCCGGGTACGTGTAGTCCACAAATCTTGACTCCGTGTGGTTAATTCGGTGTTTCTTCCAAGAGGTAGTCAGTTAGGAAATGCCGACACCATCATTCTAACTAGTTTATACAATAAATGACGTGTAAAAGTGTTTTTTTAAAACCTATTTGCTGAAATAAAAATCATTTATCTTTTATCATTATCATTTATAATGAGGAGCACGGAGTCTGGATTTGTGCCCTGTTGATGGCAATAGGCACGCCACCTATTTCATTGGGACCTATGACTTAACTGGCAAAATGTGGTTGTGGGTGCACTATATGTGTACTTCTGCCTACTCCTTTGGGGAATACAGGCGTGATGTTATCATGTATGTACCCAATAATACATTGCCCAACCCAAGATTCGAACCCAGGACTTCATGGTCAACAGTCGCGCTTAGTGACCACTAGACCAACGAGGCACTTAATTTAAACCTCCGAATTTATTGAAATAAAACTATTTTTACGGATTTAATCGCAGTTTAAACTGGTTTCAAATCCATCTTAAAACCTTCAAAACGCCTCATCTTTATGACAGACCTTTAGTTTTGGTATTATCGTAATTAAGAGCCAATTTTTTTGTCCATTATTCATTTACGATTTGCAGTGCATTTAATACAAAGACATACTTAGACATATAAGATATCATACGTATTTCTCTTCTATCAAAACTTTTATTGTGGTCCACTCGCCTCCCTCACCTCCTCGTCGTCTACTCGACTGGCCTGTCCAAACGAGGCTCTGTATTGTTTCACTATCTGGCCGACACATTTGTTCCTTACCATTGTGTTCGCGCACGCTCGCCCGTTTATTTACTGCGAACAATAGTACCACGTAAATATTTTTATTGTTTTATTATAGCCGATGTACGATGTGTCTTAACTGGTATATAGCTTGGGTAAACGTTGGAGTTACAGTTAAGTTTTGTAGTAAAATTTTAACGGTATTTTGCGTTATTTTTGATCGCATACCTATCTGTTTGTTTGGATGGTTTTCAGAAGTTCTGTTATAATTCGTAGTGTGTTCTAGTTATTATCATAGTTATATTAAAAGTTTAAGTTAAGTTATCTAGCACAGATTCCATATAACATACCGTAGCATTATATTATGTGCTACGATACTTTCGTAGAGTTCATCCTGTTTTCGTAGACGCTCGTAGCATCTGCTACGATCGTTATCGTACATAGTTCAAAATTATGTTATTAGAGAGAATATTATTATGTTTAAGATAACCGCTTGCATTTTAGACATTTATGATAATGAAATTACAGATTTAGCTTTCAATTAAGGAGATTTAATTTATGGGATTGGCTTTAGAATGTAGCGTTGTTAATTTTATGTTGAAGAAGACTGAAAATCAATCATCATCATCAGCCGGAAGACATCCATTGTTGAACAACGGCCTCCCCTTTTTAAAGAGGGGGGGGGGGGGTGCCATAATTCCCAATCTTGGCAAGCGGCTGGGGGATCGCCGTGTTGGTGGTCAAGTTACAGAAGACGCTGCTGCCCATCTTCTGGATTTTCCCTTAGTCGCCTCTCACGACACCGATGGGAGGAAAGGGGGTGGTCAATTCTAGGCCGGATACCACACGGCACCAAAATCAATACTAGTGTGTTATTAGTAGATATTGTTTTTTAATAAATGCAGTGAATATTTGTAGGAACAATATAAACAAGGCACCAGCACTACAAAGGCGGCGTACGGAGTAACGGTTGTTAGTAACTACAACAAACATGGCGGTCACTCGTGTTTGTACGTGAGACAACCTACAATCTACTTCAGAAGGCTAACAGTGTATTTGTATTTATATAGTAAATTTATAAAGTGTTGAACGACAACAAAGTAAACTAACGTGAGATCGGGAAAACAAAAGTAATTAAACAATTTGGGCAAAGGACCCATAGAGTTAATTATTTCTGTTGACTATCTCTACTAATTGGGCTGCGGTAACATTACAATTTGGATCAAGACTATCAGTTGTAAAAAAGTACAAGTATATTAAACTGGGCAGTTGTAGTGAACCTATAACAGTGAAAGTCCACAAGATTGAGGCTTTTAGATCGGGACTTTGAGGTCACATTTGCTAGGGAAGAAAAGAGAGAGAGAAAATACATTATTCCAAGGTGATCTGATTCTGTGTTTGGATTCCCTATGGTCGTGTCCTTAAGCCTAAGCTATTTCATTGGAGTGTAAGGAAATAGAGAGTGCACCTTTTGCTCTAAAGAATATTATTTTTCAAGCACTTTATCTGACGTTGTATGGATTTGACTTTCTGTTGTTGCCTGTGTTGTGGCACGTCCCAGCTGCGTCTTGACGCCTAATCCTGGCTAAAAAGCCACCCAGTTTCTTGTGGACCAGTTCAGTGTTGGACCTGCAGATTATACCGACTGCAAATAGTGGTGTTTTGTGTGAGTATACGGAGGTTTTAGTTTATTTTGGGAACTGAGAAGTTTTCACATTAACTGTGGTAATTATAAAGGTAAGGCCAGCCTCGTTGCTAGTGGTCACTAAGCGTGACTGCTGAGCATGGGATCTTGGGTTCGAATCCCGGGTCAGGCAAAGTGATACAGGGTTTTTCCGGTAGTTAATTATAGTAGCAGCACGGAGTCTGAATTTGTGCCCGGTTGATGGCCTTTTACATTGGGACCTATAACATAATTGACGAAATGTGGGTGTAAGTATGAACTATAGGTAAGTACACATCTGCCTGCCCCTACGGGGAATACAGCCGTGAGATGTTCTGTGATGTTATTTTAAAGGTTAAGTTCGGTGTTTACACAGAGAAAGTGAATTGGGAATCTCATCAGTTACAAGTGAATAATAAGTTATAATTATTATTTATAACGCCTCTACTACCCCTACCTACCTACCCTACCCCTTCGATGAACTAGCGTGATTATATGAATGTATTCAGATCAGAATTATTAACGTTACGCAGCAGGAGCACAGTTAAAATTAACAGCAATGTTATCGTTAACACATGAGATAAATCCATGCGTGGAAATATCCGATATCGAAATTTTAATCGAAATATAAAACTGGATACAAATATTACTGTGTCCTGTTTTTGGTGTTTCATTTATTTAAGCAGTGCTGTGTGTTTGGGATTTGAATGAAATTTAGTAAGTAGATTATAGGGTATCCGTATCTTTTGAACAAAGAAAAGAAGTACCTACACAACCTCTTTGGAGATCACAGTAAGTATATAATAATAAATTTAATAATAATAATAAATTTATTACATTGTTTACAAGGACTAGAGTAAATGGATAAAACAGCACAGAAGTGTAATACAAAAATCTAGTAAGCGGGTTAAGCTCTGTACTCCTATATAGGCTACTGAGTAACCTGTGTTTAGGAGAAACAGGTTCGATCCCGGTTTTACAAGTGTCTTACAAAGCGCGCGACGTGATACATTAAGTACTTAGGTATATTATCCTAGTAACAATGATAAGACATGCAGACAAATAAAAGTAAATAAATCTATCTTCACAAAAAATACGTCGCCCAACACTAGAAATTTCTCCTACATCGTGGGTGCGTTTCACAAACACGAAGCATCACATACGTAAACACTCAGACTCGGGACAAACACACAATTTTTGGCCCTTACGGAAATCGAACCCGTAATTCTTAGCGCAGCAGTCTAATTGCTCTGCCACTGCGCCGTCTCATAGATGTATCATTAAATAGTAGTTTCTTGCAATAGTTTTTACTGTAACATAGTACATTATGTAAATACCACCTCATTACCGATCCCATCAGTCGGTGTCTCGGTAATGTTACCGTCACTCTCCTTGTAAGCTATTTGGAGGGGCGAGGGGGGAGGGGTGCACTGTAGGGGGGGGGTGCAGTCGTCGAGTCGCTCGTTTGTTACAAACTTTAACACGCCCTGCATAATGACGCTGTGGACTGTCCTACAGGGGGCAAGCTAAGCGATGCTCTGCTATGGTTTTTTTATGATTTTATTACTGCCAGTCATTTGATAGACAATTGGTTAAGTTTTTGGTTGCATATAATATAATACGAGCTGCAGTCCGCGGTGTTACCGGCAATTTTTTTTGCGAAATAAAAAGTAGCCTATGTGTTTATCCAGGGTGTCAGCTAATTCCATACCAAATGTTTAAAAAAACAATTAAAAAACGGTTGAGCCGTTTGAGCGTGAAGAGGTAACAAACATACTAACGCACAAACACACCCAATTTCTTGTGAAGTGTGAAGATGAATCTCATATTAGTGTGAAGTGTGATATATTAATTTGCAAAATATTGAAAATATATAAGTTTACCTCGTATACTACCATTAACCGTGCAGAAATCCAGACTTAGTGTTTCTACTGATAATTATCTAATGGTAAATCCCAGTAATACTGACCGACCCGGGGCTCAAATCCAGGGCCACATGCTCAGCAGTCTCGCTTTGCGACCACTAGACCAAATGCTATACATGATTGATAAATAATACATCAAATGCGCTATTTCTAACAACCTACTCTAAATACTACATAGGTACACTTAAACGTCACAACTAAATAAATTATTGTAGGCTTTGAGTGGCCGAGTTGATTGCTAAAACCACAAAATATAAGCTGTGCGACCAATAACCATTTAATAGAGAACAACAGGACTATGACCGAATGAATTCGTATTTATCGACGTGTGTATTTTTCATAAATCCACGTATTTTCGACGCATTCATAGTCAACTGCTCTTAAATATTCACAAAATAAATAAAACTATCACAGTGATTGACTCTCCTACTGTCAAATTAATGCAAATAAAATAATATTTTGATTAAGTTTGTGAATGAAAAGTTTCAATAGGTACCTTTTTTAATGGGATTTTTAATAAAGTTTTGTGCAGCTAGCATTATGGGCTGGCATTCAAAGTTAGGAAGACTGAATTATGTAGATAGGGCAATGGGATTTTAAAATTCATTGAGAAGCAAAAATTTATTCGCAAAAATATGGTGTACAATGTTCAATTAACAAGTGACAGTAGACACTTGATCGCCTTAATAAAATAAGGAACTAACAGCCGCACTTAAAGCCATTGTATAATTACTTAAACTTACACAAAGTAAAGATTTCTAAGTAAATTTTTACTTGGTGTATAGGTCTGTTCAATCAATAAAATTATGCAAAAATAAGATCCAGTTGACTATTTTATTAATTTTTACTAATTTTAAATCATTGATTGATGATTTAAAATTGGTAAAAAATGACATGAATGACCAAGCTATTAAATCAAGAAGCATCTAGCGATATATCTTCGCATATCTAGCCCACGTGAGACACAAGGCTAACCTAACGAATGTCCTCAGCGGTCCCCGTTCAGAAGGGAAGCACTTCTTATTTTTCAACCTGTTTTAGTGTTGTACCGGGATATGAGAAAACGGGATACTTATGGCCTTGGCGTTCACAACATTTCCTCGCCGGGACGCGGGGCTGTAAGTGCCTCAGTGCTGTTGTTTCGCTTTAGCTCACTGACTTTTGTTTGAGGGGTTGTGTGGTAGGGTAGATCGCTCCCTTGCAGTTAACATATGCATATAATCACGCATGTTTTTTTTTAAGAGAACGGCGTTTATCATAAACACCCACATTTCACTATTATTTTTATTTTATTTTTTTTTAAAAAAACGGCGCCCCACACTAGGAATTTCTCCTGTATCGTGGGTGCGTTTCACAAACATGAAATATGACATACACAAACACCCAGACTCGGGACAAATATCTGCGGATCGCAAAAATTTTTGTCCCGTGCGGGAATCGAACCCGCAACCCTTTGCGCAGCAGTCCAATCGCTTAGCCACTGCGCCAATCGGGTCGTCAAATCGTAATCGTATTCTTCTTCTTCTTCGTATCAGAATGTGCCAATAGCCACATGGAACAGGTCATGCCGTGGTGTAAAAATTGGTCAGTCAAAAAGGATAGCGAGGTTGACCGTCCAGGGTGCGCCGGACATAATTAAGTATCGTCACTCGTGGAGGCTTTCTACTTGGACCTTTGCAAGAAGGAGAAGTATTTTTCTTAGGAATAACAGAACCTAATAGTAATATATAGGTTGTTAAAAAGCAACCAGCCTACTATGTAAGTAGCGGTTATTATGTAAGTTGTTACTTCTTCTTCTTCTTCTTGTCGTATGGTTGATGAACAACCTGGTGTCAGAGTTTAAACCGCCTGTAGGCCTCTGTCATGGCTTTACACACCGTTGAAAAGTTGTTACTTGTTACCTATATCAAGTAACATACTATTTTTACATTCTTGTAACTGACACCTAATGATTAATTATGTCCTCCATATAGTCAACTTGGGAACTAGAGGGTCCGGTGTGTGTATTGTAGATATGTAGATAGAACACGCTTTTTTGAAAACCAATATGGTTAACACGAATACAAAATCTTCTTAATTTAAAGCGTACAATGGCGGTCTTACCACTGAGAGCTATATCTACCAGACAACCTTTGAAAGGACAAAATTAACGATGATTTAACATAGAGGGGGGTGGGGTAGTCGTACAGAGCATACTAGGCGTAAAGATGCAGAGGTTTAATCGTATGGACTGGCCATTCTTTTAACATTAAAAAGAACGCTATTAATTTACTCCACAGTGCAGCGCAATATTAAACATTTGATCTAGAAACGTTACATCAAACGAAATTACCATCGATAGTTAACACCACTATAATTGCTCTCGCAACCAAAACATAGGTTGTCTCTTTGTCAGCTTGTCATACTACCGCGGCGCGTTAGTGGATCCACACAAAAGTGTGCAAACATTTGCACAGGCCACTCGGACACACGGACTGTGCAAACTATGTGGCTGTGTGTATTTGTCCCGCTGAGCGACGCGGACAGACGGTGTCAAGTAACACAGTATTTACGTATATTATGTGTTGGAGACGATGGTGCAGTTGTTGTCGGTATTGGTTTTAGTATTGAAGATTCTATTTGGGAATGCCAAAGATAAAAAGTTTGGGAATTTGAAATTGAAGATTGACAAAACATGAGTTGACATAAAGCAATACATACAGACGAACATATCGACGAACGACGAATCTCCTCCTTTTTGAAGTCGGTTAAAAGGAAACTCGTCTCTCTACGTTTTAAAAACAATAAGCGCCATCGTATCGTATGTTTGTATTTACACTATCTTCCTTACTTATAAAAATTGTCAATGTTGAACAAGTGATTATTTATATCTGACACAGTCGTTTGCATGTAAAAGAATAGAGATGTCGATACACTTCAGAAGTGGTTACTTAAAACTTATTTAAGCATCGTTTATAAGTAAGAAAAGGTTAGTGTGGTAATTGTCAGTGACTTCAATATTTGACCGTATCTGAATTCAAACGCTGCAACTTCAACGTTTTGTAAATTGACGATGACGTCACGAAATTAAAGGACCACCTAATTGGCGCAGCGGCCAAGTGATTGGACTGCTGTGCTAAGGGTTCAATTCCCACACGGGACAAATATTGGCGCGATCCGCAGATGTTTGTCCCGAGTCCAGGTGTTTGTGTATGTGATATTTCATGTTTGTGAAACGCACCCACGATACAGGAGAAATTCCTAGTGGGGCGATGTTTTTTATTTAAAAAAAATGCAGCAATATTCATAAGTATCATTTTCCTTACCTCGTATAGATGTTTAGTGTGAAAATGAACATCTGAACCCACTTATATGCCTCCATGTCCAGGAATAAGCGTTGTATCCTTCTTCCATTTCTCACGTAACTTGTGAGACCAAGTATTCGTTGTCAGACGACACTATATTTCGCAGACTCCAGCAAAGATCCCTGTAGTATAGCTCTATGTTGTATTATTCCTTTCTATCCCAAACGGCGTTACATAAATTCTCGTCGCTGCGTGAAATATTATTTAATTTCTGATACCAAATCTTTTTAGGCGGAGCGCTGATGGGCTGTTTTCCAAATGTTATATTTTTCGATGCTCTTATAAAAGCTAAACGGATACTAAAATATAGGAATGCTCCTGATTTGAACTGGTTTGCTGCCTCGTTGGTCTAGTGGTAGCTAAGCGCGACTACTGAGCATGAGGTCCTGGGTTCTAATCCCGGGTCGTGCAAAGTGTTACTGGGTTTTTGGGGTAATTCTCAGTAGCACCACGAGTCGGGATTTGTGCCCGGATGGCAATAAGCTCGCCCCTAACATTGGGACCTAATACATAACTGGCGAAATGTGGGTGTGCTATATGTGCACCTCTGCCTACCCCTTCGGGGAAAGCAGGCGTGATCGTATGTTATGTTTTACTTGTGAAATATATCGTATATAAAAAAGTAAGTAATACATAAAGGCATGCTTGTAATCCTTGGAAAATAAGGAAAAACATAATCCTTTATCATTTGGTTACCTTTCTCCTTCAAGCATATAAGCGGTAAGGTTAATACACACACACACATCGACTAGCCTGTCGGTCTAGTGGTTGGTAGCCCTGACTGCTAAACTGGAGGTCGTGTGTTCGATTCCCACCCAGGACAAATCTTTGTGTGATGAGCATAATAATTTGTTCGGTGTCTGGGTGTAATTTATCTATATTATGTAGATATGTATTTAGAAATATATAAGTATGTTTATCAGTTGTCTGGTTACCATAATACAGGCTCTGCCTAGTTTGGGATTAGATGACCGTGTGTGAGCTGTCCCAAGATATATTTATTATTAAATATGTGCCGGTTTTGTTCAGTGGACAGTGATCGGTGTGTCTCAGCTCTACCGAACACTTCTGTGGTCCAAACTTCAGAGAACTTTCTAGAAAATCTTTACGTGCTACCTTTGTTCCAGCACTTTAACTGCTGTTGTTTCTTTGATTAAACTTGTATGAAATATACTTTAGTGCTCAGTGCTGGAACTGTGGCTAAGGAATGTGCAGGTGTTAGGAAAGTACTCCTAACACTGCACTTCGTTTTGTTTGGATTGAAGTAGACGGTCCAAAATTTAGATCGATGGTTTTTTTTTTACATAAACGTCGCCCCGCACTAAGAATTTGCCTGTATCGTGGGTGCGTTTGACAAACATGAAATATCACATACACTCAGTGGCGTGCATTGGTTTTTAGACTAGGTAGGCATTAGACAAATGGAGCTTTTTTTTAACGTAAAACGCGATTAATTAACATACACTGCGGAATTGGCACATAATTATCTTCCCGAATCAATCTTAAGATGTATAAGTATACCCTTTTCAATCACCAAAATATCGATTTTATAAGTACCTACCTAAATATATTGATATATTGTTGTTTTTTAATACCTACGTTCGGCAAGTACTGATTCTGACCTCCACGTTAGTTAAAAAACTTTACAAATAAGTTGATTTATCACTATGAAGGTATCGTGTAAATAGAGAATGTATGAGTGTCCGGCTAGAGGCAATTGGCCTATGGGACGGTTAATATAACTCGCAATTCCGCTAACACTATCTTGAAATACCTGCACACATGATAGTAATTTTATTGTATTTATGTAACACACTAGATTTGATTTTATACTAAGTAATTACTGTACCGTGATCGTGAATACCTCAATGGGCTTAAAGCTTATACTTACACATTCAGTATTATAAAAGTGATTTTGAGATTTCGATTACGTCACAATGAATGAAAAGACAGTGTTTTAAAAGGAAATAGGCTTAACTTAATTGATAATATTGAAATAGAGTACATTCGTAGTCTCGTGAAGACGTTGTTTACGTATACGTTTAAATCAATTATTTACTCACATAATTTTAACTCCACAAATCTCCTCTTCACATTTTTAGGCAAATTTATCGGCACTTGGACTTTTATTTACCTCCACAAACATCTAATTGTTATGTCAACAAACGAAAACTTACTAAAGTCACGGGTTGTTTGCATGTAATTTATCAATACATGTTGCATTTTCACCACAAACAAAACACTGTAATTTATCTAAATTCATGAAAAAGCCATTATTTATGTAACACATTCTAAAAAATCACTCATAATTAAAGAAATAGTTTACATTGTTTGCACTAAAGTAAAAATCGCGCGCGTAAATGACATATTATAGCAGACTGCAGGGTTACCAGATTTATAAAACCTTTTACCCGTACTGAAACGGTTTAAATCCGTATTTTAATTTGTATAAAAATCTTTTTGTCATAAGAACTATATAATATAACACATAAAAGTTTACTTTACTTTAAAAAAAATAGGAATATGCTAAAATATGGTACGAAATCTAACGAAGAAATAATTTTTTTAATAAAAAATAGTCTAATATTGTCTAAGAAACAAATAAACAGGGAGATTTTTATGAATTTGGCAACATTGCGCGACATTCCACGGAGAAGAAAGTATAAGGAATGCTTGCTCTCTTTCTGATTTGCTTAAGAACTATGAGTCTATAACAGCCAATAAGAGACTCGGAAATGTAATGCATTAGATTGCAGCATGAATGCAGCCAATATTGATCAAAGTAGGCTTGCCTACCTTGGTCGGCTAATTTGCGAATGTCAAATGTCAGTGTAATACGTATAGAAAAAGTGGATTTCTATTTCGGTCGTATTATACTAAAGAAGTGTGTGTGTGTATACGAATACGCAAATTCTTTTCTAGTGTGCGTGGATTTAGTAGGCAGCTCGACGACTGCCTGCTATTGCGTCATGCTATGAATGGACGATCGTAGTATATATTTTTTGTGATGGTTATTAGAAGTATTTTATTGAAGTATAATTATTGTTTTATATTAATTGGTATGATGAATTATTTTATTTATTTAGTAAATTAATATAATGTATTGAATTGTTGAATTTATATGAGGTAGGCACTGCCTAATTGCCTATATGGGATGCACGCCACTGCATACACTAACACCCAGACTCAGGACAAACATCTGTGGATCGCACAAATTTTTGTCCCGTGCAGGAATCGAACGCCCTTAGCGCAGCAGTCGCTTAGCCGCTGCGCCAATCAGGTCGTCAAAATGGCAAGTTGACGATCGAGGCGTTCTAAAGGGGAGGCCTTTGTCCAACAGTGGACGTATTCTAATTGCTGATTATGATTTGACTTATAGGGTATAGCTTCGATATGTGACAATGCGACTTGTACTTTAATTCGCAGCAGAGGGCATATCCCTGTCTAACCCTAGAAGATAGCAGATAATTTTAAAAATAAAGACTAGTTTTATCACCCCTTACCTTAAAACCTACATGGGCTTGGTTTCATAGAGGAGTCGCTGTATTTTACCTTGAACAAAACTGCCTGTAGTAGCTACCTACAAACCGTGTCTTCAGTACATAATTTTATATATAAAGACTAGTTTTATCACCCCTTACCTTAAAACCTACATGGGCTTGGTTTCATAGAGGAGTCGCTGTATTTTACCTTGAACAAAACTGCCTGTAGTAGCTACCTACATACCGTGTCTTCAGTACATTATACAGCATACTTGCACCCTAATAGGGGATGGTTCCAAGGCAACCATAGTTCCCTGCGCGGCATCTTACGCTCACTGGTCTGACAGAGCCACGGCAAAGGCCTGCACGCTTCATTACACACCCGGCTCTGTCCGGCTATCGCACTAAACACGCAATTACACGCGCGCCATGCGATGCCTGATTGATCACCAACTATTTTAATGACAATCTAATTAGTAAAGTAGCTGTTGTGTAGAGTTTCTGTTAATATGTATGTATATACATATGTATGTGCTAACGCCTGTAATCTTACGAGAAATAAGCATACATATCTTCCTTTACCGGGTTTTTGATAATCTGATTTGCGTAGTGGCTAAGTGACTGGATTTCCGCTCTAGGGGTTATAAGGTTGATCTTCGAAGAAGACAATTATTTGCAACCATTTGTTAATTTGTCGCGAGTCTCTACATTTGTTTCTAGGTTTCATATCTGTAAATCTACTTAACGTGCAAGTAGAGAACCTCCACGAGTGACGATACTTAAGTACGTCCGTCACCCTGGACGGTCAACCTCGCTACCAGCCTTGTTAACTGCCCAATCTCTAAAACACGTCATGACCTAATATTATAAGGCTTTTAGCTCATGCAGGTATAAAGAAGAAGAGATCTGTATAACACCTCACAATTCAGCAAGCAATTCCATAAGTAGAAAGCACAGTACTAAAACACTCCAAAACTTATACTCGACTATACTCCAAAAATAACGCTTTAAACGCTCCAGAATATTGCTATATTATTGCGAGCTTACGAGCAGCGAGTTCACGCAGTACCTAGACAGAAAACTAGACGGGTTTGGTTGAATAATTTCAGGGGTTACTCCGGGCATGCCGGGTGTCGGCTCGTAAAGCGTGTTTGAAGTTTGTTACCAGTATTAGTGTTATCCTGCCCTCTTAGGTTTAAAGAGAATTAGACTGAAGGAGTAAATACTTTATTGTGGATACGAGGAAAATAACACTGGGTAGTGAAATAATTTCAGGAGCTAGTGTTTTGGCTAATTCATTCCCAGTTTCAAAATTCAGGCCATTTTGTTGAGATGTACTATACAAAGGTATAGATGTTTAAGAACCTGTATCGTTTTCAATTTCCAGCAAATAAGGAACTTTGAGTACCTACCTATTTTAAAGGTACTTGTACTTTGTTATTTTGTATAGACTCTAATGTATGATGTTATTTATGGTATCGATAACGCCTCTATTCTCCAATGGAAAAAACCAGTAACACTTTGCCCGACCCAGGTTTTCAACCCGGGACCCCAAGCTCAGCAATCGTTCTAGACCAACGAAGCAGTCAATCCATACTTGCATATTGCACTAATATTAAAAATGTGAAAGTGACTTTGTCTGTCTATCCGTCTGTTACACCTTCGACGACTAAACTGCTGGACGGATTTTGACGAAATTTGGCATGTAGAAAGTTTATGACCCGAGACAGGACATAGGCTACCTTTGTTTTAAATTATCACCTACACTGTTCTCACATACATTATTTTTTAGCTGTCTGGACTTTAAAAGAGACATTGACCCCTGAGTTTGTTTCGGCGTTTCTTCTCAGAGGTAGTCAGTTAGGAAATGCCGACGCCATCTATCTAGTCTTAAAAAAAATGACGTGTAAAAGTGTTTTTTTAAGACCTATTTACAGAAATAAAATCATTTATCATTTATCTCATTATGGGTTTTAAATAGGTGTTATCGCCGGCAAAGCCGCGGGCAAAAGCTAGTATTAAACATGATACAGTTTAAATGAAAACTTAGGTATAGGATATCAATAGTTAAACGATAGACAAAGAGGTATACTGTATAGAATGTACGCATTGTGTGGATATTACCACAGGGGTGATACCGTAAGAGGTGAGGTTGTATAGCACACATAAACATACCCTGTGCGTGTATGAAAAGGTGCACGAATGCGGAAGATGCCAGGAAGACGCGGCGACGAAGGGTTGGGTAGTTTTAACCCTTCTCGCGTCGCGGGGTACCTTACCTGCCGATCGTTTCTCTGACAGAGGACGTTGAACGAACGGTGTGGCATACCCTTGTTTTGTTTTGCATCAATATCATGTATTAGGTGTATGTACGTTTAAGTTTCCGGTAGGTAGGTTAGGTATGGAGTATTGAAGCCGTTGTCATCAGGCAAATATAAATCAATGGACTCTAAAGAGAAATAATTTCTTCATTGAAAAATTTCAATGTGTAGCTTTGCCTTTTTAACTTCAGTTTTTAAATGACTTTTGGTGCCATTTTAGCATGTTGCCCATGCTAAGCTTAAAACTAAATTCATAAAGGAAATTTGAAAAATGATGGACACGAGCGGGTCGGGTTCAGTTTTTAAGTTCAACTTTGGCCTGAATCAGTACGTAAATAATATTTTTTGTTACCAACAAATATTATATAATAACCTAGGATGTATAATTACAAAATTGGATGAACATCAACTGCCGAATTAGGTAAAAAAATAATTAAGGAGGCCACAAATACATATTTTTTTCCTCTCATATAAATCGCTCGTTAACTCGTATCATTGGTGATTGGTCGTACATCCAACATTTTAATCTCGCTGTCCAGCTAAAAGCGACAATAAATATAAAAACTTTAACTCATCAACCGTTAAGTAAACAGTTTAAAAGCGCACCGGAAAACACTCATGTGTCAGAGATAATAGAGCGGCTGCTCTATGGCTTATCCTTCCGGTGGCTTCATTGTATTGACAGTAATAAACACTGCGCTGGAGCGATTACTGCTGAAATATTGTGATTTATCGATAAATGTGGCTGAGTCGGGCTGGCTCCGGGATTTAATTGACTTTCTTCTTTATCCATTGGTAGGATAGGAACCTAAATGTATAACAGCATCCTTTTCAATTCATATTACTTGAAGGGTGTAATAATGTAATGCAATGAAACATACGATAAATAAATAGCGACATTCAGAGGTGGCGTAAGATGTGGGTGACGTGGACCATCGCCAACGGCCCGAAGGGCCTCGAGCCTTTAAAAATATAACAAAAAAAAAAATTGCCTAGTGTCCCATTATGCACCCAAATTTTTTTCAGTTATGAAAAATTTGCGAAGGTCTATTAAGGAGACCTCCTGTCCCCTCGCCCTTCATACATGAACTATCTATATATAAAAATTACACTAGAGGGCCTGGCGAATATAGTTTGGATGACCTCTTGCCCCGCCACTGGCGACATTAAAGATCGTCCCTTTTGTATTTTTGTTTCGGATGTATTTAATTACAACATAATTAAGTATTTGAGCTGAGGTTTGATGTGTGTGTGACCAACAACTCCTGAAAAGGTTATAGTAACTTAATCGATTTCCAAGGCCTTTTTTTTATTAATTAATGTCACCCCACCCTAGGACTTTCTCCTATATCGCTGGGGCGTTTTCCAAGCAAGCATATGAATACACAAACACCCAGACTCAGGACAAACATCTGCGGGTCATACAAATTTTTGTCCAGTGCGGAAATCGAATCGGCATCCCCTACCGTCGTCCAATCACTTAGCCACTGCTCCAATCAAGTCGTCAAATTCAAAGCACTTTCTTGTTTAATGTATAAAGAAAATTCTTCTTAATTCCAAACTTAATTTTCTGCAGCACAAGCAGCTAAGAAACCTTATAATTAGTTCAGTGATATCAACAGATTTGTGCGTTCTGGCTAGCCTCACAGTTTATCGCGACGTTAATCGCATATAAAGAGAAATAACCCGTAACGACGTAATAACATTAAGCTCTGCGAACTCAGTGCTAATAATTTAAACAAAATGGTACCTTATAAAATACCTTAGTGGTGCCACAAATTCCAGATGCGATCTCGCAATTAGTAATTATATCGCAATTTACCTGCAGATACAAAAGATATTTAAAATTAATGTTATAATAAGCGAAGTGTCAGTTAGTGTTGTCGCATAAGCTAAAATGGTTAGCAGTGTTAATGTATCAAGCACTGATAACCGAGTGGTATGACCGTTGGACTGCCAAGTCAAAATTCGCAAGGTTATAATCCGCAATGTATCTTCGAATTCATATGCGTATTATAAATTAGTTAGCAGTTGCCAAAAACGGTGAAGGAAAACATCGTGAGGAAACGCATACCTGAAAGATTTTCAACGTTGTGTAAAGCCATGTCAGTGGCCTACAGGCGGTTTAAACTCTGACACCAGGTTGTTCATCAACCATACGATAGGAAGAAGAAGGTTTTATGTAAGTCATTCACTTTTACATCGTAACTTATAGATACAACACAAATTGTCACGATGCCCATATTAACAAAACCTAGACGAGAACAGCATAAACTAACCTGAACACTTAAAAAGGGTGAAAGTACAAAGTGTGCGCTCATACTTCATACCGTCAGTGCAAACGTGTGAATGATTTCTGTGCACAGTGCCGTAAATAGGGCGGTGCCAGCGGTGCCCAGGCACATGGCGCAGACCCTAAAGGGGCGCAGACCAGACCATGACTAGAGACAATAAAAAAAACCGCATCCAAATCGGTTCACCCGTTTTAGGGCTACGATGCCACAGACAGACAGACACATATAGCGGTCAAACTTATAACACCCCTCTTTTTCCGTCGGAGGTTAAAAAAGACGCTGCTAAAGAAGCTCTCACCAGGCAAATCTGTATAGTAAGAGTATATTCGTCATGGGAGTAAAAATTTACAATAAATTACCAAAAGATATAAAACGAATTGAAAATATAAATATGTTTAAGAATAAGTTAAAAACATTCCTGACTTCTAAATCTTACTATACTGTAAACGAATACTTTTAATGATAAGTTTGTATAATAATGTAATGTATTAAATTAATTAATGATATCTAATAATCTTCTAATTATGTTATGCGTATATGTTCTGACCGACCCTTTAAATTGTAATTATTGACATTATGTGAACTGTTCGTATCTAAAATTTTAATTTGTATTCTGTAGACTAAATTTAAAATATTGTACACCCTGAGGGTATATTACAGCGATCTTATAAATATAATTAATGTAACATCTTTCTATGTACCTGTGATAAACAATAAATTTATTGAATTGAATTGAAATCAAAAGGCTAGTTACGGCAATGTCTTTGCAACGTGGCCCGTGCAGAAACCGCGCGACGCGTGCATTAATTTTTTTATTACCGCATAAATTACACCAAATGTCCCGATTATAATGGGTGGAAGGCTCTTAAAATGCTTTCGTTTCAGGATGAAATTATGAATTCCAATGCTTATTCAACGATTGAGTCGTTGTCACAGCCAAATATAGCGGAAACAATATAATATTTCGCCATAATGTTTTAATATTGAATCCATTGGGTATTCAGGCTGCGCCTGGTATTCGCGACAGTGTTATATTTGCGCTATGAATTTTATAAGTTTGAACAAAGGGCCGGTCGGAATTTATAACTTTTAGTGAGAGAGAGGTTTTGTTGTTATTATGGCTAGGATGCAGAATAAGATTAAAAAAAAAAAAAAACTCCTGTATCGTGGGTGCGTTTCACAAACATGAAATCACATACACATCACCCAGACTCGGGACAAACATCTGCGAATCACACAAATTTTGGTCCCATGCGGGAATCGAACCCGCAACCCGCAGCAGTCCAACCGCTTAACCACTGCGCCAACCAGGTCGTCAAAATGCCAAATATTGCAAATAATTCTGACATAATAGGTACCTATATGGTTACAGAACGATAGTGGCGGTGAAACAATTATGATTCATAAATTTTAAAACTACTGACTCGAACAGGAATCAACTGTACCAATGTTTATAGAGGACATTTAGTCTTTTAGCTGAGATTGTTACTAATAATAATATTCTCTATCAGACACTTTTTTATTTTATTATACAAATTTAGCTCGTACACTAACAAGCTTTGTAGTGATAACCAAGGCGTAACGAAAAATCCCAAAAAAGCCAGCCCTTACCGAGCTCCTCAAACATTACCCGGAACATAATAAATATAAAAGCTTTTAAACCGCCGTAGCTAAGGTTTTTACTCCCAGAGAGAAATGGCACAGCACGGGAATATTTACTGGCTTGTTTACGGGAACACCGTACACGTACACGTAACTGTTATTAGAAGCCACGTAGCATCACGTTAATTGGCAAGTCGCCAGACACTTAGACGACTGATGGTATTATTATGCATCAAACGTAGGTACTTGATTGAGTGGATACTCTGGGCAGCGTGGTTTCAGTGCTTTGTAATGCCTAATTTAATTTATAGGATCTTAAACCGATAGAAGGAAAAAAAGAGTTTGCGTTGACTCTTGCTATCAACAACAGCAGTGATAGCCGAGTGCTATGTCACAAGTTCCAACCCCGGCACGCACCAATAGTCATAGTCATAGTCATAATGTTTTTATTTCATATAGGCTACAAAAGAGCACTTACAAAACGTCAAACTAGTTGCACGGTTCCAAAAAGTCGTTTCTATGGAGAAGAACCGGCAAGAAACTCCATAGTTACTCTTTTAAAAATATGGTTAAACAATCATTTCAAGTATGAGAGAATAATGAGCTACACAATATACCTAAAATGAGAAAACGAGTAGCATCAAAGTCAAATAAATAATATCTTTTCGAATTCTTGTGCGTACTATCCATTAGTTAACAGTTGCTAAAAACGGTAAAGAAAAACATTGTAAGGTAACCAGCACAAATGACAGATTATTCTACAGTGTGTAAAGCCATTTCAGAGGCCCACAGGCGGTTTAAACTCTGACACCAGGTTGTTCATCTTGGTGTATAAATATGAGCTAATATAGGTAATTAGATCTGTGAGTCAAATTGTATCCCATATTATTGAGCTGTCCGTAATTGATTATTTTTATAGATCGTTATTGTTATGTATGGTTAACATACCATAATATACCTCAGTAAACATTATACCTTATAAACCCACAAGGTGTTTTAAAAGCAATACAATTAGAAACTGCCATTAAAAAGACACATTGGTACTTATTTACAAGGAACAGAATGTAAATAGCATCGTTTGTGCCTAAATGGTTATGTCAACCGCTGAATGAGTGAATGAATGACTATCAAGTTACCTTGACCTTTTATTTGGCGTTTTCTTTCAAAATGTCTTTCATTATACTTTTTTTAAACGCTATTTATATAACAAATGAGTCATTTAGCGATGAATGCATGATTAATGTCCGAAAATATCTTTTTCAAAACTGAAAATCCTTTTACTTAATGGGATTGCTTTTAGGGTTCTGTAGCAAAAAAGGAAAATGGAACGGTTAAAAGAAAACTTTGGATTGGAACCTTGGAATTTTGGTCAAAGTTTGGAAAGAGAAAAGCTTTATAAGTCTAGGAAAGTGGTTTGGTCTAATGTGGCAGGCTTAGTTTAGACTACCTAGGATTTTTGGGATGTAAGGTCATTTTTTCTGCTTTGAGGCAATGATCCATTTGCTTTTTTTAAATACACATAGGCTCTCGATAGGTACCGAATAAATTAATATCCATATATTAATTTATTCGGTACCTATCGAGAGCCTATGTGTATTTATAGGCCATTTTTTGGAACAGTTAGATGACGAAATGTGGGAGAATAGACGGAGAAAAAGGAGAACACCCTCGCCTACACCTTGAAAAATAGAGGTGTGATGTTTTTTTCGTAAAACATAACCATGGGGTTATGTTTTATTTATGTCTATTCTCCCACATTTCGTCATCTAACTGTTCCAAAAAATGGCCTATAAAATAGGAGGCCCTATTGCCAATAATCTTGCCCATATCAGATTTAAATCTTCAATTTCTCAACGAAAACCGACTGGAGTTGTATTCCAAATCCGTCCCCCACAGGCCAAACCCAATAGTCATATTAATCCGTATTTATGTACATCCATGGTTATTTTATTATCCGAGTGTATTCAGTAAAGGGAATATTATACGACGGCTATTAAGAGGCAATCTCCAAGCCTTTTGTAGTTATCATAAATACATATGTATCGACATGACGCAAATTCACTCTGGTACGATTTATGTACCGGACCTCAGGATAAGATGGCTCTTGAATATTCATCTAAACCCACTAGCTACGGATTGTGGACCCTGAATAAATAGGTACCCACGGAAAAATAATCCTGGGTCTTACTCACGGTTCGTGAGTGGTTTAATTTCATACCGTAATTGTAATTTGGAAAATTAATTGTGGTTTAGAATTTGGTTATTTCGTTCGAGCTTAGTGGTCGGCGATGAAAATGTTCAGTTCTATTGTATTTTAACGTAAACGATTAGATCTACATAAGCGCGTGGTTGAGTTGGTTAGTAATATTTGAGTATTACTTGGTCTGTTTGCTATTAAGATTGTATTGGTTAATTCAATACAACTTGCGTTCCAGGAAACTTCGCAGATCATAAATTATTTTTTAAACTTTGTCACGTGCCAGGATTTTTTTAATACTATATTATAGTTAAAACGTGGTGACGCTGGTGCGGTTTTCAGTGACGAATTTTTTTTAATTTATTACCTAGTACCTCTGGCTCACTCAAATCTCTTAGCCACTGCGCCAATCCTTTTCTTTCAGTCTTCGCCGTTTTTCGTTTTCCATCTAAGTCCATTTGTCTACCCTTGTCAATGGAACCCCGTGAAACTCTCCTTTACAATGATCAGTGCACGTAAATCCATTAAGTCTGTTAGCCAGAACACTTCCAATCCCATGGCCAGCTTGCAGACATGCTTTGAAGAAAAACTTTCGTCTGAAGAAAGATTATTTGTTGTTTAAATTCACTGATTCGCTTCCTATAGAAAGTGTTGATTTGTAGGACTCCTTTGTCAAATAATATAGAGGAAATAAGAATTTGAAGTGGGTATTCAGAATTGTATGGATGTTTATTTTTCTGTGTCAAGAAAGAATTGTATGATTTTAGTTATTTCCTTAGATGTCGTATTAATAGTGTCGTAATAATGGTACGTGAAAATTTAAGAATTGCATCACATAATGGCGATGAGGTGATCACTTGTTAAAATATTTTATAACATTTATAAGGCTTTTCACAAGTCTAGGCAGTTTTGCCAAAGATTTTTAAACCTTTCAATAGGGGTCATTAAACGTCGCTACTGGTATTATTTGTCCTTTAGCGAACATAAGTGCTTGTGCATATTATTATTGAGATAAATACGAGCCTGTAACTGAGTTTTGAAACGCACGTACCAACAGCTTTGCTCAAGTCAAAGCTATGTTATCATCAATTCAGCCCGGTATCACCCACTGCTGGGTTTAGGTCTCCCTTCTTCCCTGCCAAAGCTTCGCCTCTCCTAATCCATCATTAAATCCAAATCGCTCCAAAAATTACACTCAAAATCTCCAGCAGACCTCTGACCGTTTTTCCTCAATCGGAGATCAGTGTAATCTCGGTGAATCTCGACAGTATGGATTGATTGCGAAGACGAGTGTTTGGCTTTTAATTAAAGTGTCGGCGAGGAGTGATGGCGGTCCGGCGAATTGCCGCCGTAAGTCACGGCCGTGCACCGTATGATAATTGGCGTTAAGTGAGCTCATCGTACTTACTGGAGAATTTTTGGACAATCAAATGCTTGAAGCTTAGTGTTATTTAATGAAACGTCATTTCTTAACTTACCTTTTTAGCGTTGATTTTATGACTCAAAAATCGAGTGTTTTAGAAAACATTATGTACCTACTTAGTTGATAATGTCAACATACTTCAATGTAAATATTCGGTTTATTAAATTAAAGAAATAATAAAAATGTATGTAATATCAACAAAATATAACAGAAATGAAAAACATTGTTTATTTTGTAACGGAAATAAACGCTTCGATTTCTGTTACCGGGTATAAAACGATAAATAATCATCATATCATATTTGGACCCTTATTTTTCATACTGTATAAGGTACGATAGGGTTCCGAACCAAATTGAAAAAAGGGTTTGGTTAAGTCACTTTAGGAAGATTTAGATTTTCACTAAGTATGGTGGGTATTTTGAAAAAGACAAATACGTTTGACCAACCCTGCCAAAAACAGCAAGTGATTTCATAATAATCAATAAAAAGAGACAGATGAGAATGAAATAACTAAAGAAATATGAAATTTTGTGTCATTTTTGCATGTTGCCCATGCTAAGCTTAAATCTAAATTGATAAAGGAAATTTGAAAAATGATGGACACGAGCAGGACTTGATCCTGCGACCTTCGCCGTACCGTGGCGCTGCTCTAACCAACTGAGCCATCGTGTCACTGCTCGCATCCATCGAATTTGCAAGTTCAAGTCCTGCTCGTATCCATCATTTTTCAAATTTCCTTTATCAATTTAAAGAAGACATGTTATATACGCAGCAGGTAATTAAGGCTAGTGATGATGATGGTTAATGAATTTAACTATCATCATCATCATCAGCCGAAAGCCGTCCACTGTTGAACAAAGTTCCCCCTTAGAACGCCATGATAATTATACAAAACCTCAATTAGTACAACATTTACTGAACAGTTATATTGTTAAAGCTATTAACTCGCCTTGATTCGAGCAAACATAAATAATTTGTCATGCAGTCAAAAGAAAATAAATACAATCTGTGACAAGTTATAATAATTATCCGCACTTATATAAGAAAGTTGAGATAAATCTGACGCAACTTCGAGCGGAAGTTTTTCGAATAAAGTTGTGGATACGTGTTCAAAATATTTATAGATATGATTAGTTTTTCTGAATGTAATAATATTTTGTATCTGTACTATTAGGGTTGACATTTCACAAGCATATTTTGTGTCTAGTAAAAATATTTTTAACTTTCAAAGTTGGGATTTTGCTGTGTTATTTGGCAGAATCGAGTTACGTTTTGGCCTTCTCCTCTTTTGGGAGCAATCAGATCTTTCTGGAAACTATGTTATTCTGTTTTGCTTTATGTCTTTTTGAGTATTTTTTGTCTCTAAAAATTATAACCTCTCGCCTGTATTCCCCGAAGGGGTAGGCAGAAGTGTACATATAATACACCCACATTTCGCTACTTATGTTATAGGTCCCAATGTAATAGGGAGCGAGCCACACAATTTTTTCGTTTCTAAATCTATGGAAAAACACTGAAGTAAACTCAAACCTATTTTCCAATACGTTGATCTTTAAACATGAAGCATCCCAGTACCTAGATACAGCTTGTAGCCTCTTCAGTCGTCTGCTATAACCGAGTTATGATAACCCTGTTAGGGAGGCTGATTGCTTATTACGATACCGTAGTTAACAAGACGGGCTGCTAATGTACCAGTGGACATAATAGCCTGGATTAAAGGCCGAGTGCTTTGGAGATGAAAGGGGTAGGCTAAGAGCTAGTTCCTCTTGTTCAGGAGCAGTAATTAAATCTTGACTGATGAATTTATATGTTTCACAGTTTCAGCGACAATATTTTATTTATTTATTGTAACCTTGTTTAATTGATTAGAGCGAGGACCTGGTGACCTGTAACACAGGTGTTGCTATAGGTATGACTATAGATTTTAAATACAAACAAACATACATAAAGTCACGCCTATTTACACGATGGGTAGGCAGAGACCACGGATTTTCATTTGCTACTATCCTGACATACTAAAAATAAATACAAAGTAGTCCATAATAGGTTTGACGACCTGATTGGCGCAGTGGCTAAGCGATTAGACTGCTGCGCTAAGGGTTGCGGGTTCGATTCCCGCACGGGGCAAAAATTTCTGCGATCCACATTTGATTGTCCCGAGTCTGGATTTTTTGATTTGATTTTGATTTGTGATATTTGATGTTTGTGAAACGCACCCACGATACAGGAGAAATTCCTAGTGTGGGGCGACGTTTTTTTTTTTAAGTTGTAACCTAAATTAGATACAGTCTCTTACAAATTAATGTACCTACATTGAGCATTTAATACTTATGCGTACGTAACGTAACCTACTTTGTGAAGAGAGAAAAAATAAAGTAATTATTATATTTATATTATTTTTGAATATTTTTTACCGATCCAAGTCTAGGCGTTTGTGCATGTGAATTTCTGTCAAAGGCAAACATGATTTATAAAAATTAGCTTAGGCTTAGGCGCCTTCAAAAATATGGCAAAACTTTCTCTTTAGTCCGTCACAATGTGTATTTCCTAAATAAAGAAATGCCATTATGAGTCATAAACTCTAACCGTTCCACTAAAAACCAACGACCTCACGTAAACAACGAGCATAATGGTACTACATCTACCGTTATCACTTACCTTCATCACACAAAAAGAATGTAATCGCACAATAAACAGGATAAAGCAATCTCTGCCGAGCCTCATCCGTCATAATTAGCGTCAGTGATCAGCCCGGAGTGGCGTCGGCGCGGGCGGCGCGGGCGGCGGTGTCCGATCGATCACCGCGACACTAATCACCGGCCGACGGACCACTGGACACTCTTATTGTTTGCTTTGCTCTTAATAGAGTCCACCGATAATGTAAGTTTCACACAATTGATACTCGCTAAATGAAAAGGCGCGTTTTTGTTTACTCCTGTTTGGCTAAGGAGAATAAAATCTTATTCTTCTTCTACGAGCATGAGCTATTAAGTCACACCATGGTGTAGAGATTGGTCAGTCAACAAGAATGTTAGGTGGACCTTCCAGGGTGCGCCAGACGTACTTAAGTCGGCGGCTCTCTACATGCACCCCCTAAAATGTTATGTCATCTGTCACAAACCATACGACCTCATAAATACAGTAGTAATTCTGTCTGTCAGTTTTCACGGCTGACCACTAAACTGATTTTCATGAAATTCGGTATGGAGTACGGTTTAACTCAAAATAAAGACTCATGATACTTTTTAAATTGAAAAGACGCGTTCTGTACTCTGTCGGACGACGCGCGTCACACGTAGATTTTCTTAATAAGTCGATGTCTTAACTAACCACAATCTTCTTATCGTATGGTTGATGAACAACCTGGTGTCAGAGTTTAAACCGCCTGTAGGGTTCTGACATGGCTTTACACACCGTTAAAAATCTCTCAGATGTGCCGGTTTCCTCACGATGTTTTCCTTCACCGTTTTAGGCAACTGATAACTAATTTATAATACGCAGATGAATTCGAAAAGTCATTGGTGCGTGCCGGGGTTTGAACTTGCGACTTTTGACTTGGCAGTCCAACGGTTATACCATTGTTAATCACTGCTATAATAATACTAACCACAATAATACATATGTATGTATAGGAGAGTAGATGGCTTCCGCGAGAGACAGTACGTTTGGTGTACCTTGGGAAGAAAGCGCTACTACGATTTGTTTGACTGACTTTGATCTATAAGCAGGTATTGCTATATAATTCATACCAACACGGAAAAAGACCGCATCTTCCCATCCTCACATACTTTCGCGTTTTAAATATTATTAGTAGCCGAGTGTTAAGTTTCGTTATAACCGTATTTCCCGCAGAGTGAGCCGCTCCACATAAAATGCAGCGTGTCACCTGTGCTGGCACATCGCGCGATAATAAATAATTCAGGAGCCAGCCAAACTTCTGACAGCTCCAGAATCTTCCTAATCCCTTTACGAGTTGCCAAACTTATTGGAGCGCGGATGCTGTTTTGTATTATAAATAATCGTACTTGCTACTTTTGGGAGGGTAGCTAGATGTAGTTATGTTTACCCTTTTGGCTGAAGGCGATAAATAATAATAATGTAGGTAGTTATAAAGTTTCTTATCGTTTCGTTTCGCGTTGGTTCAAATTCCACTCGTGAGAGTCGTATTGTAAAGGTTTGTTATAAAAATTAAAATTCTACTTTATAGACTGGGTTTGAGGTTATTACCTTATATAAGACGCATCACTACTACGTCTAGAAATGTGGGATTGCAACCCAGAGTGGTTGAGATATACTGTACTTACATACATCTGACAGCAATAATAAAACAATAATTTGTTAAATACTACTGCATTTGCACACCTCAATATAGGTAAAACATGTTAAACTATAAAAATATTTGTTATCACCAAAACTCACACTCGTTTAAAGCAAATAAATTATTTTGATTTTATACTAAATTTTTCCCGGCTACGACACGATGCCAAGCTCTCACATTATACATTGTTTTTGCAATTGCAAATAATGATGTTACGACCAGGAAAAAACTACAAAAAAAAAAGCTTTAAAATTATATATATTAAACAGCGACGTTACATATTCGAAGGCAAATATATTATATATTTTTTTTAAATTCGTCTTTATTTACAGAAGATTATATCAAAATATTATTGTAGTATTACTACAACTGCGCCTTCTAGCGTCTAGCGAACATTACTATAGTGCTAATAGCAACGTATGTAGGGCTTATAAATAAATGGTAATAATAAGTTATCAGAGGGTAGATAGTGGCCTTTAATGGACCCATTCATACAGCCGCCCGCCGCTCGCAGGGCTGCCAGCCATGTTCATAGGAATGTTCACGGTTTGTGACAAATGTGTGTATTATGTTTGGTGGGAACCCTGCCGTTACTTAAAGGTAGCGTGAGTAATCGGTCTTGCTATTTTAGCAGACATAAAAAAACAGTTTCAGAATTTGGCTGTTTTTAGTATTGTGTGTTCAACGATATCTTTGCCTACAGCGAAGAGATTTCGATTTTAATTGTTTAAAGGAGTTTTATAAAAGTTAGTTCCATGTTTAGGTGAAGACCTTTGGAGAAAAACAATTGAAAAATATTTTAATTGTTCTTCAGTTATTTTTTTTAATATTTTTTACACATAGTTTTAGAACATGCCTGATTTAATTGGCGCTTCTAATATTCAGCTCGTGAAATACTGACCCATACGAGTGACTTTTAATTAAGTTAATTCAAAAACTCCCACAACCCTAGTCCCGGGTCTGTCTATCATAATTATGTATCTTGCCAAAATAAAGCTTACCAGATGGTCGCTACATAATTACAGCGTGTTATGTTACGGGTAAACCAATTAGAATAATTATATTATAATGTATTTAATAACTCGTTCACTTGAGCGGAACTTGTATTACGAGTCATTTATATAATTTTTGCCGTTCATTTGCTGAATTGTTTCAAGTTGTTCTTGACAAAAAGAACGACTTATTTTCCACAGGGTTATGTTTTTCTTACTTACGGACAGCTGCGTCTATAGTATGACCTTAAACCCTTATAGCCACATGTCTTGTTCTACGAAGAATATTTTCTTGCCGTTGCGCGAGTTGATTGAGAATTAAGAAAATTTTATAAATTACTGTCTTAATTATTGTTCTTAAAATGTGCAATTGTGCATATCACATGAGCACAGCTGCGAACCCATTTTGTTAATTTTGTGAGCCCGATAGATGGTCATAGACCGTCTATAGGACACATGGAACATATGATGAGTGTCGAAATGTGGGAGTGTAGAATCCTGATTAAACAGAACACATCTGCCTACCCGTTTAGGGCGCGTATGGGTTCCATCGCGCTCGGTAGTCACGTCCCACTAATTAAATGACGTACACAACCCATTGTATCACGGCACTGAATTATCGCATAACAAGACCCTCCTTTTTTATCACAAATGCAAATGAGTTACCGAGCACTGCACTCTGTAATCAACTCCACAATTTACAAAACACACACGTACAGGGTTATCTAATGCAAATGACCCTTGAAATTCCCGCCCATACAGAGACATTTTGACCTTCGGTGGAGACGAGCGTGATGATTGTAGGGTTGACATCAAAGGACGACAACCCTATCACGCTGGGAGCTCGTGCGTGGGCCGACGTGACGCGAATGTCCCAGGCCTGTGTAGTCCTAGAAGAAATCAATCTGCTGTAATGTATGGCTGGGCCCTCGCGGGTGACGTTGAAACATGTTTGTAGCACGTGTTCCAACTGTTTGCGAAGGGTTAAGGATCTGTAGAGGACACAGGGTTGTGATTTGATAGTTATTTTCATAAATATCGTCACGCATTGGTAATTTTTCAGATATCAGAGACATAAACGCAAACTTGGAACTAATATTTGCAGATATCGAAATTATGTGCTCTGTGCGAAAAACTGATTTCACTTCCAATAATTATATGTATACCTAAGCACTGTGGTTGTCAACACTCTTACTAAAAAGCTACCTACATGTATACAATTTATCTCGATTTTTTAACATTGGCAACACATTTTTTTTTGTGTCAACTGTCAAGCTTGTATCGCTTAAAAAGAAAACAATATAGCCACTATAGCTACTTATCATTCGACGTCATTTTTAGTATCCTATTTTCGAAAGGACCACAAGAATACCTAATTTGCGAGTTTCAATGCTATTTTTTATTTTTTGCATCGGTATTTGCTAATTGTCACGTGAATTGACACAGGTCATGCCGTCCAGTCTACAAGGATGGTATGGTGTCCGTCACGTAAAAAGAACGCTGACTGTAAACTTTTTTTTTTAATTCCAGTCTATTCCAAAGTGGCACGTAACTTATATGTACTTATAATGATTTTACAATAAAACAATTACTTAATTATAAAACCACAATTGCCTAGGACTATAGGAAGCGACTATATCCGAATGCAAACACAGTCGTTGACAGTCGCTCAGCGTTCTTCTTACGTGACGGGAACTATAGCGAGTTGGACTGCCCGGATGGTGGCCATCGTGGAGACCTACGTAAATACTAAATTATTGTTAACTACCTTCCGCCCTCGTTTTCCGATTTCGAATGTTTTATAGCCTTCCTCGACAAATGGGCTATTATTATATACACTGGAACATTTTTTTAAATTGTAGTACAGTAGTTCCTGAGATTAGCGCGTTCAAGCAAACAAACAAACTTTTTAGCTATGTATAATATTAAAAAATAAAGTATAAATTCTGCACCCGAATTATATCATAAAATAAAAAAAACTCAATTTTATCGATGAATTGCGGTCCTAGCTGTTTGATTCCAGCAGTTATAGCCAAGTTGTATGACCGTTAGACTGTCAAAGTCAAAGGTCGCAAGTTCAAACCTCCGCACACACTAATGTCTTTCGAATTCATGCGCGTATTATAAACTAGTCTATCAATAGTTAAAAACGGTGAAGGAGAACATCGTAAGGAAAGCGGCACACGAGAGATTTTCCAACGGTGTGTACAGGCATGTCAGAGGCCTACAGGCGGTTTAAATTCTGACACCAGGTTGTTTATCAACCAAACGATAAGAAAAAGATTTCAGGCGTCAACCAATCAATAAAGTATTATCTAAACCAGCCCCAGTTTTTCTTCAATTCCGAGCACAAAAGCAAATCTTATTAAAGCTTTAAAGTACAAATCGTTACAAACCCTGCTTATTATAAACAAGCAGCGGCCGAGTTCGGGAATCAATTAAAAGTTATCGCAAGAATTGTTGTGATTTATACGGGAGCCACCCCATTCTCGTGTCACCCACCAGTGTATTGCAGAAGGACCATTGGAACAGTTTTAAATAATCGTTATTTTGGAAGGCGTCGAACAGTTACGCTCAGATTTGCGGATACAACACCTGCATGGGACTCGTATTTGTGGAATTTCTAGATGTTTGTCACTAATCAGGGTGCTTGTGTAGTGGATATAATTTTTTATGTGTGAGATGCAATCACGATATAGAAAAAAAATGTCCTATAAGTGCCTATTCAACAAAAATCTGCCTGGAGACGTACGAATACAATTCCATTCTGTTCCTGGGAAAGCGAGTCGTACGAGGCGAAAAACCTGGTGAGTAGGAATCGCAAAAGCCACCCATTAGTGGTTGCTATGGTTACCAAGTAACGCTAAACAGCAACTTGTATGTAGCGGACCTTCTGAAACTATTCTATATTATTCCAGTACTTGAGCGTAGGATCGGGGTATTGATAAATGAATTTGCGCTATTGTACCGGAATAGGGCTCCGGGTAACGGAGCTGCCATGTGTTGGTGTTCGGTAAATTGTTTATAACGCACTAGTTTATGTAAATTGTTTATTTAGTTTATGTGTGGTGCGAAGAGAATATTAATATGTATCGAAAACTCCGGTCAGATAGTGCGCTTGGTTTAAGAGTAATAGGCAAAAGTTGTTATCAAAATTATTTTACATATTTGTAATAATATAATTATGTTATGTGTAATAAAGAACAAAATTTAGTAGTATCACTGAGGTATTACTAAAATAACAGATCGAAAGGAACTGGTTCACTGCGTAGCAAGAACCTCTTTCCCAACAGAGAAGAAGCGAATGATAGCCAAGGTTGGCACTTCCAGACTGGTCAGTACAGGTTTTATCATGACATCAGGTTATTATTGATTTTCTCTATAAGGGGCTTGTGAAATACAATGGAATACTGAAAGGGAACTTGAAATTCGATGGGTGCGAACAGCGACCGGATGGCTCAGTTGGTAAGAGCAGCGCCACGGTACGAAGAAGGTCGCAGGCTTTCCAAATTTCTCGAATTTTCTTTATCAATTTAGATTCAAGCTTAGCATGGGCAACATGCTAAAATGACACCAAAAGTCATACACAGTGGTATAGTTTATTGGTAATAACAGCATCATTACGTCACACTGCAACAGCCTTATAAACAGTAAATCAAGCCAGTTGATGTGAAATCTTCTCCTGATTTTCCTGTTTTCAATGTAGAATCGCTGCCTCAAAATCCACTGACAAAATCTTAAAATTAGGGTAAAGGGATCCTTAAGAATTTGTGCAAACTTTGTTAGTCCGGTATTTTTTGTTAAGGGCCCTTCCAGCATACAATTTATTCATCACAATAGATCAATATAGGGCGCAGTGGCTTTTGACTGGGGGTCTTAATTTGAATGATAAGTATTCAGAGAAAAGGTCGTTCAATACTTTTAGAGACGGCATTTGTATGTTACCTTTTTTTGATACTTTTGGTGTATCGAAATTCGGAGATCGACAGGCGAGAGGAAGGGAAGAAGGAAGTTATGTTTTAGGACATTTTATTATAAATGTATGGCACAAATATTACGTAGGATGGAAAATAAACGTGTCTACTATATGAGTAGCCTCTTCCATAGCTTGGAAAATGCATCATTGCGTATTCATTCCGATCTTAAAGTTACAAAAGAGCTTCAATACTTAATATTTACACTTATATACACTGCTACATGTTGCCATTCGTAAAAAGTCCAAAAAACCAAGCTGGCAATCTTGCCTTTTATTGAGCTAACACAGAATTTTTAAGCTAAACCAGCTAGTAATCTAAAGCATTTCGGTGGCCTCCAACGATCCTCTTATTCAATTGTTTTATATTATCATTATCTATCAAATGGTCTGTAGTTTTTTTAAAAGAGGCGACATTGCGGAACGGGACGTTGAATCCCTCATCCTTCCTCAATATACTAAACAGTCATAGTTGCGGCTTTAATCTAAGTCCAATGTTTATCGAGTGTATTTATTCAGAATCCTGGCACACGGAGTTCATGGCAAGGCCAGTGTTTATACATGTGAGTGTGTACTTTGGCCCCAACTTGGCAAGTTCAGTCTTGCGTTACTTTTTTATTGAGGAAACTTGCCAAATTGGTGCCAGACGCAACTGAATGTGATCATTATCATTATGCTACATTCAATTGTTTTTAATTGAATACTCTAAATAATAGTCTCGGTCGATAATCTTGTTCAAGTTGGCTTTGAAATTAATTGTTTGTGAGAGAATTTGGCTTGTGTTTTTGGTTGTAACATTTTATCAAACCGTATATTAGATCAGTGTGCTGTGATTATATAACGTCTATCCACCGCCTGGATCTGGAGTGCCTCATTAGTCTAGTGGTTGCAAAGTGCGATTTCTAAGCAAGAGATCCTGGGTTCTGATCCCAAAATGTTATTGAGTTTTTCTATAAGGTGATTCTCAGTAGCAGCACGGAGTCTAAATTTGTGCTCAGTTGATGGCTTTATGCCCGCCCCCTATTACATTGTGACCTATAACATAACTGGCGAAATGTGGGTGGACTACACATCTCTGCCTACCCCTTCGGGGAATACATGTATAGACATGATGTTCTGTTATCTTATGTTTTCTATGCACTATTGATAAAACTACTAAGCTTAATTATAATAAATTGATTATTATAACCAGACCTATCCATCAGAAAGTATATAGTACTAGACATTCAATGCTGAAATACTAGATATATTACACAGAGATACATCTGCTAGGGTACAGGCATTAATCATTCAGCAATACCATAGCGGGGCTGACTGCCTAGGGATTATTGGACACACAATTAGGAACTGTCACCTCTCTACTTGCACTCCACTACATATTAAAGCGCTTAAAAAAGACACAGCATCAAATTACAGCCGCTAACTAAACGAGTCGTCGTGTCGCTGTAATTCTCGTAATAAGTAATACTACAGTAATTCCAGTGTAATGGCTGCGTTACGGGGAGGTTTATTACTGTGACACACTGCGCTGTGTTACTCCACTAATAAAATTGTAATGAGTCCTTTTAATGTGTACTGGCCTTTAAAAGTGCGCATTTGTAAGTTCCAGGTTACGTTATGAAGTTGCGGATAGAAGGACCAGTGGAATATCTGTAGGAAAATTATGGGTCTATGGACTTTAATACTCAATCATTTATACCATTCCACAATGTCTATTTAGGTGGTAAACTTATAGTAATGAGGTCATTATGGGCCCTGTAGGACACAGCAAGGAATGTGGATCTCTTTGTGGGCTTGATGGCACAGGCAGTGGCAATTGATGATGAGAGGTGAAATGCGAGTGTCTTGATGCCTTATGAACCATCTACTTGCATCCAATGATAATTGTAATAACCTAAAGATTTCCATCTTCGCTCATCTTTCAATTATATTTGTCTCTCGTAGAGATCGGAAAACTAATCAGCTACAGCGCCAATTATGTCATCATAATCCAGATTTTGCTTTAACATTCAAGTCCATACCACCACCTTCGCGAACGTAAACTATGAACATCCATCTTGTGTTGACTCAAACTTCTGAAATATACTTTGTGTTTGGAGAAAAACTACAATTCCGTTTGAGTGTATACATGTCTTTTTTAAGCTCCAAATGTACTTTTTATGTTAAAAATGTCTGAAATAAAAGAGTTGTTTTATTAAAGAAGTTACTGCTTTTAATGTTGATTGTGATATACGTTTGGTCCTTTTGGGTGTTAATAGTCTTGTTATAATCACTTAACATACTTAGGTAACTAAAACACTTATAAAATGTTTCGGTTCGTTTAAATAACGGTTATTAGTTTTGTTTCATACTCTACTCTTATTATATTCTTTGTAAGAAGGACAAACAAGCTGACGTGAGCCATATTCTCGGGAAAATCTAGGAAAATTGAGTCTTCATTTTTATCGGTGACTGAACTTTTTGATCTTACTTAGACATATTCTTTTGTTCCACCAAATGGTACTTGTATTTTAGGAGTAACTGACCAAGAAAATCAAGGTTATACGTACTACGGTTTGTACTTTCTGTTTTATCCAGGACAACCAACAATTTAAATTTAACTTTACAAAGATAATATATTTATCAACCGCGCTAATACATAAAACTTTTATATAATAACATTTCTTATTTGTTGTCTGTGCAACAGTGTACGTTTTTAGTTAATGTGATAATGGTGTCGGGCTTACTTTAAATGGGATTCTACAACAACTAGTTTATCTAGATGTAATATCAATCAAAAGTTTCTGTATCGCCGCGCCTCACTGCAACTAACAATCTGGTCCTTCGGGACGCGTCCCTTTGTTCCACCAAGTTCTAATAGTTGTGACACGTCCTCTCTGTCTGGCGGATGTCGTGATAAATATAGAGACAATACAGTTACTAGTTTCAATGTGTTATATGGTGTTTATTTTTAAACATATGTAATATTAAGTACTTAATATTGATACAAATATTAGTAGATCTTAAAAGTACGTTTAGATTTTATACAGTATAATTACAAAATAATTACGTCCAATATATTATTTTATATGCACATTTAGACTGCATAAGCCTTTATGTTCGAAAGAAGTATATTACTGGTTACATTAAGACCGTTTGACGCACATGTAACATTGATATCGTTTAAATAATGTTATTTGCCAATTCTCCGAAATCAGAACCGAAGGACCAGTAGAATTAACAATAATACGTATTATAAGTTTACATAACATTTACATTCGCAAAGTTTACTCACCAAACCAACTAAGTTTAACTGTTGACTTGCATAACAAGATAATAAATTCACTTTATTATACGTACGCAGATAACTGAAGATCCCCGTTGCGTGCGGATAATGTAAAAATCTCGCACACGTATGGAACTCGCACGGATCTATTTACATCCGACCCTACGGTACGTTAAGTGTTGACGAGTTTTTCACGAGAAATTTACACATAACATGTAAATTCTCTTATGTTCCCCTCGTGGGCGCGGCTGACGGGATTAAGGCTGGCTGTACACCGTGTAGTGGATGGATTAACTGGCGTGTAATGTCCGCGCAGATTAGAAGTTATTCCCAAAAAAAGCTGCACAGATTATGTAAAGCCAAAAGGTTTGTAATTGGTGCTCACGTATTTTTTAATTTATTTTATTTAACAAGGCTTACCTTACCAAGTAATTGATGTTGAAGATACCAATTGGTTTTGAATTCTTTTACGAAATATAATTTTACTACTTCAAGTAATAACTCCCTTCTCTGCTTTGGAGGGATATGAGATAAGATGACAATGGAAGCAAATTACCATAAATAATCTGTATTATGTGCGCCTAAACGTATACTATCTTCGGGTAAATGGAGACATTGTACAGCGCATCTCTACTTTCTTTAAACAAGAACAGGCCCCTTACCATGATCTCTTAAAGAAACACAGTTTACGATGTGGAAGCGAGACGCCTCTACGTGCAGTCTTGCTTTAAAAGTTTAATAGTAAGGGGCCAGATGTGCAAATGTATGAAATCTAAAAAATTCAAGCCAGTTTGCCCCATGCAGCCGGCCTAACGAACAAGCAACACAACTCATACACAAGTACCTCTGATGTATAAAGTATTATATCAAAACCTAAAAAGCCGATACATATGTATGTATGTGCATTTCTAAAATTGTTGCTAACATAACAATTTCAGCTTTGTTTCTTAGGTGAGGTTACCTTTTATCTTCAGCAAGAGTGCCGAATAAGTTATAATATGAATATTGTGTCTGTTTTCAAAGTGACGTTCGCAAACTTTGGAGAATTTCGTTCTGTGAAGCTGTGGGAGGAATATGGTTGATGGAAATTTACTGACGTGCTGTTTTTTTAGATTGTTGTTATACGCGGTAAGATAATATGGTATATTCAGACTATTTGCTTCTTTAGAGAATGGTGAAGATACCAGCTTTATACTGGTACTTTATGGACAAAGTACGCCTTATGAATAAATTACATTATAATTAATTCTGATGCTTGCAACTCATCATCATCAAGAGCCAAAAGACGTCCACTGCTGAACACAGGCCTCCCCGTATAAGCAGGGGGGTTGCCGTAATCCTCACGCTTGGCAAGCGGCTTGGGAATCGCAGTATTGGCGGTCAAGTTACAGAAGACGCTGCTGCCCATCTTCTGGATGTTCCCTTAGTCGCCTCTTACGACACCCACGGGAGTAAAGAAGTTAGTCAATTCTAAGCCGGATACCACACGGCATGCTTGCAACTGGAACGTTGTAATAATTAGTTTTAAGTTATTACGTAACACAACATAATATCACGCCTGTATTTTTCAAAGGGATAGGCAGAGGTGACTCTAAAGTACACCCGCATTTCACCAATTATGTTAAAAGTCCCAATGTAATAGGGGGCGAGCCTACTACCATCACCCAACCACAAATCTAGACTCAATGCTGCTACTGAGAACTACCTAATGGAAATACACAGCAACACTTTTCCCGACCCGGGATTCGAACCTTCGACCTCATGCTCAGCAGTCGCGCTTAGGGACCACTAGGCCAACGAGGCAGTTATTATGTATAATTTACGTATAGCACCGATGTTGATATTTCTGTGTAGAGTTATGTTTGTGTATAAAATACATACATTTTTTCATCGTATTGTTAATCACCTGCGTGATTTAGTTAACGGTATATCAGACAGTCGCATCTTTTATGTCTTCTTCTTCTTATCGTGTGGTTGATGAACAACCTGGTGTCAGAGTTTAAACCGCCTGTAGGCCTCTGACATGGCTTTACACACCTTTGAGAAATCTCTCAAGTGTGCCGGTTTCCTCACGATGTTTTCCTTCACCGTTTTTAGCAACTGATAATTAATTTATAATACGCACATGAATTCGAAAAGACATTGGTGCGTGCCAGGGTTTGAACTTGCGACCTTTGACTTGGCAGTCCAACGGTCATAACACTCGGCTATCAGTGCTATATCTTTTATGTCAAGATTGAAGTTCCAACTAAACTACGGCCAGCATCGTTAACCTGTTAAATAAATAGATACGTTTTGCTGTGAGCTACATTATTAGATCATCAGAATCGATTTAGTCCGATCTTTTTACCTCTCGGTGCGACGAGATTGGAATACTATCTCTTGACTCAAAACGTCTTGATATTTTAAAGGATTTTCTCTTAGTTTAGTAGAATTCAAAATTATGAGTCTTTGTCGCTTGCCAAGCGTGGGGATTATGGCAACCATGGGGATTATGGCAGGGGGGGCCTACATAAGGTAGGTACAAAGGAGGCCTTTGTTCAACAGTGGACATCTTCCGGCTGATGATGATGACGATGAAGTAAAGGCATCGTCTAATACTCTAAGGTAACAAGCACCACGCCTGGTGGTGATCATTGTTCAAAAAGACCATTTGGTCCTTCAGCTAAAATTACTGTTCTTCAGAATTTTCTTACAGAACTTTTACTGAGAGTAATTAAAAGTAAGTAGTAATTAAATAACATAAATATAATAATATAAATGTATTGTTCTTATGTATATGTATATTATTACGCAGTACCTAGTAAGAACACAAATTTTATAAAACCAAATAATCCATTTGCATGAATAACCACACAAAATTGAGGCATATTCACGCAAAACCACACGCAACAGCTAGTATAGAATTAGAATGCAATATAATACGAGAAAGCAATTGCAGAATTGAAACACAATTGAAGCAAATATTAAAGTTGCATTCGTAGAGCCAACTGCTACGGCTACGGGATATTGCAAATACGTGCTACAAATGGGGCTTGTTAGCTACGCAGCCGCTACGAGGAGCGAAACTCGTAGCGTTTTGTTGTTTAAATTCGTGTGGAGAATTTGATTACATTTAGTTTCGGATATTATACGTTTCTTGTCTCATTTATAGTTATATTTCATATACGATACTTATTATTTTGTTGTTTATTTTAAACCTGCATTACCTATTGGAAAAAACTAGTAGCAGTTTTCCCGACCCGGGATGCGAACCCAGGACCTCATCCCAGCAGACGCGCTTAGCGACCTCTAGACCAACAGGACTTTTGTACCAACTAACCAAATATTGCGAAGATATTTCTCATTAATTTTTTTTATCAACCCATTCCTCAATGATTTTAATTACTGTTTCAATTCAGCTGATTTGTTTTTAAAACAGAATTGCAATCATAAGAGTATCGCTCGGTGTTCACTGAACCGGCTACGTTGTATTCATTTCGTGTTGCTGATCATTTGTGTGGTCCTGATAATGTTTATGCTATTAAGTTTAATTCACTTAATTAGGTGATAATTAACTTTGGTTTATTTTGGGCAGTGGGCGTGGCTTAAAAAATTACAATATACCATACCTCTACATGCAAAAAGACACGCCTATTTTAATATCAAAAAAGTCTACTATTTGATCTTGTTCTTATTATATGGTTGATTAACAACCGGGTGTCAGAGTTTAAACCGCCTGTAGGCCTCTGACATGGCTTTACACACAGTTGAAAAATCTCTCAGGTGTGCTGGTTTCTACACAATTTTTTTCTTCACTGTTTTTTGCAACTTTATCATCGACGGATTCTTAAAATTTTTGATGTTTCATTATCCAAATCGTTTATTTGTTCAGAACTATTTAAGGTATATCCCTATCATCCAATCGTCCCATTAACACGTCTCGTGTACTTTTTCAATCTCTTTCACTCATCTCTCCTTCTAAAATACTGACTATAAGAACAAACGTGTATTCTCTATTGGAACAAGAAGAAGGCAAATAAGAACTTGTTTATTTCGTGTTTTCACCGGCATCGCTCCCAAATGTTTGGTTCAGGTTAAATGAACAATGCTAGCTAGAAACACGTCTGTCTTTTACTTGTAAATATCTTGACATTCTGCGCTTAAACAGACGGAATAAACTATTATTGGGATCAATATTGGTTCACTGAGTGTAAATAACTAAGATGACCACTTGGGAATCAACTGGACCCCACAAAATAGGGAATTCTAGTGTGGGGTTTAAAGGAATTGTTACATTAGGTGCATAATTTAATCGCGTATCATGTTTTTATAACGTGCTGTACTAGAATGTTGTGTTTAATTTATTGTTATTTTTTTCGGGCGTAAGTTATTTGGTCAGCACGCCAGTTTTTTTCAAATGTACCTTATGTAATGCTTGTAATTAGCCACCTCTATAGAGATACACTTCAAGGAATACAGGTGTATTATGTTTACAAAACCCCTAAGCCCTGGAGCACGGGGCTCGGGCTGTCACAGAGAACTGTCAAACAACAGCATTAATTTAATAGCATACGAAGTCATTTCCCTCCCGTGTCCCGGTTATTGTATTACAGTTGGTAACAGTCTTATCTGCTTGGCATTGATTCTAATTAAAATTATTTACGGCTAATGGGCGCACATTAACAGGACTTTAGAGATTTAAGCCCGATCTGCTTTGAAACTCGATATTCCGACCAATTACACCTCTCAAGTGAAATAAACTCAATTATTCGATTCATTTCGTATAACCAAGAGATATCGCCGTGAGATAGCGTACTCTGTTATTGGGCTACTTTGTAAATTAGATTTATACAACACTGTGTACAGTCGCGCGCAGGTAGGCGTATGCTACGCACGTATCCTTATCGCGATTAGTGTGTCATTTAAAAGTTTAAAAGAGTACCCTCTTTGTTAACTATTATTAGTTATGGAGGAGAACAATAATAATGATGATGAGACGATTTAAGTGAAAAGAGTGGTGATGAAATTATTGCAGAATGTGAGCGAGTGTTAAAAGATATATCCGATTCTAGTGATAAACTTGAGGAGAAGGCACAAGAAGTTTCAAGATCGAAAAGATTGCGGGAGAAAAGTGAGGGTAGTAGTGAAGAAGGTTTCATTACCGTTATCAGAAGAAAGCCGAAACGTTTGATAAGAAGTGACTCAATATCCTATAGAAGTAATCATTCCTGGAATGAAATGGAGATTGGTACAGAGGAGAAATATGACATATGTGTAACATCTTTAGAAATTTTACCCAAGCAAATGGCGATGGCTAGACTTTTGAAATCTGAAAATATATGTAACATAATAAACGTCAGCTACAAAAGTCCATATAAGATAATTATCAGATTTGGGAAAAAAGAAGATGCTGATATTCTTGTGCATAATAGAAAGTTTCAAGAGCTTGGTTATAAATGTTCGTCCGCTTTAGAGGTATTATCTTATGGATTAATTAAAGGCGTTGACTTAGACATACCTGAAAGTGAAATTTCTGAAAATCTCAAATCTTCAGCTGAGATATTAGCTATTAAAAGACTGAAACGACTCAATTCTGACGGAAAATGGGTAGAAAGCGAATCAGTTCGCATATGTTTCAAGGGGTCCACTTATCCTGCATATGTATATGCATATGAATTAAGATTTAAAGTAGAACCCTTTGTATTCCCAGTAACCCAGTGTTCTGGGTGTTGGAAATTTGGCCATTTTATCAAATTTTGCCCCACTAAAAGAATTTTATGCCCCAAATGTGGAGGCAATCATATAAATTGTGAAACTCAAGATTTTATTTGCCTAAATTGCAAAGGGCCTCATATAACTTTAGATAAAACATGCCCAATGTATATAAAAGAAAAGAAAATTAGAGAAATAATGTCCCTAAAAAATATTTCATATGGTAAAGCTTTAGCACTTTTTCTAAATCAAGAAAAAAGTAAATCTAAAGAAAATGATAGTGTGCCATATTTTCAGAGGACTGTAACCCATCAAGTAGAAAATTCTACTATAAACAAACCGGATACTTTACACAATATGATTAATGAGGAGATTTCTCAGGATATGGAGACGGAAGAAATAAATAAAGGAGTGGGGAGTAGCCGAAATAACATAAGTAGCCCGATTATAAGTTATGCGCAGAAAGTTAAAAAAGTGTATAGTCGGAGTGTGGAAAATAATGTTGATAGGATAAAGGAAAGAACACAGTCGCAGGGCGAAGAAAGCTCTGAAGATGACGGAGTACAAGAGGAAACAAGTGTAAATTCTAAAAATATTAAATCGTATAGGAAGAGTTTGTTGTACAAGCTATGGAATAAACTGAAAGACATTATTTTTGCAAGTAGTTCTTTTGAGGAGAAAATTATTTTAGTGATAAAGTGTGTTGCTGAGGAGTGTAAGTCTTTTATTAGACATTTGTTAAGCGAAGGAAATTGGTTAGAGAAAATTGTAAAGCTACTTGGTGATAGTAATGGATAAACTACAATTGCTTTTTATTAATATTTTACAATGGAATGCTCAAAGTCTTAAGCCTAAATTAGTTGTGTTTGATGTGCTATTAGTACGAGAGAAAATACACATTGCTATTATTAGTGAATCATGGTTAGAACCGGAATATAATTTAAATATAAGTAAGTATAACATTTTTAGGAAAGATAGGATAGACTCGTATGGTGGGGTAGCTATTTTAACCCATAAATCTATTCAAGTTAGACAATGTCCATTTCAGTTAATTAACTCTGGTATAGAAGTTATACATATCAAATTGTTAAATTGTAAAAACTTAGAAAATATTATTAGTGTTTATTGTCCGTCATCAGTTCGTACAAGTCAAGGAGATTGGGGCCATTTGTTTTCTATCTTTTCATCTAAAACAGTTATAGCTGGAGACTTTAACGCTCACCATACCAATTGGTCTTACAAATCTGATCAAAGGGGATATCAACTGGTTGATGCAATTTCAGATTATGGTTTTATATATTTAAATGATGGCAGTTATACTCGAATTAAACTAGTAAATAATAATTTACAAAAATCTTCTCCAGATGTCACTTTTGTATCTTCTGATATTGCGACTGAATTTTCTTGGAACGTTCTCAATGAGTGTTTAGGCAGTGATCACCTTATAATTAAGTATAGCATGAGTTATAGTAGTAATCCCATATTTATTAAGAAACGAAATTTTAAAAAAGCTAACTGGGTGGACTACCGGAAAAGCCTAATAGAACCTTTCACGAATATTTCTGATAATAATTTCTCAGATGTACAAGATAGATATAGCTATTTTATTGAGCAAATTAAGAAGGCTTCTGAGGAGTTCATACCATATGTTAAGATCTCTACTGACCCAGAGAGTATTTTTAAACCTAAACAATATTGGAATTCAGACCTGTCTAAGGTAGTTGCGGAGAGGAGATTAGCACTGAGTCAATTTCGAAGGAATCCCACACCTCAAAATTACGATAATTTGCAAAACAAAATTAAAAATGCCGACTTTATGATTAGAATTGCTAAAAATAAAAATTGGAAACAATTCTGTTCGGATGTGGATAAGACTGTTTCAGTTTCAGAGATGTGGGATCGTATGAGGTGGTTTAAAGGGTATAGAAGAGGCAGATATTATCCTTCACAACAACAACAAGATGATTTATTATGCTCCCTTGCACCAGACTCGGTTTTGGAAAAGATACCAAATTTTAGATCGGCTAATAATTTGCTGGAATCAAAGTTTAAATTTCAGGAATTAATAAACAGCATTAAGAAAAAAGATACGGCACCTGGGCAAGACGGCATAACTTATTCTATGTTATACCATCTTCCGGGAGAGGCCAAAACATTTTTACTTGATATATTTAACTTAATTTTATCATCGGGCTCTGTTCCAAAACCGTGGCGTTATATTCACATAGTACCTATACCTAAACCTACAAGAGATCCAGGAACAGTTCCTAAGCTAAGACCTATATCCCTTATTTCGTGTGTTTGCAAAATCTTTCATAATATACTAGCTAAACGGATTGAGTGGTATGTTGAGCATAATAAATTAATTTCTAAGTTTACAACTGGTTTTAGAAAAGGTCAATCTTGTTTGGACTGCTTGACGCGTTTAGTTACTAAAGTACAAATAGGATTTTCAGATAATATACCTACAGTTGCATGTTTTTTGGATATAGAAAATGCATATAATAATGTGTCTATAATACAGACTGTTAAAATTTTAGATGAATTAAAATTAGGAAAGAATATATGTCAGTACCTTTGGTTTTTTTAAGTGAACGCTTTCTAAGTATTAAAAGAGATGACAATGATATAGTTTACATGAGATTAACTAATAGAGGTTTAGCACAAGGTGATCCTATATCACCATTAATTTTTAATATTATAACCAGTAGAATTTGTCATTTGATTCAGAATGTCTATATAGCTCAATATGCCGATGACTTCGTGTTTTATACGAGTAATATTAATTTAAATATTTGTGAGTACAATTTGCAAGTTGCCTTAAACTTTATGATTGAAGTTTTAGGAGGTCTTGGGCTTACCTTATCAGCAAATAAGTCCACAATATGTATTTTTAATAGGGGACGTAAAAGATGTTCGGTTCAACTTAAAATAGGAGATATTTGTTTATTTTCTTCTGATTGCGTTAAATATTTGGGTATGTGGCTGGACAAATCTTTGCTATGGCGCAAACATGTCAATGAAACGGTGGAAAAATGTAATAAATATTTGAATATTTTTAAAGTTCTAGCAGGGGGATCTTGGGGACTCCATCAGATTCATCTGAGGAGGCTTTATATATCTTTGATTAGAAGCAGGTTGGATTTTGGAAGTTTTTTATATGACAATTGTGCTAAAACTAATTTAGGTAAACTAGATAGGGTTCAAAACCAAGCATTACGAATAATAGGAGGTTTTATACGCAGTACCCCAATCCATGTAATGGAATGCGAACTTTGTATTCCCCCATTGCATGTAAGGAGAAAATATTTAGCGTTGAAATATTGTTTAAGATCTAATTCGTGGGGAAACAATATAACATCAACTTTATTGAATACTCTATATAATGTAACTTCCAACCGTTTCTGGCAAAATAAGAAAAAACCTTTATTAGCTGTGAGCCATGAAAATATTAAAGTACATAAAATAAGTTCATCTTTTCCATTAGAAATGTTTCAACTAGATATATGGTTAAGTTCTTTAGAAATTAATAAGTTTATTGTTTGTGGATTAGACTGTGTGATTAAGGCTAAGCGAGATTATGATATTAATTTATTGAAATTCGAAATTATCAAGGAATTAAATGATAAATATGTTGGATGGTATTCTTTATATACTGATGGATCTAAAATAAATAAAAATTTAGGCGCTGCTTTCTATGATCCAAGTAGAAATATCAAAAGGCATTATAAGATAAACCAGCCTGTTTCCATCATGACTTTGGAGTTAGTTGCAATTTCGGAAGCTATTTCACATATTGACAGTAATAAATTCTCAAAAGTAGTAATATACACGGACAGTAAAAGTGCCTTACAACATCTAATTAAATGTACAACCGGAAAAATATGTTTACCAATTGCATATACAGTGTTAAAGAAAATTTTTAATATAATTAACCAAAATATTTCTATCAAATTGCAATGGATTCCATCTCATGTTGGTTTAAAGGGTAACGAGGAGGCTGATAGATTTGCAAAGTTAGGTTCTGAACACGGAATTCCTTTTGAAATACTACCATTTTATTCTGAAATATTAAACTTTTATAAAAAAATCTGTTTCGATATCTGGAAGGAATATTTTGACCAAAGATCTAAGGAAAAGGGTATTTGGTACAAAATTTTGCAGAGTCAGCCTCCTCGTTGCCCTTGGTTTACTGATACTAATTTCAATAGATCCACGGTAGTCACGGCTCTGAGACTGCGGTCCGGTCATATTCCATCGAGAAAGTTTGGTTACATGATGAAGAAGTATGATTCGCCCAATTGTGAAATTTGTGGCACAATCGATGATGTCCAACATTGCCTGATGGAGTGCGAACGGTATCGTAGTGACAGAGAAGAGCTCTGTAAAGAATTTAAAATAAACAAGCTAGATGTAGGCATATTTCATAGCATATTATCGGCTCCTAGTTCTAAGAGAGCCAAAAAAGTATACCAATTGTATAAACGTTTTTTGTAAGTTCATATAAGTAAGGTAGATTAATTTAGATTTGTAACAATAGGACTGGCATGTCTATTGATAAAAGTCCTGTAAAAAAAAAAAAGAATTAAAAAAAAAAAAAAAAAAAAAACACTGTGTATTTTGTTGTTTAATATTTAATGACGTTGTTTTTAGTATTTAAAGACTCAGATTTATAGTCCGCGTACGATTCTAAAATAGTACTTTCAACAGCAGTAGTAGTTTTTTTTATTTAGAAAACAAGCAGATACAATTCATATAGAAAATATAATAATACAGAGTAAACAACACATCATCCAAAACAGTTTTCAAATGAAATCTAAACGTTGGCGCCAAATCGCAAACGAAACTAAATGATTTTTTATTTCGCGTTTTGTAGATTTTTTTTTATTTCAGCGTAAATAAAAGCTTTTTCTTAAATGCGTTTTCTTTCTCTTTTTTATCTAATACCTATACACAAAACAGGCAAATCGTGTGTATCCGACGAGATGAGACTCGAACTGATCTTCATTTAGACACGATCTGATTGTAATCTGTGTTCGTTCAATGTTGATAACAAAACGTGTTATAAGGCTACGTTTCCTTTATATTTATTGATTCAAATATACCTTCCCTTAGAACAAGACGACCGTGGTTACTGAGCCGCGCAAAATGTTTCTAATTTCCTGTTAAGAAATTCTTCGAAAAGGCTCGATTTGGGAATTGTTTCCGCCAAATAATAACAATTGTTTATGTATAGGTACTTGCAGAATACTACTGATACAACCAAAACAATTGTAACGGTATAAAACGGACGGAAAAACTCTTATTCCCTCATCCACACTTTCGATCCGCGGTTCTATTGGACGTAACAATAACACAATTCTTGTGGATCCGAGACTGTATCAAACTCGCACGACACAACAGAAACTCTCGTGTGAGTTTAGTCATCCATCACAGGACGCGTCTCGGAGGACCAATTACTCGCTATGTAATTGAGTGTCGCGGGCTTTATCCCGCCTCGAAGCTACAGTTTGCGCGTTATTAAAAAACTTTGTGTTTTTCTATATTAATGTTTTAAATTAATTTTGTATGTTGTTCAATATTGTTTTATTCTGTAGGTAAAATAACTGTATAAATAATAAAGTATGTGGGAAGAAGAATTTGTGGTTTTGTAACAGTAAACTCTAGTTAGTCTTTGTAATAAAATGTTTTGTGTAGCTGCGGTGTCTGTAGCCTCCAAGTCTAAAAACGGTCACCCTTCCAAGGACTGACTAACAACCTTTGCTTCACCTTACAGATACAGGACTAATAGCTGAGTGGTATGGCCATTGGACTGCCAAGCGTCGCAAGTTCAAACCCCGGCACGCACCAATGTTTTTTTCGATTTCCGCCTATTATAAATTAGTTATGAGTTGCTAAAAACGGTGAAGGAGAAAATCGTGAGAATACCGGCACACCTGAAACATTTATAGACGGTGTGTAAAGCCATGTCAGAGGCCTACAGGCGGTTTAAACTCTGACACCAGGTTGTTCATCAATCATACGATAAGAAGAAGACCTAACAGATCGATTGTTATAGCGGCCGCCATGCAGGACGTGTAGCTCCTATAGATATATTATGTCATCTAAATAACATCTCAATTGCCTCGACAACTAAGTTTATACCTGAAAGCATCCAATACGTGTAGTGTCGCTTCCCAATATTGAGGATGTCAACGTGTCGCCCGATGCGCGACACAAGCGACCCGACACGCGAGACGACGCGCGACGTCGCGGTACGCAAATTTATTAATTGCTGTTTGAGATATTAATGCGGTTTCTGCAGCTCACTTGTTTAAGTAAATACAGTTGGTTGGTGTACCTTATTCTGCTAACTTTAATGATAAAAGGAGCATTCGAAGTTTAGTTTAGACGATACAATTAACTTGAAGTTACTAGACTATCTTGGTTTTGGTGAAATGTGTGTGTACCTACCTACCATAGCATTTATATAGTAAGGGGAGATATGCCAAAGTGTGTAGTCGCCTGAGTGTGGAAGATAGATATTATGTTTCTCTTGTTCCGTAAAACCAATTTAGTAAGATATAAAAAAGGTTTTAAAAATTACCATATTATCTATACCTTACTTATCCTCAAAGAAAACAGGTTTACATACAAACATAAAATAGTGATTCCTTCCAGAAAAACCCAAAGGAAGAGTGTCACCTAGTAATCAAACCCCAGACAGAATGCTTATTACTTTTATAAAAGCAAAATTCTTGTCGATAAATTGCAGCTTTATCCTCATTTACAAATCAGACCTAACTCTTACAAAAGTAAGTAACAACATGACTGTGTATATTTAATGGTAACAGCATAAACACTATCAGAACTGCTATCCCCATCAAAAACTTGCACCCTTAATTCCCAAGTATCGCTCCAATCAAACGCACAGTCAATATTGCTACACGGAGTCAATATCGCCCGAGTTCGGGCAACAAAGGCGGGCTGCGACTGAAGCCGTTTGAGACTACAAGAACATGCCTCATGTAAATATGCTCGTCTGTGCTTTGAAAATATATGGGTTTGACATAATTATGTCATTGATAACATAATCGAAATATTTTGCCATCCCCTTTCTATTCGATTTCTATTCGTCAAGAGTTTAGTCACTTGACTAGGGGGGCTGAAATCCGTTTATACCCTATAAACGGATTTCAGCCCCCCAGTCATGGTCTTAACAGTAAAATTTACACTATAAAAATGTAATACAAAAAGTCAAATATAGCTGTGCGCTTCCCAAAGGCTTTCAAGTACTTTTCGAGCAGGAATTATATGGGACTTAAACACTTCATACATAACATCACGCCTGTATTCCCCGAGCCTGCCTACGCTCGGGGTAGACAGACGTTTTTTTTTTTTTTTAAATATCACCCCACAATAGGATTTTCTCCTGTATCGTGGCCCGTGGGTGCGTTTCACAAACATGAAAGATCACATACACAAACACCCAGACCTGGGACAAACATCTGCGGATCGCACAATTTTTTGTCCCGTGTGGGAATCGAACCCGCAACTCCTAGGGCAGCAGTCCAATCGCTTAGCCACTGCGCCAATCAGGTCGGTGTATAATGTGCGCATATAGTACACCCACATTTCGCCAGTTATGTTAAAGGTCCCAATGTAATAGGGGACGAGCCTATTGTTATCAACCGGGCACAAATCCAGACTCCGTGCTGCTACTGAGAATTACCTAATGCTTAAACGAGGCGGTTTTAAGCACTGTCAGGCGAAAGCAAACTCTTTATAAAACACGCAATACCTGTTGTGGCGAAGGAATTATTTATTATTCCTACAAGTTCTGTACAGCCAACATTTTTACCTTCGTTTACAGCGAGAGACTTCGCAAAGGAACAGAAAGGCGAAGCAGACCATAATTTAGTTAGCAACGGCGAAGTTGTCACGTACTTCCATACCTTGGAGAAGAATGCTGCCAGGCTTAGAGTATGAACAGCTGTAGAGCGCTGATGTTGGTGGCAGTTGTCAACAGACTTCAAACTGTCTTTAGGTTAATAACTAAGCATTAAAATTATTTTGGTCCTTATTTACGCAACACAAAATTATATCAAAAGGAAAGGAATAAAAATTTGAAAAGATTAAGCAAACATAACATTTACTATTTGTATAATCTGATTATAATTAATGCCTACGAGGTTGACACAGCGGACAGTCGCATGCTGGACTGGCTAAAAGCTCATGAATGACGGCTAGGTTTTCTAAATTAGTCGAACATACCTAAATAAACAAGAGACTACAACCGTAGATCAGAAATTAATAAAGTAGTAAGGTTAAAGGTTGTGTTAAACGCACACTTTTATAGCAAGCTTGGACTGCGCTAACTGTTAAAAAAATTCATAGTCACGCGCTACACTTTGTCTCATTCATACCCAAAGCTGCCCCCTTTCACCTCTACCCTCCCCCGCGCCCCCTCGGCCTTCCTGTCGGATGTTTTATTAAGGAAAAGTTTAATCACACGCCCCTCGCGAGAAACTTGTGGAATTTCCGAATTAACTTGTGCAAGTAATGAGATAGCGAGTGTGTGTGTGGGCTTGTGCGTCAAAGGACCAGTTTTTTGGCGATTATGTTGCATTGTTTATTTGACAGCCTATTTGGTTCGGCGGCTTTGTGATTGGACTGCTGCATTGGGGTTTGCAAGTTTGATTCCAGTGCGGGTAAAAAATTAAAGTAGTTTAAAGATGTTTGTCAAAAACTCAGAGCATTTGTGTATAGGTACATATCCAGGTGTTTAATACATATAACTATGTGAAGATAAGTAGAAACAAAACTAAGTAGGTGGAAACATAGGTAAAGTATAAAAAAACCTTAAATTAATAAATAAAGAACGCTAATGCTATTTCTTCAAATAGCAATCATCAGTTTATTTTGGACCCCAAAACAAACTTCAATATTAACGGCGCTACTAACATAAAATCCGTGAAATAAATATTGTTCCTGAATATAATGTGTTTGAGTGTGAATAAGATTAACGACGACTTTTATTGTTCCCTCCATCAACGAGACCCGTTTGTTCCTGATGTTTTTATTTGTGAAACTATTATTTTATCAAGTGGAAAGTGTTTTGTCTAAATCATTTGGGTTATTAGGTATTTTCCAAGCAAAAGGTTAGAGTTTTAAAAGAGTTTAGACTTCTCAATGAAACATTGATGATTGTATCTATCTTTTTTGGCATCATTGACTGTTTGAATTTCAGTTTATTTTACAAACGTTTCCCCATATTATGCTTGACCGTCTGTGCGTTGACTCATTGGATCAATCACCAATTAAAACGAATGCATGGGTTGTATAATGTATTATCTTTTTAAGTTTGGGTATTTGTGCTTGTTAAGGTACATCTTGTCTTATGGTACCGAAGAAAATCGTAACTTATGTATGTAGATTTGTAGAAGGAGGTGCTAATATCAGACTGGACCACCAAACTAACCTATTATCTTCAAAGTCCAAGTCACGTCGAATAATTTTAAAATAAAATTAAAGTAAAATTCACGAGCAACCCCGCATAAACGAACTACCCAGCCATTTACCTGAGTAATATCCGCTGTTACACACAATAACACATAAACACACTTACCGACGAGCTCTGAAAACATTATCTGGACCCGTACCCAAATTACATACGTTGAGCCGTAAGTTTAGTTCAGCAAAGGCTCGGTTGAGCCCTCGTCCCTCAGGATCGCTTAGTCGCACATAAATCGCACGTAAAACACACCCGAGCTAGACCTGTCGCGATTACAGGTGGGAGCGATCGATGTCTGGCTTGAATACGGTTTTGATGCAGCTGTGATAGTATAGAAATCCTAAAATAATTAGTTTGGTCCTTGGTGCCGCGAGTAGGGTACTGATAAGAATTTCAGGCGCATAAAAAATGCTTGTCTTATCTATCTTTTTCTAGCAGTTGGTAAAAACAGTTCAAAATTTATGAGTTAAGTAGCTGGGTAATGGGATTAACATGGCTCTAACATGTAAAAAATCAGGATTGGTGTTATTGTTTTTTAACCTTATTACTGCAGACGCTAAGTTGATACCTAATGCAGATTTAACGATAGAAAGAGGACTATAAATGAAACAGGCGCATTAACGACACGTTAACCTAGCTGAGAGAGCAGTTCAATACAAGACTTGGTCTACGAGCACCTACATTAGAAAACAACCTATTTATTTACTTGGCTTATTACCTCTAGGAAGTTACTATCTAGTCTGCTTATATAATGTGCTATGTATTTGTTAACACCTACTTATAATCTTTATCGCCTAAAAGTCAAATAATTGAACGAATGGTTATCGGAATATTCAGGCCAGTTCGCTCTAATTAAACGACCACTAACATCTAAGACAAGTTCACAATTATCAGCGTTTGCTTCCTAAGTGTTACCAGAAGTGGGGCAAGAGATAGGGTTGCTAGTGGTAAAATAAAATAACGTTTGATTTTTTCATAAATATATATTCCTATTTTAATAGACCAGAATATTATTTTAGGTTTAGTATTTCTGCTTACCTTTTTAGAAAACTAGAGATATATTATGTACCTATTAACACCTATTTTCTCAGAATAATGTAAATGATATGAATGAACATGGTAATGTAGCTTTGTTGTTAGGACGTGGGCGTTTCAATCATCTAGCGAGAGCGTGGGCTAAGTGGGCAACTGTATGCGGGTTTTGCCAGACGTGACAATGATACGGTTCAGTTAACCATCTTATAGATACTAAGTGTGTGGGATGTTGATTGTATCGGTTGCTTTGCTTTAGTATTAGATATTACTTAATATAAAATAATTATCTAATAAATAGTTGGTTAAATATCAAATCATACTGTAGGTGATAATTATAAAATTAAGTCATTAACCAAATCTACAAATACATGCATGCATAAAAATACAAAACTAGTCACAATACGAAAACACAATAACAAAATAAAATAAAAGAACAATGTGACCACAACCACCTCATTAAAACTACCAAACACGGTTCGGACTTAAGCTGGCAACCCTATTCCGGGATTATTCGTCCGCGACACGTTTCGACCAGCAATTAGTGATGCGCGTCAACCGTGCTCAAGGGATTCCAGCTCAGTAAAAAGTGATTAGAAAAGATTGCCTATCTTATTTCGGAATTACGATGCATGAGATGAAATACAAAAGGAAATTCTACCTACTGGAAATAATTCGGATCTTTAGATTAATGATTGGTTTACAAAGCACTTTTTCTTAATATAAAAAAATACATCTACAAATTAGTGTATCTATAGGGACATAGATAAATTAAAGATAAAAATTATGTATTTAAAATAGACCAATAGGTAATTAGTTTTGAACGGCAAATTACATCAAGACCGCCCGTAAAACGCCCGCCCGTCACTGCCTTCTAATGCTTTGGCTAGGCACAACAAACTACCCAGTAACACGATCTGTCTGACAAATATTTGGAATATATTGCATAAAAAAATGATAATTTCATTTGTCATGATCACCTAATTACGAATCAAAACTAAACAGGAGAACATTTTATTAAAATTAATCATTATCCGTTGAACGTTGATAATTTTAGTCAGGTCATAATTTTAATGAGGTGCCAATCGTTATACATTAGCTAATAAATCAATCCACGGGCGCTGACACGCGATCCTAATTGCCTGTTAATTATCGCGCTTGTTAGCATCTGCAAACATCCTAAACTGTTGTAATTATTAAATGTTATCTAGCGTGTACTTACATTATTTTGGGAAGGACCGGTTTCTGAATAGGGTAAAATCGGTACTTATATCATAACGGTTAGTTCTAAAAACGCTAAAAATAAGTAGTGGCAATGTATTTCCTGTTATCATACAATAGGATTGACAGTTCTCGTGTCTCGTCAACATAATTAGACTGGTAGTTATAGTCAACTGATGGTGTTTAGCATGACATACTGAGGAGTTCCTCATGATCAATTTAATTATTAAATAATTTTTATGGTAAATTCAATTGTTACCTGGCCTCTACGACACTGCAGCTGATATTAATTATATAAGATAGTTTATTATTGGAACAATGATAAAGACAAAAATAATATTATTATGATGTTAAATTGTGCTTTAAACAAATTCTGACCCAGCATACCCGTGTATTAAAATATTCAACGATCATTATTTTACAAAATACAATGAACCTGCCACTGCAGTGTTATTATATTTTTTCCCGGTATATCATTATTTCCGGGATTTTACTGCATGCCGTATTACCACATGCCGTGAAATCAATTTTCTATTGTAAAATATTTTAAACTTATATTATTTGAGATATAATATGACCCGCACTAACGACGAATTTCACCGAATAAGCAAGAATACAGCAAAGCACCAGAATAGAATGATATATGTATGGGGAAGACCTAATGTTCCGACAATGTAATCTATGACATATGTTATGTCAATTCAATACATTTTTCATTCTATTCGATTTCTATTCGTCAAGCGTTTTGCCACTTGTCTAAGGGGCAGATATTACTCTACTGTTTCTATAATGAGGCATAAACTATTAATGAATTCCATAGATTTCAATACTCACAAAAACGGTAACTTCTTTTTAGTGCGTTATTGACCTTATTGGCGCAGTCGACAAGTCATTGGACTGCTGCGCTAAGGGTTGCGGGTTTGATTCCCGCACGTGATAATTTTCTCGTAGGTAATTTTTATATATTTATAGAACCAATTAACGCACCAATAACACCCACCACGGCTATTATCTACTGATTATCGATATCATCACGGTTATACAATATTGATTAGAGTTAGTAGGGTGACAAAATAGGTGTGTGAACAAAGTTACAATCCAGGGATTAGGTTTAATACCTACTTATCCCAGGCAAGTCAACTTTGTAGCAAGCCTAAGGTAGACGTAGTGCTTAATAATGGTAGCAATCTTCTTCAATATTGTCGAGATTGGCTTGAAGCGAGAAAATTACCTTTAGAAACTATTTATACCTAGTAGTCGGATGAATATTTTGAACGGAGTGAAGATTGCATTAATCAGCATTAAGTGACACCTGATTATACCTACACACGTAATCAAAAGAGCCAGAATAGCTACCGTTGTCTTTAAGATCGGTAGACTAAGCACTAGGTTCAATTTACATATTAAATAACACATATTATTTACGTGAAAATGAAATGAAAACGGGAGAGTGGGCCTTGTGGTGTACCCTGGGGGACACCTACATCCAGCAGCAGACTGCAATGGGCTGATGTGATGATGTGTGTGATGTGATTATTTCATATAAAAAATATTTTAAGTCTGTAAATCGCAAATGCAGTCAATAGCTACACTGAAAGCGGAAAATTTTAAGACTAGGTAAGTTAAAGCACTTTACGGTCAAGCCGTCGCAGCATAAAATCCTCCGTTAAAAAACCTCTCATAAACGGTTTAAAACGTCGTATAACTAAAATGTCTTTTAAATCTGTTTTCATCCAGATAAGCATATTTTATAGCATTTGTAAACGTTTTATGCATAAAGGCGAAGACTTTAAACGCTTTACTTTTAAGTTTTAACATTGAGGTCATGAAGTCTTTTAAATTTTAAGGTGTTTTAAATGTGTTGTGTTCCAACGACTACACGCTGTTTATATAACTCGAGTAGAAAAATTATTTTTGATTATTAAAAAATCCACACTTAAATATAGGTATCATTCATTCTAAAAGTGCTTCAACTCCATTTTATTATTCTTTTCTTTTTCGTCTTGGTAGCAAAAGATCGATGTTTCAAGAATATCTACGAACCTTTCAAACGCCAAACGTCTACAGTTATTTTTACACTCGATTAAACACTTCTGACACCGCGTGGTTCACAAGCGTCAATTTAACAAAATCACAAAAGAAATTGGCACTAGAAAAGGATCCGATATTCTCCGCTATACTTTCCTCACATTTTCTTCTGGTTAAACTTTTGCCAACCTTTTTTCAGTCCCAAATTCTTTCAATAAGTTACCCAACCCGGTTTTCTACTAAAATTTTACATGCAAAAGCAGCTATTTATAAAGATCAACCCAAAATCGTCGTCTACAAATCTAAAGGTAGGCAACATGCAGAGCGGTAACGACAGCATTTATCTTTGGAGCCCGCTGTCACCACGGAGGCTCATAAAAGCGGGTCTGGCAGTCGTCAGGTGTGTTGCGGTGAGCCATCAAATAGCCTCGTACCCTTGCTCCGGATCACTTGTCGATACTGCGGGCTAATCGCTCCCCTGGGCGACCCTCGGCTCACATTAGCCGGGCCCGCTTTAACGACTCGCTGTAAACATAAAATCGTTAAGATTTTATATCCAAATACCCCTTATAAGTTTTGTTTGAAGTATTTTCTTTTGTAATCTTGAATTTTAGGCTATATGGATGTGGAAAGCTGTTCGTAATTGACCCAGTTTCTACACAAAAGCATCGATTCCTGACGTACGTGTAGTATAATGGAGTGAGCCGGCGTCGGTTAGCGTTTGTTTGTGTGCCGGGAAATAAATGGAGCCATCGAATATTAGTTCCCCCGAACTCAGTGCTTCGCACGGATCAGAGAGCTAGGTGTCTACAGCCTCCGTTGAGGGATCGTTTGTCTACGTCTGTCTCGTTGCGTGAAATCACGCGAAAGTTTCTGTTTGTAACAATAGTTGCCCACAAATGTGTCTTAACATGATAATATGTGAATTAATTGAACAACAATAGATGATATAGTACCTAGAAAAAGGGAGATTACATAGTTTAAATGAAAATCTAAAACCTACTTACACTATACTACAATTAGCTATTGTACAAGACTTAGGTAGTGAACACACATGGTCTTAACACGCCTGAATTCCTCGCAGGGGTAGGTTTTCCCAGAGAGTACTTAGTGCCATGTACTGTCAGGAGACGAGTTGACTGCCATTTATTGAGCATATTTTTCGTGGTGTTTTAAAATATTGGCTTTCTTCAAAAACTAAACTTAATAACATTTAGAATTTTTGTTTGGGGCCGCACAAAGAAGAGATGTTTACCAAAACTATTTTACAATGTAGGTATAGGTAGTAGATAGTTACCGACATTTTGTCGAGGCTGGCTGGTACATATATTGACTTTTTTGTGAGCATTTATTTCTGGTTAGACTTGAAAGTCTGAATAGAGTTGCTGACGCCATTTTCTAAGCCGCCCCTGGCGACTCGCAGAAAGCAATCGGCTGGATCAAATCGTTGCCAAGACCACACGTCACATAATCGTAAATATACAACCCAATTTACGACTTTATTGAATCCTACTTTATATTTCCGCTCATTTCTCTGAGAACGCTAAGGCAATATTGTATAGAAAAATCTAAAAGCGTTCAGCGCAATCCAATTTCTTGTATAAGCCTAAAATGTTTTGAAAATAAACGCAATACCTACGTTTCAATCGGAACATCCAATACACAAAATAATCACGTTCCTTACTCGGATTGACGCAGACGCTCGTTCACTCACCGCTCCGCTCGATGGAATCCATTCACTCGTTCATTCGCTCTATCATTCACCCCGCTTGCGAGTGGATGCATGCCTTTATGCAGAATTATTGAATTTCCGAATCCACGTAGCGCCTGATCGAGGCGGGAGCGCGCAAAAAATCCATTTGGCAAATATTTATATTCGTAACGATGAGGGAGGAAGGAACACTTAATGCTGATAATAACTTTCGGGGAGTGCTCCATTTTGATTTTAAACGTATCTGGCAGCCTGTCAATGTGGAAAACTAAAGTCCATAAATTTCAGCTTTGCAATCAGCTGCACATTGATAGTATACTTACCTATATAATGAACCTTTTGAGCGCCACGACTTCTACAGAAGACAAACGTTTCCCTGCTCTACACGCCATAATTTTATTTTTAGTCAATATCTCATTGTCAATCAGTGTACCGTGTGGTATCCGGCCTAGAATTGACCACCTCCTCTACTCTCGTGGATGCGCGCAGTTACTACAAATTGTTAAAAGACTTTTCTGTACGTGTTTAAATCTTCCTTTAATGTTGCTGGGGCTTTGTTAGACGTTAATTTATCAGTTAACAAAAGAAAGTAAACTTTAAGTTAGAAGTTAGTTTCCTAATTCATTGGAATAGGTACCTATAGGTACCTTAATTTTGTACGGTACTTATAAAGAAAAATAACTTTTGAGGCCGGGCTTTTATACAAATAGGTCCAGTAGGTCTCGACAAATAATTAGGTATGCTTAAAGTTATTATTTTTATTATAAGTAAGGTACCTTGGAGGTAAGGTACTTAGGTAGTTGGAGGCAGTGATTAAATTTTTCTCCGATAAATATGAATACAAATATTATGTCGATTGATGACCTGATTGGCGTAGTGGCTAAGCGATTGGACTTTGCTAGGGGCTGCGGGCTCCATTCTTGCATATCATTATGCAAATTAATTGATTCGATTTTATTCAGGACTAAAATTTCTGTAAGCCGCAAATGTTTGTCCCGAGTCTGGGTGTTTGTGTATGTCATATTTCATGTAAAACCAGCCACGAGATAAGAATACAAGAGAAATCCTGAGTCTGGAGCGAAGTTTCTGAATTTTTTTTTTTTTTTTTCGCCGTCGCCCCACACTAGGAATTTGTCCTGTATCGTGGGTGCGTTTCACAAACATGAAATATCACATACACAAACACCCAGACTCGGGACAAACATCTGTGGATCACACAAATTTTTGTGCCGTGCGGGAATCGAACCCACAACCCCTAGCGCAGCAGTCCAATCGCTTAGCCACTGCGCCAATCAGGTCGTCAAAAATAAGAAAAGAAAAAAGTACATTCAACCACATTACCACATATTATTGTGTGGGTTTTAATAAGGTAGCACCAAGTTCCTACCTACTTCTAAAACAATGTAATAATAATATAATATCTTAGGACAACTTACAAAGTAACGGTCATCTGATCCCAAACTAGGCAAAGCCTTTTTTTTTTTTTTTGTTTAAGGTGAGGGAAATGCGTTACGCATACCCCGCCGCTGGGAGGCGACGGGGTTATGTGGGACTCTCCTCCGTGGACCCACCCAGAAGCCGAAGCCGCTCGGTTGATCCTCGGAGGCCTACCCACTAAAACCACTCACACAATGCCTGCTCGGCGCTTTGAATGACGGGGAGGCGGGATCGCTAAAGCACTCTACCGCCAACCCCGTCAGCGCTGTCCGCCCTGAAAAGGGCAGACCTTCGATGTATGCCCCCCCCAGAGGATGGAGGGGGGCTGCAGGACTTCGGCGAGGACCAGTGCAATGCGGAGGTGGGTCTCCCAACCCAGCCTCCGCTGGCCCCTGCACAGCGAGGAGTCAGCTAGTCTCACCCCTCGCCGTCTTCTCTTTGCGCGCAGCGCTCAACATAGCGCGCGCCCATGGGCATAGGTGGCCCTAAGGCCCTTTGGCCTATGGAGGTTGGAAGAGGGCGTTGTCTGCCCTCCTCCTTCGTCTGGGTCGACGTGCGCGGCTTGGGAGAGCGGGCGTGACCTCCCGCTCTCTTTCAGCCGCCTCCTTGAGCGCCATCACCTCCCCACAAAACTCTGTGATGGCGCTCCAGGACCTCTTGCTCCCTACCATCTCTTCGATGACAGCCGGAAGCGAGAGGTCCGACCCGATGAGTGCGGCGAGCGTTTGGCGCTGCACAGCCCAAGCCGGACAATGCTCGAGCGTGTGCTGCGCCGTGTCCTCGCCGCACGAACAGTGGTGGCAGGAGTCATTCGGCTCCCTGCCAGCGATACGACACAGGTACTTGCCGAAGCAGCCGTGCCCCGACAGTACCTGCGTCGTTCGGAACGTCAATGTTCCGTGGCGTCTCTTCAGCCACTCCGCGAGATGTGGACGGATGGCTTCGATAGTGCGGTGACCGGCCACAGGCCGGGTAAGCCTATCCGCCCACTGATGTTGAAGAATCCCGCGGAGTTCTTCAATGCGCCGCTCGATGGCTCGAGGCGGAAGCCTTTCGCCGCGACTCTCCTGCTCCTTGCGCCAGTGGTATGCGGCCGCAAGAGCTTTGGCGTCCAGGTCCCACGGCATCGACGAGGCCAGCAAACAAGCTGCCTCGTATGAGATGGTCCGATAGCCGCGGATGACCCGGACTGCCATCGCGCGCTGCGGCCGCCGCAAGCAAGCAGCGCCGCGCGGCGTCAGACTGTCCGCCCAAACTGGCGCCCCGTAAAGCGCCATCGAGCGGGCAAGCCCCATGAAGAGACGAAACTAGGCAAAGCCTGTAAATACAGGCTTATGTTTACCAAACAACTGATAAACATACTTATATATTTCTAAATACATGCTTATAATGAATTACACCCAGGCAGAACAAATAATTATGCTCATCACGCAAAGATTTGTCCTGGGTGGGAATCGGACCCACGACCTCCGATTTAGCAGTCAGGGTCAATAACCCCTAAACCAACAGGCCAGTCAATTGACAAATTATTTTTTAAATTACAATGGTAGCTAATTATTTTTAAATCAAATAAGTATACACATTTATCAGTATTATTGATGGCAAATTACATCAATATAGGCCTGATGTTATAATTGGTAAAAACTGTTAGACGACAAACTGTTTCACATACTTTTTGCATGGGAAAAAAAGAACCTGGCTGGAGGCCTTGTATTAGGTCTCGCCAATCGTCCGGTTAAGCAGTAACAGCTCCCTCAGAGCTAACTGCGAGAGAGTTACGAAAAAAAAAAAAGGGAAAAAAAGAAAATATTTGTAAAAAAATTGGTTAAAAATATAACGTTTAACGTATCATTTAAAACAACTTGTAACCCATTGTACCTATTTGAATATATCTATAATAATACTGAAGGAATAATTTTTATTATAAGTAATCAATTAGTAACAAAAATATTACCCATCTATTAGAGAATCTTCTAAAGTACCACTTATCAAAGCGAAAATAATACTATTGGTAATTGTTTGTATGTTTGATATGGTAACATTACGCTTTCCTGTCTGTCAAAGTCAACCAAAAACTCCCGCGATGCTCTAGGAAGCGTCCCTCTGTTTGTTTTAAAATTAATTGATTGGCCTAATAAATTTATAAAATAAGTGGTAAAGACTATTAATAGTGCTATTGTGAGTTTTCAAGATGTTGGTGTTGTTCGAAACCTCGGCGGGGTACGCTATTTTCAAGGTAAACTGCGACACGTGTTGTTTATAACCTCCAATCGTGAACACGATTTTATTTTAAGGAATATTTCTGTATTTACAACCTTTATTATCATGTAGTAGTATTTAATGTTATTATATATTGCAAACGATCTTAGTTTTATTCATTTTTTCAATGAATTCTAACGTAAACGACATGTTTGGCTTGATTGTAAACACGTTTTTATAGCGTGTGAAAAACAAATATAAATTATAATCTTATAAAATAATGACCCTAGTTTTGAGTAAAATTATATCGGTATTACATATTACCTAAATTTTGCCGCCAGCTGTGAATATTTAATAAATATTTTGTGTAGTTTAAAATAAAACTATCATTGGGTACCATATAACAAAATTTATGGTGTATTTATACATTCATCGGCTTACTTTCATAGGAAATCAAATTAAATTGTCTCAATTTAGATTCGTTTATTTCTTTTTATATTTACTGTTTGACATCATTACATACCATCTTGGATAATAAGTTATGCGACCAAAATTAGATTTGTTAAAAGTAATTATTACAGTCAGCAATACGGTGTTAGTGTTATGTGTTATTTTATTAAGTATATATTTCTATTATAGTAATTTGGATGGCGAAATTGTATTTGATAGCTTAATTAAGTGAATTACACACATACCTTTATTTTGCACCGTGTTATTCACTTTATCTTAGTAGTATCTCAATCTATGGCTTGTTAGTGAGCCTACATACACACATGTACGACTGTAACTGTAACATAAAACATAACATCACACCTGTATTCCCTGAAGGGGTAGGCAGGCAGAGGTGTATAGTATGCACTCACATTTCATTAGTTATGCGATAGATCCCAATATAATAGAGGGCAAGCCTATTGCCCTCAACCGGGGACAAAACCAGACTTTAGGCTGCTATTGAGAATTAAATTTTTCAATTAGCTAGAGTTATCAGGGGTTTAATTAATTTAATAGCAGGGTTTGTTAAAGTGTTGTTTGCTTTCTAGTTACTGGATGATTCCAAGTTGTCACAGATTGATGACTTGTACCAGGAGTTCAACACTCCAGAGGGAGCGTCTTCTGTGTAAGTTTTATAATTATATTATTAGTTTAAATGATTCTGTGTAAGTTTTATGATTATATTATTACTTTAAAGGATTGTTTAGTATTGAGTTCAGGATCACTAGTGTAGTTTATTTAAATAAGAAATCTGATGTATAAAGTTGTCTTGTTTACTCAAAATAGTACTATCACGGCATAATATTAACTTCTTATTATAATTAAAATGCTAAATAAGATTTACTGTAAGTTTGTAATCTAAAATAAGTATAGTAAAACAGTACAGTTGACTTTGATGCTACTCGTATTCTCATTTTAGGTATATTGTGTAGCTCATTATTCTTTCATACTTGAAATGATTGTTAAACATTCCTACAACATATTTTTAAAAGAGTAACTATGGAGTTTCTTGCCGGTTCGTCTCCATAGAAACGACTTTTTGGAATCATGCAACTAGTTTGACGTTTTGTAAGGCTCTAGACAGACGGACCGCATTTCAACTGCAATCCAACCGCAAATTGCAGTTCAAGTGCAGTTTGAATGCAGTTGACACGACTGCAGTTCTATTGCAGTCGTGTCAACTGCATTCAAACTGCATCCGAACTGCAATTTGCGGTTGGATTGCAGTTGAAATGCAGTCCGTCTGTCTAGAGCCTAAGTGCTCTTTTGTAGCCTATATGAAATAAAAACATTATGACTATGACTACAACAAAAGGTTTTTCGTGATTTTTTTGGCAATATGAAATAAGGTTATGTAACTAGTTTTAGTGTAGACAAATTTTTTACATAACCACATTGTTACAGTGTCAAACTAAAGAACTTCATTAAGTTCGAAGACACAGCAGAGGCTCTAGCAGCTACCACAGCAGCTATTGAAGGCAAGGTGTCAAAGCCTCTGAAGAAAGCCCTCAAGAAGTATGTCAGCAAGGAGGTGCAGGACCAGCTCCTTGTAGGAGATGCTAAGCTCGGCAGTGCCATCAGAGAAAAGTTTGATTTACAATGTGTATCAAACAACAATGTGCAGGAACTCCTCCGGTGTATACGCTCACAGATGGATAGTCTTCTTGCAGGACTCCCCAAGAAAGAGATGACCGCCATGGCTCTAGGTCTGGCTCACTCACTCTCACGGTACAAACTGAAGTTCTCCCCCGATAAGATAGACACAATGATAGTTCAAGCTCAATGTCTGCTTGATGATTTAGACAAGGAATTGAATAACTACATCATGAGGTGCAGAGAGTGGTACGGTTGGCATTTCCCTGAGCTAGGCAAGATAATCACAGACAACACCCTGTTCGTCAAAATAGTCAAATTAATTGGAACTAGAGACAATGCCTCAAAGACAGATCTATCTGACATTCTTCCCGAAGACCTAGAAGAGAAGGTTAAAGAGGCAGCTGAGATATCTATGGGCACAGAAATCTCAGATGATGACATCTTGAATATACAGAATTTGTGTGATGAGATCATTTCAATAACAGACTACAGGACACATTTAACAGACTACTTGAAGGCCAGAATGATGGCTATGGCACCGAATCTCACCGTCTTGATCGGGGAACATATCGGAGCTAGGTTGATTGCCCACGCTGGTTCCTTGATGAATCTGGCCAAGCAGCCCGCCTCCACTGTGCAGATCTTTGGTGCAGAGAAAGCCTTATTCAGAGCTTTAAAGACAAAGAAGGATACGCCAAAGTATGGTCTGATCTACCATGCTACATTAGTAGGCCAGTGTAGTACTAAGAATAAGGGTAAAATGTCCCGTATGTTGGCGGCAAAGGCGGCTCTAGCGACGAGAGTAGACGCCTTCGGAGAAGACGTGAGCTTCGAGCTGGGAGCTGAACACAAAGTCAAGCTGGAGAATAGGTTGAGGCTGCTAGAGGAAGGGAATCTGAAGAGAATCAGCGGCACCGGCAAAGCGAAGGCGAAGTTTGAAAAGTACCACAGTAAGAGGTGAGTTAAGGAGGCTTTTATTAGTATATAATATTACAGGGTAATGAGGAGAGTTGGTAGTTTTATGTGTGGCAGTTACTGGTGAAGACCTTAGATTAAGAAGGAAGAAGGATAAGTCACCTTAAGTTTGGGTTTTCACCTACAATATTCTTAGCCTCCAAGACTCAATACTTGCCAGTCTGGCCATACAATAACATCTTATTCGTGTATTTTTGGTTCTTCTTTATATTATTAACATGCCATATTCCTTCTACCAGCGAGGTGTTCTCATACCCGGTGGCGGGTGACAGCACGCTGGGCCAGAAGCCAGTCAAGCGCGAGCACTCCCCGGACGACGAGGACGGCGCCTCCTCCTCCAAGAAGATTAAACTAGAAGACGGTGCTGAAAATGTAAGTTATGATTAATTTTCTCTTCTTTGTCGACAGCAGCGTGACCTAACTAAGCACATAAACTATGTATGTATAGGGCCAGCAATGAAAGAAGACTGGACCGTTATTGAGATGGTAAAGAGTGCCCAGAATGTGTTGAGTGATCAAGTTGACGACCTAGTTGGTGCAGTGACTGAATTATTGTACTGCTGCGCTATATTAGTGGCAGGATAAATCCCGCTGAGACCAATGTTTGACCGCAAATATTAGTGTCATAGTTACTCTAAACATATGTAAAAATAGTTATCAGGCATTGATCTTTATTACCTAATCTTAAATCTTTTTAATAAACTAGGTATAAGATTAGTGCAAATGATTGTAATTTATGTAAATTAATGGAAATTTGGTAACAATTATTTTATTCTTCATCATCATTTGCAGTCACCACCCTATTTCCCCCCCTTTCTTTGTTAGTCTGCACTCTCCTGGGCAAGTGATATCAATGATAATACTTTTATTCACAAAATCTCTCCACAGGTAACACCCAAGAAGAAGAAAGTAAAGACAGAAGTCAAAGAAGAACCAGCAGAAGAGGAACCCACCGAACCAGTATCTGAGAAAAAGAAGAAGAAAAAAAAGAAGTCTGAGAGCCAGCCGGCTGAGGAGTTAGAGGAGACAGTGGAAGAGCCCAAGAGTGAGAAGAAGAAGAAAAAGAAGAGGCAGTCGCAGGTAGAAGAGGAATAAAGTCGAATACCAGGCTGTGAGGAGAGTGCAAACTACACGTTACATGGAGTAGGTGTAAGAGAACATGTGTTATAACTTAGACTAAGAGTTATAATTAAAGATTTATATTCATCATATTTTGTGTGTAATTTGACTGTCAACCTTATTGTCTGTTAGGGTTGCTAAGTAAATATGATACAAAAAAGTTCATATTTTTATGGTGGTCGATTAATTTTTTGATACATTTACGGTAAAAAGTTAAAGTTATGCCTTGAAACTCTCTCTTCAAAGCTCTTTCAAAGCCTGCAAGAGCCCTAACAGTTCTGATTTGTCATTAAATTTGTAGGTAGAAATTGAGAAAATATGAAAACGTGACTCAACGGAGACTGAATTACGAAGTGTAGGTACAATACGAGAATTTTATGCTCCATCAAAAATGTCCCATAAAAGTGACGTAACATACTTATCCGTCCCACACTAGCTGCTTGTGTCCGGCGGTAGGTCAACAGGCCTCGCTGAGCCAGATTATCCCGAAATAAGTGAAGGGAAAGCCTAAGGAATAACATTCTGACGCTTTGGAGCATAATGGAGGCGGGTTAGTGGCGGTAATTCCCTTTTTTTAGTACTTTCTGCTGGTTTGTAGCTGTAGAGTAATCAAAAGTGACGGAAAAACAAAAATTGAGTATCTTCATTAAAAATTGTGTTAGAATTATAGTTTTGGGTTAGAAACTTGTATTTATTCATACATTTTTAGTTAGCGATCGAATCCGTTTGAAGTGAAACTTGAATTTATAATGTATACTGTATAATAAACACTTGTTGGATAGTGTACAAACATAATATAAACATACATTGCAATATAATAATAATAATAATTTCCAAAACTTATTCACAAAGTAACATATAATTAGCGCCTTACTTAAAATAAATACACGTATCTTATATGTAATTTACAATAATAGTTTTAACAGTGAGAATCATCAGAGTCCACAGACAAACTGTTTGATACAGTTTTGTGGACCATAGTGTTCAATAGGTTTACCTGTAATGCTTTATAATGATAATAAATAATATGGTACATAGTCTTTTTATGAATTTAATTGTGGATTTCGCTCTTATGACCGCCAAGTTCCTAAATCAGTTAGGTACCCGTGTGAATATAAGTACTAGGATGTCTTTTTAATGCCTGTTATTATTCCATAAATGTTTGTTTTATTCAAACTATCAGTAAGTTCACGTGAGTTACAGGCTAATTAAATTTAATTTCAGAAACTCTATACTGGTAAAACGTCCTGTCATCTCTTCTAACAAAAATGTTCTTAAGATAGTATCTTCGCCACGTGTCATCATAAGCATAGACTACAATATTCTTCCTCCATGTCATAAGTAATCCAGGTAAGTGAGTATGAGTACAAAATATTTAGGTAAACATGTCCTACATTTATATAAGTGGTCCTATAACCTTCGTATAAAAGGACCAAGTTTTGAACGTCAAAAATAACGACTTTTAAAGTTGGTGACTGTTGAACCTACCTAGTTATTTACCTGTCAACATCCCACGTAGAAGCTTAAGGTACAACGTACCTATATACGCGTTGTCTAGAACTGTATTCGACTCAACAAACTTAGCGTCAGAAGTAAATCTTAGTTTGTTCCAAGTTTAGTTCCAGACTTGTATATTATTCGTTTTATGATTGTCCTGAACTTGTCTAAGTTTTGAGTTAAAGTCTGTATTATGGAATAACTTAGTTTGGAGCGGGCGACTCTTGTCGCCAAGTTTGGCTGAATGTCATGTGTGGGTTTCTGTAAGTGACAGTAATTGGTAATAGATGATCATTAACGCTGTCGGCTGGTTAGCAGGTTAGAACTTGGAACACACTGGGTTACGTTTTTAGCGTCTGATGTTTGACTATCGGCGATGTCCGATGATCTGATTGGCGCAGTGGCTAAGCTATTAGACTGCTGCGCAACCGCCTTTGATTCCTGCACGGGACAAAAATTCGTGTGATTCGCAGATGTTTGTCCCTAGTCTGGGTGTTTGTGTATGTTTTATTTCATTTTTGTGAAACGCACCCACGATACAGGAGAAATTCCTACGGGGCGGGGCGACGTTTTTATATTAAAAAATAATGCAAGACAAGAAGCCGGATTTGAAAATATATCTTAGTATATATCTTAGTTTTATCGTGTATGGAAAAACTAGGTTTCCGTGTACCTACATACTACATAAAAAAAAATCAAATCGGTTCATAAATGACTGAGTTATGAGGGCAAATAAAAAATAAAAAGATTCCGACGAATTGAGCAACTTCTCCTTTTTTTTGAAGTCGGTTAAAAATAGAATGTTATTTTTAGCTAGCTAACTGAAAACAAAAGAAACGAGATTGATTATTTACTAAACTAGAAACAAAACTCCTTTCTCAAAATTCCAATAACATAAAATTCTAATTGTAAAACACTGGCGTTATTTTTTCGTTCGCACTTCACTTGACTTTGAGAATTTCTGCACAAACTTTTGTGATTTTAAGATCAGACTAAACCTACGCGGCTGGCGAAGTTTCTGTAATTATTTTAGGTTGTTATTTTGGTGAAGTTCATAGTTTACTTACTGAATGGCAACGTTTTGAGGCGTAATCATATGCCTCAGTGGTCGCCAGACTGTTTAAATTTAATTTATGATCTATTGTGCTGTGGATAAACTTGTAGCAGTTGTGGATAAATTATTTGTGGTTTCTAATTTAGGTTTAATAACCAGACGGATTTAATGTATATCTATACTAATATTATAAAGCTGAAGAGTTTGTTTGCTTGAACGCGCTAATCTCGGGACAACTGGTCCGATTTGAAAAATTCTTTCAGTGTTAGATAGCCCATTTGTCGAGGAAGGCTATGGGCTATAAAACATTCGTAATCAACACGGGCGGAATCTAGTATGTAAATAAGTACTAGGTAGGTATCTACTTGCCTATAGTTATAGGTACGTATACATAATCGTGCCAGGTTATGGAGCTGCAAAATTAGAAGTAGGGAGGTATAGGTTTATTGGCTAGCATAAGTTTAGCAATAAACCTGACCACGACTGTAAACCAATCTTTTAAAGCTCCATCTAATATTTAACACAATATAAACTCCATGTATAACCACAGAATATAACTATAACTGATAACTCCTATCTGAAACTATAAGAGTGAGTTTAAGTTCGCAACTCGTTCAACGCACAGCAACACGAACTTTTCAAGTTGCGGCGATAAGGTCACGTCGGGGTTGTAATATACATCAGCTCATACTCGCTGATAGGAATTGATTGGAATAGTTGGCTATACACGTAATGCAGCTACTACATCCACTAGTTGAGACTTCACACATTAATTTATTGAACATGCTTTAGAAGTACGTAGGTATTTGCAGTCTTTAGGCAGGTGCTAAATGTGGTTGTCAATTTGTATAGGTATAGATTCAACTCAAATTGCCTCGTGGTTCGTGGATCACTAGACCATCAAGTCCTGCGATTGATTCCTGATTCTATCTACCTTTCTAGGTTATAATTATATAAATAATTAGAAGACTACCCTCTGGGTTTAAACATTGTGTTTGAATTGAGTAATAGGTACTTACTTCGTGCTCGCTTCTAACTTAAATCAAAAGTAAGTAGGTACTTAGGTATGATACAAGAATTCTACACTTTGTATTCTGCAAACATTTTCCTGTAATTGTATGTCATTATAAGGTAGCTATAAGGTACCTACCTACTTATAAGTACCTACCTACCTAATGACCAATGTATACGAAGTTTAAGTACATTAAATAGGTACAGTCAGCAACATAAGTAGCTAAACATTAAAATTATTAAACATAACATTAATTGAAGAATTACCTCTTACATAGTAAAAAACTTAAATATCCTCAGATCATCATTTGGACACTCCTATAATTCTAACCATTACTTGAATTGATGTTTACGTCTTTCAATAATTTTACTTAAAGTTTCTTAACATGTTAAGCTACTTGTGTAGCTGACTGTACCTAGTTTCATGATGAAAAGCTCTCGTGTAAATATATTATAATTCTTTACTCAGTCTTCGAGTGTTACCGATTCCACAGGAAAACTTCTTTGTTCAAACCGTTTATCGTTCTCAGTAACAAATAGGTACAGTCGCTGGATATTGTATCAAAAGTTTTCGTTTAATCTCAGCGGAATTGACCGGCTGCAGAGAGTTTAAAGTTGCATCTTTATATGTTAGGTTTTATCTTTCCTGTTTGCGAATTGGGTTTCAGCTTGTTACATAAAACGTACTTAACGTCTCGTTGAAAGGAACTATAGTGCTCTTATGTGCGCGAGCATTTACAAGGCTCTTACCGGTGTGGTTTTTTATTGCTGTACTAAATTGACGCCTTAATAATATCGAAGAGAAATACCTAGTTAAACCCTGAAATCGCCATCACGTACAGACGTGGTAAATGCTCGTGCTAGATCAGATTTTTACCCTGTGACGATGTCTGATGAGCGCTTATTGTGGAATGAAAGATAAAGATGAATAAAGAAAAAAAGTTAAAAATGATGATGAGATATGAGAATTTATGTTAAGTAATAATTTAGCAACGTAATTATTAAATTATTCTACAGTGACCTAGGTACCTACGTGTCACACATAAGTATGTACATATATATTTTGGTACCTATATGATAATAATATGTTGATATTTTAACTAAGACGTAGGTACCTACTTAAATTCCGCTAAGAACGGGTTCACCGCATTAATTAAGAGGGTTTAGAGGAGGTAGGTACCTACCCCGCTACCCCGTAGGTGCCCCGCTACCCGCTACCCCCGTACTTCGTCATGTAAAGTGATTGCTCTGGGAGAACACGAGTGATATTTTCAAGTGATCTGCCAGTTAAGCCTGTGATATTACAATTAATAATGAAAGGTTATTAACTATGCAGCATGTGGGTTGTTCAATGATATAGGTACGGGTGTTACGACGCAATTAGAAATAGGCTTTCCTCGTAATACCCATCAGGTGTCGATTCCACTAAATAATAGACTTACAGAGTATTTGTTTTAAATTGAATGTCTCGTTGGGGTAGTGGTCGCTGAGTGCAACAGTTCTGGGTTCGAATCTCGGGTCGGTCAAAGTGTTATTGGGTTTTTCCATTAGGTTATTCGTAGCAGCACGGTGTTTGGGTTTGTGCCCGGTTAATGGCAAAAAGGCTCGCCCCCTATTACCTACATTGGGACTTGTAATTTATAACATAACTGGTTCATATTCATATGGATGTAACAAAATTACCTAACGCCTGATCATGATTTAATCAAGTCGTTGGGTGTCTGAGGTCTTGTAAATCTGATACAGGCGTAGAGTCTGTAAAATATGATAACTATTCTCTCTGAAGAAAGATTCTTTAAACAACAAAGCAAAGATTTTCCATACTAATTATGCTATAAACTTTAATTATAATAACAATTATCAAAGGGTCAGGGTCGGCGAGGACCGCTTCCCATCCTGTTGGGTCGGACCTGTGGGTTGGACCCGTGGGTCAGACCTTCGTCCTGGGACTGCTTGTCTCTCTACTGTCACGATGGGACAATGTATAAGGTTGATGAGCTGAAAAATTAAGACAGGTTATTTGCGCGTTGTATTGTGGATTTTCTAATTAGGGTTACGTAGCTAAAAAGGGTTAAGGAAAACATCGTGAGGAAACCGGCACACCTGAGAGATTTTTCAACGGTGTGTAAAGTCATGTCAGACGCTTACAGGCGGTTTAAACTCTGACACCAGGTTGTTCATTAACCATGGGATAAGAAGAAGATTAGGGTTACGTTAAGCATACCCCAAAGACGTGTCAGCTGCTTACTAGGTAGGTACCTATACAATAGGAATGTTGACTACCATAACAATTACGTAGGAATTAATTAGAATCTGAAAACTGGAAAAAGTAATAAAACCCATGAAAAAACGAATGATTTACAGCGTTTTTAAGTTAGTCTGAATCCTTTTCGCGCAAATTGCAACAGGGCGATGCAAAATTTACTATGCAAGTAAAGGGTATTGACGTCACCATCCTACTTTCTAATAGGCAAAGATTCTATAAAAAAATATTTGTTCCCTGCAATAACGTATTTTACAGTATGAAGCAAAAACTAAGTTACCTAATAATTCACATTTCCTGGTAGCTATGTAGATTATACTCAGTGGCGTGCATCCCATATAGGCAATTAGGCAGTGCCTACCTCATAATAAATTCAACAATTCAATACATTATACTTACTAAATAAATAAAATAAATAATTAATATAAAATAATAATTATACTTCAAAATATACTACACAAATAAAATACTTCTAATAACCATCACAAAAATATACCTACGATCGTCCAGCTGCCTACTAAATCCACGCACACTAAAAAAGAATTTGCGTATTCGTATACACACACACTTCTTTAGTATAATACGACCGAAATAGAAATCCATTTTTTCCATACGTATTACACTGACATTTGACATTCGCAAACTAGACGACCAAGGTAGGCAAGCCTACTTTGATCAATATTGGCTGCATTCATGCTGCAATCTAATGCATACACTTCCGAGTCTCTTATTGGCTGTTATAGACTCATAGTTCTTAAGCAAATATCTGAAAGAGAGCAAGCATTCCTTATACTTTCTTCTCCGTCGAATGTTAGGCAATGTTGCTAAATTCATAAAAATCTCCCTGTTTATATGTTTCTTAGACAACATTAGACACCAATTTTTATTAAAAAAAAAATTTCTTCGTTAGATTTCGTACCATATTTTAGCATATTCCTTTTTTTCTTTAAGTAAAGTAAATTTTTATGTGTTATATTATATAGTTCTTATGACGAAACGATTTTTATACAAATTAAAATACGGATTTAAACCGTTTCAGTACAGGTAAAAGGTTTTATAAATCTGGTAACCCTACAGTCGGCTATATGTCATTGACGCGCGCGATTTTTACTTTAGTGCAAACAATGTAAACAATTTCTTTAATGAGTGATTATTTAGAAAGTGTTATATAAATAATGGCTTTTTCATGAATTAAGATAAATTACAGTGTTTTGTTTGCAGTGAAAATGCAACATGTATTGATAAATTACATGCAAACAACTTTAGTAAGTTTTCGTTTGTTGACAAAACAATTACATGTTTGTGGAGGTAAATAAAAGTCCAAGTGCCGATAAATTTGCCTAAAAATGTCAAGAGGAGATTCGTGGAAATGAAAATTATGTGAGTAAATAATTGATTTAAACGTTTTTCGACGAATGGGTAACCTTAGTTTTGTTTACGTAAACAACGTCTTCACGGGCCTACGAATGTACCTATATCAATATTATCAATTACGTTAAGCCTATTTCCTTTTAAAACACTATTTTTTATTCATTGTGTCGTAATCAAAATCTCAAAATCACTTTTTTAATACTGAATGTGTAAGTAGGTATAAGCTTTAAGACCATTGAGGTATTCACGATCGCGGTACAGTAATTACTTAGTATAAAATCAAATCTAGTGTGTTACATAAATACAATAAAATTACTATCATGTGTGCAGGTATTTCAAGATAGTGTTAGCGGAATTGCGAGTTATATTAACCGTCCCATAGGCCAATTGCCAGTAGCCGGACACTCATACATTCTCTATTTACACGAAACCTTCATAGTGATAAATCAACTTATTTGTAAAGTTTTTTAACTAACGCGAAGGTCAGAACTTGCAGAACGTAGGTATTAAAAACAACAATAAGATATTTAGGTAGGTACCTATAAAATTGATATTGTGGTGATTGAAGAGGCTATACCTATACATCTTTTTATGGATTTGGAAAGATAATTATGTGCCAATTCCACAGTGTATGGTAAATAATCGCTTTTTACGTAAAAAAAACTATATTTGTCTAATGCCTACCTAGCCCAAAAACCAAGGCACGCCACTGATTATACTCGTATGGTTCTCGTTGCGCATGTTCTTTCTGCATGAAATTACCTGGAAATATCTGGTCGACCGTCGGATTCATCGTTTTTTCTTGTAGTAAGCCCGAGGCCATTCATTGAGTCCGATTCCAATTACGTATTGGCTTTATCTGGCAATATTACTCGGTATTATGTAACAGAACTGGCAACACACGATTTTCGAGCGCTCGATATTTTCATAATGAAATATATTGTATAGGCATCAGTTTTGCTATTCAATTGATAATATTTTTTATGATTACAATATAGGTACTGATAATAGTTATTCAGTAAGTACTTGTTATTATAATTATTATTCTAAGACAGTCTTCCTCCATTCTGACCAGTTCCTTAATCATTATGATCTTGACAATATAACTGAACTGAGTGTAGGTCGTGGTGGCGGCTTCGATTTCCGCACGTGCCAATTTCACTGTCACATTTTTGGTCCTTGTATCTGAAAAGCCGTACACGGACGTAAAATATGTTGAATAGCATTACCCTGATACTTTTTCTACAACCAATTCTAAAGCAATCCGCTACTATGGTAACGACAGTTAATGTTACATATTACGTATAATATATATTGACGCATCAAGGAAAACTTGATATTTCTTAAGGAAAGCCCACTAGTGCGGTTATTCGACCAAAATAACCTCCTGCTACCCGTCATATGTATATATTACTAAACCGCCTTGTATATTATATTTTTCGATATGATAGTAATTTGTAAAGCTTCGGTAGTATCCGTAAACACGTTTTCGTTAGTCACACAATCGATAGATTTCTTACAATTTCAACAGTTTGTTCTTTAGCGGGGTTTAAAAGATTGACGTTCGTTTATTTGTAGATCTTCTAAACTGGTGCGCGACCCTGTTATACAAAACAAATTATATTATACAAAAATAATACTGCTGTACAAAAATAATATGGATTATAGTATTCATATTTACTTTTTAAAATAAAAGTATTAAACATGAATTAAATGACAATGTTAATTGCCTGTAATTAGCTATTTTGAACCGACTTCAACAAAAGGAGGAGGTTCTCAATTCGTCGGTATCTTTTTTTTTTTAATATTGTAAATTTCGTAAGTGTTATCCATATTATTACTCCGTTCGAGGTCAAAACTATTCGGGCATTAATAAGAATAATAATAATGTTTATTTCTCTCAAAAGGTACATATTTGGTACAGAGCATACAAATTACATACAGATTCAAACCTTTGTGAGAGCTGGAGTCTATACTGGGCTCGGGACCTGTATGACAGAACTCCAGGCTCACACCCTTAAAATTAAAATATAAAATTACACTTACGTACACAGTATTGTGAAAAGATTCTAAGTCTTGAGAGGGAGATAATTAAATACAAGTACAAATGGTCATCTGCGAGGTGTGTCTTTGACAAGGTTCCACAAGGTCAAACGCGATCTAGGAGTAGTATGAGTAGATGAACATTTCCGGAAATGAAACTATTTCAAAACACTTAATATTTTTTCAGTATCTGCATAGTCTAAGTCAAGTAACCAATTTGTAACAGTTTCTTTACATTTTGATCTGCACATGGGGTTAATATTTAAAATTTTATTAGCCTTATTATAGACGTGTCCACTAAGGAACAGGAAACTACGTTGGACCGAACGACAATTTGTGCGGGTGAAAGGACAGACAGTATGTTTACGTCGTTGGGAGGCGACTTTACCTGGAGCGTATGGAATTATAGAGTGTGTGGTTAAAACAAGGTTAAAGCATTGCCGAATGGGTATACCTATATACATGTGAGTAAAACCAGCTTGAAGTTAGGTATAATAATTAATATCTACGCCTGTAATTAGTCTGTAAGTAAATGGAAGGTAATGTGTGTCTCTGTTCCTTTGTCTTTATGTTATGTTTCAAGACTGAACAGCTCAACCGATACTGAAGTAATTCTAAATGAAAATAAAAAACTGATTTTGAACGGAGAGAACAGAGGAAAATATTAAAGAGAAGTTTAAAAACCTAGGTAACAATTTTGATAAGACTTAAACATAATAGTAGTTCAATCTTCGTATAATGAAAATTGGGTTAGAATATTGTAACGGAAATTGTTATTTAAGGCAACAGTGCTGTGGTCGAGTGGACAGCGGGAGACAGTCAGGCAATGTCCGAGTGTGGTTGTTAGGGGCGTGACTAAGGGACACCATTAGATTGTGATGTAGCCAATATAGGTACCTACTACCTAACAAACAGACGCACTGTGTCCATAAACAATTATAAATCGGTAAAGTGCGAGTTGGACTCGCGTACGAAGGGTTCCGTAACATTATCTACAAAAACTGTGAGAAATCTTGTCTGTTGTATGAAAGCCCCTTAAATATTTATTTTATTCTATTTTTAGTTTGTATTTGTTGTTATAGCGGCAACACAAATACATCATCTGTGAAACTTCAACTGTCCAACTATCACGGTTCATGTGATACAGCCTGGTGTCAGACGGACGGACAGCGGAGTCTTAGTAATAGGGTAAAATTTTACCCTTTAGGTACGGAGCCCTAGAAATGGGTGCTAATTCTGAAACTTTTAAGAGTGTAATTAGAAACTTTCATACCGTCGTAATGAATGAATATACATGTACATACATACGTGTACCTATAATGATGTAGATACCTACTTAATAATGTCTAATCTTCTGTGATTCAGAACTTGTCAGAAATGTTGAGAAATTAAGAAATTATGTTACATTTTCTATTCAACCGTAATTTGGAACTAAATTTCAAGAAACAAATGAAGATCGACTTACATATATTGTTTAGCATTAGCGCAAGTTATCGCTCAACGTCAAATAACTGTATGAGGGCAAATATGTCGCCCATATGTCATAGAAAGGTCACACAAATATCAGTAATCATAATCGTGAATCAACTAGAAGTTATAAGTGACAAAGCCTGAGAGAAGGAGCCAGTCAATAAAGTATTTTAGTATGATCGATAAAAAAGGACGTACAGTTTTTTAATTAGGTTTAATAGGTTGTTATCCCTTTTAAATAGTTTAGGTGGCTAAGCTAAGAGTTATGGCATCTATTCCCAGTGGGACAAAATAATTTTTGTTCTTAGTCCGGTGGTAGTTATCCGTCTCGTAGTCACAACGACGAAATGTGTCTGATAAATGTCAATGTTTCGCCCGTAATTACGTAAAATGATGCAAATTATATGGTACAGCTCCCACACCATGAACTCTTAAATCAGGACGTTTTTTTGAGTAAGCGAGATGCCTCACTACACTGCCCGTAGCGACGTCTCGCTTCCACAAGGATAAATACCCTGCTTTAGGAGCTCATGGTAAGGGGGCAGGTATCTATATCTTTGCCTGCCTCCTTCGTGAAATATAAAGGTGAGAATTCTTCATTTTAAAGCTGAAATAAGTTTTGTCAATCAAACTAGAAGCTTCATGAAGCCAGCTTCAGAAGTGTCTCACCCCGTCCATCTTTCAGGGTCTCTGCGTAGAAAGCCGTGCAACACTGACCCCTCAACCGTCAATCACTGTTGCTTCCTACGACAGACCTGTATTGCAGGCTGTTGGCTCTTGTTGATATGGGGTCTAGCCAGAGGTAGACAACATATTGAACAGTGACAAAAATAGAACAATGTTTGCTTTGAACGTTTGTCATATCGAACGGGGGGTCGTACCTCCCTAATAGATAGGTACCTGAGACGTTTTCTGATCAACCAATGGATAGTCATTTATTTCTGACTGACTGTGACAAAGTTTATTACGCAAAAGATATTATAGTGCACGAATATGAGCTTTCATCCCTATACCTAGTGACAGCATCGAAGGAAATTCAAGCGTAGGACTAACGGATCAACTTGCTTTTCAATGTAAGGTTTTAGAAGTTTAATAAAGGGTCGTAAAACTGATCGTAGAAGGTGCTGGTTACCCTAGTAGACTGATCTGCGTGATTAGGCAGATCCTCTAGCATTAATACCAACCATGACTATAATAGCTTTAAAATAGTCATTTAAAATCATGACTAAGAGGTTAAAACTGACTTCAATGTTAAAAGTGACTTCATTAATTGAAGTGACTTTAATCAACATCCCTGTAGGTGCTAAAACTAAACAATTGGACAAAAACAAATTACAATAACAACAAACTCCTTCAAATTGAATCGTAACAACATTTTATCTCATTTCTAAACAAGTGTTCTCCCAGAGCAACGGCAACAGAAAAACAACAAATTCCTCACGGCGTATAATCTAATAAGGGCGTCGGCAGACAAACGAACGATAGAACGCGACAATTCAATTATAAATAATCTAATATTTCTTTTATCCGACTCTGTATTGGATACTGGCTTTATGAAATGTGTTGTGGACTTTACATTGTAAAATGTTCGTATGTTGTCCATGACTTCATCTTCTATTGTATAGTAACGTTTGTCAGTTTACTAAGAAGATATTCTTATTTACCCTGAATTTACCGATTACTTATAAGTCAGTAGTGAGTTATGGTCTTATAATTATTTTTTAGAATTTTACTAAGTATTATAAAAATGCAGAAAAAGCACATACACTTTATTTAAATAGAAGACCTGAATTGCGTAATGGCTAAGCAATTGGACTGCTGCGCTAAGGGATGCAGGTTTGATGCCCGCACGGGACCAAAAATTGTGCGAACCGCAGATGTTTTTCCTGAGTCTGGGTGTTTGAGTATGTAATATTTTCATGTTTGTGAAACGCACCCACGATACAGGAGAAATTCCAAGTGTGGGGCGACGTTTTACAAAAAAAAACTGAACTGCTGTCAATACCATTGATACTAAAGAATTCGGTAACACCTACATACGCAACATAATAACAACTAATAATTGCTCACCTGTATCTCAAAAGTTGCCCGCGTGCGTCCGTATACAATATCAACATGGCCGGTATTAAATTTATTTCTGTAGGTACAGTCAGCGACAAAATTATAAGAACAGGTCATATTAATGTTATAAAAGACAGACATCAAAATACAAATTTACAAACATCGTAATATCAAAATAACTATTACTAGGGATATTTTCAACTCAATCATTCAGTTTTCCAGCATTAATTTAAACTAGAGTCAATAAAAAAGTTACCTATAGACCGTTATTTATAACCTGTTAGACCTTTTTACCTCATAGACTCAACTATTTTACGACTGGTGACGCTTAGGGTGTTACAAACTCGGGGAGCATCAAACCTGTCCATTGCCCTCGACTGTACCAATATCCACGAACAAAAACAACGTCGGTATCTCTCGCTTTCACAAAAACACGAGACGTATCCCTCTGTATTTTAATTCAATTCTGTTTTGTTAAGGAATTAGTTTGCGTGTGTTTTGCCATCGTATCGGGTTCGAAACCAGTGGAGCTTTTTGTTTGTGGACCAGTTTCCGCGAACCCTGGGCGTGATTGATAAACATGGTGCGCTCATGACCCGTTGTTAGTTGGGACATATTTATTGGAACCTGTAAATAAATGTTTATTAGGAAATAGATTGTGTACCGGACTAGAGGTGGGTGTTAAAAGTTATAACATTTTAATTAACATGTTAAAACAGAAATAACCTTAACACTGTTAGAATAAATTACGCTAAAATGTTAATTTTATCATCATGTTATTTATAACTAATAAGCCTGTAAAAGTATGAAGGATATTTCATTGATTATATAATCTAATGTGCTGTATGTTAATTTAAACAAAATTAATAAAAATCACACACATATGTTAAAAATCACATTTCTACCAACATGGTTAGTTGCAACCTTAATGCTAATACATATTGTACATGTTAGTATTATAACGAGACTAATCGTTAATTTAAATGCTTTTACCAGTTATATCACATTAACTTATCTCGAACAAATAACACTTTATTGAACATGTTATTTTTGTTTCAAATTAGCGTTTAACACACTAAAAACTTTTTACATTATTTCCCACCGCTATACAGGACCAATTCCAGTGAAATTTAGATGGAAATTACGCAAATAATGTGATTATGTGTGGTTAAGTAAGTGCTTATTTAGCTATTTGCCAGAAACTGGCTGTATAATATGTACGACCATACGGGTTGGTGGAAAGGCTAGGAATAGGTAGGTATCAAATACATTACGAATTTAAAGTCCCATTGCATACACATTGCTGGACACCTGGTCAGCCTTGTCTTGTACTAAGTAGGTACCTAAATATAATATTGCGACCTCACATTAGTTTCCATCTATAAAGTGTTAGAACTAGATATATTATCGGCTATTCTATCAACAAAGATTAACAGAACGCGCGTTTAGGTATACAAACAATTAAAACTATACCCAAAAACAAAACGGAAAAACACAGACAAATGCGACTAATAGATTGTTCAACTTGACAACAGCCTTCTATAATTCACACCACATCGTCAACAGGACGTACAGCATTCAAATCAACACAGTACCTCCCTAAAAGAGAACAGCTGTTTCCATTATAAAACCACGAAAACCTCGACAAACTTGTTTCAAATTGACTTCCAAACAAATTGAATAGCCCCGCGGAAGGCAGGCTCGTCTACTAATTACAACGTCTTTTGATGTAGATAACCTCAGAGTACTCAGGTACCTGTACTGCTCAAAGCTTTTAACATTAACCTCTGAGTGCGTTTATGGAGGCATCTTTAGGGCTTCCTTTACTGGCCTGGGTAGCACTCTGGATGAATTCTATTCAGGTATTCGCTTAGTTTGGTTTGTGTTTATCAAAATGAGTTTTCAGAGAACCATGCAGTCAAATTAAAGCCAATTTTAAACGAGTTTCCGTCTTCGAATTTGTCTGCGTGCAAAAATATATCGTTTTTTTTCCGGGATTAATTGTGTGCCTACGTTCTTCCTTCTTCTTCTTCGTATCGGAATGAGTCAATAGACTTATGGAATAGGGCATGCTGTGGTGTAGAGATTGGTCGGGGGTCCAGGGTGCGCCGGACGTAGGTACTACTCAAATATCGTCACTCGTGGAGTGCCAGGTATGTACGTTTACCCTGAAGGTCTGTTCTAAATATTGGTAAAAGATTTTTGGAAATACGCATGGATAGTTCGGGAGATATATCCTATTAGTAGGTACTTTCAAAATAATATGACTAATTACGGAATAGATGGTGACTGATTTATTGGTTAGATGAGACGTTTGGTACTTGACTCTAAAACCACTAAAACAATGATTGATGTCACAATCACATGTTTCGCTTTCTTCGATACGGGATAGAGTTCTTGGCCGAAAAAGAGCCTAATCGTTTAAGGATTTTAGGCTTACAAATGTGTATTATTTTGTTAAATATGATATCACGTCTTTTCCAACCGTTGGTTCATTCAAGAAGCAAATTGAAATTTACGTCCGAATAACTTAATTGTAAAGAAATATAGGTATGCCAAATAAGAAGTCAAAATACATCACAAAAGTTTAATCAGGTCTTCTAAAACCCATAGATAGGTAGTTATAATTATCTATTCTATTCTATACATATAATAAAATCGTAAACCACCCGTGTACATTCAATATTAAAAAAAAAAAACAATTTATACACTCAGTATTTATGTTACCGAAGCCAAAAATATAGTTTTTAAAATTTTTGTCTCTTTGTCTGTACGTTTGAACGCGCTAATCTCAGAAACGACTGAACCGATTTGAATGCGGTTTTCACTAATGTATTGTGGCAAGCTTCTCTTCAGTTGTTTCATTTAAATCGGTTTACAAACAAAAAAGTTACGTCAATCTTTACATACATGTAATAAAACAGTAGGGCTTGGCGTAAAACTACTAAGTAGAACCCACTTTTGCTGTTTCCGAATGTCTACGCGGACGGAGTCACGGGCACTGCTAGTTATGAATAAAACGAGATGTTTGTTTATCCTACATCAAGAGATACAAGAGTAGTGAGCTACCTCCATCGAGTTCCGAGTAAACATGAGCTACAATTCTGCAGGCCCCCGAAGGCGCTGCGCGTATTGTTCCGCAAATAAACACGGCTTCCTTGAGTCCGTTTGTTGCGCACTCCGATGAATCGGAAACTTTGTACTCCGTGATTTGTATTGACTATCTAAATAAAATACGCTCGTAAATATGCAGTTTAAGTGTTGCCGTCGAAAACCATTATTTTCGACAGTAGCCTAGATAGTATTATATAGCTTCCAGGATAGGCCATAGGGTACTCTTTCTGGAAATTAACGCATGAAATAAAATCAATCACAAAGTATGGTAAAGCCACAGGCCCCGCGTTTGGCCATTTTTCTTTTTCATGTACGATGTCCAAATCCGTCTGTACAAATGAAATGTACCTAATCCTAACATATAGTTTTTATATAATTCCGACTGCATCATCATCATCATCATAACATCATGTCTGTATTCCCCGAAGGGGTAGGCAGAGGTGAACATATAGTACACCCACATTTCGCCAGTTATGTTGTAAGTCCCAATGTAATAGGGGGCGAGCCTATTGCCATCAACCGGGCACAAATCCAGACTCCGTGCTGCTACTGAGAATGACTTAATGACAAACTCAGTATCACTTTGCCTGACCCGGGATTTGAACCCAGGACCTCATGCTTAGCAGTCGCGCTTAGCGACCACTAGACCAACGAGGCAGAGATTCAATTTGACTGCAATTTTGCACATTGGCATTACGCAGGACGGCATGATGCCCAGCGTATAAATCTTTGCAAACTAAATAATATCAAATCGTCCAACGTCGTCACTTTTGTGCGCGTTTGTATTCTGAGGGAATAACTTTATATTATTTAATGTAAAAGCATTCCTTGCATCGGCAAACCAATCTTCCTATATTTACGTTATACATACAGAACTAAATACAATAGTTACTTGACGTATTCTCCTGTCTAGTCTGTATTCTGAACCGTAATTAACCACAGAGTTTACCACATAAAGCAATTACATTGTCACAGAATAAGGTGTCGAAACAAATATGACACTTTGTCGTGGTAGCGTACAATAATGTGCACGTGTCGCTTCGTTACTTTCACTTGTACGTGATTTTATTACACCTGTAAATATCTGTCAACCACATAAAGGTTATATTTATGTAGAGTGAGTAGTTATATAGAATAGCCAATTAAAAATATAATGTTTGCTTTCCCATACCTACCATATCTAGGTGTTGAAAATATTTAGGTAATCTCCTTAAGTAGGTATTTATGTTTGTATTATTCGTGCGTTAGATTCTTAAACATAAAATAATATTTACTGACGTTGAATTTATTATTGTTTATAAGAATCTAATACGTGTACAATGTACAGCTCCACTAATGTGTTATAAATATTAAGGGAATAAACCGATAGCTTCCCAGAAACAGATATTATATTTAATTCGTGTATAAATTTCTTTTGTGAATTGTATGGCTCCTTAACTTTGCTGGTTTGATGGTAACACGATCCAAAGTATGGAGTTTCTTAAAAAATGATTCTAAACTTTATATGGGTTCTGTTTGGGAGATTAATAGGTGAAGTCCAATATTTTTTGTTTTTGCAATTTTAGCTACCTACACATCAGCATGTTTTTAAAGATTTCACGTAATTATGTAATTTTCTTATTTTTATATAACGCCTGTGATCCTGTATGTAGTCCAGAGATGCGTTAAGTAGTACACCCACTTTCCAAGTTATGTTATAGGACCCAATGTAATAGGGAGAGAGCATATTGCAATTAACCGGGCACAAGACCAGACTACGTGATGCTACTGAGAATTACCCAATGGAAAGTCCAATAACACTTTGCCCGACCCGGGATTTGAACCCAGGACCACATGCCCAGCAGTCACGCTTAGCGACCACTAGACCAACGAGGCAGTGCTATTTCAAATGTATTTCTATTACACTTTACCCAATTGCAATCTTGCAAGCTGTATATAATAGTCATACTCCTATGTTATAAGTGACGAGCCATGAAATGTAAACATGTGTTTACATTCAGCCTCTTTCGAGCAAAGCTTGCAAATCGCATCACACATACGTTTACCAAAAACAAAAACAGGAAAATAGCGCATAAAGAACAGTCGGGTACTCTCCCTCCAATCTGTCGCTCTGTATCCGCGATACTGACGTTGTAATCGGTGGATGAGACTATTCCCCCCTCCCCCCTCTAGGGAAGGCTCCGGGCCTCTCAACTGGGTCAAGACGTCCTATGAGACATCGTCGCGTTAATAGTATTCATCTGTAAGCGTTTAGGGGTACTTTCAGGGCCCCAACCGATGTTTTGGGTTTGGTAAGCCGTAATTATAAATTGGGACGCTCTTTGGGATTTATTGTATCCGGCTGTGACACTTCGTTTTAAGTAGAGTTTGTGTTAAAACGATCAATTCGATTCATGTCTATTATACTTAGGGCTGATTTATCAATCGTCAGCTATATTCGAAGGATAAAATTGTCATTTTGACAGTTAATGTACGAAAAATATAAGGGGAAAATATTTAAACTACAATAAGGGAATTAACGCGAACGCAAGTTATAGAATTTAAAATTTTAGCGTTTCGACCGTGTTGCATCGGCCGTGGTCACAAGCAGAAGGGGAAATATGTATGGGGAGGATTAGGGAGTCCAAAGTCAGTAGGGGAAAATATGTCAATACGCCTTTACTCTACTGATGAAAATTACCTGGCGATTGAATAATCGGCCCTTAATAAGTTAGAATTTATAACTTAAATATACACTTTTGAGTAAATAAAAACCTTAAATATGAAATTATGCATTTTTGAGTTCCTAAATGAAGACTTTTAGTGCAGTGGTTGTGATTGTGTCTGCTGCAAAGGTAACATCCCCAGACTTATATTTCTGTTATACCCAAATATTTCAAGTTGATCAAACGCCCTTACTGTCGATAAATTTCAAAAGGAAAATCGTTGCCTTTATAGATCTATTTTTGGTAACGAAATTAGAAAATCATGCAAGAGCTTTACATGTAAAATAGCACCAAGTATTTTATGAAATAGATACAGAGTACCGCGACCTGTCTGGAACAGTTCGCCCTCCGCCAACTTTAGCCATTCATAGATGACCTTACCCTAAAACTCCGCCTCACTGGGCTTTATTTAACCAGTAATTAGGTAAGTATAACGAAATACCCTCGAAATTAAATTCGAAAACTAAAAGCAACCGTCGAAAGCCGAGAACACTAAGCGTTGAAACTTTGCTAGTTCAAAGTGAATCTATTGAATAAACAGTGGTTTTCAACAGCCCAACTATGTCTGTAAATTAGCATCTATGGATTTAATTGGCGACACAGGAGGAGGGGGCAGCGGGGTGCGGGGCGTGTGTCGCCCGAACAATTCCGCCTGTTGGCTGGGACACCGCACGATGGCCGTTCTCAATTAATTTCAACACAACTTGCTGGATTCGACTCCCGATTGAAGTACTTTCCAGTAGCTCGCAAAGTTCGCATTGTTCGCTGTCTTAAGTGGTGTTTCACGGTGAAGTAACGTTTCATTCGCAAATACGTAGACACACGAGCGTTGAAAGATAGAGATACTGTACGTAGTCACATGATGATAAGCTTTTTAACCCGACTGCCAAGGAAGGGTTGTGTTTTTTGTGCTCCTAATTTTTCTGCTTGTGTCAGTTTATCGTCCCATCGGGCTTTGAATGTGAGAGTAAAGAGAAAGCATTGTTGTTTACTTGTCCACTTGATAATATCTCTAGCGAGATAATATTTAATTACTAGAAATAACATAGATAAGAAACCTTTAAATACTTTCCAAGCGTATAAGACTGCCTCGTTGGTCTAGTGGTCGCTAAGCGCGACTGCTGAGCAAGAGGTCCTGGGTTCAAATCCCGGGTCGGGCAAAGTGTTACTGAGTTTTCCATTAGGTAATTCTCAGTAGCAGCACGGAGTCTGGAATTGTGCCCGGTTGATGGCAATAGGCTCGCCCCCTATTACATTGGGACTTACAACATAACTGGCGAAATGTGGGTGCACTATATGTTCACCTCTGCCTAGCCCTTCGGGGAATACAGGCTTGATGTTATGTTATGTTATGTTAAGACTCTTTAGGTGTATATTTCAGGTTATTGATCTCTGGTTCCGGTTATTAAGGCCTACTAAGTTAACTCGATCCCATATAGTTTCAAAACCCGCGGCGTGTGTTAGTGATGCGGCCTCAGGATATTCCATTTTAAATTGTTATTAGTTGTTTATCAGGAGTTTTATTACAAGTGTTGCCTCATAGTTGAGCGATAGTTGCGCTACCGTCTTAAATAACCCACTCGGTAAGGTATTCTGATTATTCTTAGAAATATGGTAACTGTTGTTCATATTTTTGACCATTAATACTCATTTTTTGGCCTTTCGCTATCGCCCAGGTCCAAAACGTTTGGGGGTCTAAATTTAGGGGATGGACATAATGTCATAGATTGCTCAAAAAATGTTATAATCATTCTATTCGATTTCTATTTGCCAAGCGTTTTCGATTTGTCTAGGGGAGGATTGCCAAAGTTCGCATTCACACTAATAATATTGTTACTGCCATTGTCGTTGGTTTAGGTTTTCTTTTTTTTTCCGTTACTAGTCTGATATTCATTTAATGCATGTAGTAGTGGGGTGTAAGCAAAGAGCCTCCATGAGTGACGTCACTTAACTATGTCCGGCACATCCTTGTCGGTCAACCTCGTAACCATCCTTGTTCATTGACCATTCTCTACACCACTGCATGACCTATTCCATGTGGGTATTGGATCATGCCGATACGAAAAGAAGAAGTCGTTTTGTAATTAAAAATGTCTATTGTACATACTTACATAAAACTTCTCATTGCCTCATCAAGGGACATTAAATCATCTTCAAGTTTATATCCGAGAGCATGTTCTAGCTAAGTATAAGTTTGAAATACACTTGTTGTAGTCGAGCGCTGCAAGTTCTCACATTAATTTATTATTAGTTGTTTATTGAACGGGCGGTAACGAGTGTTGCGGGAGAGTTGCGCAACTGTGGCGACGCAGTGGCGCCATTTATTATTCTGTGATCGTGTTTAAATTTAATCGGTATTTGTGTAAGTATGACTACTGTTTTAAGCGTTCTGTCAAAATAATGAGAGCTTTTCAAAATCATTTAGGAGTTTGACAAATATATAAAAGTGCAGTTTGACTTGGATTTATAATAGTTGGGATGTAACTGCCATTTTTGTAAAGTTTTGTTTCATCGATAAAGTTCAAAATGTATCGGCGTTTACGATCTTTTATTTCTAGAGTAAACCTCACTAGATACTGGTACACTTAGATGTTTTCCTTGTACCTTCTTATGTCTAGTTAATAAATGCGTAATGCCAAAGGATGGACTTAGGAGAGAATGTCGCAACAAGAATGGAACCTAAGTCAATCCTCTTATAGGTTCCATTTATTGCGACATTTCTGCCGTTGGACGGTCATTTCAGGCCACGTGTGTTCGTCAATGTTGCATAACCCAGTAAACGACCTGATTGGCGCAGTGGATAAGCAATTGGACCTATGCGCTAGGGTTTGCAGGTTCGATTCCAGCACGGGACAAAAAATTGTGTGATCCGCAGATTTTTGTACCGAGTCTGGGTGTTTGTGTATGTGATGTTGTGTGGTCATGTTTATGGCACACACGATACAGGATAAATACTGGTGTGGGGCAACGGTTTAAGAAAATTTCTGTAAGCTTAATGTCCAAGCAGCCGAGTAGATTCCGAATTTTTGACGGTGTCCACAAAAAACATGCATTTTTCTGGATATTAATAATGGTATTTTCGTCGATCGTGGAGGAACCCTAATGGATAGCGGTGAGGGTTCATGAATATTTATACCTCGTTCGGAGCTATGCCTGTGGGTTTTCCAACTAGACACCGTGTCGCGCTCGGTCAAGCGAGCCGGTAAGTCAGATGTTTAGTATTCCTGTTAGTTTGTAGTGCTCATCTCCTAACTGAATAAACAGATTAAACTTAAATAAGCCAGGCTGCGAGATTACGTGAAGCTTTTAATATTCGGCTTTTGCGGCGTGTTTTTGGAGCTACTTATTACAAGTACTATCTGGTGATATCAGACCTACAGTTCAACCGATAAACCGGTTTTGTGGGAATCTATTTTTATATGTATAGATATATCTCTGTCATAATGTTCTCCTGACCGGATTTCGGTCACGGCGGCCTATTTCATCTGAGACTAGCCAACTACGCAGGAGATATTATAGTGCACGAGTATGCGCTAAAACATAGGTGCACTCCCTATTTCTTCGCTATCATAGACCGATGGGACGGAAGACCGACACGACCGGAGAGAGATCAGGCGCAAAGGGTTAAAGTGTCTTTCGAAGCATGGAAGGATCTCGATATTTGAAAACGGTCACCTATCACAAGACTGACCGCGGCGAGCACGGCCTAACCTCGCAGATGGACTGATCTGCGCAGTACTTACACAACTACGAGCCCTTCATCTCTGACATAGTAATAAATAAAGAATATGTGGGTGTGCAACAGTAGGCGCATCTCTAGGCAGACACCTACAGGTGTTCGGTGCCTACTGTTCAAGAAATACTAGCGGGATGATATACCAACTATTGAAAAGAAGTATTCAAATGGAATAATAGTAGCACCTACTATATATACCTATGTGTAGCTCAACATACTAAAAACGAAGTAAAAGCTATCATAGACAACATATTTGTCTAGTACACACTTCACCAGTCAGTAATATATTTTGTGAAGCTTCGTGCTTCTGACACAGAGGCCTTGGGGTCTCTCGCAGGCCTCTGCCGACCCCACTTTGGCGGCGCACTTAATCCGCGGGCCTCGAGTCGCAATAAATTTGCGATATTCGCCCTCCCAGCCCTTTAGTGACCTCGGCTGGCTAATAACCGAATTTGTGATTACATTGAAAACATGCTCTTGCCCGCGGTAGCGCCTGTCGAATTATGGCGGTAAAGTAGGCTGCGGCTGACCTTTTAAAATAAATATTCTTCTTGTACAGACAGCATAAATTATATAATGAAGTGAAGACTTTTAAATAGCTTTTAATTTTGTATACATAATGAAAAATGTATAGCTGATAGTCTTCTTAAAAGTTTTAATATATAAATAATAAAGGTAACTGATTAGGACGAGTCTGACTATTGTAATGCACACCGAAATGGCTGTATCTCCTGAATTACCATGCGATAACATACTGTAGGTGAGATCTTGGAACAGGTCGATAATGATGACACAATAAAAACATAGGCTTACTGTAATTCCGATAGTTAGTAGTATAGTTAGGTTAGGGTAGTAGTTTGAAGATGACTCTTTAGCTATCATATTTTTAAAAGAGTAGCTATGGTGTTCCTCGTCGGTTCTTCTCCATAGAATCGACTTTTTGGAACCGAGCAAATAGTTTTGACGTTTTGTGCGTAAGTGCTCTTTTGTAGCCTATATGAAATAAAAACATTATACTATAACAATGACCATGTTTATTTACATTTAGTCTTGTTAAAAATCTGCAACTTTCCAATTAATGAACAGGATCACTTTCCAAACAAGAGGTACCTAGTGCTGGTTGAACCACCTGTTCACGTGATGTATAACAGGCAAACCAGACGCACTCCATGTGGGTAATCTCATTGAATTCACTCCACAGCTCTCTCAGCTTTGTTGTACACCCGTATGTAAATACCACTCAAATAAATACACAGACAGACAAATAATTTACAGTGATACTGTATTAAAAATATTGTGAAAAGAAAAGATTCAAATAGTATAAAATACTGGCCTCAAGTGCTCTATTACATATTTATAGATCATCTTCTATAAAAACTATTCCAATTTTGAATTCCAACTATATTCGTATTCGAAATACGAACACATAATAAACGAATAGGCACTCTACTCATATTCAAATTCAGCGTTCGAAACCGTTGATTTTAAATCACGTCCATCCATATTTATGCAGCATCAAAACCTTTTATCTAAAATGGCAAAAACAAAATGGTGGGACAAAAATTGTTGATGGATACGTATGTCCGCATGACAGTGATATCAAAAGCTTATCTGTAACAATTTATCTGTCGCGTCCGGCGCGTGTAATGGGTTCGAAGTTAGTCGCGCGTCATGCAGCCCGCCCGGGATCGATCTATGTTAGCCGTCAATATGGCGGCGCAGCAGTGTGGTATCCGGCCTAGAATTGACTACCCGCTTTCCTCCCATGGGTGTCGTAAGTGCCAACTAAGGGAAAATGCAGAAGATGGGCAGCAGCGTCTTCTGTAACATGACCACCAACACTGCGATCCCCAAGCCGCTTGCCAAGCGTGGGAATTATGGCAGCACCCCCTTCTTAAAGGGGGAGGCTTTTGTTCAACAGTGGACGCCTTCCGGCTGATGAAGATGAAGAATGTGAAAATGTGCTTAGATGGTTTTTAATCGTGTTCTAAGGAGATTCCTCTCTCTCTCTCTCTCTCCAAAAATCGAACCTATACCTAGTACCTAACTGACAGTCTCATTATGTATATTATTTGTATTCTCCACATAGGTGACAAGTTATTGATCGTCTCGCTTAGCTTTTCTTTGTGTAAGTAACATTTAACATCGCTCCGTGCGTGAGTGCCTGTAATTCATTGTGATGAAAAAATATTTTTGAGCTTTACCCAAGATTAATATGACAGAAAATGTAAATTCACGCTACCACATATGCAGGTACCGCCGCAGTAATTATAAGTCATAAATACATTGGCTTTAAATGAACCGGGACAGTTAGCGTGACGTACGCAGTAAACCTTACCATTTTAATTTCTACGTGATCCCATTAATATTATTTCATTTTGGTACTTATTTAATCCACCTACACTTGAATTACGACTGTATGCTCACAGGGTAAGGTATATTTTTGATTAATACGTCCAGTTAAAAGTTTATTTGTATTAATAAGCTAGTTAAAATCCGTGGCTTTGCGTGAACGCTGTATACAAGAGCATTTTATGTGATTCGCTCGGGCGATCGTGGCACGGCTCATTTGAATTAAAATAGCAATGAAACACGAGACTGTACATGCATTGTTTTATAATGAAACTCATTGAAACGTTATATAAATTAAATAACAACAGTTAGTTAAAGGATACAATTAATGATGACAGAATTAATTAGTTGCCTTTATTGTTAGCACTGCGCTCGTTTACCTAAGGGTGTCTGCGTGTAGAAGTATTTTTAAATGACTCTTTACTTTAATATCGTATCTGTATAATATTAACTAATTAATTTTCAGTATTTTATATGGATGCCTTTTTTAGAATATCACGCTCACGGTGAGATCCGGCCATATCTACCTACTTCAATTGAGTTTATTATTAGGTATAACTGCAATTGTTTTTTATAGCTAGCAATAACAAAAGGAAAATCAAACTAAAGAAAAAACATTTTTTTTTTAATTTAACACGAATATATGTCTAAATTAATAAAGGAAACAGGAACAGTGACACGATGGCTCAGTTGGTTAGAGCAGCGCCACGGTAGAAGTGTGTGGTGGGTGGCGAAGGTCGCAGGTTCAAGTCCTGCTCGTGTCCATGATTTTTCAAGTTTCCTTTATAAATTTAGATTTAAGCTTAGCATGGGCAACATGCAAAAGTGACACAAAATGTCATACGAATATATGTTTTTAAATATTGAATGGTAACTGCCTACGTACCACACTTATGTTAAGGCGAAAGTTTGCGAGTGTGTTAGTGTGTTTGTTACTTCTTCACGCTCAAATGGCTGGACCAATTTAGATAAAAATTGGCAACATGGTAGCTAAAACCCTAGATTAACATATGGGCTACTCTTTATCCCCAAAAAACGTAACGGGTAACACCCTGGGGCAAAGCTAGTGAAATATAAATGTAGGTACACGGTAAATGAAGGAGTGATTAATTATTAAGTTTTCTTCCATTAAGTACGGATTACATGAGTGTCGCGACATTTCTCGTTAACGAACGTGCGTGATGTGTTACTCTGATTAATTTATCAACAAATGTGTTATTAATTAGTGTTGCCTGCGGTCGTCGCCCTGTTCCAATCGATGGCAGCCTCGTTGATACCGTGATGGAATGATGGATAGGCTTAGATCAGTAGTTCCCAAACTTATTTTTCTCGTGCACCACTTTCAAAATTAAACTGGTGTCGGTGGACCCCCTGCTGCTACATTCCTACCACATTGTTAAAGTCGACAAAAAATAAAAATTGTGTCGCTTCTGAGTTCCGTCCCTATATTCTGATAGGTTAAAATTTTAAATTTTAAATAAAAACGAAAAATGGTACATTTTATAACATTTTATTAATTAAAAGAAAAGAATTACAAAAAAATAATAATAAGGTAATACTTATAGGTTGTGGACATAATTTTAATTAATGGGAAGGATGTATTTGATGGAGTGTCAGCAAACGATCAATGTTTGGCTTTATTTTTGTGAGCAATAACCGCAAATCCCCCCGCTCTGTGATGTTTAGTTTGCTCCTTTTTTTTGTTAAGAGGTTTGTAACGGCACTAAAACTTCTTTCGACAAGGTATGATGAGGGAAAAGCTATCAAAAATTTCCTTGCGATTTCCCACAGTCCAGGATATTTTTCGTGTATTTCTGCTTGCAGCCAAAATGTTTGGTAGCCTTTTCTAAATTTCACCTTCAGCTCCTCATTGGTGCTTAGCTCAAGCAGCTCCTCTTGTAATAATACATTGGCCACTTCAGTTTCATCAAATGGATTTACGATCCATGGTGGTATATCCATCGTCAGCATATCTTCAAACCTGGTTTTGAAGTCATCATGCAGGGCACTTAAATGTTGACTGTAGGTATGGATATCCTCATCAATAGTTTCTACCTGCGACAAGTTTGGAAATTGAGATAATTCGCGCCGACTAATGTTTTGCTTCATAAATTTCAATTTCCCAAGAAAAGCCGAAATTATCCCCTTTGTTTTTATTAAATTCAGGCTGTCCCCTTGTAACTGCAAGTTAATATCATTAAATTTTTTAAACAAATCTGTCAAATACGCAATGTCTCCTTTGAATTTGATCAAGTTTTCTTTTAAATCTGGATCTCTACTTTCTAAGAACTCTAATACGGAATCGAAAACAGAGTAAAATCTCGTTAAGCATGCACCTTTCGACAACCAGCGTACTTCAGTATGTAAGAGCAGTCGTTGGAAGTCTTCGTCATTTTCGTCGCACAATTGAGCAAATAAACGCGTATTCAATGCATTGCTTCTAATTTTGTTGACAGCGTTTATTATAAAATGAAGAGATTGGTTCAACCTGTCACTTAAATGTTTCGCCACAAGATGTTGTCGGTGGATTACGCAATGAATAGCTGTAAGTCCTGGTATAATTCTTTTGAGATGACTTATAAACCCACGATATCGCCCTACCATTGCAGGAGCTCCGTCTGTTGCCACTGAAATAATGTTTGTAAATGGAATCGATTTTTCCGTAAAAAAATTACTCAGGACATTAAATATTGATTCGCCTTTAGTGTCAGTCTCCAAAGTTCTGGCAAATAGCAATTCTTCGTGAATTTCTTCCTCCATGATAAATCGGACATATGCTAATAATAATGCTTCATTACCGGGTAACGTTGACTCGTCCAGTGTATAGAAAAATGACTTTTTTGCAGATGATTGCACAAAAAACTTTCGATGTCAGAGCTCATTTCATCAATGCGTCTTTGTACAGTATTGTTACTTAATGGAATTCTTTTTAGTACGTCAAATGGAGATTTGTGCAAAACAGTTTTTAAAACCTCTTCAACAGCGGGTAAAATTAATTGTTCTCCGATAGTGTGCGGTTTTCCAGATTTTGCTATTAGTAATGAGATATTGTAAGATGCCCGCAAGCCATCATCGTTACTTTGAGATGTTGAAGCGAACATGCTGTGCATGGTGGGTCTCTTTTCATATTTTTCCTTCAATGTTTGAAAATATTTTAAATCTTTACCCATTTTATCAGTATGACACCTTTTTAGATGATCTTCGAGCTTTGATGGTTTCATAGAGTCATTGCTTAAAACTTTATTGCATATTAGGCACATGGGCAAGTGTTTATCTGCCTCTGATGGAACAAAACCATATTTCAAATAATCGACACTGTATTGTCGACATTTTTTCTTTGCTGTAGCCATGTTTTGTATCAGTTACCTTCCCTGTAAAAAAAAATGTTATAGTAACCAAGTTTTTATTTGAATATAGGTAGCACAACGCAGCCTTTGTCAGCTTTATATTATTATGATTATCATTATATTGAAAAAGTATTACGGCTTGTAAAGGGACCAACTAATAAACCGCTAAGACAAGTACAGACTTTTTCACGAAGCGATATCAATGTTAAATACCTAATTTACCACAATTTTTTAATAGTAGAAATAAAAATTAGTTTACTCAGTATCGAATATTGATCATATTTGTGTAGGAAAAAATAAAAGTCGAAATCCCAAATTGACCAAAAAAGTGACCATAAAAACAATAACTAAAATTTCATTAAATCAATGAGTTCACGCGCTAGTAGTTTTATAAAACAGTAATTGCTCTGCAATATTGATTTTTCGGCCTTTTTAGAGAGGCAGTCCTCTCGTGAAAAAACAATTGAATAAAACGTGCTGTGTTTGTCTTCAAATCGAAAGAGGACAATTAAAATATCTGTAAGTTACTAAGTTAGCTATATACAATGTGTCCGAGCGATAAGACCGCCCGGCGTTTTTTGAATATTTGTACGAAATCATTAATAATTATATTTACATTTGTGACTTAGCGGCCTTAGTGATTTTATATAAGTAATTTTTTTACTACATTTTAGTTTTGTCTAATGATTTTAATTGATAAATTATGATGTCGGCTAGTCAGTAAACAAAAATAATGGAAAAAGATGAACAAACTTAGGAAATATCGTAAAAAAACTGCAGCACGTCACGCGTCTTTACTTAATTTAATTTTGTACAAATATTCTAAATACGCCGGGCGGTCACTTATCCCTAGGACACATTGTATACAAGCATTTGTTATCAACCGACCAGTACACGAAACAAAATACTTAAGAACTAGGTACAACAAAAAAAAGGTACGTACTTACTTTTCTCCGGCACTAGGAACACTAATATAAATTTTCTCACACCTTCTTTTTCGAAATTCCGGAAACAAATAAATGAGCATGCCTTTGGCATCGAGTATTTATAGTCTTGATCAAGATCATGTCTAAACAAGCACTAAGCATTGTCGGACGGATTGCGCTTTGCAAGTCTGTACACGAAATTGTAATATCGAATACGCAAGTTTGGACAAGTAAGAGTCGCTTGCCAGATTAAAATGTTATCTGCTTAGTTAGGTACTTAAAACAATATAGGTAGGCCCTTATAAAAACTATATGCAGATAAATTTTCGTGGACCCCTATTAACATCTTATGGACCCCCATTTTTTATTGACGCCTACGTAGACCCCCAGCAAGGCTCCCGTGGACCCCTGGGGGTCCACCTGGACCACTTTGGGAATCACTGGCTTAGATGATTAAGTTTAGTTCATAGAAATTGATTTTGATTAAACTTTCTAACATAATATCACGCCTGTATCCCGCGAAGGGGTAGGCAGAGGTGTACACCCACATGTTACCATTTGTGTTATAGGTCCGAATGAGTGCTGCTACTAAGAATTACCTAATGGAAAAACTAAATAACACTTAACCCGACTCAGGATTCGAAACCAGGACCTCGTGCTCAGCAGTCGCGCTTAGCGACCACTAGACCAACGAGACACTTACTAATCCGAAATAATTAGGAATTGGGGTAAGATTTCCAATTAAGTATCTATTAATTATATTGTGCACCTTAATCAGTAAGCACCACTGCTACATATTTGCACTTACAAAACGTCAAAACTAGTTACTCGGTTCCAAAAAGTCGTTTCTATGGAGAAGAACCGGCAAGAAACTCTTTTAAAAATATGTTGTAGGAATGTTTAACAATCATTTCAAGTATGAGAGAATGAGCTACACAATATACCTAAAATGAGAATACGAGTAGCATCAAAGTCAAATAAAAAATATTGATACATGTACAATGTACATAGGTACAATGTACATATATGTAGGTTATAGTGACGCCTGTCTCAGGTAGGCAGAGACTAGGGAATTCCACTTCCTACTATCCCAATATACCCCGTTTCCTCCATTCACTCGTCGTTTATAACACATATAATTTACTCCTGAAGTTATTATTGCATTCAAAGTTTCTTATAAAATACGGGTAAAAGTATAAAAACAACCTAACTCTTTCAAAACTGATAATATTTCACGCTATTTCTAGTAACAAACGAGGTCTCGATCGTATAAGACACCGGAGCCAACTCAAACACACCGAGTTACTTCGGCGTCGGTGTTTGTGAAAAATTATACTCCGGGCTTTATAAGCGAGGGTCGTGAGATCGCTCTCATCTAGTTCATTGACTCTTCATAACTTTGGCCGAGGACATTAACAATTTGGTACGGAATAACTTCTATTGTCCTAGTTAATAATATTTTCTATGCCTAGTTGTCGTGGTGGCCCAGTGGTTGACATACCGGATTGCTATGCATGAGGTTGCAGGTTCAAACCCAGGCAAGTATCAATGTGACTTTTTCAATGTCATAAATACTTTCTTAGATATTCTAAGACACCACTGACTAACGGTGACGGAAAACATCGTAAGGAAACCTGGATTTAATTATCTGAAATCGCCAACCCGCAGTGAGCTAGCGTGGTGATCAATGCTCAATCCCTTCTCTATACGAGAAGAGGCCTTGGCCCTGCAGTGGGACAGTTATAGGCTGTTATTATTATTATGCCTAGAACTAGAATGAGAAGAGAGTCGCACGCGTATCAGCTCTTTGCCACGACAACATGTCGAACAAATGCGGGTGAGCGGGCGCCTCTACGTAGAATAGTCAAATTATATAACCAGCATTTCCACAATGTAGATATTTTTGGCGACTATTGATGGCTTAAAATAGTATTGTTGAAATTGTGTCAATTATTAGTAGTCCAGTATACATAGCATGGCTTGGCAATAATCTTTATTAGAGTAATCTGTGGAAACGTCTTTCCAAGCCACTCCCTGCGAAACTATCCATAGATGTTCAAGGCAATCATCTAAACCCGCAGTGTGTGCACTAGATACTATACATAGATACAAGTTATATTGATCATCATACTTGTAATCTTCCAAGCTGAGATGTTTTACTTCCTCAGGACATAATATGTCCACCATAAGCCCAATGTGAAGTGGTTGTGCTATAGCTTGTAGTTTGCTTTCCTGGCTTTTAAACCAGTCTTCCCCGGGATTCTTACCTGTCTTTTTATCGTATGCTTGATGAACAACCGGGTGTCAGAGTTTAAACTGCCTGTAGGCCTCTGACATGGCTTTACATACCGTTGAAAAATCCCTTTGTTGCGTCGGTTTCCTCACGATGTTTTCCTTTACCGTTTTAGCAACTGATAACTAATTTATAATACGCACATGAATTAGAAAAGGCATTGGTGCGTGCCGGGTACCACTCAGCTACCAGTGATTTTACCTGTCAATACCAACAACATTTTCCAGGAAATCAAACCACAGACCAGTTTCTTTAGACGCAACAGGACCAATAAAGCACACTTTCTTTCAGCATATTTTAATAACACTTAGGTACAAGACTAGACATAAAACGCAAAGCTTACACATTATTCTCGAACATTCCTTCATCTAGATCGAGTGCTTAACTTTTTCTTCACAATGTAGAAATGTTTCAGAAAAATATTCAGATGAAGTTTCATAGTCGTCTCATATTGTGGCATTACCATAAATATACCATCGTTCTGCGCGTGACCTTGACGGTGCCCTTAAGAGTCTCAATTGGACGTTAATTTTGGACCCTCGAGTTGTTATGATCCTTCGGGGTCTATGTTAAAAAGTTAAAGAAATAAAGTGATGGTGCTTTCGCTGTGAGATGAATGTCATTGTCCTTTTCTTATTAAAAGTTTTCTGTTTATAAATATTTATGTGTATCCAAGATTTTAAAGAAACGTATATATCTAATTCTGAAAATATGTTTACGCCAGCCATTATTAAATTTACATACATAGGTGTACATACATAAAGTCTCGCCCGTTTCCTAGAGACCCTAGAGACCACAAATTTTTATTTGATAAGATCCTGGCATACTCATTTCGCCTCACTCATTCAAATTTACTGCAAGATATTTGAGGATGAATCCAGGTTCCACCTAGCCTTCCTCCATCTTATGGGGTCGGCTACTATTAGTTACTGAGTAATAAGGTATTCTGAGCTAAGAATAGCTTAACCATGGGGCTTGTAACTATTGAAAACAACTGTCAAAGATATATAAATGCAAGCTGGGCCCACGATCCCACGGGCCCACGTGTTATCCGAATCATCATCAGCCGGAAAACGTCCACCGTTGAACAAAGACCTGCACCTTGAAGGGGGGTTGCAATAATCCTCACGCTTGGCAAGCGGCTCTGGGATCGCAGTATTGGTGGTCATTTTACCGAAGACGCTGCTGCCAATCTTTTAGATTTTCCCATAGTCGCCTCTTACGACTCCCACGGGAGCAGGGGGGGTGGTCAATTGTACGCCGGATACCACATGGCAATACTTGTTAATACATTTTTTTACCACGTTTTGTACCAGTACAAAATACTATTCACTCTCAAACGAACCGTAATCGCCTTAAAAGCGTTTATTCCCTCATTTTTATGCAACAATTTGTTTTATCGAACAAAGCCCAGCACAGAGGTATTGGAACGCAGATCGGGGCAAAAGAGAGCCCATTGAATATCAAAGGGGCAACAATTAATCGGAGCTGTCAGTTACAGCCGGCGATCGACTTTGAGTCTTTGTAGCGATGTATATCTGGCCGTTATCTGCTGTGTTCAGTTTGTACTGGCAGTCTGGTTTTATAATTTTGTGGTAGCCTGAAGTTTGGAGTTATCGAGCAGGTTTCTATGATATAAATATGATGGTGATGGATACTGTCTTCCTTCGTAATGCACATGGTTGTGAGTAGGTACATAAGAGAACTTTCTGATTTTATTTGTATTTTTTAATATTTTTAGACATCATTATAATAATAATCTTTAATCTTTATTTGACATAATATCGGATTACAATATGCTATGAAGCCTCTGAAACCCAAACTAGGTAAAAACCTGTATGTCAGGAATCAGCGCCTTCACCCATTTTGAAAACATTTTTATATGTCAAACTACAATTTACAGACTATGTTTAAAGAACAAAATAAATTTTAATAATGACGGCATGCAGTAATTACAAAAGAGAACGAAAAAATAAAATAGAATATTTCACTATCAGTTGTGTTTGTGTGTGAGTGTGTGTGCGCGCGTGTAAGTGCACGTGAGTGTGTGCGTGTGTGTGTGTGTGTGTGTGAGTGTGTGCGTGTGTGTGTGTGTGTGTGCGTGTGTGTGTGTGTGTGTGAGTGTGTGCGTGTGTGTGTGTGTGTGAGTGTGTGTGTGTGTGTGTGTGTGAATGGGTAAGTTAATGACTGTTTATACACAATAATATATCCTTTGTCTACAGTAGTAATTTTTCAGTTTCCTCATAGTCTAGCGTAAGTAGCCATTTTCTAACTTTTGATTGACATTCGCGCAATGAGTGTGGGTAAAACTTCAATATTTTATTTAACTTGTTGTAAAGATGCATTGAAAGAAACCTCTTTTGACGTCTTGCTAATGCGGTGTGACATCTTACGTAATCAATAACATTAGTTACTGTACGTTTGTTCTGTAATTTATTGGGATCATAATGGGTGGACACATGTAGTTTGGTAATTACCTGATAAATGAAGAGCTGCCTTACTGTAAATACTTGACACAGCTCATAAAGTGTTACAGTAGGAAATCTATATGGTTTGAATGTCATAGTTTTGAGCAAGGATCGTTGAGCTCTTTCAAGGTGTATTATGTGTGTTTTACATGCACCACCCCACACCCCGATGCAATAACCCACTATAGATTGAGCCAGCGCATAATATACAGAGCGCAGAAGCTCAAAATCAGCCACGTTCCTAAGATTTTTGAACACCCATATTAGTTTTCTGACTCGCGACGAAATCATGTTCATATGGGGTTGCCATGTTATTTTTTCATCAAGAAGTACCCCAAGGTACTTAACTGTGGGGGTTTTATTAATGGTTTGGCATGAGCATTGTTGTCTTGCTGTGAAGTCGCATGTATGGATACGAATCTCTATGTTTTGTTGTTTTAAACGAGAATTGGTGAATTGAACTAGTGAAGTTTTAGAGACGTTTAGGGTTAATAAATTTTGTTTCAGCCACAACTGAACCCTGTGTAGTTCCTTTTCTGCGTTTTGTCGTACCTCGTCCCAAGTTTCCCCCACAAACACGAGAGCTGTGTCATCAGCATAAGTAAAAATTCTGCCTTTATGGAGTGACATTTGACACAGGTCGTTTATGTAAATGAGAAAGAGACTGGGACCGAGAATACTGCCCTGTGGGACCCCACAGGTAACAGCCGCGTCTGAGCTTATGTATTTATTTATTTTAACCTTCTGCTGACGGTCCGAAAGAAAATCTGTAAAAATTTTAAGCACCGACCCCCTTATACCACATCTTTCTAACTTGTTCACAAGAGTGGAAATCGAAACAGTGTCAAATGCTTTGGCAAGGTCAATAAAAACTCCCACGCACTTTAGTTTGTGATCGAGACTTGTTGTAACATATTCAATCAAAGAGCTAACAGCTTCGTCTGTACTTCTACCTGCCCTAAAACCAAATTGAGAGTTTGAAAGGATGTTATTTTGCTCCAGGAAATTAATAAGTCGGTTATTCAGAAGTTTTTCTAAAACTTTGGAGAGAGCTGGAAGTACAGATATTGGTCTGTAGTTTGTGACACTGTCTCGTACACCACCCTTGTGGACAGGTGTAATGAGGGCTCTCTTAAAAACCTTGGGAAAAACCCCTTGTTCAAAGCATAATTTGACAATTATGGTGAAAATCGGGACTATAATGTGTTTAGTCATTTTAAGGAACTTGTTAGAAATAGAGTCCCAACCAACCGCACTGTCGTTTTTCAGATTCATGATTAGCGACTCAATCTCACCTTCATCAGGCGGGAGAAGAGCCATGGAATTAATATTGTGAGATATGTTGAATTGGTAAGAGCTATCTCGCGTAGTGCCAAAAGATTGTGAGGCACCTTCAGCCAACAATTTTCCGACACACGCAAAATACCTATTTACCTCCTCAACCGCAGCAGAAGGGTTATCCCTAATATGCAATAGATCATCCGAAGAAGTTTTCTCTTTGTTAGTACCGGTAATCGACTTAATAGCCGACCACGTCTCTTTATTGGTTCTTGCACTTTTTAGAACAGATTTTTCATAACTTATTTTTAACCTCCTCAACAAGGCGTTGCAAAAATTTCTATAACGTTTATAGATTAATTCAAGAGTATGATTATCTCGATCTTTTTTCAAATTTTTGTGTAACTTGTCCCGATGGCGGATACAACGCAACAGTCCAGGTGTGATCCAAGGCTTTAATATTTTTTTACGTCCAGGAACAGTAGTGATCTTAGAGTTAGATTTTATTGCAGCTGACATTTCATTAATTAAAAGAGTTGTAGCTTGATCTGCATCAGTCGAATGGCAGATGTAGGAAAAATCCACTGATTCTAATTGCTTAACAGCAGCCTCAAGATCTGTTTTAACGATTTGATTGATTCTTAACCGCTTATGTTTATAGGATAAACAAAGAAGAACAGAATCATGATCAGTTACTGTTGACTCAATCACAGTGACTATCGCAGACAGAGATGTTTTAATCATTATGTGATCAAGGCAATTATTTATTCTGGTAGGAAACGTATGACCTGGAAGAAGCCCTATTTCGGCAGTAAGATTTAAATATGATGAGCTATTACGATCGATGCTATCTTGCTTAATGTCGATATTGACGTCTCCAATTAGGACAATATTTTTACTTTTACAAGGACGAAGTAAACTGTCAACAGTGTTCAAAAAGTTATCAATACAATAAATAGACGGAGACCTATATACAGCTAAGATAACAATATCAGCACCTATTGAAACAAGCAAAAAGTTAGCACCTACTGGGTCTGGTTCCTCTACCTTGCATTTAATATAGTTTTTGACATATATGACGATGCCATCATTTTGATTAAGACTTTTCTTAGAGAAATGACATGTGTAATTGACATCATTGACTAATCGTTCATTATGTTTTAATATATTCCTATTCTTGGGTCCTTCTTAATTGCCCAGAACTAAAGTTATCGAGCAATATATGTAAATTCGCATACACCCGTTAAATAGAGCCGTGCAAGAATACCATACAAATATACCTAGCTAGACACAACGATAATCAACCACTAGGCCGGTACACAACAGCATAGAGGACTAGAGGTGCAAACTCGTTCGGCTGAAACTGACAGGCCGGATTAATTGCTCGCCCGTTCACACCACGAGCAGGGCACCGCTAGTCTCTTAAATAAAAGTACAGAAGTAATTAATGCACTAAATACTCCGCTAACCAAGCTTAGCTTAATTAGCGCTTAAATTGATGAAGAGATTTCCGCACGGATTGAATGTTATTAATCATCTAGATTTGGAGTCGATTTTAAGAGCGTAAAAACTACCTAGTGGTCGCTAATCGATACTGCTGTGTCTGAGGTCCTAGGTTCGAATCCCGGGTTGAGCAAAATTGACCTAATGATAGATTAGATAGGTAGAAAATAACGACAAAGGAAACTCAATTTAATTGCACAATCTACTAAACACAGTAGTCCCTGGCCTTCTTTTGCACTGCATTGCCGTAAAGCTGAATATTTTTGGCTTTGAAATCGTAATTCAGCCGAAATTGCACCTCCAAAGTGCTGGTGAAATATACTTTGAAATATTCCGTAAAGTTAGATTGTTATTGGGTAGTCAACGGGTTGGTATCTCGCTCCAACTGCGTTTTTAGATGCGGTAAAGTTCTGGACTGTGTTTTCAGTATACTTTAATGGATCTAAATATTATTTCTGTGAATAAAAACTAACGGTTATGACTGGATTGCATGGGAGAATCGAATGCTTCGCACTTGCCAACTTCGTGCTGAGGTAACTAAACATACTTTTATGAAAATTGTTTGTCGATCATGATCTAAAGTCCAAAGTTTTAACGAACATTTTCGGGTCACAATAACTAGGTTAATCCTCTTCCTCTCCGCTTTTTGCTGTGCCCGACAGGGTCCATAATGATCTGTAATATATTATAATTCTACCTATGTACTATGATGGAATACAATATAGTATTGAGGCTACCGTAGATTCAACCCGTAACCATTAGCTCAGCAGTCTATCCACTTAGCCACGTCGCTTATTGGGTAATCAGGGTCAATAAATATTCTCAATGAACATTATAACAACAAAATACTGAAAGTAACTGTGACTAATCTTTCATCTTCAAAAGCTAACTCGACTGCACCGTCGCCGCGCCGTCTCGAAAACTTCTCAACATTTTTTACGCTGGCAACATAAATCCACTAGAGTGCTCAGGTAGGCACAAAAAGCTTTCATTTCTCTCCACAGCGACTTACAGTTATTTACGCGCAACCAAATTGGTTTCTCGTAAGTCCAGATTCATATTGCGGTAGGGTCGCCAATTGTTTTGTTTCGGATAATGGCTGCAGTATTTAATGGTCCTTTGTCTTAATGGCTAATCTTTTAACCATGATCCGAGCTTTTCTTATTGTGGGTACTCGTATTGCTTATGTTTTCACGATAGAAGAAGCTGAAACTAGACGTACCTAACATCGATGTATGCATATGAACAGTGAACACGTCTGTGTTGCATAGGCGGATTTATTGTTAACTATTGTATTTGTGGTGACAATTAGCTATGCTCGCTATGCTAGTCATAGAGGACCAAAACTTTGCCGTTTGAAATCATATGCACAAGGTTGTAGGTTTAAATCTAGGTTTATATACTTAAATAAAAATGTTACCTTTTCAATGTAATTTTTACTATAATGAAACTTACTTTTTCCTTCGCATTTGACCTTATAACCATACCATAATACTTGTTTAAGTTTTACCATAATCAATTTACTACTTGCTCGGCAATGACGAACCTTAAGGTCATACCAACCTAAAGATTAGACTCACTTATTCTTTAGATCTAAATTTTCAGCGTGATAAGCGGACATTATTTCAGGAGCCTCCAACTCAATATCAGAGCCAACCTTGCAGGCTGGCAACCCTGACTCCGTAACGTGAGTGGTCGCCATTCGAGACGTCGTTAATCAGAATAAGAATTCGCAATTTTAAACGAAAGAAGGATTGTTAAAAGTTTTAACGATGTTATTTATGAAGATATTTATTAACGAACCGAACGGGAGAATATTTAATGTTCGATAGATTGCTTATTTGTGATAATGAGGCAACTATAACTGGGAGGTCTTAATGAGGAGCCTTCACAGGTTCGTTATTAAAAGGCAGTCGAGTATAATCTGTGGAGCTTAAGCCAGGAAGGGTATTTAAGCCTTCAAATTGGTTGTACTTGTTATATTTACCTTCTGAGGTTCTAAGGTACAATTTTCAGTTTTGTCAATATATGTCATTGACGGCCTCGTTGGTCTAGTGATCTGATGATGACTGCTGAGCTTGGTCCTGGCTTTGAATCCCGGGTCGGGCAAGATGTTTTTGGTTTTTCCATTAGGTAATTCTTAGTAGCAGCATGGAGTTTGGATTTGCCCGGTTGATGGCAATAGGCTCGCCCCCTATTACATTTGGGACCTAAAACATAACTGGTGAAATATGGGTGTACTATATGTACACCTCTGCCTACCTCCTCGGGGAATATAGTCATGATGTTATGTTTTTGTCATTGGTTTTTTCTACGTAGATGCGTCATTTTTAATTAAGACGTTATCAAAACAATACTTATCATAAATGCTAGCAGTAGGTAATACAATACCATCTTAACGGTGATGATCTCACTCTAGAAGATTTCGAATGAGGCACCATTACGCACACATGTGAAACACATGCATTTTACGAGGGCTCGAATATTTTAATTTGATCCTGTAAATAAACCCTTTCTATCTCATTTGGATGCCGACCAAATAAAATTTAATTACGACACGCGATTATAAACCTTATGTGCAAAGGAAAACTGATGAGGTCAACGGCAAACGTAAAATTGGTTTTCGTGCACGATGATTGCGCTTTTAAATGAAAACCATACAGATTATTATAAAAACTGTGTACTTAATTAGAAATTTTGGCATAAAGTGGGTGTTATCCGGGAAAAGGGACGATTTGTTTGTTTTGCTGTACTTGTATCATTATGGTTTTGAAAAGGTTGGCTATAAATATTAGAGCCAGTTTTGTATTTTCAAAACTAGAAAACAGAAATATTTCCTCTCGTAGTGGCTCGTAACCAGGTTAAGCTGTGCTCGCCGCGGTCTGTCTTGTGATGGGTGACCGTTTTCAAATGTCGAGATCCCTCCGTACTTCGGAAGGCACGTTAAGCCTGATCTCTCCGGTCGTGTCGGTCTACCGTCCCATAGGAATATGAGAGTGAACGAATAAAGAGTGCACCTGTGTCTGCGCGCATACATGTGCATTGTGCACTATAATATTTCTTGTGTAGTAGGCTAGTCTCAGCTCTATTTCTATATAAAAAAACCGTCGCCCCACACTAAAAATTTCTCCTGTGTCGTGGGTGCGTTTCACAAACATGAAATATCACATATACAAACACCCAGACTCGGGACAAATATCAGCGGATCGCACAAATTTTTGCCCCGTACGGGAATCGAACCCGCAGCCCTTAGCGCAGCAGTCCAATCGCTTAGCCACTGCGCCAATCAGGTTGTCAGCTGCGCCAAGCCGTAATCGAAATTCGGTCAGTAGAACATTATAACAAAAATATTTCTTTTAAAGGTTTCTTTTATGAAAATTTGATTATTCACAAAACTTTTCTAGTATTAATTAATTTAATAAAGGATCTAATCTAGAAGTTTCTAAACCTACTATTTTGAGTGTTGACCTTCGCTAAGTGCTGGTAATAATAAATACTTAGAACTTGAAGCTTTTACTTAAACTTGGCTAAGTAAGGTTGAACGCTGATGAACTTTCGATAAGTTTATCGATCATTTTAACGTATTTAATGAACAGGTTGTGAACTTTAATAGTTTAAAATCTATTATTAATACCATCTTGCCTGTGTACCTTGAAAGGGTAGGCAGCTATTGTACCTATAGAATCTCACCTCAATTTCCAGCTAGGTATGTTACGGGCGAGTTTATTGCCACGAACCGAGTTCTGTGCAACTAAGAATTACACTCAATAACAGTGCCGGCCCAGGAATTATACCCACCTCACTCTCTGCAATCGTGTTACCGGCCACTAGACCAACGAAGCAGACGGTTTCCGGATATAATACGAAATTAGTATGTGAAGGTTTTTTAACTGACTTCAAAAAAGGAGGGGGCTCTCAATTAGTCGGGATCTTTTTTTTAGTAACATTTTATCACACCTGTATTTCCTGAAGGGGTAGGCAGAGGTGTACCTATAGTACACCCTCATTTCACCAGTTATGTTATAAGTCTCAATGTAATAGTTGGCGAGCCTAATACCTTCAGCCAGGCACATACCCAGACTCCTTCTTGCTACTGAGAAGCACCCAAAGAAAAACCCACAGCAATTTATCCGACCCGGGATTCGAACCCAATACCAAGCTTAGCAATCGCGCTTAGCAATCACTAGACAAACGAGGCAGTAAAAGATGGTCCATAAAAATACAGCACCATAATCCCAGCTTCTTTCGTCATTAATATTTGTGTATATGAACCCACGGCCTGGTAAAACACTTCCAACATTACACAACCCGGTTCGACAGCTCTATCTCAATGAATTCCAAAAACCAAAAGGTCCCGAGATATAAGTCTCCGTCATCAGGTTGAGCTACAATTGCGGCCAATGTAGCAGACGGAACGTGATCTAATTAGTGAGCAAATGAAATGACACCGGATAAACAGGCGGGTACTGGATGCTTGTTGTCACCAGAACAAACTTCCGTGCGTTCAGACGTTTTTGCCATACCTACTATTGGAATCAAAATAACAGTTAGGACCTATTAGTTTTTGAATTTTATACACGTGGTGCTTCCCGAGTGGCTTTATCTCAATTCTGGACTTTTAGCATAATAATCTTTCTGTCTCCCGCTTGCTATAGTCATAGTCATAGTCATAGTCCATAGTCATAATGTTTTTATTTCATATAGGCTACAAAAGAGCACTTACAAAACGTCAAACTAGTTGCACGGTTCCAAAAAGTCGTTTCTATGGAGAAGAACCGGCAAGAAACTCCATAGTTACTCTTTTAAAAATATGGTTTAACAATCATTTCAAGTATGAGAGAATAATGAGCTACACAATATACCTAAAATAAGAATACGAGTAGCATCAAAGTCAAATAAAGAATATTAATATAGGTCGGTTATTCTCTCATTTACAATTTGGGTAAAATACATGACATGACATACTATGGGTCCCCTCATGTGGGAACTATATTTATATTCTTACTCGCGAACTACTTCCTAAAAATGCGCTTGCCTCATGCGAATGCCTAAATCAATTTGCACTTCCAATTCTATTATTTCATCATCAGCCGGAAAAGTCCATTGCTGGACAAAGGCCTCCCCCTTAGAAGGGAGGGGTTGCCATAATCCCCACGCTTGGCAAGCGGCTTGGGGATCGCAGTACTGGTGGTCAAGTTACAGAAGACGCTGCTGCCCATCTTCTGGATTTATTTTTCCCTTAGTCGCCTCTTACGACACCCACGGGAGGAAAGGGGGTGGTCAATTCTAGGCCGGATACCACGCGGTGCGTTCGATTATTTAGCTTGAGCTAACTAATAGTCACACAGTGCATAGACAACTCCTCGCGCTGCTGTCTTGACCCGGATAAGCACACATAAACTGTTCCGTTGTCTGTTTAATTAATGAGCTCCAGTAGGTATAATATATTTGTATAATGGTGGTCTGCGCACCACATTATCATCATCAAGCAGTTTGGAAGTCGTCCAATGACGCCCATAATCCTATCTCATAGACCGCTAATTGCAAACAGGGCGGGACACGGATTATCTAATGCATATCGTATACTCTGATGAGTAATATTACATGCAGTGTCTAATAACCAGGTGTATTGTGCTTAATTAATTGTTAGTTGGGTTAAATGGTGGGTCAACTGATTTAGGATACAGTGGAATTCATGCTTTACCATTCAAAATCGAGTTGTTTTCACACAAGTTATTTGTGCTAATGTTTTAGGGAACAAATTTATAAGCTAAGCATGTGGTAATACGGGGTGTATTACCACATACTTATCTTATAGATTTGTTCCTATTCCGCACAGTATTATCGGAAAGTCGATTGCTATTTATCGGTTATAATAAGAACGATAAACAAGACTTTCTCGTTGGTCTAGATGTTGTTAAGCGTGACTGCTGAGCATGGGGTTCAAATCCCGGGTCGGCAAAGTGTTACCGGCTATTTCGATTAGGTTTTTCTCAGTAGCAACACCTATAACATAACTGGCGAAATGTGAGTGTACACATTTCGTGTGCACTTCTGCCTACCCCTTCGGGAAATGCAGGCGTGATGTTATGTTTAATAAGAACAAACAGAGTCTTATAATAACGAAGAAAGTTGGAACATGAATTTGTTAAGTAATGGCTTTGAAAATGTCTCATTTATATTGGCCTGGCAACCTGATAACAGAAATAGGTGACACAAGGGACTCACTGTAAATGTGTGTAAGTACAATGGCACACCTTTGCTAGCCCCTTTGGAAATACAGACCTTTTTTAAACGATTTGTGTGCTCCGAAAAGACAGGGTATCTTGAATAACTTCCGTGAGTGTTATCCATATTATTTACTATATATCCCGATTATACTCACGTGTGTATTCGGGAATGCCCGACTAGTTTCGAACTCGAACAGAGCCCTTATTCATGAGCTGGTTACGCGGCAGAGTCATCACTCATCACTCATGAATAAGGGCTCCATTCGAGTTCGAAACTAGTCGGGCATTCCCGAATACACACGTGAGTATAACCGGCATATATAGTAAATAATAGGGTATCTTGAATTTAAAATTATTTATAAGTACCCTAATAATTTATTTTCATTGGAGTAGTGATTATTGTCACCAGCTGATATGTGGCCAATCCAATTGTAAATGGACGGCTTGATTGGCAGCCGAGTTCTACTATTTCTTTAATTAACAAGACCAGAAAAAATCCACCCTTCCCCAAGTCTCCAAACTTCTTTCATCTGGTGCTGTCACAATAAACCAGTCGCGGCACTATCGCAATCTCTCCAGATTTAGTGGCGCCCCCTGCCGGTTGCGAGGCAACTCACGTCGCGGTTTAATTAAGAGGCCGTTGACTAAACAACCGGTAGTTTGAGTGTAGTAATGGTTGAATTAAAATGTCTAATTGTTCGGTGAAGATCGCGGTTTTAGCAAATAGGTGTTCTTAGAGCTTGCGGTACAATTCTGTTGGATGTTATATTAAGCTCTGATGATATTATTTTACACAACTGAAAGTCTTTAATTTAGCGCTGTGTAGAGAAAAAATACCTGATCTGCATTCAAACGTTATTTTTATATCGTTTCATATTTTTTAGTCGGTGGGTGTTTTTATCATATATTTTTTAAATATCGCCCCACCCTAGGATTTTCTACTATTTGTGAGTACGTTTCACAAACATGAAATATCATATACACAAACACCCAGACTCGGGACTAACATCTGCGGTTCGCACAAATTTTCCCCTGTGCGGGATTGAAACCCGCAACCCTTAGCGCAGCAGTCCAATCGCTTAACCGTTGTGCTAATCAGGTTAATATAATTCTACAGTATGTAGCAAACGAATACTATAAAAAGAAACATGCATCTCCATGCATATGGATAATTATGTATAGCACAAAGATGTTTGCGTAAGTGGAGACTCTGCGTTAGAAAGACACTCTTAAACTCGTTTTAATCAAACAGAACATCACTTAGAAGACGCCCCGCAGTCCGCAGTCAGTACTCAACGTGCACAAATAAAAGCAAACAACTCCTGACTGAAACAACTTTGATTTTAATCATCATCAACAAACTCATATAAAAGCAGTCTGTTTCATTTGCTTAGGCTGTGGGCAGACTCGAGACGGCGTTATAATTATTAAAAAATCTGGCATAAATGACATAAATGTGTAACCTTCTTTAGAGAAGAAGTGTGACATTTCTATAAGCGCTAGAAATTAAGGAATTGTCAAAAAGGATTATTGTTGTAGTAATAGTATTGTCATCTTTACATTGTCCGCATGTTTTTTTTTATTTAAAAATCCTACGAAGCAGTCGCTTTTGCTGTGTGAGTCTAAATTTGTCCGCAAAATCCGCCTCAAATCAGTCCACAGCCTAACCTGTACCTCACATTATGTGCCCGCAGCACCAGTGTATCCACAACTCGTTAATGAAACACAAGTGGAGCTGCACGCAGCATCACAGTCTCTATTCGCCCACAAATTGTATGCAAATTCCAGCTAAATCGTTTTTTCCCAAATCTCCTTAATATGCCGGCGGTCGTTTAAAACATTTCCATTTTAATTTCGTCGAGTTTGAGCTCGGCTCGCACTGCGCGGTACGACTATGTGTGAATATTCATGTTCGCCAAGAATTTTGGAGAGTGGAGAATGTTTCAGATGTGCGGTCCTGTTGTCTCGTTGTGTGGGGATTAAGATTTTAAGTATTTTAATACGGACGGTTAGACTGCCTCGTTGGTCTAGTGGTCACTAAGCGCGACTGCTGGGCAAGAGGTCCTGGGTTCAAATCCCGGGTCGGGCAAAGTGATACTGAGTTTATTTGGTAATTCTCAGTAGCAGCACGGAGTCTGGATTTGTGCCTGGTTGATGGCAATAGGCTCGCCCCCTATTACATAGGGACTTACAACATAACTGGCGAAATGTGGGTGACTATATGTTCACCTCTGCCTACCCCTTCGGGGAATACAGGCGTGTTGTTATGTTATGTTTTTAATACGGACGGTTTGCGTTGAGCTGAGAATGGGAATTGGGTGGAAAAATGTCCTCTTGACCGAATACTGATCATAGTATCTCAAATGAGAATAAAAACGCAGGAAATACATTATGGTGGGATTACTGATGCATTTGCCTTTGCTTTAGATTTATAGTTTGCTGAATCAGATGTAAGACCACCTGCTTTTACATCTTAGCCTACCCCTTCAGTGAATTCACGCATGACGTTCATGTATGGTACGTAGATACTAAATTATAAGACTATTTTATGAGATGGTTCGGATGTCTTGTACTGTAATAAAGTACCTTTGTCGAATTTAGAATATAATTTGTTTTGATACAGTCACGTTTCTGAGTGAGATCGTTATCAATATCTGCTTGATTGATATTTGATAGCTCTCTAACAAACGCTAGCGTGTTGTTATAAGTTCCTAATAAATTTGCGTTCGAGTTATGATTCGATTTTATTTGCCAAATCGTCTGTGTTGATTAATAAAACATTTAGATTAGGCCTTGATTATAATTAGGTTTCATGGTATGCCTAAAATAATATTTAATCTTATTATTAGGCTGGGTGTTCGTTTGTGGGTTAGTATGATCTGCTAATAAATATTTTGTTAACTTTTGATAGGTTTTTAAAAACGCATCTACGATACAGACTTAGTGCGGGATGTTTCAAACAGTCTGTTAACGTTTTCACATCACACTAATATTATAAACGCGATAGTGTGTTTGTGTGTTTACATGTTTGTTACCTCTTCACGCTCAAACGGCTGGACCGATTTTGCTTAAATTTGGTATGGAGGTAGCTGACACCCTTAATTAACACAAAAGCTACTTTTATCCCGAAAAAAGGTACGCGAGTAACACCGCAGTGCACTGCTAGTATTATATACGTATGTCAAAAAATAACGATTACCAGCTGATAATGTTTAACGTGCCTATAAAATGAAGTGTTGTTTCACAGCATATAACACCAGTTGTCTACGTTATTAAGGCTGCTAGTAACCAAATCGGTAATGCAATTTTTTATATGTACATTCGTCACGTTCAGCTGTATCAACCCTTAGTTAGATAGAAAGTAAAAAAAAATGCCTTTTCTAAGTGCCCAACCGTTACACTTAAATTTTTTTTTATTCGGGCGTCACGAGAAATTATTATTGGTTTAAGCTTTGAAGCCGGGGTTTGAGGCACGGTTGGTAAAAAGTAAATATGTGTAATTTCCAGCTGACTAGATTAGTCAGCTCTCTGAGGGTAACTGGTCGTGAGGTAATGAGGGCCTTGATGGCAGAGAGTGGTTTCATGTTGCCATGGCGTTAGAGGGGGAATTTATTAACGTGCGCATTTTTTCAGTTTTTCGTCTGAAATATTCAAAATATTGCCTGAAAGACTCATGATTGTGCGTTATGTGTAGTTTAGGTATATAAGTATAGTATATATAATATGTATTCCGCAAAGGGGTGGGTAGACGTACACCCACATTTCGCGCGTTATGGTATAGGTCTAATGTAATAGGGGCGAGCCTATTGCCAGCAATGTTTACCTAATAAAAACGTTTTAAAGGAGGGAAGTTTTGTTCAGCATTGGACGTCTTCTGGCTGATGATGATGATTCCGATCAAGCAGTTATCAAGTTGTCAATACGCTGTCTATAAAGTTTGCTATAATAGCTCTCCTGTTCATATTTCAGTTTACAACGCGTTGTTTCAGGTGTTCCCCGCCCTGATTCTCCGAAACCCAAACCGACGCGTGAATTTCAGACAGATTGTTTCTAGGAGTTACAGAAACTGAAATTGGAATAGTTGTGAAATTAGATATGTTTTTTGATAGAGGCATAATTCTTAAGCAAAAGAGGTGGAGTACTTTATTTTTAATAATGTACATTATTTATACATTACATTTCCTTAAAGTACCTACGTTAAAACAAATAATACTTCTTAGATTTAATAATTTATAAATTATACATCTTAGATGAAAAATCTAAAAAATATGTATCTAAGTATTCCTCCTTATCGCTGATATGATATCAATTTAGATTGTTGGCTGGTATAGGAATTAAACACGAAACTTATAACTTCCAAACCTTGAACTTCTTAGTTCGATCAAACAATTAAATCTAAAGTTTCATCAGCCTTTCTCCACAGAGCAAATACTACGTTAATAATTACACAAGTACTTTTAATATTCTCAAACTTATTAAATCACTTTTCGTATAGCTTAATTGTAAAGGATTGTCCTTGCCTGCCACATTGACGCAAGATAATGAGTTTTAGCCCCGTGATTATACTTGAACTCAACCCCTATAGATGAAACAACTGCTTACAACCCTTTCGGGGGCGAGTTTCAAAGGTTTCTGATTCAAACTCACCCACGATTAAATTTGTGTCAAATATATTGTGGGCGGTAATTTTAGGTATTTTTTCCGAGTAATTTGGGTGAAGGTGAATTAATTGTTTTGTTTGGAGTTTATGTTGTTAATTAATTAGGTTTTTTTCCCTTTTCGTGCTTACTTTTATTAATGCGCTGTCATTTTGTGATGGGTCGTACCGCGGGGGACGGAGAGGTCGGACACTCGAACATATTATGTAGGTATGTTTCACGCTCGGGCGTTATACAAATATGACATAACCGATTACATTAACTTATATTGGTGCTAACAAATGGCATTTATTAAACTCAGCCATGAGACGACTAAATCAAAATATTAATATTATTAATGTAGGAATATATTATATCGCTTGTTATATAGTTATAGTTCTATTATTGAGTCAAAATTTACCACATAATAAAATTATTGTAACATGTAGTTAAAATTTGTATGTGTTCATGTATGTGTGAGTGTATTTATTTTGTATGTATTTTGTAACGTCTTAAATTACTGTAATTGGATTATGCCGTTGTAATTAAATTAAATAAATGAAAAAGGTCTCTCCTCTCTAGGAATTTCTCTTGTATCGTGGGTGGGTTTCACAAACATGAATCATCATCTACATAAACACACCTAGACCTGGGACAAACTTCTGTAGATCACACAAATTTTTGTTCCGCGTGGTAATCTAACCTGCTAATCTGAGCGCAACAGTCCAATCGCAAAGCTATTGCCCCGATCATGTCGTCAATTTATACATTTGTCCTAACACAAAAATATTTCGAAAACTACTTAGGTACTGACACCCAGGTGGTGGTGGCCCCACACTAGCGTTGCTAGAGCTACGCTGTAGCAAATTCGACGGTGTAGCGTGTGCTACGCCGTAGCACGTAATACAATACGATTGTCTGACAAAGTTAGTTTGTGATAAAAAGGTTGCGTGAAACGACTAGTTATTTATCATTTTTCCTACAAAATGCAGTGACAGTAGTACCAAATAACTAAGAAGTTAAATACATATATATATTACTGTAAAGCAAAGACACTGACAATATAACAGGAATTCGTCTTTACTGCTCTTTCTTTGTGTAGCTCTGAGCGAGTCTCCTCAAGAATGCAGCGTACTCTCGCAATAATTACACCTGCATTACACAATGTACCACACAGCTTTGCTATGCTCGTTACTACTAGCGACAGGCAACACAGAAGAACAAAAAAGCCTGTCAAAAGTAAGACTGGGAAAGCTGGGACTAATCCAATATCTTAAATAAATACAATTCGTGAAACTACGCGTAGATATTACGAAATCATAGGTCACAAAAAAAAACGAACTAATTGAACTTCTTATCGTATGGTTGATGAACTGCCTGGTGTCAGAGTTTAAACTGCCTGTAGGCCTCTGACATGGCTTTACACACCGTTGAAAAATCTCTCAGGTGTGCCGGTTTCCTCACGATGTTTTCCTTCACCGTTTTTAGCAACTGATTACTAATTTAAAGTACGCACATTAATTCGAAAAGTCATTGGTGCGTGCCGGGGTTTAAGCTTGCGACCTTTCACTTGGCAGTCCATCGGTCATACCACTCAGCAGTGATACTTCTTGAGTTAGTTTTGCTATGACACTCGTTCCTCATTCCGTTGCAGTGTGGAATAACTGGGATTTATTCGTGTGAGGTGAGATAATTCACCGCTTACTGGTACTGGTATCACCACGGGTGTTAAGATGTATTAAATTAAGTAGCCATACTTGGTGGGGTATATTAATAAATTTTAGTAACGGTTTCTTGAACTGTAAGTACTGCTCTTATGGTGTTTATCTCTAGTCACTGAACTAATAAAAGTTGTAGAAGCTAATTTATTTGAAATTGTTACGTTTATTTTTATGCGTTTTACGGTCCAAAAACAATAATAGAATCTTCTCCGTTTTAAAATCTGTAAAAAACTAGTCACACGAGTAGGTATGTGAATCCCCGAACGGAGTACTCGGAGCCTCTGACATGGCTTTACACACCGTTGAAAAATCTCTCAGGTGTACCGGTTTTCTCATGTTTTCTCTCATCGTTTTAGCAACTGATAGCTAATTTAGAATATGCACATGAGTTCGAAAAGATATTGATGCGTGCCGAATTTTGAACTTGTGACCGTTGACCTGGCAGTCCTACGGTCATACCACTCGGCTATCAGTGCTTCTCATAAATTAAATTAAAATTAACAAAGTTTGAAGGTAAAATGATAACACAAATGTCTCACAATGCAACTTTCAAAAGCAATTTGTATGTTGTCCAGTGCCCGGATAATATTAACAAAGCCCAACTAGTTGGTCCCGGGGGCTAATTACCGCGCGGTCTGTCCCGGACCAGTGTAGAACTCGCGATGCCCGGAATTCCCGGTGCAAGTTACTTTGACAATTTCCCAGATAGGTACCAACGAGGTACGATAGAAGATAATGTATAGTATGTTAAACTAATTATAAATAGAACGAGATGGATAAGTCAATAAAAAACCTATACACAGGACAGGGTTGAAAGCAGTGATAGTCGGGTGGTATGACCGTTGGATTGCCAAGTCAAAGGTCGCACGTTTAAGCCTCGATACGCACCAATGTTTTTACGAATTCAAGTGCGTACTATAAATTAGTTATCAGTTGCTGAAATCAGTGTAAGTAAACATCGTGAGGAAACCGGCATACCTGAGAGATTTTTCAACGGTGTGTAAAGCCATGTCAGAGGCCTACAGGCAGTTTAAACTCTGACACCAGGTTGTTCGTCAACCATACAATAAGAGGAAGAACTCCATGTTAGATCCCAATTCTATTCTACAGTTGCTAATAGTTACCAACAATTAAGATCACATCGTTGAGCTTACCTTCAATAGGTCCTTGTGATCGAATTAGCCGATCTGTTACAGCATCCTATTGTCACAGCTCTGCCTACGACAGCTCATGGGTGGCGTGAAGTATGCCCTCGTATTTCATCTTCGCTTTGGGTTTAATTATACGGAATTAATTCGTGCGCCGGTCTGTGAGATATCTGGAGATGTTTGTAGCGAGTAGAGTATACTATGTATTATATTGTAATTGACACGCGGGATGAGAGGGAATATAAATTAGTTAATTATCTAATCGGGTTATATGTAGTTAAATTTCGCCTTCATTTCTGTATAAGATTATTTGAAATCGCCAACCCGCAGTGAGCTAGCGTGGTGATCAATGCTCAATCCTTCTCTATACGAGAAGAGGCCTTTGTAGCTGTGGGACAGTTATAGGCTGTTATTATTATTTCACTGAAGGAGTAGGCAGCGGTGTGTGGGCACTGTCTGCACTGTGAAAAAAGCTAAAAATAGAACCCACAGTCTCTAGAGCAGTAGTCCACACACTTACCAAGGCCGCAAGTCTAGGCCACTGTCCAAATGGGTGTGTTATGTAACTATGTAATGAACTCCGTCATTATTCTTCTTGCAGATCAATCTCACAGTCCCTAGTAATAGTCCCTAGGCCACCGTGCCACTGACTAATATTATATAACTTTCTAATTATGACGATCTGATTGGCACAGTGGCTAAGCGATTAGACTGTTGCGCTGCGGGTTTCTGGTTCGTTTTCCGGGCGTGAAATTTTGTGTAATTCGCAGATGTTTGTCCCTCGTCTGGGTGTTTGTGTATGTCATACTTCACGTTTGTGAAATGCACCCACGATACAGGAGAAATTTCTAGTGTAGGGCGACGTTTCTTTTTAACCGAAGAAAATCAGTAAGAGACTTTTTGCTCGACGACAGATAGAAGCCTGTTTTTTATATTATTTAGTACATAATCATATGAGATTCATATGAGAGATTTCTCATCCTCATAACCACAGTCTAACTAGCCTTCTTAATGGAGATTGGCTAGCTGCGTCACGCAATAACTCTTGTTGTCACCAGCACGCACCGGCTAGTGGCGAGCGGCCAACAATTTTAACTTGAATTTATTTCATTCACACCATTACTAGAGAACGTTGCGGAAAAACGCGGTTCTCATTATTTGTGTGATAAGGGTAAGTAATGACAGGGAGATTACGGTTGGTGCTCGATTTAAATAGTCGCTATCTTCCTAGAGATAGGTGTAATTCAAGATCAACTTAAGTAGAATATTTTTTTAGCATTTTGTGTACTTTCTAAAATATATAGATCAAGTACGATCAAGACTGCCTCGTTGATGTAGTGTGAGCTATGCGCGACTGCTAAGAATGAGGTCCTTTGGGTTCGAAGTCCGGGTAGGGCAAAGTGTTACTGGGTTTTGCCATTAATGTAATTCTCAGTAGCAGCACGGATTCTTGAATTCCGCCCGGTTGATGGCAATAGACTCGCCCCCAAATGTGGGTGTAATATATGTGCACCTCTGCCTACCCCTTCGGGAAATACAGGTTTGATAAAAAAAACCCGCTTGTAATTGTATAAATTTACCGTTCCTAATAAATTGATTGTCTCTCTGATCTGAACTTAGTCACGTTTCAATTTCCACACAATTACCGTATAATTTAAAGACATTTCATCCTAAAAATATGTGTGTGATGTGAATATTGCAGTAAAAACCTAAACAATAAAGTAAAAATCCAACAATTATCGAGTTGACTTCTATCCCACCAAGCTAACCACAACTAAGTTTACCGACCACTCCACATGAGAATGTAGCTATATATTCAGTCCATTGCTCGTCCTGCTTTGAACCAAACATTCCGGCGTACGAAGGCGTACAGCAATGGACACAGAGGGAACTACCGAACCATCCATGAGTAATTTAATGACCAAAGGTTTGCTGTCGGTCTATCAGTCACGAGTTTGATTATCGGCCGTGTACACTGGTATTGGAATACCTGCCTGCATTTAATTCGGATGAGAAATTTTGTCAATTGAGTCGCCTTTGTAGGTTTCAGTATAACGTGGAACAGTTTGGCTTGTTGATAGTATTTGAATATGCTGTATGAACTCACCATTAAACTGAAAAATCAGATTATTCTGTATCAAAACTTATATTTTCCGACTCATAGTGGTAATCAAACATTCACATAAATTTAAAATAGCAAAGGTGCTATAGTAGTACACCCACATTTTTCCAGTTCTGTTAATGCTGCTAATACAATAGGTGCGAGTCTATTGTCTAAATCCAGATTCCGTGCTGCTACTGAGAATTACCTAATGGAAAAATCCAGTAACACTTTGTCCGACCCGGGATTCAAACCCAGGACCGCGTGCTCAGCAGTCGCGCTTAGCGACCATTTGACCAACGAGGCAGTAAGACATGGTTTTAATATTGCCTTACTGGCTTTAGGACGCTCGTCAGGTCTTAAAAAAGGACCTCTGAGCTAGCTACGAGGGATAACATAAAATTTGTGTATTCAAAAGGCGCGATTAGCTCTTTATAAACCAAGTACATCGTTGTAAATAAACGCGTTTACTAGTCCCTCAAACGTAACGGTATTTAGGTATCTGTCAGTAATAAGGTCGAAAATGAATTCAATTTCCTAGAACAGGACCTCCTAAACAGTGCAGCTCACCGTAACCATGTAATAGAGTCCTAACACCTATACAGAGGACGACAGAACGTAAACTCGCAAGCGTTCCAATAGTTTTTTTATTATAGCTTCTGCCACCCCTGTAGGCTTTTAGCGTAACAGTCCGTAGGCACTGCAGGTGATGTCGAGTTTGTTTCACAAAGGTTTGGCCCCTCTCGGGTGTTGGCGCAATTTTAACTGTTTCTGCTATAGCCTCTGCACCTGACTGTTAGTTCACTATGTTTGTTTAGTTCACACGCGAGGTTCTGATTGACTTTTGTAGTGTGGGTGCCTTTTTTGTGGTTGTGACTGAAAATTTTCATTCATCAGCCGGAAGACGTCCACTGTTGAACGAAGGGGGGGGGGATGCCATAATCCCCACGCTTGGCAAGCGGCTTGGAGATCGCAGTGTTGTTGGTCAAGTTACAGAAGACGCTGTTGCCCATGTTTGGATTTTCCCTTAGTCGCCTCTTACGACACCCACGGAAGGAAAGGGGGTGGTCAATTCTAGGCCGGATACCACACGGCCCGCCACTGAAGAGTTTACAAATTCATAAAGATTGTTAGTTCAATTCCAATCATGGACTTAACTTCTCTTCACCTCTATGATAAGTCAAAACAGCCTTTACCTTTAAAAACGAACATAACATCACGCCTGTAATATTGCAACCACATTTCGCCAGGTATATTAGAGGTTCCAATGTAATAGGGGACGAGCCTATTGGCATCAACCGGACACAATTATAGACTCCGAGCTGATACTGAGAGTTACCTAATGGAAAAACCCAGTAACAGTTTGCCTGACCCGGGATTCGAACCCAGGACCTCATGCTCAGCAGTCGCGCTTAGCCACCACTGAACCAACAACACAGTACTTTATAAAAAAGAAGAATGTATTTGTAATCTAGACCAAATTTTAAATAGAATAATATGAAACTCTTTTCTATTTTGCAATGTTAAAATACCTCCATTCTCTACTACATCTTGAACCTATACTTTCTGCCTATCTCCTTGGAGAATAAACCCAAACATTTGCATACATCAATGTCCATAATTCATGTCTTTAAATCGCAACTACAACACTATAAAGAAAGATAAATACATACAATCAAATTGACATAATAAGTTCCAAAGTTAACATTCAATAAAAGAAAACACACCACAAAGCTACTCTCACACCGAAGCCTCCTAGAAATCAATTCATAAAGGCGTGTCTACACTGTTTATGATAGCCTAGTACCCACTATTAGTCCGGGGTGGATTTACGAGCCGCCCGGACAAAAACTTTATGGGCCCTTAAGCAAACGAGGCGATGTTATGGATATTACTTTTACAGTTACTGTGTATACCACTTGAGGTGGTGTGGACGCCATTTTGTAACCATTTTACTAGTATTACTGTTTTTTATTGACCGCCATTATTATTTTATTGTGTACTCGGTTGCGTCTTCTTAACTAGCATTGTTATTCGTTTTAGGACGTTGTGTATTGTTGAGACAATTGCTAAAGACTGTCTTGTTGGTGTAGTGGTTGCAAAGTTAACTGGTAACCGTGTGGACCTGAATTCGATTCTCAGTTCGGGGAAAGTGATATTGTGTTTTTCCCTTATGTACGCAGTACGGAGTCTGGATTTGTACTCGGTTTATGGCAATAGGCTCGGCCCACAATTACCAAAAACAAATCTGTCGAAATGTGGGTGTGCTTTCTTCTTCTGCCTACCCCTTATAGAATACAGGCGTAATATATATGTATGATGGCGGGATGACTTACATAAGAGGGCAGGCAATGACTGGATGCATAAAGCAGCAGACCGGGCTTTGTGGCGTACATTGGGAGAGGCCTATGTCCTGCAGTGGACTTCAACAGGCTGATGATGATGATATATGTATGATATATATGTTTATATATTGCTAAATGCGGTAGGCATAGTTTTGCCACAAAAATACCACATACAAATCTAGTTTGTGAACTAAAAAGTTTAACAAAGTGCTCTGACCGATAACAATGTGCTTAATAATTAATACCGTCCCTAACTAATTATACAAATTACACATTATTACGACAAAGCGATCTAATTACAATTACTGTAACACAATTAGCACGTGTCATTACTATGGAGATACATCAATTCTGATTCACTACTCCCTATAATTATTTCGCCTTGCATTTAATTTTGTTAACATGCTCATAAGCATTTGTAACAGTAGCGAGTCTATTGCTATTTATCGGGGTCATCAGTTTATGTCCTTAACCTGCTGATGGACATGAATAATGGGTTTAATCTCACACGGTCTATTAGGCAAATATCAATTCTCTAAGTCACTCTATAATACCAAAGATTGTACTTTTTACACGACTGTCCAAAAAAAGGAGTGTAATGTTTTCAGGGTTCATGTATGTATGTGAGTTTCTTTATTCCACCATAACTTCTGAATGCCTGAACCGATTTTGATGTATGGAATTCCGTTAGAATCCTTACACTATGGCGAGTAACATATGCTATAAAAAAATGAAACAAATTAAAAAAGTAAAAATCACCGGGAGACCGTTCTGTGGAACAATGTCTTGTCTAATAGGTACCCAGGCTGCAATGGAAATTGTTTTTCACTTTTTAGTTCGTTTTTTGTCATGGCAGTCGTGTTTTTTAACTTTTTTTATTATATTTTTTTTATTAAAATGTATATCTTTGGATAAAGATAGAACGTATGAAGAATATGATGAGACTGAAAGAGGCGAAAGAAGTATGTCAGGATCGTAGCGAAAGAAAATCCGTAGTCTCTACCTACCCTTCTGGGAAACAGGCTCCATTTTACGTATATATGTATAGGCATAGAATTCTTTGCCATTCGCCAACATAACCCTTTCAAGTCGTTAACCCTCTTTAATGTCATCCTGGCACTCCGCCAGGGCCGGCAGAATGTGCAGCACAAATATATGCATATATTTTATAATGGAGAACGAGTGCAGCTTGCTCTGATTATATCTACAAGATTTAGGGTCATTAGAGAGGCTGTAAGTCATGCTGTGATAACAGATACACACTTCAGAAGAGGAGGGAATAAATAAACACTAACATTAAATAAATAGGATGGCATAGCAACTTTTCCCTGCCTCATTTATCAAGAGCTATCATAATGGTTCAATACCCATTTTCTTAGGCCTTATCTTACAGGTATGACAATATTGATGTATTAAATTCTGCTAAACAGTATCCGGTATTATGTGCATACTTAATCTTCTTCTTCTTATCGTATGGTTGATGAACTGGCCTATAGGCTTCTGACATGGCTTTACACACCGTCGAAAAATCTCTCAGGTGTTCCGGTTTCCTCGCGATATTTTCCTGCACCGTTTGTAGCAAATGATAACTAATTTAAAATACGTATATGACTCCGTAAAGACATTGCTGCGTGCCAGGATTTAAACTTGTGACCATCGACTTGACATTCCAACGGTCGGCTATATAATATGCAATGGCATACTCAATGCACTTTTAGATGTCAGATCAGGAGTGATGGCAGTACGACATAATACGCCAGTGGTGTCTTAAAATTATCAAGAAAGTATCTTCTGTTGAAAAGCCTACTTTAAACTTTCCCTGTATTGAAATTAGCCTCTACATAATTGACAGCATATGCACTCGGTCCCTTAACCTCTTAAGTTATATACGAACATGCCGATAGCGTGATAATACCATAAGGCAGTCGAACCTCAAACTTACACCATTGGGCGAGCTCCGACCTACCGGGAGGTTCCATACATAGCATAATGACGTCATAACAGTGAGGAGGACGATTAATGGCATTATTATCACGCTCGTTAATTCGACGCGCCGTTAACTTGTAGGGAATGTGGAAGGGTGCCTCCCTAACTAAAGGTGAGGGGGGAGAACAATGCGTTTGATTTAATATCGTTTTAATTATTAGCCTGGCTCTTTGAAAATGATGTCACCAGTTTTTTTTATTCCATCGAATGATGATGTTAGTGAATGGAGTCAAATGTCTTACTATACCTAGTAAGTTTCTTGAGTGTTATGTATATTATTAGCTATATATTCCGGGTTTCTCACGGATGACGTCAGTTTAGCTCACGATACCGCCGAGTCGTCTGGTCATGAATAGAGGCTCCGTTTCAGTCTGGAACTAGTCGGGCTAGAGTAAAACCGGCCTATATCTGTAATAAGGCGTCAAATGTACCTATTATTATCTCAAAAACTATGATAAGCAGTACAATTTCATTACAACAGCGTATAGTTATAAATTCATGTGAAACTAAGTATGTTATCCCGCTAAATACCTACAGCTACGTAAAGTCAAGTGCTTACTACTTGATCGTTAGTGATTAAAATGAATGCCAATCTTTACCATAAGAAAACCCCATAATGATTTCTCCCTCAAACCATAAAGTTGTACTTCTCATAATTAGATGAAGGCTCATAAAATGCGGGCCGTTTGAGTAGCAGGAGCCTTGAGTGGGCTCGTAAAACACTGCCGATGCGCGGAGCGATTGAATCAGATTGATTGGGAATGGTTACGGCCACTGGCTCGGAAGCTATGGGCTCTGAATACACGAGCACTTGTTGGGCTAGATCGAGGCTGTTTACTGGTGTGGAGCCATGGGTGGGAATGGCCGATTGATTTCCATATGAATAATGGATTTGTATCCGTAATTTTGATTTGTGACAGCCCTTGATTTGAGTCTGTACCTGATTTGGTTAAGAATTAGAAGTCTTAGGGCCTGTTTCAACATCTACAAGTAAAGTGTTGAATAGTTACATCTTGATTAACGCTAATCGGCAAATAAATTTTACGAGTATCTTCTATCGTATCTTAGTTACAGGCCAGTTTATCCGCTGATTAATGCTACTGTGATATTGTGAAATTCGTAAAAGTAGTTACGGGTAACTTCGAGTGGTGGTTATTCTACTTGACACTTTACTTGTCGATGGTGAAACAGACCCTAAAGCTTTAAGCTTAAATTATCAGTTGAAAATTACGATCGTATTTGAAAAATATTATGAGAATGAATGGACTTTCGCCATATTCACTCTCATCGTATTTTCGTCGATCGTAGATTAGTCAGAATCCTTTGGAAGACATAACTTTATATGTACGTTGGAGAAGTGTATAAAAAAACAAGAATAATGATTCTATCACTTACGTGAATATAAAACATTGCTATAAAACATTATCTTTAAAAAGCCGTGAAAATACACTAGCATTTATTTAAAACGCGAAACAAAATGGCGGATTAATTTTCAATCTAGGACACGGCATCAAAGCCCGCAAACAAAATGCAAACTCCAAACAATCCAAGTATCTAGGCGAAGACAAAACGATAGTGTTATCGGTGAGGCGGGTCCTGTGACGTCACGGCTGCGAGTGTGGAGCACGGAGGCTGCGGCTGCGCGGAGATAACGCTCCTCACACATTTGCATACAGACGCTGCGTTTAAAGTTGCCGTGGGGCTACGAAAGATGGTGGTGAAACAAATCATTGGTGACGACGATTTGGGGGGTTTTATTGATGTCTATCGTTTGAAAAAGTTTATGAAATGAGACGACTGATGCAGATTAACAAAAAATGGAGTAGAGTCAAATTATGGTTGAACGCCATGACATTTATTACTTTGAGAGAAGTTGGAAATGGCTGAAAATAATATTTTATTACGCCAGGGTATGCAACATTGCTTTGTAGGGAATTAAGACATCTGAAAGCTGCCTAGTTGATCTAGTGGTCGCTAAGCTTGACTGATGAGCGTGAGGTCCTGGGTTCGAAATTCGGGTCGGACAAAGCGTTACTGGGATTTTCCATTAGGTAAATTCTCAGTAGCAGCACGGAGTCTGGATTTATGCCCGGTTGATGGCAATAAGCTCGCCCCCTATTGCATTGGGACCAATAACATAATTGGTGAAATGTGGGTGTACTAAACGTACATATTATGTGTTACGTACGCTTCTATAGGATAGGTAATATTTTTCCCTTTTCTGTCATTACTTCAATCATCTAATCCCGCGGCTTTCGGGGCCCCACTGACTCTGCCCAGAAGCACATACACCCCCAAGATCCATGCGAGGCGGCGCGCGCCATTCAATGTTCACGCCGGCAATATTTGTGGAGTAAACAGCACCCCAGCTCGATGCACTTACTGGTGTCACTTGAACAATGGCTCCAGGATCGCGACACAATTAACTTTGGGAGCTGTTTGTTACTAGTTGATGTTTGTGAGATGGTGTTAATTAGAATAGCATTCGAATAAGGTGTTTGGATTCTTGCTTGTGGAAAACTTGGTAGGGCTAGGTGGCTAATGTTGTAAGGGGTTCTCAGTTTCCTATGCGATGCTTGCTCTTGGAACGACAATTTTCGAAATTACTCCAGAATTTTACTGTTTACCATATGTCATGGATTTCGCGCCTAATTTACTTGAAAGGTATATAATTATCTTTTTTATTAAATTCCATTTTTTGTTGTTTATCGAGCACAATATTAAACCATAGGCAGCTTTAAATTTTACTTACAGAAAAAGCAAATAACACTCTTCGTGGTCCTAGTATTGAACTGTAAATCAATGGTTACAAAGAAGTGCTGTGCATAATGTGCATCCATGCCACTACATAACCAACCTCTAACACAGGCATAATATAATATGGCACATAAACGGCTCGTAAATGCCTGAAACAGTTCTTGAGGTCAACGTGAATATGAAACCCAAACTGACATAAACATAATACAGCCTCCTTACCATGAACTCTTAAAGCACGACATTTCCCGATGTGGAAGCGAGACGCCGCTACGCGCACTGTAATGCGGCGTCTCACTTCCACAACGTAAACTTTCCTGCTTTAAGAGTTCATGGTAAGTGGGCCGTACTTTATTACCTATTTGTGGTTTCGCAAAGCGTTATACAAAATTTAAAGGCGGCCACGGAAAGAGGATTATATCAAATTGTCTTATAAACCTGGCTGGCTACCAGGCCGGGCAGGAATTACCCGGTTTATGCACGACTATAAAAACGAAGATACGTAAAGGAGGGATTATTGCGATGCATTGGGGGACTTATGTGGACCAGGCTCTCGTATTGTATGTTTAAAGAAAACAAACAATACGACACTTACAAGGAAGAGGTATTTGAGAATTTTGTAAAATAAAATTAGTACCTTTTACTTTACGTTGGTCTTGTCGGTGACGCGGATTTTGGTAAAATTTTTAGTAATTTAGATTATTATTGAAATTCTTTTAAGGCAAGAAATTATCATATATTATTTTCTATCTGTACTACATGAACACAATCTAAAGGTTGTTTCTCTCACAATTTGAAGAAATAATCACAATATATTAGGTTAACACCGAAGATTTAGAATCTCTAATTACGTTATTATACAATACCTCAGAATTACTTGCCTATTATCTACTCTTTGACAAAGTTAGCATGTTTCGTCAACTGTCGGTTGAAATATTGTTAAAAGAGCAACGGAAACCTTTTCTATAGAATTCTATAACAATACAAATTATTTCGTTCGTCCACACAATCCCTTTCAACCTGTCCAACAGCGACCTATTAATCAAAAACAATTCAGTCTCCAACAAAACGGCCATTGTCACAAACAATCGGCTTAAAACGAATAATTCCGAACACTTCCGAACAAAGCCGAGCGCGCACGAGTACAGCCGAGAGTTACCGACGAGAATCTCGGTTTGTTCAGCCGCATAAAAGTTTAACTAGAACGTACTATTACAGAGATTTTTACGCGCTGCCCGGCACACCGGGTGTAGGCAATGGCGAATATATATCGCGTTGTAATACTGAAACACCAGCCTCTAATAACAAATGGACATTTAAAAATACGCAAAATACGCGAAAACAAGCGAATAAATGTAAATAGTTTGGAAAATATTAAAGCGAGCGACTGAAGCGGACGCCGCTTTGTTGTGGAACGCGCACATTTTTAGTTTTGTTCATATTATGCTTTTTGTTGGACATGAAATGAAAAGCTGTTAGCGGCGCGATGTTATTACGGTCTGTGTTTAATATGGGACGTGGAGCAGAACTGAGGACCATACACACGCTTACTGCACGTGTACTTAAGACAGGGAGAAATGAAAAACGACACAATGAATTCAGTACTCCTCATGGGAAAATAATTTAAAGTATCAAAATTTTTCCTAACAACGAATTTACGATTTTCGTGCAAAGTTCTTTTACACTATATCAATTCAGATATGCTATTTCATCTAGAATTGGCAGTAAATGCATTAACCGCATTAATTAGAATTGTAATTATTATTTGTGACGCAGTAACATTTTTCTTGTAGAAATGACGGTACTAGTAGATTAAGTTGCGAGGCATACGTTGGCTTAGGGCTAAATTCTTATTACCCTTAACTGTGTTGAGGGTTAATTACACTAATATTATAAAGGTGAAAGTTCGTGAGTGTATTTGTATGTTTATTACCGCTACACGCTCAAACGGCTGTACCGATTTTGAAAAATTTGATATGGAGGTAGCCTGGCTGGCTAGTTTTTATCCCAAAAAATGTAGCGGGGACACACCGCGGGCCGCATCTTGTATTTTTCGTCATTCGTCAATCCATGTGTGATGTCACAATCAATGTCTAGATTGCGCCGATACTCTGATAAGATCGTCTTATAAGATTGTAGTTACATTGCCACAGGGTAGTTAACTAACGGAGAGCTTAGAAACTGCTATTTGTATTTACGTCGCTGTGTTTTTCAAAAGATTGCTGATGCAAATCTAATCTCCGTCAAGGTCTTATATAAAAAATTGTGTGAATCAATGTGTTTTTTTAAGATTTTGGGAAAAAATCCTGAGAATGAAAACTGAAGAAGATCGCTTGGCATAGACGCAAATATCAAAATTCAACTTGCTTTAGTATCAACTAGCTTATCGCCGGGACTTCGGCCCGCGGATTTCGATTAAAAACCCTGTACGTAGCAGCAGATTTACTTTAATTTAATCTGATGTTGTTTTAGTATCAATGAGACATAATATGACTCCATTGTCGTATTACTCCGTGTCGTTCTCCTAGATGTCTTGCGAGTTTGGTTTACATCGGCATGTTGGATGCAATTACAACGGACCGGCGACGTGACGACGTGTGACGTCACCGGCCGTGACGTGGCGTAACCTAGTGATTTAGTGTTTCAATCAAAGATCAATTACGTGCCTCGGGAAGGGATTGGCGCATCGTAAATGGAGTTATGTTTAACAACTCGATTTGGCTAAGTGATTAGATTGCTGTGCTACGGTTTGGGTTTGATTCCTGCACTGTACAAATATTTGAGAGATCCAGTGTTGTCGGTTTATGCATAATGTTTCAAACGGTAAAATGCCCAACTGTACTTGTTTCACTATCTGACAAAGGCCTGTTTTCACAAGAGTCTTATTGCCTGAAGCAAGCCAACACCTAGGCGTCATCTACCGTACATAGTTATAGTCAGAATGATGTGTATTGAAATAAAGCAGATAATTCTCAAGACATTTAAAAGTTACTTTTCAATGTTAAATTAAAGAGACTTGTGTTAGGTACTTTAACCTTAAAATAAAGTGCCCAAAACAATAATATATCTTTTTCTTCTGATCGTATGGTTGATGAACAACACACGTATAGTAAACAACAGCCCCTAAACCGTTGCACTTGTATGCTTTGCAACTTTGCAAAATCCTAATCTGGCTAATTTATACAAGGTTCTGGCGTCCTTTGAAAGAGGAACCGCAAGAATACTATTAAATCTACCAACATCGAGTGACTTATGTAACGTTCATTTAGTTAGCAAACGACGTAAGTATCTATACTTTTTGACATATCATTGTTACATTGAGGGTACTAGTAGATAAAGTTGCAAGGCATCTACAGTGTTTGATTAAACCCTCTATAAATAAATAAAAAGAAAAAACTAAATGAACGCGAAAATTGTTCGGAACTCAGTCTGAACTAGTCTTATGTCAGATCGGACAACAAATTGTACTACACAAGACTACAATTGTCTCCTTTTTTCGAGTCTCCAAAATGAGCGCCCTAGTAACATAATTATGAATTATTATTATTATTAGCATAAAATGTCCCACAGCTGGGCAAAAGCCTCCCCAGTTTCTTTCCACAACTCCCTGTTATTTTCTGCAAATGACCAGTCTTGCATATACAAGTTGAGTTCGTATTGAATACTTTTTTTAAATATCATTGGCCCAAAACTATTTCTTCCGCGTTTAAAATGAAAACAGTCGCCCAACTCACACAGTTCCACTGATAACGTTTTATATGCTACACACCGCCTCATGTATCATGTCGGATCTCGACATGCCACTAAGCTATGTATCTCCGGATCAATCCTATTGTGTTCGGCAATTGACGGATCAATCGGTATTAAGGAGTAGGTCTTAGGTCTCAAAGTGATGACATCACGATTTTACGGATCGATGTTAAACATATGAGGTGATGTAGGCTCAGTGATGTAGTAGATATGTAATTCTGGGCATCTTATAAGTGGGCCTGATTAAAATGATAATCGTTTGGTATTCAAATATGGTCACGTGATATATCCTGATCGGCTAGGCAGAGGAGTACGTTCGAAAATATATTTGTTTTTTATATCGTCATGTGAGTTTTCCCTGAAAATCAAATTCATTATAAGTATAGTTTATTGAAGTGATATAGGAGATCATCGCTGTCATAATTGAGTAGCGAATCAGACGGTATTATTTCATCATTTATGGATCGTATGTATCTAAATATCATACGTTTCTAAGTACTCGATTCTTGCAATAATCTATGATTCTGATTCATATACTTACCTACATAATAATTCTATACTTACTTTAAGTCAAGCACATTTTTCAAAGAAAAATGTTCTCAGTTCACTTTAGCAACGGTTATATTTCTCAAGCCCCGCCAACTCGCAATTTAAAGTCTAGCAATAACGTATCGGGCATAAACAATTCAGGTCTAAAATTTACAGGTAGACAGACTTATTATCAATAAAACAGAACATTCAGCTGATTGGATTCTAGCACTTGTTTGTGGAGCTATTACTGAAATTGCTGGAAGATTGAAGTTAGAATTGCTTGTGAACAGAGTACTTTAGTGATGCCAGTGAGTGATAAATACATTTCAAAATCAAAAAGGTTTTACTTGATGTAAATTTTTTAAGTAAGCGTCAGGCGTCCCCAGCAGTCTCTAGGTGCCTTTTCCAAGTATTATTTCAATCTTCTTATCGTATGGTTGATGAACAACCTGGTGTCGGAGTTTAAACCGCCTGTAGGCCTCTGACATGACTTTACACACCGTTGAACAATCTCTCAGGTGTGCCGGTTTCCTCATGATGTTTTCCTTCACCGTTTTTAGCAAGTGATAACTAATTTATAGTACGCACATGAATTCGAAAAGACATTGGTGCGTGCCGGGTTTTGAGCTTGCGACCTTTGACTTTGCAGTCCAGCGGTCATACCACTCGGCTATCAGTGCTCGATTATTTCAAAGAAAAATGAATATAGTCTTTGCTCTATGGTTATTCTTTTATTTGTAAGGTAACCCAGAGAATTCTTTTAGGCCAAGTTCTAAGGAACCCAGTACAGTATTGGATATTAATTTAATGAGCTTTTCGCGTGATACGAAGACAAATAATTAGTAAATTGTGTCTGATTAGTAGCAATATGGCTATCTACGTAAAAATCAAGTACGTCTTAGTATATAAGTTTTTTACAATTATTTACATTTTAAAACTAACATAAATTAAAAATAATACCTACACATAAAAATATAAAAATTTAAAAAGCATCATAATATTGATCCCCATCGATGTCAACTGGTAACGTGCCCAAAAGACTGGCAGCATTGCCACGTTGAATAGCAATGCTTATTCTTTGGCCCAAAAATGCACCAGCCCTTTGGTCACGTGTAGACTCAACTAACCGTTTCGCTATGTCTCTAAACAGCGCGTGAGCCCTCGGACCCCATGGTCCAAATGTTTCGACCCCAAACGGCTCAAAAATACAATTACCAATTAGGTTATTGTATTTCCGCCGCTTAAAGGTCTCCGCAGCAGCAGCAGCAGTGCCAGCGCAAATTGCTGAGCCAGAAACATGAGAAGGTGCAAGGGTATCGACGCAGGTTGCGTCCCACACCAAAGGCCTTCCTAATTTCCAGGGTAACAACGACATACCATCGGGTCTCTTTCCATCGTCACGTACCAAGCCATTTGGTTCTAGTACGGCTGGTACGCCGGCGGTGCCAAGAGCACGGCGAATTATATCATTTATGTTACCGTGTCGCGGTATGCGACCTGCACTCCTACTGCATGATAGACCATGCCGTCCGAGGCCGTCAACAGCTTCAAACAAATTTCAAATTTCAAATTTCTACGTAAATAATTTTAAATACCTAATACGTAATTAATACCTACTGTCAAACTTCATTGTGGAATTTCGAATTTGTTAAACTTTCTGATATGAAAATGCAACATTTGTTTATGTATAATAACCTTATAACCTCCAATAAATGGTTGCTATGTGGTTTCCAAGATGTAAATTACGCCAGCGGCACATCGATGCGAGTTAGCCGGGTCAGTGCTTTTGACTAGTGCACTGGCCTCGAGCACTGGCGGAGAGTGCTGCCAGAATGACCGCAGCCTGTACACCACTGTCGAAGTCGGGATTTGCCTTGATTTGCAGTTTGATTGACCTCAAAAGTGGTTTGATTTGAGGTCTCTTTGGTTGCTGATAGATTGAACCAACAAGAGCTTTTAGTTCGCAACTTAAGATGCTTCTAAATATACGCACTATACCTACTAGTTATAGCGTTGTTGGCGCAGTCAAGTGGGAAGTTGACCCCCTTATTTAATAATAATTGACTACTAGCTGCGCCCCGCGGTGTAACTCGCAAAATTTTTCGGGATAAAAGCCTACGTGTTAATCCAGGGTGTCAGCTACCTCCATACCAAATTTTATCGAAATTGGTACAGCCGTTTTACCGTAAAGAGGTAACAAACATACAAACGAACTCACAAACTTTTGCCTTCATAATATTAGTTTGATGTTAAACAATTGTTTAAATTTTGTTTTGATTAAAAGTTTGCAAGTCAAAGAATAGTCTTAATTAGAGTAAGAGATCAATAGACTTAAGGAGTGGTTAACTTAAAATACATTTTAGCATCGTTTATAAGTAAAAACGTCATTCCATATTTTAATTTTAAATGTTAATACTGGCTACATTCAATTTACACTTACTCGTAGGTTACCAGGACGTTTGAATAACATAATCCTATGTTAGCATGTATCTATATATCACCGTGAGAAATGTGCAGTTGGTCCTTTGTCTACACACACTACAAACATGTTGTTACATATATACTAGAAGACAGGTTCCAATACAAGATGTTGTTCTGTTGACACGATATTAGCCGATAAAGTCACATTATATATCAAACCGATCTCCGAATCTCACCCACTGTGTTCGTGTCACGTCGCGTCGGCCACGTTAGCCTTATATCCCAAGTAGGAATAATGTATCCCGAAACTTATTTATTTTCGGGTTAAAGAAAGAAAAAGAAAGGTAGCGCATTGTTCTCTAAATATTTTTCTTGTAATACCTTAATTGCAACTGTTTTTTTAAATATATAGGTATAATTATTAATTTGATGATCCTTATCTTACAGGGCAAAGTAAGTAAAATATGTTTGGAATAACTATCCAGAAAGTGCACATAAAAATATATGTATTCTCTTTCTGGATATTTTTCTGAAAAGAGTTTTTTTAAGAATTACGTCGAGCGTTGACTTGTCGTCCTATTTTACGGAATACGATTTAAAGTTAAAGACATAATAGCAACAAAGTCTAGGATTACACGCAACCTCGTGTTTCCCAGTAACCTTATCTTTGTAGTTAACTAGCAAACAACTGCACTGAAAACTGTTGTGACGACTTAATAACGTGAATAATATACGAAACAAGGGTCTAAACTTTGGCAAGTTAATTGGCTTTCAGGTGGTTTAGTATTTTTAACACTGACGTAATAGTTCATTATTAATCGAACTAATCTCTCTTGCTTGTGTTTTCATAATTAATGAAGACGTCAAATTAATGATATTTTAAAAATTCCTACAGAGAAAACTTTGTAGGAATTTCTTAGGTTCTTTAACTGGGATTACAATCAGGAATTTTATAAGCTCAATAGAAAGAACCTAAAATCGGAAGAAACGTCACATTGTATGTTATACACAAGTTTTTTTACGATATCTATATTATGAAATACATTTTAGTCTCCCAGATCTTAGATATGAACGCAATATAAAACCATTTCAGTAATACAAAAAAGTGCAAAACAGCATTATAAAGTTCCTCAGTGGCTTAATACCGCCATTATAACGTTTGGGGGCCGCCATAATGGAAAAAGCGCGGGAATTGTGACGCGGCCGCCATATTTGCATAATTCGCAATCCTGCGCCAGTATTGGCAGCAATCTAATCGCCAAATTATTTGCGGGCCCGGAGACGAGCTCCACAGTGTACACAACGATACAGAGACGTTTCTCTTTATATTTTTATTGCAAACTGTTTAATTTTCATCGTTGAGATTAAAGGGGTTGCTGTTTTTGTTATTGGTTTCGTCAAGATGCTTTTTAAATAGCAGCAATTATTTATTCGTGCTGGAAAACGTGATTGACCAATTGGAACACCGGTTCCAGGAATAAGCAATGTTAAAAATTGGTGCCCGGTATCTAGGACGCTTTACGCCGCGAGGATTTCTCCGAAAGGTATTACATAGGGCTAATTTGCATACCACTTTAGGGAATAAAGGATTTATGGTAAAAACAAAACAAACTCTTCACAAGTGGTAGTTCTAAGTATCATCCACACGGAAGTACGCCAAAAAATACATTTAAAATCCCGCTAACCCAATTCCCAGAAATTTTCGGTACATGCTTACAAATACAGCAGCGTATTGCTTGGTAAGTACATTCCTGCTCACCCCAAACCGATCCGCCGTCCTCCCTACGGATGTTATTGGCCTAATTCTCCAACTATCACGTCATTTGAACCACATATTATACCATGGGAGGCCGTTTGTGGCTTCAAGCGAATGATACTCGATTGTCGTCGTGGCAGAATTGTCACGGGCTTGGTAATAAATAAGGGATCACTGTGGGTTCTGTAGTGATGTTCGAAGTGTTGTTGGGTGTTTGATTTGTGAAGGAAAAGGAAAAAATGGTGATATTTTAATCAATCATTAAATGTATTTTATAGGTACATTTTAAGTTATTTCACATCTAGGTAATGCTAATCGATACTGTTAGGACACAATCAGCATGCGGGGTAATCATTGTGATCTATGCTCGTTTCTTTTCTGTAAAAGATTACTTAACATAATGCGAATGGGCCGAAGTGTGCATAACCCATAATATAGCTAAATATGAATAATTAAAATTGTAGTTTCTTGCCATTAACTTTTAAGTAATAAAACTTGGAAACGATTGCGTTAATTTTTTTACAAACTTTTTGCTTGTCTCACAGACCGTCTGTCGACATCCACAGAGCACACCACCTTAAATTAATCTAGACTTTTATAAAAAGCAGTACAGCCAGACACGACTTAGCGACACCTCTCTAATTATTCCCCGGTTTTATTTGTCCCCCGATGTCTCCAGGCATTACCGCCCGAGATACCCCTTTGTCTTAACTTAGTTAGTCGCAGTAAACACCGATATTACTTTGTTGCAAGTCTTACAAAAAGAGTATTGTGTTAGACACTCAGGTTCGTTCACTCCTGTTCACTCCCGTTCATTCGTTCTCCGTTCAGTTTGTTGACATCAAAGCAGATTGTTCGATATTGTTGGATCGCGTATTGTGCCTACAGAAACACAGAAACAGTTTACGACAACGCAATTGTTTTCGATATAATAATTGAAATCAGCTGATAGTAGATATCGGGGCTCTGTATTGTTTGATGTCGGTATTACAAGGGGGTACAGTCGACAGAGATTAAACACGAGTAATGAACAAAAGCCATTTATAAGAAAACCAATTTTGGAGTTTAAAAAACTAAATAATATTTAGTGTATTACCTAGTTTAATATTTGACTAGCTTGTGCATGCGAATTCGTTTGCGTGGAATATTTTACCGCCCAAAATGTTGCCAAATAAATTTCAATTTTCAATTTATTTATTGCCAATATGTGTACATTTTGATGTTAGGTTATAAATATAAAAGAGAGCAAATACATATTTTACCATACAAAGCGTGAAATTTCTTGGCATGTTTTTAAAGAACTTATAATGATTTTACAAACCTTAAATTAGCCTAATAATTTGGTATTTAACAGTAGGTACCAAAAGATAATTATAATAACGCAAACATTACTCTCAGGTAAATAATGGTATTTTTTTCCCAGAAAATCTCAATGTCTAAATCTTCGCCTATTGCAGCACAACAAGTATATTTCTAACATTCCAACGTGAGATTTATTTCACACATATTTTTGCAAGCTCATTGCAATGGGACTCCTCCTTACTTTTCTCTTTTTAATAGGAAGTATATTCAAACATGGGAAGGAAAAATCACCGCATCCCGTTGTATACACGTGTATCTGCAGTTTTCTATTCAGCTCTGACTGTACTTGTAACTACGACGGTACTTTGAAAAGTTTTGAGCAAAAACTGTAATGAGTGGATTTCTCTTTCAGAACTGAACTCGTGTTCGTACTTCTGTTTATCATTATATAATAATATTAATAAATGGACTAACCAACAAACACAGATAATGATATGACGTTTGGTGCCATTTTAGCTTGTTGCCCATGCTAAGCTTGAATCTAAATTGATAGAGAATTAAATTGAAAAAGGGAACTTGAAATTCGATGGGTGCGAGTAGCGACACGATGGCTCAGTTGGTTAGAGCAGCGCCACGGTACGCCGAAGGTCGCAGGCTCAAGTCCTGCTCGTGTCCATCATTTTTCAAATTTCCTTTATCAATTTAGGTAGTTAATGATAATATTTACTATATATCCCGGTTATACTCACGTGTGTATTCGGGAATGCCCGACTAGTTTCGAACTCGAACGGAGTTCGGCTCGCGACTCCGCCGCGTAACCAGCTCATGAATAAGGGCTCCGTTCGAGTTCGAAACTAGTCGGGCATTCCCGAATACACACGTGAGTATAACCGGGATATATAGTAAATAATATGGATAACACTCACGGAAGTTATTATAGTAAAATAGTTAATGATAATTTAATCACTAATTCTTGAACCAAACAAACAAAATCAACTGTATCTCTACTTTCTTACACACACACACACACACTTATACGCACGCACATCCAGACATCTAGTGTCTATTAGGTATAGGTACGTCCGTCATTGTTAGAGTTTATATACTCCCACGTAATAATTTGTGTCGTGAGGTAACTGGATTACTTTGTTTAAAGATACTGGTTCAAATGCAGACAAGTACCAATAATTCTTATTATGATTCGTGTATATTTCATCCTACCCACTGAAAACCTCTCTAAAAAATGGCAACACTTTTGCATGGTACTATAATATTGTCTTGAAATTTTTTTGTGAGTACACAGAAGACACAAACTGTCAAATATCTCCTAGCTAGATTCTCCTTGAACATTCGACCCACTTTCCACGTTACTAGTTGTCTCAATAGCCACACCAATGTTTAGTGAACCCCTAATTAGCTCGTCAAGTGTTTGAGTGGCAAAATAGCCGTTATTTGTTGCTATTCCGCGGCCATTGGACCGAGCCTCTTTTAATTAGACCGCACTGGCCTACTGATAGCCAAGCAGGCTTAATTAATAACGATCCTTAAAAGGCTTTTAAAAATTGCTGATTTCAAATGCTCATTTGAAGGTACGGTTGGGGGAAATAGGTTAGTAGGTATTTATCACTGACACAAACTGATAGTAATAAGTATTTTGGATGACTTTTAAGGTCATTTAAGCATGTTGCTCATAAAAGCGTGAATTTAAATTGTTTAAGTAAATTTTAAAAATAATTCCAGTGAGCGGCTATTCTTAGCTACTCAACGACACAGTAGCTTATTGGTAAGAGCTGCGCCACGGATTGGTAAAGGCTGCTGGTTCCAATCCCGCTCGTGTCTATCATTTTTAAAATGTTCTCTTCTCTTTCTTCATTTATTGCAACCCTGCAATCGCTTAGCCACTGCGCCAATCAGGTCGTCAAAATGATACTTTACTTCGATTCTAATTATCACGAACATGGTATTTATAATTTTACTAAGCAATTGAATTGAAAAATACAGTGTACCATTGGTTAAAACTCAAAAAAGGTTTGTATTTTGTACCAGCAAAGTATGCTTATTCCCTACTCATGCCGCCTTCCTTTGTGTTTGCAAACCTGAGTTTATTTTGGTATATTGTTTTTGTTTTGACATTTGCATCCTTAATGGATGCTAATAAATTCCAGCAAGTAATTAGGATTTCAAAGTTGTATTTTCTTTCATTCTCTGGGACAGTTGTTGATTAATATATTAACATTTTGTTGTATTTCAATGTGTTCGTGATGCATTATTCTGTTATAGTAGTATGCAAATCAGCTATAATAAGATGGCATGATAAGGACCATAAACAAAATATTATAGCATGCTTTTTTTAAGCTATGCTATAGCATCTCGCCTAGAAAAAAAAATTGCATTCCGCGCTAAACGCTTTATCATGGAGACTATCTGCATTAAATACGCGATTTCTGAAAATGGACTGACGCCATTGTGGGTGCGATTAAATACGATGCGCTATTTACTGTTATCAACTGCTATGGTGCTCCGGTCTTGCTGCGTATGTACATATATGTTATCAACACTCGTCGTGCTATCATATAGCACGGATTGCGATTCAAAATAGCACGAGTTAGGCGTTGAGTATAAATCGCATACTTTGCTATAATGCTAAGTGCTATAATAACCATCCCAATTCTGTTTTATACTTAGTTAAAGTTATGTTATGTTGTATTGTTTGCTACTTGTGTATTCATCAGATGTGTCTAACCAAAAAAGTACACAAGACATTGAAAAAGTAAAATTAAAATTATCTTAAAACCCTCTGCCTCATTGGTCTAGTGGTTGCTAAGTGTGTCTGCTGAGCTGAGGTCCCGGGTTCGAGTCCCGGGTCGGGCAAAGGGTTTCTCCATTCGGTAATTATCAGTACTACTACGGCGTCTGGATTTGAATAAATTTGCCTGGTTGATGGCAATAAGCTCGCCTCCGATTACATTAGGACCCATAAATAACATAACTGGCAAAATGTGGCTGTACTCTACAGTCACCTCTGCCTACCACTCGGTGAATACAGCCGTGATCTGAGTTTTAAAACCCACCAACCCACTGCACCACCCCACCACGACCAACAATGCCCTATTAAAGTTTAACATATAACAATAACCACATTTCAGTCGTAAACGCAATTCAGGAAATCAATCACAAATACAAGCGAACGGATATTATGAGCGTTCAGCATCAATCTCGAGTGGGCGCCGTCAATAGCACGCGTCGGTCGCAGCGGTCGTGTTGGTCGCACGTATTGGTCGCACGCGTCGGTCGCACGATGTGTGTAGTCGAGCCAGCAGGTCGCTCGAGACACGCTTGTTCTCGTGCATTATTGGTCGGACACACTGTTGTAGCGTTCGTCCAACTACCGAGTTTAGAGATTCGTCTGATATTTATTCTTATTAAGTTTAAGGTGAGTATGTTAAAGTTTTCTGGTATGTGTCCTGAATATATTACAAAGGTAAATGACCTGTAACTGGTATCAGTGAAGAAGACCATTGATATTCTATTGTTTAGCCGCTAACAGATTTAATTCCTGCACGGATAGATTTATTTCAGAATCTACACTAATATCGAATTAGGTCGTTATACAAACCGAAAGAGCGATTGGAATTGTCTTTTTGACGTCTGTTTTATTTCCTGCCTTAAAACTAAAAGAAAACAATATGCGTTGGTTTAGTATACAAAAAACCAACGGACCGGCTATCCGATTCTTCTTCTTATCGTATGGTTGATAAACAACCTGGTGTCAAAGTTTAAACCGCCTGTAGGCCTCTGACATGGCATAACACACCTTTGAAAAATCACTTATTTGTGCCGGTATCCTCAAAATGTTTTCCTTCACCGTTTTTAGTTACTGATAACTAACTTATAATGCGCACATGTATTTGAAAAGACATCTGTCCGATCTCTCCGTGCGTATCTCTCAAGTAACGGGGTTCAGGCGCGGATTACCGAGAGCTCTCTTTACAGCGCTAATATAGCGAGCGGCGCCGCGGCCCTAAACTAGCTCGCTTATTAAATTAATAGTAGCAAGATATTAAGCACTGAGAGCGCCCCTCAGGCTACTGCCACACAGTGGATGTGCTCAGAATGTTAAGACAACAGTATATAGTGTACTTTACTTTTGCTACTCTGTGATAGACGAGTAGTATGCCCGTTGGACTGCCAAGTCAAAGGTCGCAAATTGAAGCCCCGGCAGGCACCATAAATTAAATAACAGTTGCTAAAAACGGTGAAGGAAAACATCTTGAAGAAACCGGCATACCTGAGAGATCAGTCAAAGTCAGGTTTGTAAAGCCATGTCAGAGACCTACAGCCGGATTAAACTCTGACACGATAAGAAGAAGGCTTTTCAAGAATTAAAGTTTAGTAAATACTTACATAAGATATCATCGATTTTAATTTAACAAAATGTATCAGGAGTTTTTTTTTTTCAGTGTATACTTGCTAAGATGGTGTTATGATCCGACATGATATGTGGGACACACGTGGTCAGGAATTTCGATGGATCGACTGACTTGGAAGAATAAGGGTAGGCCTTTGCCATCAGGGGGTAACAAAATAGACCATTAAAAAAAACTAACCTACAACACAATGTAAACTAATGCCTGGTTTTTAGAGGGATTGGTACCACATATATTTCCAATTGCTACAATCCTTGCATCACTATTATACACGAGTCCTGTTTCATGAGTTAAAGTTCTGAGCTGTCCTTCTGCGTGAACTCTGTTAATAGTAGCTCGGATAAGGCGGCGCTAACCAAATGTTTGGTAATGAGGATGTTGCGCGTCTTGTAGTTTGGTTAACAAGATGCCGATAGCTAGGAATTATGAGGAGTTTACTACAGCTCCATATTGGTGCGGTGTTAAATAGTTTGAGAAGTGTCTTCCACTGATGATTATCAAGTTTAGGCCGTTGTCTCGTTATTCCGAGCGCGCTATTGGTCGTTTATTGTCCTGGGTTGACTTTGTAGCCAATAGGAATGCTTTCAATGGCCGGTCAGCCTTTGACACTGTATCATCACTACATAGTATAAAACATAGTCGATTTCTCTGTCCCTATGTATGCTTAAATCTTTAAAACTACGCAACGGATTTTGATGCGGTTTTATTTAATAGATAGAGTGATTGAAGAGGAAGGTTTATATGTACATATATAACATCCATTAAATAGTGGAGAAATATTATATACCCGTGCGAAGCCGGACCGGGCCGCTAGTAGTGTATAATTAAGATGTTAAAAATGGCAATACCAATTTTGTTTTCTTCTAGCAGTCTTATTAACGAACATGTTTGGTTTTCTACTTGCAGCCCTAATAACGTTGATAACCGGGTTATTTATGCCATGAAACAACGCTTCATATTTTACGTACGTTAAACATCTTCTGCAATCGTTATTTTTCGACGTACGTATGTAACGTTAACAGACTGTTTGAAGCAACCCGCCTTATGGTTATATGAGATATAGTAAATCCTACAGAACAACACCTCCATACAAACCAAACCCTACACGCTACGACTAGCGTATTCTTCGGTCGATCGAACCATCACCCTCGCTCAACAAATCCAGCTTACAGAAACCAAAGAAACAACACATTATCTATTTAGGTAGTGTTATAGTGAGAGTATATCCCCGCTTAGTGCTAGCTGCGGTGCTAGTACCCAAATCGTTGTTCAGTGAATTATTGAGGCGCGACGTCCTCCGTCACGGTGACGCGGCGCGGCGGGACCACATGTATTATGCACAGTTGTAAGCGTGATGTTTAGGATTGAGACACGCCTGCTTTTGTGTTTCTTAGGGATTTGAGGCCTTCAGGTAACTGCGTTGATCTGATAAGTACAGGGACACAAAGAAGCAGTTTGATAAAAATTGTAAACTCGAATAGTAAAACATAAAACATCATGTAAAGGGTTGGTATTATCGTTACAGTGATTTATAGCTGTACAGGTATAACACTAAGTTGGTAATCATAGATTCCAACAGATAATACCTGGCGTCACCCTTAAGACGTAAATACAACAAGGGAACTTAAGATTCCACGGTTGTGAGCAGGGACATAAAAGAAGCTGGCAGAGCTGCGCCGCGAATCTGTGAAAGGGTTCGAGTCCCGCTTCTGTCCATCATTTTTATAAATTTCCTTTATCAATTTAGATTTAAGCTCAGCATGAGCTACATATAAATACTTTAATTATCGTATTATACAGGAAAATGTTAAAGTTGTAAGCACTAAAATTGTATTTTGTAAAATGTAGTTGGATTGCCATTTATTACATAAATAATTTTGTATGAACAAAATTGTAATATATTTTGACACCTATACGTGTCCCTAGAGTTCCTTTGTTTAATATTTAGGAACCAGCACAGTCCATTTACCTAATATTTCCGTTGAGTCCATCCCTAACTACAATATTCCCCTACATAACATTATAAATCACCTTTGTAAACCGCCGCTCGTTAATTTGCTCCGTAACTCCTATATCTCATATTTTACACGTGCATGGTAATTACCGTGTAGTACATCGTAATAGTGGTTTGTCTTACAAAGTAATTTGCAAGTTAACTTTTACTAAAACTCGACACTAATTATTCCTGCATCCATAATAATTATGATCAAAGTAATTCAGATTTACAAAGTATTCTACCTATTCTTGACGTAGAAATTCTAGGAATATAAGTTGCCATTTTGAGTAGTTTTCATTCATATTACGAAGACTCGCTTGTAATTAAACTCATCGCTGAAACCTTTCACAGTAAGTCGTCATTACACCCGGTGTTCGTAGCCCGTAGCTCGTAGCGTAGCGGCGTAGACCGGCCGTAGACGCTCACGTAGCGCACAAATCAGAGGCACAACAAATCTGCTCAGAATAAACCCGCTGCTTTAGGAACGGCGCACAGGCACACTGCTTACAGGGTATAAAATATTTATTGTGTTACGACGCCAAAATAATTTTATATTCTTAGTTAAGGTTCATAAATGCTTGGTTTGTATATTTTTTAATATTTTCTTCTTGACGTGACGTCACGTGAGTACTAAAATGGAACTTGAAATTCAATAGGTGTGCGCATCGACACAATAACTCAGTTGGCAGAGCAGGCCACGGATCGGCGACGTCCGCGTGTTCAAGTCCCGCTCGTGTTCATCATTTTTCTAATTTCCTTTATCGATGGTTTAGTTGGTTACAGCAGCGCCACGGTACGGTGACAGTCGCAGGTTCAAGTCCTACTCGTGTCTATCATTTTTCAAATTTCCTATTTTAAACTATTATTATTAATAAATAAAGGATTTATTATTATTTTATTATTCAAATATGTTATTTACCTAGTCCAGTGTCATTTTAAAACTAGAAATGGTACATCATTTTAGACCTGTGTTCTGTATTTTGACAACAGTAATTTATTGCTGCTTAACGATTTGCTGAATCAAACGCACCTCATCTTCTTCTTAAAAACATTGCGAGAAAACCAGCACACCTGAGAGATTTCTCAACGGTGAGTAAAGCTATGTCAGCGGCCTACAGATGGTTTAAACTCTGACACCAGGTTGTTCATCAACCATACGATAAGAAGAAGAATCATCATCAGTACTGTATAAGGTCGTGGCGGGTCCCAGTGAGCGCCGGCCCTACCTCGTCACGTACCACTCAACTTTTATTTGATATGTAATTTACTTTTGAAATATTTGAAAAGATTATTACTTTTTGTTGTTACTGTTTCAATATTTACTAGCCCCCGGGACTCTTGTTCCCACGAATTATGTTTCGTGTAGATTTGTGGGCCCTGATTTATGATTTTAATATTGTATGTTTTATATGAGAGGCAAGGACGCGCTCAGCGGCTGGAGGGACTGAAATATGTTGGATATTCTTTCTAATATTGCGTTTATGTCGCGTTTATGTTGGTTATGTATAACACGCTTGAATTCTCTAAGTAGTAAGCAGAAGTGTTACTTCAATGGGATCACACTTCATACTAACATTATAAAAGCGAAAGTTTGTGAGTTTGTTTGTATACTTGTTACTTCTTCACGCTCAAACGGCTTGACCGACTTTGATAAATTTGGTATGGGGGTAGCTGACACCCTGGATTAACACACTACTGCTACATTTTTATCTCAAAAAAAGGTAGAGGCTAATACCATGGGGCGCAGCAAGTTATGCTATATACCTACCTACTGCCAATTTTGCGACCAAAATAAAATTTTAAAAACCTCTCACTTCAAAGCTTTCATTGCTTCGATAGATTTATTTCCAGTCTACAGCAATGAATCAGCAGATTACGTGCCCCAATAAAATAAAGTTAAAACCCAAAGTTAAAGACAGATTGAACTCTAAAGACGACCATCGAACGACGTGAACGTGTCTCCACGATTACCTCGTATTTAGCCAAACGTGGTCAACCCCCCAGTAACGCACACACTTAAACGTTAACGAGACCTCAGCGCCACTAAAAGTCCCAGCTTTACACCCCAAGCAGCGCAGATCTGGCAATCGGCTGAAACTAAACCCGACTTAGATTTGGTAAATTATTCCAAAATACGAAACAAGACGGGATTATCCTCTTACAATCGTGGAAGTTGAAGAGAAGGGTTGATATTAGGGGGGCTAATACCGTGTTTATGGTGTTTTGTTTTATAAGGGATGCGATTTAGACGAATGAAAAAACAGGTATTTAAATAAATTGAAGATACATCACACTTCACACTAATATAATATAAGTGAAAGTTTGTGAGTATGTCTGTATGTTTGTTACCTCTTCACGCTCAAACGGCTGGACCAATTTTGATATAATTTAGTATGGAGGTAGCTGACATAACTATATTAACACAAAGGCTACTTTTTTTCCGAAAAAGTGTCGCGGGTGATCTCGCGGGCGCAGCTCGTGTTAAAATAGAAGAATGCTGAGTTATGAAACCTAAGTAATAGGTACGTTTTACTTTTAAATCTGAAGAATAAAATTCAATTTTCTTGTTTTGTGCACTAATAAGTGTTTTACAGATTTCTAATAATACATTTTGGCTTTTACGTACTATGTGATTGTAGATTTATGTTTAGGGCTGGGATAATGCTAGGCTACAAGCATTTCTGTCAAGCTGAAATTTAATAAAATTGTATTGTAAAATTTTTACTTATGAACGCGTGTACATGTTATTACAGACAATGTGTATAATTCAGGTATTCTATACAATACCTAGGCAATATATAAAATACTTCGGACGTCCAAGCAATGTATGAAATATTATAAATATTAATGTCCGTTACAATTGGGATTGTAGGTATAGAATGCCTGCTGGTCCGGCAATGTGTAAGCTAAATTGATTTTGGTATGTATTGCCTAGGCATTGTATAGTATACCGGATTATACGAATTGCCGGTAACATATATGTACCTTTATTCCTATTTATGAAAGCACTTTACAAGCGATACACATAACTCTGATATCCAAACTTCTTCTTATCGTATGGTTGATGAACAACCTGGTGTCAGAGTTTAAACCGCCTGTAGGCCTCTGACATGGCTTTACGCACCGTTGAAAAATCTCTCAGGTGTGCCGGTTTCCTCACGATGTTTTCCTTCACCGTTTTTAGCAACTGATAACTAATTTATAGTACGCACATGAATTCGAAAAGACATTGGTGCGTGCCGGTGTTTGAACGTGCGACCTTTGAACTGGCAGTCCACCGGTCATACCTCTCGGCTATCAGTGCTCCAAACTGCTCGCTACTCTCACATCAATATTAATTAACAATTGCAACTCAAACACAACATCGATGTACTGATACAACACCACGGTACACTGACCGCGCATACATCGACCGAATAGTTTAACGAGAATTCCATTGCGTAGTTATTTAGCTAGAAACCTCGAGCGTGTTAAGAGAAAGTGCATCCTAAATTGAATTTAATTTTTCTGTTTCGTTATTATGATAATTACAAAGGCTCGATAAAGATTTCTTAAGCGCTTAAGTAATCTTATCTACATGATTGGATAATGGATAAGAAGTAAAGCTCACTTACTGAAAAAAAAAATATTTGCTTAAAAAATATTTTAGTAATTATGTCAAATAACATAAGAATTACATGTGAGGCCGTAAGCAACTGACGTATTCCAAACGCGCGTTTTTGGCGCCGTAGATGCTGATGCTGATCATAGGTTACAAGGTTGGGTTCGAGTCTCGTTTGAAGCGCGTATACGCGAGTCATCTGCGCGTCGTATGCGCGTTTATAATACGCCGTGTGCTTACGGCCTTACACGAAATATCAATAAACAAGATACTCGAATACAGACATCGAACCTTGTAGATACAAAATATCTTAAAGAAACACGACACTTACAGGCATCGAACCTTACACCTCAGTTGTAAGCGTTTAAAAACAATAAATGCTACAGCAACATGTTTATTTTTACGCAAAGCAGTAAATTTCTCGTGCGCGCGTTTGTATTCCGAGGGCGGCACGTGAGGTACTCACACGGACTGTTACAGGAATTTACAGCTTTTCTCACTTGCCATCGACTGTTTTAGTTTATTATGTTCGTAGTTCTAGCTTTAGCTTCAATCGGTAGGAATAGAACTCGGTAACTTAAGTTATGTTTTAAAATCTCCTATAGTATTGACTTGAGTTGCACGTAAAGAATTATTGTTCTTAGCGTGAGAGGATTAACAGAAGAGTTTGGCTTGACCAACGAGGTTAACCCTACTAGAGTTAACCTCGTTGGTCTAGTAGACGCTAAGCACGTCTACTGGGCATTAGGTCTTGAGTTCGAATCCCGGATCGGGCAAAATGTTACTGGGCTTTTCCATTAATTCTCAGTAGCAGCACGGAGTCTGGATTTATGCCCGGTTGATGGCAATAGGCTCGCTCACTTTTATTTTGGGACCTATAATAATAAAAGTAATAAAAAGCCTTTTTTTTCCAGTTTTGCACATAAAAACATTTAAAAAAGATCTCTAACAGTTTCCTTATCTAACAAATATACTAAAAAAAGATTTTTAACATATTAAACTGAGTATAAAAAATTTTGGTCTTTGGAACCCCCTTAAGTAAAGGCCTATAATATAATGACCTATTATATAATTGGTAAAATGTGGGTGTCCTCTATATGTGCACCTCTGCCCACCCCTTCGGGGAATACAGGCGTAATGTTAACCACTTCACTGTCCACGATGCAGACACAATAGTTAAACAATGACAATGTATCACATGTGACTCACGGGACAGGGAAGTTGTTAAGATGTGTAAGATCAATAAAGTATCTTCACTTGTAGTTGTAGGTATAGGTTATTTTATTATCACCTCTGGAACTCTTGAAAATCTTGCTTGCCTTGCATTAACCTATGAATGCCCTAACCTTTGACAATCAAAGTATAAAAGCCAGTTACGTTCATCAGGTTACCGGGTACCATTAAAGTTCATTAGATGCGACGGCAATCTCATTAAAATCCTTTCAAAATTATTTAGGCCAAAAAGAGCAGCGAGGATAATAACACGGAGCACGAACCAAATAGAACCTGTTTAGAAAAATATTCTACATCATGTTTAAAACGCGAAATGAAAGGAACGCTTAAAATATTTATTTTTCAAACGAAAGTTCTTTTGCGAAGGCTCATATAAATTTTCCGCTTACACTCGGCTAATATTTACTCGGCACTATGTACCTAATGGCTGCGAGCCCGGGCTGCGGGTGTCTAACATCCGTAACACGACAGTTGAAATAGTGCCGTCATTAGCAAAACAAACTCATAAATCGGACGGAGGTAATTACCAGGCCGGATACTCCCAGTACTTGTCGAATATCCCACCTATCAAATATTCAGCTATTCACAAACGGTAAACAGTTACTGCTTCCTTATTGTTGACGCCGACGGGACATGAATTATTCATCAATATCACTTGCGAAGGTTTTTCTACTCAAACAGATGCCTACTGTGTGTTATAATGCGTGTTTAGTAGTGACGCTCCCGCTCCGTGAGTAATGACTACCCGGCTTGAGAGGCGAGGATCTGTCGGCGCTTGTTATTAATATAATAACTGGAGGCATGCATACGCGGAGATAGATTATGTGTGGTTATTAAAGACTTGTGGGAAATTGCTTTGCGGCGGAAACTGCATTAAAGTTTGACTTGTGCTTTTATTCAAGTAAGTCAAACTCTTTAAAGAACTTAGCCAGCTTAACTTAACATGCGGTATAATCTTAACTGCATGTTTACGTTTAGTCGTTAAGATCGAACATGTGACGAAACAATTTTGCAATGTAAATATGAAATTCAAAAAAATTCGACTGTTTTAAATGTAGTCAAGTTTTCAGTCAGTTTAAAATGGTAGTCCGTAGTACAAAGCAAAAATCTGATTAAAATCTAGCTTTGGCGCGCAATGAAATGTTTTCAACTATTCCCAAATGCATCTATCGATTCAGTAACTGTTAAATAAAACAACAAAGTACTCCAGTACGATCACCAGTAAATTGTACGCGCTCTATATCCTTTAAACCAGATTACCAAAGCAACACCTAGTATCGCCGACTATCCGATTAGCGTAAGCCGGGTAGTTCTCGGCGTTCAAAATATTCGGCGATCGGCGCATCACTAGCGCGTACATATTTAAAATGACGTAAGTCTGAAGTGACGTTTTGTCGGACAAATCCAGATGTATCGGGAACTGTATTTTGTTTGGGGTATTCATGAGACGGTTGAACTGAATCCGGGGTAAACACGAGTGTATTTGTTGCTTATGTTGTGTGTAATGGATTGCGGGAGATAGGGATGTGCGGGAATGTTGGCAATCAATCACTGGTATGGCGTCGCTGTGTAATTCAATATAGCAAGTAACCTATAGATGTGGTAGGTAGAAAGAAAAATACCGCGGTTACCACTGGCACACAAATCATAAGTAATTGATCACGTTATTTTTGTAAGGCAGGTTAAATAATCAGCTCGATGTGTTGTTTCTGCCGTATTAGCATAAAACGACGAAGACTTAGAGCAGCACAAGTCGATTTTTGTATGAATTTGTATTGTAAAGGTAGGTACCTATACCTTTCTAGGTATGTTATGTTATTTAAATAATTTTAAAAGCTTTAATTATTAAAGCTAATAAACATAACATCACGCCTGTATTCCCCGAAGGGGTGGGCAGAAGTGCGCAATATATAGTACACCCACATTTCGCCAGTTGTGTTATAAGTTCCAATGTTATAGGCTTATTTGCAAGAGGCAGTGAAATTCTCCAATTTTGTATATTATTGTAAATTATTCATCATCATCATCAGTCGGAAGATGTCCACTGTTGAACAAAGGCGTCCCCCTTAGAACGCCACGATGAACGACAAGTTGCCATTTGCATCCACCGGTTACCGACAACTCTGACGATATCGCGTAAAGTATTCTAGCTCTATTCATTGAGTAAAAGCATTATTTGCTTCACCCATCCTTTGAGTAGGTACATTCGCTGTTGACTGCTGCAAACCAATGCAATCACTGTCAACCTAACCAGTATCCGGACACCCTCGTGTTAGTAATGTCCTGTGTAATAAAACTCCTGTCGACTGCTAGCTCCCTGCTATTGCAAGCGATATATATATATTTATTTATTTGAATAGAACGGTTAACCAATTTCACTATTTATAACAAGAAATATATCCTTTTTAAGTACACAACAGCTTTAGAACATAAAATTGACGTGCAAAAGTATATCATTTTTATTATAATCAGCCCGTTGCAGTCCACCGCTGGACATAGGTCTCTCCCAATGTACGCCACAAAGCCCGGTCTGCTGCTTATGCATCCAGTCGTTGCCTGCCCTCTTATGTAAGGCATCCCGCCATCTAGCCAGAGGGCGACCCACGCTACGTTTACCAAGACGCGGTCTCCACTCCAGAACCCGCTTACTTCAGCGGTTATCGGTTCTGCAAAAGTATATGTAAGAATCTATTTGCTAAAAAACAACATTTGGAACGGGACCACATCAAGAAGAGTTGCGTGCTATCGCGGGTTCTGAAAGTCCTTTTAACATATTTCATGCACTCCAAACAGAAATAGTGACAACCCTTTAGCCAAAACTTTCTAAACCCCGTGGTGTTACCTGCTATATTCTTCGGGATGAAAAGTCGTCTATGTGTTGTTAATCCAGGGTGTCAGCTACCTAATACTAAATTTTATTAAAATCGGTCCAGCCAAGCGTTAAGAAATAACAAACATACAAACACACACACACTCACAAACTTTCGCCTTCATAGTATTAGTGTGAAAAGTGTGATGATTTCAAACCATAAACAAGTAGAACACAGTCGTTTAAAATTCCTAGTACACCTCTTCAAGCTTCCAATTAGGTTTAATTAGTGTCGCGCTAGAAGTGGGTCACGTCAATAGCTATCCTGGCCAAGCATAGGCTCATAACTTTTTACACAATTATAATTGCACAGGAACTTATTAAGCTTGCCGCTTGCTACGTAACAAATATCTAAATTAATTTTGACACGTAATTTTCCCTACATTTCAGCCTACTACATAAGACAAAGATAACATAAAAATAATTTATTCAAAATAGAATATAACATCAAGGCAGCCCCAAAAATGCCCGTCGCCGCTTCCTAGTGCTATAGCTGGGTAGAAGAAACGGCGCAACAAACAAGCAAAAAAATCTGGCCGTTAAAAATGTATATACTCGTAAATCAAGAACAAATCCCACGTCAATATCAAGTACCATATTACAAAACAGGCTTGATAAACATACCTGATTATAAAAATAATTTAATTAACAAGTTGTAAAATAGACATTAGCAGGCCCCAAACAAACCGCTGTTAAACCCTGGTTTAATGAATTTCGATAACAGTACTGAAATAGCGTTTCATTAGACCTTGTAAGTACTCCGAGTGTTTGCCGAGGTACAATATTGCCAGGTACGGAGTAATTGGCCCACAAGTGTCTGTAAGGAACTTCGAAATCGACCGCGCGAATGTTTAATTTAGGATCTAAGTAGGCGGTATTATTATAAGGTTATGGGAAGTTTAGGAGATGGGCAGGAGTACTTATTGAACTGATCGATTTATGTGTAATTGGACTGTTAAAGATCTTCTCTTCACTATACCTGTGATATATATAGTACTGATAGCCGAGTACTATGAGCATTGGACTGCCGGTCGCAAGTTGAATCCCAGGCACGCACCAATGTCTTTTCTAATTCATGTGCGTATTATAAATTAGTTATCAGTTGTTAAAACGGTGAACGAAAATATGGTGAGGAAACCGGCACACCTGAGAGATTTTTCAACGGTGTGTTAAGCCATGTCAGAGGCCTACGGGCGGTTTAAACTCAAACACCAGGGTGTTCATCAACCATACGATAAGAAGTAAAATGATATAGATACTATGTACACAGACACTGTGCTGTTCTATTATACTGGTGGGAAATAAGTTCAGTTTTGGATTCGACTCTTTTAAAATACTAAGGGCCTGTTTCACCATCTACAAGTAAAGTATTGAATAGTAACTTCTTGATTAACGGTAATCGGCAAGTAATAGGTAAAAGTATCTTCAATCGTATCTTAGTTACAGGGCAGTTTAGGCCCTGATTGATGCTACTCAGATATTGTGAAATTCGTATACGTAGTTACGGGTGACTTTAAGTGGTGGTTAGTATTCTTGACACTTGTCGATGGTTAAACAAGCTCTAAATGATTTAATTAATTTAGTTATTGAACTAAATTAATTGAAACGTTTAGGACCTGTTTGCACACACACAAGCTTCTTTAAGCAATTTTTTAGAAACGACAATATATAGTTTTTATCGCCTATAAGTGGCTTTAATGTTTAGAAAACTGACAATATTTCAATATACATTACGTTTTAATTAAGTACATATGATTAAAACCCCCGCGACCTTCATTGTGACGACCGAACGTTGACATTGCTCCAAGCGGCTCATTAAAAATATATCGGTGTAATTTGTTAAAATTCCGTATAATTACCAATGCTAATAGCTCGTATTTCCACTCATTACCAAGGTCGCGGGTCTTTGACCCTCAAACTTAGTAGACGGGCTCAGCGTGTGCCACAAAGGCGGTATTTTCACATAATTAAGAAAGCTTACCGTTGATTGGTTGCCATAAAGTTTGGTTACGGTAATTATTTTCGTGTTTCAAGACCATATACTTTGAATCACTTAAATATGAATGAAGTAGGAATTTAATTAGCTTAGCTATTATTAGTGGTGAATTAACGTTGATGAATTGATCTACAATTTAATACTTAGGTTACAACCGCGGTGTTGCTTAAGATTGGTGATATTTTGGGAATGACTTAGATGTATACAGATATCATAATTTGTATGATACTTGACAATTATTTTGGAACGAACCAGTGAACTCAAAATAGGACCTAAGCTTGATTTCTGTCTGTCATAAAAGTAGTAACACCAAGGGGCGTAGCTAGTCTCTCTATATTTGTGCCTGTCTCACAATGAATATCTACTTACTTTAAATATAAATGCAAGTGGAGAGAGGAGGAGAACACTTCGAAGCCAAAATACCCAGCATACCTGCTCAGTTACCTCTTATTTTCACCTGCCGCAGAATTGTCCACAACAGTCGATTGTCCCCCAAATTTGAACCAGTAATGGCCTGCTTTAAATGCAAACGGAGGTCCCGCGCTAATGAGCCGGGGCGACTAAAAATACCTAATTCGGTCCCGAAACGTTCAAATTTGTATATAATGGTTATTTGATAGGCCCATAGATTTAATGACTGTATTTGTTGGGTTCGGTTTTGTTACAATTGAATATTGAGGTGAGATAGTTAATTGATGGTATTCAGAGGGAAATGGTAACGGGTTTATACGATAGCTAGAACAATGTTACGTACTTATAATGCTTTCATTTATCAGGTCTTGTCAAATCTCTCTGGCATCAACCACTTGCGTGCTTACCATGAAGCTAGCATAGACACTGACTCTCTAACTTTTAAACGATGCTAAAATGTGTTTTAAAGTAACCAGTCCCTTTACCATGAACTCTTAAGGCACAGTTTAAGATGTGAAAGCGAGACCCTACTACGTGTAGTGTAATGCAGCGTCACGTTTCCACAACGTAAACTGTCCTACTTTAAGAGTTCATGGTAAGAGGGCAGTTCTTTAGTCTATTGACATCTCTACTTTTTGCCATATAAACGACAGTGACAGGTATAACTTAATCAATTAATAAAATAATATATAAATTGATTGAACAAATACCTTACAATTTACTTATAAATGCTAGCTTGTGTTACAATTGTTCAACATTGACAATGTTTATAAGTAAGGAGGATAGTAGACCGAGCTAAATTTCATTCATTCATTTCCTAGCAAGTTACGTTCATATTTGGTATCCTAATGAAAAACCCAAAAGCATTGCTTGACCCAGGAATCAAATCCCAGGGTTTTAAGTTTAAGCAGTCACACTAGGTAGTACCAACAACCAAGCCACTTTTTATAAATGAATTTATATTCTATTTATGTACACTGAAAACATTAAGCACTAAATATCAGGCAATTGAATGCAAACTGCGTTTCGAGTGTATTTTATAAATATTATCGCGCGCAGTGCAGTGAGCGCGCGCCGTGCGATTTATTTCAGCGACAAAATAAGCGCCGCGCACCGTCTGTCGCAAATTTCCCAGATTTTATCACTTGTTTATTCAATAGAACGGCCAACGAACGAGGGAAGTGCCAATTTTTATAGATATTATTTTATAATTGATTTGTAATGGGATCTTGGTACCTATAAAATTCTTACTACTTTCCATAGTTTTTATAACAGGTAAGTCTTTTGACTGCCTCGTTGGTCTGGTGGTCGATAAGCGCGACTGCTGAGCATGAAGTCCTGGGTTCGAATCCTGGGTCGGGCAAAGTGTTACTGGGTTTTTAAATTAGATAAATCTCAGTAGAGTAGCACGGAGTCGTGGATTTGTGGCCGGTTAATGGCAATAGGCTCGCCACCTATTAAATTGAGACCTGTAACATAACTGGCGAAATGTGGGTGTACTAATGTGCGCCTCTGCCTACCCCTTCGGGGTTTACTGGCGTGACATTATGTTATGTAAGTCGAGGATGCTAGAAAATTTTACATGCAAGAAACACAAGGATTAATTTTAATTTTAAAATAAGGTATAGAAGAATAAATTTTGAATGTCTTATTTTGTTACAAGTACAAACCCACAATATGAAAACGAGCTTGTAAAATAGTAGGAAATTGCTTTCCACATCTTTATAATATGGGACTTCTGAAAGGTAAAACATAGGTATTGTCCTACTCCAGCACGCTTTAATATGAATACAGACGTCATGACAAAGACATTTATAAGTTACCCACAAGTCAGGGTGACTTCAAAGTCAAACTAAAAACACGTCATTACAAAGTAGTTTATATACAATCGATTTGGTTCGGGCTCAACAAAGCCTTAAGTTTGACTCAACTTGCACTCACAAGTCAAGAACCGCTGTAATCTGGTGAGCAGAACTTATACGGATTACGACAACTTAAGAGCTCGTTCGACAACAACTAATGTATGTATTATAGTTTAGCCGCTTGAATATTCAGAATATTGTAGTAGTTGGCGCTGAGTTCAGCTGGGGGGTGCTGTTGGGTTGTGGTGGGGGTGACAACGTATTGGATACGTGTTGCGAACTATACTAACACGTTAGTGGCTCTAGGCAAGTGACAAAAGATTTGACACACAGAAAACATATACCTAAGTAAGTTTGGTTCAATATGGAGTTCGTTTTGAGGTTTACAAGATAGTGGCATTGGTAGAATGAAAAATGTATCGGATTGATAATATGTTTTAGATTAAATCATCGAAACATATTGTGATCCTCGTTTATCATTCTATTTGGTTTCTATTCGTCAATCATTTAGCCTGTTGTTAAGGACCCTGGTGATGTGACACTTGCAAGTAACACCGCACTTCGAACAAGTATGTGCAGCATACAGCCGGGAGGTTTCTATGGGCAGCCATACTTGGGGCAGCAGACACGAGCTCCTCGGATTCCTGCCCGACCTGTTACAATTTGTTATGATTTATCTTCAGGTGATTGAGAAGAGAGTGTGATTTAATCGAGTAGTAGTTTTGGGGATAGAAATAACCCGTTTCCTTAAACTGTCTTCATTGATATTTCGTGAAGATTTACTAATACATTATAATGATAATGTCCTCCTGACCGAATTTCGGTCACGGCGGCCTGTCTCAGCTGAGACTAGCCATCTGCGCAGGAGATATTATAGTGCACAAGTATGCGCGCAGACACAGGTGCACTCCCTATTCCCTCACTCTCATAATCCGATGGGACGGTAGACCGACACCACCGGAGAGAAATCAGGCGCAGGACCAACGGCTTAACGTGCCTTCCGAAGCACGGTGGGGTCTCGACATGTGAAAACGGTCACCCATCACAAGATTGACCGCGGCTTTACCTCGCAGATCGACTGATCTGCCGGGTAGCGGCATAGTTACGAGCCCCACAATACATTACATGTGTATAAATGAGTATAGTTCCCATCACGTAAAAAGAACGCTAACTAAATTTTTTGAATTTCAGTCTACCCCAAAGTGTTACGCAACTAGTAAAGAATCTTTAATGATCCTACAATAAAACAATTACACTTAATTATAAACCACAATGGCCAACCATAGGAGCGACTATATCCAAGTACAAACACAGTCGCTGACAGTTGCTCAACGTTCTTTTTACGTGACCGGAATTGAGTATTGGAAAGAGAGATTCTACTAATTCTTCTTAAAATATAGGTGGGAGACGTTCACATGCCAAGAAAAGTCCAATACTTAGCCTTAATAGAACCTATTCACATTAAACCCTCAGCAACATTAAAGAAACACAAAGAACCAAAGAAAAGCTATTTCATTTCCACATATTGGTAAACACGAATCCAATACAAAGCTAGTGTGAAAGGAAACAGATGAATGGAGGCTGTGTAACCTCGAGCGGGGCTAAATGGACCTGCGCTTAATTAGGGACGGGCCACGCTCGGATCAAACTGCCGAGTGTAATGCGTGCTTAACGAGCTTTTAAAATACAAAACCAACTGATGTTTGGGATTGGTTTTAAATTAGCGTTTAGAATTTGGAATATATGGAATTTACATCAGTCTTTTTGATTGATTTAAAAGTGAAGGTAATTTTTCATTTTGAGATCGTAAATATAACAGGTATCCGTCGTTTGCTCAATGAAGTTGAGATATACGCGCGTATAACTCTAAAACTCTACTGAATAACTAGGGGTTGGGCACTGATAGGCGAAGTACAGACTTTGCCTAGTTCGGCTACAGAAGCTTAATAATTCATCAGCTTAAAAACTTACGTACTAGGTTTTTCTCTAATACAGATTATTATTACAACTATTTTGTTTGAACTTGTAATTTTAACTAGATCCATACAATTTAAATAGCCTATTCTACAAGCATTGCAACAACATTTCCATCTGTTTTCCGGCCAGCACAAAAATAAACCGTAATTGACCGTCCGCAGAATGAAAAACGACATTAAGAAGCATGATTTATGTGTATCTGTGCACACAAATTGATTTCCCATATTTCAGGAAACGCCACTTATTCAGCAGTCAGTGTAAAATATAATAACCGGGAATGTCCGGCGACGTGTGACAGTTAAATTAAAAAAAAAACCGACAACTTTGTCCGGCGGCCGTTTACCCGACACTATCCACGATGAAGCTGCCAACCGCACGATGCAAATTACAAAATTTCATCGTCCGACACACTGTTTATTTATAAAAAAATTGGTTGCATTTATTTGTATAAACTTTTTTTGAACACTGTACGTGTTTTGGTTATTTTAATGAAAAACGAAACATTCATGTAGCGTTAATTAAAGGAACCGCGTATATAACGGTTTTGTATCCAATTTATTTATTACCATTGCAGTTATTATTAGTTTCAAATGAAAGAAACGTCCAGTATTTCTTACACAAATGTCAGTTAATTTTTAATTATTTATAAATATACATGTAAACGACGCAGTCATGTGCAACACTGACTGGACTTTATAGGTCTGTATTATTATAAACATACTATGTGTGCGCAGGCGTAGTGAGCAATTGTGACAGTAACAGGACTCTAGGCCAGCCTCTTTACCATGAACTCTTAAAGCAAGACAGTTTACGATGGAGAAACGAGACGCTGCTACGTGCAATCTAATGTGTTATCTCGCTTCCACATCCTAGTTCATAGGTAAGAGGGCTGTACTTACTTACATTCTAAAGTAGGTAGGTACCGCACTTACCTGTTTTCTTTTTCCCAAAAAATACTTAATTTAAATATGAAAAGCCGTCTGACAGTATTATTACCGGCCAGTCTCGTCACTCATCTACAGCAACATTAATTTCACCGTTTTTCCTAAACTCAAATAAACATAGTTGCCAAATTCTGAAACTAAGCAATATCCGTTCTATAATCTGCACTCAAAATTTACTGTTCAAATAGATCGAAGTGATCGGCTATAAATATCCGTTCACTTTAGAAAAAGGATACACCAATGTGCCTTTTTCTCGTGCTGAGAATCTGAGTTGTCGATGAAGTATTGCGAAAACAAAAAGCAATCGTCGTGTCTGGTTGATAGGTGACCATGCGGGTTGTGGGTACTGGGTAGTGCCAACACGACGGAAAAAGAAGTAACGTATTGGATAGTGATGGAACTTGGACTCGGTTATGTTTTACAGTGAGCGTGCGGTTCGTATGTTTTTGAAATTCTTTTAAGTATTAGTATTGGTTTTAGATATTTGGTCGTATGTGTCGGTGTATGGTCGGTTCTCTGCACCAACCAATAAATATTTATTATTTACACAACTAGATGCGCGCGCGTTGTTATCCGCTACATTTTTTCGGTATAAAACGTAGCCTATGTGTTAATCCAGGGTGTCAGCTACCTCCATACCAATTTTTATGTTCAAAATCGGTCTAGCTGTTTGAAACGTGAAGAAGTATGATAAAATCTTTGAGTAGTAAAAAGTTTTACAAAAACGCAATCTCTGAAAATTGAATGTAGACACGTTTCTGTGATCGCCACACAGACCGCTGAGCCAGTGTTGAAACAATCAGTGTTTCAAAACACTCCATTAGGTTCGAACACCGCATTTCCCCACACTATATGCTCAGCAATGCACAGGTTATTATAGTGCAATAATTTCACAATACCATTAAGCGCGGCGCGTGCGATACGCGCGATGAATCAATCGCGGACGATAAGCGTGCGACGGATATATTTATTTGCTATTTGTTATAAGAGTCGGCCTCAATTTTACTCGCTGCAATTCATTTTAAGGGTCGGTTTTTCAATCGACAAATAAAATATATACGAAGGATGATTAAATGATAATTGTCATTTTGACAGTTAATGTATGGAAAATATGTCGAAATGTCAAAATTCTACTGATAAAAAATATCTTTTATTTCATCATATCTGTTCTAAAACTAGCAAAAATTACCAACTAATTATTATAAAAACCTAACTGCTCAACTTGAAACTTAATTATGTTTGAATTAATTATAAATATTCAAGCTTGAAGTAAACTTATATTTTAACAAGCTGAATATATTATTGTAATAAAGTTGCATGCAATATTATAATATTTTATAAAGTACATAACATATCCTCGGCACGGCAATCTAGTGCTGTTCAAATACTTCACAGTGTACTGGACAAACGACGTCGAATGCTCACGAGAACATGTTTGCTGTGTTGGCACCTACATATTGACTATTGACTAGCTGTGCCCCGCGGTGTTACCGGGTGATTTTCGGGATAAAAAGTCTATGTGTTAATCCAAGGTGCCATCTACCTTCATACTAAATTTTATCAAAATCGGTCTAGCCATTCTACTAACTTAATATACATAAATAACATTATTACGCCTTCCATTTGAATTTACCTTACTTCAAAAAAAAAAACAAAAAGAGAAAGCTGTGTCGGCACCTACATATTGACTATTGACTAGCTGTTCCCCGCGGTGTTAACGGGTGATTTTCGGGATAAAAAGTAACCTATGTGTTAATCCAAGGTGCCATCTACCTTCATACTAAATTTTATCAAAATCGGTCTAGCCATTTGAGTGTAAAGAGTTAACAAACATACTCACAAACTTATTTATAATATTAGTGTGATGTTGAAGAAGATGTGTCATGGTGGCCTGTGGTTTATGGAATGGTTGCTTATACGTAAGATTGAGGAATCAGGCCCAAGAAGGCATGAATATCTTGAAACACTACTGACTGATTGTCTTTCTAGGCCCCTGGGAATACCAGGTATGATCATACACTAACACAAAAGTTTCCCAAAATAATTATGCCCACATGTGCCTGGCCCAGTAACCAAATCCAGGACGTCACGCCCATGAAGTAATAAATAAGTAATGTAATATAGTAATAGTGAGGTCACGTGAGTGCGGGTGTTATCTCCCGGCGGGGTCGTCTGGACCCGCGCCAGCTGATCCAGCCTGTGCTAAGCCGAAAACATGGCTAGCATTAGGTAACCAGGTACCTATATATTTTGAGGACGATAATCCAGTAAATAAACAATAATAGTTGTCGTTCATTGTGGCGTTCTAAGGGGAAGGCCTTTGTCCAGCAGTGGACGTCTTCCGGCTGATGATGATGATGAAAACAATAAAGGAGGATTTTTTTTAAGTCAAAGTCAAGGCAATTTGTTTTACACTAGAAATTTCTAATTAGAGAAGAAATATTTTAATTTTACCGATTAGCGTAATCCCGTAGTGATTGGACTAATACTGACACAATTCTCGCACGGGACAAGTATCCTCAGATATTCAGTCAGTCAGGAGTGTTGGAGCATATAAAAACACGCACCAGCGATACAGGGAACATTTTAAGTGTGGGGCAAAAAATAACTATCGTCCCGTGATTATTGTTTACCCATCTCTATAATCTGTATTTAAGCAAATATGATATTTATGGTCTTGAATGGTAATTCTTTCTCTGTTTTAGAAGAAATTTTCGTCCTGCATAGATAATTTACTGGGCTGATTACTGTTGTAAAAAATGATATGGGACCAATCGGAAAGTATATCTTTTAACATGAAAAATGATTTTTGAAATCGGTTCATAAATGAAGGATTTATGAGGGAACATATATCAAAAATATTAATAAAAAAAGATTCTAACGAGTTAACAGGGTCCCCCTTTTTTTGAAGTCGGTTAAAAAGAAACCAAAGTCACAGTTTCAGCGACATTGTAAACTTGCTAGACTCCATTATAGTTGTGAAAACATGCATGAACAAGCCAAACGCTTAACCGCCTCTATCCAATCAGTGCACCGAATCGTTGGGCATATGAAGACCGGGGTATGTAGGTCAGGGCAGCGGGTTCGAGGCCGGCTAATGCAACACGATCCCCCAGGCTTTGCAGTGCGCCACAATTGTGAGGGACGGCGGTATGCAGGACAATAGCCATGATTTAAATATGTAGCTTATAAATATTTATAAAATATAGTTTAGTTTTATTTTTTAGATTAGTTTACATAAAACTGATATAAAAAGGGTATTTTTCTAATTTGGTTAGAACTAGTTTAATCAAAATACAAATCTGATAATTTCGTTTTAATACGAAAGTAATAATTAAAATATCAAATACTGTCAAGTTAATATCAATGAAATCGATATTCATATAGGTAATTTAGGCTGTAAAGAAGGTTATTATAAATAAGCGAGCTGAAATATAAAACAAAATTGCATAATTTTTAGATGTTTTTTGTTTGTATATAATAAGTAGTAAGTATATATTATTAGTTTTAATGAAGGTCGTATAAAAAAGTGAAGAGTGTATATATAATGTAAATTGTTATACTACGAAACCAAAAATTATTAAAAAAATATTTAATCAAAAGAACATGAATAATTCAACAGCCAGCCAACATAGTCAAGGCTCAAGTATAATATTATAAAAACAAACGAAACCCGCGACAAAATCCATCAAAACTATTAAAATATTAGTTCACCAAACAAATCTAGAATCAAACAAACTAGTGTATGCCGCCGGGAATCAAACGAAGTCAAACGGCAGAGCGGATTTAATTACAGCTTAAAACTATCACTAACTCATAACGGCGGGTCTAGCGGACCCGAGTATTTAACTCTTCCATTAATTCATTGTTTGTAATCCCTTATGATATTAGATATTAGCAGGGGGTGGGGGGGGGGGGGGTAGATCGGAGGGCAACATATTTATGTTTATTTAAAACTAGCTTTTGCCCCCGGCTTCGCTCACGTTATTTTAGATTGTTGGTTAATATTAATATAAATAAAGCTTTTGCCTGCGGCTTTCCGCGTCAACCGCGATTTAAACCGCTTAGAGGGTTGAATTAAAAAAAGAGTAGCCTATGTCCTTTCTCGGGTCTTAAACTTTCTTCATGCCAAATTTTATCAATATCCTTCCAGCGGTTTAGTCGTGGAGATGTAACAGACAGACAGCGTTGATAGGTTGGTAACGTGTCATGTTTAATTGTGTATTGACGGAAAGATTTAAACGATGCTACAATAATTATGATAATTATCGTTTCCTTGCCTGGGTGGCTTGTGTACGTGTAAACCTAGTAAGTTCTAAAACCGGTCAAGGCGAGAGTTGGACTCGCGCACCGAGGGTTCCGTACAGACTTTAAATTATGTTTATATGATAAAAACATTGCTCTAACGAAAAGATAAACCCAATTGAAATAAAATAACTTTGCCGTTGGAACGCTGTTGCTTCAATTAGTTGATATAGGTAGCCCAATAAATAGAATTTAGCATCGTTTTTAAGTAAGAGACGGCCTGATTGGCGCAGTGGCTAAGCGATTGGACTACTGCGGTAAGGGTTGCGGGTTCGATTCCTGCACGGGACAAACATTTTTGTGATCCGCAGATGTTCGTCCCGAGTCTGGGTGTTTGTGGATATGTCATGTTCGTGTAACGCACTCACGATTCTGGAGAAAGTCCTAGAGAAGAGCGACGTTGTTTTTTTAAAAAAGATGTAATATTGATACCTACTTAATTACAAAACTTAGCACGAATGGGTAGCTAAGTAGGTTCATTTATTTGAGCGATGCAAATGGTCGCATTGCGGGCCGACCTCCGCTCATAAAGAAGTCACGAATGACCTGGACCCCAGACCTAGCCGAGCCTGCATTTTTAAGTCCCTGCGTTCTTTTTCTTCATAGTCTATTGTTCGCACTATATTACTGTTGGTTCGTGAAAATTCTCATTATATCTCTCACTGGTGTTTTTTGTGTTAAAAGGTCAAATATGAAAACAAAAATTAAATATAAACATATAAGGTATAAAGTCATTGTTTTGTGCAGCCTAAAAGGTAGATTTATCGTCACTAAGTTATGTTATTACGCACCCTACCAATCGACAGCAATGAGGAGAAATACTTTAATGTATAATTTTCATTTCATTATTTTTACCATAAATTAAAGATAAAAAACATTGATCATATTTGCTGCTAACAGCCGCATAACACCATCCCAAGTAATGTGTTATGACCTGCGGTATACATCGCGCGATGTGTGGGCTTAGTGCACGACGCAGCTATGTTAACGCGAAGATAAGCCGCCTTGTACGCGCGACACGGCAATACTGCATACTTATTTTATATAAAAGATACGTGTTTGCTGTGAATACTTAATTGGTACAAGTTAAATCTGGTCGTGTTTCAGACTTGCGCAGACTGCAATTGAATTTAATGCGGTGGCTTTTAATACTGTGGTACACATACCGCATCGGGTTATTCATAAAAAAATCCAATTTAAAACCATGGACTAAATTATACCTGTCACTGTCGTTTGCATTTCAGAGAATAGAGATGTCATTAGACTTAAACGGGTTTAAGTTAATACAGGTATTATCCTCCTGCCTCCCTTATGTTTTTGCTAGTCCTCTTACAGTAGGTAGGTAATATTTATCTTAAAAAATGTGGATATGAAAAATCCAATTGAAAATACAGCATATTGAACTCGAGACCTTACACTTGGCAGCCAGGTATGCAATCAAGGGATTACGAGGCGTTCGAATCAAAACTTAATTGAAATCAGATTATCTTAAAATTAATCAAATGGATTGCGTGTACCTTGTAAGTATGACCGTTGGACTGCCAAGACAAAGCTCGCAAGTTCAAACCCCGGCACGCACCAATGTCTTTTTGAAGTCATGCGCGCACTATAAATTAGTTATCAGTAGCTAAAAATGGTGAAGGAAAACATCGTGTGAGAGATTTTTCCACGGTGTGTAAAGTCAAGTCACAGGCTTACGGGCGAGGCGAGGCGGTTTAAACTTTGCCACCAGGTTGTTGTTCAACCATACGATAAGAAAAAGAGCAAACGCCTATCTTTTCAACTCATACTTATTTCAGCATTAAGATCAAGTTTGTTGCATAAATGTCTAGACAAACATTTAATTACATTTTTCTGGGCCAACCACCCGTAAAAAGAAATCAAAATCTTTTGCCTCCACCATCTATATCCCTATAACTCCTGGAAGAAATAGGAGCATTCCAGTTCAATACATGTTATTTAATCGAACGTCTATCAAATGGAAGCCGGCGCTAGACACGAACACACAGGTTTCTGAGAACTGACAGGTGACGCTATGTGGTGGTTATATAACTTGATAGTATTGAGAACGTAAAAGTTTGTTACTTGTTTGTTAATTAATGATGCATGAAGTGGTTGTATAATACTTAGGGCCTGCCCCCAAGCAGGGCAGTTTACGATGTGGAAGCGAGATGCCGCTACGTGCAGTGTAATGCGGCGTCTCGCTTCCACAACGTCAACTGTCCTACCTTAAGAGTTCATGGTAAGGGGGCTGTTTCACCATCGACAAGTAAACTGTCAAGTAGACTAACCGCCACTTAAAGTCTCCAGTAACTACTCATACGAATTTCACAATATCTGAGTAGCAGTAATCAGGGGATAAATTACCGGCCTGTTACTCAATACTATATTGTATTCCATAATAGTACATAGGTGGACTTATAATATTAGGTACAGATTATTAAGGACCCTGTCGATAAGATAGAAGAAGAAGATACTCGTAAATTTTACTTGCCGATTAGTGTTAATTAAGAAGTAACCATTCAACACTTTAGTTGTAGATGGTGAAACAGGCCCTTAGTATTTCAGGTGGATTTGCACATACAAAACTGTTTATCTGTGTACTTATGTACATGGTCACACAAAGGATGCCACTAAAATGGGGGCCCAAATTGTACTAGTAATTTTGCAGTCATTCAGTCAAAATATTAATCACAATGTAACTAGGTAGTATCTTCTTAAACATAAAACATAACATAACATCACGCCTGTATTCCCCGAAGGGGTAGGCAGAGGTGAACATATAGTACACCCACATTTCGCCAGTTATGTTGTAAGTCCCAATGTAATAGGGGGCGAGCCTATTGCCATCAACCGGGCACAAATCCAGACTCCGTGCTGCTACTGAGAATTACCTAATGGAAAACTCAGTATCACTTTGCCCGACCCGGGATTTGAACCCAGGACCTCTTGCTCAGCAGTCGCGCTTAGCGACCACTAGACCAATGAGGCAGTCTCAGATCTTCTTAAACACGACTAATAATTCATAGTGATACTTAAAAATTACATGAAATATGAACAGTCAGTTAAATGTAGGGGTGTAAATAACGCTGCTGTCTACTCCCTCAGATACAGGATGATGCTGTAATAAAGTCCGTATAATATCTCGTTTGGCTTCAAAAACCGGATGTATACATACGTCATGCTAAAAGGGGGAGAAATGTATGCCTTTCACAGCTATGTTTGTCTTTCTATTGTAACTACGAACATTCTAGAATTATTCTATACCATGAAGTACTGGGTTCACAAAAAATGATTTTCAAGGTAGTATCTATTTTGCGTGGATCGCTGCGACAATACTAAGAAACATACATATAGCATCATGCCTGTATTCCTCGAAGGGGTATGCAGGGGTGTGGTACACCCAGTTTTCGCCAGTCGTTTTACGGATCCTAATGTTATAGGGGGCGAGCCTATTGCCATCAATCGGACACGAATCTAGACTCCATACTGATACTAATATGACCTAATGGTAAAACCCAGTAACACTTTACCCGACACGGGATGCGACCCTAAGACCTCATTTTCAGTAGTCACGCTTATCAACGAGGCATTCCTGTGAAAATACTGTCCTTAAATTATTTAAATAACTACAAGATAATTCCATTACTTGACAAAGGTCGACCTACCAACCGTTTCTAATTCAAAATGAGAAAATAAAATCACAGAAATAGCCTTTAAAATGTTAGGTTCAACTGTCAAAGTCAGGCGCCATAGTTTACAGAGCTGATTGTTTGTTAAAATGGTACTGGAGAGGAAAAATAATTAAAACAAAGCGCTTTTCATTTAGAAATAACTGAGTACCGTTATAAATATTCCGCGTTATTATTACACTGTTGAACGAATGACACTTATCTCGTGTAGTGAAGATTAAATAAGTATTAGCTTACTGTGTGTTTGATGGTAGTTAAGGGTTTTATCACGATGTTGGCTTTATAATATCTAAGCCAGATTAAGTATTAGATCAACTGATAAATTAAGAATGGGATAGATAAAGAACAAATGCAAAATAGATTTAATCATGTTTGATCTTCAAGAAGAGGTAAGTTAAGCAACTATAAATTCTAATGGCTAATAAGGTAATACGCTAATATAATGAAGTCGAAAGTTTGTGAGTGTGTTTGCATGTTTGTTACCACTTCACGCTCAAACGGCTGGGCCGGTCTTGCTATAATTTGGTATTTGGTAGCTGATACCCTGGATTAAGAAATAGGCTACTTTTTATCCCATTTAAAAAATGTAACGGGTAACACCGCGGGGTGTCAGTAGCAATAATTAAAATTAAACTTAAGAAATGCAACAAAGATGACCTCAAGGCCATTAATGTAGTATTCATCAATGTAGGATTTACTGCTAGAAACTGAGGAATACGTCGATACATATTATAATATCTTAATTCTAGACAAGAGGGGTAAAAGTTAACAGCATTCAGCTAATAGGCAATAGTCGTACCAAACACTAAAGTATTAGCAAACCATCCAATCTCCACAGTACAGTTAAAAACAACTCTCGCTGCTCGTTTCTTGAAACAATTGAATAACATCAATAAGTCGCGGTGTTTGTAGGAGGTTGATTGATGACCCTAACGACGCCGCCCGTCTGCTGCGATCTGATGCTGGCCCGCTGTTGGTCGGTGTTGAATGTTGCTACGAGATAAGGTGGTGAAATGATAGGAAAGGTTACAGAAAGCTGTTGGAATGTTTAGACACTTGACACTTCACTGACAGTTTGATTTTGACAAATATTTCGCTAATGTTATTCGCTTTTTCTGTGAAGACACCAACGTTTAAAAGTAAGTGCTATATAACACCAAGATCAACGCGAAGACAGAGTTTTTATTGCGGATTCATACATTATTGTATGGCCATGGCCTTACAAACTGGATTCTATAAAAATGCAACCATTAACCCTCTGAGCGTCAGAGTGTAAACGCATCGCGCCGCCTTTCACGCCCTGCAAATGAATGGTCGTTTAGCCGACGCGACGGTGGCGTGTTGGACACGTTTTAATATTTAGTCGGCTATACCCGACCGTGGTGTTTAAAAGTTTAAATACTATGTCTACATGAATAAACACAATACATTTAAAACCATTGCGTGTGTACACTGTGCACCACAAAAATATGCATTCATATTTAATTTCGTAAATAAACCTTATCAGGGTATTTACAAAAACTGTAAAGCGGGTTCCGTGGTCATAAATTGAGGCGAACAACAAACGAGTCGCGGCCGACATTGCATTACTCACCGTTGTATAACAAAAATGTAGATTTTAACACGAAAAATGTGCATAATTATGCAGATATTTGCATAAGGAGTCGACGCTTTTTACTGAATACACTGACTAACGTGCGGGGCTCGATTGAAGACATGAAGCGGATTGGAATGAATATTTTTTTCCCAGACACACAAAACAAGGGCTTTGTAAGTTTGACGTGTCTGTCTGTGGCATCGTAGCTCTTATACGAAAGGTAATTTAAAAAAAAACGCATCATAATCGGTATGACGCGTTATTTATAATTTAAAGCTGTTAAATAAAAAAAAACGTATAAGAGATAAAGAGCTCGAGATTGTTCTTAGATAATATAAATTATAATATAAAATGTTTTTTTTTGTAATTTTGGTTTTAACCTCAAATGTAAATGTCGTGTTGAGTTACTTTTCACGTAGTTACTTTTTAAATTCACGAATATTAAGTAACTTTGAAATATGTGTCTGTTAAAAAAGCTTTAACAAACTAGAATGTAGGGTGGCTTGATATTTAAACTGATTTTTTTTTTAAACGTCGCCCCACACTAGGAGTTTCTCCTGTATCGTGGGTGCGTTTCACAAACATGTAATTTCACATACACAATCACCCAGACTCGGGACGAATATCTGTGGATCGCACAAATTGTCCCGTGCGGGAATCGAACCCACAACCCTTAGCGCAGCAGTCCAATCGCTTAGCCACTGCGCCAATCGGGTCGTCAAAATGAATTAAATATACCATTATTATTGAGTGAGTAGCATTAGAACTACTCTCTCACCGCTTTAGCCTCACGGTACATACTGAATGCAACCACGAAATGAAATTGACGGGATTTGACGTAACCACAACCCAGAATCTAGGATTTAGTGCTGTATATAATTATAGCTTTATTCTTGTTTTGATTTAATTGTAGCCTGATTTATTTCAGTTATTTGTCTCTAATACCTTTTGATGTTACCATTTTAAATGAGAGGAATACTCATTTAAGATGCACATAATTGTACCTTATATAAATCTCAGTCTGCAATAAAGAATAATGAATAATTATCGACTATTTAAACAGAAAAATACAACTACCAATATCGAACTTGAATGAGAATATACCCCACGACCTTAAACAAGTGATACGTTGGCTTCATCTAACGTTAACTTTATACCGAGACATGTCGGATCTGATTTTGCAGGATACGGTTTCATCATCATCAGCCGGAAAACGTCCACTATTGAACGAAAGCCTCCCCCTTTTAGAAGGGGGGAGTTGCCATAATCCCCACGCTTGGCAAGCGCCTTGGGGATCGCAGTGTTGGTGGTCAAGTTACAGAAGACGCTGCTCCCCATCTTCTGGATTTTCCCTTAATCGCCTCTTACGACACCCACGGGAGGAAAGGGGGTGGTCAATTCTAGGCCGGATACCACACGGCACTATACGGATACGGTTTAGTCACAATATAATGTATAATATGTGCGAGCTTACACGTGCATTCGGATTTAAGATCCGGCATAAAATGTGACTTAACCGTATCCTTCAAAAATCTGATCCAACATGTCTCCGTGTAAACGTTGCGTGAAACGTATACATATATTTTCCTCCACTTACCGCGAGTAGTTTACCCGTATTCATAGCATATGCCCCGTGGATGTCACCCAGCTTCATATCACCCGGGCAAGGTTAAGCCGCGCACAATGCACCCGCTCGGAGCTATCACAAAACACCCTGAACCCTCCACTCTCGTCTAATTTCGTCGGAAGCACCCTGACATAACCACGTCACATTACGTTCACTGGAGAAACATACGGGGCGAGGGAAGTGCACCGTACCGCTTTGAGGGGTTGGGTTGTGTTTTAAAGTTTACTGCCCCCTGACCATGAACTCTTAAAACAGGACAGGTTACGATGTGGAAGCGAGACGCCGCTATGGCTCGCCCCCTATTCCATTGGCACCTATTACACTTAACTGTTCTACTTTAAGAGTTCATGGTGAGGGGGTTGGGAAACATTTGAATAGGGGGTAAGCCTATTGCTATCAACCTGACACAAATCCAGACTCCGTGATGCTACTGAAAATTACCTAACGGAGAAACCTAATAACACTTGGCTCGAAACGGGATTTGAACCCAGGATCTCATACATAGCAGTTAGCGACCACTAGACCAACGAGGTAGTTTACTGTACTACTTCTTCAACTAAAGATTTTCTTTACCGAAATCAACTTAAGCTTGTGGTGCAAAACTTCAAGGAACTACTTATTTGCACCCCGTTGAATACATGTCGGTCTTTCTATCGATGTTAATCTAACAAAACAACTACGAGTAACTGTATCCGTAGACATTTGCTTTCATTCTACGTGAATGCCATTCTAATCCTTTTGTTTTCTTGCTTCGTAATGCTATGCAAGACCTCTAATTCCTAATTGGACATATAGAGCCCGTAAAATTACTTACCATAATTATTAGTAGGTACTGGGACCAATTAGAATGGTACGCTCAGCTCACTCAACCAACGTATTAAGCACGTTCTGTCCAAAAATCTCAATACAGAATACCAAATAATGTTATTTCAATATACAGATCTGTTCTTACTCTGCGATCGTCTAATTCGTTCAGCAATCACAGTGTGGGTGAGTAAGAAAACATTGGTCACAGATATTGACTGTGTTTGACTTTGACATTAAACATTCCTGATAAAAATACACGGGGTGATAATGTGGACGGTACCGGCCAAATTTAACCTGACTCCTTATCATGAGCTCTTAAAGCAGGACAGTTTACGTTGTGGAAGCGAGACGCCGCTATGTGCAGACTGCAGTGTAACGCGGCATCTTGCTTCCACGTCGTTAACTTCTCATGTTGAGCGGGTTGTACAGTAATTAATTAGTAATAATTAAACTACAACACGGGATTTAATGCGAACAAAATTTTTAAAATTATTTTTTTAGCTTGACGTTTCGACCGATTTGCATCGGCCGTGGTCACAAGCAGAAACAACGAATGTCTATCCAAAAAAATATTTCAAATTTGCGTTCGCGTTAATTCCCGTGTTGTACTTTAATTATCATCATGTAACGCGATAGTTTAAAACTCAGTAATTAATTAGTAAATCATTAATATTTAAATAATAATGTATAAACCATAATTTTAATTACGGTGTGTTTTGGTTTTGGATTTACACGCAATATTTGTATTGTAAATTTATTACAGCACGCGGCGCGCGGCGGGCCGGATGATAACCTACTGCATAAATTAATGTTAATCTAATTTAATTCCATGTTTATTTTCATGCTTATCACGGAAAATATCGGGTTTGTACACTATTAATCAGAATATGTACATATTTTCAGCCGACATGTTTATAATGTACATTGAATAATGCTGGTGATGACATAATATTTATCTGGGTTGAGGCTTGTTTTAAGCTTTTTTCAGTTGCACTAAGCTAACTGCAAAATCAAGAAATTGAAACGTGTAATCTAAGTCATTGTGGCTCGAACTGTGTCTTACTCACCTACAAAATGCATTATTTACCTCGTACCAGCATTCAATCAAAATACCGTTTCCTACACATTTATGATAACCATGGTTGAACCTTCATGTCAATACAAAATGCTTTAAAACGAACACGTCGTTTAGAATTCTGTTCGGCGCATGTTAAATCACTAATAGCAGGCCAAATGTGCGCCTGGGACAGCACGGACGCATGGGTATTTTTCAATTCTGTTTTTCACTTAAAACCTACAGCTGGCCCGACCGCACCGCACTTCCCGTATGTCATTACCCTTTCTACGGAAATTGCCGCTTTTGCGTATTCAATGCTAGCTCACCCCCCCCCCCCGCACTTCCCATGCTGGGAAACTTTTTAATTCCAGTGTAAACAGAACAAAAGTTGGCTCGCTTTAATTCGATACGTGAATTATTCATATGTACGGGTGCCATTACTCCATTAGCAGTCGCGTTAATATTCACTTGGATATTATTATTTTACATCACACATGTACACGATTTTATACTCTACACGTATAATATACAGTTGGTATTTGTTTGGCAAACACGTTTTGAAGACACGTGAATTCGGAGAATTACTTATGAAGAAGACAAAGTTTGAATTATTGTTATTGTACAAGTTTTGCGTTTTAATGTTAGTTTAATCGTTGTACAGTTATCTGCGGTGTATCAGGCGTGATTGACGAGGCCCCCTTACATGAGGATTACATACCAAGTAACTTAAACGTAAGGCTGGGGAACAGTGGTTTATTTATAAGGTTTAAAAAAAAAAACTGTAAAAATGACGAAGTCGGTTAAAAATAGATTTCTTATTTTTTAAAAAAAAACGTCTTGCAGCACTTGGAATTTCTCCTGTATCGTGGGTGCGTTTCACAAACATGTAATATCACATACACAAACACCCAGACTCGGGACAAACATCTGTCGATCACACATATTATTGTCCCTGCGAAAATCGAAACCGCAACCCCTAGCGCAGCAGTCCAATCGCTTAGCCACTGCGCCAACCAGGTTGTCATTTACAGTGACATGGCGATAATAAATCTCTTTATCTTATCATGCGTATGTGTCAACTGCTATGTACTATCATAATTAAAAAGAATTACATAATGATAAAAATAGGTGATAAATTATATTGTATTGTGTATTCACGTAGTCGTAAGTGACCGGTATTATTTTGCCCGTCCTGGGTATCAAACACATCATGCTGAGCTGCCACGCTTTGAGACAGATAGAACAACGAGAAAGTCCTTCAGGCAGGCAATAATATTACCTTAATTAATTAATTAGTATAATGGTATGTGTCACATCATAAGGTATTCTTAAAAATTACAAAACAGTATTAATACTATAATTATGTTATAGGGGCAAACCCATTAACATTTATCGGGTACAAAGCTAAATAAGTCAACCGTGTCTTAAAATAGGTTTAATAGTTTACCAGTATCTCGACTTTCATCAAATTCTTCTAACCTTGGTTACTTCTAAGACCCTTCAAACGCTTAATTCGATATATTTATTAAGTACTGCCTAAGAGAAGTTTTGGCAATAAACCGAGTTTCGTTTAATTGACCGGTGTAACGAGCAGTGTTTGTTGCAGGAGGTCCAAGTCTGCTAATGATGATTGGATTTAGTTTAAGACCTAGTTATAGTATACACAGTTTTAGGTACCTAACAAGGAAAAAGAGAAACTCTTTATAGCAGTGACATAGATAACATGGAAAGTCTTTCAGCAGCGACAATGGACTCAGTCCAATGATATTGGAAGACACACCATGTAGGGCGGGATGTATTTTATTACTAACAGACTATTATTTAGGTACGTTTTTTAATCTATATTACAGGCGTCAGAATTCTCAAAACAAATTATATTTATGTATACAAGGAACGGTAAACTTTTTAATGATCCACTAAATCAAAAACTTATTATTTCCTATTTTATTTTAATGGTAAAATAAGTAAAATATATTATATAGTTATAATATTGAGATAGTTTTTACTGCACCAAAGTACTGCATTTGAAGTACCAGTCCGCGTTTGCGTCAAACCAGTCCAGAACTTGCCTGTCGTACCAGATGTACGCACCTTTGAGGGTCTCAGGAGCTTCTAGAACTAAGTATATAGGAGTTTCTGCCGCTTGGTCCGAGTCGTAGAAACCAACGCCTTTAGTCATATCAGTCCGGACCAAGCCGGGATGCATAGAGTTCACGGAAATGTTCCTTGGTTCCAATTCTTTCTGTTGAATAATGGTTAACGCACTCACAGCCACCTTCGCCACTCTATAAGCGGCCACTGTTCCCTCATCAGCCAGGTCAGCCTTGTTAAATGTTCCGGTTTTCACTGCTTCCAGGTGCCAGTTCACAAACTCGTCAATGTCTTCCACTTTCAGAGATTTGCTGGATAGCTTCTCGATCCAGAATTTGTTCCTCACGTTAGACAGGTGTCCACAGTCACTGGAGATGTTCAAGATGCGTCCGTTATTTCTTATCAGCGGGAATAAGAATTCTTGGATGATGTGGAAGCTGGAGTAGTTTATGTCGATGATTTCCTTGCTCTCCTCGTAGGAAAGGTACATATTAGTGACGTTACAGACAGCAGCATTGTTTACCAGAATGTCAATACCTCCGTACTTCTCTTTGACATAGGCTCCGAATTTGGCAACACTGTTTTTATCTGTGACATCGAGCTGGTGGTATTCTGGTTTAAGACCAAGGTCGTTTAGTTTGGCGACAGCAGCCTTTCCCCTACCATCGTCTCTTGAAGTAAGGAACACTGCTCCATCGAATCTCTTGAGCAGACCTTTGACGATGGAGAAGCCGATCCCCTTGTTAGAGCCTGTGACCACAGCGACCTTAACCATGGCTACCGTGTGGATATCTTCACGGCTGTGCAATAACTGAGCACAATTCACTCGGTCCACTACAATAGATAATGAATTCAGTGGTTTATTAGCGTTCTCCGATAAGACAAAGGCGAGTGATAAAGTAGCGGGCATAGATTATTTATTTAACAGAAATGACACTGAATTTATGTTTTTGAACTTTGGCTGATAAACAAAAATAGAAGTATTTCTAACGTGTAAGTATCCTACAGACTCAATGATAACTAAACAAATATCTGTGAAAGGTATTTAGATAATGACATAATGCTACATATTGGTGACATTAACATTGTTTTATTTAACAACTTGATATATTTCTATTGCAATACCGATGCAGTTATTTATAAAATCTAATAAAACGTAGGAAATAGGCTTCGCGCCAAATTGCCCGCTGTGATTCGATTTATCGGTGTACTCCGCCGGCTAGATTCGGCTCCCGACGTTTTAAATGTAACAAATGTATTTCACTTGTGTTAAAACCGGTACAATCTTACGAAAGCTTATCTAAAGTAATTGAGAGCTGTAATCTAAGAGCACTGTCAATTTTAGGTTCGGAAATTGTATACGCAATTTTTTTTTGTCCTTCCTTTTCTATAACTCCCATTCATTTTTAAGTACCTATAAATGTCCTAATAGTGGCATAATAAGAAAGACAAAGACCCATCCTAAATTTTTTTAAGAGGTAGGCAGTGCTACGTTTACAGACGCTACTTTTGGGTTATGAAAGTAATAAGTCGTCGGAAGCCTGGCACCGCCGTCACCGTCGTGCAAAACGAAACTTTGACTGAGAATCTTCTAACACTTTTAGTTTACTCTGGAAACCTATAGGAGACCATTCGCTATATAGTAACGTTGGAAACATAAAAAACAATAATGAAATGATAAAAAAATATAAATATAAGATGATGCTCAGAACAGCAAGTGTTTTGTAAAACATAAACAAAACAGATTCGTTTATCCTAACGCAAATTCCGATACGCAAAGCTAAGGAAAATAAATAATGCAATGAACACAATTCTCCTTGTTCACCATTTAATATTCAATGTGAACATAATATCCCGTCACAGACACAATCTCTCTAAAAACACGACTCCCAAAACATATACCACTTACATGGCGTTGCGTTAATGGGATTCCGAGCGGCGCAACATGAATTATTCATAGTGAACGCGCAATGGATCGTCATGGGATAAATTTGATCGCTACGTGCGTTATCTAAAGCGGTATTTTAGCTAGTGCCTGATAATGGGTGCATTCAAACATTGATTTTAATGGAGTGCGTTATCTTTCTGCATTGTAATGCTGTTAATAGTTATTCTGTATTACAATACAGTAGCCTGTATTTGCCAATCGTGTAGGCAGAGTTGTGCTATTTCAGACATGGACAGTTTCGATCTTAGAGAGTTAGAGAGCTTATTTATAATGATCTCGTTTATTAGCACTGGATTTAACTAATCTAAGACTCCACTAATAGGTGCCTGTTGTTCGTCTGTTCCGGAGTTGTTCTTTTTAGAGGTTCCGGGACCTTCCCTGTTCGTGCAGATGGTGATTGGGGTGGTTTTATTGAGGTAGAAATCAGCCACTCTCCGATTTCTGCCTCTCATATGTCGCAAGTTCAAAGCCCGGCACGCATAATGTGTTTTCGAATTCATGTGCATATTATAAATTAGTTATCAGCTGCTGAAAGCGGTGAAGGAAAAAATCGTGAGGAAACCCTGGAGTTTTTTCAACGGCGTGTAAAGCCATGTCAAAGGTCTACAGGCGGTTTAAACTCTGACACCAGGTTGTACATCGACCATACAATAAGAAGAAGAAGACCCTCATAAGAGCAGAGTGCCTTTAGGTTTCCCCGCAAAAAAGGTGTCTATAATAACTACCTATAATAATACGTATACATAAACATCGTGATAAAATACATAGCAAACCACACAAACAGACAACCACAATTATCCCGGTACACGTGAAGGGTCTGAAAGTCAAAAACAAACTAAAAAGGTCCAATTTATATGAGAGCTGCTCAAGTATTGTTGCGTTTGGATTTAATCAAAACTTCGCCACATAAACAGACCAGGGCCGGGAACACGCTTATAAAACACAGACAAGCGGGCATTATGCGCCGGATATGTGTACATTAATTTACGTATCGTAAGCTTGTTTACCCAGAGCGGGTAGGCAGAAGTTTGGCAGTAATCATGTAATATCCTCTTTATTGAATTTCCGTCACGGTGTCTTCTCTGAGACTAGCAATCGAAACAGGATATTACTAATATAAAGAAGGCGCCTATATTTGCGCACACCTTAATGTAAGTATTAAGGTGTGCGCAAATATAGGCGCCTTCTTTATTCCCAAAGTTTGATAGGACTTTAAATGGTCACATCCTAAGAGAAATCAGACGCTGGAACAATGTTTCCACGACGGACATATTTTATCGAAGAATTTTATTGTCAAATATTGTTTTATTATATGTATATATATTAGATTATTACAGTTTTAGGGTGGGTTGCACAAATTGTCTGTTATGGTCAACGTTAAGTTGGTAGGAAATTCCTATACAAGCGGCCATGTTTAACGGTAACCAATACATTCAAATTGTTGGTGAAACTTACCCTTAATCTAAATTGATAAAGGAAATTTGAAAAATGATGGACCCGAGCGGTTTTCGAACCCGCGACCTTCGCCGATCTGTGGCGCTGCTCTAACCAACTGAGCTTACCCTTAATGTTTAATAATAGTCCAATAATTTAACGATGTTATAACTTTATGTAATTTACCTTTAAACCCAATCAACGAGAGGCTATTCAAAAATATATTTTGTGAATAATTTTGCTATAAATATCAAATTCATCAGTTTTGACAAACGGTTAACTTATTACATCGTTACACTTTTATTTATAACAGAAATGATAATAATGTGAGAATCCAACATTCATTCATTATCGTCCATACCCGCTGTTGATACCGTTTGACCTTAATTATGTGGTGTTCGTACAATAAAGCTGATTATAATTAACAGCAGTCTGTATACATATAAGTATTAAATAGTATTGCTTATTTTTATTCGCGCACTGCTTATAGCAGTAATGTAACAGGAAAAATGTAGGTGACCTATACACCTCCAAAAACCCTAGGTTCCGAGAATGCGTGGTGTTATGTTTAGGTTCTGCACTCTGCCAGTATCGGCCGGACACAAACTCCATCCTACCGGACAAATTCGAAATAAGGGTAATAATAACAGCCAATACCTGTCCCACTGCAGGGCAAAGACCTCTTTGCGTATTAAAAAAAATTGAGCACTGATCACCACGCTAGCTCATTGTGGGTTGGGATTTTTAAATCCAGGTTATCTCACGGTGTTTTCCATGTGTCACCGTTAGTCAGTGTCTTACAATATCTAAGAAAGTATTTATGACATTGATAGTTGCCTGAAATCGACACAGACATTATTATGAAGACATTTTGTACAACCCTATACTGAGTCTAATACATTCAATGATCCACAAAATACAATGTCTAAGTCCAGACTTACTTAGTGCGTCTCAAGCCATTTCTCACCAAGTTAAACCAACTTAATGAAACAAGTGAAAGTCAAAAGACGAATACAATAAAGCCATTCATTTTATTACGTAGGTCAAGTTATATTCCGTTTGTTTTAATCAGAACTTTCTGAGTGGAACATCAACGTTGCGTGATGTATAGCCGTGTGTAAAACAAAGGAATTGTAAAACTCTCGCTTGAGTTCTTATGCCCTTAGGAATGGAGAAAGTATTAAATATTCTTCTTCTTATCGTATGATTGTTAAACAACCTGGTGTCAGAGTTTAAACCGTCTGTAGGCCTCTGTCATGGCTTTACACACTGTTGAAAAATCTCTCAGTAGTGCCGGTTTCCTCACGATGTTTTTTTTCACCATTCTTAGCAAGTGATTATTTATAATAAGCACATGAATTCGAAAAAACATTGGTGCGTGCCGGGAACTTGCGACCTTTGACTTGGCAGTCTAACGGTCATACCACTCGGCTATCAGCGCTTTTGACAAGCCATATTATTTATATGTTACGATCAAAATAAGTCTGGCTATGAATGTATAATCATATTTACTAGACACAATATAAAATTGCGTATTTTTTTTTTAAATGGCTAATTTATAAATTAAAAATAATCCTCGTAGCTCTAGTCCACCAAGCGCGACTGCTGAGAACGAGGAGCTGGATTCGAATCCTAGGTCGGGCAAAGCGTTGTTGGGTTTTTACATTAGGTAATTTTCAGTAGAAGCACGGAGTCAGGTTTGTGCTTGTGCGTGGTTGGTGGTAATAGCTAATGTTATAATTAAAAAAGTAAAATATACAGCCAAATTGAGAACCTGCTCCTTTATTTGAAGTCGGTTAAATGAAATTCAACGAACCTTTACTTATAAACTTAATTAAAAAAGGTGTTCTAATTAATTACTAAATCACGTATAAAATACTCCAAATCTAGTGCCCTTATTAATTTTGTGTTGTCAAACCTTTTAACGTCTCTATACCTAATTAGGCACACCTAGTGTAGAACACACTCATAATAACATCACATCACTAATTTGTTGACAGCTATTTGTAATTAAGCCCGGGTGGGCGACAAATTTATGTAAAGCGCTATAATAACATGCGGCACCGATAAACGCTATCAGAATTAGCAGTAGGTACCTACCTACCTACTGGACCCACATCATGAATTATTCCTCTCATTTCAATGGAGACCAGGTGGAATGGCGAGGCGGTGGCTGTGGTCCTGCTGCTCACATAGATACCTTCAGGCTTCGGTCAAACATCAATGTGGCTCTGACTGCCTCGTTGCTCTAGTGGTCGGTAAGCACGATTGCTGAGCATGAGGCCCTTGGTTCGAATCCCGGGTCGCGTTATTGAGTTTTTCCATCAGTGTCAGCACGGAGCCTGGAATTGTGCTCGACCGCTACATTGGGACCCTTAATATAACTGGCGGAATAGTTCACCTATTATAGGTCCCAGTCAATCTATTGAAATCTGAGTCATTAATTTTATTCATTGAATTCTTAGAACCATGTAGCTTACGCCTCCAGGCAACATCAGTGATGATACATCCATCTGGTAGCTATAGTTATTCCTGACGCAGCCATATATCGTTTTCGCTTGGGCGGCGCTCACAGCCTGAGCGTAGGTAACGTGTCCCCGGGGACATGGCAGCCCGCCTCGAATCGCTCACACTTGCGATATAATCGATACCCGTGCTCTAAGACAATCTTCACCAAGGAATAGAGACGATAGTAAAATAAATATGACGTTTCCGGGAGACAAAGCCTCTGTGTATCAAGCTTGTTAAAAAGTTAAAAAAACTGGTGTCTGAGAAAAATTGCATTAGAAAAAGAATGAACACGTTTTTTATTCTTTACGCGGCATCTGACGCTCACATGTTAAACTAACACAATTTATTTCACAATCCATTTTTAACCGACTTCAAAAAAGGAGGAGGTTCTCAATTCGTCGAGATCTTTTTACACAAAAAATCAGTGTTCCTATTTTGTAATATTCCATGTATTAATTAATATTTTTTGATCGTATTTTTCTGTTCATCACTGTCTTTTAATAACTCTTCATAATAAACCCCAGCGGGCTTATTCAAATAAATGTCAGTATTCAACAGCTGCAATTACAATGAAACATTCCGAGCATCCATTGCGCGCATTGTAAGGGAAACATTAAAGCAGCAATGTAGCGAGCGCCCAGACATGATGCAGTGAAGTTGAAGTTGATAACCTGCCGCTCTGTGCTCACTGAATATTTGTTTAATAACTGTTCTGTTGCTTTTGAGTTAAAACAAGTGATGAATATCGTGCTATTTGGAATTAACAGCAGCCAAGACGTATTTATGACGACTAGTATATTCTTTGGATCTTCTAAAGCTTTAACATATTCAAAACATTGCCGTGTCCCTCCCAAACGTCGACACACATATATTGCCCCCCTTACTATGAACTCATATCGCAGGACATTTATCGTTGTAGACGCGAGGTGTGGCTACGTGCAGTGTAGAGTGGCATCTCGCTTATTCAACGGAAAACGAGTTATTGGTAAGGGCTGCTCAAGTTAATGGAAAGTCGGATTAAGTAGACAAGTTAATTTTATCACTTGCAATACGGGTAGTAAGAGGTGACGAGCTCAGTTTGGGCCCAATCAATCGATATAGGGGTATGACTATAGGACTTTCCGTGAGCAAAATAGAAAAAAAGCTGTCTACTCTTTCGATGATAGCTGGCATAATTGTATATAGTTATTTATGGTCTACTAATAGCGTTAGTTGTCCAATTAAATCAGTATTAAAAATAACAAAGTAATTATAAATTTGAAATGAAATAACTTTGCGAAACTAATCCAAACATCCTGCTACTGAAATTCCTGATGCACAATGTTAGCCAACATTCAATCTAACTTACAGTTTGCATACCGCTTAATAACCCAACTTCATAAGTTCTACCGACGATACTATTAAACCGGTCATGCGTACAATCAAATATCAATTCTTAATTTTTTTATCACGTAGGTTGTCACACTTATATTATATAGGCGAAAGTTTGTGAGTTTGGTCGTATGTTTGTTACTTTTTCACGCTTTAATAGCTGGACCGATTTTGATAAAATTTAGTATGGAAGTAGCTGACTCCCTGGATTAACGCATAGCGGTGCGGTGCGCAGCTAGTTGTTTAATAAACACGGTTAATTTCTATAGGAACATGTTTTACCTAGTATAAAGAATGTGAAGGATATGCAGCCAATGATATCTGAAGGAATTCTTACGTTTCTTGCCGAGTCGTTGCAGAACTTGCTCGCCAGTTTTTTTCTATGGTTGTCCACTATCCGACGGAACTAACGTAAACCTAAATAAAAGTTCGCCTGACCTACGATCAGAAGATTTTTAAAAAAAAAAAAAACGTCGCCCCACTCCAAGATATTCTCCTGTATCGTGGCAGTAGTCCAATCGCGTAGCCACTGCGCCAATTGGGTCGTAGAATTAACGAATTACATCCACAAGACAAACTTCACGGACATGTTACCATAATTTTCCAGCAACCTGTAAACAACTGTCTCCCCCAATCACCTATCACTGTACCTACACTCAGTCTCCGTCCAATAAACTGCATGTGTCCAAACTGGAACATGAATATAACATCAGAGTCTGTTGTGTCGTGCTCGTGTCTCTCGCAACAGATATTCTTACGTGCCGCTGCAACTGGCCCGGCTTTTGGAAATTGTCACTTAAGATTTTTGTCTCCGAAAACTTTTGGAAACGTGCCAGGATAACTGTGTGAGGCTTGAGTGGAGTGCCCATGTATTGTCGGTACAATTCCCTGGTTTGTGTCACTGAGTATAGGAGACTAATTGCTATTTACGGAGATAGTTATTAGTTTATCTTGAGTCAATATTAAAGTAAACATCTTTACGAAATATTTTAATGGTTTGAATAAAGATCTGCAGTGAGCATGCACGGTTATCAAGCGAACGGTGGGTAAGTTAAGAGATGAAGAATCGAAAATTATTATATAGTCAGTTGACTTTAGAAATAGACAGACATCTGGTGCTTGGTGTGACGTCCACTTGTCACGGGGTAAGTATTAAATGTAATTAAACAACTATAGTGCTATTTCGTAATAGTCGCTGCACGTTCGCTCGGCTTGGCCGACCGTTTGTGTCTCCTCCCCACCTCGCGCCCCGCGCCGCGACTATACCATTTATTTATACCTACATAGTTATATATATTAATCATCACACCTTTCCCTTTTTAACAAATTCAGTGGATACAACTAGTCATAGTCATAATGTTTTTATTTCGTATAGGCTACAAAAGAGCACTTACAAAACGTCAAACTACCTAGTGGCTCGGTTCCAAAAAGTCGTTTCTATGGAGAAGAACCGGCAAGAAACTCCATAGTTACTCTTTTAAAAATATGTTGTAGGAATGTTTAACAATCGTTTCAGGTATGAGAGAATAATGAGCTACACAATATACCTAAAATGAGAATACGAGTAGCATCAAAGTCAAATATAATATAGATCGGTTATTCTCTCATTTACAATTTGGGTAAAATACATGACAGTGAAAAGGTTCAATATAATCGGTAAACAATATTAAATATCAAATTATGGTTGATTGGCAGTATGCCAGGGAGGCCACAAATGCAGGAAAAATCAGTGCCACACGTCCCTATCGTCAATATAACTATTAATACTATAGTAGGCTTTCTTAATGAGTACTTGTTTCACATAGGATTTAAACTTGCCTTCTGTAAGGTCAGTTATAGAATTTGGAATTTTATTATACAACCGAACACAGTTTCCTAAGAATGTACAAAATAGTATTTCATTAAAGTCAGGAATAGTACCTATACAAAATCACAAATATACATATGTAGAAATTTTTTCTTTCTATTATGATTTAGTCTCATTTGAGTAGTTAGGTATTTATAGTAGACTATCGACGCTACTATCACTGATGTCATCTGAATCAGTTTTATATTATATTCCTTTCCTTTTTCTTTTATTATTTTGTCTTCATCATTGGTTTTGGACGTTGAGGGCGATTCTAAATCAATATGATTTTTCGCTCTGGCTAATCCTGAAACTTTTAAGATCTTTTTGCTTGCCCGGTTCCGACATTTGGTCCTGAAATGGCCTATAAATCTACATTGTTTATTATTTGCTGGACAAACATTACTGTCTCCAGTATAGTGCATAAAACCACAACGTGAACATCCTAAAATATATACATTATATTTATATATTTATTAATATAATACATCTGTAGACGAGACGATTGTAATATCGAATGTATTTTCACAAAAACTTGTAGGGGCGTTAGAGAGGCATAATAACCCATTTTTAATTTTTTAAAAATTGGGAGTTTGTTTTTGTTTGTCTGTTTGCTTGTTACGCCATAGCGTCAAAAACTCAACATTATTGTGGATACTACTAAAATAAAAACTTAGGTGTAATTCAACGTTACATTTAGTTTTTGTTTCATCGCAATCAATTACGTACATCCAAAGAAATAAGCATTTTAAGTGTTTGAACCTATAATTACGCGATGTATCGTTACTTGGACCGATATCTATTTTAAGATACCTAACCAAAAGAATTTAGAAAAATATAAGATTACATTAATATATATTGATGTGTAGTGGTAGTGAGATGCACATTTATTAGTTGTTAAATAGTTATTTCATAAATTTTGTATATTGTGTAAAGTTCTCAATCTCAATGATTGTATTTCTACAAATAGGTTTTAAAAACACTTTTACACGACATTTTTTTTTCTAGATAGATGGCGTCGGCATTTCCTAACCGACTGTGACCTGTGAGAATACCAAAACAAACTCAGGGGTCAAGGTCACTTTAAAAGCTCAGAGAATTTTAATAATTTATGTGAGAAAAGTGTAGGTGGTCTGAGAAGAGGTCTTTTTAGGAAAGAACCACGGCGAGTTCTAGTCGACCTGTCCTTGCATCTAATCTATGTATGTTATTGATGATACAAAATAATAATGTCGTTAGCCTATTTAATTTTGATTATATAAAAAATATACATAAATCAGTTTTCGCCGGCAACATATTAATAGGATAAGGGCAAAGAAGAAGAGAGGCATAGATGGTTTTCTGTATAAGGGTTCAGCTTTATCTACCTAATTCATTTTTTTTTTTTTCGCTCCGCACTAGGCTCCCGTGTCGCGGGCACGTTTCACAAACCCGAAAGATCAGATGCACAAACACCCAGACTCGGGACAAACATATAATGCGGATCGCACAAATTCCTGCCCCGTGCGGCAATCGAACTCGCAATCCCCAGCGCAGCAGTCCAATCGCTTAGCCACTGCGCCAATCGGGTTTTGCAATATTAGGTTGTGTATGTACTTAGATTAGCGCCATCTACCTATTTATTTATTTAAAGTGTTTGCAATCAATTATGACATGTATAGAAACATTTATACATACTAGCATAGCCTGGCGGCTCACCGACCGCCATGCGAGTTATTAGTATATATGTGTATATATTAGGATATTTTATATATTAAATATATATGAAAACCACTTCACACGTTTCGACTCTCTTGCAGTAAGTGGACTGTAGGCACACATAGCCAAGATGAAGGTCTGATGTCCTCAAAGTTATCCTTTCGTACAGAAACATCATTTAGGTGAAAGTAACTAATCCTTTATTCCCCGAGGTAGGCAGAAGTGTACATTTCGCTCAAAGTGACAGAGGCCGATTCTATAAAATTATCATTAACTGGCACAACTCGGTACTGCTATAAATAAAAATTAGTGGAAAAAATCCATAACAGTTTGCCCGTCCCAGAAAACGAACCCACGGCGAGACCTACGCTCCAAGTCGCATTTGCGAACACCAGATCAATGAAGCAGTCAAATTCTAAATTCCACATAATTAGGTATCAAAATCTTTAGGTCGAGGGACGCGGGATCTGCGTATGCTACGCTGTACTCCTAAACAGATTCCGACCCGCCTCTTCACGGGGGTCCCGCTCACCATCTACGGTCTACGTGCCGCATATTTCTTCTCGACAAACGCGCGCGGAACACCAGCCCGCGCCGACATTTCGGACTATCTGGTTTGCCTACCGAGCCGCCGCGCCGGTCGGATCAAATGTTTACTACAAATTCTAATCAATATAAGCCCTTACCGCGTTTTGACGTATGAACTGTCACCATTAACACACGCAGAGGAAGACGTAGTCTTTAACCTTGAAACCAGCTCAGTCTGAGTGTGTGCTGACTGTACGATTCTTACTTCCAAAATACGAGTCCTGTCTCCTTGTAAATGTTGTCTACTGAGGACTCAACTACAAACGTAGTTTTCAGAGTATTTTCAATAATATGCATTCAATGTAGTTAGTTTTTGTAAAGTATTGTAGTGTTATAGTTACAAAGGTAAGTTCAGAATAGTTAGTTTATGTCCCTTATAAGCAAATAATCGTTACAATAACTTTCCTGTAAGCCACTCAATGTTTGCTGATTATTCCCACGGGAATCGGTTTTAAAAGTCAACTAGCCTTGTCACAATTTGAAAAATACCTTTTTCATTGTATCATTTGAATGCTATATATTAAAATTCCTTTCAATAAGTAATTTAGTTTTTTTTTTTTTTTTAATTTTGTTACTTTAAGCCTGAAGTACGAAAACTTGATATTAGTCTACTGGTGCCGCGGGCAGCAGACAGTAATGTAAATAAATGTCTCTCATTAATACTTTGCTTTGGTGAGTAGTCATCCAGGACCTTTTTAAGCAATCCTTTATACATCACCATCGTGCTGTATTTCCTTACCGTCTTGTAAATTATGGTATATTTATTTCACGTCAAACCACTTTATTTTTTATTTTTATATAAAATTATATTGCTAAATACACTTCAAAGACACCCATAATTATTTTACTACATGCTAGTGGTACACAACAAATGGAGTATGGATATGTATCAGTTTCGTCGAGGCGTACCTACTGCTGCAAGTAGTCAATGCAATCTCTAGAGAAAAACCTCACTGATATTCCTGTGACTATAGGATTTTGTTAGTACCAACCGACTTTGTCAGTTTACTACTCTTGTGCACGACTTAAGTGTAGGTATATATCATTGTTAGTACCAACCGACTTTGTCAGTTTACTACTCTTGTGCACGACTTAAATGTAGGTATATATCATTGTTAGTACCAACCGACTTTGTCAGTTTACTACTCTTGTGCACGACTTAAATGTAGGTATGTATATATCATTGTTAGTACCAACCGACTTTGTCAGTTTACTACTCTTGTGCACGACTTAAATGTAGGTATAATTATATCATTGTTAGTACCAACCGACTTTGTCAGTTTACTACTCTTGTGCACGACTTAAATGTAGGTATATATCATTGTTAGTACCAACCGATGATCTCGGTTTACTACTTGGTGCACGAATAAAATTTATTGATAGTACCAACTTTCCAGTATACTACTTGCTATAAGTACAGCTTAAAACTTTTTTTGTTAGTACCTATTGACACTGTCAATTTACTACTCCGTTAAAGTAATGCAAAACAATCTTTATTACCAGCCAAATATTAATTTTAGCTTAATACTGTTTTTGTTATAATTATATTCTCAATGTCACACTGCAGTTATGCAGTATAGGTAATTATTAATTCGCTTAGTACCAGCCGTTGATCGCTTACTACTAAATAAAGAGGGTAGGAGTAGTTTAATGTTTATAACATAAACCAGGTACGTAAGTACCCATCCTATATCGTACTAGCGCAAACCGTGCGAAGTATGATATTATCTATGTAAACGATATAATAGTACAGTATTACGAAAGTCCCGAACTTAGCTAACAATTTCGTTTGGTTATTATTTAGTAATTTATAAAAAAAAATATTAAATTATTTTGCAAGTAGATATTTACTATTAATCGTAGACATAGTTATTAATAAATGATCGTCAACTCCTTTACAAAATATTTTCGTTCACTATTGCACATTGCACCAAATCGTGTCCAGTAGGTGGAAGGAAATTTATAATCTAGGTTATGCTGTTATATTTCAGATCTAGGCAAATGTATTAGGTATGTGAATGTGCGTAAGTTTAATAGGTAACATCGGAACTATGACATTGGAAACCAAACGACTTATTGTATCTAAAATCTCTCTGTAAATTTAATTTGTTAATTTACATTACTATTATCAACTCAAACGCTTGAAATACATTGTTCACAGCACAAGTGACACAGTATTCATAAAACGAAACACTTAGTTACCTAGGTTAGGTACTCACTCACCTGTTTTCTCCAATCCTCTAATCATTATCCTTCTCTTTTTTTGTTTTTATATTTTTGTGGCACTTACCCGTAGACTCGTCGCCAGTTGTGACGTCCACTTGTCACGGGGTAAGTATTAAATGTAATTAAACAACTATAGTGCTATTTCGTAATAGTCGCTGCACGTTCGCTCGGCTTGGCCGACCGTTTGTGTCTCCTCCCCACCTCGCGCCCCGCGCCGCGACTATACCATTTATTTATACCTACATAGTTATATATATTAATCATCACACTTGGCTTTAGTATTAAAAAGTATTCGACTTTATTTTCTTAGCGACTCAATCTCACACACCTGAGGTCATGCTCACATCTTGCACGATGCAATCGAATAACAAAGTCAAACAACACTCAGTGTCAACAAGATGCAATTGAGAAACGTCGACACCACACAAAGTATCCTTTAAATATTTATAAATGGTTTTTTAAATATTTTCGACGTCACCGCGAAATTCTCGGTATCTGATTTAAAATTCATTATATCGTCTGGTCTCTTGTCCCTTATGTCATTGACTTTAATTCACACAAGTAGAGGTTATTTTTGACATTATATCACTGGAACTAGATTGATGTTAAAAGATTTTAACTATTTTAATAGTACGCGTCGCGTCGAGCTGTTCTGTTATCTTTTCAGGAATCACGTCATCTTTGGTTAATTGTTGTCATTTTTATGACCTCGCCAGAAGTCTGGCAAAGCAATCACGTCTCTCCTACAATTAGAATGCAGAAACCAAAATCTAACTATAAGCGTTTCTCAAAAATATGTATCCTTAATAAGATATACTTCACACACAGAAGATATACTTCGGACACAGTAATTATTATCTTACAGCCATTTAATAGCCGCGGTTCTATAAGAAACGGACAAACAGTGGGTGGCAAGTGGTACTTAACATGTCAAAAACCAAACCCATTCAACCTGCGGCGTGACACTGGCCCGGGGCCAACTTAGCCCACACTGCCCCACCATGCCCCGCCCTGCTCCGTAAAGCCTTACCACATAATAACTAAAATAAGAAGGCCTATTTGTAACAGTCATCCAAAAAAGGCTGATAAAATAGAAACTGTTCGTAATGCACAGGCTATCCATCACAGATAGTACGCGAATCATTGACGTAGCCTGTAAATAGGTTTCTTAAAAGGTTTTTTTTCTTTTTCTAGACCTATTAGGCGTTTCTTTTTGTCTAATAGCTGTTAGACAAAGTAAATACTCATGCCTGAGTCTAGACATTTGCCATAATACAATATTTGGTAAGAAGAACTATGTTAATTATGCTTCTGCATTTTTTACTTATTCATAATCAATCTTTGCCTACACCAAGAATAATTAACTCCTGTAGTATGGGTGTTAGTGTTTATAGGACACGGGTTTTTTATAGGTATAAAATAACAAATACAAAAAATACAAAAATTAAATAAGTTATTAATACCGCCAGGCGTTTGTACTTAGTTAACAAATAGTAGAGCTGATAATTCGTTCGGAATGTGGAGCTCACGATAGTGTTGTTATGAGTGGACCCTCTGAGCTCAACGTTGGTGTGCTAACCGTTTAATTAAATCCACTCAATTCATACCGCGTCGATTGTTTTAATACTTGCCTTTTGCAAGTTTTCGCCGGCGTTACGTTTAATTGAAGCAGTTAGCGGTTTTTCCAGTGGTTATACAGTTATTCAGTGTTAGTGCGAATTGCCAACTTTTTGTTCCAGTTACAATGAGAATTTTGTTTTAAAAAAGTTCAAGCACATTTGCATTTTAAAGGCCGGCTATCGAGCGCTGTGTGTTCTGTGGGTTTGAGTGGTAAAGGAATATGGAGAGGAATAATGAGAGAGGTGGTGGGTGCTGTGTGGCGTTGTTTCAAGTAATTAGTACGACTGTGATGTTCTAAATTAATGTTAAATGGCTAACCGCCGAACTCAAGACGCCGAGACGCCGAGACATTTAAAGAATACTAATTAAACTATCACTAAGTAAAGGTTTTCTTTGTGATATCTTTACTTAGGGAAAGTTTATTAAGTAGTCATTAAAGTCTTTGAGTACGACGGTTAGTTTGATTAAAAATTTAATTAGGACGGGTAAGTAAGGTATAATAGAATATTTGGGCAACTAATTATGGATTATCTTTTTTTTTGAACGTCGCCCCACACTTGGAATTGTTCTTGTATCGTAAGTGCATTTCACAGACATGAAATATCACATACACAAACACCCAGACTTATGACAAACATCTGCGGATCGCACAATTTTTATCACGTGCTGGAATTGAACCCGCAACCCTTAGCGCAGCAGTCCAATCGCTTAGCCACTACACCAATCAGGCCGTCAAATATAATATCATCATCATTATAGTAGATGATGGGCTAATAGCAACTTGGCACCGTCTGTGAAGATTAGCAGCGCTTGCTACGGTGGGAAACTATATGAAACAGAACGAATAAAGTATCCTAGATCGTAAACGTAGAAGAGTCACAAGTGAACTCGTATTTAAATAGCATTAACTGCGCGCCCATAAAACGTGGCATAACAATTGGAATCAATTTAATTCCCACCGGTGGACGGGTTTGCCTATATATGCAGTCTGTCGGTAGTAGTTTTATAACATTTATTCCGAGCACTGCGATAATTGAGCTTTGTGAGATGTGCAATTGAATTTATTTTATACAAGTTTAAGATACATATTATTCATAAATTGCTGTACGATAGCTCGATGGACTAGTGACCGCACAGTGCGACTGCTGATCGTAAAGTCCTGTCTTCGATTAAAGAGTCGAGTAAATTGTGATTGTGTTTTTCCATTAGGTAATTCTCAGTAGCAGTTCGGAGTCTGGATTTGTGCCGAATAGTGGCAATAGACCTTATGCCTTAAACGTATGACTTAACTAGAGAAATGTAAGAGTAGGTACAAGTTGCGCTTAGTGTTGCTTAAATTGTATTTACATATTAGATAAATTGATATCGATTTAACACATTGGGATATGGTTGTACTCATTTGAGTACAATGACTTCTAATGGGTTCACATCATGATAATAAAACATTTCTGATTCTATTTTATCCGTATAATAACTGGCCATATTTCACTTTCTATACTAGCCCCATGTATCAATATATTCTTGAGTTAAGTCCCACAAAACTATCAATATGCAGGTGTGTTATAAATGGGTTAAAAATTGTAACAAAAACAACTCACAACCGCTTGACTCGGACTTGCTGAGATGAGTGAGTCGGGTGAAATCAGAACTACATAAAGTGATGACATAAATTCTGTATAGTCCTCATCTGAAGGGTGAGTTGGGCCAAGTCGGACCCAATCGGGCTCCTGCATGACTGGGCTCGCAGCTGACGCAAATGACGTCACTGATAGCGTATTGGGACGCTGAATAAATGCGAAGAGGATATTTGAAACCCATGCCGACACTCGTAAGACTAGAGTTGTAACAGATTCAGTTATGAATATCGCGCAGGTCTGAATATTTCTCCAGCTCCAGCTGCATTGTTGTGAATAAACTCGTTTGATATTAAAATGGCGCGTGTTGCAGGAGGTACGTGTTTTAATATTGGCAAAGGTATATTTTGGATGTATTTTATTTGTAGTTTGAAGGTACTCACATTACTTTTTTCGGAGTGTAATCAACGACTGAATTTCTACGTATTACAGTTTACATACAGTGTTTTTATTCAGTGTATTTATTTATATATTTATTTTATTTTGCGTGAAAAAAATAGCCATATTGGTTGTACGAAACTATCAACTGCAAGCCGGCAACTATTATAATCATTAACATTTTTTTTACAAATACGATTAGAAACAGTGAAGCTAGTTTAAAACTGACAGAGCCCTTCAAGCACACTCTGCCTATTAACGACACCATGTACGAAAATCAAAGTCTATACCTATCAAAGTTGGTACTTAATTACAATCTCACACCAACTAATCTTAAATAGCAAACGGTTGTTTTATAAACATCTAAATTGTACATTTTACGTCAGCATTTAGCACAGTAGAAAAAACAAAAAATAATAACTGTCCCAAAAAAATGTTAAAATAAACACATAAAAATTCTTCCATACAAAATAAACCAATTTTCTCGCAATAATATGAAAAGCGTGTCAATTTACCAAAGCCCGGGAGCTCGCAGCGTTAACATTTACTTTGTTAAAATTTTAATAAAGCCAGCCACAAACTATGTCGACGTGGTGGCGTGGTGGCGTGACAACACTTTGTGCGCGCCCAGGACGGACGACTCAAACGAAGTTGGTCACAACACACCGACACTGTTGCCCAAATAACATGTCCGAGGTACGAACACGGTGTATTTACAGACAAAAAGCCTGAAGTTTACACGGAAATTCGCGTACAAAGAGGATATATAATTTTATCATAATATAGGTACTACCTGCCAACAATTGTTGTATTGCACGGCGAGGGTGTCCTCTCATACAATAAATGACGGAATCGAATAAAGAACAGTAATTTCTTTTCTTGCTCACTGTTTGTCCACATCTCACGTTTTTTATTTAAATAAAAGTGTAAAAAGATATCCATATTCATTATAGGGCTTACTTTTATATCCAGGACAACATAAAAAAACTTAAGAAGCCTTAAGTTATCTTTTGATGCGATTTGAAAATGAAACTTATGTCCTCGGCAGCCGCGGTTCTGACTACGAGACCAATGTGACAGCGTAATAAGGAGATTGTTTCTTGACGACGAGACGAAGGGGTTTCTTACCTAAATATTAGTAACTGGAGTCTTGTAGACAAGGATACTAAGAACACTAGACATTGATAACTATTTGGGTAGGTCTTTAAGAAAATACCAACTTAAATTATGTACTAAACTATGGAGGACCATCAAACAATTTAATTACATTCCAAGAAGCTAAAGATTCGATATTAAAATTCTTAAAAAAAAAATCACAAATTAATAAACATCAACTGAGTGACTTGAGAACTTGAACCCATTAGAATAGAGGAGGCTGGGCACTTTTTGATGGGTTTGAAGTCTGACTAGGTAACGGAGGAAGAATTTAACTTCACCCTTAAAATATGAAGACCACAGATTTGCTGACAATGTAAGCAAAAATGTGATTTGAATTTATTTTTTGTGAAACTGTGATTTTAATGAATAAAATAAAAATGGGGGCTTAGATGGTCAGGCAAAACTTTAAAGACGACTATATAGAAACTTAAAAAAAAACATAGTTGAAAATGTACATGTAGGTATTATAAATATACTGATATACATAAGCATCTTTTAAACAAGGGTTTATACCGAACCTGGCCTTTTCGTCATCGCCTTGCATTGTTAAAACTCACAATAGAAAAACTGTATAAAGCAATTTCTATCCAGCATTTTATTAAACCCCACAGTAACAAACCCCACACCTGTCTAGTCACACGGCTTCACAAATTGCTTTCCCGTTGATATCAAAAAGAACCCAAGCCAACCACTTCTCCCCAGTATCCTCTAATTAATTAAATTCCCGTCAAAAAATAGAATTCATTAATAAAAAAGTTCCACGCGCATTATACTCCGAGTGGCGGGAATTCCCGGTGTTATATTAGAATTACCCGGGATTATGCGGGATTCCACTTAATTACGGGATCTGCCGAAATTACACAAGCTCCTTAGTTTTTTAACAAACCTCTACACGAGGGATGAATTATTATATGGCTTTGCTAGTGATTAAAATTTATGAAGCAAGCTAGCTCCCTGTGTTTTAAATGTGAAATTACTAAGCGCATTCCGTTTTATAATTAAAAGAATAACGGGAACATAATAAGAGACACTATTTAGTTATGAAAGTGATAAAAGGGCGCGCCTCTTGTATCCAATGTTCATCTCGAAGACTAATCGCTACGGTGCAAAGTCACGCTGTATATCACCTGCCGTATTTATCAAAAACAACAGGAGATGAAACATCCTCGGGACCCACGCTGCTACAGAGAAGAGAAGTGTATTGTAGCTAGACGTTTGCCACCTGTCCAGGTCCTTAAAAATATGAATTTTAATGTTAAAATGAAGTGTACACCCGATGACCCTATGTATGTATTTAAATCACTTAGGTGACTGTGACCTTAATATAATAGAGTGACCACAAATAAATATAACATTATGTTGATTAAAACGTTTGTTATTCACTCCACAGTCAATAACTTCAGATACTGCTGCCGGACAAACAATGTATTACTGAATGAATCAGGCGAACAGAAATATATGTCTCGGCTCCACACACAACACTCGATCCTCCAGTTTATTATATAAGTATCATGATGTATCTCACAACATGTTTTGTCATGACTGATTTCACATTACATTATCCTCGCATTTTCTTGGCCCCTATCCACATTTTCTTTTCTATATCCCAGACTTACAGAGTCCTTTTTTATGAAAAATAGACTGTAAGGTCGCCTTTCAAATTCAGGCGAAATAATCCCTTTTCTAAATCGATGTGTACCCTAGAGGGCCTAGAGTATCGGAACAAAATTCTTGTGATATAACGGCGGAATTTTATTTACCGGGCAGTTCGGCCGGGTTTATTTACTGTGGTGTTTTCCGCTCGGCTTGGCGGCCGGCGGGGTTTGTTCGCCAATGTGCCGGTTGCAGCGGATACGAGCGACATCGCGGCCGACAATCGTCTCGATGTTCACTTCACGCACCATTGCCAGTTATTTGGGAACGCCGTTTGCTATTGTCTCAGATGTAGACCGTTGGAGGGTGACATGAATGTTAAATGTCGTGTTTCTCACTGCGCGTCTTTAAGGCGTATTTCATGATGCTGCGTGCACGTACCCGCGACTCGCGTTTGCGTCGCTGCCAGATAAAATATTTTCTATTTGTCGCCGCATCGTGGAGCCTGCAATATAATGTTGAAATTACACATTTCTGAAAAATGTTCTGCCAAGTTATGTGTACAATATAGTGTCGCATGCTGAATCAGAGAAAAAAAGATTATAAATAGATTCCTTTTTGTCTGTTTGCATTTGTAATAAAGTATCATCATCTTTCATCACCTTAGCGATAAGAATTTATAAGAGTACCTAACTATTAGATTTAAATATTTGTACACCAGAAATGGTAGAATATATGAAGCTATACAAATTATATACACCTAAATTGTACTATATTCTGACAAATAAATTATTTCTTTCTTTTAAAATTAGACAAAGACGAAAGTGATATGCTTGCTCATTGCCGTCATCTACTAACGTTTTTTTTCTTTACCCATCCCTGCTAGGACCATTTTCATACAATATTATATATTATCACTATACAGCACTCCCCAATTTTTAAACATGATAAGTGTCAAATATAATTGTGTCTTCGGATTTACCATTCGTGGAATACAGTGACGTCATTTATATTAGCAGTATGACTACGAATTTAAATTGCGAAAGCAAAGAAGTCCATCATATAATTATCAGGATCTTTATGTTAATCTGATGGCCTCATTAGTGTAATGGTAGCCGAGCGAGAGATCCTTTGAGATTCTTCTATTGGGATTTCCAATTAGGCAATATACGATTGCATTTCTTGATTTTAAATTGTGAAGAATCCCTGTTTGTTTTCGACCGAAGAATGTGAATGTAGAACACTAAAATAACTAACACAATGCCTTAATCATAAAACTACTGCAGAAAAAGAATTTCTGAGTTTTCCTTAATTTAAAAATAGGTATTTGATGTTCTTTCAGTGTTTTTCTGTAACCGTCCGTCGTAAACACTATCAAAAACATAACATCACGCCTGTTCTCCCCAAAGGAGTAGGAAAAACCTAGTAACTCTTTACCCGACTCGGGATTCGAAACCAAGAACTAACCCTCAACAATCGTCCTTAGCAATCACTAGACCAACGAGGCAATCAGTTTTGAATTGTGTTGAAAACCGAGATACCTACGAACACCTTTAAGTTATCTAAAAAAAGGTGACACGGAGTTACCAAGCTCACAGTCCATTAGAAGCTGTAGCAGCACGAGGGCCGGTCGCCCGCACATTAGGCCCTGCCGGTGACACCTGGTGCTCCACACTTCCCGTGTTTTTGTCGCGCTCGTCCTTCTGCGTGGGGGCTAAGAGATGGGAGCACGCGGAATCTTGTCACTAAAACTACGTATATTAACGACTATGTATTATCAAACGATTTGGCCTTAATTCAGTGCAGGTGAAGGCACAATAGTTACCGTTTACTCCCAAGTCCATACACTCAAACGTTGCTCTTTATAAGATCCATATTTTGTAATAGATGGGAAGCCTTGAGCCATCATCGGGCCACACTGGTCTATGATTTGTAAACTGGAAATGTGAAATCCCATCAAGAATGAATTCAAATGTTTTTAATGCTTGCAGCAAGTAAAACCTAATTTTTTTAGGGATATTTTTCGTTTTACTGTAGTGTAATTATTACTAGCCGCTATGCTCCTATGTGATGGGCCCCATACTAATCACATTGTCCCAGTCCCTCTGGGTCGCGTCGCTGACAGCCCACGCCTCTACAAGCCGCCTTCACACTACTATACATACCTACACCTTACTCATACCTTATAAATTTTGCTATATGTATGTTCATCTACAGAGTTGTTATAATATTATTGCAGTTGGTGATCAATGGGATTAAAAAAAAAGTTTGTAAAAATGCTGAAAAAAATCAAGGTTTTTGTTCTTTTTTTTTGCAAGGAAATGAGTTTTTTTGTGCTCTATAAATTATTTGCTCTCGTTTTAACGTTGACGTATATACAATAGCGTCCTTCCGCCTACTTATTCCGGGACGCAATCGTGATGATAATATAAATTAAGTAAGTATATTTGCAAGTATTATGTACTAGCGTTATTTTTAGGTAGCGGTAGGTACAATAAAATAGTTGTTCCAAAATTTTGCAAAACTTATTCAAAAACAATAAATTTATATTTACCCAGAACCTTACTCTTACCCGTACCTACCACGCAAGGCGTACGTTCCCATCAATCGTGTATATTTGGCAGCAAGCCAGGATTTCTTCAACCAACTATCATCCTTCTTGTATGCGCTTTAAGGTCTATATCTCCGAGACAGGATGTGGCAGTGCTGGTGCAAATTTGCGGTGTTCGGAAACTCCCCGATTAGCTGGCGACGCGATTGTACGCAGGCTTTATTATCATTGCACTTTATTTTTATATAAACAGAGGGGATTGCAAATTGAATCGAACGGTACTGCTGGGTGCTTCAGAGTTTATGGCTATTTGAGGTGCAAGTATTTTTGAGTATCACTCGACACGCTACGTTCACGATTTTAAAACGATTTTTTATTTTTATTTCTAAATATTCTACTGTCTGTTGCTATGAGTCCTCGCTACCTGCCAGTAAGCGTGGGTTAAATCAACACGTCTATGGGCTGTTACAGAGATATGCACTTACTACAAACCAAAAAAAATATGTTTTAAACCCAATACAAACAGACTTCCTCAATTCGGGTATGTGTGTCAAGTGCTATTAAGGGGAGGAACAGAAACCATGACATGCTTGTATTCCCCGGAGATCCTCTGCTTGTGCAAGAATATCCACAATCCGCTGATATAATACGTGTAATTTTGTTTTATTACCAGATCAGAAACTGAACAACTACCTTAATTGAATTTGGTATTTCATTACTTGTATAATAAATAACCGAAAAACAATAAATGACGGTGAACATAAACAGCTCCCTCGTTGGTACCCGGGGCACGACCGCACGATCCCAACACCCTGAGATTTCCCGGCTCTCCATCAGTCTGGCAGTTTATAATATCATCAGTAACTCTGACCTGACACGCTAATATATCGGCACTCGTCGCGACGGGGCACGTCCACCCACGATGTGCCAGCTACACCAACAACATCTTCACCTCACAACAACCTTACCATTCAAGAATTAAAGACTGTTTCAGAATAAATAGCGGTTCGCGAAATGTTGTTTATCCTCAGATTCAAGCCGCGTACGCCCAAGGCGTCTAAACTTATTAACTGAACACGTACCAAGCTGCAAAAATCGATCGTCGAATCGAATGAGTATGGAAACGTATTGCTCCCAAATTGAAATCCGGAATGAAATGTTACCTAGGTTCTGGAGCCTTACCTAAGACGTCAGGAGTCTGCGCCGCGTCTCGATGTAGCTCTTGAAGCATTGTTTAACAACTTTTGGTTAAGTTAGTAAGGTGCATAAAGCGGAAAGCTCCTCCCGGGACTTTGTGAAACTTTTGAAGCGTGTACATTTCTTTGGGGATTTTAGAAGTTCTTAAACATAACTTACGTAACTTCTTGGAACTATATTATTTTGGACGTTTAATTTTGAAGCTGATATTTATTACAGCGGCCTCTACTGCTCTTATCTACGTGCATCAGGCGTGCTCTTTGTTGACAGCTGTCGTCGCACAGCTTGACAACTTGTTAGGACCGCAGCATAAGTTGAGAGAGTGATAGAAGTTTCTGGCTAGATAAAACTGGTCGTTTTATAAAGAAATTGCTTAGGTATTTGTGTTATATAAGTAAAGGATGTATTTCTGTAACTCAAAGAATTTACATTCTATGTTCTCAATCCTTAAAACACTATCTAACTAAACCGCCTTGTTTCTGCAACATACAAAGTATCCTGCACACTTTACAAACTTAGTTTACAAGATCACAATCTTGGCTTACAAACAGATAAGGATCTTGGAACTTTAAAATTCCGTTACCCACTTCGATCCTTATTCAACTCAAATATAATATAGTTCAGATATCTGACGAATAACAGCGATAGACGTAAATGGATTATGTTGGCAATACCCGAGGCAGTGAGATAAAAGCGAACTCTTTACATTATTGATACAGGCCGGGATATAAGTGGGCCCATTTTTCATCCCGGACGGACCTCGTGGAAGATGCCATAAATATGTGATCGCTGCTGTTTGTCTTTATAATTTGTTAACAGAATTTTGTTTGAAGAGAGAAATATTGATGGAGATACTGTTGACTGATTTTAACGGGAGAATGACCGTAAATATTAAGCTATGTTTATGATATTGTTTTCTGTTAGTATACAACCTGACATAACGTCGTTGATAAAAATAATCAAAACCGCGAATGTAGAAAAAAAGCAAAAATGCGATTTCGGAAATGAACTATTGGGAATATTGATTTTAAAAATAATATATTCGATTTTGGGGAAACGAAACGGTCCACTACTCAAGTTGTCCATAATTTTGCCGATCAGTTTTTTAGAAACTTAGTTTTCGCCATCATGTAAAATTAGCGAAAAAATACATACGCGTTATTCAATCCAGAAATTCTTTTCGGAAAAGTCAATGATCACAAACTTCAGAATAGAATTGCCTTTATCTGAGCCGGTTTCGCAGCAATGTGACAAACTTGGAAGCCTAGCTTCACAGCCTGTCTTCGAAATCCTGATATACCTCGCGAGTGGCTCGGCGCACGTCGTTAGCATTTCATAACAAGTTTGCGCCACTCCGATACCGAGCGGCCCGGGTTCGGAGCCACCCGCGAGAATGGGGAAACTATTGACGGGATTATTTTACAATATGCTAACAGATGCTGATAATAACATGAATATAGGGCGGTGGGGTTAACGCGCATGCTTGTTTGAACTCAGACAAGTACCTACGGAAGTTAGTTTTGAACGTTTGATTTAATTGTGTACATTTACATTGTGTACATTAAAGACCGTCATTTAAATTGTTTTGTAAGCTGTTATGTCAATAATATCTCAAACTTTTGCTTTTTAATTCATAAAAAATAATCATCCCTGTTATCCCTGGAGGGGTAAGGAGAGATGATTTATTTGACTCTACACACATTTCCTTTGATCTTACTACCAATTTTTTTGCTATAATAGGTATGATGATTTACGCACATATGAGCAATCCCATAAGGCAGTTTCTGCGCAATTGAGTAAAAATCATTCTTACCTCAAACATCTAATCATTCTTCTTTATGACAACAATATATAGAGAAATAAATAATTCGCATTGATTGTTGCTAAACCAATTCTGAACCTAATGTCCATGGCATTTGGATTGAAGATCGAATAACTATTTGAAGGTCATAATGTTAGCTGGCGATATGCCGTTCAATTTTATGGTAATAGCGCAGTTTTAATAAAGCGGTTATAGCGCGGTGGTTACACGTAATGGACGGGAACGCGGTGGTCGTTAGTTCAGGCTCTATGGGGATGTTTGTGATTTTCGATGTGGAGTTATATTACCAGCTGCTGTGCTGGTTATGTGAGAACATTACAGGAATGTGAGAGGATTTGTTATACAGCTCAAAAGTTTGGCGAAGTTACTGTTTCTGAACATAGGGCCCCCTTACCATGAACTCTTAAAGAAGGATATTTTCCGCTATGGAACGAGACGCCGCTATGTACAGAGTAATTCAGCGTCTCGTTTCCACAACGGAAAATAAACTGCTTTAAGAGTTCATGGTAAACCATGACTTTTTCGTAAGCATTTTTCTTAAAGCAGTTTATAATGATTAGAGATTTCCTTTATATATTGTTGCTCAAAATATTTTAATGTAGCTTTACTTTTCCTGTCGGTTTCCGTATGAGATTATGAGAAAACTTGAAAAGCAAAATAACATTGAATAAGGCACATTGGTACATTACCAGTGCTCGGAACAAACAAAATCTCCATTAGAAGGTACCTGGGGGTCATTACCGACATGCCTGGTGCTGTCCAAATGAACACACGTGCCGGCCATAATAACATCGCATACGGAAGCTCATAACGGCATTCCTAAATGAATTTCATCTTCCGAGCCTTTCCGCGCTTCCAAACAAAGCACATTATTTAGTAGCACACCTTGGAGTATGGATATGCTGTAGATCACTTGACGAACCGGTCGGCTCAGTAAACGCTGAGGCACTAGACTGATATTTGTGAAGACATGATTTCATTTTCCGTTTGCAAAGTAAGAGAAATAGGTACTATCTAAATCTATTAATGTACGGCTAGCATTTCATAATACGTAATACTTATATAGCTACTGACAATAGATTGTCTGTTTGTCTGTCCTAGGATGACCTTAATTACTGCCTATCAGATCCCGAGTCAACCTAAAAACAATTTTTTTAAAAATACATTCCTTGGAGCCTGAAGTTAGTAAGTTACCGTACTGACATCCACGAATGTCTTTTCAGCAGCTTCAATCTTGCATTTGAGCTCTCACCGGTCGTGTATGTTGGTCACATTCATACTCAAACGTTCGAGTCCTGGGTAGGTGTGACGTCAGACAGTTCTACAGGTTCATATCAGTGTGTCCCCGAGTCCTGCATTATTGAGCCGGCTACAAACTGTGTCACAATAATAACTAGCAGACTGGAAACATACCTCAAGTTGGTAGGAAAGCGTGTGGGCTTCCCATACTTTTACCACCGTGAATAGTTTCTAGGCGATTAAAACGTTTATAATTTCGATGCAAATATGAAAACGCAGGGTCAGTTTTAGTTAGTTGGTGTTGACTATTCAAGATTGGCAGCCTCATTTTAGAAAAAAAAACAGTTTTCTCCTACCTACCTGCTTCCCGAGCTTAATTAACTAATTGAAGCAATCAACAAAGCTACTGATTTAAATGCAGTATAAAATAATAAAAAACAATAACGATTACCTTTTGAAATAATAGAACAAATAATATCAATAAAAATTCCATCTCGCAAGTAAAAGATATAACTATTTTTATTACGTTTCAAATAAAATTAATGTTTTCACGACTGTCAACAACACAGCTACCTATGTCAAGTTAAGTAACTCAAGTTATCCAAAATCACTAAAACATTATGACAAAAAAACATTAACAAACTGAAATAAAGAATAATATCAGGTCACCAAAAATATTCAATAAATTCTTTGATAACTTCGTGATGTATTTGGTAAACGAATGAACTCGTTTAAAGATTTACACGTTTATTGAACTTTTAAAATACTATGCACGTAACGGTTTATAATTTGAATACCTACCAGTGTATAATTGAATTCTTTTTATGTTAATAATAAATCGTAGGTATATTTCTTACCACAAAATCAATTACATAATTAGAAGTTCTAACTAAAAAGATACAATTTGAGTCGTAGTTCAATCTCATGCTATTCCCTACATTATGACAGCGTAGTGAGCATTGGTTGTCATCTGAGTCGTTCTATCCACTCGTACTAGTCAAAAACTGTATCACGAGCGGATAGTCTTCCTCGCCCTCAGATCAACAAACACCCACAAGACCTCAGATATAGAACTGATCAGATTGTCCCAGTTTGCTAACTCTAGTGATTTCGTTCTCTATCTGCATTTTCTATTTCCAAAAAAACAGACAAAATACACATCAATTACAAAGAAACTTTACCATCTTTGTTCATTGCTTTTTGGCCAAACATAACTCAGATAAGTTCTGTCGCTATAACCTCTCCATTAACTCCATTATAATACCTCTCTGACACTCTACTTACTATGGAACTTGCCGTACAACTACATTGCTTAAGGTAACGTAGAAAATTGTATGTGCATATATACGCGTACCATAACATATAGGTATCTGAATACCTCTGTCTACGTGATTATAATTATGTACTATTATGTAGATTCGGATCAATTGATTCATGTAATCGTATATTAATTACAAGTCGACCCACAGCTCACAGTAAACAAGCGAGATCGCGGTTTTTAACTACATATTGGACTAGTCTTACTCTGTAATGGGTCCAACGAATAGCTTAGTATTTTACATAAGAAATATAACTTATCATAACATCACTCCTGTATTCCCCAAAGGGGTGGGCAGAGGTGCATATGGGTATAAGTCCCAATGTAAAATGAGCTTATTGCCATTAACCGTGCACAAATCTAAACTCCATGCTGCCACTGAGAATTACCTAATGAGAAACTCAGTAACACTTTGCCCAACCCGGGGTTTGAACCCAGGACCTCATGCTCAGCAGTCGCACTTAGTGACCACTGGACCAACGAGGCAGTCGTTAGTATTTTAAGTCCCTATAATATTAATTATGAATGTTTTAATTACGTTTTTCATGAACTATAATGTAAATTTTAATAAAATATTTCTCGTAGAGTCAAACAACGTAGAAAGTCATGCATAACTTAGTGTATCTGAAAGAATCTTGTAACAACACGACTGGACTAATTGAGAATGAATATTTATTACTTTGAAACATGTAGTAGGTAATCTAGATATTGCTGTATAAATGTAAAAGTTATGAATTCTGAGGATCACGTGAAATATACCTCGTCTGTACAATAAAATAAGTGTCAAACCTTCCAAAGAGTTAACTTGAACTTTTAGGAGAAATAAATAAATTTCAAAGTATAAATGAGAACTTGTTGAAGTGCCAAGTTGAGATCTCAAAAGCAATTGGGTTGTTACAGAAGTGTCTGTCACCAACATAATATTCAAATTTTTCTATGTTAATACTTAATTTAGAATGACTTATTACATACTTCAACGGAAAGATTTTTTTTTATAAGAAAACAGTTTCTTTTATATATTTTTTTTTATAAATATTGACTTACATAATTATATATTATTAACTTCGTAACCTATAACAGCATAGTTCAAAATACCAACTGTCCCAAACAAAGAAGGCCAAGAGGCCTCACTTAAAGAATTTTCAAGTAACCAAGTAATTGAAAATTACCACGATCAGATTCGAACCTCCGTCCCCAGCGGCAACTTAAAACTTCGGGATCAAATTAATAATGTATCCATCGTTTACGTCGCTGCCAGGTCCCTTGCGACACGATGTTTAAGATCGTCATTATTGGCTTCATAATCTATTTTTTACTTCTTAATAGATTCTCGTCTGCACGATAATGTTTCAAACTTAATTACTGACGGAATATGATTAATTATTCTAATTTATAGTTCGCAAGACAACTTTAATGAGCCAAACGATCTGTTGGTGAACTAGTCACTCAACAAGTTGGCGTTTTTAAGGCAATTGCAGGAATAACGTGATTGAAAAATTGAAATGAATTGTCATGAGAAAGAAAAAGCTAATGAGCTAAAGGTTTGGCACAAGCTGATGATGAAGAATATACTGATATTATTATAAAACAGCAAAACCTAGAGGTGTGCTGTACCCAAAATTACAAAGTTTATAGGGAAGAGGAGCCTTTTTACCCGACTGTGCCAGAAGGAGGGGTATGTTTTTCGAGTGTAAGTAAGTATGTATATGTATATTTCTTTGGCACGCTCTGTACCCTGAATAGCTTGATGGATTTTGTTTAAAATCTAGGAAGGCTTCTAAGACTTTCTACAACGGTGACCAAGTTAAACTCCTACTTGCTAAAACCTACTAACTTTTAAACTATCGCGTTGCATATTGATAATTAAAACTACAACACGGGAATTAACGCGACCGAGTTGCAATAGTCACAAGCGGACTGACTGTCTACTTGTGACCACGGCCGACGCTCGGTCAAAACGTCAAGCTAAAATTAAAAACTTGTGTTCGCGTTGATTCCCGTGTTGTAGTTTCAATTGTCAATACCTAATTGGATGGTAGTGTGAACGAATCGTAACTGTCCCTTAACACGTGGAAATAAATTTCAGTACTCAAAGAACATGACGTACTCACACTGTAATTACATATCACAGGCTAACGCGGATTAAACATAGGTATTTATTAGGTGTAATATATCTCTCGCCACTAACGTCTAACTGATATTGATTTCAGCGCCGCATGTAATTCAGTTATGTACGCCGGGGATATTGATACCGACACAAAATATTTGTTACTGAATCTCTGGAAAGTCGTGCTTGGTTGGATAGTGAGACCACATCAACACGATGAGTTTTTTGTAATGCTGTTATCATATCCGCGTGTGTTGTCTTATATTCTTGATATGTTGTCGTATACGGATGATATGCTGTCGTATACTAATGATATGCTGTCGTATACTGATAATATGTTCTCGTATACTAATAATATGTTGTTGTATACTAATAACATGGTGTCGTATACAAGTCATATGTCGTCGTAAATTATTGATACGCTGTCGTACACTAGTGACATTATTATATTGCTGTGCTTTACAATAAATCCTGAAATCCATTTTATGTAACTAATGTCAGAAGAGGTTAAAGATTGATTCATAGTTTAGGGTAAAGAGAGAGAGCACCATCAAAACAGATTCACCCAACTCTATTATTACGCGGAGCAAATATTTGTCACCTGCAGATTTTTGCTCTGAGTTTTCAAATGCTCAGGCTATTAGTAGGCATCGACGATGCGGTACGGTTTGCGAGGCAATGATCTTTATATACCTACCTAAAAGCTTGTCAATTCTGGCCCTTTGAAAAGATTAGTTCTAGTTGTGTAGCCTTGATGGTAGTTTTACGTTCAAGGCTAAAAAAATCTTCACATATGACGATACCGAATTTATTGTACAGCCTTGGTCAGTTTCGCCAGCAACCAACTAATTGGCTTGTTAATTATCATCGAAATCATATTTATTCTTATTGCATAACATTACGATATAAAAGAAATAGTCTCGTTACATTTCCAAGTAAAACAAAAGAGTTCATTTAAGATTACAGCGTCGAACGTTCCCTGATTGAATAAAAAGAGTGAAGTTAGTACATTACAGTAAAGGTTCCGTCCTCGACTGGCCCACCTGTGACTACGGATTAAGGACCTCATTTAGTATGTACAGCGTTGTTTTAACAAGTTTGTTCCACTGGAAAACGTTTTAGTCTCGTATTTAAGGATGATTTCTTTTCTGAGTGCCTTCCTTTGGCCACAATTTTGGCACAGACCAATCAGATTTTCAGTGCAGCTTAAATTACTTAATATCTCAATACTCAAATTTAGTAGCCGACATGACAATTCAGTGAAGAGGAGTCACCCATTTAAGGACAAACCAACTGTATGATTCAACTGCGCAATTGAAGCTATAAAAACCTCAATTTGAATAAAGATTACACAGCTTATGAGATACCTCCTACAACGGATCTTTGCAATTGTGAATGAAGCTTGAGACATGAATCAAAATCAAACACGAAACACCTAAACATGTTCAGGTTTTACAAACGTTAGAGAGCTCTTTGGCCCAGCTGATCTCATCGTTTGCATCAAGACGGCAAGCTTGCAACCAGATACAAGGTTAGCCTCGCAGCGCGCGACACAGAGACACGTGTTATCCCATTCCCAACACAAAGGGCTGGCACACAGCTCCAGGGATACAGTTACCATGTCGTAAGGAAATGAAGTTACCCGAGTGTAGTGCTAGTCACGTGTTGAGGATTAATGCCTTTGTGATGTATTTGAATAACCCCGGTGTGAGGCTGTATTTAGTCTTCAAAAGAGTCTTGTAAGACGGCTTTGTACTTTGTGTTTTGTGCCTGGTCCTTTAGTTATTTGGTACCTATTACATTTCAATCTGTTGTAGGTACTGGTGTAGTTTGTCTCTTAGTGTTTATAATATTAAATGCAACTGAGGTTCAAAAGAGTATTAGTTATAAGAATACTTTAAAAGTAAACTGGAAAATTGACTCTAGCCTCTTTATAGTAATAACCGTAGGATATTTCTGCCTCTTCGCTCTCGAAGACAAAAGAGGCATACCTAGGTAACAGCGTACATAAACTAAATCATACATCATAGTGGTTATAGAATACGCAAGTCCATTATATTCACGGCATGAAAGGCATTAATATAAATTTAAAATTTCAGTCATACATTTTGATTATAACGACTCGGATATCTCATTTCCATGGAAGACGCGGCCGTTCTTGATTGATGATCCTCTGGCCCTCCCAGTCTTAACTATTCACAGCCCGATCATAAATTAAGTGCACTCTCATTTGGCGCACAATAAAACGGTCCGGAGTTCAATAGCAATTGTTCTAGGAAGGCTGGCCGGGATACCTCCCACTCCCCCTCTTTTTGTTTGCAAATTTAATAAACCTGGCCATTTGTTTGGTTCGTATGGCCGGGGGTAATCAAAGTTTTAGCGTTTTTTATGGTGTGTTTGGTTTTGGTGGAGCTTACGGCGCGGTGTTTCAATACGGGTGCTTGGATTTTTATTATGCGCTGGAAATTGGTTGGAGTTCCTTGTGGTGGTGTTAAAAGCTCTTGACCTCAAACGTTGGTTGTTTAAATTAAGGCTGCCTTATGAGTACTATATCACATATATATACACATTAATGTATATATATCAAGCAGATAACAAAAAAGTAACATTAAAAAAGATGATACTTGTATAGATATTAATTAAAACGACGACAATACTAGGTACTAAATCTACTTAAAAAGCAATTTAGATTATTATCTCAAAAGGCACTAATGAAAGTAACAAATGCAAAGAAAATCCAAAAAAAATAACGCTAAGGCATAAGTAGAAAATAAACACGCCAAGACTAAAATGGAACTCAAAAGAAAACGTGTTGGGGAATATTATTCAAAAGGTTCAAGGCTCTATAGATTAGGTGATTTAAAAAAAAAAAGAAAAACTCGCAAACTTTATCTCTGGCGGAGATTCATATCTTTATTCTGTGCTTCAAAACTCTTCTGCATCGTTGAATCGCTAACTTGGTGTTAGAACTTGAATATTCTCGCCGTCCGTGATGATTGCTCCCAAAGCCTCAGTTTCATTATTTTCTGACAGATTTTCGTCAAACTTTGCAAAACATTTTTGCCATTTGTGTGTCGGATTTAATGTTTGTTTCTATTTGTTTTTCTTTTGTCTCGTAATTTGTACTTAAGTGGGATTGCTTGAGTTAATTTCTGGTGAGTGAAACTACATTAATTTATTTAATGGCAAATTAAGCTCCTTTATACCCCTCTAAGTTTTCCATTTAGAATGAGACTTTTAAAATCTGATGAAGTTATATAACATGGTACTGCCCCCTTACCATGAACTCTTAAAGCAGGACATTTTACGTTGTGAAAGCGAAACGCCGCTACCTGCAGTGTAGTACGGTGTCTCGCTTCCTCAGGCCTGGCTTTTATTAACAAAAAATGTGATTGTAATACAAAACTTTTCCTAACCCTTTTAGGAAATCAGAAAACAAAGTTGATATAGCTCTATCTATAAATCTAAATGATGATTTTCTCAGACACAAATCCGGACGTTAAATTTTCACAAGTTTGGTAACAAGCCTCGTAATTTTCAACCCAATTTTATCGCAAAATTTTAGACGTTTTATCAAAATCTAAGGGATGTTTTATCCGCGAAAACTTTGCACCCCGATAATAAAGCAGGAAAAAAGGTGGAGTGTTCTGAAAACACTGTACAATAAAGATCAACATAATTTTGTTGATGGTAGGGAGTTTGAACTTGTTCGTGTAATTTTTTAACTTGCGGCGCCGCATTAAAACTTGTGCTTGCCTTCCGTGGTTTTTGCGAAGTCACCTTTGCCTCTGGTGCGATCGACCGATAACACTCCCCTTTGAAATTAATTAACTTTCAAATTATCGCCACCATCTTACGCGTGTAAATGAGTTTATTGTTTTGTATTGCTTTTGATTATGTTTTTGATAAATGATGCGTTATCAGTCATCAAAGTAATTATAACGTGTACTTACCGTAAGTTCGCATGACCCGCTTTGTTTATGATGTTCACAGCAAGACATTTAATGACAATGTAAGACTAGGAATCACTCTGGGCTCGCAGTAATACTTATTGTTCCCTTCTAGCTTAACTTAAGACCAACGTCCGTCAGTTACTAGAGGGACTAAAAATAAATCAATACACGTAGGTATCTGTATTTTTTAACTAAAAATTGACGTCAAGTTTTAATATTAACATTTCTACATTGATTATTGTTATCGCAGCATAATACTGAGAATAATATTATCCCAGATCCCAGAAAATATTTAAATCTAGAATTAATTCCGGAACTCAAATAAAGCCCTTGGTTATGCCTAAGGAGTCTTTAATATATATGTATAATATAAAATATGATTGTTTAAATGTAAGATATTATGATTTCCATTAGGTACTTCTCAGTAGCAGCACGGAGTCTGGATTTGTGCCCGGTTGATGGCAATAGGCTCGCCCCTATTACATTGGGACTTACAACATAACTGGCGAAATGTGGGTGTACTATATGTTCACCTCTGCCTACCCCTTCGGGGAATACAGGCGTGATGTTATGTTATGTTATGTTAAGATATTATGAAAGTCATAATTTATTAAAGCAGTTGTTATATTTTTTGTGAGTTTCCCAACACAGGGTTAAAAATTCCAAGTTTTTGTTAAAATGAAATTAATCATGCAATCAGTAGCTCAAGATGAGTTAGATGAGAAGAGAACAATTAAAAACAAATTTCAGGAAAAATGGTCTTTATTAAAACCTCTTTTCATAGATGATAAAATCATCAGAGTTCACAGATATTCACGACGATCTAATATTTACAATGTTCAATAATTAGAAACTATAAGTAGTTATATACAGAGTTATTCATACGGCTTAGCTTATGCAAATTGATTTCGAGGTATATATGTATATCGGTCTATATATTTACATACATAGTAACAAGTCTTTACAAAGAAATCTAAACGTTCAGAGTTCACAACTCAAGTATGTTTTCCATTACATATTCATCTATCACATAATATAGAAACAGTTTTTGATAACAGAGGTCTAGACACTGAAGTAGACTATATAAATTCAAGATAAACAATAACAGACGTAACACAAATGGAAATTTCACTAACCCATTAAATTGGTCAGGAGGTAGATTCAGGAATGCCGGAATACAAAAAACATCGGCAGTGCTTGACGGGTAAATCGAAAGGTCACCAATCGATGACGCGTTCTCTTAGAAATCAGATTGCAAAGAAACTGTTTATACCCGCAGTGTATTAGGAAGAGAGTCCTTTCAGCCGCGTACATAATAGATACATAATATGTATAACATGTGTTGTAGCGGGGCCCCGGCACAGCCGGCCAGCGGAGCGCGACTCTCCGCTCAGACCAATCTTACTTCACAATAAACACCCCCTATTATAGACTATGACACACTCACTGAAAGTCGAACACACTTCGTTTATTTAACATGCCTTGTGCGTAGCAAAGTTTGCTAGAATCACTTTAAATTATAAAAGATCACGCCTAACAGTTGTCATAGATCACATTTAGTTCACACTGAATGAAACTATTAATCATTATTGTGTCTGATGTTTTGCACAAGCCACTGCACTCTGCTGCTGTCCGGTCCTATGCACCGATTTGAATTTGTCGTCTTCTTTCCCAATTTAAACTGCTGCAACGGTTTGGCGTGGCAAAAGTTTCATCAACATCACTATTCTTATCAGTATCAGTAGTTGAGTGATCAGTGGTGTTAGTGCCATCAATGCCAGTTCAGAAGTTGTCTACACCGATATCTCTTGGATCTGGACGCGTTTTTTTGGCGGCGCGGCGCCGGCGCTGCTCGGCCTCTCTTTCAGTTCTGACTCGCTGCTGCGCTGTGGAAACCGAACGATATGTTAATTGGAGTCGAGACTTTTAATTCGCAATTAAATTTATCGTTTGGGTTCGATTTTATTCGAATTTGTCTCTATAATAGGTCTTACTAATGAGCGTTCATTTCGGAAATTTAATTAATTTAATTTTGAATTAACTTCCGTTAATGATCTCATCATTAAAATTATTACAATTTCGATGACTTAAATTAAGATTCTAAAAATAAGAGCAGTATTTATTCTGTGACTGTACTAAACTTCAAACAATTCTTGTAGTAGGTACTCACACATAACTACAGTTGTTTGCTCAGTAAGAAGATTCCATACACTCACGTTATTATTATAACGGCGTAGTTATCTGGTAGAAGTTTCTAGATCAACAGCAAACATTAACGTTACAGGGCCGAGGTCGGTCCTAACAACTTCAGTTGCCACAGCTAGATATTAGTCGAAAGCAAAGAGAATAGAAACAACAATAAAGAGGCGTAATTAAATTAAGTGGAACTTAATTTCTTTTCGCAGTAGAAAAGTTGATAGCTCTGAAGACTGCTGGAGTGAATAGAGGGGCAGAAGTATCTTATCGATGTATTTTTACCTAAGGGGGGGATCTTAACGATGCTGTTACCTTAAGGGTGCTCTTCCGAGGTGACGTGATGGAGGCAGGCTCGTTGCTCAGGGATCCTCCGCCGCGGCTGTTACAGCTACCTGCGAGGGAAACTTGTACCGTTGTATCTACTTGAAGGCTAGTTTGATTGGAATATAATAATAATGAAGATTTGTATTAAGAAGTATTTAATGTTGCGCCTTGTATGATAGGCTTAATATATACGAATAGAAGATTTTACACAACGGAATTGCAAACTTATTAAAAACCTAAGCACCTACGTGACAAGAATATACTATGAAAAGATATTTTTCTTTTCAAAAGGAAAAATTTTAATATCTGAACTGCTCCGAATGTTCGAATCTCTAGTGGCTTTTGAATCGGGAAGTGCATTCAAACGACACATGAATGCAACCTCACATCGTGTGCTTCAAATAAATTGCTAGAAATGTCTCTAATAAATTTTATAGCTGTCGCCGTCTCGACGGAGGACCCATCTGGTCTCCGGCCAATAGATACAAAATTATGAACTGATTCATTTGTAAGTAGGTGTCTGCGGTTCAGTCGTTGAATATAAAGTTTTGATCCACTGATATTTTATCAGATTATACAGTGTGCAGGTTAACATGACACATTATTTCCGATAATCTTTACAGTAAAACCAAACCTAAAGTACGAGAAAAAAATAATTGCAGAACGAATGTCACTGAATAAAAAGAAAAAAAATATGTAAAAAGTTTCTAGTCAACCCTAAAACGATGACAACATTTACTAATGCAAATCGAGTGCTAGCTCAGCACCCACATTCCTTATCATCACCATCCTGGCATCAGTTCAAATACTCCGTGAGTTATCACCGACCCTACCATGAATAACAAAGTCGCTCCCCCAGACGAACATAACTCCTGATATTTACAACCATGGACCAGCGGTGACTAAGTGAGAATCGCGTTTGTGCGTTATGTTACCGTCCGAATTGCAAAGTGGTCGCCCATAAAAATGGGTTTTAGATATGACGTCTTCTTCGTCTGATGTTTGGTTATGGAAAAATGTTGACTTTGCTCCCTTAGAATTCATCTTAATATTACATGTGAGTAAAAACGACTAGTATAAAGTACTAAACATTTATTGGAAAAATCGTTTGCAATCGTCTTTGAATAAACCCGGTTCCTGCAGTTGACATGTTTCATTGGGTTAGAAAGATAAGATGTTGACTCATCGGCGTATCCTTTTTATGTCCCTTCAAAGAAAATCGGGAACTTCCTTTTGGGGTTATGTTTTGAATCATAAATAAAAATATTTATTGGTTTTACGATAACAGACTGCTTAACTGACTCAACAGTTAAATCGAGTTCTAAGGCAGTAAGGAAATATTCGATTTAAGTAGTATCGTAAATGTGGCGATAATCAATTAAATCCCTATGATGATTTATTCTGCTCACCTTCTCTCCGCGGACGTCGGTGGGCTGTTCTTCTTCGTCCTCTTTGAAGGTAAATTCCTGCGAAGACCAGCACATTGAGCGCCAGTAAGAAGCAGCCAGCCCCCACCGTCACGCCCAATGCCACCGTGTAACTACAACAAAAGTCGGGGCCTAAGAGATGATGACGAACACAGGAAATTAAAGGAAATGAAGAAAGTATTAGTCATGTAAACGTTTAAGGAAAAGAAGACAATAATAGACATTGTTTCTTGCTCTTAGAAAAAAGAAAATAAAATATTTGAGAAATTTCAGAATTTGAAATCATGCTTAAGGATCTCAAGGGTGATGCATAAATTTGGTTACATCAGTCTCAATGTCAATTCCGCCAAAAAAATATGATTATTGCGCCGCATCTGTTTGAAATATTAGTATCATTATTTCCGGAGTGACACGAAGTCCAGTTAATTCAGTCCGAAGTTCGGCGCCATTCATTACCATTATCAGCAGTATCCAGTTGTCTGGGGGAAAAAACGCTCCCCTTGAGAAATGGGTCGGCATTAAGACATTATATGCGAGACAAAAGGGACAGAATTCAGGAAGGTAAACAGGTAAGTAAACACATTAGCAAGATTACGAGTCTCGCTACAAAATGCTCCGATCAATCTTGTTTAGAGTCTGTACAAGCTAAGGTTCAGGTGACACGGAGGCATCCGGCCGCGAGCGATCGTCCCGCCAATTTACATGTTATGAAAATTTAACAACCTTCGTGAGAAATACTTTGTATATTTTGATCGTTATCCTGTTCAGTTTTGTAGCTCTGTTTATCAAATTGAGTGAGTTTATCTACAAGGGTACAAGTTACAGTTAATAGAAGATACTTGTAAACAATAAAGAATTTATGGTTTGATTTCAATAGCTTCAATAGCTACCTATAGAATGACGAGGATATGTAATGTCGAATTGTTAATCGTATAAGCGTTTTGGATGTGTCATCTGTTAGCTTGTAAGATGAAATGAAATAAATAAATAAATAGTAATAATAATGTCCTCCTGACCGAATTTCGGTCACGGCGGCCTGTCTCAGCTGAGACTAGCCATCTGCGCAAGAGATATTATAGTGCACAAGTATGCGCGCAGACACAGGTGCACTCCCTATTCCCTCACTTTCATAATCCGATGGGACGGTAGACCGACACGACCGGAGAGAGATCAGGCGCAGGACCAACGGCTTAACGTACCTTCCGAAGCACGGTGGGGTCTCGACATGTGAAAACGGTCACCCATCACAAGACTGACCGCGGCGAGCACGGCTTAACCTCGCAGATCGACTGATCTGCCGGGTAGCCGCATAGCTACGAGCCCCACGAAATAGTAATATAATAGACTTGAAGTCATGAACTTATCCATAATGTGTTTTTGCTTATTGCAATGTAGATACATATTCTTTTAAGTTGATGTACGAATGCATATGTGTACAAATAAGTTCGGACACTAGAGCAAACTTTTGAAAAACATCCGATGGAAATGGCCGCTGTTTCCCAACTAACTTCAGCGGTGATAAAAACATGTACACGAAAAGCAGAATGTCTCTGTGGAACTTTTGAAACTTTGAGTGTTGTTTGTAGTTTGAAGCCTAAAGAAAAACTTAAGAGCGCAACTAGCGAAGAAGGCTTCAGGAATGGATCAACATCTTAATGATAGTGAGCACACGAGTTCTATCACTTTCGTGTATAAGGGGGACATCTGTTTGTGTGCGCATCGCTTGTTTTGTCTAGCTCAGCACCTCGGGGATCAGCGCTCAAGATATTTTTTCCGTCACTTTATCTATCTTATTACGAGAAACGTCGTTATGTTCGTTTTTGTGCAGCTTTCAGAATTCCCTCGATGTCGCTGCTTTCATTTTTTCCATAAAAGCATCACAGGAATACAGAATGTTGTCTCGTAATTGGACGCGTATTTTGCGTTATGTAGATATTATATCATTATGTTGGGTGCCCTGCGGCATACCCAGCTTGTTTTTAGGTACATTAGGAACGAGTTATTTTTAGTTTGAGTGTTATTCTGTGCAATAATTCTGTTTGAAAGCCGTAGTTTATCGCAAACTGAACCTGATTCATAATGTAGCAGTTGAACGTACAACTTGAAGCTGTTGTAAATAGTTGTTGTATTTCAAATGTAAGGGTGTTCTCAGTAAATTCATTTTTCTAATAGGTAAACTTGTTGTTCGATATTTAGATAAATAATTTAAAAAATACTTCACTATTTGCGGAAAAAGATATAGGTACCTGAACAAAATGATAAAGCTATACAAACCTGTAATACTGTGAGTCGAGATTGGTCAGGGAGTCTTCCTTGGGCGAGGGCTGCGGTGCCGGCAGCGCGGAGAGCGCGGGCCGCGGGGAGGGGGAGGGCTCGCACTCTTCCACTTCGGTGGAGTCCTCTTCTGCCTCTGTGCTGTCCTCCTCATCGTCCAGGGCTGCAGTAGTCGTGTACAGCTCCGGGAAAATCTCACCTGCCAGTTAGTTTAGGAGTTATTACATTTTATTTCAGCTAGTAACTAAAGGTACAATACCTAAAAAAAAATTACTACTGGTTTTATTAACATCAATCAATTCGTTGGAGAATACTCTTATGAACTAAAGCTCTATTCACGTTTATCTTTTTACAATTTATAAAACATATTTTAGGCTTTACAATAATTCGTTTAAACCCAAGTCAAGTGAGGCTATGTATTTAAATTGCTCAATAGTTATCTGAAAACATTTAAAATAGGTTAATTACTATGGTTACTAAACATTAATTAGACTTCACTTCATTAAATGATTTGTGTGTTACCACCCAGTTAGTTAAGGCTCAACAATTTAGATTTAATTAATTTATTGCATTAATTAAATTATGTACTCAAAGTTTGCGCGGAATTTTAATAAGCTCATATTGCTTAATAAGCCTTTGAGACTTAGCTTAATTTAAAGAATGTTTAAAATATTTTGTGTTTCGTGTTCCGGAATTATTAAATTATGTTTCCAGGCTTTATTCCACATTAAGTATAATATCCTATTTATCGAATTATGTAACTCTATTTATCTGTGATCGGTTATAGCGGACTGACTAAATACCAATAGTATTGATAAAGTTACAACACCGCTGCCCTAAAAACAATAGTTATTAGACATGGAGTATGACGTAGATATCGACCCACATCAGACAATACATTATATTCTCGACACCAGCGCTCACAACGGCCGAGCAAACACCTCACAACACTCCATAGAACATAATATCTCAACAAGAAACCGATCCCTGGAGTTATCAAAGGCGGTAATGAATGGACCGACGGACACAAAGCAGGCACAAGTTCTGCCTACCCTCCGGACAAAGAGCGATTATTGACGACGCCGCACTCTCACTATTGTTACCAGCAGGGATGAACAGGAAGGTGTCTGCGTCTAGGTTCCAGTTTAGATTTTGCTTCTATTTCTGACAAAACCGAAATTGAAACTAGTTAAAAGGGAGGAATTTAGTTTCAGGTTTAACCCTTTCACATGAAACAATATCTTTATTTAGAGATTAAATGTTACGAGAATTTTTATAACCAATATCGCTTTATTTTTTAGCTGTAGTTATTGTGTAGCTCGTACAGTGCCGAGCTCTTTATTAACTGCAGTAAGTTTAAATTAAAACTTGCATCAATAACAAGTAAGACGGTATTCATTGAGAACTGAGAAAAATATAAATGTACAGGCAAAAGTCGACGTGTGATATTAAATGGTTGCAATCAATACAGACAGCCTGGTAGCTTGCAGTAATGTTTTGAAGCAGGTATTTTATTTCCCAGTGAGTCACTCTGGCGCTCTCCACGGCTCTTCCTGGCGCCATTAAAAGCAGTAACTCCGGAAACATTTATTATTATTACGTACACTCCCTGAATTTTTTCTTTAATGTTTTTTTTTGTTGGTGTTTTAATTATGTTTCTTTTCTTTTTGTTTTAGGTACACAAATGTAAGTACGCCTGTGATCCCCGAAAAGGTAAGTAGCGCTGTTCTCGTATCATTATCGGGATTCTTTCCACCAATCCGTTGGCATACTTTTTATGAGCTGTCAAAATGATATCGTTTATAGATTTTGTATAGCAATAGGACCTGTAACGTCACTGCTCGCAAACTCAATTGACTTACTATTCATTGATTTCAAAGCAAATAAAAATCAAATTTTACAGTCAATTAAAAATGTATAATGGGTTTTACGGCTGATAATATAATAATAAGAAGTGACTTGCAATTATTAGTTAATGGAGTCCACTTCTCCACTATGTCCCATGCAATGCGTGGCTAACGAACCAACATTCATTCGGCCACCCATTTAAAATTTAATGAATAATTCAGAGTGACGTAGCTGTTTATTAATCTAAAAGCTTAAATATTGTTAGTGTTTACTGGCTAGTTCTACTCTAAGTTAATATAACTTTTAATTGGCATCCTTCAAGTACAGCGCGTGCTATAACTAACCGTATTCCTCAAGTTTTTTCAATTTTCAAGTAAATCTTATTTAAGTTGTGACGTTTTCTTACTTTTACTTGTTGATTTTTATTTATTTTTTCTTTTCTCTATCTGAGATATTTTCCTTGCCGTAAATATAGGGTTGTATTCTTATAATGTTAAGAATAATTTTTCAACTCCTGACAGCCCTAAGAGTGGTAGGAGATTGAACAAAGAAGCCGCGGGGAAACTTGCGGAATCTTAGGTTAAACTTTATCTGTTGGATAACGCTTCTTATTTGACAGTTTGCTCTCTCTAAAACAAGACTATAATTCAAAATAACCCTTTTATATAATGCCTTAAATATCAATGTTTCAAGAGGTGCGGAATATTCATTTCCTATAATTTATTTATACTCGAGACCATACGAGCAAATTCAATGAATCTGAAAATAACTGATAAATTGATTGCCGTACTAAAGCCTTAATGAATGGCAATGAGATCAATAAAGGAGAACGTATTTTAGGCGTGTTGTATATATGCTAATTACTATGTTACTATTCTTGTTCATTTATCTCAGCCTGATTTAATTAACTGAATTCTGTAATAACTATTATTCTAATTGGAATCTTGTCTACGTTAGCAGTTATATCAATGGTATTAGTCTTATCTCATATATAAAAAATACCTATATTCGATTTGAAAAAAAAAAAGTTTCATCAGCACAAAAATCTAAAGTACCATCTGGTAGTGAAGGTAAATTGAAAACTGAACTGTGGCGTATTTCCACACAATACACGACAATCTCGCCCGACACGCCGCTAATTTGCGAACGATTGCTTCAAAACAAAAGGTGATCGCCGGCGAGCCACAATTACCAGCACCGGGCCGCTCCTCCACAATGGCGGACAAATTACCTCCACCAGCTGCAGACACGACGCACTTCGGAAATCACGCCGACGGACAAACATATCCGGCTTTTTGTTATAATGACACAACATTTTTTATAACCATTTTAGTAAAGAATTCGTACAGCGCGAGGAAAACATGAATATAATTCATGAACAAGCAGAACATGACCTAGTATCAAGTATCAAAGTGGGCTTTAAGACAAAATAATAAAAATAATATTGATTCTTATGGAAAGGTTCTAAAACTGTCGAACTGTCTTACTGCTGATTATGATACGGAGAATTTATTACGGGCGTCAATTTTGATCTAAACTTCTCAGACATAACCCAAAATATGCCCGATAATAAAGTTGTATACAACCATAAACTTATACGATACAAAACGAGCTTACATAAAACCGTTTGAAAGACATAATATGCACGAAATGTGCGTGTTAAGATATCTCAGAGTAAACGTGAATAGGGCCCACACACAAGCTCGTATAAAAATCTCTCAAGCCCAAGTGGTCGTAAATATCATTCAGAAAACAATTTGGGGCTCGCTAACATTAAAGAGTTTATCTCACACGCAACAATATACGCGTCTCATGATTGTATGCGCGTCAGCGTCCCAGCGCCGAGTCAACTTGGCCGTGACAAAGGGCACGCATTGTGCGCCGCCAGACCGCGCCATTCTTCCCATACCGCTCATTATGGAGGTATTCCAGCCATCCGCGGAACAATTAATAACAGCTCCAGCCCATCCCGAAACACTCCCTGATCGATTTATTTTCATTCGTGACACCTTTTACCATTAATCACTTCGCCACCAAATATTTTGGCGACAATTTTCATTTTTATAAAGTCTAGTTGAGGGACCTTATTCGGCTAATGGCCCGCTCGCCTAAGCACCGATTATACTGAGTAATGTCTGCAACATTTTATACAAAAGCGACGCAGCGCTTACCTAATAGTTGCGTGTGTCTTTATATAAATCATATTCTCCCGCTCCAACAATTTCCGCGCAGAATTTCTCTTTGAGTTTACGTCTATTATTTAGTATTCCAAGTGAGCTTCCAAACTTCAATCCTTTCAGTGACGTATCCTTGCCAATTAATATAATCTCACGCGTGTTATTAACTTCGGTTTCGTCTGATTCTGCTCACGCCCCAGCTATAGTGTTCCCTACATTTATAATGGGGGGAGTGGGAAGCGGTTAATGAGGGCGTTCCGTTTACGCGCCGCGCCAGGAAATGGCACTAATGGCCCTGGATAATAAGGCATGCTCAATTTAAGCAGCGGTAGACGTTACCAATTTGCTTTCCATTAAAGCTGCGCCCACGTTGGGCGGTGATTGGCTAAATTTGGCCGGCTATTCACTACGAATTAGAGTAAGATTCTAGTCAGCCAACATTTGCACCAATTTGTATACCGTTTTAATTTATTCATTAAAGTATGTAATGGTTAGTTGAAATCTGTTAGCTGAAATTTCGTTACTGGCTATTAATAATATTTTGTTACGGGAAACTAGGATGTTGGATAAAATATTGGTATACTGTTCAATGTTTATGTTGATACGAAATATAATTTCACATTGAATGACTATAAATGTTTGAATAGACATTAATTAAAACATGAAGTACCAATATCAGACCCTGTTACACTGCTTTGTCAATTACACAACATTCCAGTCCATTTTCGTATAACCCTAGCTTCATGCCCTAGCTTGTCATTTATGAACAATCCCAAAATCTCTAAAACCTTGGTATCTTGTGCGTGTTGAACTGACCTGCAAACATGTCGGGATGGATGGATCTGAACTGGTGATGTCGAGGGGCAGCTCCCGGCCGGTGCAGCTGCGGGATGAGATGCAGCCACAGCGCCATCTTGTGGCCGCGGTAGTGGCTTTTCACTCGGAGCTTAGATCCTGGTGGAGATGTTGCAAATTAGTATTTATATCAATAATAAGACGTCTGCTTTCGACGGTTCTTAAAATATTAAGATGTTTTGTCCCGGACAGTTATCGAACCAACATCCATTCGCGCAGCTAAAAACTCACTTTAAATGTTTACCTTGAAGCAGCAACATAAAATAAACAAACAAGATCGAGTACTTTGTTCTCTGTTTGTAATTTGTTACGATCCAAAAGTCCATGCATTATTTATTCTGAGTTTATTTTTATGTACAAACAAGTCTTAGTATTAGTAACAAGAGTTTTTTTCCAACCTTTCTAGTTACAACAGATCTTGGTTCTTATTCTGCAGTCATATTGTCCGTAGTAACAACTACAAGTGATATGAATTTCAGAACTTTAGTCAGATGGAGTTTTGAAAAGTATTTTGTCCTACATTCAGGCCACTTGGCGAAGACTATGCATTCCGCAAGCCGTAATTGAGTATTTTAAGTTTGTATGTTTCCATAGGTACTTTATATTATAAAAGTCTAAATAAAGTGGGGTAACTGAAAATAGGTACTTTGTGAACAAAGCCATAAAAACAATTATTGTAGTCATAACGTCCCATGAGAACGGCGACGCTCTTTGTTCGCTTTATTTGGTCTAAAGCAAGTTAATAACGTTGTCTACTTAACTTTTTATTTAATGTTTATAGTAAGCTGGTTTTCTGTCTTATAATATTCCTGAAAAAAGGAGAAACACTTCAACAACGATTGGAGACTAATGGTTTTGGTAAAATATAAGTCAGTAAAAACAATAACTTATCAAGCTCGAGTATTCATCATACCTATAATATGCCCCGTTATAACGTTGTTCTAAGAAGTTAAAAGCAATTTCATTTCAAACATTAAGCTTTCAATTCCAGGCTCACATCTCATATTTTATACGAAAAAGTTGTCAAAAGAAACCAGTTTATCTCCAAAGCATCCTACATAATGATATACATGAATTCCGAAACAATCCTCACGTCACAACCAAAACAACCGCACAGGGGAAAGGATTAAAAAAAGTTGTGAACCCCAGTTAGGAGAGAGGGTGAAAGAAAACACGCACATTCGTTGGCGAAGCAGATCGTAAAAATAACGAGTTTCGACACAATACGGCCGGCAAAACTTTGAATAGGGCTTTATCTGATTAACTTTGTCCCGTGCGAGATTTTACTTTCAGATCAATTTGGATGAAAAATTCCTCTGTTATTCCGTTCTGACTTGTTATACGCTCACGTGAGTTTTGGGACTTTCATCGTGATAAATTTGATTTACCTATTTATGGCCGAGCCTTGTTTTTGTATGATGAACGGGTTTGCCTTTCATGTGTTTGTTGTTTCATAATTATAATTTGGAGGTGTGAAATCTGATTAATTCATCAAACAATTGAAACTTTTGCTGAATTTTGTTTGTAATATCTGCTTCGAATAAAACATTTATTTGTTAAATTGTATTATTTCTTTTTAGTCTTGTATTTGAATGATATATGAGGGAAAATGTAAAAATAGCGTGCAATTTGTTTTTGCTAGAAAATGAGATGGATTTATTTGTGTTTGTTGATGTTTAGGCTTCGATTAAGTCAAAACATCAACTCGGTACAGATAAAAACAAACCAGTTTTACTTTAATATAATTCTGAACACGTTCTACAAAATGGAACTTATCTCGAAAATTACACTTTTAGACTGACAATACAGCCTGCCAGAGCTGTGCTTGGTAATCTTGGCATGAATGAAATCGAAGATTACCTTTTACGTTAATTCAACTAAAGAAGGATACCGTTGCTCCTGTATACCTTAGGACCTTATAAAGCTGGTCAAATACAGGTGTACTTTTGCCAACCTTTTTAATGAGGGAATACAAGATACATTTACGATGGAAGAATGAGAGAGAAGTTTCCTTATATGTTCTCCTGCAATTGAGAAAGTGACCACTTGTTATCCTTACCTATACTTAAATACTGCTGCGTGTTCATCTCGTATCTGGGCCAGCTGGTGACACCCTCGTGTGTCCGGTCTTCAGCCCGAGGAGTAGGGTCCCCAGACTTGGCGAACGCGGCGAGCAGTGACACGGTCATCTCCGCGACGGCCACGTCTCCCCGGGAGTAGTTCCGAGGAGCAAACTGCATGCCTCCCACCAGGGGAAGGCCCAGGAAGTAGGGTAGGGTCTCACTCGAGACGCTACCGAGACGCTGTTAGGGATAGCACATGGATTTTTTGTAATGAAAACACATTTTACCAGATTAGTTGCTGAAATAACTTGTTAGCAGTAAAACTATTCAAAATTGGTAGGTATACTTTAATTTTTGAGCAGGTATGGCACGAATGCTGCAATTTCAGACCCAGAATTTTTTTTTCAACTGGGTGACAGTAACACAACAGCATAAAGAATGAAAAAGGTTTATATATTCTAGCATTCAAAGTACGTTTTTATTTCTAAATCCTACCTAGTATAAAAATGTTACATAATCATGAAGACTTACCCCCAGGCAATCTATAATGAGCTGTTAATTACGATGTCACCGTTGAACATACGTGCGCGTGCCATAATTACCAACCCCCACGACAATTAATTGACCTTTGTGTAGGCTCTGCTTGAACTTCAAACGACAAAGTTATTCATTTTGGAAGTCTTTGAATAAGATCATAAAATAATTTGGCAAATTCATCAAGGGGAACTTTTGACAAATTTCGCAGGCATGTAGATTGCGATAAAATTAATGCCCTCGCACCTCCCTTATTCATTCCACAATGTCTACATATACTAATTATAATGTTGCCGTATGTTGATTATGGCTTTGGCCACCTACAGTTATTACGATTAATAATTTGAGATATAAATATTGTTTTATGAGTAATGAATCTTATTCGTAGTACGAATAAAAAGCCTCTTATTTATACAAAGCCAAGTCAATAAATTTCAGAAGTAATTCTGTGAATACAGTTTAAGTGACAATCAAATTATATATAACAAGTTTTCCATTATAATAAGGATAAAGTGTATTTACCTACTTACCTTACTTATTTTAAGGATATTAAACACGAAGAAGATAAAGCGAAATCAAATTTAATATTATCCAAAATTTCCTTCGTCCTCCAATCTAATTTGTCGCCCGATAAGTTAATATTGAACCAATCTCATCCTGACATGAAAAAGTTTTTAAAGTAAGGTTTAACTTACCTGGGGATAATCAGCATCCTTGCTCTGATGAGCGAAGTGTGCGAAGTACGTCCGGGCGCCTCGCCTCGCGTGGAGCTGCGCCACTCGCAGGGCTGGCGCGGCCACGGCGGCGTCACTTAGGGACTCAAGGGTGGCGTCCCTGATGTTGATGGGATGTTGGATCGGCTTCTCCCAGTCCGTGTATTCGTTGCGGATGGCGGCGAAGATCTCGTTGCGGTGGTATCGGTACACATTGCGGACGTACGTGCGGAGGATGCGGTTTCTAGTTTGAGGAGGGTGACAATCGAGATAATACTACCGCCGCTAATTTTAAGATAACCGCAGCAAAAGTTTTAAGATCGAAGCCAAAGAAAAAAGATGAACATATTGAATAAATGATAAAAAATATGCATAAATAGCAAAACAGACTATCAAGAACATGCATCTTAATTTAAATTCAGGGTAAATAAAACATGTTCTCAAAATACCTATGCTCCTCTTCAAATCCATGTCGTATGTCTTCTTCGCTGAAGAACTGGTAGCTTTCGGTGGTAGCCACTACGACAGCAAGAGCGCAGTCAAGGAATGCTTCGCTAGCATGCAGTGCCCTGGTGGGGGCTTGACCCTGGGAGGGAGCGTCTCTGGAGACCGGCACCGACGGCGCCCAGCCCGCGAGGAACCGCGCACGTGGCGCGTCCACCGCCAGGAGAGCCGCCAGGGGACGCGCACGTATGCATTCCACGAACCTGGGGAAATTATACCTTGAACGTCTTCTGCGTTGAATAACTGTAATGTGGATGTAAATATGCATCGCACTGAGCATGCGTGCATTTGTATCATGGATGGGAAAGAAGATTCGTTGTTTTAGACTTTATTGCTATCGTTTTTTCATTATTAGGTAATTACATAATTATATAGCCTCCAGCTTATAACTGTCCCACTGTAAGACAAAGTAATATTCTCATATGGCGTCACTATTGAAATGCTGAATATACTGAAACAGCTAAAAATTTAAACAGCTGAAAATACTGAAACAGCTAAAAATGTGACCAAAGATTATACTTTGGTGCTTGTTTTGTTTTGAGCACACCTCAAGGGAACTAAAACACTTAAAATGACACCACAGAACTCAATAAAACTCTTATTGTTGACACTAAATACATTGAAACCAATCAAATCTTCAGCAACGAAATGTGCTGGAATAATGTGGCCATAACAAATTTACTGCCTCGTTAAAAAGGACCTCGGAATAATTTGATTTGACAATAAGGTGTAGTCAATTGCATTGAGAGAAGCGATAAAAACACACACAAATGTCGTCATCAATCGTTTTCTTATTGTTCGTCATAATATTTTGATGGAGGGTCTCGTAAAATTGCTAATAAAGAATTTTGAATACACTAATTATTATAAAACCAACAAAATTAAAAATGCTTACCAGTTCTCATCGTTGGTAGACTCTGGTGTGCACCGCAGCGCCTGCGCAGTGTGCTCCCTTGACAATGCGGCATCCGGGACTAGTGCTGTCGGACTTAGAGCCGACCCACTTAATAATAGGACGCGAGACACCAGACCTGGTAAAGGCGTGGTAAACATAAGACCATTAAAAGAACACAGGCAGGAACATCATCAAAATCCTTACGTGAACCATCTTTTATTTATGTATCTACATTGTCATAACGGTTAAATAAAATCTATTGGTTCAATTCAAAAGAATATCATCTAGATAGATGTAAGGCATTATTTCCATCGACTGGCGGTTAAGGAAGATCTAAAGTACCCAAGAAACTAGTTCTGAAGCAGAGAGTGAGCAATCCGTTCGCTGTGACACTCGACATGTTACGGACCATAAAAGAATAAACCGAATAAAACTAGAACATAAAACTACGATGGAAACATATTGACGTTACGCCAGCTCAAGTGCTAGTTTATTGAGATATATTGCGAATTTCCTTCGAATTACGTGAATATTTCGATATTTTGGTACATTTTATGTCTTTAGTATCGTTTCGTTGCAACGTCTTATGAAACTTTTCAAACGATCGCTCCGGGAATTGTTCCGTGCGGCGCAATCTGTCTGGGTTATAAATATATTGCTATTTTTCGCTTTGTGTCTAGACTTAATAATAGATCTGATAAAATGTGCTTAGGTGTAGGTATCCAAAATTAAAGTTCTTGCAACTGAAAATGGTGAAATGTTTGGTATACACACGTAATTCAAGAGATTCCGTTTATATGTTTTTATACTTCTTCTGGACTTTAAAGAGACCTCGACCCCTGAGTTTGTTTCGGTGTTTCTTCTCAGAGTAGGTAGTCAGTTAGGAAATGCCGACACCATCATTCTAACTAGTTTATAAAAAAATGACGTGTTAAAGTGTTTTTTTAAAACCTATTTGCTGAAATAAAATCATTTATCATTTAACCTACCTACCTTAAAGGGTATAATCTAAACGGGGAACGTTGCCTCAATAATATTGCTAGAAAGAAGAAGTAAATATCTACATAGAAACGACTTTTCATCAATGAATACCATGTATTGATGATTTTCATGTATAGCTCTTCACCATCATTATCAGCCAATCTCAGTTTACAACATGCTGAACATAAATACGTTAAAAGTTATTGAAACGTCACAAAATAGCCCATTACCTACACGGAACTGCAACCAGCTTAAAAACGGTATAAATGTTAGCTTTCGAACTGCACACAGAACTCAATTTCTGAGAAAATAACCGTAACCTATTGAAGTACCATCTTAGCTTGAGTGGTCCAAAGCTTGCTCCTCATAAAACCTTTACCGGCTCTACAGGGATACTTAACTGGTACATTGCATTTAGGAGTCCAAAACTTACAAATAATATATAAGTTACTATTCGCAGTACTCACATGTATTTTTTTCATTCTTGAACTTATGACGAGCTTGCAAGCCGAACCAAATAAACAAGAGAGTTTGTACTCACCGAAACCTCATTAAAAATAGGCGATATGATATCTACCTCTATATATTCGACCATAATTATCGGACCTATAAAGATTTCTAAAGTCATTTTACCCGACCAAATTACGCCTGCCTTCTGTATGATGTCGGTTTCATCTTTTTGTTCACCTTTACTGTCGGGCATCATGAGCAGCGCATTGACCAGCGCCGCGCCAGCGGAGTGCCCGGCCAGCGTGACCCTCCGCGGGTCTCCGCCGAAGGCCGCCACGTTGCGGCGCACCCAGCCCAGCGCGGCGGCCACGTCCAGCACGGCCGCTCCGCCCGCCGCCTGCACCGGCGCCGAGCGCACGCCCGGGGTTAAGTAACCTGGTCACAACGGGGTAAACAGGCTGGTCAGGCAATGAATGACATTTATTGGCAAGATTTGTAAAAAAGTGTGCATTCCTCGTTATTTTAAAACGACAAATATGTGGTAAAATAAGCAACCATTTGTGAAAGTCATCAAGAAAGCCAAAATTATGATCTACCATTAACCTTATGTACCTACAAAATATAGAAAAGGTACTTGACTCCGTAAGCTGAAAATAAAGATAAGAACTTACCTAATAAACCTAGCCTATAGTTAATAGTGACGACGAGCAGGTGCGCACGCGCCGCCAGCACGGCGCCGTCCAGCGCGTTGGCAGTGCCCCACCCGTGCGATGGCCCGCCTGCCCACACCACCACCGCGTACGGCGCTTCCACGCCGCGCGCACCTGCGCACGGGCATACATGATTCACAGATAAATAACAAAACACCATCGCAAAGTAACATACAATGTAATGCTGTCTAGTGGTCAGATAGGCCATTATGAAACAGTTCTGAGGTATCATTAAGATAATAATTCCATTAGTAGCCAACATTCCAAGAAATAAATGACGCTGTTTTTCTCTTGCGTTAATTTTCCACTCCATTGATACTATGTACAAAGATGCGACTGTGTAAACGTACCTACTGTTGTAATAACTAAAGTAAAAAAATAAGAATAATAATAAGCTCACTTTAGGTAATTATCTAAAAATTATGATAAAATCAGTGTTTTTAAACAAGACTTTCTTACGAACTAGGTTGTTCTTGCTGGGCTTTATGAATAAAATATGGACTGACAAACTCATCTAATAAGAAAATCATAATTATTCCTAAAAAAAATCATCTCTGAACGTAGGCAGAGCTACGTGGAGTAGGTGGATGATAATTATATTTTTCTAAAAATAGTTCCAGCTATAAAGTTAAAGATGCCAGAAATATCGTTTGTTAGGCGTAAATGTCAAAATGTGACATTTAGGAAATGAATGCTGGACGCAATCGAAACGTTTTGAAGTTAAGAGTAACAAGATCATGAAGATGGTAATTGCTTTCTAGCCTTATCCTAAAACTTGGTGGCTTGAAGCTTCTGCCTGTGTGATAGTCAGAGAGAGTGGTTCTGATAGTATTTTCTTTAACGTCGCCCCACATTAGAAAATTCTCATGTATCGTGGGTGTGTTTCACATACATGAAATATCACATACACAAACACCCAGACTCGGGATAAACATCTGCGGATCGCACACTTTGCGAATGCGCAGCAGTCCTATTGCTTAGCCACGGAGCCATTTGCGTCAGTGATTATATCAGGTTATGATAGTATACTTATTATTATCTATGGTCATGATGGTATGGACTCACCGCTACCGGGCACGTAGATGTTGAGGTAGAGGCAGTCTTCGCTCTGGTTGGCCAGCAGAGGCACCGTCGCTCGCAGCTCGTTGTACATGCCCAGCGGCATCTTCATCAGCGCTGCACTCCTGGGACAACACCACCACCATTAACAGCTGTTATGTTAAACAACATAACGTAGCATCACGCCTGTATTCTTCGCCTTAAAGGGTTAGGTAGAGAGTACACCCACATTTTGCCTGTTGTGTTATAGGTTCCAATGTAATAGGGGGCGAGCCAATTGCCATCAATCAGAGACAAATCCAGACTCCGTGCTACTATTGAGAAAACCTAATAACATTTTGCCAGACCCGGTATTCTGAGTCTAGGACCTCATGCTCAGCAGTCGTGCTAAGCGACCACTAGACCAACGTGGAAGTGTTAAAGATGAAGCTACATTTATTTTTATGAAATATGTGTTACTATTAATATAATAAGTATTAAATATTCAGTATAAGTCCATACTCGACAAATAAAACTATCTGTCTGTATACATCATGTTATAAACCTACTTACGGCTGAGTGGCTACATAATGCCGCTTAATATGGACATGAAAATAGAATAATCCTAATATTTTAAATATGGTAACATAGGTAACCGATATTAATTCTAGTGAATGAACCTATTCAGTTTAAATTTTAAATGATTATAATGTGAAGTACGCCGCATTTGTGTATTTGTTGTTGACGTTATTTACTCACCAACACTATCAAGGAGAGGGTAACTACCAATAAGCAAAAAGAGGATAGGTAATTCGTACTTCGGTAGTGGCACATCAAAACTAGGCTAATTAGCGCACCTGAACTCAACTCGGTTTTTTTCGCTTCTGATAATTACCTACGACATGCCAGTCTACAGACGACCAGTCTACTTCCACGTGTCATGTCAAGTATATAAAAGTTAATACATCATTGCGTGTCCGTTTTATTGAGGATCGATTGTTTAGTAGGTCACATTTTCTTCGTGACAACAATGTCTATGTTACTTGATCGAGACGTCGAAGTTATCTATTTTGATAATGATCTGTGCGTTAATAAAGCCCGAAGCAAACTTATTCTACTTCCAAAATCATTGTTACTACACTATTTTCAAAAAAGGAGGAGCTTCTCATTTCGTTGGAATATGTTTTATAACTGTTTATTCTTAAGTGACTTTGACACAAAATTTGTTTGATAGGCTTTGCAGCCACCCTTACTTGTTGGATATGTCGGGGTAGCGCTGCGGGCAGACGGGGGCGAAGGCGTCGGCGAGGCGCGTGCCCGGCCAGTCGGGCGGCGGGGGCGGGGGCGCCAGGCGCGCCGGCTGCCCCGCGTACGGGACCCCCAGGAACACCTCCACGGGCTCCAGGCGCCGCGAGGCTGGCTCCACTATGATGCCGCGGATCGCACCTGCTCGGACGGAGGATGAAACTGATGGGTGGTGAAGAACTCAGAATGTATAGAAGATCAGGTTCAGTTCCCATCACGAAAAACGAACGATGACCGCTCACTTACTTTTTTGAATTTCAGTCTATTCAAAGTGTTACGTAACTAGTAATATACCTATACTGATTCTACAATTAAACAATTTGCCTTAATTATAAACCAAAATAACCTAGAACTATAGGAAGCGACTATATCCGAGTGCAAACACAGTCGCTGACCGTCACTGAGCGTTCTTTTTACGTGACGGGAACTATAGAAACATGTTTCACTAGAACTGGAATTTCAAGATCATATGCTGACTAAGTATGGTCTGCTCATATATGTCAATATGATCAAGAATATTTAGTTTAAAAATCACAGAAGTGCATTATCAAAGAGCAGTGTGAAGCGTCTGCATAATCAACAGCTTCTAATTAATTTTACTCTTCACCGCTTTGCAAGTTTGCAGTGAAAATTAAAACTCCTCGAATATTTTATGAAATACCTCATTCAATCATTTTTCTCTTTCGTTATCAATTACGTTTTTCTCTTTTATTTAACGATATATCGTATTGTATACATCGTGTATCATTAATAATAATTTCCAATCAATATTCACAGAACTTACCCCAACAATATCAATTTTTGACGAGGATTACACGAATACATTTATAATGTATCTATTAAACTGACGGCTATCATTATTCTTCGGACAACGAACGTGAATCAACGGCACCAGCATTAATTATTAATAATTAACATCTAGTTCTCGAAAATCACAATTCATTGTACTTACAATACTAAATTAATAATGGATTCGATCGAGTTCTGGCAACTGGAATAATTTAATGATACCATAGACACTGTATTGTTGGGACTTGATGTTTTAGGATAGCCGTTGGAAATTGGTAGGTAGAACATATGTACATTTATTATGGAACTAGGTATTTGCTTGTAGAATGATATGCTTATTGTGGGGCTCGTAGCTATGCGGCTACCCGGCAGATCAGTCGATCCGCGAGGTTAAGCCGTGCTCGCCGCGGTCAGTCTTGTGATGGGTGACCGTTTTCACATGTCGAGACCCCACCGTGCTTCGGAAGGCACGTAAAGCTGTTGGTCCTGCGCCTGATCTCTCTCTGGTCGTGTCGGTCTGCCGTCCCATCGGATTATGAGAGTGAGGGAATAGGGAGTGCACCTGTGTCTGCGCGCATACTTGTGCACTATAATATCTCCTGCGCAGATGGCTAGTCTCAGCTGAGACAGGCCGCCGTGACCGAAATTCGGTCAGGAGGACATTATTATAGAATGAGGTTAAATAGAGCATTTTCTAACAGAATAACCAAACATGTAATTTTTATTTTCCGATCTGAGAATTAGATGTTTTTGTGATGCTATGGTATTCCTTGCCGGATTCTCTCTTCCCGGAGAACTATAATGTAACGGTTTTCAACAGGAGAGTGAACCAATGTTTATTAGGCGATCCATCGTAGGCCACAATATCATTTACCATCAGATTTGTAGGCATGTGCAGTTGTGCACACCTATTTACGTATATGAAAAAAAAAACAAAATCTTATCTCTAAATCAGCAAACTCAACATTTGAACAAGTCAAACAAAGTTATTTTCGTATCAGCATCAAAACTTGCCACCTACCGCTATCACAAACTAAGTCAGTGTCATCAATTATATTAATCTTCCAGTAATTTGATTAATCTAAAAACTTTGTGCTTAAACTTCATAATTCTCAAACTGGAGTTGAATAAAAACTTTTAGCTTTTAAATTTACTACTCTTCGTGGTTTTTATTAATTTACTATTTACCCCCATGTTTTATTATAGGCCAGAAACAACTACTAATTACGTCAGGTTAACGTTATAATTAATTAAAAATAGTCAGTAGGTATGTTCTGTTAAATAGAGTTAGAGAAAATACTGCCACCGTATTAGATTTTCTCATGGTTTGTGGATAAGTTTTACCATAATGAACGTTTCTATGCATAGAGGTCACGCTCAGATCACTCTAGAACAATTAATAATATGTGACCACTGACCAGTGACCACTGGGCATAAAGTCGAAAACATTTAACGATTGCGTCAATATGTACGTCAGTGTCAATGAAAAAGAGCTAATGTACCGGATTAAAGCGACAAAATAAATAAATTGGCGAATCACGCGCCCTGCGTATCGGAAAAGCCGCCATTTATCCCATTTGCTGGCACGCCTTCAATCGGCTTCAAACAATAATTAATTTGATCCCGCATTCCGGCGGCGTCGCGTCTACAAAACGGGGCAACATCATTTGCCCTGCGTGTTCCCGGCTCGGAGGGCCGCTTGATTGGATTGTCCCGGGATCTGACAGAATTACACTCACGAGTCCGGGGCCCGAGCTGTAGGGGCGGGAGTACCTAGCAGGGCTGGAGGCTTCAAACAGACCTCGAAGGATTACGTCACGTAATCTAGCTTGTGCCGCTTCCGCATTGTATTATGATTTGCGTAATACGCGTATTATATCGACCGATTCGCGGCATGTTTGTTTTGTGATTGCTACACCATTGACATTTGAATTATAACTTTATAACACAAGTAGTAGGGTTGAAAGTTGCTGTAACAAGTTTTCTATTGTTCTGTTAAACCTTTGGTGTTGGCTCGACGTTTCACTTTGCTTTCCTTGGAATGTAAGATGCCAGTTCTAGTATCCGAGGTATTATGGTCTTAATTAATGTTAATCTTAGGTTTGTAATGGGTTGCTTCATAGTATTATGTACGGTTTTTGAATCCTTGTTCATAATTACAATTGGTAGGTATATTATAAAGTTAGATAAGTGCTTGATTATACTTGTCCAAATGTACGCAGGCGGTGCTGAGTAGAGAATGCTAAAAGACCCGGACTCAATTCTATAACAGATTAAGTACCTATAACATTTAGTGTGAATAAAAAAAATTAACAGTGTAGGTACTAACGGTGGTCAATATTTAGTTACGCTACAATGTCTTCTTTTACCAAAGGCAGCACGTTTCACATTCACACCAACAGGGACGTCAGCAGCTAGCCTCTCAGCATGGTCCACTGTGTACAGTGCACACGGGTGCCTCACCTGCGTGTGTGTGCACGATGCGCGAGCTGTACCGCGGGCCGGCGGCGGCCAGCGACGCGAGCACCAGCGCCGCGCACCAGCACCACGCCGTCCGCAAGCACTCCATGCGCCATCACGCGACGATTGGCTGCCAACAAACATCACTATTAAACTCCAATGAGATCTGTATACTAGCTTCCTTACCATGAACTCTTAAAACAGAACATTTTCAGTTGTAGAAGCGGGATGCCGCATTACACTACACGTAGCGGTGTCTCACTTCCACAACGGAAAATGTCCTGTTAGGGGGTGTACACTGACAGCTTTATCAACAATATTCACGGTTTTTCCGGAAAAATAACATTCATAACTCTCAGTTTCCAGTTACATTATTATAGGTATTCTTTTTTTATTTTAACATGGCTCATACTATGACATAAACAGAAAATGGGTGTAGTATGTCAAAAGCGCTACCTAGCTCTCAATAGATTTAAATACAAACGATAGAAACAAACAGCACACGAAAGACATCATGCGTCATACAAATATTTATTTCAGAAGACGTCATAATTATGTAAGAAAATTTAGTTAACTTTATCTCGTCTATTCGCTTGGACGCAATTGTTAACGTGTGTACCAAAGACAAGCTATCGCAGAGCTAAAGGCTCGCCAGTATTTGTGTCGCTCGGTCGTGGTATTGTTACTTAATTAACTATATTGTTGACATTTACTCGGCCCGAGGCACGGAAATAACGCTAACGTACCGGAAGTAACGTTGCGTACGCGACAGTTCCATTATTTATGGTCAAGTCAAGCTTCGGATGACGTGTGCTTTATCGTAAGCATCATGTGATTAAATATTGTAAACAACACATGCGTCTAAAAGATCTCTCACGATATAATACTAGGGCGTAATCTTGACACTTATAAAATGAACTCGCAATTTATTGAAGTGAAATAGATATTTATTTGTATGAATGAAATAAAATCAGAGACACCAGAATTATTCCTTTACGCAAAACCAACGGAATGTGAAAAATAAAACAAGATTCCGTTTAACATAAAATTACATTTCTTTCCCGACGAAATCATAAAACATTTACAAACGTAACAAATCTGAAAATATCCGCAAACTTAGTTTAATCGTAAATATGAGACAAAGCAACGAGAACCGGTCCGCAACAGGAAAACGTTCCGGAATGATCAGGACTCGGATCCACTCCCGCGTTGATTAACTTTTCTTTGTAGCAACACGAATGGAAATTGTAAAGGGGCTTACATCAAAAGCCGATCACACAATAAGGAAGTGAGGAAACAATCATTGAACACAAACAACAATAACGCGACGCACGCACGTCACAGCTCCAAGTTTCCCAATTAATTTGGTTCCGTATCTTGACGAGTTCCGGAATGTTGTCCAACTCTTTACAAACGTTCGCTTCTGCAAATGGTTACTTCTTCACAAAAGTTAAGTTTGGGGAAAAAGTGGTTTATTTTTTGCCGGCGGCGTGCGGGCGGTCGGAAGACAAATAGTCTCCTTACGTCGGCAGCAGACGAGGCTGAGAGGGCTCGAGCGGGCCGTCATGCGCCCGTCCCGCGCCCGTCCCGCTACTCGCCACATTATACGTGAACGCTTGAATCACATACGATATCTACTGTGTCGATATTATTTATAGGCCTTAGTAAAACATTATACGAACCATTGTATTGACCTTTGACTTTGATTCTTACTGAGGTGGGCTCGGAATTCTATTAGGAGAATCCTTAAAAATCGTGTATGATATTTTGGTCTTACCCTTTGCCAATAAAATGTTGTGACCTGTACAGGATATTGAAAGCGTTGGCGTGGCGGCCTTTAGGCACGAAACCTGTCCCAACGTGTGCTGCATACGAAATTTGGTTAAGTTAAAAAGTTTTGCGACACGTGTAGTAACCTTATTGCTGGATATCACCAAATACAGTTGCTCTGTAAACCTTTGTAGTGTAAATACAGACATTAACTGGTCCTTTGAGTCTAAGAACTTTTCACGTGGGTGAAATAATATGACGACTTTGTTAATCTGTTCTTAGTCTCATGAATATTGTACGCACGTACCAAAAGTTCAAAAATATTGATAGAAACTTTTTGAGACATGTTCAACTGAAACGTAATTCATAAAGTTTTTATTTGACATATAGTGTTTATGAAACGTCAAAAGGTCTCTAGTTTCTCATTTTAGGAAGAACCTTCAGAACCATACTGTTTTAAACCACCTCAAAGCATTTCGCTAGTTTAGGAATTCTTATGTTTTACAAAATATTTATATTACTGCTGATCCATCTTGAATTGACTGCGACGGTCCTTTTATCCTGGTTTTAATCAACAACTTCGGCTTCAATTGAGAGAAGGTATCACGATCAAACTATTTAAAACTTCGCCGACCGCTGAACTATCATCAGTAACCGCGGCTACCCCAGTCGTCTCTAGGTATGTAATTACGTTTGCTCTCGTTCTTTGAAGGGCCACCCTTAAAACAATATTAGCAAATTTCTTGGACTTCTCTACCAAAAATGTTTGAATTGGAATTGAGTAATGAATACAAATAGCTAGTTTACCGTTGGAGAATAATGTATTCTTCTCAATTCTACTGTAGAATATTATTGTTCCTATGCCTGAAATCTGCGCGAATGAGGAATTATTACATGATGTTATAGAATTGATAAATGAAAAAATAAGTGATGTTATTTTTTCATTTATCAATTCTATAACATCGGGATTTATCCGGAAAAAAACATCAGTGATATTGGTAGTATTCAAAAGATCATCTATACATTATACATAGATCATAGTGCTTATGATAGTCATACCCAAATCCAACAAAGTAACAAGGTATAAAGAAAAGCTTGTTTACCAAACTTCTTCTATCCTTTTAAGTTTTATTCCAACGGATCCCATATACGGAGAAATATATGCCACATTCCCGACATTTGCATTCCCTTGGAGAAGATATAGGCTTGGTATCAGGGTCCCAGGTACCTAAGGACCCATATCATTAGGGGAGCAAGGGACCCCGGCGATACGTCGACGGGTTTCGGGCGTCATCTGCATACGAATGTTTCTACTCGAAGTCTTGGTTACCGAATGCGACCTACAGTTTTTCTCCGATAGGATCCACGTAAAAGGTGAAAGGTTGCTTCGACTTTAAGGTGTTCACAGTTTGTAAATGTATGGAAAATAGGTTTCGTTTTGTAAAAATGTTTTCTTTCATGTCCATAAATCTAGATAATATATTTAAACAAATAACTTTATTTTCACTTTGTAAAAGTAGTATTCACAGATAGTAGGCTGAACACTACGTTTATCGATTATTTTAATTTCTCTGGAGATCAGAAGCGCGAACAGGACTAGCTATTAAAGTTATGAGACGCTGAACAAAGTTTTCTCCACAGAGCGCCACGAGTAAAGCTCCAAATTGAACGACGCTACGTCTGGTAGATTATTATCAGTAATATTCCCATCATGTTTTTAGCGCTCAATCATCTTGACATATTCTTTTCGTCGCTTTTTACGACACCGTCTGAAAGGGAGTGGCATATTTTTTGTTGAGACATACCGCCGAACAATCAATGTAACTACACAAACATTATGACATATTTTATACATACAATTTATTCGATATTTAATTCATAAATGTGTAATATCAAAGTATTTCTATTAATGTCTTTTCGCTCTATAAAATATGTCTTCTCGCACTTACCTTTCGCCAAATGTTTTGTGTCCCTTATAGCACGAAGCGAATGTATTGCCATTGATCTAGATTAAAATGAGTCATTTGCAGTGGTGCCTAAGAACACCAAGAAGAAAAAAGTTAACAAGTTACCTTAGTTAAACCCACAACCATGTGCAACCAACTAATACTATACATAATATTGATAATCCAGCTTACGAGCACGTTGTTAGGAGTTTAATACGTTGTAACTGCGCGGCGCAACTAGTTAGTTTGAACCATCTTAAGCCGATGTTACTGCTGAGGCGGTGCAGCACATGTTCTTAGCGATGTAATTAGCGTGCCCTGGGTACCTACTCAGCTCTTGTTAAACTAATTACTAAACACTATAGGTAAATTGTGTAATGTTTTATAAACGCGAGTAAGGTCCTTTTGTACGACTGATAGATTATTTGTGAAATATGGGTCCTTGTGTACCTATGACAGAAAACATGATATTAGATTTCAGTCTATCTTCACGGATACTAGCAGAACGAAAGGATCATTTCGAGTAAATCAACAAAACAAAATATCCAAGTTGAAAGTCAGAGCTTTAGTTTTCCTTCAGTCAACTAGTATTTGACTTCTCTTTGGCTAGAAAACTTCAAAAAATATAACGTAGATCCCCGGTGAGGGAACTAGGTCAGGAACTAGCCCAAAGGCATTAGTAGCGAAATTGGATGGAAAGCAATAAGATATTGGTTGATCGAAGGGCCCGCTCGTTGCGGATCCTTCACTGGTTGACATAAAACAAATTGCTTTGAAATGAAACGCGTAAGCAACAGACGTTGGTCTTTCGATCATAACCTTTTGACTTTCTTTGGGATGTCATGTAGAAGTAATTCCTTGAGATGCGCACAATTTTGCTTTTAAAGCATCTCGGCTCAAAGGACCAAGCGTTGATTTTTATTGACAAGTCGGGTGGTTGAATGTGACTGGCTAGAAAGTGATGGTAAAGCAATCACGATACATACATACACAAACATTTAAGAAATAAAGTCGGATTTCGGATTGGCTTCGATTGTTGGAAGCATTTGACAAACAGTGAGAATAAACTGTTTAAAACAAGATACAGAGGAAAAAGATTTTACGCCAAATAAATATGATACGTAAGTACCACCTCCGAACCGCTGAATAAACCCTAATGACATATCTACATAGGTATACTTGCTTTAAATATTATTAGTTTAAGATAAGTTCAACAATTCTGAACTTTTTACAGTAAAATCATTTCATTTCATTTTTCCACAAAAACAAAATGATTCGGACGCAGTTGTTCTCCAATTTTTTTCTGTAAACAGTTTATGCAAACATAAAACCTCCATATTTTCAGGACGAATAATTTTAAAAAGCAGTTTCTTTGTTCGATGTTTTATTTGCCTTTGTACGATTAAACGGGTTTCAGTTACTATAGACACTATAAATAAATATGCAATTCTATTTAAAAAATGTGTGTGCAAATATTATGTTTATATTTTCTACAGATATTGTTAATTTAACTCATTATTCAACATTTAGATGGTACCGGCACTAATTATCTCTTTTATTAACACACAAAGAAGTGAATGATGAATGAAATAACTTCATTCATTCATCATTCCCTTCTTCTGTCAAAACTATCTCATTCTGACTGTAACAGAGTTGTCATGATAACTTTAACATTAGCGTTAAAGACCTTACAGCCTTGTAGACCAGCCTCCTTACCATGAACTCTTAAAGCAGGACAGTTTACGGTGTGATACGTAAAACAAGAGAAGACGCCGCTATGTGCAGTGTAATACGGCGTCTTGCTTCCATTATGTAAACTGTCCTGCTTTAAGAGTTCATAGTAAAGGGGCAGAAGACTAAGAAATATTAAAACTTTATACACGACCAGGAATATCGTGATCGACATGGTAAGCCAGCTTTTATGCCGGAAATAACAAAGGAACGTATTTATTTGACTCTCACAATTCACTTTTGATGTCAACTTGATATTCATAGCCGAATCAGCGAACCTACTCTTAAAGTATGGAAATAATAGGGGCTTCTCAAATTTATTTAATATTCGGGTCCAGAAATAAACTTGGTAGGTAAGAGTCAGGCAGGCCGTGATAGAGTTCCTTACTTTATTTTTGATATGTTTTTTTCAGTTTTCTGTGTTTTAATGACCTAAGTATCTAACTATTTAGCTAAGTCATTCTTATAAAAATATATGGTTATATACAGCTTCTGTTTTACGTTTACTGAAATTATAATTTCAGTTAATTATAATGAACTTATTAGCGTAGTGGAAGATATAAGATGACTTCTGAGCTTCAGGTAATGAGTTTGGTTCATGAACAGTATAAACATTTACCTTCCTAGATATTTTAACTCGAATTTAGGCAAGTAATATTTCATGCCTCCAAACGAACTTACGCGGGTTAAACACAGGAGGACTTCTGTTCTGTTCCACTAATATTACCTATATTAGTGGAACAGAACTATAGAGCCAGTAGGGTTTTAGTTTAACTATCTCGTTACTGATCCCTAAAAAACGTTTGATTGGATAAGACGGAGTCCACGTAACGAACTCTCGGCAGTACCGGTCCCGCCAATATTTTGTGACGCAAGAGGCCACTCCAGCTGTCCTCTTAGACATCATTAATTCAATAGCATTACCTCCCTTTGTACCGAGGATTATAATAATTGCCTGCTCTGTGCCGGCTTTGTTCTTAAACTCTATATCTGATACTAAACATTATTTATTCATAGGTATTTATGGAAACAAAGAAAAAAATGTTCGCCAATTTCTTGTTAAAAAAAAGAATATTTTATGAAACATTCTGTGATTAACGGCAACACACAAATTGGGCTTCTTTGATAAGAAGTTAATTCATTGTTTGTTGTTCGCTAAGTTTTTAATGGTCTGTTTGTGTGTAATTTCTTAATGGGGAAGATAATGAGTTTTATAAGTATGGTTTTGGAAATACCTTTTTTATGAATTTCTTTTACCTTTGTTTTACGGAAGAAGGAAAAGTTTTTCGTTTCTCGACATACTATATATCTATTAATACCGTTTTATTAGGGGAAAAGGTATAAAGGATTGGTTAGTAACGCTCTTGAAGGAAAATGTTAGTAACAGTGGAGTACAATATAACTATAGTTTCTTCCAGCTCAATTTCACCGAGCGCAAAATGTAAGTCAAACAAGCAACGAGAGCAAAAACCTAAAAATAGCTCCCGAGAAAATACACCTCAATATAACAAACTGGGAGCTGAGAATAAAACTGTAAACAATGTTATTGTCGGCAGTACTCGCCACAGTATCGTGGTCTGGCAGACGGCAGACCTGACCGTTATCTCACCACTCAGACGCTCAGACGCGCTTACTTCACTTGTCCAAACACGTTTGAGAGCCAGCGAGCCACTTCCCAGACCCACGTTTATATTTTTAATTACTTTTTTGATATTACAACGTCTATTTAAAGAGGTTTGTAGTCGGTATGTTTTGGTTTATGTGCTTAACTCTGCGAATCAATTGTTTAGAAAAAGGTTTTGATGGAAATAAACGGTAGCGGCTCAAATCTGGCTGACTGTTCTGTTAAGTGGGCAGTCGTTCGTAAAAACAATTGAATGCTGAATAATTGTTTTTAAAGAATTAATGACTGAGTTATGAGGGCACATACATAAAAAAAAAAGATTCCGACGAATTGAGAACCTCCTTCTTTTTTTTGAAGTCGGTAAATGCATTCAACGAAGCTCAAAGCGAATTTTGACGAATCTAGAATATAACTCAGCCACGCCTATTTCGACATTTAAATCACGCACTTTCTTTTTTCTTTCCTTTATTATTAAGTATAAGGACGTTGATAAAACAAGCCAAGTACCTATCTACATATTCAATAATTAATCAATTAAATGTAAGCAAACGACTCGTGCAACGTATCTACACGAACGGGGAGGGAAGTCAGGCCAAACAATTGAATTATTATCGTTTGAGTGGATCTTCCCTTTGATGTCGAACAATGACTAATGGCTGCCGAGGACTGATTGCAACGCCCACTGTTAACTTACACATTAACCACCTGTATCGGGGTGTGTACCTATATCACCATCATCATTATCAGTCGTATCTCAGTCCACTGCTGGACATCGGCCGCGCCTATGGCAAGCCACTGAACTTGTACCTATATACCTACACACAACACTGTTTGACATTCATAAAAAAATCTAAAAATATATTTCCGAATTCCAAATAGAATTATGCGATAAATATTGAAATAGTAAATTCCAGTTCAGGCTTTACAACACATGAGTGCTTATATAATTCAGTGAACAAAGCACCAACATCAAATTACTATAACCGATTAATTAATTGATTAGTATTTCATTGATTTAGATTAATTTTGTAGAATTATAAATGACCTCAGTTTCTAAGAAACTGTTGTACTAGACACAATTAATTCGTAAAACTATCTAGGTTATAAAGTTATTTTCTAGAACAAATATTTTTAGTCGGTGGTATAATTTGTAAACCCTAAAGAATGTGTCCAACCAACTACTAAGCCCAGCGAAAACAAATTGGGTGTAGGGTGTCGGGTACATACGAACGTTTTACATAACAACCCAAACAAAGCAGGCTAAATCGTCCAGACAACGAATATGCTCAGCAAATTACACGTAATTATTCTACGCGTAATTATATTTGGAGCATGATGCGGCTGTTACACCACTCATTTAACAGTCTTTATGGGGTTTATAAACAAAGCGGCGCGCGCAGCGGGGACAGCCATCGGTCATGTCTGACGGACCGACAAATGGAATAAATGATGACTCGGACGCTCGGAGAGGAAATATGCCAGAAAAATTGTTTGGAAGCTTCTCGATAGCTTTTACAGCGCGTGTAGGCTCGCGAATGTTCACTCTGTCATGAATTGTGAATGACAGCTGTTTACAGTGAAACGGAATGTTCAATACATCTATATCATCAAACCATGAAATTATTTACACTCGTCTCATATCCACTTATGATTAGGTATATGCTAGACTTCCTTAGATCGATCTCTAAATCATCGCCGTGAGGAAGCCGACACACCAGAGAGATTTTTCAACGGTGTGTAAATGTAAAGCCATGTCAGAGGCGGTTTAAACTCTGACGCCAGGTTGTTCATCAACCATACGATAAGAAGAATCAAACTCGAGACAAACATCTGCGCATCGCACAAATTTTTGTCCCGATCGGGAATCGAACCTGTAACCCCGAGCGCAGAGTCCAATCGCTTAGCCTCTGTCGTTGAATTAACACGAACTTATGCCTTATCCTTTATTGGCTTGATGTTTCCGACCAGAGTACAACGGCCGGTTAATCTATAAGGAACAATTTTCTGAGCAAAAGAATACATACAGATGAAGAACATAGACCTCTTTTTTGAAGTCGGTTAAAAGCAAAGTTTGTTAAGTTAATAAAGATGTCATTTACAAACGCTGCGTTTACAAACATCTTCATAAACTAATACTTTCCTATACAGCCGTTCATCAAATCGTGGCGTGTTACCCATCTGCCGTCTCCGGGGAAATTATCACTCACACCGATACTCCGGCGCGATAGGAATTTGATCGTTTCTTGGAATGTGAGTGATCAATGTACGGATGACGTCAGTGCGACGAATTAGTCGCATGTGTCGGATGTGTCGGAAGCGGCCCGCACTCAGCTGCCTTGTCAGGTAATCTGATAAATCGATTGAAGTTGAGACTATGTAGTTATTACACTGACATGATAGTCATTATCTACTAATTTGAGTTTTTGCTTTTTGTAAGAAATTCTAAAGATAAGATACAGGAAGATTGTATTATAAGTGATACGTTTTGGCTTGAGCGTAAACCAAGCGTGGGATCGTGAAGATATACGAGAGTATAAATTGTATCATATGTTTACGTAGTCAACTTATTGTTTTTTTTTTTCATCATTATCAGCCGGAAGACTTCCACTGTTGAACAAAGGCCGCCCCCTTTTGGAAGCGCGCTTGGCAAGCGGCTTGGGGATCGCCGTATTGGTGGTCAAGTTACAGAAGACGCTGCTGCCCATCTTCTGGATTTTCCCATATTCGACACCTTACGACACCCACGGAAGGAAAGGGGTGGTAAATTCTAAGCCGGATGCCACACGGCAATTTTTTTCATCATCTGGAGACTATTATTTGTTCTGCAATCATTTTAATGTTGCTATGAAAATTACGTAAATACTAGTGTTCTTCATAGTGGCACTAAACATACTATGTCGATGAATATCTACATGACTGTAATTTTGCCATCCATTGTGAATAGTATCAATTTTCTCCCCCGCGCCATTAAACATACCTACTGTTTACCAACTTTACACAAATGAAGTATAAACTAAATTGTTTCCGGCTTTGTATAAACTACGGATGACCACAAATATTCCCGCCTTACATCGCATCGTGGTGGGGGGCTGACCGGCGCCCATCCGTATTCGTATAGCTAGGTAGGTAGGTAGGAGAAATACAACCACAATTATGAGGTCGGCTAGTTCCGCGACCCATTCGTCTTAAATCAAGGCGGATGTGAGCTACACGACGTAATGCCGGTGATCCCGAAAGGTAAACAGTTATAGTTCCAAATAAAATAATATTTTATGGTCCACGGGGCTACGGGATTACTTGCTGAGGGTCGCATCATAACAATCATGTAACGTTTTCATGTTCTTTTCTTGGCTCAATTTATTTTAGAATTATCTTCAACATCAGCAACCAATTATTTTAATAACTGCGCGCAATTTAATGATAGATAATTTTATTTAAATACTTTTTTATTTCTTCCAGGTAAGGTTGTGTCATAATTATGTGGTGATTGCTCCACTACTGATGAATAAAGGTAATGTTTTGCTATTGAAAACAATTATAATATGATGATTGATGATACATCTTATATAATTTAGTACAACCCCCGTACCATGAACTCTTAAAGCAGGACAGTTAAAGATGTGGAAGCAAGATGCTGCTACGGGCACTGTAATGCGGCGTCTCGCTTTCACAGCGTAAAATGTCCTGCTTTAAGAGTTCATGGTAAGGGGGCCGGTCCTACAAATGTATATACTTTCACCGAGAATCTGTGTGATTAGTCTTAATGTTGTTTTATGGAGCATTGATCTTTATGATTAATACAGCGTTTTTACTATGACAAGCGTAGTGATGAACCAATGCTGTGGGACGGTTACAGGCTAGTTTGATTTTATTATTATGTATGAAAACATGTTGAGTATCACTCTATGACTATGTGATGGTAACTCCGTCATACATAACATAATTCTCCGGCGTCCCATAATGTTTAGTTACTGCAATAAACTATAACTTGCTGTAATATTATGTTATAGTCACAACTTGTGTGACTCATGCCGCTTTGGGTTCTAAAAGTAAGATTTATCTTAACAGATTCTTTTGCCTCTTAAAGAAGTCTGAAGTTGAATTCATCACCTTTTAAAAAGATGATAATGAAATTCTTGCAATGGGCGAGCTTTCCAGAAGTCATGCCTTTTCTCTCTTCTCCCTTTCAATTTTTCAATAGTCCTAGTATCATTTTGTTCTACCAAGGAATAGAATTGTATACCAAACGCTTGCGGGTAGATGTGTTTGTTAAGAAGGATAAAATTGTACTTAACTACTATAATTTTAAGATCAAACGCGTCGTAGGTACGTCATCTACATGACACACTAGAAACAATGGGTTTGCGAGGGAACCGCGCTTCTAATATGTATGTATCCTCCAACAAACAGCTGAAAGGTAATTTTATATTCGTACATAAAAGAGTTATGGGCGTTATAATTGTGTCTCATAAAAGTGATCGATGTTCGTGAGTGGTACCAAGTAATGTCCTACACTTTTTGTGCTGCCACTAAAAGTGCCTCGTAAACCACGTCTGGTTGGAGACGCGGCCTCCCCAAGGTCACAGGATTGATTCCCGGCCGCGTTAGGTCGTAAAGTTGGGGTTTAAGGCTGGTGTCATTCTAGTTGTTGTGTCTTGTCTATCTGGCTGTTGAGGGTTATTGTGTTCGGTGTTGTTAAGTTTATCTGGTAGGGTATATACTGTAACTTCTACCTTTACTACGGCCTATATGTTCACTATACCTACCTAAATATTTCTTAAATATGAATATACTTTCACCCATTTAATAGGTAATAATATCGCGGTGATTCAGAAGATCTCGCACTTGGGTGTATTATAAAAACAATGACTAAATAGAATTGTAGTACCTATAGTATGAATTTGAAATAATGCTCTATACCGAGAGATTTAACCGCTAGTTTTACTGGACGTTACCCGCACTTAGCTGCTTGATTGGGCCATTGTCGATTTACCATCTAACGGATTATAGAGTTCTAATGCCTGTCGAAATATTGCTGTCTAGCACAACTCGACCTATCTTGTCGTAAAGAACAGGTGTGAACACAATAAAAACACTACACTCATGAGAGGCAGCTCCGTAAACCTCCGATTCACAAACAACGCCCGATCTAATAAAAACGAAACCATATCGACAACAAATGTATTTACCAAACTTGTGTGTTCAACACAAAAACATCGTTCATCCTCACGAGGTCCCAGCCTCGGCTAACGTGGCGATATGAATGTATTATATCGACGCGCTAACGTTCAACTTGTGACTCAACAGGGAAAGGGTGAATAGTAGAGACGGCCCAAACTTTACCACTTCATGCATTATGAATCGGCAAACGTTTGCCGAGGTGGGGAGCGTGCGGGGCGCGGGGAGGAGAGGGGCGCGGGACGGGCAGGAGGGGGGGGGACATCACATACGGTGGAAGTTTAATGTCAATTTACACGCATGTCGGAGTTCAAGTGACTTGGGCTAAGTCTTCCAAGATTGTTATAATTTAATATCACGGCAATACACTCCACGTTAATAATTTCTAAAGCGGTGCTCGCGAAGAATCCTCTATTATGTAAATGTGCGGTCGTGAGTTAAATGAAAAATGGCATTTCATATTACCATTCAGGTGTATTCAAAGCCTTAACTTTAACGTGTTCGAAATTAAATAACTATCTCGCACACAGCGCGGGCACGGGCGTGAAATAAATTAGCGCCAACTTTGGCCGAGTTTGACACAAATTGGCCGCAGTCCCGCGGAGCGCGGCAGTCACGCCCGGCCGCTCTGCGAAAAAACCGGCACGCTTATAGAACACCCTTTATGAAAGTTTGACAGGCGTCACGACTTCACGACTTGTGAATAATGCGTACAGCGCCCGCACGCGCCCGCACACGCCCGCACACACCCGCACACACCCGCACACACCCGCACACACCCGCACACACCCGCACACACCCGCAGGCACCCGCGCGCCTCGTGGCCGTTTGAACCCCGCCGCAGGTATTTGTAAGACATTACTTTTGCTTTCATAACATCCTTTGAGACACGGCTATGTTTATATTGTAACTAGATTAAAATTACTGTCGCGTGTTGTAGCAAAAAATAAGTATAATGGATTTCACCTTCGTGCACAAAGAAATAATACTATAAAGACTCCTAAACCGTTCTATATTTTTTTTGTTCCCCGCTGGTCGGCGATTCCGATAAGTTTTCTCTCACCCCAGGCGTCGTTCAAGGAGTGATTATTCATAACTAACAACGAAACAAGCCAGTTGTATCACTGCCAGGTCTTTGAACATTGAAACCTTTTGTTTGTAAATCCATCCTGGAATCCCCCAAACCAATACGACATTAAAACTCAAACTGGTTTAACATTTTCATAATTATAACAGTAAAAAGTAATTATACACGTTCAAATTTCAATATAATTTCGGTCCTGAACTTTGTAATTAACAAACAACATTTTTAGCAACATCACGACCATATCAAAGCGCTCGTCTAGCTCTACATCAAGCTAATTAAGAACATCAGGAACTGCCTCAGAGTATGAACCTGTGTCGAGTTCGGCAGGAAGCCACAGACGAGGCGCAGCTTCCCAACAACTTCCCGGAGCCAAGGTAACGCGACCTGCGCATGTCACCATTAAACGAGAGGAAATATGAAAAACGAGGCCCCGCACGAACTTATTATGATCCAATTTTGAGGATCAACTGAAGGTAATTGGCAAAAGGGTCTAGAAATTTGTTTCTACACTAAGTGGGTACAAGGTTGTATAATCGTATGTGCCCTTTGAAGTCTCGCTTCCCTCATTAGGAAAAAGAGCCCTCTGACTTAGGGAGGTGGCTCGAGAGGCCCACACTGAAACGTTTTTGACGAGTCGCAAAATATGTTGAATTAAGAATTGAGGACCCAAGTTAGGTTCTCATCTTTTCTGTACTGGAAATAATAAAGAGTATTTCGCTAAAAAGAAAAAACTGATATGGGAAATCAAAATTTCTTAAAATATTCAAATATATGATAACATGCTCGAAGCAAAGCAAGATGAATCCGTTAAACAGAGAGTTGCTACCTTATCTTGCATCTTAAATGGTACAATTCAGAATTTGTAACAGAGCTCAAAGCAGCGCGGTATTGTAACGCCGCCATTACCAGCGCTCGACAAACCCGATTGAGCCATATTTTGCGGGAATTAACCGCGTTCATCTCGCATAGATCGGGCCCCGGCCCCAATCAGGCCTGTTGCGATACCCGGACTAAGCCGGTGAGTACACCGCGCACAGCAGCTATCACTGGTGAGAAATCAGGTTTGTTATCGACGAACTGTACACAAAAGTACAAACAGTTTTTTTTTGTAAAATAGCTGACGGTTGCAAACATTGTTTGCAATTTTAATTAGGTATTTTAAAAAACAATGCAAAGAATTAACAAAATCGCACTACATAACTTCAGTAAGTCATGTTTATGCATAAAATAATGGATTTGTAAACATCTTAGATATTTTGCTTAAGTAATTAAACGTATAAGAACAAATCCTCCTAACCTAAAATAAAAGCTATTTCAAAGCACTAAGCTCCACTGTCCTCATAAAAACAGTCATAAAACTTAACTGAATAGACGTAACTACAACTTAAGTAATTCTAAGTCTAATGCTAGGAACTTGGTCGGCGAGACAGAGGCGCCTCCCGTCCCGAGTGCTCCGCTGCTGCTTCAAAATTAATTACAATAGCAAGTCCGGATTAAAATGTAGCGAGAAAGTACTAGTTGGCAATAAATATGGGCGAGGCAGTCAAATGCCCGTCAGCGCGGGTTTTATAGCCGACGACGTTGACAAGTGGGGGGGACGTAATTGATGTCGAAACGTCATTAGTGTCGGGCCTCATCCAGTCTAAGCTCAGACACCAGTGATTTATATTGTACATCAATTATAGTAGGTACCTACATCCAAGCTTTATGAATTTTGTACATCTAAGTGAGGATCTGCGTTTGCTATTGTCCTCGATGCAGTGATTGGTGTTTATTAAATTCCTGCACCTCAAAGATGATTTATTTTTTGCTATCATAAACTCTTTTAAACATTTCATTTATTCTCGGAATTTTATTGAAAATTATTATTTATCAGACTGTCAAAAATCACCTATACTATTAAATTGATGTAGATAAATTATCACTGACAAATGCACAAGCAATCAAAGTGCTTGTATCGAACAGCCACAGTTATTCGGGTCTACATCGTCCGCGGACGCGACGCCCCTTAATTGGTACAAGGCGACAATTCACCAACAACCCCCAAACGGATCGGCCATTACGCAAATTAAGGGAAACATTTAACAAAACGATTTATAGCAAATCTGTCGCAGAGATGGCAAAATATGATTCCACTCAATTAAAATAGGTTGCGGTGAGAACAAAATGGCGGTCGTAACTCCTCGTTTGGTCCCGCCAGGTAATTAATACGCCTTCATATAAAGGTCACGTGCTCGGCATCAGTCTGAGGTTCAAATAAGGGCACGTTATGTAAGTGAACACGCAGTTGGTACTTATAATTAATTTCTTTGGCAACAGCCGCGGGCTTAAATAATTACTTCATTGGAAACAAAGAGATGAGGTCGGTCAAAGGATAACGTGAGTTGTTGTAAATGTTAGTGAGTGTTGGTGGAGACGTGTGATAAGAACGTTTAGAAGGTTTAGTTTGAAAAGGTTTGACAAATACCTGTTTTTAGGATATAAAAACACCACTTATTGTTTCCATTGGTCTACTGTTTACGTGATAAACATTTATTGCATGTAAAGAAATAATTATAAATATTTCTTAATTTTGGTATACATACTTGGTGCTGTCAAAGAGTACCGAATAGTTTATCTATGACATTTGAGAAAAGTAAAATGGCATTATGATATTTTGTATTTAAAAAATAGTTTTATTAAAATAAAGAATGTGGGAAAAGTGAACAATAAACTTGTAATGTCGTTTCTTTGATTTCAGAGCAACTGCAGTTTATTATTTTCCCTAATTGAAGTAATATTAAAAAACATCTTATATGCATACCAGGATATATTGAAGCTATGCGTATAAAAATAGCTTTGAGGCATTTTTCACTGTTTAATCAAAACCGTATTCAGGCTATCAATTGGCCAAAAACACATTTAAATAAAAAAGTGTACGTGACAAAATCTAAAGGTGTCATAAAGGAGGGAAAATGTATTATAACATTAAAAAAGTAATCGGTACTCGTCTAGATTTGGACCTGTATTGTATAGTTGTGTTTCTGTATCTATGTGTGTTGTTCTCGGTGTTCAGTGCGGCGGAACGCGGGCCGCAGTAAATATGAGGGGAGCCGCGAATTATTCAGCGCTCGTGATGGGTTCGAGCTCAATAATGCACGCCTGGCAATCACGACCGAACTCACACGGGGCGCACTACATCCATCTTGTTTGAGTGCTGCGCTGACGGGGAGTGGGAAATACTACTCGAATTATCGCCTGCATTTCTCGTGGGGTAGTCAAAGGTAACTAATTTACGGAGCTATATAGGTAGTGCAATTACTCCTTCACATTAATGGTCAAAGCACACATCAATTCGGAAAAAGATCGTCACCGTATCGCCTTTTGCCTCGCCGTCAAATAAGCCTCAACTCGAGGCGAGGGGATTACGTTACGTTCCGATTAGAGTGCGTTGCAGTAGGGAGTTTCATACAAAGAATACTGCTGTTTGAGTTGATACGGTGACGATCCTTTTCCAGGTTGATAATTATGTGTGCTATGACCTTTGGCCTGAGAGTAGCAGTCGTCACGTCTGGCGATGCGTCGGCAAACTGTTCATTCATAATCGTAATACTATCACGTACGACTCGTACGAGCCATGATGATCCGCATTTTATTCTGAATTTGGGCGTACATGTGTTATAATGTTTATCCTGACGCGAATTATTGATTTCTCTTATATTTTTTCTTTAAAACCATGCTTCAACAGTAAAGGAGAAAACCCTGCAGTTTAAAATACACTTGACCTGGAAGAAAGATGCACGCACGAAGCCGCGCGTCTGGCTCTCCGCTTCAAACAAATCTGTACATTACGTAAACTGTGATAGAGTGCAATATACTCTGGCCCATGTTCTAGGTAAATACGCACACTTCGATACGTTTCCACTTTAAAGTCAAACCAGCTACAAAATAAAGATTTATTTAACCGACTGCGCTAGACAAACGAGGTTCGTATCTATTTCTTCTAGAGGTTTCTAGAAATGTACTATTCCAACATTGAGTGACTTAAGGAATTGAAGTGGTTTTAGTTTACTTAGTTCTTATTTTACGTTTAAGAGCCATTTTACATTTTTACGCAGTTTTCTAAGATTTCGGATGCCTAATTTTCTATCTTATGTATTTCTATATCATAGAAAATCCATAAGTAATGATTTATCTGATTTCTGAATTTTTGAGTTGAAGCAGATTACATTATATTTTCTTATCTTACCTATTAGATTTATACGAAGACAACGGTTAGATTCTCTGTGCTAGTTCATTACTTAGTCAAATTTAATTTAATATATATTTTTGGAAATATATTTTTCTTTTTTCGCCCTATTATCTTTTCAGAAACGATTGCATAAAAAGTAAATAAATAATTACGTGTACACAGTACGATACTAAGCGTTGAAGAGGATAAACAAGGACACGATAGGTACACCACGTTCTTAAATCTCGGCGCTGTCCTTATATAGCTTTAAAATGTGAAGTAGGCACAATACATATAAACACAGGCTTATCTTGTAAATCTTAAAATGACAAAATGGTTTTGGTATAAAACAATTTCGACATTTAATCAAATCACTACAAAACATTTCTTCTACAAACCTAATCAGCAGTCAATACCATTATGATAGGTTAATCGCTAATTTGCCAATAAGACTTCCTTATAGCTCCGTTAGTAGATCGGATCAGATTCTAAAATGGCCACTTAATAGATTAAAAGCTCCCACAAAGGTCTGGAAGTAAAAGAGGAACACCCACCGAGTGCTTTATTTTACCGTTTAAGTACTTTGAAAGGGGTTGCTTTTCTATATCGCTAATGTACGCTATCTGAAGGGGTAGGCAGAGGTTGTTTCATACTCATGCCACCATAAGAGACAGATATCATCGTGATTCTGAAGTATTACCGGGCCACAAACAAGTACGAAAGTTAATTTCTGATTAAGATGATTATTACGTCGTACGTACTTTCATAGTTCTTTTAATGCGCCACAGATCAATATTTGAGCGCGAGCATATAAATGGTATTAGCCGCGCATTCGGTGGTACTGACTTCATTATAACATAACAGTCATCACGTCTGTATTCCCCGAAGAGGTAGGCAGAGGTCTACCGATAGTAGTACACCGACTTTCGCCAGTTATGTTATAGGTCCAATGTAATAGGGGGCGAGCCTACTGCCATCAACCAGGCACTAATTCAGACTCCGTGCTGCTACTGAGAATTACCTAATGGAAAAACCCAATATCACTTTGCCGGACCCAGGATATAACCCAGGACCTCATGCTTTGCAATCGCGCTTAGCGACCACTAGACCAACGAGGCATTCTGACTTCACTATGGCACTTGTAATCTAAGTCCCAGGCCGCACTACGGTTTAACCATCGCGGTTGTTAACCGCGTGACAAGGAAACTCGTACAAACGGCCGCGCGGGAAAAAACCGGTAGTGCGGCCTTGCATTCATTTCCTTGTGTCTCAACCTCTCGGCCTGGGCCTTACTAAGGGTGTTTACTGTTTATACACGTAATAGACGTAAATGGTATACATGTTATGTACCTACATACCTACTACCTATAGTTCCCAGGTGATAGCGAGCGAGCTTATCGCATTACAGTTGAGATATAAGTTAATATGTAGATTAGTATGACGCCGCCGTCGCAGCCAGGCTTACGGAGCCCATTAAGGCGGGAATTAACGGAACGGCATTACCGGCTAATACCAGGCTTTACAACATTTCTAATGGAAAAAATAAGTTCTAATGAAAATTCATAAGATGGCCGCTCTGTATTGTAATGAAATTAAATTAGAAGCTTTTATAGACCGTACTTAGAGGTTTATCTGTTGGGATTTTTTTATTATTTATTTTGTCTTTAAAACGGTACATGGTAATCTTATGAGCTAACGGTGTCCCACAAAACAGTACAAACTGTTTGTCTGTGAGATCAATTTTGTATAAACAAGTTTAAACATACAAAAGTCATATGAAGTGCTTATATAATACAAATGAAATAATTATTTATTTTAGGTTGATTAAAATTATATTTATGGTAAGGTATCTAGTAAATGTTTTTTTAGTTTACGTTTAAATATGTTTTTAATATTTTCATCTCGGATGATCGCGGGTAAACTGTTGAGTATGTATGGAATACGTTTCCTCAGAGTCCTGTCTCCATACACATTAGTGACTCTAGGCACAACAAATTTACCCGAGGTCATCGCCCTCGTATTATAATTATTATTAACATTTTTTAATGGATTAAGCTCCCGACTGCCATGGTTGTTGGTTGCAACAATGTAAGTATGTTTTAATCTTATTGGCAATATTTTACAAATTTTAAACAGTTTATAATAGTCGGTTTTGTATTTATTTCTGGTTTTTTTATCTACAATTAATTTAATAAATCTAATTTGAATATTTTCTATTTTGTCTAGATATGATTTAAATGTGAGTCCATAACAATCGAGGGCATAATCCATTATAGGTTCTACTAAAGAATTATACAATACTTTTAGTGTTCCCCTAGGGACACGATAACTAAGGTGGCAAAATTTACCCAGTATCACTCTGAGCTTGTTGCATATCATATCGATATGCTCGGCCCAAGAGAAGTGCTCGTCTACTCTCATACCTAAGTAGGTTACGCACTTTTCTCTTTGAATCGGTTTGCAGCCACAATTGACAAGTTTGTTGTGTAAACAATCAAAAGAATGAGTGAATATTGGAATAGGTGTTTCTTTTAACGGTAAATAAGGTGAATGTATAATTAACAATTTAGTTTTGTCTGGGTTTAATACAATGCCGTTGTCGTGCGACCACTTAACGATGGCGTCTACATCTTCCTGGACCGCACGGCAAGTGTCGTCCAGGTCGGTGCCAGCGCGCAGCGCGCACAGGTCATCCGCAAACATGTATGCTGAGCAATGCTGCATCACCCCGCACAGGCTATTGACATGCATCAAGTAGCATATCGGGCCACATCCCGAGCCCTGCGGCACCCCACACCTCACCTCTTTTACATCACTGAAAGTATCTCCAACCTTCACACGATAGGAGCGTGAATTAAGGTAACTTCGGAACCATCCGTTCAAAGGCTGCCCCACTCCACACTCTTCTATTGCGTTCAATAATGTTTTAGTTTCTAATGTATCAAAAGCTTTTTTATAGTCGAAAAATATTGCAACGACAAATTTTTTATGATTTAAATATGTATTAATTTCATCCGTAAAGTTAGACAGTAAAGTGTTTGTACTCTTTCCTTTTTGAAAGCCATGCTGTAATTTATTTAATATGTTGTTAGTTTGCAAAAAGTTACCGAGTTGATTAATGATACATTTTTCTATAATTTTGTCAATTGATGATAATATTGCTATTGGCCTATAATTAGAATATGTATTACGTTTACCTTTTTTATAAATAGGACGTATTATTGCCTCTTTCAGTTTTTCAGGGAATGTGTTATGTTTTACAGACAAATTAATTAACTTGGAGACCACAGGGCTCATTTTATCGCCTATCATTTTTATATCAGACATCCGAATCAGATCGCTTCCAGGTGATTTGCTTGCGTTCATATTTTTAATTATTTTAAGTACATATTTATCACTTACAGGTTGCCATCTCATACTCCGATCTGATTTTGTAACATAATCCTCTCTATTTAACCATTTATCATCGCATATATGTTTTATTTGTTGAATATCCTCATCAAAAGTAGTCGCAAACCGATTCGTTACCTGTAGCAAGTTTCCCTGCATATTCATGGATGATAGTATCACACTGTCCAAGGATTGTTTATCTTTTCCTAACATTACATTTATTCTATTCCATATTTTCTTTATGTTTTTATTACAATTGATAATACTTTGACGGTCGTAATCATTACTACATTTAGATATAATTTTGTTACTTTTATTCCTATATTTAGTATATTCTAGCCTTTTTATCATATTCTTTGGATCATTGCACCATACCATAAACAGCCTGTCTCTCTCCTTTATAATATTTTTTAACTTATCCGTAACCCAGCTTTTATTATTTCTATTACTACTGCGAAAAGTTACAGTCTTATAACATTCATTATATATATTATTAAATAGTAGTTTAAGAGCATTATACAATTCTTCAGGACATTCAATATTCATAAACGTGTTGAAGTCAGTATTTAATAATCGCTCTCTAACCATACGGTTATCGAGCACGCGACGTCGCACGGTAGGTAATGTCGTCCGCAGGCGCTCGGCCGCCACTGGAGCGCGATCGGCGTTGGCGGCGCGGCGGGCTCCGCTGGCCGCATGGGTGGGGGCTGCGCTAGCGACGACGCGGTCACTTGGCGTCGCGCGGTTCCACTGCACCACGGCCGACACGAGATAATGATCCGATATTTTTTGTTGAATAACCGCTATGATATATACATGGAGCTGTGGAGGAATGTGGAATATAATGTATGAGGTGGTGTAGCTCTCTGCTGTATACAACTATATCCAGGTCCCTTTATTGTATTGATGGACTCAATACAATAGAAGTATCTCATAACATGGTCGAGATTATCTAGTTAACAAGGAGTGGTAGTGGGGCTCGCTCGATCAACTGATTTTGTAGGCACTAGAGAAAATTCTTTGAGTTGTTGATAAATATCATAGCCTAGCATAGGAAATATTAAGATATAAGTATTTATAGAAATGTGATCTCTGCTTACCCCATCAGGGAGCTTAAGCGTGATGCGGTGCATGTCTGCATTTATCTGTAAAAAAAGGAAGGAATTTAATATCCATATTTATTTCTGTTCAATAACTATTGTAATGTTATCTATACAGGAATTAGAGATTTTAAGATTCGTATTTGAAAGCTCAGTGATACTGGCGCAATATTATTATTAGTACCAACGAGCTGACGTTAAAATTAATAGGTTAGCAACGAGATGCAAATAAAACTATCTTGCAAATCAATGTTCTGCATAAGACGTTGAAGCTCGTTGAAAAATAAATAATTCCATTCAATCTCCTTCCTCAAGGGCACCGAACACCTTCAAAATGATAATGTAAGATGAGGCTGTATGACATGCATTGATCACCGGTCGACAGCGTCAATAAGGACTGGATGCTGGGGCTTATACCCTCGTCAATAGCTGACAGCTCCGTACACGTGCTTCAAAACGCTTCCTTGGGTTGTCACCCTTAATGCAGAAGACATGGAAATAAATCAACATTGAACAAGCGTATAATTAAATCCGACGCAGTCCGGGCTCGCCGCGCGGCCCCGACAGGCGCTAATTGATTTTCGAGAAGAAACTGTATCAGGCAGCGAAGATACAGGACTCGGAACTGGTCGGAGAGGGGATCGGCGTATGGATCTGTTTATTTATGTTTAGGCAATAAAGATTCTATCAAAAGACCGATAGGAGATGCCAGGACTATAGAAGGTCTATGGTAGATCTGTCATTAATAAATGTATTACTATCTTTTGGACTACAATCTATACTAATATTAAAAAACTGAAGAGTTTGTTTGTTTGCTTGAACGCGCTAATCTCAGGAACTACTGGTCCGAATTGAAAAATTATTTCAGTGTTAGATAGTCCATTTATTGAGAAAGGCTATAAAACATTCAAAATCCACGCGGGCGAAGTCGCGAGCGGAAGCTAGTCTGCTATTAAATGGAATTCTAACTGACAAAATGTAGGTATTTCAGAGTACAACTCGAGCTACGCATGCACACGGAAAAACGATTTATATTACACAAGCTTTGTAGTCTAACAAAAAGTCCACACATTTTAGGATGGCGGCTAAATATAGGACATAATCAAGTTGATGTGATCGGTGCGTCTACACCACACACTAACAATACTCGTGTTGTTGGGATGGCCTCGGGCAGGCCGCTTTGTGTCGCCACATTTTGTTGACAACGTCACATATCCGTGCTATACGCAATTTTATTCCTTGTATTGTAATCATATTGGTACACTATTGAAAATTATTTTCTTGGGCCTACAATCTCAATGCTGTGGGATACAATCTGCTTTTGAATGGATTGGTATAGCTGTAGATATAATATTATGTTATCTTAATCAATAAGTTATATCTGATATTAAATGTTTAAGACAACGGTACATAGAGACCAATGATTCAAAAGATATACCTCTAAATTGGAGATTTAGAGGTATTAATAATCAGATCTTTAACACAGCTCTGCACCTGCTAGCGCTGCGTTCGCTCGACATTTGAGCGTGTGCTCTCCCGTGCGCCTAAATTGGCAATTTCGAATGGATTTGTCACACACAAAGTAAACTAAACCTATTTCACCATCCATAAACAATATTTCCAAAAAACATGAAAGGCATCAAAATATATCGTTCATAGGCGGTTCGGTGTTACGCTGTTCTGTATGTAGATTTGTTTTATACCAATAAAATGGTGGAGCGGCCGCGGCAACAGTAAACTGTGATGGATGGAGAGCGCGATTAATGGCCGCGCTGGTGGGCTACCACTCACATACTAGGTATATTATCCAACGATTTTTGAATTATTGCGAGTCGATTTGCTTGCGATCATTCTTTGGTGTTTTACGAAATAATGGGGTGATTGGTAGTTTCAAAGTACTCAGTTCTTATGGAGTGGCACTAACGTATATAAATCACCTTGCATACATTCTTTAAAAGGTGATATGGTTATAGGGATTGTGTGGGACGTTGACTATCACTTTAACACCTTAGGCATGTTGCCTTGAGTCAATAACCCTGGTCTGGAAAGTGTTTAATCCCTAGACTCATATCTTTTTAAACAGTGAATGTACAACAATATACGACAGTACGTAATATGTTATATTAAACCCTCTAGTTTGCCGAAGGCAGCGCGATGGTCATGTTTTAGTTCTCACACCAATTTTAACTAAATGTATTGTGTTATCCGATGTTTACACAGGACGGGCCAGTGCGGGGCGGAGCGGGCCCGGGGGGGCGGGGGGGGACGGTCCGCTAGTGCAGACTCCAGGCCGGACCCGGCCCGACATGTTTAACTCTAATTGGACCAACTTTTAGGTCCAGGTTATTTATAGGTCCGCTTTGTAGGGGATACTAACAATTAATATAGGGAGAGCTGGCTTCAGGTGGCTGCGTCACGTCTACATAAAGGTACCTTATTGTTGGCTCTAGGCGTGTGTCTCTGATATACAAGTGATAAGTACTTAATGTGTTTACTGAAATCGCTTCAACATATATGTACCTAAAGCTAATGCTTCCTGCAAAACACGCCAATCATTTGAATATGTAGCTGAAATGTCCCATTATCTGATGTTTAAGAAACAAGCTCGCTTTTACAAAGGACTGATTTCGTCCCAACTCCTAAAACACGAATACAATTATATAAAATGAATTGTAAATGGACAAGAAAAGTCATCACTACAATTTCTCGTCACAAACATTTAAAGATCAAAGAAACTATTTCTAGAAGTTTCCAGAGAAATCTCGACACAATAATGTACGTACAGCATCATTATATTCAGTCACAAGACAAAAGTTAAATCAATTGATACTATTGCCCTTATTTACCTCCATTCTGATAGTCAATGCCAGAATTAGACTCACAGAGGTCTAGACTAATCTAGCTGCGTCTAGACAGGTTTTCTTCAGCCCTGTTTATACGGCATTCACCTGTTTTGATACAAACATAATAACATCAAAGTTGAGTTCTGAATAGCGATGTTCGAAGCTTCAGAATTATATTTTTTTTTATAATAAAATGTCGCCTCACACTTGGAATTTCTCCTGTATCGTGGGTGCGTTTCACAAACATGAAATATCACATACACAAACACTCAGACTCGGGACAAACATCTGCGGATCGCACAATTTTTTGTCCCGTCCCGGGAATCGAACCCGACCCCGAGCGCAGCAGTTCAATCGCTTAGCCACTGCGTCAATCAGGTCGTTTCGTCTTGTCTTGGTCTTTAACTGTAATATAATCTGACGGGTAACGTTCAACATCTACTAAGGATGGTCCTGACTGAGGCAGAACTAATTATAATTATGTTATTTCTTAAGTTACAACTAAATGCATACATAAACATAACTCACGCATTAGGCAGAGGTGAACATACATATAATACACCCACCTTTCGCCAGTTAGGTTATAGGTTCCGTGTAATAGAGGGTTACCCAGGACCTCGTGCTGAGCAGTCTTGCTTTGCGGCCACTAGTCCAACGAGGCAACTAAACATTTTTTCAATATTCAGTCTTATTGCAGAAGAATTATACGAAAATGTCGATAATATACAATTCGTGGTACTCCTGCTAGCCTTGCTCGTAAATATGAAATTATTTTAATAAAATTTCAATTAATTGTAACCGTTGCTTTGCCAAATGGGCCATAATAACTTTACTGGGTTTAATAAACGACCTGTCATTCAATATATCATTATAAAGGTTATAATTATTCTGTTTATAGTGTCAACTATTGATTAAGCTGGAATATTACACTGAGAGGTAGAATGCAATTTATTGAGTCATAACGAGTTTGATTGCAATCACGATATGAATAATGTGTTTGGTCCTAACTTTATTAGAATCGGAATTGAGTGCTTTGAGTTAGAATGTATGGCTGTCGAATTAATTTGTATCACAATATAATACATTTTAACGATCACAAGTGGTCAGAGTTGTGGGCAACCGGTGGATGATAATGGCAAGTGGCCGTTCATTGTGTAAGGGTGGCCTTTGTTCAACAGTGGACGTCTTCTGGCTGATGATGATAACTATGATGGACAATACACTATATAGAGGTGATTGTTATCTGGTGGCGCGGAATAAATTGCTAACAATAACATTGGGGATTAACTTATGGAACTTGTCATGCACAGGGATGGAAAACTTCGCGCGAAATCCTAAACTAAATAGTTGTAGAGTAAACCTATCGAAAAGCTTCTCTGTGTAAGACCTATAACGTGAAGTAGAATGGTTGCAAGTTATTATAATATGTTTGCAGTGTAAACGTTTGGAGGTTGGGCTTCACAAGATAATAGTAACTCAACCATAAAAATGGCTTCGGAACCTTCCCGAAAGTTAAGTAAACCCAATCGCCGATCCCCGCGGCCGCCGCGCCCGCACCGCGGCCCACATCATCCGATGTTTGCATAACTATCCGCCGAGGTAATCTCCGCTAATATTAGTTTGTCAAAATATTCCCCGACGTATCATTGAAAAGGGAAAAGGTCCGAAAAAACCCCCGTACATCCCGGCTCCCAGCTCCCGGCTCCCAGGTACACCCGGCTGCGCCCCTCCTCCGATACCTTTCTATTCGATATGAGATCGCCCCGAGATTTTTCTCCATCGGCAGATACCTTTTTCCAAGAGATTAGAGCTTGATTAAGATTTGGGAATATTTTTGGTGCTGCGTTATTCAGACATAGGTTTTCGGAACTATTATTATGGCCCGCAGTTATGTCCCAAGTTCGGGTCGGATTAAAATGTTGATTCCAAGTTGACTTTGTTCGGTTCCCTTGACTTTTTCGGTGGTGTATTAATAGCGGTCGGTCTGTGAGGCTATTTATTGGGTAACGTTGAAGTATAACTATTCACGTAGGTACCACGAAGACCTTTTCACATGGCCCTGTAAATTCGATTGTGAAGTGAATACAATTAATTTGTTACTAGTGTGCCTTGGTCGAGCGAAGGAGAGTGAAAGAGTGCACGAATAATGTGGCGACAAAGTAATAGTTCGGTGAAATATTTAGAAAGTAATTGAAGAAATGTTATATCCTCTTTTTTACGGTACTTTGAAATAAGTACCTATTACGTTGTTTAAATAATAATGTTCCCATCGAATCACAATAATGATGAATCCTATTAAATATTCATACAAAAAGATCAGAGCTCTTATCCTATCATGAAGAATTTCTTTCTGATAAAACAGCCAATAAAGAAATGTCGCCCTTCAATGTTTTACTACAGGAAGAGACAAGTTAGCGGGAAATATACGATAATGTTCTTATGGGGGAGGCGGGGGGCGGGAGGGGTCGGTACTTACTTGTCTTGTGAGATATTAACATTAAAATGTCAAACTGATGTTTAGTTATATACCTACCTATAATATATGATAATAATACCTATAGTATGTTTGTAATATACAGTAGGTACGTCGATTTTTCTTAAAGATTACGCATTCGATATGGGAACAAATCAGTTTTTTTGTCACTTTTTACGTAGGTTTAAAATATTTTTGTTGCCAATGACAAAATACACATTTACAAGACAATACACGGATTCGGTGCTGCTGACTCCATAGACCTCAAACCGCGAGCAATCATCTATACATATAGTTAAGAATGGCACGATAACATTGCTATTCCACTACTTCTCGACACTGATTCTCGCTTCAAGCACAGTAACAAAAGTGTTTCACGACCCGAAAATGCTAACTTTCCCTGCGAGGCTCCCAAACAGCGCAGTATCGATCAAACCTAAAAAACCGTCCACCTTCGGCGCCCGCCAACAAATTGCCCCAACTTATCTCCGCGGCGGATATTTACGAGCCGGTTCTAACTAAACTAACAAATGAGCCGGCGCTGCCCGTCAAATGGCACCAATAAAGACAAACAGGACAAAAACGCCAATTTGGCGCGGCCACGTAACGAGTCAGCCTATTAGGGATTCAGGCCGCAAGCCTAAGCCTGCCCCGCGGCCCGCCTGCCCCGCGGCCCGCCTGCCCCGCGGCCCGCCTGCCCCGCAGCCCGCCTGCCCAGGCCTGCCTAGAGCTCGCTCAATGGCCGCTGATTACGCTAACTCGATATTGATAATGTCTATCAGAATTATTGTGGGCGCAGCGCAATCATGATGTAGGTCCGCGTGGTCCGGTGGTCCGCGGGGTCCGATGGCCCGCATTGCTGTACATTATGTAATTAGAGCTAGTTTGCATATTATTTTGAACCGTCTATCAGTTTTCCGCATAGATATTGATTTTAAAGTATATTTTGTAACTTGCGTGGCCGACATAAGTGTACACAGAGAGTTAAGTGAAGTGGAATTGAATTACATTAGACATAGTACAGGCACGTGTTGTCCCATAGGTCGTGGGTATGTTGTTGTGCTAGTACGTATGTACCTAATGCAAACAAAGGTAAATGAATATTATGGAGTATGTTCCTTTGGGACTCCTCCTTTCAAATGCCCATCAACATGCTCGCTGAGAAAGTGCGCTAATGTTTTTAAGGATGGACCTGAATTACAATTTATTTACCTATCTACTGCTATCGGCAAAAAAATCAAACAACACAATCAGTCTTGACGAACTTCTTGGACGTCCGAAATTATGCAAATTGTCCGTGGATCACAAACCAGACGGAAAGTAAATTACATTCAGAGCTCCTTGAACTCAATACAGTAACGAAAACATTACGGAACCCACTCGGCTCCCGGAGCACTTCCCTAGCCATCACCGATAAAAGTTGACGACACTCATAAACCCGGCCTTGTCTACGACGACTAGCATGCACAAACAATACCGATATTAATATCTACGAATTAATCGCTCCCTTTTACATCTGAACCTTATGCCACATGCCTGGGAGGTCAGAAGTTGAACTCCAATCAAATCGAAAGAAATAAAATATATTGAAAAATCAAACGTGCATTTTCTCTAAATAAACGTAATAGTATTAATGTCCAGGTGGACAAAAAGTTTCGGCAAAGAATTTAGATTAACAACGTTGCAGAAGTCATGCAATTACTAATTGTGACTAATTTAGTACTGTGCTCGATATAAATTATGGCGACGAACTCATAATTACATGCGACATAAAATAATGACTGTAATGTAATGAATTATGAGTGCAATACATCCTCTATATCAGCTATCTTTTTGAATATTGGTGAAACCGTACAGTGAGACAACTCTGGCTTAAAGCGATGATCTTAAAAGATCCCTTAGGTTTCAACCAGGGGACTACTTAAAAAACATTTAGAAAAAGAAATCACAACAGCAATACATCATAGGTGTTTCTCATATTTAAAAAATACATAACCGAAGCCCCAAACACGAAAAAAAAAGAGCGGCCGCAGCTGATTCATGCTCAGTTCAGACCTCGCCAGAATTACGTTAGTCATATAAATAACAGTCAGATTACCCGTCTAAGTACAGTCAGCACCATAAGTAGCTGTTAAGTGCATGTTAGGAAACCTTATGTCAAATAATTAAAAGAAACAAAATCAATTCAAGTTATTGTTTCGAATTATAGAAACGTCCAATTGATTGTCTGAGAATATTTAAAACTTTTTACTATATAAGAAGTTCAGCTACTTATGATGCTGACTGTACCAGCTCCTACATACGAACACTCGCTGAGAATAAAAACCGCGTGTTTATATGTAAAGTAATGTATTAGTACAATCTTATGCTAATACAATGAAACGTTCTGTAAACGCTGCGTAGTACGCTATAAATATGAAGGCCTAGATCACTAGCCGAGGTTTAGGAAACCTGGTATTTTAAATGATTGCTGCTCTGCTAGGGGATGAGGGTTTGAACCTCGCTCACTACAAATATTTCTGTGGTACACATAGATTTTCGTCTTGAGTTTAGCAAAGACGGCGACATCGTGCAGTCGACTAGTGCTTGGATTTATACGTTGAATTTAGTACGATTTCCGTAAATATGTGTAGTTATTTTTCTTATTTCTATTGATTCTAGTTTTTTGCTCGTAACATCAGTGAATTGCACCCATCTTACAGGAGATATTTATACAATAAAACTTTTTTTTCGACTTACTCCGATTTTGAAATTCGGTTTTACGCTATTGAGCCTTATTTTGGCTTCATATTAGAATATTATAATCGCATGCAGTGAACAATAAACCCTACGTGCACAAACATCCGTGTTGGTTAACAGAGTCAGTCGCCAGTGTCGGCGAAATACGTCGAGTTTGAACGCTCGTGTTATGAATAATTATAATATGTTGGCACAACTCTAACTACCTTGTTGATACACCTGGGGCCAGGCGTGAAGTTTACAGCACAAGGGGCGCGCTGTGTTTACAATGCTGCTCTCTTCAAGCTTATAATAAGATTATTAATATAGGTAGTAGAATAATGTGGACGCCAATTATCATGTAATTAATATTAATACGCGACTCATCTCATTGGAAACATACCTACAGAACATTACACATAAATACTCGTCGCGTCAATTTCCTGAAAGTTTTAAATGGCCGCATGATACCTTATCCCGTCGGTTGATATATTCGGATATCGTACCTACAAACTGACTTCTGTGTGACATCAAATCAAAAGCCGGTAAATTAAATTAACACGCTTTGATTTCCCCACGCTCACTGGTAGTGGTATGATGTAATAGAGATTTGGTGAAGATTTAAGGAGATTTGGTGGGTGGCCATGAATCAGGTTTGTTCTCAATGCTGGGCTGTAAGTGTGCGCCTGATTTATTCACCTTGTTAGGTATCGGAGCGATGGGTGGGGTGTGATTACTTTGATGACAGACGGCGAGAAAGGTTTTATTTGAAACGCTACCTGTTAACTATACCGAGAGTTGATAGTCCGTCCTAATTTTTTGTAAAATGCTGTCTTAGATCTGAGTAAAGGAGGGTTTCCTTTGGGCTCCGCCGCAATCGGGTCAAACTGTACCAGTAGATGGACTGCTCTGTGGTCATAGATCAATTGTTATATCACAATTCAAACCAGCTTGATCAGGAGTCAGATCTGTGCCCAAGGTGTAAGCTCTCAGGTATTAATAACACTTCACAGCCTGCCGCCCGCCGCCACTACAACCAACGCCGTAGGAGTGACCGATAAAGTGAGAGGTGGCCCTCTGGACCGGAACCCCTCACACTCAGCCAGCAAGCCACTGGCCGAGTCTGATGCGCCACTGAACTCATGATCGGTGCTAGTTGTGGCTCTGGTGAACGTGCCGGAGATTAGGTTACATGGGTCATGTCATTTTCTGATAAAGATATGGACGGTTTTACTACGGACTAAAAATTAAAACATAAAGAAAGACTGCCTAAGTGCTCATGTTTCAATGTGTAGTTTTCTTTTATCAGTTTTAACTTGTTTTGGCCGTCATAGTGGTCTTGTACCCACTGGTCCTTCATAATTGGACCCTGCCTACTCGACAGGACCCTTTAGACCTCCTGTTAAAAAAACATGTCCCATGTAGTGGACTACATGGGACATGTTTTTCCTGTCGAGTCCTGTCGGTCCTGTCGAGTAGGCAGTTGGGTAATTTAAAAATACGAACAAACAACACAATAGATGTTTTTGTTTTAAATAGACAAAAGTTATTCAATACAGTTTAAAAACGAGTTATTTAATTGCCTAATCTTTCTCGTGTTGTCAAAAAGTTATTAAACAGATCAATATTATTTCTAGATATTTTCCTAACTAAATGAACATTTGTTGTTTATTTGAAAGCTGTCTGGCTTAGTTAGGATTAAATGAGATTGATGCCTCTTTGTTTGTCACAACATAATAATTAACACAGATTTAATTAGTCTTTTATATCATAGACACGGGTACAAAATTAAATAATATTTATTTGCTAATATAAATATTGGTACATCGTTTATGTAAAGTTGTCGACTCATGTGTAGATACAGTTGCGGACCGTTTGTGTGTATGTTTAGTAAACAAGTTTTCACAAATAAAACTACTTATTCAATTGATATGAGACCCCGACTGACTGGCTCGAACTCGGGAACAACCTCGAGGGACCGACAACTTTTACGATTTGCGTGGAAGGCACTACCTCGTTCGGTGTCGTGCTATCCCTCGTCCGCCTGGTAATTATTATGACGACACTTAATGTGCTTAATCAGAGCGATATGCGGAGGTAACTGGTAATTATAAGCAGTAATCTTTATAATTATACGTTAATGTTTAGTTGTTAACGCTAAACCATTATACTTCGTGTACAGAGATACATACAACTCGAAAAGGAATATAATATGTAGGTATGACTGCTTCGTTGGTCTAGTAGTCGCTAGAGCGACTGGTGAGCATGAGGACCTGGGTTCGAATTCCGGGTCGGGCAATTATTGGGCTTTCCTATGAGGTTTTCTTTTTTCAGTATCAGCACGGAGTCTAGACTTGTGCCCGATTGATGGCAATAGGCTCGCCCCCTTTTACATGGGACCTATAATAAAACTGTGAAATGTGGGTACACTATATGTGCACCTCTGCTTACCCTGTCGGGGAATACAGGCGTGATGTTAATATGTTATCTTTATAAAATAATCATACTAGGAAACCAGTGGTGTTTTCGTCTTTTGTTCTTGGCAATAGGATCATATCCGAGGTTCTGTACACATGATGACATGATGCGTTGAACGTGACCCTAGGCGTGACACTAAGAGGCGAGTGTAACCCCCTCAGGCTTGCCGGCCAGTGACCCACATCTGTTACGGAGCGTGTGTTCCATTGTGTCTGCTGAGTGGACCAGGAACCGGTTAAGATTGTAGATGTCGGGCAGTTCAGAATAAACACGAAATCAAAACTGGATAATAGTAAATAATATGATAAACTGTCACAAAAATAATTAAGTTTAGTATAATATAATTATGAACACGTAAGAACTGAAGACCGCACCCAAGGTTATAAAAAACAATATCTTCAGATGTATTATAGATGCCATGTTATAGGGGGCGAGTCTATACCTAACTATAAAACGAGCACTAATTAGACTCTATGCTGACTCTGAGATACACCAAATGAAAAAAAAAAAGGATCAAATTGCCTGAGTCGGCTACGAACCTACGACCTCGCGATCACTAAACATCAAAACTATTTATATCAATCGCATTTAAGATAATTATAACAATCTAAATAATTTTTTTAAAGGTCCTTAAGATAACATTACTCGACTCTACAAATCAGAAAAGTATCATCAAAGTTGCTGTGCCTATCGAAAAGCAGACCTGTCAACGCTCAATACAAGGATAACTTTAAAAGAAGAAACAGCGAGTCCCTATAGTGCACACACACACACACACAGTGTACAGCTCCCTACGGATCATATCCCGGAGTGCGAGTGCGGCCAAATAAAATATTCCAAGACGGCTTTCTAGTAAATTGAGAAACGCTTCGGTCAGGACTTGACTAGTTTCTGACAAATGTGGGAGGCCGGAGGCAGGAGGCAGCCCTGAGGAGACACACGCGACGTTTCCTTTACTCTGGCTAAGTATTTTTTACGTTTGTATATTTATGTCATCGGCAAGCTCTTGGAGGGTTTACATGGGAATATGTTTTGTAATAAAAATGGCGATGGAAACTGTGTTAGGTTTGGCTTAGTGATGTTTTTTTAACTGAAAAACTTTCTGATTTCATGTCTCATAACTTGAACGTATGGCATGACAGTCTCAGCAACTGCGCTAAAAATTATTATTATGAGCCTATAATGTCCCACTGCGCTAAATATACTAAACTTTTTTTGTATTTTTATTATTAGTGCTGGACGACGATTATCTTATTAATTTTGTATAACAATCTTAATAGTCTATCTTCATGCCACAAATATTCAAGAATATCTTTAGCCTTAAGCCAGGTGGCACCCCTATTTAGTATTAGGGTGACCCCTCACGTCACGCTTTGAACTATAATTATAAGTTCTATTTCACTTGTAGAGTCTCCGGCGTTTGAAAGCCTTCATATATTATATTCGCTACGAAACCGCTACGCACTGGTATATAAATTGATATCCTTGAAGAGGAACAGACTGAGATAATAGACTACACAGCTAAGATCTTCCTCACAAAGACAACGTTGCAGGCAAAATTTACAAAACATAACATTGTTGTACTACTCCATGTTACGAGCTACGCCTTGCTGTTTCTTCAAGCGACGCCGTGCTACGTGCCACGCTGTGCTTGAGCTACGAGCTACGCCATGCTACATGCTACACCGTGCTACGAGCTACGCCGTGCTACGAGTCAATACTATGCTCAAAAGCTACGCAGTGCTATGTGCTACGCTCTGCGCCCTAGCTGGCCATTGTTACGTAGCATACGAGTTTACTGACCAGAATTTACGAAGTTTTGCTGAGACGGAAAGGCTAGATACTCTTAGATAGATAGATAGATAGAATATGCTTTATTGTACACCATAAAATACATGTCTTATACTTAATTTATTACATTATCGTTAATGCAGTGGGTACAATGGCGGCCTTATCGCTTAAAGCGATATCTACCAGGCAACCTTTGGAAGGACAGAATGTTAGAAAAAGTATGGATAGTCAGTGGTGTACAGCAGTACGTAGATTACAATAAAACAGATACGAAATAATTTAAAGATGAGAGTCTAAACAAGATACATATATAAAAAACATACATATAATAATGTATATATATTTATACATATATAATAAATATCAATAAATACGCTGTTGATAGAACTACATAAAAATACAGTAACCATTAAGAAATTAGTTTAATAGATAAGAAATGATTCTTAACTAATGTCCTAAAAGAAGCTATCGTTTGTGCTTGTCTTATAGCTAAAGGCAACGCATTCCACAAACGTACGGCCAGTACTACGAAGGATTTATCCAGAAACTTTGTGGAGTGCGAAGGCATCTCCAGCCTCAAATTCTCCGATGATCGCAATTGTCTAGTATGTGTGTCATGAAGGAACTTAAAACGTTCTTTGAGATAAGAGGGGGCAGCAGGATTGAACAAGATATTATAAAGAAATGATAATATATGAGTATCCCGGCGAAGGCGAATTGGCAGCCACCTGAGCTTATTTCGAAAATCTGAAACATGATCATACTTGCGTAAACCATATATGAAACGGATGCAAAAGTTTTGGAGTCGCTCAAGCTTATCTAGCTGCTCTTCAGTAAGGTCAGGGTAACTGACATCGGCATAATCAAGGATTGGAAGGAGAAGGGACTGGGCGAGCGCAGTTTTGGTGGCAGTAGGCAAGAAATTGCGCAATCTTCTTAAAGACCCCGCAGACGCAAATAGTTTGCGGCTTACTTCTTGCACTTGCGGACCCCAAGAAAGGTCTCCATCAATTAAAATGCCCAAGTTTTTTACGGTATTGCTGTAAGGAATTGTAATGCCATCAAAGATAATCTTGGGGATCTGCAACCAGTCTATTCTTGAGCGCAACTTAGAGCTACCGACAACGATGACCTGGGTCTTAGTCGGGTTAACAGTTAACCCAAATGCTTTGCTCCAATCGGAAATCTGAGCCAAATCTTTATTAATCATTTTGACAGCCTCAGACAACTCTCCTAGAGGTGCTTGGGAATATATTTGCAGATCATCAGCATAAAGGTGGTAGGATGAGAGAAGTTCATTGGAGATGGAGTTTATAAATATTGCAAACAGAAGAGGTGAGAGAACGCCCCCCTGCGGTACGCCGGCACTGATATCACACCATGAAGAGAAAGAACCTTCGATGCAAATCCGTTGCCGGCGGCCATACAGGTAACTACGAAACCAATCAATCACCGATGGAGATATGTTAAGAGAGCCGAGAATGCCGAGTAGAACATCGAAATCGACGGTGCTAAACGCATTACTAAAGTCTAATAAGGACAGAACCGTCAGATTTCCATTCTCCATACCCAGTCGTATGTCATCCGTAATGTTAACTAGGGCTGAAGCAGTGCTGTGCCCTGGACGAAACCCGGATTGGAAAGGATTGAGGAGAGAGTTTTTACAAAGGAAAGCACTGAGCTGGTTATGGATAAGACGTTCTAGGACTTTGGAAAGAAATGGTAATACGGATATTGGGCGGAACTCCGCGAAGGAAGCAGGATTACTCTTTTTCGGAAGCGGGGTGACTTGAGCTTCTCTCCATAAAGATGGAAAGGCGCTACAAGATACGGAGTGATTGAGGATATGGCAAATTACGGGAAGAATTTCATCCAGAACAGGGAGTATCATCTTACGGCTGACACAGTCACTACCAACTGCGTTGGACGTGATGGATAGTATACTCTTCTTAACATCACATACGGAGAATTGATTAACGACAAATGGTGGAAAATCAGGAGTTGGAAGAGAAGAAAGATAATTTAGTGTATTGGCTTTAATAGACCGGTTGAAACTAGGCGAATTGGAGAAATGTTGATTGAGAAGTTCAATGTTTAAATCTTTAGGAATTGAGTCTTGACGAGGTTTTCCTACTCCCATCGATTTTAGAAACTTCCAGACTTTGGCTGGGTCACCGTTTTCAACGGAATTATGAATGTGGCGGCGTTGAGCATCCCTACACACCTTGTTTGAGTGATTACGGATTGCAACATACTTTTCCCTGTTTGAAGAGCTAGGCCTGCATTTATACCTGGATTTGGCTGAAGCTTTTTTCTGCAACATTACTTTTATATCAGTCGTAAGCCACGGTGCTGGTAAATGTTTTATTTTCACAGGTTTGATAGGTGCATGTATGTCATACAGCTGGGAAAGATTTTCGTTAAATATATTAACTTTAGCATCTATGCTATCGGCAGCGATAAGGACCGACCAATCAATGCTGGCAGCATCTTTACGAACATTCTCGAGGTTCATACCACCAAAGCTGCGCTGCAAAAGGATCTTAGGCTTAGCCTTGGGAGGGCGGATTTTGTAGGATAAGAAAATGAGGTCGTGGTAAGAGAATGCATCGGCAATACATTGTCCGTGCTTAGCGACATGCTGTAGGGAAGAAACGAATACAAGATCAAGTAGCGAGGGTGTACAGTTAGGAAAGTGATGAGTAGCATTTAAAGGAAGAAGTGATAAGTTACAGGATTGCAAGGTAGATTGGAGTGAGGAACTTCGTGAGTCCTGTTTAAGAAGACAGGTATTGAAGTCCCCCATAATGATACAATGGTAGTAAGAAGGAATAAGGTTTATAAGAAGGTTTTCAAAGGAGGAAAAATAATCAATACGCAAGGAGGGACAATAGTAAACACCAAGCAGAACCTTCGAATGATGAAGAGTTATTTCAATGAACAGGTGCTCACCTGCATTTGACGGTGGAGGCTGTGATGACATACTAACAATCGAAAAGGGAATATTAGCACGTAAGTATATGGCAACACCACCACCACCGCCGCTTGTGCGATCATTTCTGATGAGTTGGTATCCGGGTAAAGAATAAGAAGTTGAAGGGAGACACGGTTTTAGCCATGACTCGGAAACAAGGATTGCGTGGATATTCTTGGAATACAGATTAGCCAATAAATCATGATAATGAGCCGGAATACTTTGGGCATTAATATGGACTACATTAAGATTCTTGGGAACATCGGAGAACAGAGACTCGAGTGAGTCAGCAAGAGATGGAATACTGGAAAAACTATCGTTGACACTACAAGCTGATACAAAACTATCACTGTCACTAGTTAAATCAGTATCAACCATTCACTGAAAAATAATAATAATTATTATAAATATATAAACAAATAGAATATACAAAAAAGTTGGTAAAACAAATTGTCCACCCACCAGTTGCGTGTATGAATAAAGTAATTTATACTATAACACAATCAATAATGAAAAATAGTCTAAGAATTAAAATAAATAACTAAACAAATAAAATACTCCGTCCGAGTATAAAATAAAATTAACTACACAAAAATCACTTATCCTACTAAACTATTGTCTATGCCACAGAACTTAAATGTTGCTAGACATTCAATGGGTAAAACAGAACGCAATCAGAAGTGACGTTAGACTTGACAGGGACACATGACGTTTGACTTTGAAGGTTAAAATAACAAAAGGTGTAGTGAGGCTAGGAAAATAAAGTTACAATCGGAATAAAAAGATAACGGGTAGTAGTAATACTACAAGTCAAAAAAATAAGAGGGTATAGATACGCAGATAACAAACAAAAGAGCATATTACCCGGACGAGTTGGGGAAAACAATGAAAATCACTTTTTGATAGCAGCAGCACGTCTCTTCCTCTGCGCAGTAACTACAGGGCTTGACTTATCGGTTCCCAGCTTGTCCAGTTCGGGTTCATCGATAGAATTGAGCTCGCTGTACGTGATTACCCGATGCTTGCTGCCATCGGGCCCGAGTATGTAGATGAAGCCTTGTTTCGTCCAGCAGTTGGTAACGCCGAACTTTTCACGGGCTGCCATGAATATTTGATGTCGCGACTTTGTTAAAAATTCTGACAAAGTAATACCAGAACCCTTTAACTTGGTTTTAATGAACCAGATATTGTCCCGAACATCCACTTCCTGGAACTTTACAAGGATGGGTCGAGGTTTGCTGGCATTGGTCTGTCTGCCCATCCTGTGACATCTTCTTATGGCAGCAACAGAAAAGGCCTCCATCTTCAGCTTGTCACTCACAATTTTTGCAACAACCAAAGCCGTGTCTTCTTTATTTACCTCTGCAACACCATGGATAAGCAGCATTTTCCTTCTGCCCCTCATCTCCAGTGTGTCGACGTCTCTGGAAAGAGCCTCCACCTGAAGTTGAAGACAGCTGAGAGCCTCCAATATAAAGGTCTTGAAGGATCCATATTCTGCTGCAACTTGGCCTGCGCTGCTGGCTTGGGTGATGGGTGCCTTCGTCAATTCAGCCTCAAAGTTGGACATTCTGTCGTTGAATTGTGCAATCAAATTGGACATTGACCCCTTAAGTGATTCCATTGTTATTTAAGATAGTGAAAAGTGAAATAACACAACAGGCAGGTAGATGTATGTCAGTAGATATAAAACATGTAAATTTACAACAATTTAACTATTTATTGTAATTAAATTACAATTTAAACTTGGAGAGCTTTTTTTGTGTCCTACTGTCACAACTACCCACGAAGCAAAAAAAAGCAGTATCTAGCCTTTCCGTCTCAGCAAAACTTCGTAAATTCTGGTCAGTAAACTCGTATGCTACGTAACAATGGCCAGCTAGGGCGCAGAGCGTAGCACATAGCACTGCGTAGCTTTTGAGCATAGTATTGACTCGTAGCACGGCGTAGCTCGTAGCACGTCTTAGCTACGAAAGTGAATTTATAATACGCCCTGAAGAATAGGCCACGCTACGAATGCTACGCTGCAAGGCTCGCAGTCTGAACCAGCCTGGTCGGCAAGATATAGTCGGTAATTAATGGAGCCGCGGTTAGCTTCATTTGGTGGCGCGCGGCCGCGGCATTCTTCAAACGAATTCTTTTTTAAACATGACCCACTGAACTGGGCGGATTTAATTAACGCCCACGGTAACATGACGCCCACCCGACGTGTTGTGGGACATACTTTAATACTCATTATTAATTTCGGTATTCGTGGACGAAGTTTTTTAATACAACAGACGGCGACATTATACTCGTATAATTATCCATTTCACTTATAGTAGAATCCTTCGGTTTCGTTTGTAAATCCATGTTATTTTAAGACACCAATCACTAACCGTGACGTAAAGCATCGTGGGGAAACCTGGATTTAATTATCTGAAATTGCCCGCAGTGAGCTAGCGTGGTGATCAATGCTCAATCCTTCTTTATACGAGGAGAGGCCCTTGCCCTGCAGTGGGACAGGTATAGGCTTTTATTGTTATACCTATTAAAGACGTATTAGTTCTTACTTCTGTTGTTAGTGTATTTGATAAATGATAAATGATTTTATTTCTGCAAATAGGTCTTAAAAAACACTTCTACACGTCATTTTTTTTAAACTAGATAGATGGCGTCGGCATTTCCTAACTGACTACCTCTGAGAAGAAACGCCGAAACAAACTCAGGGGTCAAGGTCTCTTTTAAAGTCCAGACAAGTTCAATAATTTATGTGAGAACAGTGTAGGTGGTCCGGTATTTAAACGATCTACTAGTCTGGCTACAACTGATTTAATGATTATTAATGTCAACATTATTTTAAGCGTGTGTTATACTTACATGTATTACTATGATGACAAATACAAGTGTAATTAATGTTTGTTCACTCATTTTACATTTGTACCTAAAAGGTCATATATCTCAATTAGATCTAAGTACCTACTCAGCCCCCGAGGCCCCAGGATTCGTGTTACAAGGGCTCGACGTCTTCAATAATAAGCCTTGAATAACATTATGTATGTAGTGTATATTATATGTATGTAATGACTAATATTGTGTCGACGTAAGAGGCATTACTCATAGTTAGCATCAAATTGAATCTTCAGACTTGTAGGTACATAGGATTATGTGATGCGAGATGTGTTGAGATATTTACCAATAATAATTATAAGTGCTATGTGGTTACAGGGCCTACATCATGTGAGACAGCAGTGTGCTATTTATATGTATATTTTTGGTCAATAACATATTTACGAAGACCAATTTCGCCCATTAAGAGCAATAAATAGAGGTTTTAGCACATTAAAGGGTGTGCACAGCGTTACAAATATATACTTCTGTGTGGTTTTGGTGTGTGTCGTGTGTGTGTGTGTGTGTGTTAAACTACAATTTTGTTCGTTGAAATGGTAAGAGTCGCTAGTTAAGAGCCCAGCTTAGCGCACATGCAATATGAGGTGTAGTGTGTGGTTTCACCATCTGGTAATGATTACTGAGTGATTGAATCTAGCGGTATTATTTAAAGAAACACATATTCATATTTATGTTAAAAAACAAACAATACAGGAAACATACAGAGAAAATAACAGTGATACACGTCCCAAAAATATAATAATAACGTAGGACCGCCGTACTTTAGCTGTTTTTAAATCCTACTTCCGCGCCCCTTAAGGGCACTTTATCACAATAATTGTCACTTAGCCGGGAACTTGGTCCGCACCTACCCTACACCCACCTACATCCAGATATTCAAATTAAATTCACGCAAGCGGCGAACAAAGGCAACGTAAAAATGTTTCCTTTGTTAATCCATTAAGTAAATTCAACAAAAAAGGGAATGTTTCGAAACACAATGAATAGGAACAAAACTTGAACGAGCGGCGGATCGCTTTCAAATCCCGGCGAGTGAAACTTTGTGCGGCGATAGATTAATATGCAAATAAGGAGTGCGGGTCGCCGCCGGCGCCGCCCGCGCCCGCGCCTCCCGCGCCTCCCGCGCCTCCCGCGCCTCCCGCGCCTCCCGCGCCTCCCGCGCCTCCCGCGCCGCCCGCGCAGCCCGCCGGAGACCGCGGCGCCCATTAGCCGGCATTTTATTAATTCCATCAAGAACGGATATCCATCGACGAAAACTGTTCCCAGTTAAATATTTAAGACAGCTGCTAATGAATGCTGCACCGGTCTGTTTGTGTAACTGATGGAGGCTCCGCGGGAACTTTAACGACTCCATCATAATTACCAACATTATGAATAATGGAGTGTTATTTTAAAGTTCACTTGTATTTAAACGCTATTCTTAACTTCGGCTGCAGTATTTCGTTTAATTGCAGTTTTTCAACCATCATCTTGATTTTAGAGAAAGAAAAACTAAGGGCTTGAAGCCGCTTATCGTCCTGCGGGAGTTGGGGAGGCGACCGACTGGAACGTTTATTGTAGAAGTATCGTCGGTAATAGTTGTATTTTTGACTGGGTTCTGAGTAAATACGGAAAACGTAATGCGAACGTTTTTCTAATGGTGGTAATAAGTTCTATGGAATAGGGAGCGAACTAAGTCATTGATCTTATTCTCAACGCGGCGTTGAGAATGGCGTCCGAATAACTTGAGGCAGTCCCGGGTTCTGAAATTGTTCCCAATTAATTGCAAGAGGCTCTCACTATATCACAATATTATCACAGTTAGGCAAAACATAATATATTATGTGCATGTATAACAACCTACAAAACACACTCATTATAATATTCACATGCTCATTCATAGCTTCACTATTACACGACTCAGTTCCTACACACGGCTGCTCCGAGCGCGGGCGGCGCCGGGAGGCATTCCATACTAAAACTCTGCCAAGCAATGAATAAGTGTTCTCGTAATTTTAGGTCGAGAGTGCTTTTTGTTTACAATTCGCGTGCTCACAAATTTATGGTTCTCCACCAAACAGTTCGGTAAATGGCAGCCATATTGTTCAAGTAAAAATTCTATGTACAGCGGGCATGTCGGTCGCGTGCTCGTAAATTGTAACAGCTGTTATTTGATATACGATATATTTATAACAACAATGTTTATTTGACCTGCCTTGGTATGAAATGGTAAACAGAATTATGCATTTCTTCATGTGTTGCTTGCTATAGACTATAATTATATTCCTACATGTAATACCGTTACATATTTATACGACGGTGATCCGACCACGCTTGCTTGTTCAGGCACCGAGCTCCACCAACTTCTCGGTAACTTAGTGTGGTACTTTAAAGTACGCGGCGCGTTTGTCCCGACATCACCATCAGCCCGTGTTCCGTGTTGTTATTTTATTACAATTGTGTACCATTGGCCTCTCCAATTTCTTTTGTCAATATGTTTGGACTAAGCTTTTGCTGTCGCTTGTACGTACTAAAGACAGTGATTCTGGCGTCTTTAATTAGAAACACGTCCATTGAAACCATTTATTCATCACTCTGCTTTAATTTTTTTAACAACCATGGAAACCGACCTCAAAATTGTTTACAAAAATGTTGCTGTTTGTAATAAGTACACGATTTGTATAATCGTGAACTTTGATACACACGATTGTTGCTAAAATATGTAATGTTAAGACACAGGTATTTTATTTATTTACCTATTAGTTACTACTACTACTAGTTCAAGCATCAAGGCCATATCGACATAATTATATTAATACCATAAAATACCTATGCAAACCTACCTAGAGGGCTATGTGTATCGAAACTAAATACTACATATATATTATATTATACACATATGTGTAACACATCTAGCTAGCACCGCAGGACAAACTGCCGCCGGCTATTAATTAGATCGAACACGGGCCGAGCGACAATTAACTAATGAACTAGTTTTATAAACCCTCCATGATGAAAATCAATGAGCGTCATTGATTTTTCTTGTAGATTATTCTAGACAGTGGGAATTGAATATTGCTACTTATTATAAATAGTTTGTTTACATCGCTTTACACAATAATTGGATACAGAATATTATGTATCCAATTGCATACTGGACCATCAATATTTATTTTCATTTGTGAAGGAAATGTGCATATGCATGTGTTGCTTAAAAAAATTAACAAATATGTTGATGTCTAATAGACATAAAACGTTACTTAAATGTATATAAACACGTGATTTTACTTTAGGAACTTTAATATAAAATTAAGTGAAACTAGTGAAGCACATAGATACAGGACGGTACGCACAAGCCTTTGACACCATCTTATCAAAGGCTGGAGGTAAATAATCAACGTCCAATAGACTTCTCTTTGATCACAAAATGTTTCATTTCACCCGTAACACGGAGGTAGCTATCTGTTACCGATGTGACATCAATAAACGACGGTACACGCGAGCTCGTGACGCACAGATTGAACAAAATCGTTAAATTGTCCCAGGTTCTCTCCCTGTCTAGCTCCCTTCACATTTACTGTTCTCTTCGCAATCTCGACGATCCTCAAACTTTTAACTTCAATCTTCTGGATACCTTTCTTTTTATTTCGGTAATACCTTTCGATTCTCACATTTTATTGGAAACTGTCTGCTGTGTCGTCGACGTGGGTAAAAGACTTCAAAAAGTATTTCGGCCATTTTTCTGGTTATCTCTCTTGCTGCCTATTACACTATTACTGCTATAGTATGGCTAAGATTACTCTACAATTTACTGCATATTACTGTAAAACCTCTTCATCACTTAGTTTGAACAAAACATGAGCTTCCAAATACATGAGCGCCCCTAACCCGGCGGGATCTACATATCGGCAAAGTGCATTTGGGTTTTTTTATGTGAGATAAATCTCAGGATAAATCCGCAGTTGGAACTGTGCCCGATAAATGTCGATAGGTCCGCGGCCTCTCACGTTACGAAGCAATACCGCCGGGGAGCGGAGGCTGTATAAAAGCACATTTCTGTTTGCCCCTTAGCTTGGAGGTTTACAGCTGTCGACACTGATTGCGAATTGGACAGATGGTTCTAGAATAAACGTGCATTTTACAGTAATATGGCTGCGGCGCACACCCGCTTTGACGTGAGATGGCGAATTTCAGTACGAGCAGCCGACGGTAGTAGCCACCGTACGGATAGCCTAATTTCCTTCTCGGAACCGTCCATAATATGTCCGTCGACACACAAAGGGTCCGTGTATAGTGCAGTCCTGGCGGTCATACCCGGCACCTCCCGCACGGGTGTCGGGCGGTGTCCGGGACACATCCATCACTGTGGCTGACTGCTTACAGCCACTGCCTTAAAATACGGGCATCGGAATCGTGTCACACGCGTTGATGCTGGGTACATTTTGTGTTTTATTGAAACCACCCGACAAGTGAATGTTTGCAAGAGATGCACCAAATGATTTCCTTTGAAAGAAAAAACATCAAATTATAAAATGTAAACATAACTGTGTCAGTGGCGAATATCTCCAAGTGAACGCAGCGCCGTTATATCGTCAACAATATATTATTTCCCCCAACCAGAATGGTAAACCAAAACAATCCCGTGGTTCGCGGGGAGCGTATGTGCGATATATTTCAGGTTGTTGTATCAAACTGTGGCACAGGTAGTGTATTCTCGATACGAGCTCGACATGACACAACATAATCTGTTCTGCGGCGCGCGCATTGAATATAAATCACCCTCCCGCGCCCCACGCCCCGCCACCCCGCGGCCCTCGGACTGCTCTGCCTCAAAAAAAAGCCCAGCCGGGCCTCTCCCAACACATTTGTCATTCCGATATGCCGATTTTCAAAAACAGAAGTGAGTACGATTAAAACTGAGCACTCTCTAAGTTAACGAGGCTTACTTTGATAGATGGTCACTCGGGGCGGCCGGCGGCCCCACTCCATCCTTGAGTGCATATCCTAACGATCGTCCGGATTAAAGTGAAGCTGTACAGCTCGTTTGGCATTGTAGCCAATTTTAGCGTTAACAAGAGGAGTGCGACAGATTTGAACATAATTGGAAACTCCTTGGAGGATCTCTGAGGAGCCGTGTTGTTTGGACCAGGTAGCTACAGAACGTATGACAAATAATTAATTTAGGTAACACTAGAAAGACTAATGTAACGACTACTGTAAACGGTCAACGGTAAATTCTGGGAGATAAGGTGACGCAGAAATCCATTTCGCCCAGCATCGCAAACGATGTCGAGACGCACAATTTAACATACAAATCAAGCGTTCTGTGAATAAGCTGTCGAGTACTCCACAACAAGCGAACAGCCTTTGACGTAAAAGGGAAACGTTTCTCTGTAAAATACGAATTATTATTGGCTGTAATCGTTCCGCTGCCTTTGAACTCTCCGTCTTGTGTGTGACAGTTTTATTACATATTGCTGAAGGCGCGCGTCTGTCGCGTGGGAAGAGCACACGACGAAATTTGCAGCGCTTTTAACTGTTCAAATATTATATTGACTTTGAATCAAGTTTTAATAGCTTGTGTTAGTTTAGCCGTAATGAATTTTGTCTTCTTTCAAGGTCCCGATGAGATAAGAGACAAAGCCTTTTGTTCACGCGACGTATAAATATCCCAGCGGAGGTGTAGGTATACCGTGGGGTGCAAAACTTGGAGCATCAAGATTTATGGCCAACTTAATCTTGCGGATGACCTTGCGGGCGCAGACTTTGTGCCCGTGCCCGTGTGGTGCAGGTAGTCCGCACGGCAAGGGCCCGCTGGGGTGCGAGTTGTTAACAATTTAAAGTATCCGCCTCCCGACGCTGCACTATCTGGAAGTTCTCGACGCGGCAAAATAAAAGAAATGTCGTGTTCGCATCGACGTTACAGCTCCCCACGCTTTTATCCGGGAATCTTCTCAAATGCAATAACGATAAAAATTTAGCGTGAGATCGAAGCGAGGCCGTTGCAAATGCTCCATTTGGGTGGAAAATGTAATGGTCAAAGTGAGTGCGGGGATCCTCGCGAGTAAACACAAATGTCCGTCGTCGTTACATGTAATTCATTGAACCAAATTGGGTTCTTAAAGAAAACCTTCGCGAAAATAGAGCCGGCCCTTTCAAATCCCGGACACTCGGACTCGTGTCCCTTTATTATTACAAACTTTAATCCAAATCTTCCGACCGTCTCGCCCCCTCCCGTCTCCGCGCCAATGCCTGTTTATTTTGGCTCTGGTTTTGACCAATATCGGGTAGTTTTATCTTGCCAAGTTTAACGACTGTGTCTGCTCGCTTCCGAACAATATCATACGTTACTTCCTCTCCATAAAAACAATGTCGTCTAATGATAAGGCTCGCTATTATGATATTTTCGTAGTTCGGCGCCCTTTGGCCGACTTGGGATGTTAGCAATTTCTTCTACGAGTAATATAGTTTCTGATAATAAAATCGAATAACAGTCACAATGAAAACAGTGCAGCAAGCCATCCAGGTTTATTCAACGATTATTATCAATTGAAGAAGTTTCGCTTCATTTCGCGAGATGTTCGCGTTCTTCCCCCGCGCCCCGTGCCAGGCGAGTGCGGGCAGGGTGTGGACGCGGGATTTCTGGACCATCCATCATCCGCGGACGTCGACGGATTTTTATCCGCCATTGCGGCAACACGAATTTATGTTTAGCGGTAATAATTCGCGTGTTGTACACCATGACGGGTTTGAATACATTTATTCACAGTATGATGATAAATAGCATAAGATAATGTTCCATTTAGATGAGTTTTTGAGAAAAGCAAAAATTGAGCGAAATTATTTACCAAAACGTCCATAAACAGGAAGATTTTCATAATAAGTTTGAGGCGGAGGACGAAATAAAAGCCTATCACGATGGAAGTATTGAAGAAGCGTCAGCGGAATCGGCGAGCCGTAAAACAGTCCCTCTCGTAAAACGAATTTAATTCTTCGTTTCCACATTAAGGGCCGGAAGGGACTGATGATGACTTAGGAAAATGATGACGTCACATTTACCTTGCTTACGCTCGCTTTATGTATTGCCGTAAATACGCTTAGAGTTCGCGCTCCTGTCTAATGAGCGGCCAGAAGGGCGGGGGTGAGACGGACGGACGGCGGGGGACGGGGCACAGGTAACAGTCATTTATATTTGCTTTGAAAATAATAACTGACTACAAAGACCTTTTTTGGATGAATAAATATATTATAATATCCTCACTTCCCTATTAAATCTTGATATTATTTCAGTATTAAAATCGTTCCTTCAAATTGACATGATCAGTCAATCAGTCACGGATATTATAAAATTGAAATATTCAAATCCCGTCGTGGAAAGTTTAACAAGTGTTAAAATTAAATAATCCTCAAACGATAATTGGTAGGACATAATGAAATCCCCAACTTCACAGAACTCTGACAAGTTGGACGTTTGATAGACGACTCATTATTGTATCAAGATATCGTATTCGTAGCTGTCAAGATGAAGACGACTCATAAAAACTGAGCGCCCATTTCTATAAAGGATTTTAATACACCCCAAACAGATCCACAGAAATTACCTTTCTTTGTGAATGGGATTTGTGTCAGAGAATCAGACGACGCCATCAAAGGGAGTCGCGAGCACACCCGTGTTTTTGATAAACGATGACGAAAATATTTTTCTCGTCCCCCCCCCCCCCCCTGCCGCCCTTGCCGCGCCTCGCTACGATATTGGTTTTTGATAACGTCACTTTGCTTCTTTAAAACGGGATGTTGAGATAAATTCCCATCAGTTTTAATACAAAGCTACAAACGTAATCTAGGGCGCGCCATTCACTTGATACCCGCTCAGTTTCAATGAGAGCTTATAAAATACACTGTTTAGGAGATCAAATTGGGGGGGATGTTCATATTATTTGTGATAATGTATGCTCTTTTCATTTTTAGGCTCTGCTTGATCCTGCAAGTGAACAAATATTGTGTATGTCCAACGGATACTTTAACATCAGATATGACACTTGGGTACTTTCTGGTTATAACTTTTTCTCAGCATTTGCAATAATCTGGTTTTCTAGATAAAATGGATCAATGCGAAATGAGAAAAAAGATTTTGATCGTTCAGCATATTTAGTGATGTACAATATCTTTTATGACGAAAATTTATGAATACTCATATCTAATGCGAGATAAAATGGATTTACAGAATGATTATCCTAATGTCATCAGCTGTCCCAAGTATATAATAAGTGGTTCTTTTATAACAGAATATTGACATACAATTCCCTGAATCAATAAAATGGTAATTTACCTATCGAAGATGGAGAATGATTGCGTTTCATTTCTTAGTCGATTCTGCGAGAGTACCTCTGGTCTAACAAAAGAATTTGGGTTTCAAATTTATTAATGAACTTCAAAAAAATATTAATAGGATACGGTATTTCCATACTGTTTCGGAAATGACTGATCGCGATTCGGTAGTTTATGATGAACTGGCAGGTTTCTAGTATTGTAAGGGGAAATACGTGTTCGTGTTTATAGCCGCAGATTGGCTACCTTATTCCTGCACTATTGCAACCTGACACGTCATGCTTTAACCACACGTTGTAACAAAGGCCATGCATATCTGATTCCAGGTTCCGTGTCCATCGCCCACAAACAGCCCGCACACGCGTCATAAGCCCCGACCTCCTCCGTTACATATTTCCTCCACGTCACTCATGTTAAATCATTTCGTTTGTTTCCAGGGAGTCTATATTAAATTTCATGGCTGTGTGAATTTATTTGATTCGCATTACGCCGCGCCCTCTCTTGAAGGAATTCCTTTTAATATCACTCGCTGTCATTCTTCTTTTAGCGTCATCAATCATTCTCAGTCACTTTCTTAGTTTATTTTCATCTTTATTTGAACTCTTTTTCATTCGGAAGTTCATCATTAGGGATTTCACTTTTAAGAATGATTAATTTAATTTTGAATTTTGGTGTAGGTCATTCTGTTAATAAATCTTAATGTAAGATAAAATAATTCATTTCTTTTTCATTGATCATTCATTCTATCAATTATGATCATTCAACAACTAGTTGATATGTTTTGTCTGACTGACTCACATCTAATATATATGTATGTATTTACGATAGCCAAACACTGTATTAATTACTTTTATGGATATGAAAAAATCAAAACTGTGTTCAGTTATCGTTAATGTAGTGGAGTTAGTAACTGTTAATCTCTCGAAGAGTCTGTTGCTATTAGATAACATTGAAGTAACAAATCCCGTGCAGCGAGCTCCCTGCTGGCCCACTGCACGCGGACCCGCGTCACTTACACGACCCACACTTATTGCTGCACATTACACCCCGGGAACTTTGCTCGCTGCTGACTCTGCAAGATCCTATTAAATTGTTTCATTTTGTTTTACTTTACTATAATTATTGTACCGCTGTGCGCTCGCTGTTATTACCTTGTATGAACTTGGTAAATAAAACTAAGTAAAATATTTTCTAAGTAAAGTTGAATTTCGCAAAGAAATTGTCGCATTATTATATTGAAAACGTTAAGTGGTTCAGCTGTATGTAAAACTCAAAATATGTGAACTTACTAGCACCTATCAAGTATTGCAGTAAATGTTGTTAATAGCTCGGTAAATGAGCACAAGAGTAAGCACAATTCAAATGAATATTTCAGTGAAAGTATGAAGTGTTCGTAATTATAGTAGTTTATACTATCAAAGGCAAAAATGTTATTGTATATTGCAGGGAATACTAGACGCAACTTGTAAAGTACATTGATCCTTTATTATATTCAACATCAATAGACAAGACGCGCTGAATATTGATTTTCTGGAATTGTAGTATTCGTTCGACGATATAACTACTCGCATTTCCTTAAACTACAATCTGTGGGGAAATCACAAAACAACGAAACGCCATCCTACCGACACATAGAGCTGTTCGCCGACTTATCGCACGCACAAACCATCGCCCGTTGTATCCCCGGTGACTCCCGCTAACACAAGGAGGCACATTCTGTTTTTCTTCCATTCCCACCGCAATACCTACACATTTGGGCCGACATTGAAACGCGATATTATTTGGCGGGATTTATATATTCCCCGGGGGCTTGATCAGTGGGTGACAAGTGAGAAAGCAATTTCTATTCGGATCGTCCCCTGCGACTGGTTCGAATAACGCGCGAGATTTGTCTGCGTCGGGTGTTCCTCATGTTACACGATGATGATGGACTGGCGCTATATCTTCAGAATGGAGCCCGCGCCCACTTTTATAACAAAGACGAGTTATTGGGGAACGTAAAATTTTTAGAGCAACGTTCGCATAGGTTTCTTTTGTGAAGGAAATCGGGGAGAAAACAGTATATTCTTGATCGCAATATGTAGGACCCATAAATTTTATGTTATTTAAAAATTGCATTTTTGACCGACATAAAGGCAACATAAAATGACGTGATATCGTTATAATATTTTTTTTTATGTAAAATATCAAAACTTTTTACCAATGCTGTATTACTACAGCTTTATGCAGATAGTTAGTTGTTGAACAAGACTATCAAGTTAACCGAGGATTCCACCGCAATACGCAATAGCTACCTCGCACTCAACCCCGTCCCTCACACCCGGCGGCTCACAGACAGCTCGCCGGCACATCGCAACAATAAGACAGTTTGAAATTTATGCACTTTGTACGAGGAGTTCGTAGTTACAAAGACAATAACAGTCTTTGTTGGTTTATTTAGATCTGTGGTCGCTGCCGCTTACAGTTGCATTGAGATACAATTTAGCTCCGAGTCTGACGGTGATATTAGACAAGGTAAATACGATTTAAATCGAAAACTGCTACTATGTAGACAGCGGTGAGACATTCTCATTTCAAAAAAATAAAAAGCTTAGCATATTCCACGTTTAACGACATTTCTCATTAAAGATGTTTAATTACGACTTTATCGTTATGAAAGCTAAAATAATTCCTCATTTTATACCTGCCTTAAATCCTTAGTAGGCGTTTTAATATTCCTGTAGTTATTAAAGACATTTTTCAATAAAATAACACTAAAACGTTAATTATCTGCTTATAAATTAGCAAAAATGAAAAAGTCAGCCATATTTTCAAAAAAGTCGCAAATGAATAATATTATTGTTATCGCGGTCCCATTCGTCACCTTTTTGTTGGACTCATAAACGAACTGGGCCGGCTTTTGTTTACAGGTCGGACGCCATAAATCAAGGCCCGCTGCTCTTCGACGGCCGATAACTTGTGTCGAGGGGAGCTGGAGGAAGGCGGGGGGACACTCACTGTGTCATGTTGTTAGTTTGGAGATGAGGCAGGAATTAGTGGAGAATAAGCTTCTTGTTAATGGCGTGTGGATGAATTTTAATATAGTTTTTCAGTTAAGAATAATTACTTAAGGTACTTTTTATAGAACATAATTGCTAACACAAAGTAAAATGGTATGAAAACGGATGAAAATTGTCAATTTTATGAAATCCACACGAAAAACCCGTAGGCTACATCCATTTGGAAATATAACTGTATTTGTCACATGAACAAACGTTCTAAAAATCGATAACTAACAATAGCCTTAGAGAAGAATGGACGCGGCACATACAAATGAAATACACGAACTGGTTCGTTGGGCAGACTACATGAAATAAATGTCTTTTGTCGGATTACACCGCGTTCACTTCACAGTTACAGTATAGTTTAACTAAATCCTTATTTCATTTGGTTTGTCCGAATGATCAAATATTATGTAGCAGCAGTGTGTCGACTGCTGACGAATTAGTTTTGTGTACAGGCACGATTGTATTAACGCGGCGCAACAGTCGTCTCCCCGCAACCACGTATCTACTTAGATTGTTACATAGTTTGTTTATATATACCAATCTATATCCATCAGGAGCGTTAATTATTTTATAATAATATAACCTCTAAAATTATATATTTCACGATATAAGTCTCACTCATATCGTGAATAAATTTCTATTACTTCTAAACCAACCATATTTGCCTAACACCTCGAAATTTAAGTAGGTTGTTTATACTGATAAATATAAATGACTTACCATTTATTTAAAACTTATTTCTTGGTAATCTTGATTACAATAAGATTAAATGCACAGGTGAGGCACAGGTATAATTACGTGAAATACATAGTTGTCACATGTCACTGTCATTAAATGAATGTACCAAACAGGGAGTATGTAAACGATACACAAACACAATCATGTACCAGATGTACCTACATCGTGTACTCACATAAATCCTACGTTGCCCTCCAAGCCCTGCGCGCTCCGCGGGGGTCATTCTAATAATTGATCACCGCTCCGCCGGTTGTGAGGACCCACTTATATTTTATTTGCGACAAAATGTGAACCTGCGATACATGATCTTGTACAATGTATGTTTTAATACACGTGGACAATTTTATTTCTCTCCATATTTTTTTACTTAATACTTCTAGTTCATGTATTATTATAAAAGTTTCAGTCCGGGTGAAGACACTGATGACTGTAACATAGAATACAAACCAACAAACACGTCAGGGTCTCACATGTACAGTTGTACACTTACAGTATCATAGCCTCACTGTCAACTGTAACTAAATTGTAATTGTATTTTTTGTAAAATAAAATGTATTATTCATATTACAATTTTCATGTAAAATATTGTTCATGACTTTAACTAAATACTCCTTTAGTTTCAAATTCCTCAGTCTACCCTTGAAACTTGAAGCTACAAGTGAGGAATATTCTGGAACAATCTCTCGCAACCCGCTAAAAACACTATTTATTTCGAGGTCTCAACTTGTACCTCTAGATAGTCAGCTAGTTGTGTTTGAGGCCCGAGGTCAGACCTCCGCGCCATGTGTGGCCGCAGGCACGCGGCGCCCATTCCAGTGATTGATCACAACCTTCTCCCCATGGGAAAAATCACTGCAAGTTTATTTTGAGACGGAATAGAAATGTTATACGTTCGAGAGAAGATTCTGTGAGCAAAGCAGTGTCTTGTGTTACGTGTGATAAACCCAAATATTTGTCATTTTATCGTCATTCATATTCTAATGTTAAAAGTAGATAATTTAACGAAAAACTAGGTTACAAGTTCAAACTTAAGATGAATCTGACTAGAACGCAGTGGCAACTAGTTTTTGCACAATCGCGCAATATTATCTCAAATCGCGAAGTTACTCACAATTGACTAACAACAATCGGTGGAACTTGAAAATGGAGAAAACGACACAAATCTAAACACATTATAACGTTACGTAACTTACAAAGGAGGTGGACGTTATATAAATGTGGACAATTGAACGGATCGCATCACAGTGACACGTGACTGTGCGACAATACAAATCAATCATCTCTGAGCAGACGGCGTATTTGAGCGGCTAGTTTTATTATTCCGTGCTTTCCGAGAAATCAGTGGCGAAGAACTTTTTGTTCAACACAAAAGACTCGATTGAAAACCATTACTACTGAGAATTGGCGAAAACGGAAAAAGCCATTAACAGTGCTCTCGAGTATTGAACCAAAGACTGATTCCAGAAAGCCCGTCCGTGTTATCTTAACGTTAAGTTGGTTTTTTATGGTAATAAATAGTGTCTAGACTATCGGAGTGTGTCTAACTAATTCTGATAGCAGCGGGGCACCATAGACCTAGTTATTTATACCAGTACACTGCTCGTAAAACTTGCTTTTATTATCTCTATGATTTAGATGCGAACATTAATACTCTAGGCCCGAAGAGATGTAAGTAAACTGATACTTTTGATCAGCTTCTATGAGATAAAGAGATATTCACAGCATCTCAACCCTATTAAGAGGTTTGTGGGCTTAACTAATAATATCTTATTACTGTAGGTAAATACCAAAATTATAGGGTTTCGTACTGAAACTAGATATCTTAGTTCAGATTTGAACCTTTACAATAGATTATAAATAATTGAATTGGTGTTTACCGTAGAAAAATCAAGAAGTAAGATAAAATATTCGGTCTTAATAATGCTACGACGTAGTATGCTACGCTGCGTAGCTTGACACTGAAATTGTTCTGGATTGTAAAACCTAAAACCAGTCAACGACACATTTGTCATCAGATTACTTCCTATGATATCGGAATATAATCCGAGGTCATTCACGGTCTACATTAATTGCAAAAAATCAAACTGATTTACGTAATTATTATTACAAGATGTAGTCATAGTCATGATGTTTTTATTTCATATAGGCTACAAAAGAGCACTTACAAAACGTCAAACTAGTTGCACGGTTCCAAAAAGTCGTTTCTATGGAGAAGAACCGGCAAGAAACTCCATAGTTACTCTTTTAAAAATATGTTGTAGGAATGTTTAACAATCATTTCAAGTATGAGAGAATAATGAGCTACACAATATACCTAAAATGAGAATACGAGTAGCATCAAAGTCAATTAAAAAATATTAATATAGATCGGTTATTCTCTCATTTACAATTTGGGTAGTTATTCTGAGTGAGACGTCTGCTTAGTAAACCATACGAGCTTTTATCAGTGCCCTCATACTTCCCATTAGACTCGCGCTACCCGCACCGAACCCCAAGTTGTTATTAAACCAACTATTAGGGCCGAGGATAATAAAGGCTTACTCCACGATATAAATATATTTAAAAGGAGGGTGATATCTCTTTCAGGCGAGTGCAGATCCCTCGGGGGCATTATCCACGAAGACCATCCCAAAGCCATATACTTGATGTATTAGGTCCCGCGCGAGGTAAGAATACTAATCTGCGGCGCATGGCTATAACTTACTCTTGATAAGTCTACTGGAAGATATAAGGGTTTAAGTGTACGAGTGTCCTGACCTCACAGCTTCAGGCTTTTTTGAGGAACACAATACATTTAAGATGTACGATGGACGCGGTGCGCCGGCCCGTGAGGACCAACCTCGCGTGCTTCATCTCTGGAGGATTTGTGAGCAAATCTTGTAGATATTCGGACATTCCCCGACATTTGTTATATTTTCACTGTGTTATTTAGAATTATGTTTTGTGTTGCGAGTTCTTTACCTTATCTGCCGGAGTGGTTTTATGAATTTGGTTATTTGACATTCTTGTACATATAAATCATCACAGCATCTATATATTCATACGTGAAGCAAAAACTTCGTAACCTTTATTACGAAAATTACGGGAACGGAGGAGTATGTTTGGCTCAGTCAAAGTATATAATTATAGTATGTAGAAGAAGTGCAGATCATAATTACGATCAAATTTTTGCCGCAGGGCGACCTCTAGTTATGATAAATTCCAAACTCGATAGCAAACGATATTAACAATCATTTAATCGGTACAACTTTCAGAATCACTTTTTGATTAACCTTCACAAGATAAATGCATGATTGTAGATGAGACACTTAATCCAAGTCTGGGTTAATTCGAGCGTATTGTTTGCGCACAAAGGGATCCCTACAGTTTGTCGAGAACATTAATCTGTGGAATGTTTACTGATACTTAAATACAGTTTCCACTTTGTAATTGACTTGTTCTGTGTATTGATATAACAAATAATTATCTTGGAACACAAACAGCGCTTTCGTAATTTGTTGGTAAGATCATACTTTGATTGTAATCTGAGAATTATTTGGGAGCCGCCGGCAGTCGGCGACGGGCCTGGCTGTGTTGTGAAGAACTAGTGTTTACGTTGTTGTTGTCTGTATATTTATCGATATACACTTGTTAAGTAGTGTACTCCGAGCTGCGATGCAAAAAGATGGGTTTAATAAGTTTGTCTGCTATGTGTGTTTACGATTACGTTTTGTTATTTGGGTACAGTTTTTTATATACGGTTAAAAATATAGGTACATGTCAATGATACCTTGAATAACAATTTCTAGTTATATTACAAACAAATATTTTCTTCGATTGAATTACGCGATTCAGATGCAGTGATTGTGCATGATGAACGTTTCTTAGAATGTATGGCGGAGCTAGTAAGTGGTGAGTGAGCACCACATAATACACATGCGTGTGTTTACGGCCGCCGACACATTAGCCCCGACATGTTATTACCGCGCTCTCCCGGGCCACTCCCGCGCTGCACTTGGCCGCCTGCCCAACACAAGCCAGCAGCGATGACAATAACGTTCAACATTATTTTAAATAACAATAAGTTAGTTGAATGGCGTAGACAATGGCCGGCTGTTTCGACTGAATCAGTGTGAACCGTCGCTCGGAACTGTTTGGGCTTTAGGCATACGACAACATGATTGTTGTATCGTATTAAGTGTAATTTGCTTCTACAATTAGAATAAATACATAGATGCAATCACGCTTGTGATCCCCTATATGAGCTATGAGCCTATCGACCTACGGTTGGGTCACACCGGCTTTTCCAGCGACTGATGAAAATTTTATGTGTATGTTTTTTAGCCTGTTTTCCCATGGCTACACTACTCTAACTAAACTTATCACACAAATATTACAAAGGCGAAAGATTGTGAGTGTGTGTATGGATATAGAGGTAGCTGTCACAATTAGGCTACTTGTCATCCCAAAAAAATGTAGCTAGGCGTAGCTAGTAATTTAATCAAATTAAAAATGTGTTTAAACAAAAATAAGAGTGATAATATAACTTCAGAAGGCGATAGGGTATCAGTAGCGGGCTACCGGGTGACTAGCTGGTCCTAAAAGTCGTTAGTCCAATATAACGAACATTTTGTAACACCTTCAGGGAAAACATAATTGAATATTATATACTTACATTTAATTCTATCAACTTAAGCCGCCCTTTGACGTTCACTTAACAGTGTCAATATTTACCGAGATTCTGTACATTTTCCAACTGATGGAGTTGGTGAACGGAATTTATTTGAATCACTTATTATTTTTTAATTACAGCCTTTTTTTGTTTTAAGCAAACGATGTTTAAAGGGTAATTTTACAATACTTAATTGGTTTTACTATTATTTAACAGTGTTTTTACCTACACGAATATGTTCAAATTATGGATTTACTTAGAAACATTAAGCACCTAAATCTAAATTGATAAAGGAAATTTGAAAATGATGGTCACGACCGATGCTAAAACCCGCGACCTTCGGCGATCCGTAGCGCAGATCTGCCAACTGAGCTATCGTGTCGCTGCACCCATAGAATTTCAAGTTCCCATATTACGCACATTGTATCCAAGAAATTCTATATTCTATAGAAACCTGACGTGTTGCGAGTTGCGAAAAAGCGCCATAACAGCTTGAATGCCATCCATCACACCACGGCAGCGGTTTTGGCAAAAACACGTCCATTATACCTCCCAGCTCACCGGCTACACACGGCGCGCCGTGAACACATAAATTGTGTAGTTCCCAGACTGCAACCACCTCCTGGGACGAGCCCCGCTGCAGCCAGCCACAGATTACCAGAATCGCGGTCTAATGGGAATTTACATCGTATCTTGATAAATTAAAAGTTGTTTAGTTTCTATTTTATAGCGTTTTTCATGGTTGTAGTTTCCGATTTATGTTGCAACGCCGAGGAAATATTGTATGAAGCTGTTGCGTTTCGCTCGTAATTCGTGGCTGGTTGATGAGGAAACTTACAACTTGTGCCACCAGGGAGTTAGGTAAAGGTGTAGATACAAACTTAATTTAAGCGCTTCAAACTTTGGAACAAATAATTCAATCAATTAGAATTTATATTATAAACCGATTACAATTATTATTTTTGCCAAATTGATAATAAATAAATAATCATTCGTAAAGCCTCCACAAAATAAATGGAGTGTTACCATTACAGAGTTGATCGGAAATTAATTCTCTGGTTTAGCAATAAAGGCTAAAGACTGGAGAATAATGAACTGATGAATAATGAACACTACAGACTGGCGGCGGCGGCGACGGCTCACAACTCGTAATTGGTTGACAGATCAATTTGCAACCAATTTGGTTGGTCGGTCTCAAGGGATTAGCGATTCTTGGTGGTCACCCACGATTGTCGAGGGAATACACTAAGAGGCTTTACATAAATATTAATTAGTAGGCCGCTTGTACTGATCTGTTTAAATATCGTACTGGCAGCAGGCCAGCCACTCCGGAGGCCGCTCTATATAAATAAAGATTTTTTTCTCTTTCTGTTCCTGAAACGAATTTTTATTCGCAGCGCTTCAGAGTGCAATAATATCGTTAAATGTAGTTTGTAAGAACGAATCGCTCGCCAGTTCAGTTTGTTCAGTGATTACAAGTTTATTTTCTTTTACTATTATAAGGTCAATTTCACACACGAGAGTTTCCTGCCTCGTTACAAATACGGATCCATTAAATATTTACTTTGCTCAAGAATTGAACTAGTTCCCTGCGCAAAAGGCCACTATGACTTTATCATAAGTTACTAAGTTAGGCTACAGTACTGTAGTGAACATCGCACACATCGCCAGCACTCCGGACATTAAAAGCAATTCAAAAAAATGTACTTAAAGACGTCTTCACCAAATATGTCATTAAAATATATCAGAAAGACAGTTGTTCAGATTTAGTAACAGATCATTGGACAAATTATAATTAAGTTAATATTAAATGAACGTTTAGTCTCTCGGGAGAGGCTTCGTTCTCCGCGCCTGTCTTCAAAGCCAGCGGGATGGCTTCAGACAGGCACGCGAGAACAATTATTTGATTGATTGTATTATTACTTTCGGCTGTAATTGGAAACAGATGTTTAAATTATCGTTACAGACGTCTCTGTAGAGCATTGATTCAATTAGGTTTGATACTTCAGATAATGTTAAATAATAATTTATTATTACCAAGGTAATAATGGCAACATGTGGGTGCACTTCTTACATCATAACATAACATCACCCGTTTTCCCGAAGGTGTAGGCAGAGGTGTACCTATAATACGCCTACTTTTCGCCGGCAAAGTTATAGGTCCTAATATAATAGGAGGCGAGCCTATTGCCATCAACCGAATACAAATCTAGGCTCCGGACTAGACCCTCGACTAACGCGGCACTTCTGCTATTAGACATAAATAATATTTTAGAAAAACTCCGACAATGATAAGTATCCATAAATTGCTTGAATGCTTCTACATTTGGAAAATATACTAATATCATAGAATGTGTACCACCTCCTCATACTATAGATAGCTAAACGTAGTACATTAACATCAGCTTACCTCCGTATAATAACACGGTAATGGTAACCAAATTAAACTCTGTTGACGCGTGTATCTGCGCGCTCACATCACACTCGTCACTCCATCAGGAGGACGGTAATCGAACAGCACACACAGCTAACAGGAGCGTCAACATCATCAACACCCGCCGCGGACGTGTCACACGTGTCGCACGTGTCGGACGCGTGAACAAGGATTATAAATACATTACTGTAAAATAACTATGACGTCAACGATGCTTAGCAAACTAATTCGCTCAAATATGCTGTTCATTTTTTTATTAGTTATTCTTATTTGTTTAAAATACCCTCTGTTACGAGCTGTTACACTTATTGTTTTTTATTGCAAGCTCTTTATAACACTTACTGCGATTAAAAATACATTTAAAGATAATTCAAGAACGGAAAAAGGTCAAAATAAAACTAAATGTTACAATTAATGTATCATGTTATAAACATGGAGTGTTTAAATAAATTATTTTTTATAAAAATAATCGTGCCTAACTCAAATTGAATTTTATTCGTCATAACCATAAGTAAATCTTCAGAAACTCATATTGATAATTAGATTGAGAATTCATTAATTTTCATAGTCATTAATTATAACACCATGCTGATGCACGACAACAATGACTTTAAGGAAAACCTCAATTATAATTAATTTCTTTCATCAAATTTAAAAAGAGGAAGATTTGCACAAAACATGTTAGAAAGAGCAGAATAATTCACTTCTACATGTTTTATTTTAAGTCTCATATTAAAATGCAAATATAACTTGAATTTCCACAAAAATACGAACCGAGAATACAGTGAGCCGCGCTCAAAAGACGAGGTCCTTTCCTTGTTTAAATTTAAAAGAGTGGTTCCTGCTCTTTGGTGAAATCTACATTGCAAACACCAGCTTGTAACTTACTTGAATAAAAATATCTTCAATCTCAATTCTTAGTAATCTTTTTTGATTCCTATTTGCCCTTTGCCGATTCTCTGAATTGAAATTAATATTTACTTTAAAAAGTTTATCGACTTACTTTGAATAGAACACTTTTTATTATTGTATCGGTGATTCGGTGTGATTGATGATGATTGGTGTAATAGGTGATCGGTGACAAGACAAGGGTGATCCTGTTTACATAATATATTAGAATGATTGACTCCATTAAAACAAGCACAACGTTATTGGGATTGCAATTAACATACTGTCTGCGTGATTGTTCTGTTGTGTTTGTTCATCATGTTGGTGCGGAAACAAATAGACAGAACTCGTCTGTTGACAATGTTTGTTTAACAAATTCATTGGTCGAAGTGAAATTGATCACTTTGAAAAAGTGTTACTACAGTAGGCATTTTGCCGACCCTCGATTGTAACCCGATTTCCTTTGGGTCTTGTGAATAACTTTAATAATGACGTTAGACACAATTACAACGAAGGATTAACTAAATCGAGGCCTATTAGATACAATCTCCCCGAGATCAACAATAGACGGGATTAGCACCGCCTGGTGAAAACCCTATTGTCAGCTAAGAATTATCGCGGTGTAAACAATGTCGTAGCGAACGTTATCGCGGCCCGATATCAGCCGCGCCCTCACCTCCTGAAAAAATCTTAAACAAACAATAGAACAAGAAAATAGTTGAGACTTCCAGCTTTAATTAAGACAAGCGCCACTCGGCGGGCCATCGGCGGCGCTTCATTTTCAACTTTTCTTTATTTCCCTTCATTAAAAGTTGAAGCGTTTTCAATTAAAATTGAAAAAATCGCCCCCCTCTGAGTGAAGTAACGCTGGACGCAACTTGAAGATTAAATCTGTTTCTGTATTTTTTGATACTTCCTTTAACAGTTGTTTGAGTAAGATTTACTTGTTAAGTCAACGCTGGAATATTTAACGAGAAACTTTATTTGCAACAAGCAGATGCTCGGGACAGATAAGAAACAAATAAGAAAATGGAAACATTCCGCCGAGAGCCGATGAGGACGAGAGCCAATGTACTCCGGAGGAGTGATGTGTTATGTACTCCTGTATTAGCCTCTCTCGAATAATGTAGAAGGTTACTTCAAATAAATAACACTGCGTGTCACAAGTGTGTATGAGGAAGAAAATTCTTGATAAATACGACCAACAAAAGTTGCGTCCATATTATTTTCTATATTTATTTTAAATCCTGCCTACTAAAATTAAATAACATCGTTAAGATAGAACCCTGCGCGGCAAGTCCTCAAGTGTACAGATTCTCGGATAATAAGTGAAACAACATCATTTGCTTACCGATAATCGTTTTACGCGAACATACTAAAGCTTTCAAAGTAAGTTGAAGATCGATTTGATGCCGGCGGGGGGAGGGGGGGGGGGATACTCAAACTTTTATTGTTCGGTCGTAACTCGCCGATGATTTGATGTGTTCGACGAGTTGTGGCGGGATTAATGTAGATCTGTTCTACAAAGATACTTGAAATATAAGAACATCGTCTTCGAACACTTATAAAGATTCACTTGAATTGTGATATTATTGGAGCAATAGAGTTTCATTGAATACTGCACGTTTCTCTCTTCTTGTTGCAACATCAGTAAAGCAATAACAATTTTCTTTTCAGTGTTTCTTAGTTTTTAAGTTTGGATAAATGTGCATCTTGACAGGCACAATTTGAGTGTTATTTTGATTAACGCCGGTTAATAGAGCCTTGTATTGTATTGCAATGTTTCATGATACATTAAATACAACAACATACGATACATAAATACTAACCTTAATATTAGATACATATTCCATTCAGTATATTCTATCCCAGTACTCATTTAGCAATCTCTTTAATAGCAAACGCATATCTTTCACATCATAACTCAATACAACACAAATAAACGATTCGATGTGATACCTCGCCGTCACCCTCCTAATTAGTGTACGGAGGTTTAATGAGGTGTTTGATCGCGTGTCACGTGACACGTCGACGGCACCTAGCCGGCTTATCCGCGGCCACACATCAAAGTGCCTGCCTCCGCCGACCCATCCCGCGCCGCGGTGACTGAACCTACCGCGCATCTTATTAGCGAGGGATCAAACACTGCGCCAATCGAGTTACGGGTTTCAAAGCGTTCGACCAGTATTTGGGTATTTTGCTGTGTGGCTGATTTTATTGTGTGGACGTTGAGCCGACAATCTGACAATTGCTCGGATTAGTTGGATGTTGTACAGTAATCTGGTTATGTAATACTTAAACAGGCTTAGCTGTTATTGCTGTGCTTGTTGTTAAAACCTGTGATACTTAATATGCTTTTCAACTACTGCTAACGATTTTAGCAGTCAATAGACTAACAAGAAGGCCAACACAAACTTCAAGTAGAAAAACGACTAAAACATCAATGTCTTGTATAGATAGCAGCTTAATCTGTCCGAGAGTCTCTACAAAGTATCTCCTGCGCCGAACAAATTGGAGCATACTTTGAAAAATGAAAAGAGCTCCTTCACAATGGGCACCCGTTTAAACTCGCGAGTGAAAACCTACGAAACTGAATTAGAAACATCAAAGGCAACAGAACTGTGTCGCATGAAGTTTATTCAGCTTTGAGGGACGTGGATCTGATGGCGACTTCACGGAGTTTATGTATTCATATTAATGTGTGTCTTTACTACTCTAGTGGTTGTATAGCTAGGAAAAAGCTGAAAATTGGCTAATGTTGTTTGATAATTTATTTTTATTTGAACAAACCTGATGAAGGCATGTTCCATACAATTCTGTCAGAACCAAGTGGCGACGATGCAAAGGATTTGTTCAAATTCATGGCCCACGTATTTGTAAATTTCATTTTACTGTTATGGATACGATGGGACTGATACACGCTTTGCGTAAAAGAACCTATAAAAAATAGTTCAGCTCTTCTCAGTGGACACATCGTCACTAGTCTCGATTTCTTTAACGTCTTATCAAATTAGATGTTGGTAATTATAGACAGTCTTCTTAAACGTCAAATTTGTGAATAGACAATGAAAGCAGGTCTTCAGTAACATTTAGTAAGAGCACCCACTCAACCAATCCAAAGCAAGTCATCAGTCCTCCGCTCCACACGACACGCAGCAGACAACTAATGGCAACTGTTGACACAGCAGTGACGTCACAGCCTCGCTCACTTGCCGACTCTCGAGCCATCGATGTAGTATTAACTAACCTGCCGCCACGATCAGCGCACTATCTGATGTTCATCACAGGAATCACTAATTGATTATTATGTAGCAATCGAGTCCGTTAGCTTTGATCGTGTAATATTGGTTCAGCAACAGACAAATAGGTTTTTGATTGACATAATTTAATTTGCTTCAAGTAATTCATCTGTTTATGAAGTGATCTGTTGAATAAGTGCTGGGTACAAATTAAAAAGTACAATAGTAGACAACCGTCTCGTCCTTATAAAATAATTATGTATTATAATTTAATCCAGACAGATTTTAAACAATAACGCATTCCAATGTATTCTCACCATTTTTTTTATTCTTTTACCCGAACTAGGATTACATACAGCCAAATTTAATAATGATGTAATCTGTGAGACAATAAAATTAGTTATTATTATTTAGACTCATAAATTGTTCTTCAAATTCTATTATTAAATATTGTTTATTCACTCAATAGATTTAAGCTTTGCGACATTATAAATAGTGATTGTATTCTCTCTGTCCTGACACACTGGCCACTTGATATACAGATGTCTTATCACCCACCCCCCCCCCCCATCGCTCCTCCACAGATTATCTGGCACAAACAAACTCGTAAACTCCTTCGCTAATATTAGTGAACATTTACTGCCGGTATGTTCTCCTTTATTGTGTGTTTTGTTTACCTATGTGGTTTATAATAGAAGCGGGCTTCTTACAACGTTAGTCAAACGTTATTTTATTGTTATAAATGTTGGTGTATGTTTTGTATTTGTTTTATATATTATGTATATATTATATTGTATATGTATCATCATACAAAGTTAAACGGAACGCTCTTTCTTTAAACATATATTTCACCAATATTCAGTGAATGTTGGCGGAGTCAGAAAACTAATATCCAAATATAGCATAAAACAGAGTAGAATGACGTATTGAATGCTCCCGCACCCCAGCACTCCCGCAGGACGCGGTAGTCTGCGCTGGGCGTCAATTTGCGCGCTACAAGGGTCGCGGCTGGCGCGCCCTTTGCCTTTTATTGTGCGCATAAAGCAAGTTTATTGCCGCGTTATCAGACCCGAATCTCACCCGAGCCTCTTTCCTCAGGAAGGCCGACTTCCTCAACCCTGCGTCTGAACGAGCCTGTCATATTCGCCGCGTGATGCGAATAATTTATCGCTTAAGGTGTCGTTTCAGTGCAGCCGACACCCAATTGCGATAAAATGTACTCCAATGATATTTGAATTCTGCTTCTTTCCCTTCTCTGTGTGACACAAATATTGTATTGCTTCTATTGGAAAGTTGCGGAGCAGCAAGCAATATGATTGAAGAGGAAAAGTGAAGGATATTTATAAAATATATTTCAGAAGACGGGAACAAGAAATGCTTCTAGCATCAATTGGAAAATAGATCTGAAATGCCTGAAGTAAGGTCAACAATGTTGTCTTATTTAAAATGAACATTAAGACATTACTGGAACAGGCCAAGCAACAGCAAAACATTTCAGAAGATTTCCCACTAATTAAGTTCGGCTATTAGATAAAAGATATACTCCGAAATTAATTGCTTCTATCGCATAATTTAAACGCTTTAATGATTTTCCGTGGACGAATACTTTATACTGTTCAGTTATATAATATACCTACAAAGGCCACAAGAGAATCATTGACACTAAAAAAGCTGACTTGTAGGTAATTTAGTTGTAGTTCCATAATAATGCAGATTATTCCTTCTATTAGGTTGGGGCTACCGGTGGTGGGTATAGTATCAGAATACTATTAGCTAAGGATTTTGAACTCCGTCCTTCTATACCTATAAGTACAATGGAACGGCATCGGATGTTTTAATATTGCTAATGTATGTATGTACTATACTCGTTGTCTTAGGTATTCGTCGAAGTAAGTCGTTTATAATTGTTATAGAAGCTGAATGTTACCTGAGATAACCGGAGCTTCAGAATATTTTATTAAACTAAATACAGGGTGATTCTTGTGTTTTTCTTGGATTTCTCGTTAACTTTATGGAATAAATTTGACTTGATATAATATTTTTGCATAAAGTATAATATTATCCTTAAAGAACTCACTGTGATGAGTTTTAACGTTTTAATATATCTACGATTAGCTTCCGCCCGCGACTTCACCCGCGTGGCTGTTGAATGTTTTATAACATATAGCCTTCCTCAATAAATAGGCTATCTAACACTGAAATAATTTTTCAAATCGGACGGTAGTTCTAGAGATTAGCAGCGCGCGTTCAAGCAAAGAACCAAACAAACAAACTCTTTAGCTTTATAATATTAGTTTTAGTATTGATACAACTTTATTAAATACCTTTTCTTTCTTTATTATATAAAATTATGATGTCAATATTTACGGGTAAATACTAACACCTTTTTGTTAGCTATACGTATTTTAGTTTTTCCAATAATACCTACCTCTGCGTTCTGTCTCCAGTCGACGCTCGCTTTGTGATGAAGCGTTGTTCACTTTCTCTTAATAGACCTTTAGAGCAAGATCACAGAATCCTAGTTTTTTCCTTAGTAATGATGTTAACTAGAAAGCAGTCGACTTGCTTTAGTTTTTAACTGACTTCAAAAAGGAGGAGGTTCTATGTTCGTCTGTTATTTTGATTACTTTAAATGTTTATGATTTTCTTATTGGCCGCCATCTTGTTATTTCTGATAATAACGTTGTTAACAACTGTTCCATTTTGAAACTAGAAATGGTTTTTAAAGAGCTTTGCCTTGAAAAATTAATAAGTAAGATAAATTACTGTAACGCTAAAACAAGAAGTCTTCTTCTTAAAGGACCTGTGCCTCGGGCGGGATTTTATTTCTCTCCGATCTCTTTACTAGGTAACGTCGAGTACTTGTACCTAAGTATAGCAATAGGTTAATGTGTTTAAAGTAATACTATTATAGTTAGCGCATTGTGTCGACAAGACTTTGTAACACTGTAGGCTTTATAATTAATTATTTAGTCGTTACCTATCAAAGTAAATACATTAAATAATATTAAAACTACTACTAGTATTAAATGAAGTTATCAACGCGCGAACAATTTATGGGGACAGACACACTTCTACTAAGACTATGTATGAGACACGATGATTGTTATTACACGCAGACACGCGCGCCGTGCGGGCTGTGACCTGTGATACGTCACCTTCGTACTCCATCCATTATGTCCGACTCAGTCGTTAACTGAGCTGTTATCTGTAGATAGCCTTTATCGCAGTCTATTTATTTCAGCACTTGGCGTCTAATAAATCTTTAGTGCAATTTCCTTACGGCCACTAGCACCCCTCCCTCACCTTCCCCCACTAAGGGGTAATCTAAAGTTTCCACATAAAATCACTCGTAAATCTCTAAATCGTTCATTTTAGGAACTTTCTAGCGGTTTAAATCGTATTGAAGTATGGTTAGGTGTAACTCTTTTAGAATATACATAGATGAATATTATTATTGGAACTGTACTATAAGTACTCGTATTATTCACTAAGTGAAACATGGCGATATTAAAATCCCACAAACAATTCAATTTTCATAATAAGTTTTACGCAGAATCGACAATTACCCATTTCTTTGAAGTATGGTCCCTTGTTAATTGTATTACAGCGATTTCAGTTTTAATAGTCAGGTTTTAATGGTCGTTAGCCTGGTTCAGTAATAGATAACTTAAGTACTACTAAACTGATTACATGAATCATGACAGAGAAATCAGTTTAGAATTCGATGGCATTCCCAAGACTAGTACGAATTAAATTTTAGAAAATGTTAAACTCCCTTCAACATTATAATACACGTTTTAAATCCAGTGCATATTTGTATGTGAATATGTGAGGTAGGTGCGGCGCGCGAATCAATCATGTTGATGAATAAGGAATGCTGCCCACGGCGCGTTTGTTAGCCGCGCGCCGCCCGCCGCCCGCTCGGCCGGCCGGCCGCCGCGCGCGTTTCATCACCGCCGCTAATTGAGTTTGCGAACCGTATGAGTTTTAGGACTAGACTATTGATTGTGGTATTCTTTGTTGGCTTTACCTTCCGCATTGTTATAAGCAAGTCACACTATACATTCACGTTATAAATACAGGTGGAAATAAAAAAATGTGGTGTCATCATAATTATTATTACACAGCTTAGAGCTTTTTCCAACATCTCAAATCCCTTATAAATAATAATGTCCTAAATATACATACCGTATATCAGTATACCTACTACAAATAACTCTCTTATTCAAGTTAGCAGCTACTTAATGTGTGTATGATTCAATTTATCTATTCAATAATTCTCTATTGGCTGGAATAAATTGTATTTCCAATACAACAGAGGTACCGCGAGACATCGAGACCGCGGGAGAAATGTGAACGTGGGGAAAGATATCCTTGATAATCCGTCGATACTGACGCGCGGGCTTACTTGACACGTGTAGGTAATACGTATGTGTTAAGTTACACGTTCTGCGATACAAAGAGCTTTTAATTATATAATTCTTAATTTAGTCAGCGTTCGTGTGTCAATGTTCGTATATTACGTTACACATTTTCTCTACAAATTCTAACGAAGTTATAAAAGTTTAATATCTTTCTTTGATATTCATAGTACACTTCAATTTAAAAACTGAATACAGATTGAAAATAACGTGCAAATAAAATGATAATTTTAGAGTCAATAAAGTAGAAAAGTATCAAAACTGATTCCTATGAAAAATTATGAAATAAACTTGTTTAATAAAACATTTTTATTACTTTTCCATTGAATTAAAAATAAATTAATGAAGTGAGGCTAGTGACAAAAGCGCGCAAGTGGAGCCCGGTGCGAGTACGTAATGAATACGCCGGCTTTTTCATTTGAAATACGTTTTAATATCCCGGAGCTCGGAGCCGCGTCCAATTAATCGTTTTACGTCTCTGTAAATACGGCTTAATGACATGAGCAGGTAAGTCAATTTTATTGCTGAATATAATTCTTTACGTGCGGACGAAACCAGTAATGTTTTACGTCCGATAATAAATATAGCTGTTATTGTAAACACCGCGACTGTTATTAAGATACAAGCAATCTCACAAACCAAACTAATAACAAAAATGTCCGCGAGAAAACGAAACTCAATTTTGAAGATATAAGAAAAGAGATCATTTATTTGTTGAACACAACCAATATAGGATTTGATCTGAATTGAACCACTAAATGTATAATAATGTACAATGAAACTTTTAGCAAAATATTTATACAATTTAAAACACTGCCTTGTATAATAAAGCATTAAGAACAAGTTCACTTGCTCAGATACATAATGACAATGGAGTCTATACTGACTTCATCAACATAATATTTCTATTTGCAACCCCTATCATCAAAAAAGCTAAAACAAATAAGGCAATGTACACAAGCATGTTCAGTGTAATTACGTGATAATGTTATGCGAGTGCACACACGCGGCATCAATGTAACGTCCAAGTTTATCATACACAAACACCCGGCCGGGGAGCCGACACCCGCCGAGGAACAAGCTCGGCCTTGCCAAAGCTTCAAGCCTACAATTTACCCGTTTTATAGCTTAATTATTTATACATTTTAGTAAACTTTGAGTAATTAAAATTAATTTCCTTGTGGGTTAAAATCGTAACAATTTCAGGTGCTTCTTTACTGTGTACAAGAAAAAGGAATTCAACATTTCATCAAAAGCGAAAGAACTTCTTAGATATCACGGTAAGTTGTATAATTATTAAGTTTCTTCCATTAAATGGGGATATTTAAACTCACAGTAGTTGTGACAGTGATATCTCTGACGATCTCTTTGGGTATAACTGTCACCACAAAGCTTCTTTCCAAAATCCTACTTTCTTATATAAATGTGCAAAGCGTAAAAGCAGTAAATATAACGACATAACAAGGCGTACTCCGCCTTTTAGGATGGAATGTTTTAGATTTCTAAAGCAAATTTGTTATTTTGAGTTAAAGCTTAGGAACAAGTCTTGTTGACTGCAGACGATGTTTGAAGCCGTCACGTTTGAGGAAATCTTTAAATCCGATGCGAGATTGTTGTACGTGACTGCTGGGCACGCCTCCAGTGCAGTGCATGCCATGTGTGTAAGACTGCAGCGCAATGATGCGGCAAATTGCTTGTCCACCGCGCCGCACTTTGTTCCGACCGACTGCAGTTAATAACTTCAAGTCTAACGTCACTGTTACATGTATTAGTTCTCGCAGTCAAGTATAAAATCGTCAACATACATGTTTAACTAACAATGTTTTCAGTTTTGGGAATATTCACAAGTAAATGTTGCGTTAAACTGTTGGTTTTTATATAAAAACACGAGTTAATAGTTTAAAAGTTTGTGTATCTTATTTTTTTATCTTCTTACACGTGCTACCTATCTCGTCCCGTAAATTTTTCAACTGATATTGAGCCCCATTATAGTCCACACAATAAACGGTCATCGTTATATCCAAAACTGCCATGCTAATGTAATGTAACGGCTAAGCTGTTATTTGCAGGGAACCAAATTGAGCGATTTGAGTTTGATTGATATTCAAATTACTGGATAAGGAATACTTGTGAATTTACATAATTTTATGATATTTTGGGATTTAAAACTAATAAATTTATTAGAGTCGCGGCCACCATTATCTGGTCAAGGTGTAGTAATTTAACTATAACCCAATAAGTCAGCTTATCCCATCAAGTAATACGAGCGTGATAATATAAAAAGAAAGACGAATCCTAAATCAACACAAACCTGCATAACAATCCTCTGTACACAGTCGTTGTGTTGGGAGAAAAGTCAAGTTAAACAAGAACTCATTTCGCTCATTTCCTGAATCACAACAATATTGTAACAGCTAAGTAAGTAACATTTCCGCCGTCCTGGTGAGTGCGGGCGAGCCAGCCAATGCGGCCACAGTTTTATTGAAGACATAAAGCAACTTTATTGCCGCTTATCCCACTCGCCATCGAGCCTGCCCTCGTGCCCACCCCAGGTACAGCTCTGTTCAATGAACTCGACTGTGAATAGATCGCAGCACGGTCTCCGTCCGGCCATCTATCTTAACGCCTCTATCTTCAAAGTTCGAAGCCTTTGTCAAATGTTTAAACGAAATCGACTTAAACCAATTCAAGTCTATCTCTGAAAAAATATTTTTAAGGATTTACACAAACCAATTCTTGGAATCTCTTATCTGAATATTCATTTGCTTTTGCTTTATTCGCTTTCAATGTATTGTATTTTGCTTTTCTCTAAAGTTCAGAGATTAAGGCTCTCTGGTTCTGCCGAGCTCACTAATTGAAGCTGGATTTTCTGAAACACCCAGGCTGAGCCTTAATGAGAGTTTAAACGGGTCGTTGGCTTCGTCGCCAATTAGTTTGCATCTATAAGAATGTAATTATATCTTTCTAATTAAACGACGTTTATTCTCGGATTGAATAACGTACATTTTAATTGTAAAGTCAAGAACCCTCTTATATTCTGGGAACCATTCGAGCTTGATCTGAAAAACGTTAATATTTCACAACAACCTATAATAGTACCAACCGATATGAACAATACAGGGCGACGATAATTAATAACAATTAACATGGTCAAGGCATTAATCACGCGCTGATTCTCCTCCATTAATCCCGCCGTTAATTGGCAACTGGGTAAGCAGCGACTATTGTCAGTGTATTGTGTAATTGGCGACTGGATTACCTTCTACTTTCCTCAACTGAGTCCGTTGTATTAAATGAGACGTATCTTTTATTGCCGTTTACGTAAGACGCAGAAAATGCTCCGTAACGCTTAGTTAGCAGAAACACAACTACTATTATCCTGGGCACACGCCAAATACTTGAGGATAGTGTGCGAAGCTGAATATTTTGGGGACAGTCAACCAAGTTACTTGAGAGAAAACATTTAGCAAAATGTTATCCATAATTATGTTATTAAAATGCAACACACGAAGCTATTTTTTAACCGCCGACGCAAAGAGAGTGTTGTAATTAATAAATGTGTGGTTTTACATTTTTGCAACTTAACGTAGCATACGTAAACCCGTTTTATTTTCGACCACCATCATTTAGTAAAGTCCTTTTTGAATATAATTCAAGCTTAATAGTGGCTTAATTTGTGTACGGTCTACGTCGCCCCAGTTCAGACAAACTTTAAGTATAAAGGTCTTTTACGTCCTCTCGTTAATAGTTGTCTACACTACTTAGCCTAGTACCAAACTAGCTTACAAGTTTTGTTTCACAATGGCAAACTGTATTATATACTAAGTAGATAACATTGTATGCTTTAGTAACTAAAGTTTATTCAACATACTTAAATCAATGTGTGAAAACGGGTTTTCTCACAATATAAATTCTTAATTTAGCTCGTACAAAGGAGGTCCCAACTATACGACGGTTACGACTGGGCCTGACTGTTTGGAGTCTGTAATGGACGTAAGGGGACGAATAACCGGCCGCTTATCTGTCGCGGACAGTACGCCTCGCCGAACCCTCGTGGCGGGCCACTAAGCCGGCCGCCCGGCTTTGTCCGCTGATCAACTTGTCACATCAAACATTAACGCAGCTCGTCGCTCGTCTTAATAACTCGCTGAGCGGCGACGGCCGAGCGAACCTCTAAATAATACATGTGACCCACCTCGAGCGGTGCCGGCTCTCCGAGGTAGCCTCGTTCTATTATTCACACCACACTAGCATACCGAAACTTTTCACCATAACACTTTCACGTCACAGGCGCGCGCGAGACGAGCGGCGGACAGAGTCGGACGCGGGCGAGCGGCGGCAGCGCGGCGACGTGCAGGGAGAGCGGCGGGCGCCGCGCGACTGCCGCGGCCCGCGCCCGGCTCGCGCGCCCCGCACTAGCCGCGCCGCGCCGCGCCGCCCGCCGCACCATTTTTCTCCCGGCTTCAGAACACGGGCGCGAGTTAACGTATTTAGCATTCGTCAAGGATTAACTCGCGATGTACATCGGAATACATTTGCATGTGAAATTCTCCGGCTTTCGCTCAACTCTTTTATATACAGCTCTGTGTAATCAGTGCGCGTGATTGACCCCGCCATGTATAGATGTAAAATATCTAAATTTTAATTATCTTCATTTATTTTCACGAATCAATTAAATTTAGTAGTTAATATCCCCATCTGTCCTAGCCTCGTTCGAGTACCAAAAGGCGTTTACAACATTATTTATTCATTACGGTGTAAGAGACTTCCTCGCACCATATAAAAATAACAAAAGCTAAGAGTTGATGAGTACTTTAACAATTTATTTTGTAAAAAAGTATACCGGCAACGGCGGATAGGACCGCAGTAATGGGAGCAGGAAACTCGTTAGCTGGCGAAAGTTTCACCTTTAAAGTGTTTTATTATTGTTTACCAACTGATGTGACTCCACACAGCAGCAGGTGCGGCTGAGCAGCGGCGACGGCGCCGCACCGCGCGCCGTGCGGGTGTGTGCGCCGCCCGCGCTGCCAGACACTCCATTATGTGCCTTGAATAGCGCTTTAAAGGCGATTCTCGAGTTGAAATTACTGTTTTTTGTAAAAAGCTCTTCTTGAAATGGATCGTATTAGATAAGTTCGTGAGCTTCGCCATTAGATCCTCCGGCGATCGCGTCACTGGCCTTTGTCCGCGCGGAGTGTGCTCCCGCTTTCAAACTAGGTGTTCTAGAATAATGTCCTATTATGCTAATTCTCAATTTCGCAAAGAGAAGGCTTTTATCGCTGACATCTGGCAGGGCTGGCGCGTGGCGCTGGATGTTCGTAATAAATTATAAAACAACACGGGCCGGCGGCGGCGTGCGGGCCAGCCCTAATTGTGTCCCTCACACACGCGCCCTGTTCGGCTGACGTTTTAATTGTGAACCTCTGTGTACGTGAAATGCGGAGCCTTTTATCCAACTGTGTGTTTGCTTATAATGTAAGACGAACGGACTTATTTCTGTGCGATATTTTCTGTAACTCAGCACGATCTAGATTACTCTGGGTCACAGGAATAAACGCACAGCAGTTTATAGTTTAGTAAAAAGTAATGTTACTTTTATTCAAGAAATATTACAAAAGCAGAGTGTAAATAAAGAGAATGTACATGTTATAAAACGGTCCGTGTTGGTCCCGCAGAGTGCGTGTTGGAGACATTTCCAGCGCGGCCGGGGTCGTGGTCCCGACACTAGGCGCCCATAAAGTGGCGCACACAACATGTATCAGGTGCGGCACAAACACGCCTAAATCAACAGTGTCCCGCGGAGATAGTGGGCCAGCGCTGACCACTGCCCACGCCCACGGCCACCCGGTCCCTTTACCTGTGTATTTACGATAATTAGTGCTTACTCAGTGTTGACACTGCGAAGACGTACGGACCTCGGCCGGAGTAATGTTACCGGCTTAGGACCACGCACACCTGAGGGTTGGGTTAAGGGTCACTTAATGAATATCCAATTTATATATTTGAGGGTGTCCTAGTTGTTTTAGTAGCGGCCTACGTACCTGAAACTAGAATGTCTAGAATGCTTAAGTTAGTAGGTACAGTTTTGAAAGTTATTGGATGTATTATGTCACAATAAGAAGTCATTTGCGGAATTTCTTATTGCATTTGTCTCTCATCTTAATGTTGGCTGATAGACGTAGCAAAGAAATCACAATGTTGGCATTACTGTGACCCTTCATCCCTAATCCCGGTCCAGTGTAAACATATGGATCCCGGGCGGCGCGCGACACACTGACGATAAAGTGCGGCCGCGCAGTGTCAGGGATACGCTCGAGTGCGTAAAGATAGCTTACTTACAACAGACCGCTACACCGGCAGACAGGCCAGGGCTTCATGTTATGACTTCGTCTAACACAAACTGTAACTGGAATATAGGTAAATCTAGGAACAGTCTAGAACATCTTGGAAATACACACATGGAGTAAATCACGATTGTTCTACCTGAGAGTGTACGCAGAGTTCTCTTGCACACACGGGCTTTATTGACGCACACAATTATTATTCAATAAGATGTTATAAGAACAGTCTTGTTATAGAAAGGTTTAAAATATCTACTTCATTAGAATTACACGGCAACGATTTCTCCACAGTGTTTTCAGTAAAAAAATGAATATCAAAAACTATTGGTAAAATCTTCAAGCTAAGGAAATATCATTAATAACCTCAGCGATTCTTAGAAGAGTCCCCTAAACATCAGTGAGACAGCTCGCCGTGAATCCTCAACGAGACTACGACTTTCAACAAGTTTCTTGTGTCACTTTATATCAGAAGCATTTCAATGACACAGTTACCGTGTCGGGTTCTATTGATCATATTTTATATTATCATGTAATCGACTGGACGCGTTTAGAATAATTTCATTTTTATTGGAAGACGAGTTGCCACTCTTACACTGAGATAATCGTAAATATTGTACATTTTAGTTGGATATAGCTGAGCCGGCGAACTTCGTACCGCCACCTTACCACCGCCACCATACCACCATACCGCCACCACATTTAAACCTTCCCTGGACTTCCACAAATATTTCAAACCAAAATCAGCCGAATTTGTCGAGCCGTTCTAGAGTTTTACCAAGACTAACTGACGGCAATTAATTTTCATAGATACGGATAAGTACGTGCAGCATAAGGGTGATCTTTTGTTTTAGTTTAAGAGCTCATCACTTGTCTGTTTAACATAATATAAATGATACAATCTCTTCTGCAAGCTCCGCATAAAACTTTTCCGCTACGCCGTAGCAAACATTAACTCTAGCAACGTATGCCTTAAAATGGGCAAAAGTTGAACTGTTATAAAGTTCCATTAGATTTGATAAGATGATTCAAGCCACACAGTTGGGAACAAACCACAAATTAACATGAAATCGACTCTTAACACTGAAGTCAAAATAATATGCTTGAGTGGGTTCTCTTTGAAGCAAAAAGCGAGTTTCCTATCGAGTAGCTACGTCTCAGTTATCCGAATATGATTAATACTAGTTCACAGCGGCGTGGAGAGGGTGGGGGGCGGGAAGCGGCGCTTATCGCGCTCGGAATTAATACCGGCTGAGCGACACGCTGCGGCCGCTGAGGGTAGCGACACGTTGGGATCCCGGCACGCGTAGCCTGTGGACTTGCAGAGTTTTTTTGATCCAAGTCTAACGGAGATTGTAAGGCCAACCCCGGTGGCTTGACAGTGATGGACCGGCTTTAGATGCACTGTAGGTATGAATCAAGGAACATTTTAAATATATATTTTTAAGTCATTCTAATGACACGTCTTTGTCTGAACTATGACATGAGTTTTAAATGTTTAGTGAGTATCGTTTGGCAAAAGTTCAGACAACAAGCGAACTTAGCTGGTTGTTTTTCAAAAACTGTAATATACAAATCTAACATTAATAATTAATGAATGTGTTATTACCTAACGAATTAATTAGTGTAGACTTAACACAATAATGTTTTCTTACCAACCACGAGTCAGTGTGTTTGATTTGACTAAATATATTGTAGGAAATCAGATACACATTTTGTTCAATTGTGAATTCAGATGACTTTTAATTATATTACAGTTATCTATTTTTAAATGTTGTATGATTAGGTTCAAATATCACATTAAACTCGCCTAAACATTGCTCCTCATAACAGTATTCTTAAGAATTTCTAGAAAAATTAAAAGAAACAGCGCGCGTCTAACAACATTATCCGGGGGCTTGTCGCTGTCTGCTGCGTTGGTAATACGATTACGTTAAAAAACACGGAAGTTAAATTCATCATATTTTAATCTTTTATGACTTTCTTTTTGCCACATAAGCCAACCCGGTAATTAAGGTACTTTCAAATAACTTTTCAACTGCCTTTTTTTGAAATGGGTTATGCTCGTGCCCATCATTGTGACTCCTGTAAGCCAGGATCTACAATGATAACCATTGAGAACCATCGAGGCAATGAAACTCGAGGCGTCCCAGGGAAATGACTCGATTGTCTTGGGGCCCACAACGAAATTAATCATAAAAGGATGTATAGAAAGAGTTGGAATATAAATTCAGTTCCCACTTCCTTCCATAGCATGCGCATTCAACTGCCTATTGCCATATCCAAACATAATTGCGATAATTATCAAAGTGCTTCCCACCTAGATTATTGACAGGTACTGTTATAAGTTAGCCGTTGACCCCACACACCGCATCCAAATAATTCCGTCGCTATCAATGATCACCGCAAATCCGAGCCCTATCATAACAATTAGCTCGGCTGCGCGCCGCGGCGACCTCTGTAATTATGAAACACTGCGCTGTTAACGTGGACGCTAACTGGTAATGCCTTGCTTTAGTGCACGGCTATTGTTATGGTCACGGTACCTGCTTGTATTGGCTACGTGTTAATGACTTACAAATCATTATTGCCGGCTACGTAGGCAGGTATTGGTTAATATTTTATATCCTAAAGTATTCTTAGAGTGTATAAATCCATAATTCGAAAACATGGCCTTTAGTAAAATTGAGGAGAAACAAAATCGTTCAACGTTCATAATAGAAAGAGGTTCACTAACTGGTCCGTGTTCAACAATAACGTTTACAGGTATATCCGTAAATTTATACCGGGTAAAAATGGTGTACTAACTTAGTTTTTTAGATGAATGGATGGGTCTACTATCCTTACCATAATGGATAAAAAGACTGGTCCTTTGATCCAGATGATTAGATTCATTGGTCCTTTAGTGGACTCGGAAAATAGGCAGGAAAAAATGACAAAAAAGATTACATTGCCATTATAATAATATCGCCTTACTAGGTCCCTACCCTTAGCACACTCAAGTGGAACAACGAGAAATATATTACGACACAGTATTTGTTCATCTGAATATACGAGTAGGTAGGTAGGTATATTTAACGCCTAATTCGATCACGTCAGACTAAAATGAAAAGCTTATATAAATGTGAACGTGACGCTGTTTATTTAAACATTTTGTATTAAATCTCATCAATCTTAGTCAAAGAAAAACGTTCCACGAAATAAATAATGTATTTGATATTTTTACATTATTTTCAAATGTACGATGGAAATTGTTCTTTGATGTATATATTGAAAGGCATTAAGTCCACATTCATACAGTACAAATACTAGTAATTTTATAAAATATGGTTTAATAGTACTTAGTCGAAAATGAAAGATTTTACACAGAATTAAATCGTTATTTTTTCTACGCCTTACGTGTTGCCAAACGTTGGTCTCTTTGGATCATATCAATGTGATGTCATAATGTTGGGCTGGTACAATGTAGGTGAGCAGAAACAGCGACTACATCAAAGCTCAACTTCATAAAATATTTTTTAATTATATTTCCATTTATCTCGGTAATTGTTTCTGTAAAAACTACCCAGGGTATGTATTGTACAATTAGCTCTGAAATTCAGGTAGGACCACAAACCAGTTTACACGTTGTTTTATTAGTCCTGTATGTTTTGAATGTATAATTTTTGAACTTTTTCATGCTTCCTATTTCATACACTGAGTCCTGAGGGGCAAAATACACGTCGACTAAACATGTTTAAAATGTTGTTTGAAACTAGATTCATGTAACTTTGAATTTACGACAAAAAATAGTGTTTTATAACGGAAATTACAATTTTCAAACTGAACAACAACTGAACATTTTGTCATATTTAAATAGCCTTAGGGCCTGTTTCACCATCTACAAGTAAAGTGTTGAATAGTTACTTCTTGATTAACGGTAATCGGTAAGTAAAAGTTACGACTATCGTGTATCGTATCTTAGTTACAGGCCAGTTTATCCCCTGATTGATGCTACTCAGATATTGTGAAATTCGTATGAGTAGTTACGGGTGACTTTAAGTGGCGGTTAGTCTACTTGACAGTTTACTTGTCGATGGTGTAAATACCCCTTAGTCTTCTGAATATTAATTGGGGTATATTAAAAGCTCCTAGATATGAGTTGCTTTTTAGAGTTTATCGAAACGCCTGGGCAGTGAGCCCCGCTACCAATTTGATGACTTGCTAATCTATTTATCACGGCGTTATCTATTGACTGCGCTCTTGTCAAACCGACAGTGAAAGCGGAACGGTTATTGATATACAATATTCCCTGTAAGAATTAATATGTTTAAAATTATATATTTTAGGCAGTTGTATACGGCGCATGATATCATACAAAATATTTTTCTCGACAGCACTGATAGCCGAGTGGTATGACCGTTGGACTGCCAAGTCAAAGGACGGAGGTTTAAACCCCGGCACGCACCAATGTCTTTTCGAATTCATGTGCGTATTTTAAATTAATTATCAGTTGCTAAAAACGGTGAAGGAAAAGATCGTGAGGAAACCGGCACACTGAAGAGATTTTTTAACGGTATGTAAACAGGCGGTTTAAACTCTGACACCAGGTTTTTCATCAACCACACGATAAGAAAAAGAAGCTTGATTTCTGTCATTGAAGCCATCTTCACAATCAATAACGTGCAGAGCGTCATCACGGCGTGTCCTGTATAAAAGTGTGTCGGCAGTAGTGTCAGGTCGCTGTCGGAATTTGTGGCCGCTTCATGCACAGCTGCGGGGGAGCACTCCACCGCCGTCTGTAAGGCTCGCCGCACTGCTGCGACTAGTCAACGGTACGACTAACACTCTACTAATACCTTGAAAAACTCAATTACTAAGGTCGAACAGCTTTAATACTACTTGCGACGAGTTATATTAAAATATTCAATCCTCTTTAATTATTTTAAACAACAGTGACCAATGGAAATCGTTGGTCTTTGCCTAACCATCTGTAAAACAGGCGTGATGGTATATATGTATGTACACCTGTTGACAGCTACATCAAACCAATTTATGATTATTTCAAACCTATCTTTTGTTGATATAGGAGCGACAAAAAAAACTTCTCTAAAGTTATGTACGCCATAGTGAAGCAAAGTTACCGACTGCGAATAACGTAACTGTTGACGATCATACATAATGTAACGTAAAACAAATACCAGTAACGATGCACGTGAAAAGTCAGTGTTTACAAGAGTAGTGAGCATTCGAGCAACAAAGACAACATGCAGGAAGCTATGAATGTTCGCGTTAGCGCCGGCACGTCACCGAATGGTGTAGCAATTTATGTTCCAGATTACTTTTATCTTTCAAGTGCAACCTCCACGAGTGACGACACTTAAGTTCGTCCGGCGCACCCTGGACGGTCAACCTCGCTACCATCCTTGTTGACTGACCAATCTCTACACCACGGCATGACCTATTCCATTTGGCTCTTGGCTCGTGCCGACGAAGCGAAGAATAATAAGAAGTATGCTACTCTAGGCAAATTATCTAGCACAACTGTTGATTACGTGGTAACAATACCTACCTATGCTTATAATTGTAACATTATCTATATATTGTTATCGATGACCCAGAGCGCTCTAAAGATTAAATAATGTCCAAGGCAGTTCCAAGTCCCCTCATCATTATCGTCTCAACAGGCCACAACGTCCACTGACAGACGTAACCTTCATCCGGGGACACAACACGCGTCCCTACAGACGTGTGCTCGGTATTATCGGCACGGTCGCGCGCGGCTGTAGATCGGTAATCGCAGTATTATTGGCTCACAAGGGAATGCCGTCTCCCGCCATAATCCCGGCAATTGCGTAGCTTACCTATATGAAACAGACTACACAGTAGCGACACTTAGATGTTGCATGGAGATGTACCGCATGCTGTACGTACTGTTTGTTTCGATCAGACCATTACTATAGGTACCTACTACTGGTACGGATAGCAACCTACAACATTAGCAGTCTTGAATGCTAACTCCGGTTTCTACAAATATTTGCATGAATCAAGTGTTTGCTGTGACGTCTTAACTGCATAAATTATTCTTTTAATTGAAGCATTTCTTTAATGACCTCGGTAATTACACCGTTTCTTATTCATAGACATAGACAGAGACACAGATAACCGTAGCCTGCTTACCATGCCAACAACAACCTCTATAGATGGTGCGCGGCATTCCTTAGAGCGCGGCGGCGCCTCGGTCCGCGATTTGCATAAAGTAATAGATGCTGTAGCCACTCGACGCTAAGTCCGGCTGCCTGCTATCGACTTGTCATCTGCACGCCCACCAAATATGTGCGCCCTCTTACTCACTATTAGCTTTTACTACACACGAGGGAAATGCTATGTACAAAGTTTCCTACACGTGTAATGGATTATTTGAAAACTTATTTTGCATACATTTTCAGTTGGGTATGGCAGAAAAAACATCAAAACCGCATTAATGCAGTAGAGATACAGGCTTTGAAAAGTATGGGTGGTTTGACTTTGAGGGATAGAGTGGATAATAACGTGATAAGAGAGAGACGCGGAGTAAATGTGGATGTAATTACGATTTGGAAAGAATATGTTTAGATGGTTTGGGCATGTAGAAAGGATGGATGAAAGAAGAGTGACAAAGCAAATCCAGACAGATCGGAGATGTTCTACAAAAGGGCCAAGTGAGGAGAACCCTTAACCGACGAGTGTGTATGAGGAATGGGATGCGAGTGAATGAGGTGAAAGAAGTATGTCAGGATCGTAGCAAATAGAAATCCGTGGTATCTGCCTACCCGTCGTGGAAATAGTCGTGACTTTATGTTTGTATACATTTTGCACTAATTCAACATTATTTTTAAAACTACAAATCTAAATTAATAATTATTTTTACGATTATAAACATTATTGGCTACGCACATTCATATATCTGTAACCAATATCACAACACTGACGTCTTGGCTTACCCATCTCGCCCGGGAAATAGTCGCCTCAGATTTATGATAGTCCCGCACTTTGTAGCGGAAATAAAATTGTCCATGGTGGTCCGCGATTGAGAGATGTAGCGCCGAGTTTACGGCTGAAGTGATCGTTTGTTGAAATAAAATGGATGTGCGTGTCGTCGCTTGTGGGGATTCAACATTGGTCCTTTGGTTTTTGGTCCTTCGGTCCTTGAAGCTGGCTTGAGATTTAAGTATAATATAATAATTTCGGGATAAATACCTACCCGTACTATATTATAAGATGTATTAAATATTATTTCAATGAAGGAATAAACTGCAGTTCTTTGTAATCAAAGGATTTTATTTAACATGTGTTAACATTTGTATTACGAAATTATATATCTAAGAAATTAAAGAAATATTTATAATTATTTCTTTACATATTTATAATATGTTCCAATATCAATTTTTTGAGTGAATAAAATTGGCTTTATTTATAAAAAAGACCATTCAATATTCATCGTAATTTGTGATATTTTGGGGCAAACTCCGCGTCCGCTCGCATTTCACAATATTCGCTGGCGTTAATAAATATCTAAATATAGACATCGCTCGCGTGTATCTAGTTGCATTATAAAGGATAATGTTTTATTCAATCTTCTAATTAAGTTCTTACGTAAATAAAACCACGATTTATTCTTTAAGGAATACTAGTGTACATGTATTTTCCTTTTTTTTCTTAGGTATAATCTACGGCTACTGGTCGATGTAAAAGGGCACCAGAACAGGAAACCCTAGAGGGAGGCATCAATAGCCACAGTATCTCACGGGTCCTTCCGCGCTGCGTAGGGTTACTATCAATAAAACATCGCTCACAACCATTACAGGCTACCCACACGCTTCACTAGGGTTGCTACGATCTACAATTTGGATTTCTGTATATTCATATTTCTGATAGAAATTAACACATCACACTTTTTAATTCAGCGTATTGTGATTACGTATAATTCGAATTAGAATAATTATGTTAGGCTTATTAAATAAAATTCCTCACTCTACATTATTCAGACCAATATTAAATTGAATACGTCCATTATAAATGAATAGTATTATTTTAACTACCAATGATGGTATCACAATGGTATACAAAAGTATATAAAACAAACTTGATTGAAAATATGGCTTATAAAGGTCTGCAAATGCTAGCGACCCTATCCATGTACCCGGGGCTCACTTCATTTGCAGAGAAAATACCTGGCGGCTGCCTCGGAAGCGTGTGCAAACCGACGCAACATTACTATCAGAATACGGCTATTTGAATAGTATGGTGATTGGCAGACCATTCATTGGAAGAATTTAATTGCCTGTATCAATGTTAACACAGCTGGGTCTGGGGCTCCGCCGATAAAGTCGTTCATTTATCGGGGTTAATAGTAGCCTACACTTAATTTATTTAAAGGGTTTTTTACTTAATATAAATACCAATACTATAGGTACATGATAATTTATCAAACCAACGTTACTTATAAGATCCAACAACAACAACGTAAAGAATCATTTTCTTAAAGAAATTAAGAGCACTCAACTCCATTGCTACAATGATAACTTGGAACTGCAAAACTCTTATTTAATATTCTGATAGTTATTACAAAAGACATAGCGCGAGTAGTGAAGGACCACAAAGTTCCCGTACCCAAACAACAATTAAAAAGAAGTAAGTTGTGCCGAGTAACCAGGTTTATCCACGATATGCAAAAATATAATATCCACTCCGCGCTTGCGTTACCGTTTTACATTTTTGTATAAATTAAACAGGGTTAGTGAAAATGTGCAGTTGCCCAAGAGCTTGCTCTCAAGGAATTCTAAAAGGAAACTGTCTAGCTAGAAATATTCCAATTATGCACTTTACAAAATGAACTCTTTAAATAAAGTAAGTAGGTACCTACAATAGTGTTGCGCAAGTAGTGGCCGACACCACAGGGAAAGTAGGAGCTTGGATACAAAACAAACATATAATTTAGAGTGAACTTTGCTTTTATATCGCGCAAACAAACTCGATAGAGAACGGCTAATCTGGACCAATTCGTCTAGTCTGCAAAACGGAGAGCCTTTATGAATGGCGGAGCGGTGAGCGGGGCGAGGGCGGGGGCGGCCGACTAGATTGCGTGGGATGCAGCGATTCCCTGCTATTTAACGCTAGGAGTGGTTTAATTTCTCACAAATGATCGTATCATTGTATTGGTGGGGTGTGTGGAGAGCAGTATTCCCTTTATGAAATGCAAAGCGTTACAATCTGACGCTCGCTATCGGTAATGTTTCGTAACTCAGACATTTGAAACAATTTTCACTCGATTATGTTTACTATTTAATATACCAATATTAATATAGTATTATTTAGATCTACAAGATACAGGCATTATGAGCTCCTTTGTGCCTTTGGCATTTGAAAACTTATGCCAAATACATATTAATTTAACTTTAAACTTTATTTTGCTTTAAGTAAAATTTATCCACCTAATGGCGTACTTCGTTTCAATTGTGATTCCCTTTGAGTCGGTACATCCTCGGCGGAGCAAAGGCCGGTACTCAACCACTTTCGGTGCACTTGCGTGCGCTGCCGACCTCTTGCGTACCCTACGTCCTCTTGCATATGCTGGTAACCTTTTATGAACACTGAAGGCTAGAGCTGTACACTCGTTTTCTACCCTGAGCTTTGTTTGTGTGTGCGGAAACAAGGACCAGTGAAGTGACTGACATTGTTTAGTCGACAACGCATTGTAAAAAAAGTTAAAACTTGATATGACATAATAATGTTTTCACAAATGCTAAATCTGTTTTCGCCTGTGATAAATTATTATGTCTTTATAAAAAGCCAAACCATTTTATTTGTTACCATTGAACAGAATAATTCTATCGCTATTTTAATAACACATTCAAAACTAGAATAATGTAAGTGCATTGTTCTGCCGGCCATTAGCGAGCACCACTTAACGCTTCACACACAATGTCTTACAAACTGGCCGGTGCCGAACAACTTGGGCCGTATATTTGCGGCCGTATGCGGCTGCGGTCGTATGACTAATGCGCCGTTGTTTGGCGCCCCTGGCCTGCACAATAAGTCCACACGAGCAATGCACAACTTTGCGGCCATTAAAACCTTGCCTCGTAAAACCTGTCGGTGCACGTGTACGGAAATAAAATAGGTGCTGTGGTATTTATCAAATGCTAAACTATTTTATTGGAAATTTCGATAATTATGTTAATAATTTATAATATATAAATATACTATAAAAATTTAAGGTTTTAGCGATATAAAGGAAGTAGATTGTCTAAAATCCGGATGTATTTCGTACGGTTCCTTAATAAACTATTCTGACAAAAAGTAAAATGTTTTATTTGTGCTGTAATTATTTTCCCGTATTTAAATAGTATGTAGTCAGAAGAATGGATTAGTTATGCAACGCTGCAAGCTCCCCGGGCGGCGTACCTATTGGAATTGCTAAGAGCCGCGTTACTTCGGACGGAAAAACGTGGGGCTTATACATGCAAAGAAAATAGTCGGGACGCGTAACGCTCGTAGAGGTTCTATTGCGAAATGAATGAGTTTAATACCGCGGTATCTTCGGGATGTTTCAAAGAGAGTGCCTGCTAAGGTAGAAAGTCACTGAAGTAATGATATTAGTCCCTGTCTCGCTCGCTACAGTCGTTTCATATTAAAACATGAGTGCTACGGAACACAATCACATGCTCTTACTCTGTGTCTCAATAATGATGTTTGCAGATCTAACATGTGCTAATCAACTGCACCAGAATCAAAACACGTAGCCACTGCGCTAAAAGATTGTACATTAACTATAATCGACTGTACTGTGTTGATTCTACACTTTCTCTCAGTAGCAACGACAAAAAAGTTTTGTCAACAACAACGTCCTACGTCCTTGGCGCTGAACCACCATTGTTCAACAACTTATTCTTTGGATAACGTATTTTAATATAATTAAATTTCCTCTGCTAGTTTGAATAGTAAAAGAGCGCATCAATGCAGGCCGCTGCAGCGCTGCAGCGCTGAGTGCCATCGGCCGAACTTTAACAAGTGTAGACAGTCTTCGGAGGGCCGCTGCTGCAAGCGCTGTGCAAGCACTAGCAGTGATGAGATGGACCGACTTCAACTGCTTTGTACATTGTCCGCGCCACGGACGTCAAATGATCAGAATGGATCGCGAGGAGTCAATTTTATATGCTTATTGTCTAACATAGTGATGTCTGTTATGAACTATCTGAGGCACATCAAGATAAACAATTAGAAGGTCATGGTCATTCGCGTGTTCTATAATTAACATTTAAGTTTGAGATATTGACACTGCAGCTATTAACTTCAGTTCAGCGTTGTAGGTACATACATATACCAGTATTTTATTATGTAAAATATCCATTCCTTCGATTTTTATAAATAAAAATCGAAGGAATAGATATAATAGAATATTTTTCAGACAAAATTAATTGCGGAAGAGGTTGAGTTAGGTAGTACTCAAGAAGTATGTCCCATCTATAGAACAACATGCTCGTGACGCGAGCTGTGAACAGAACTGACCTCCGCGGTAAAGTTGCTAGTCGGCGCGGCGCGGCCGTCCGCGTAACTTGAACGTTTGCTGATTATTTTAAATATTATCCCGGATGAGCGGCTGAGCGGGTGTGCTGGGATGGCGGCGGAGATCCGGGACAATTAGACTGTCCCAACATTTATTGTAGACTGCCCGGGCTTGACTGCACGAGATTCATTTAGACGACAATTTGTGAACCAGTGAACTGAATACATAGTTCACAGGCTGCATTTTTTTTCGTGAGTGTTGTCTGTCTTATTTACTATATAGATAGGTTGTATTCACATGAATGGGGCTCCGTTTGAGGTCGAACCTAGTCGGGCATTCCCAAATAAACACGTGAGTAAAACCGGCGAATATATAGAGTAATACTTATCACACTAAACCTACCTAACCAAGAAATAAATTGCTCATACTCTCAGCCGCTGTTCAGGCGTTGTAAAAGACTGCCATAATTTATGGATTGTACAATAATAATTGCTTAAATACGCGGTGAGACGAAAACTGAGCAACATTTCAAAAGAGCCAAAATATCCTGAGCTTAAATAAAGCGCTCGTATTTAATTCTCCATTACCGTTTATTTATAGAAGACATTGGGCAGCGGTAATGTGGCCGTGATCAATGGTTTTTGTTGAGCGGAGGGATGGAGTGCCGGTAATGTGAGGTTAGCGTGACCATATGTTGGAGATGAGCAGCTCGCTGAGATTGCTGAGTAGCTCTGACCTTATATTTGGTCCTTTGAGGCGAATGAAGGAGTGAACAACTTTTGGTCGTTATAGAAGCTCAAGGCCGGTACTGATTCTTGAATATTAAAAATCAAACTATATCAATTATACGATGTGGAGTGGAGATACAATTAAGCCTTGTTTTGATTTTTACCGAACCGTTTTCAGCAATCGACGTCATCTTCGCAAACAATTATAATCATTACTTGTAACCTTCTAACTAAGTTGGGTAAGGTTAACCTGTACAGTGTACAGCGGCTCAGCACCGCCGCGCGCCGCTCGAACTACAATCAAAGGTTAAACTTTAAAGATTTTCTGGGAGGCGAGTAGGCGACGTCGCGCGGCCGAATTAATGTTACTTTCGGAAATTTGTTGCGGGATTTATTTGTTTACTTATTTAATATGGCGGCCGTTTCAGTTTAGCTTTGTACCTTAATAATAGACCATATTTTAGGTCGACAGCTCGAAATATTACGTTCAACGAACGATACTAAAGATATTTATCTTAGATTTTAGTTTTATCTTTTAGCTATCTAATATAATCTGAGAGAGATTTATCTTGAGCGTATTATTGTGGATAAAGTGTAATTCTAAGGAATTTACAAGCTTGGTTCATAGGCATGGGTACGGACAGGACCAGGGTTATTTTGGTATCGTAAAAGAAGACTAAAGGATTGTTAAAAGGTAGATAGGTTATTTAAGTTTGTAAGAAGGTTTAGAAACCTTCCGGACAAATTTATTTTTCGTCTGAAATATGTATTAAAAACTAGGTCTTTTCCCAGTTGTGGGAAACCAAATAGGCTATTCGTTTTTTTTTATTGAAATCAAGCTTATTAGTTACGAAGTATAATACAGTCTTATGCCATATTTGCGGACGTTAGTATAAAGACTACACCTGTGGTTATCACCAAAACGTATGCATTATTGCGACAAATGGGAGTGATCGTTGTCGATGCAACAATTCACATAATTAAAACATTATAATAAGTGCTCAATTATGTTAACTGACAGCAGTTCATACAAAACACACGATTTAACCGATTTCGTATGAACACAAAATAATTAGTTTCGAATTAAATTACCACGAGCGGTTAATGAGAGCGACACGGTTTAATTCAGTCAACTAATGTTGTTCAATCCGCTATGGTTAACAATCAGGTAACTATCATCTGCGAAATGAACAACTAACAGTAATACTGAAGGTGGTGATAGGCTCACATCGCATGGGACGAGTTGACGACCTGATTGGCACAGTGGCTAAGAGATTGGACTGCTGCGCTTGGGGTTGCGGGTTCGAGTTCAGTACGGGACATGAAATTGTGCGATCCGCAGATGTTTGTCCTGAGTCTGGGTGTTTGTGTATGTATGATATATCATGTTTGTGAAACGCAACCACGACACAAGAAATTCCTAGTGTGGGGCGACGGTTTCTAAATTCTAGGATTTTTTTTATCTGGTGATTGTTTGTTCTGTTACGTGGGATCAATATCTACAGGCGTCATGATATGCGTCTGTCTTATTGTTTGGGAACAAGTAGAGAGCGTCCAAGACTGTTGATACCCAATATCTATGTAAATAGTTAAGAACATCCTGCGGGGCGGCAGGAACAATCTAAACGGTCAACCTCTGCCACAAGCCACAGCAAGGCCGGCTTATATATGATTGGCTTGCCTTCGCCCGCGACTTCGTCCGCGTGAATTTTGAATGCTTTAAAGCTTTCCTCGATAAATGGACTATCCGATACAAAAGACTACAAATATAGTATTTTCTTCTTCTTCTTATCGCATGGTTGATGAACAACCGAACTGAAAATATACTATAGACTATGCCAATTAGAACAAATTAAGTGGTGTTGTATAATTATGTTTACGCCACATCCCAATAGACCATCATTCTTTTCAGTGAAGGTAAACGAAACTCAAAAAGCTTTTTAAAATAACTAGTAGTCTACTAAAATATTCAATTACCACAGTTCTAAATAGACCCTCCAATGAAAAGCTATTACTAGTATTTATCCGGAAACGAAATGAATGATGGTTAAGGAAAATATTTTTTTCATTATAATTAAACTCTTACTAAGAATGTTTCGCGATGTATGTATCAATAAATTAATGTAGTACACTATACATGTTATGTGAGTATACAGACTCCTGGTAAAGAGACACCTCTCTATGTATACCGTACAGCCTCCCCAAATCCTTTCAGTATGGAGCGGCCCGTGACGTCACCGACCTGTTTAGTAGGCAGGCCTCATACACCATTGTTGTTCCGTATAATTAGTGTAATTACCGACCAATCAAACAACGTGCTTCTCGCTTCCAGTTCACAGAGATAGCTGTTTAATGTGATTGTATTAGATTCGGAGCACCGTAGATGATTTGATGCGAGCTAAACAGAGATATATAGAACAAACGTGATTGGGACTTTTGGCAGAGAAGTAACACACAGGACCAAATTTAATGTTTTACGAAACCTAGAAAGGCCGAGCAGGAGATCCCTACGCGGATGAGCATAAAATAAATGTGTGAACAATGAATAAAGAATAGTATGCCAGAAACAAAGCTAGAAGAGACTAGTTTGCTACGAAAATCCGAACAAAACTCCACAGAGTGCAGCATTTGTATAAAAATGTCTTTGAGTACAACGCTATGTGCTTTGTACGCGATAAAGAATTCCTAATCAGAGCTGACTCGTGTGTATCGAAGGTGCGCGCGCGTGTCAAAGGCTCGGCGGCACACAGATGGGCGGATCTGGGATCAGCGGCCAGTGTGACTCAGCCTTATTACAAAGCGACACGGCGCGGCGCAGTGAACCAATGCAATGGAGTAAAACATTCTCTATTATCATGATTACTGCTCGCTGCAAATACTAACAAACGCGTTTCAGAATGTGAGACTAATGTAAGTAAACAAAATGGCGTATCCGCGACTTGTTGCGTTTAAAGACGAGCGTCTGTCTCGTGTTTTTGATTACTCTCTTGCAGATTTACTAAAAAGCATTTTTTTCGCCACAGAATAATAAATTATAGTAATTATTGTGGGCCACTTTGCTGCGTCATTTCAATGAGAGTGTTTAGAGAATAATGGGACACATTCCTCACATTGTGCATTGGTTCCCCTATGCGTGTCCGCGGTGCGTCGCACCCGTCACCGCCGATCATATCTGGTGATGGATGGCTAATGCATCGCCACTCGCCGATACTATCGCAACGGATGCGGCTTTGATTTCAATTGGTGATTTCATTCACTTTACCTGTAGATTATAAAAGTTTAACTCCTTTTTTTCATAAAAATACCGGTCAAAATTCATTTAGTCAAAAACGCACGTGCTTTTATGTTACACAGACACATGTTAGACACATTTACGAAATCAATTTTAACATTTTACAGCAAGTTTTAAAAAATATAACAAAGAATAGTCTAATATGACGCCTTATAGTTTATGCCGCCCTGGTACTGTTGAGTAAAAGTGCAGTAAACGTTGCTTGTAACATGCTGCACAGTGTACACGGCCGAAGTGACTCAAGCGAAGACAGTGCAGTAAGGAGAGTAGCCAGGCCAACTACTAGAATACAAGAGGGTAAGATATGTAATTGTGTATTAGGTTCACTTTGCCTTAAATATATTTTAGTTAACTGGCATTCGTATTCGCTTCAAAGCAAGAATCGATGTTGATTATATCATTATGATGTTATCAGATTGATAGAAAATAAAAGTGAGAGGTTTGGCTATAAAAGCACGTGGTTACGTACGTATGACGAAATAGACGTGCCTAATAAATAGATTTAGCCTGGCTGGACTCGAGAGAAATGTATTTCGGAAAGACAGTTTAAATGCACCAATGTTAAATGACCCACAGCGACTGCACCGCTTGGAACACAGCGTAAGTAAAAACTTGGTATGTCCGACACATTCCCACACGAGCACCGCATTATAAATACACGAGTCGATCTCCTAAGACCTGTTCGAGTTTCTTTGTGCTCGGCCCCGGCCGCGGTAGCTCGGGGCTGAGCCCCAGTGGCCCGAGTTCTTCAGCCCCGGGGCCGTGGACTCAGAGTGCCGGACGGCCACATAATTAATGGAAACGAGACACTAGCAAAGCACACAGCGAGTGTGAAGCCAATGTGTAAGAAAGAACAAAGGTTAATTATACTTAACAATCGAAAAAGAGGTTGAAGGTATGCACTATTGTCAATACTCTATGTTACATAACTGTGTATATCAAATGGGTATGGAATTGAGAAAAATCTTGTCTGAAAACAAACTAAACTTACAAACTAATAAAAGTTAATTTTTTTTCTAGTTTTACCATTTTAGAAAATGTATCATAGTTGTAAAGTAATAGACCTTCTGTTTCTTACGTTTGTATTGCGCCGAGCACGCGACACGCGACACCGGGACACTATTATTCTTTCAACTTCCAAACTACTCTGAATGAATTAGTTTTTTAATGATTCAATAGTCTGGCATTTTTACTTTCTTTACCCTTTCCGTTCTACTTTAGGAGTTTGTTTTAACGATAACGTTAAATTGCATGTCTGTTTATCATTAGGACAGTTTATTTTGTGCAGAAGTTTAATGGTAAATGTTTTTAATTTAGATTATCTGTCTTTCAAGTGCAGTGCAGCTGGTTAGCGCAGTAGAGTTTTTGCGTTGAAATAATAACAATGGGTCAAGTCACACTTTCACGTCGACGAGAAAAGAATCGATAGCTATTTAAATCAGGCTAAAATTAAGTTATTTGGTCACATATTGTTTGCTTGATAAAAATAGGCTGAAAAGGCTTGTCTTTGAAAAGTAAGTGTTTAACCTTGCAAAGTGATTTGTTTGTTGGTACTTTATTTCACTTGAATCGTGTTACTTCAACTCATTTTCAGACTTTAGCAGCGGTAAAAGGTGAGCAGATGTTTAGTTCATAAAAATAATTAAACTTTGTCAACGGTCTCAAAGTAATGTTTAAAAACAGCTAAGAAAAGTTCATTATTCATGATCTACTGACGTATAAAATGGCGTCGTCTTAACACTTACACGAAATCCAAAAGTCTTCCATCTACAAGTACCTATCGCCTAATACCGTCACTTATCTCCGGTTTTGTGCAAGTTAGCTCCATTGGCGCAATTAAGATACCTCAGTAGTGAGTCCCCAGCGACACGACCTACAGCGCGCTAAGAGAGCTCTCTTAAAGACATAGATTTGTATTCATGTAATCAGATGTGAGTCTGTGGATATTAAAAGTAATTTTTATCCTATGTGTTCCATAGAGATGTTAAAGTACATTTCACATTATCACGTCTTAAAAGAGTAGCTTAGCTGTGCAGATATGCACTATTTACGTAGCATCAATTTTCTGACTGAACTGACTACGAACACCGGAGTCCAGACTGCTAAGTACATACGTTTCCTAACATTAAAAACTATGTATTTATGACCAATCTAAGTCTATTGCAATCATAACAACACACTTTTAGCAAAAATAGATAACACTAGTTAAACGGTAATACCTACAACAGTTGTAATCAAAATTCTTTAGTATAAAAGAACCATTCATTGCAAAGCTGTGGTAACTGTGTATGGGGTATAAATATATCAATTGTATGGCTTACCGACGGTGTTGTTATGTTGTACTGCGAGGGGGCGAGGGGGCGAGAGGTCGCGGCCATTGATGGTGTGTTTATGGGTCATGTGGAGTATTACACGAGCGTCAGACGTGATGGATGTGCGGCGAGCGGTGTGGGAGTCATGTGCGTGGCTTATTGTTCCGCAATCACTGGTGGAATCTTATAAATCACTCAATTTAGTTGTAATAGCTTTGTAAGACACAACTTAATAATCAATGTGAGTTCGAACTTTTTTAAATTAAATGTCTCATAGGTTCTTTGGATATTGTAAAGACTTTTTAAATCACTTTAATAATACAGCATTTTATAGAGCTCTACTGTAAAAAACTTTGCTTCAGACACAAAAACAGTGCTAATATTAAATTAAATATAATTCCTGGTTATTCAAAAGACGTTAAAAGTTAATTAAGAATAGGGGAATAAGGTGAACATAAATCTGTGCGGCTGTCTTAGCCTTGTAGGGGGGGGGGGGGGGTCAGCAAGCCGCGCCCCGGAGCCCGTAACCCGGAGCCTGACTGACGCGGATAAATAAACGACTCTAATTATAAAACTACGCTTTATTTTGATTAAAATAAAGTGTTAATAAAATATTCAAAAATGTAAATATGTAGATTTAAAAATACCGTGAAGCTACTTCGTCAGTCGGATCGACGTGCCTGTGCTCCTTTTCATAAACACTAACCAATTTAAAAAAATACATAGTAGAACGAAAAAATCGTAAAAGAACATTAAATTAATTAATCACAGTACGAATGTACAAGCGATTAAACGAGCAATTGAATTAAGGAACTATGTCCGAATGAATTAATTAATGAGTGAGTGAATGAAAAAACTAACGAATGAACGGATAGAATTTAAAGATATGTGAGTCTTGGCGGTTGTGTGAAGAGTCTACAATCATTCCCCGATACAGGAGGTTATTCAAGTTATAATATAACTATAAAGGAACTGAGTATCTCTCAGGGCCCGTCACTAACTGAGAGCAATCATGAGAGATGCTGGGAACGAGTGCAATGTTTTATGTTTTATGCGAGAATCACAATGCAAGTGATACATTTTAAATACTAAGGTGACCACACCATCGCATTAGGTATAACCTGTAATGATAGGGTTGTTAAGAGAAATAAATCCCTTCCTATCGTATGGTTGATGAACAAGCTGGTGTCAGAGTTTAAACCGCCTGTAGGCCTCTGACATGGCTTTACACACCGTTGAAAAATCTCTCAGGTGTGCCGGTTTCCTCACGATGTTTTCTTTCACTGTTTTTAGCAACTGATAACTAATTTATAGTACGCACATGAATTCGAAAAGACATTGGTGCGTGCCGGGGTTTGAACTTGCAACCTTTGACTTGGCAGTCCAACGGTCATACTACTCGGCTATCAGTGCTATATATAATTATGTATATGCTATATATATAGAGAAATAAATAAATAAACTAAAATAAATGTACAACTACTGACATTTCAGTTTAATTTCCAAATGTCATCAAGCTTGTCCTACACGTATTTCTAAATAGCAATAAGTTTGTCACACACTGTCATTCTGCCAAAAAACAACCCTCAAGATACAGAGGACGAAACAACTAACAATACGTTGTTCGTCCTGATAATCGACCCGCGACATGGCGGCCAACATAACTAGAATAAAAACAATAATGTTAGCGATGAAAGCTTGTCCGTCGATGTAATTACGATAAAACCTCCTGTAACGAGCTGTAGGCTTTCATTTAATTGTTCAGAGCGGACGGCCCGACTTATCGAACTTCAGTCGTCTAGAAATTTTAATACTCCGCTGCTAAGTCGGTCGAGGCTGGCTTTGTGGCCGCCTGGCCGATTGGCTTGATTGACAGCTGACAGGAGGAGTCACAAACTTCGCCCTGATCTGTGCTGAGGCGAGTTTTTGTATCACGTCGGTCTCCAAGAGTCTAGATCAAGTTTCGTTAGTTATTATTATTTTAATTGTGAGCCTGTGTTAATGGACTGACTTGGACATGTCTTATAATGATGGCGTAGGCGGAGTTTTAAAAATATATTATATTTCTCCAAAGATTGTACGACCGGTTCTGTGGCTAGCACTTATACTTACTGTGTGAGTGTATTCAATGGTCATTGGATGACATGTTTATCGATGCACACGCCACCGTTAAGGTTCAGATAATTTATTATTATTTAGATAATTTAATAAATTGTTAAAAGTTAACCTACGTACGAGCCTGGGCACCCTACTTGGGTCATAGGGGCACAGAGTAATACTTGCTTTTCATTCTAAATTGATGCCTTCAAATATTATGACATACAAATACCTATGCAAGCGTAGTTCTCAGCAAATAAAACCCTAGAATTAATTAATAACATTATACCCCGCTCTCTTAGGAAATTAAATAGGTATGATAATAATATGCTACCAGGCAACAGTGAGTGGTGTGCTCTTATTGACTTCAAATAAAATGACATTTGTATTAATTAATTACGGAAAACAATTTCTGTGAAATGCGCGCGTTTGTTAGCAAGCTTTGTAACAAAGTTTTATGAATATGGAAGACACGGAAGAAACCGCGTGTAATTGTACATTTTACCATCAAAATGATTATATAGGCCTGCAGTGCCTCATACAGTACAAAGCTTTTTGGTAGCAACAGTAAAGTGGTGAAGTTCAGACATGTATGGCAAGCCAACGAATTTAACCCTTTGATCTAAAAGATGTGACATATTTAACAAAACGTAGATATTATGGGCTTCGGTATGTACTCGTATAATATATATACTTGGTATATATATTGAATGATTACAGGATAGACTACAGATCTGCGCGTTCGCACAGTTAGTGTTTTATGAGCGACGTGAACCCGTACCGTGTAGGCAGCGGTAGAGGCTTATTACACGCGATTCGCGTAGAACGGTGATGATTTCACTATGGCCACGCGGCGCGATTGTTTTTGCGGGAGACCTATCGTCCCCCTTCCACGTTTTTGAGGAGTTATTACTCAACAGATAATTATTTATCCGCCTAATTACGCTACGAATCATTTCTATTAACGATGGTCCCACTAGGAATGTCTCCCGTATCGTGGGCAAGATTTAATGTCCCCCGCATCACACACATAATCCGTTATGTAACAATCCAATCACTCAGCCACGCCAATCAGCTCGTCAAAGTTCTAGGAAAATTAGCAATGTCACAAATCATAATTCATAATAAAAATACCAGCAAATGAATGCAGCGCCTGCTCCTGGCGATTGTAATGCATTTCTCGCTGTTTGTTGCGGCGACAACACCGCGCCGAGCTGAAACAATCAGTTTACATTAATATTAATCTGAATAACAAGCGGACACCGACAGGGCTGTCGCCGCGACGCCTTGCATATCAAACTGACTCTTGTGACATTCATTCAGGGTGGATTCCACATACTTTTACAATTCTTCCTCTTTCAAGGTCAAGGGCTAGAAATAATGTTTTATATTCCATTTACGTAATCCAAAACATGGCCCGCTGGACTGGTCAAGTGATTAATTATTACCATGTGTTATTAATTTCAAACCATAAAGTTCAGCTGTCATTGTCATCTTTCCATGTTTTGTTTAAAACGTTACTGCGTCCCACATCATTAGCGATAGCTTATGATGTGGGATCTGTACACAAAACATAGCTAAGCCTCATTGACTGCACTGTGTGACATAAATGAGTTGTAACTAGCTTTAGTGTCGTCCCTAGGAGCGGCCTGTTTTATAGCGCGGTGAATGTAGCTTAATACGAGGTAATGACTGAGCGACACTCGACGCAAACAAATATTTGTACACTGATATAATTATATCCATCGGCGGTGATCGACCTGTCCTGACGCATCGCGGTATTCGCTGTAGATTGCGCCGTGGAAACCAGTGTCGTTGGCACTGGAGCTGGCGAGCGAGTAATGTATGTGGTATGACAATAGGTAAAGGTATATGTCGTCAGTATGGTGGTTGCTTTGAGGGGTTTACTAAGTCCCGGTTGTTGTGTTAGTGGGCCAGGATTATAATAGCCGTGATGGTTACATGACAATATCGATACACTTTGATCAGTACCACGCGCGTACTATAAGTTATTTTTATATAAAATCATTGTATGGTATATCTTGATCACCTATATATTTGGCTCGGCAATAGGTACTACTGTGTGTTCCCAGACGGCGGCTTCTAGACGTAAGCAGATAACTCCAGCTACAAACAAGTGCCACTAACTAGTTGGCCGTTAGTTCTGTTCTTTTTACTGTCCGCGTGTTTGTTGGACCCTCACAGAAACTTCCAGATGGACACGAGCTCTGTGCCAGACTCAAAAGTACTTACAACTGCAGGTAGTTCTAATGTGGGACTCCAACTTGTATAGTACCGATAGATAACACATAGGTACTTGTATGGTAGCAGGATGAAAAGCTTGTGAGGCATCCGAAGAACGCGGATGGATTGCTGTTCGTTATGAATATATTTATAAGGAACACTTGAGGACTTAGTTTGAATGTACATAGGTCCGTAGTAGCCTTTGATGTAAACAACTTACACTCACTTACGATATAATAAATGGTAAAAAGGTCAATGAACCAAGCAAAGTGGAAAAGTGAAAGGGAGGAATTTGCCCAGCAGTGGGACAACACAGGCTGAGAAAAAAAAAGGTCAATCCCCATTAACTTTTATTGCCGTGTACACTTGTTAAATGGCAGTGTGTGTGAGAGAGACACCTCCACTCCCTCACCTATTTCTCTAGGAATAACGGCATGATGAAATCAATTTTCCACATGATCAACTACAAGAGCTTGACATCACTCGATGCCCGTCGCGTGCTCTTAACAACTATATTTCCAACAACATAACCTCCTACACGTCGCGGTCGACTGACAACATAAGTACGGACAGTAACTCGCTTCACATCTATCTCAGCGCCCTCTGTCGTTAAATGAGTGTTATTATCAGAACTTGTGTCGTAATTGCCGGGAGGCTCTCGAGCCAATCTGTTGAGCTCAAGGTTACAGGGAAGGTTGACAACCTGACTGTACATAGTGTACCTATATATTTTTTTTTTTTTAAAGAAAACGTCGCCCCACACTAGGAATTTCTCCTGTATCGTGGGTGCGCTTCACAAACATGAAATATCACATACACAGGTTACAATATATAGGTTTATGACTATGATGACCTAATGCCGGAGTCCCGGCACCTCTCCGCCAACTGGTAGACTTATAGAACACACACTTCATCGACTTAGACATACGTATATCGCTTAATCAATTTAAAATTTAAAAAGTATTTACCTTAACTCTGATTTGCACTCAGATATCGCGCGCTTTTATTTTCTATCGCATGCATTATTCCGCGGACATTAGTGTGGGTTACATGTTTACTTTTTTCTTGTCATACCCTATTGTAGTAAAGCCTAATGTGTAACTGTTTTATATCGCAATAAAATAAAATAAAAAAAGACTGTGTCCTAATAAGGGTTAACAAATATAACATTTCATAAACATAAAAGAAACCATACATAAGTACACGTGTGGACGAACTTCCTTGTCAAAGATGAAATTAGACTGCAGATGAGACGGTAAGTACCTAGTAAGTAGATTTTTGTTTATCTAGAAAATATACAATTTACCATTAACCATCATCATGTTACATTTGACCGCCGTATCTGTCTCTAGTCCTATAACATCATAATCTACGTCGTCTTACTTGACGCTCTGTGTCTCAATATCAAGAACGTTACGTCTCCAGGGATTGTTGAGCGTCACTCTTCTCGATGTCGTTCATTTTTTTACATATTAAAGCTTTCCTTTTATTCGGGGTTTTAATGGAGCTGAACATGTATTATCTCCAGTACCTAATACAAAGATCTACACATTCGTAATTCCACATAATAAAAAAAAAAAAAAAAAAAAAAAAAAATAATATCCACATAATATCGTCATTATTTCATTAAATGACGAAAACAAAGCTCGGTTACAATATCATTAGTATGAAGTCCCAATAAACGTGATTCTTATTCACTAAATTAACTATCGTAATATTCTCCTACCAGGTACAAAGTATACGCACCGCATCAGTTCCCAAAGTCCGGAGACATTAAAAAAAAAATTAAGCCTCATTCCGTGGTGTGTGACCATTCACGCTGATAAATATAATAGCCGGCTGCTCCATAGTTCCGCGCCGCGTGACGTCACTGAAGCGCGGCGCTCCGCAATGCATTACCACTGAATACTCTCGCATACTATTCTATGCAGGTCTCATTTGAATTATGCTAATATAGGAGAGCCACGATAATGCATAGAACATCACTTTGTTCAGCAAAAACTTGAATTACGATGGGAGGCTGGCTGGGCTTTAGACCAATTCTGATCCTTAGATCTAACTAAAATAAAAGCTTTTTCTTTACAGATTCTGTTATTTAAACCTGAGCGTACCTACATATATAATGTACAACTAAGGTAGGGAGTAACATAATAAACCGTATATTTGCTCGTTTTTCGTCTCAAGGATTCCCCCGAGCACCATTTGCTTACCGGTTCTTACAATTTCAAGTTAGTCTTTATTCAGATAAATATTTCATTTTGTTGTTTCTTTCTCAAAGGCATACGTTCATTCAAAGAAAACTGTTTATATTAAAATAAAAAAAACGTACAACTATATATTGTAAATTTGTACTATTCTATTATTAAAAAATTTGCTTTCGTTTGATATAACTAATTAATGTGTATGTATACTAGCTCTATGTAATCAATCGTCCACAAGTCAACAATGTATTTAATTATACTTTTATATCACTCTTATGTAAAATTCTTTCACTCTTCAATGCAAGTTATCGCCCATAAAAACTTTACAACTTTAATTTGCACTTTTATTTTAACGGCTTTTAATAACAGACTCATAAATGTTATCATATTTCATATGCATTATTATCGGCTGCAATAAACATATTCAAAAGGCTTGAAATAAAAAAGTCATTTGCAGAATGATAGCGGACAATGTAAATCGTACATCGGCATCGAGCTCAGCAAATTGGACGGCATTACGCGTGTCGTGTCGTTAAACGCACTCGTTTACGACAACGTCGACGCAGCGTGACGCGGGGAATAGGGGACAACTGCGTCGGGCGGCGCGTTGTTTTGATTTTATGGAATTAACATCTTTATCATTCTTGGTCCTAGCAGGCACATGATTAATTACTAAGCCTTATAATTACATTAAAGAACAATTATCATCATTACTTGCTTCAGTGATAGATTGGGTTAAACTGATGTTGGGTAGACTAAACGTCACTTGATTCAAGAGAAATTCACGTTAATTCCGGTATCGTATTACGTATTGAAATCAACCTAGTTTACGTAATTGGTCTTTGTAACATGCGTGTGTAGGTGTGTCGCCATGTTTACTCACAGGTATTATAAATAGAAGTAATTATTGCTGATCTGATTATTATTAAACAAATGTTACTATTCTGTAAATGATTACCTTAGCGATAAGAATTTATAAGAGTACCTAACTATTAGATTTAAATATTAGTACACCAGAAATGGTAGAATATATGAAACTATAAAAATTATATACACCTAAATTGTTCTATACTCGATAAATGAATTATTTTCTTCTTTCTGATGCTAATCTCATGACCAGATTAATAAAAAATGACATATATTTCGAAGCTACTTTCGTCGAAAATAGAGTAAACAATATTTAGCTCTTGGTCCTTTGAGTCGCATGTTGAGGCATGATATTGCCAAATGAATAAAATAAAATCACAGGTTGTTTTACCCGTAACAGATGAACTGGTTTTAAAAAGTCATGAATTAGTTTGTCAGTGATAGCGACGCCGACGGCGCGTGCATTTAATGTCACATTTGGTTCAGCGAGGCGAGCGGCGCGTACATCCCGCTAATGTATGCAGACGGTCGCGGGTTCTAGCTCTGATAATATGAAGTCATAAAATTGAAAGCGTCCCTTGTTTGCTGAGGGTGCTTACGATACATAAATGTGCAGAAGTTCAAGTCTTAAAACGATGATAAGAGACACGCAAATTAGTAATAAATACAGTTCAACGGACTGTCGAATATTAAGAAAGCCGTTATTGATCGATATTTCAACAACTGTGCGAGTGTAACTTCTCTGTGACACACTGTTGGGCATGAGCCTTGCGTATTTACCTGTGTCGTGGTTTAGGGACACATAGTTGACGCCATTACTGTTTATATTTGGCGTTTGTCCCGAGCCCGTGCGCCTGCGCTCGGCGGCTGCGTGTTCAGCTTTGTTATTGGAGTAACATGTTCAGCTGGTATTTATTCGTGTCACTACATAAACCGACCATCGTGTTTCCAACTGTTTTGCTTGACAATAAACACATGTGCCGATAATACTAACTTTGTTATTTCATCGTGTCATTGTTATAGAATCGTCATTACTACTGGTCCTATAATGTAAAATATTTTACGTTTTGAGCAATCAATCCACTCACACAAAAGAACGTAGTAACTTTTTCAACATTTTTTATTAATCTTGTTGAACTATGTTATGTTAATTTATTTATTTTGTGTGAGTGCGATCTGCTGCACCCGCCGTATGTGTGAGGTGCCATGTTATTATAATGAGACTGTTTATCGGTGAAGCGTGTTCGTGACACTTTAAGAAAAGTGCCAAGTTAATAAGTATAGAGGGAGCGTTGGCAGCACGCCGCCAGATAAGCCTTCACCAATCATTGCTGCGTTGGTGTTAGCACCGTGTTCACTAGTAATATCCTGAAGACCTGCTGCCAAAATAATTGTGTTCATTGCTGCAGTAACACTACCCCCCCCCCCCTCCCCCAGGCCACGCATCGCGGTAGTAGCTATTACCTGCCATTTGTTCGGCGCGCGCCTCTTGGCTCCGCCGCCGTGAGGCTCCGTCTCGCGACCGCAACAGTTGAGCGCGAGTGCATAACTTTAAATATTCATGCGCTATCACTTAGCGACGCGATTATGCGCAATGAATATGCGAACGCGCGCGTGCCGGCGCCGAAACGCGTCGCGCTTTGCCGCGCCCTCTGAACCCGGCTTTATAAATACCACATTATTATTTATGAGCGACTAAATTTAGTGACTCTTATTTTTCGAGTGGACAAAAGATGGGTCTTGTTTATTCAGACCTTAGAAACTGAATGTTAATGCGAACGAAGCGAGCTAAGTGTATTTAAATGTAATGCAACTTGCAAACTCTTAATGCTGTAATTATGTGAAAACTTTGTAATCTACTTTGACTATTTGGTTAATTCGACTACACGGAAAGTGTATTTAACAATAGTAGATTTAGGTAACTTTTAATCCAAAGCGTGTTTAAAATAAATTGTTTCGGCACGCTGACAGTTCTTGGTCACTCTTTCAAACTGTTAAACCAAAAACATCTATGTTTATCGAACAAATGAATAAAAAGCTACTTTGGTTGCTGGACCACTTACACGCAAGTTCCAAAATGATGACCTGACTGGTGCAGTGGCTAAGCGATTGGACTGCTGCGCTAGGGGTTGCGGGTTCGATTCCCGCACGGGACAAAAGTTTGTGCGATCCACAGATGTTTGTTCCGAGTCTGGGTGTTTGTGTATGTGATATTTCATGTTTGTGAAACGCACCAACGATACAGGAGAAATTCCTAGTGTGGGGCGACGTTTAAAAAAAAAAAAAGATATTGTAGTTTGCGTAGCATCCTCACCGGCGTAGCACTAGTGTAGCACCTTCTAAGTGACGGCGTAGCACTAGTGTAGCACCTTCAAAGTGACGGCGTAGCACTAGTGTAGCACCGTCAAAGTGACGGCGTAGCACTAGTGTAGCACCATCAAAAGTAACGGCGTAGCACTAGTGTAGTACCTTTAAATTGACGGCGTAGCACTACTGTAGCCCGTAGTCAAATTCACTTAAAGTTGTTTCCAAAACCATGATCCCAACGTTGTCTTACAACATTTACTTCGTGTCTTTGGTAATTAAATATACAAAATCTGTGAAACCAGACCGAATTTTCAGGCAGCAGTGAATATTTCATGTAAATCCTAGGAGCGTGCGCACCTTGCCCGCGCGGTGTTATCCGCTGAGTAATGGCCGCCCATCAGTCCGCCTGTCCCGCGCGTCTCAGCACCACTTCCTTAGCGACGATAGAGAGCATTTGTCACGCGGCTGGCGGGGGAGATCAGGGTACAGAGGGGGGGGGGGTGATGTTAGAGCGATGCACCGGGACTTATTACACTTACATTAATTGCTGCATCGTTAGGGTTACTGCAGGTTCCAAACAATGATGTACTTCATATATCTTACGATTATCATTGAAGTTGTTAAACAGCTTAATATAAACTAATTTAATCCATCGGACGACAACTTCTCATGTATCCTCCGCAGCTGAGTCCGACCTCACAGCCCAGGCGGCTCGGCACAGCCCTGCAGCATCAATTAATGAACCGTCTCCGATCACCGTCATTACAGTATCGAGTCGCGCGGCGAACAGTACAGCTCAAACGGTTCCGATTGGCTGGAGGCCAGCTCCTGAGAGCGGCACTTTTTGTCCGGTGCCGCTTTGTGCCGGCACGCGGCGGTGGCCGTTTGATCCCCGGCTGGCTCTCAGCTGATTATCTATTATCTGATGGTAAACTAGTTGTGCGGGAAATAGACGTCTTTTTGATTCAGCAAAGTGGTTTAAAGCTATCATTAGGTTTAAGCTATAACACTGCAGGGAAATGTGTTGAAAATTGTTGACAACCCGATTGGTGCAGTGGTTAAGCGTTGTAAGTTGAACTGCTGCGCTAAGGGTTGCGGGTTCGATTCCCACATGGGACAAAAAATTGTGAATTTTGAATTTGAATTACTAAAAGCCTAATATAAAATTTATCAAAGAAAAATCCAGCGAATATTTTTTACCTAAATAAAGCCAATGTTTAGGTTATAAATGTTCAAAGTTATTTCAACTAGCTACCGAAAACATCTGAGATGACAATACTTAAGTCACGGCTCCAAGTAACTGGCTCCTCCGCCTCCAATCTGTTCCGAGACTGGTAATAATTAATGTGTCACCCACAGGTCGGCAACAAGACGTACTAAGCTCTCCGCGGTACTCCCCGACCATCCCTGGCTACAGATAAAACTGCGCGACCCTCGGCGACAGGCCTTCCTCGCCGATGTGATGACGGGCGGCGGGTGACAGACTAGCCATCTAGATAATTATGCCTCCGTTGTACATTCACTACAAGTTAGTGTCTTATATGAAAACCATATTTCTACTTACAATTTAGACTATCGGTCACGATTGGAACATCACAAAATTACATAATTATTTACGTAACGACTGAACCAATTAAATCCAAATATATAATTATAATCTGTTTATTGACTTAACTTAACCTTATTATTGTGAAAATATGTCTCCTTATATAAACACGTTTTTCAAATCAAATACGGGGAGTATATCGCTCTCTCCCATGATCATCGATAATTATGTAACCGTTAAATGAAGTTAATTATGATTTAATTATTCCACGAATTATTATGTAGTCTGTGTTGGTGTGTAGCGCGCCTCCACCGGTCGTCCCTAACGACAGTTTAATACCTATGTCGAAAGAAGTGATCGAAGTTGCGTCTATCAGCAGCGACACGTCGCGTCGCAACATCACGCGGACACTGTTTTTAGTATATTTTATATCTTATGCTTTTAGAGGAAACTTTTCTTAACATGTAAGCTATGTTATATACTACAAAAATATTACTGTACTAGATGTGCCCGCGACTCCGTCCGCGTGGAAATTCGGAAACAGCAAAAGTATTTTTAAATTGTTTTTAATTTAATAGCTAAGTTTGAGCGAATTCGATTTAGTAGTTTTTACGCCATGCCGTACTATTTTATTACATGTATAGCTGTTGCCCGCGACTTCGTCCGCGTGTATTTCGGATAAAACACCAGTAGTAAATTGAACTTTTAACAGAAAAAAATACCTACCAGGCAGGCTGTTTTAAGTAGGTTAAACCACTTATTTAACTAAGAATACTTTCTGGTATTAAAAAAACCGCAAAAATTGAACGGTAATTACGGAAGTTACAGAAAGTCTATTGAAAATAATATATAACTGAAGAAGAGAACATAAATAAATCCGTTTTGTGCGTTTCTGAGTTCCTGTACATTGAAACTACTGTAGAAAAAAAAATGCCAAGGATAAAAGACAACCGTGACGACACGCTTGTAAAACATAAGACAACGACACGCTTGTATTCCGCGAAGGCGTAGGCAGAGGTGCACATATTGTACCTACTCCCACAATTTCGCTAGGTTTGGTGTAGATCCCAATGTATCAGACAAAGTAAAGTCCTACAGGCGGTTTAAACTCTGACACCAGGTTATTCATCGACCATACGATAAGAAGAAGATTCCAAAGAGTCAATAAGAACCACGTCTGTTCGCATTAACAGTGACAATGTGAGCGAAGGTGGCGCGTTTTCTTTTTTTCGAAAATGTCTCTCGCAGTTAGCTCTGAGGGAGCTGTTACTGCTTAACCGGATAATAAGGTGGCGCGTGAATGCCCCCGCCTTTTTATAAATGCAGCGGATGGCCGTGTCGCGCGTTAAACTAAAATCAACCGTATAGCCGTACCCATACTGGCGCGGCGAGATTTGGAAGTTTTATTTCATCTATATCTTATATACCGATTTCTTTTTTTTTTATAAAATAGATATTAAAGTGTACTTTTTGAATATCCAATATTCAAAAAGTACACTTTAATATCTATTTTGATAACGATATATCTATGTGAAATACAATATATTTATATATTTTATAAGTATATAAGAAGTGCCTAACGATTAAACACGTTATTGTGGCTAATTTATAAAAGATAGATATATACTATAAAAGACTTTTTTGTAGATCTTTTAGAGACCATCATTTTTGTAATACATACTTTTGGTGTATGATCGACGTATGCGAGGATAAGAGCTCGAAAGCGCATTTTCATCCGACTTGCTTCAAATTTATCGTCACTGCTCAGCTCCTATGTGTGTTAGCGTTATGTTATATAGCCTATAACCTGCCCAGGAGTATGGACTACAATCGTACCAAGTTTGGTTAAAATCCCTTCAGTAGTTTTTGACCCATGCGTGCACATACAGACAGACAGACAGACAGACAGACAGACCGACAAAAAATTTACTAATCGCATTTTTGGCATCAGTATCGATCACCAGTTATCCTCCAATAATAATTTTGAATATATATTCAATGTACAGAATTGACCTCTCTACAGTTTTATTATAAGTATAGATATAGATATTGCATTCTTATACTTGACATTAATTGGGCACAACTACAAGAATTAATTAAATAAGTATGTACATTATAACGTAAATTAATGAGGATTATATTACGTAAAGGACGTAAGTGTTGACGCAGTCTTGAGACATGCTCGTGGCCATACACAGCGCTCTTACCATTCGATCATACATATTTTATGTAATAATTACCACTTTTTATAATTCGATTAGTTTCCACCTCAACCCCGCCGCTCGGTGATGAGCGTAGTTCTGACCCCAGCCACTAATCACCCGGAGAGCCGACACTCGTCACTAATCGTGTAGGTTGCCAGCTGCAGCGGCGGCGGCTTAGTTCTCGAACTCTTATGGTGGGCGACTGTTAGCGAACTAATTATTAACAAGAACACTGATCCTGAGGTAAAGTTTTGGTTATATAAAGTCTTATAGCTTATCGCTGCTCTAGTGGTCTCCACCTTTATTTCGACCTAAATCGACTAATGTCGGAATTTTAAAATCTTCTGGTTTTATTAATACTTTTTATTTGTCACATATCATTCTGATAACAATACTACGGCTACTGTCTATGGTGTAAATTACATTACACATTTCTGCCTATTACCTATTCAAGTCAACAAAAAAATGCTATTTCAGTTATGCAGAATCAAAAGAACAGATGGAGCTTTTAGGTACAACTATTAATCTTGGTCGCTGCTTCCAGTAACCAAACGCAGTTAAATAGTTTAATTAAAAGTCCGGGGAGCATCAATCTGCGCGAAGTATAATCGATTAAGTATAATTTGTATTTGCAATTAAAATTAATAACATTGGCGCGCTCGTAAAGTTTCGTTATCGAAATGAGATATCGATGTTTCTAGGTCAACGACCTCATTGAGTGTAACGATGCCGTGGGAATTCATAACGGAGCATTAACTTCGGCCTAATTAATTAATTGTTTCTTTTCCGTCGTCCCGCGCTCGGCACGATCGTGACTCTGCCTGTCCTCAGATGAAGTCAAGTCTCTCATACTAACATTAATTGTAATCGTTATTAAAGATTATATTCTGTTCCGTCTTCCTGTTTGGTTATAAGCAGTGCTTTACCCACGTCATCATTTGCACAAACGTCGAATCTCTGAACATTAATTCTACATGAAATCGCCTCCATTAATAGGTATAGATGGCTGGCACTCAGCTTGTGCGCCAATCTTGTTAAGGAACGTTTATGGGTTCCGAGAAACAAACTAATATTATACAGAAGGCGATTACAGCTCGTCATTGGTATTCTTGGACCATGAAATAGTTACTGCTATAAAAAAACAACTTCTTTAGTATTGGTATTATCCTAAACCAACATCATGGAAATGCTACAAACTAATATAGACAATAGCCATAAGCCAAGTATTTTTAAATTGTTTTCAATATATTAGCTAAGTTTGAGCGAATTCGATTTAGTAGTTTTTACGCCATGCCGTAATATTTTATTACATGTATAGCTGTTGCCCGCGACTTCGTCCACGTGTATTTCGGATAAAAGACCAGTAGTAAATTGAACTTTTAACAGAAAAAAATACCTACCAGGCAGGCTTTTTTAAGTAGGTTAAAAATCTTTATACCACATATTTAAATTATATTTAAAAAAAAACCGCAAAAATTGAACGGTAATTACGGAAGTTACAGAAAGTCTATTGAAAATAATATATAACTGAAGAAGAGAACATAAATAAATCCGTTTTGTGCGTTTCTGAGTTTCTGTACATTGAAACTACTGTAGAAAAAAAAAAATGCCAAGGATAAAAGACAACCGTGACGACCTGATTGGCGCAGTGGCTACACTGCGCCAATCAGGTCGTCACGGTTGTCTTTTATCCTTGGCATTTTTTTTGAGCGCGAGCGATTGGTTGTGGGTTCGATTCCCGCAAAAAAAGTGTGATCCGTAGATGTTTGTCCAAAAAAAACTAAACAAACTAATTATTATTATTATTTAATAAAACCTACTTTAAACTTATATCTAAAAACTACGTATCTGTATTTTTTAAATCTAAAGTGCGCTTATTCCAAGGAACTTAATGCACTGATAGCCGAGTGGTATGACCGTTAGACTGTTAAGTCAGATGTCGCAAGTTCAAATCCCGGCACACACTAATGTCTTTTCGAAGTCATGTGCTTACTATAATATTAAATATAGCGGGTGCAACCAATGCTGCTTATAGAAATCTTGTCAAACTACCCTCCATGCACGCTCCGGATTGTCGTGTGTTGAGACACTTTGAAGAAATGCCTAACGATCAAACACGTTATTGTGGCTAATTTATAAAAGATAGATATATACTATTGAAGACTTTTTTGTATATCTTTTGGAGACCATCATCTTTGTAATACATACTTTTGGTGTATGATCAACGAATGCGAGGATAAGAGCTCGAAAGCGCATTATCATCCGACTTGCTTCAAATTTATCGTTACTGCTCAGCTCCTATGTGTTTTAGCGTTATGTTATATAGCCTATAACCTGCCCAGGCGTATGGACTACAATGGTACCAAGTTTGGTTACAATCCCTTCAGTAGTTTTTGACCCATGCGTGCACATACAGACAGACAGACAGACAGACAGACAGACGGACAGACAGACAGACAGACAGACAAAAAATTTACTGATTGCATTTTTGGCATCAGTATCGATCACCAGTCATCCTCCAATAATAATTTTGAATATATATTCAATGTACAGAATTGACCTCTCTACAGTTTTATTATAAGTACTAGATGTGCCCGCGACTCCGTCCGCGTGGACATTCGGAAACAGCAAAAGTATTTTTAAATTGTTTTTAATATATTAGCTAAGTTTGAGCGAATTCGATTTAGTAGTTTTTACGCCATGCCGTACTATTTTATTACATGTATAGCTGTTGCCCGCGACTTCGTCCGCGTGTATTTCGGATAAAACACCAGTAGTAAACTGAACTTTTAACAGAAAAAAATACCTACCAGGCAGGCTTTTTTAAGTAGGTTAAAAATCTTTAAACCACTTATTTAAATAAGAATACTTTCCGGTATTTAAAAAAAATCCGCAAAAATTGAATTACGGAAGTTACAGAATGTCTTTTGAAAATAATATATAACTGAAGAAGAGAACATAAATAAATCCGTTTTGTGCGTTTCTGAGTTCCTGAACATTGAAACAACTGTAGAAAAAAAAATGCCAAGGATAAAAGACAACCGTGACGACCTGATTGGCGCAGTGGCTAAGCGATTGGTTGTGTGAAAAGTGTGATCCGTAGATGTTTGTCCCGAGTCTGGGTGTTTGTGTAAGTGAAATTTCAAGTTTGTGAAACGCACCCACGATACAGGAGAAATTCCTAGTGTGGGGCGACGTTTTAGAAACCTATACAATACAACCCATTTCTATTATTTTGGATATTTTGTCTGTTTGTCGGTTTATTCGTAATTAAGTTAAAATAGGGAATCATTGCAGTTGACTCTTATAAAAAATATTGTTATAAAACATACGACAACGACACGCTTGTATTCCGCGAAGGCGTAGGCAGAGGTGCACATATTGTACCTACTCCCACAATTCCGCTAGGTTTGGTGTAGATCCCAATGTATCAGACAAAATTTATAGAGAACTCGTGACCTAAGAGTAAGCGTCGTACGATTGTGTGTGCGTGTAAGAAGCAGCTAAGTATTCGTAAGATTAAAGGCTACTTTAAGACTGCGTGAGTCAATGGTAATGGTTGATGTCGATGGTCATGGCGAAACATAAGGCTGTACCCTCAGCCGAAATCGTTATACACAGGATAGAAAATCTATCTTGCTGCTAGAATGTCCGCCTCAATGATGTTACAGCTGAAGGATGCCTTTGAGCTAGAAGTCGTTAAATTACTTTGACAGAAATAAGTTCCGGAGAACCGTATGTGTTACTTGCTGCGAGAATTACAATTGTCTATGAGGTAATGAGAAAAAATCTATATCTATACATATAATAAAATCGTAAATGACCCATTCAATTTAAAAAAATAAAAACAATTTATACGCTCTGTATTTATGTCACCGACGCCAAACATATAGTTTTTAAAATTTTTGTCTGTTTGTCGGTTTGTCTGTGCGTTTGAACGCTAGTGCGTTCTCAGAAACGACTGAACCGATTTGAATGCAGTTTTCATTGATGTATTGTGGCAGCTTCCCATAACATCTAGTATTTGTTTCATATTAATCGGTTCATAAAAAAAAGTTACGTCAATCTTTACATACATGTAAATTGTCTTTACATACATGTCAATCTTTACATAGTAGTACGACTGTCAAGTCAGATGTCGCAAGTTCAATTCCCGGCACGCACCAATGTCTTTTCGAATTCATGTGCGTACTATAAATTAGTTATCATTTGCTAAAAACGGTGAAGGAAAACATCGTGAGGAAACCGGCACACCTGAGAGATGTTTCAACGGTGTGTAAAGCCATGTAAAGTCCTACAGGCGGTTTAAACTCTGACACCAGGTTATTCATCAACCATACGATAAGAAGAAGATTCCAAAGAGTCAATAAGAACCACGTCTGTTCGCATTAACAGTGACAATGTGAGTGAAGGTGGCGCGTTTTTTTTTTTCGTAAATGTCTCTCGCAGTTAGCTCTGAGGGAGCTGTTACTGCTTAACCGGACGATAAGGTAGCGCGTGAATGCCCCCGCCTTTATTTCATCTATATCTTATATACCGATTTTTTTTTTTTATAAAATAGATATTAAAGTGTACTTTTTGAATATTGGAGTTTGATAACGATATATCTATGTGAAATACAATATATTTATATATTTTATTAATACACTTGAAGAAGTGCCTAACGATTAAACACGTTATTGTGGCTAATTTATAAAAGATAGATATATACTATTGAGAACTTTTTTGTAGATCTTTTAGAGACCATCATTTTTGTAATACATACTTTTGGTGTATGATCGACGTATGCGAGGATAAGAGCTCGAAAGCGCATTTTCATCCGAATTGCTTCAAATTTATCGTTACTGCTCAGCTCCTATGTGTTTTAGCGTTATATTATATAGCCTATAACCTGCCCAGGTGTATGGACTACAATCGTACCAAGTTTGGTTAAAATCCCTTCTGTAGTTTTTGACCCATGCGTGCACATACAGACAGACAGACAGACAGACAGACAGACAGACAAAAAATTTACTGATTGCATTTTTGGCATCAGTATCGATCACCAGTCATCCTCCAATATTAATTTTGAATATATATTCAATGTACAGAATTGACCTCTCTACAGTTTTATTATAAGTATAGAAGATAGATAACGTCTGCCTGTATAAACTGGAGTCAGTTGTACTATTTACGAGACTCGATCCTGAATTCCTCGCAGCAGCCGGTAATTATCTGACACCAATAAGATGGTTGACTTAGGATAACGAGTGCGGAAATATTTAGATTATTCATGGTGAAGAGTTACTCGTGCGGGCAGGAGTTGTTACCGCGGCCCGGTGCGGGCGGCTGTGGGGCCTTTGGTACGCGGGGCACGGCGCAGCGCGTGTGTCCGCGCCGGGACTGTTGAGTTGGGATTGAACCCGCTTGTAACCAGCCTGTGCTGCCAAACGACTGTGTTGTGACTTAAGAGACGGTACTTCATTTTTATTTAGTATATTTATTTAAATTTAAAATTGTGGCAAATATTTGTCAGTGAGAAAATAATATACATGCGAAGAGCACCGGACCGATCGTTGTGGTGACGTGGAAATCTATGCCCAATATTGGTTGTGTCTGTTCGCAAAGATGATGATGATAAAACATGATATAATGACAGCTTTTTCATAGAACTTCCTTTACTAATCTTAATGTAACAGATAACTTTCTCTACTAATTCATCTTATTATAATTTTATAGATTTGTAGAGCTATTAAGCTATATCTATATAAAGCTCAGCAAGAAATCGGAACTTTTTGTCCATCACAGTTATTTGATGTGGAGTTTGTTTGTCCAATAACTGGTCTATAACACCTCCGCTTACCACTGCACGTCGCAGCGTGACGATGCGCGTTATGTACTGCATAACATTGTCACCTCGGTGATCCAATGAGCCGCAGTGATTCACGCGGACTAATTAGTGTGGTTATTAACCAACAGATAACATAACTTGCATTTTCTTGTCTTAAGTTGTGACATAGGTGTGCACACTGTACATCAATTTACATATGTTAAAACAAACAAAAAATTACAATCTTTAATCATTGTCTTAAAGTTACGGATGAGTTATGAAATAATAACTGTGATATCTCACTTACCTTCTAAGCTTGTAATTAGATAATTATTATTTTTCTTCATGTTGATACCGTAATAAGTTAGATATACCTCCAGTAAGTATTTTTAGGACAGTCACAAACTTCCAAAGACAACTATATAATATTCCGGTGCCCAGTGGTCGAGTAACAAGGGGATCAATAATTTGTCATAAAGGTGTAAACTGTTGATTTACTGGGCTGTGCTATTTAGTTCATTGTAACGGGAACACTACACCCCCCTCGACACCTATGCACAGGGGTGGGGGGACACGCGGGGAGGGGGAGGTGCCAGCTCAGGGAGAGGACAACAATTAGGCGACATTCCGGCGCCTGCAATCTAAGTGGAATGCCTTTAGGTGAGCGAGCGATTTATCGGCCGCAAGCGCAAATTTGTAGGCAAACCGCGCGCGCTCCCGGGCTTTATACATGACATCGTCGCTTGTAGCCGGCCTTATTTCTTGCTGGACTTTTTGCCGAGCTAATAGAACTCCAGCCGTGACACTCGGAGACGTAGTGCTCCGGATAAATTGCGAGCTCTTTCTAATTATGTGTGTCGCATGCGCTTTGAAGACGTTGTGGGCAATCAATAGTGCGCCTGTGAGAGGCCCCACCGGTACGTGTTCACTTACACACAGATATGTAGATCTGAGGGTCTTTTTTTGTTAAGTTTAGTTCTTAATAACGTATGTATCGCTGGTCTAAGCACACGAAATGACGAGAAAAGTTTATCTTTTAGCTGCCCCGACCGTCACACGCTACATTTAGGTACACATGAAGACGTATGCAGAAAACACCAATGTGTCTATAAGAGCAAACTGTATTTACATTTATAAAACAACTTAACATCTCGCCTGTATCTCCCACAGGCGAAGGCAGAGGTGTACGTATAGTACAAACATCCACATTTCGCCAGTTATGTTACAGGTCCCAATGTAATAGGGGGCGTGACTGTTGCCATTAACCGGGCACAAATTCAGACTCCGTACTGCTACTGACCGCCGCACTCAGAGTCGTTAATGATTACTGAAACTCTCACTAAGTAAAGATTTCACAAAGGAAACCTTTACTTAGTGATAGTTTAAGTAATAATTAAATGTCTCTGAGTTCAGCGGTGAGAATTATAATTTAATGGAAAAACTCAGTAACAGCAACCTCGGATTTGAACCCAAGACCACATGCTCAGCAGTCGCACTAAGCAACCACTGGACTAACTATTATTTTAATAAGAAAAGAATGCGCCTGCTTACGTGGTTCACTGCTTTTGCGTTTATTTTGCTCGCAGTGTCAGGAAAGAGATTGAAAATACAATAGTGTGTTGTTATCCTGTGCCCGCCACCATGGTGGTGGTAGGTACATAATACATAAGCATATAAACACGTGCACACTGTTCATGGGCCGCAGGGTGCTCCCATTAGTTTATTTACACCGGAACGGACGCCACGCCCCCAACTACGGAAATAAAATAATCCTAAAATATCTATTACCCGAGCATGTTTTCATTAGAGCGAGGGCGAAGGGTCACGTTAGTTAAATATTCATGCGGCGGAGCTCTAAGCCGGTTTATATTAAAACTAAGTCTGCCCATCCTCCGTCAGATGAACTTTAAATTATTTCTCTCATTATAATCCGTTTGGTGTGTAACGCGATCACATTTGTGTTTAGTGACGTAATGAGGGTAGCGTCACGGTCACGGCGGCGTGTTGTGGCGCGGCGTAACCTGATTATGTTATTTTTATCGCTCCGGCTGAGAGTTAACGTAGCGTGAGTAGTGGCGTACTTAGTAGGTTCAGACACAGTAACATCAAGACAGTGATGCAGGACCAGGGCCCAGACAGGGTTCCACCATGTTTACTAAGTGTAGTTGTATTAAAACGGAAACTCTGGCCTATTACTAAAATTTAAACTTAAACATTATAATGTTTAGGTTTTACTTGGTCACAGACCATCATCAAATGTGCTCGTAAACGATAAGTACTTAATCCTCGCGGCTTGAAACATCATAAGATGCGTCACTATACTAACTGACACAACAAGAGCATCTTACCCGTCTAAGTTACCGCGCTTGTCTCACTAGTGACAGACGGGTGAGCCCGCCAGTCCCGGCACACTGCTTGCGAACGTTATTTTTGAATAATTTAGCTCGCAGCAATCTTGAGGCCGCGCGGCGCCGCGTGTAAACGTTCTCACATCAATATGTATGCCGATCAGCCTGCCATCCGTACAACACTCGAGCTATGACAGTACTATGTGTAATGTAATAGTAAATGATACTAGTCGCCTATCATAGTTGACGTTTATATAATTTATATTATCTTTATCCATAACAACTTTAACTGTACCAATCTCACTCCAGCAGTGCACGCAATATGTTATAATAAGGATATATAGATTTACTAGAACGTTCAATGACCTTTTCATGCCTTTCCTTTCCTTTATGAAGAGCTCTCGTCAGAGGACGACTCTCATCGCTACTCTTTCTCGTCCTCCGGGCTCCGCCTTTAATTTGGCCCCTCAATACGACAAGACCCTCAGTGTATCTTTTATCCCTTACATAAAGCGTATTCTTAGTCATTCCCTAGCTCCTGTCCTCTAGTTTATTTTATTATCTGCTTCATAATTGTTTGTTTATTATCTCATTCCCGTTTTGCGAACCGATGACAAAAAGTGGAAAATATAATGAAGTCAAGTGAAAAGCTTTTATTCCACAACAGCCTATAAACGTCACTTTGCGGATGGGAAAAGTACCATAATGATTGTTAATCCCTGCGGACTATTGTTAGTCCAGCGGTTAGCGAGGCGGTTCAGTTGTAACGAGCAGTACGTGCCGACAATCTGTAGGCTAACTACAATTCTAGGTCTCCGCCTAGCTGTTAGTTATAACTGCTGTATATGTTACGTAAGTGAGACAATTAGGGTTTGTAAGGGATGTGTCCGTTCATATTAGTAGTTGCCGGGCACTCTTCCAACTGCGGCCGACCCTATTAGACCGGCCGGCCCGGGGCGGCTTACTACAGCTGACGAGTGAGACGCGATCACAGGAGCACAAGGCTACAGGATGAGCACACTTAGCTGCTAGTAACCAAACTATTGGCACAATTAATATAGAGAATCTCACACGAAGATCGAACCGGGATCAGACTTACTTTCACTCATCTGTCGCGAGTTGCGTGCCCTCTCCCCCTCCCCTCTCGTTACAACCATGCGGTAATAGATTACATTTGATATACGGTTTTTCTATCAAATTTATGGAGGGGATCCATCGCGTGTGGCCTATAGCGCCGTGTACAGACAGGGGGTGGGTAGGAGAGTAATTGAGCAATAACTCAGCTTGTGACGGCAGACGTTAGCGCCACCTTGCGAGCACCTGTGCGACAAGCTACGTACTGTGCAGCTTCTTATGAGAAGGGAAAAAAATCTACGCTACGCTATTTTGTGTGTTAGCTCCCAGACAGCTTCTTACACGTTTAAGTAAAAACTGATTAAAGATACTTGAAATCTCTAGCACGCAGTGAGCAAGCTTACTACTCGTACTTAACTATTAATGAAAAACGTTGGCAATGGACAAGTCGACTGTAGAGTGATACAAATGATTCGGTGTTAATATTCACCCCGACTTTGTCTTCACTTTCCTCACATCTCTCCTTATCAAACGCAGACAGAGCCCGGCGATCAACAGTGAACAATAAGTGGTTGCCACACAACACCCACTAAATATCAATGACTGTAGTAATGTTTGATTCGCAGATACATAGGGCTCCTGTCTACATGATATGTAATTAGTATAATGTGGATCGTGGGCTCATTCCACTTAACTATGTATGATCACCAGGGAAGCTGTCGTGGAACGTTACGACTGGATAGATCGACGCGGTTTACGTCTGAGACATTCACTTAGCGCGAGTCGAGACCTACTTGTTGTGTTTACTGTACTACCTACTATGTACGTTATTATATACACTGCAGATATGATTTGTTTCTGATCTAATAAGAACAGATTACAGCCTTATATTGTCTGATAATCTGAGCTATAACCAATGTCCATCGAGTGTCTTTACCGTTTTAATGGGAGCATTCAGTAAAACTCGTGTAATTATTTACACTAGATATGTGTTAGGTATGTGTTTATTGTTGCAACTATTACTGGGCTTAAAAGTTTCACTTGTATATATAAGCGTTTAAGTTAAAATAATGGAATAGCCATATCGGTGTTCTAAGATGTTTAGTTCGAGTTTAGCCACGCGCGCTGTCTTAATAAATTCGTCACTCAACCTTTAACAATTGATTTTATACCTATCTCCCTTTCTTTCGTCGAAAAATAATGAGACGTCACATAAGTGGGGTCATATTATATATTTGCGTGGCTGTCGCGGCAGGACAATGTATCAGGGGTATCGATACGTGGGGAGGGCCGCCAATATAGCCGATATGGAAATTTTACGACGGTATTAAGCTTTTTATATGTGACGTATTGGCAGGCCGGGACCACCTCACATATATTACGCAAGTAAATCACCGCTCGAGTTAAGGGGGCGCCTCGCTCTGTCTCAGACCTGGTGTTATTAACGTCGTGTGTCCGTTCATGTCATCATATGTCGCCATCACTAGGAAGCTCTAACTTAGTCTCAAGTTCAATTAATGAAGACTGGTTTCGAGTAAGGAGAGGTATTTTCCGGCTGCCACAGTATACCAGCTTGCTGTCACACATTGTGTAATTACGTCTGCATGGTTAGATGCGTTTTACGTAGGCCTCAGATATGAGTGAGTTTTTAAATTATGAGTTCGTAATAAGCCGATTTTATTATAACTATTGATTACATTTCTATACAAATTGATGTCGATTGATACGCGGCGCCTTAAATGCGGAATATACGGACATTACTTGCATACAGAGCTCCGGTGACGACGGTATCGCGAGTACCAGCACGGCGCGGGAGGGGGGGGGGGGCTCGATGTGAGCCGGTTTATTTTACTCGTGGCCATGCAAATACTGACGATACAGTACACCTATTACAATAAAACGTAAATAACCTACCATTACGAGTTTTTCATGAAACCGTACTGTTTTATTTTATAGGAATTGTTCATGTTGATTCACTCGCTGACACAATGAAAGTATCTAGTGGTTATTGTAAGTTGCTGAACCCATCAAAGAGAGGCTTATATTATGTGAGTGAAACCTCTGACCTATCTCCTAGAAGTTATGTAATACAAAAACGAAAAAACATGCGTTCACATCACTGTCGGACCCAAGTTGAGCAGCGCGCGCTAACTTGTTCCTCGCGGGATATTCTTTTGCAAAAAAAAATAAGCCGCGTGTTGCTGGCATTAGAGCTTAACAAGATCAAACAAGTGGAGCTCCGCGAGGGACAACTTGTAACTTGTTTACTTCCCAATTTAACTGTTAAAATGGCCGCTATTTTATCGTTTAACAACTTTTTCCGACGACGCGCTAACTTGTTACGATATCGCGCTCACTATGAACAGCGACCTACTCATCTAGAACTAACACTAATAACGTTCATGGAATTTGTACAACAAATAAGATTAATAAAGAAATATTTACTGAGTTCTGATTTTTGCTAATAGTAGTAATGTTGTCCGTTTTCGGGGAACCCCCTAAATGTAGCGAGAAAGTTACCGTTTTATACTATATACATTATAAATGTCTAGTTTAAGGTACAAGTTAATAAATGATGATAGCAATCTACTACAGCAAGCGTTTGTCGTTGTTTACACTTTCCGAAGTTTTTGTAAGAACATTGTCCCAACAGTGGACCTTCTGTTGACCTACCACCAGGTCAGAAACAACACGGACAGTTTTCGTATTCAACACAGATTAAACAATTCATTAGCTCGAGTAGAATCAATTTTATGTATGTATATTCATTGTATATAACTCGGGGTAATTCCATTTGTGTATATTTGGATGATGTTTTTGTTTACGTTGTGACGTTGGCTGACTTTTTGTAACTACTACTAGAATATTTTTTTCACTTGCTTGGCTTTACTAGTTTAATGTATTTTATATGCGTTTATATTTCCTTACTCTTTAAATTAATTTATAAAGTAAATAACAAAGTATCAGCAAGTGAACAGCAAGCTACTCTCATTATCCATGAATTCCGTCCACCATCACCTCCGTGTACTATCTTACACAGCATCCCCAAAATAATTCCCCCGGGGAAATTTACTCGAGGCGCCGGCGCTGAAATATTAAAGGTGAATTTATTGGTTCCCGGCACATCATGCTCGGTATACATTATGCATAATTTATGGGAAATTAGTTGGTTGATGATATTGTTATAAAGTCGAACTCTTCCGCGCCGGTACTGTCGGCTCACGTTACACCGAATATAACGAGCGGCGTGTGAGTGAAGCCGTGTATCAACCTTATTCCGTCCAAAACTTAATTACACAATGTTTATTTTATTTATGTGAAGCAACAAATAATTTGATTACCACCTTGTTACAGGATTACGTTAGAGGTGTGGTTAAAGGGAACAATTCGGAGTTGTGCTGTGATTAACTTGGGCTTATCTCTTGTAAACATGGAATGTGTCACAACTTAATCAAATAGATTTTTATGCGGAGGTCTCAGAATATATAGAATCTGGGAAAGGAATCTTGTCAAACCGTTCGGGGTCGCGTGTTTTTATTGCGCACCGCTGTAAATGTTTTATATTGAATTTTCGCGTATTTCGTGAAGAATACGAGGGACCGCGGGGCGCGCCGCGCTCGGACCGTGCCAACACCTCAGTAACATCAGCCGCAATGTACCTACTTACGTACACAATACTGTTAAACCTGCTTTATATTATGTTCTATTTATAACATACCTACGTACTAATATAAAATAATAGTTTATAAATGTATCAGGCTGGTATATTATATTACCAAGTCACCGATGCGCGATATTACACTATATGCACACCACCTACTTCGAACTTGCCTCGCTCGTTAAAGCATTTTATGTAGAAAACGTAAGAGTATGCACACAAGACGAAATTATTGTTTTCATCTGAAGTGAGTATCGTAGCGATGTTGCTCGGTAAAGTAGTCACACGCTGCTTTATATACCAAAATGGAAACAGTAAAACAGGATAGTATAAATACATCGTTTTCCTGTGAACACACACGTACGACATACGTACACACGAACATAATGTCCTAAGCTTATGAAGGATATAAATATGGGAATGTTACCTACAGTTACACAGACTTTACGATTCCAGTTCGGGGAGGATAAAAAAGGGTTTCATATCGTGCGTTAGTGTTGTCGGATGGGCGCGAACCGGGGGCTGGGTTTATGGGCGTCGTATGAGAAGCGGGAATCATAACAACAGCTGAAGAGTAAGAGGTAATGAGAGCACACGATACGTACACGCCGGCTTTGTTCCGAGCTCGAGCTGTTTGTATACATGAACGATATTATTACTCTTATTAGGTAAGAGTATAATTTACATATTTAGACGTTTGTTTAATCTTCTGCATATTTCTTTGGAATACAAGTTGCAACACAATAGCACATTGCATTGGTATGTTGCTTTGTAGCGTGAAGCAACTCTAATGTATAGAGAGGGTGTTAGCGTATAACACAGCACTGATAGCCGAGTGGTATGATCGTTGGACCGCCAAGTCAAAGATCGCAAGTACAAACCCCGGCCCACACCAAAGTCTTTTCGAATTCATGTGCGTATTATAAATTAGTTTTCAGTTGCTAAAATCGGTGAAGGAAAACATCGTGAGGAAACCGGCACACCTGAAAGATTTTTCTACGGTGAGTGCAGCCATGTCAGAGGCCTACAGGCGGTTTAAACTCTGACACCAGGTTGTTCATCAACTATACAATAAGAATAAATAAAGCCTATAGCTGACCTTCGAGCTTATGGAATGTGTTTAAAGCTAGTGGTGTTCTGTCCCTTTCTTATCCTAGATGAAGCGGTTTTTATTACTTATAAGCACATCATGAAGGGCAAAGGCTATGTCTTAAAGCAGAGTTTCGAAATGAAGGTTATTCTGTTCAGAGATACATTGTTTAAGCTCACTCAAGAAATAAATATGTCATGAATATGTGTTTATTAAAAAATATTTTTACTGTGGTCATACAGACGAAACTCGGCAGTTGCAATGTGACACAGATTCCTAAGTAGTTTTCTAGGAAATGAATCCAATCCAGTTAAAACAATTCTTCCTTTATTGCAAACTTTGTTGCGATTGTCATAATACGACTCACTTCTGGGAAATATACATTTAGTTTCATTGTTTTGTCAGCAAGTAAAACAATATCATAGGTAACCTAGAAATGATGGATTCAAACTCACAAACGTTATAATTACTCACCCGTTGTCAATATATAAAGCAATTAGTAGAGATGTTAGTATATAAGCCATATAATGTAATAGAAGGCGAGCATATTTCCAATCATCGGTCACAATAACCACGTAAGAGCGAGACAAAGTCAGTTGTGTTTACAGCCACAAGGTCAGTGACGTGTAACATCCAGATGAAAGAATGTGCGACTACTGTGAAGTACTAACACAACGAACAAGGGTTGAAAATGGAGTCCTGATCCGCGCGCCGGTGATCCGGGAGCAGAGAGTAATATGAAGTTATCGCCGCGTGTTTGTCGCTACAAAAGCTACTTAATCAAGCGACAGCCGAGGTTAACGCCCGCCCGCGATATATCCACATTATCTGTGCACCGAGCGCGCGAGTGGAATGTGCTGCTTACATCGCACTCACACTTTCTTTTACCTTTTTGTTGCAAACCTAAGTAATTACTTCAGATAATTTCGTTGCGACCGAAGCAATTTGTCACCGCTAACATAACGCAATCAAGCGGACAAGGTCCCGCTGAACCCACGTTCAACTAGTCTGGGAGAATAGACTACAAGAAAGTCGTTAACCCTGCAGTGTTCTGAGTACCAGATAACAGGACACGACCGACGCTGTGCCAGGCAAGCGCTGGTCCGAGCGCCACTCTCCGTACGAGACCTCACCTAGGAGACGGGATCATTCATTATAATGGGCCCATTTAAATGTTCATTATAAAGTAAAACAGGAGATCCGCGGGCGGGGTGAGGGCCGCGCGGGGAACGGGGGTGGAAGATTGAAAAAACGCGGGTAATCAAAGAATTAATTGATTCGCGGCCGGCGAACGATACCTTTGTACCTCGTCGGCGGAACGCTCTTCAAAAAGGGGATTACGTTTGTACCTAATGGTTTTTTTAAGAAATTAATTGTTCTATAATTGTTGCGGAGGAGAGCTGTTTGAATATCTGCGTCTGATTGGAATCGAATGGGAACAGGGAAGGTGAGGGGTGGGGGGACGAGATGAGAGGGGAAACGATTGCCTTTTGCGTGTCGATACAAAGTTATTATGTTTTGTAATGTTTTTGTTATGGTTGTGGGGAGTGGTGGGGAGTGGTGGGGAGTGGTGGGCAGACCTCGGGTACTGCTTACAGATATGTTCACTGGTTCATACGAATGAGATGCTGCCATTTATTAGTAGGCTGTAGACCGAGTTCACTTGACGTGGCATCATGTTATAATTATATTATTACACTAACACAGTGAACTACTATTAATACTTTTACTTCTATTATAATTATTATTCACAAAGAGATGACGAATATGTACGATTGACATCAACTTTACGTAGGTATTAAAGTTTTGACGTCATAATTATAATAATCCATAAAAAGTTTTTTACAGGACTGTATTCCGTGAGTCATCTTAAATTAACATATTATTGATATTATTTACAGGTACCTACATATATAAATATTTTTGTTATTCATAGTACATTGAAATTTCTGTAAACCTGGCCTTTCACAATACGTGATATACACACATACATCGGTGTTATTGTCAGCGATCTGCTCACCAGTGTCCCCGGTGGCCGAGATAACTGAACTATATTTATCGTTTAGCGCGAGCGACGTGGAGAACAGTAGAGTACTGTAGGTCAGTGCAACACTCCGCCAGCTAGTCTATGGTCGCGGCCGGAGTGCTCCACCGCCGCGCGCCAGGCAGGGGCGACGGATGGTGAGGGTTACACTCTCAGCGCCTTTTATTATGAGTTTCAACACCAACTAACAATTGTTGTATTAATTTGTGTGGGAGTATTTTTGTACCGCTTTGCGCAATAACAATTTTATAATAATGAAATCCTGATAATTATGAAATGTCGGATGACTCTGATTAAATAAAAATAAACATACATGCAGAGAGCATCACCGATGTTATCATGTTTCAAACAATGTCAAACAAAGCACCATCTAAGACGTGACGAGTATTGTGACAGTAACACCAGCGCAGGCGCACTCGCGCTTGCCTGGCTCCAACCATTACGGCCGTGTATTATTTAGTCCGTGCGAGTAGGTGCGGCATTAAGCGAACAAAGCATTTGCCAGCGCGAATAATTCACTCGGCGAACTAGCAGCGTTTAAGTGCCCTCCAGCCGAGATCTAAGCTTTGTTTTCATACTTTTCTTCGCATCTCACCACACCACCACTCGAATTACAACCCTACAACTCACGCATAAAGTCCAAGTTCGTTGTCCCACTGCTACGTTTTATTCCGTTTACTGTCGTCGAGGGAATTTCTTTCGGATGTCTTCTATATATCTCGGCGCGTATAATCCGCTATATTCGCGGGAAAAATCTCTATTGCACCGAGTACAGATGCATTTCCAGTGATTTTCCACTTTCAGCCCACAACCCCCTACCCCCTCCCCCCCTGCGCCTCCCACGGCCTCTGCCAGCCTCCTCCGTTAACTTCTCGTCTTAATTCATTAATATTCGTGTTGTAGTCGAAAGTGTGGTAGAGCTGTTACTTTTACTCGCATACTTAACTGTATGGAGTTTTTATATAGCAGTGAAAGAACAACATTTCTTATATAATTAACATACATGTCATAGATATAAATAGAATAGAACTACGAACGTTTAATTTTCACTCAACTCAACTCAAGTTTTCAAGACAAGTGTAAGTGTAGCAGTGAACATTAATAGTGATGAGGTACCATTTTCGATACAAAGCCAACTGTTGTAAGTCATATTGACCTAGCACAACATTCCTGCTACTCGCTCACAAGGCTCCGCAAGCGTCGCGTTCCCGCGGTAATCCCGCGCCCCGGGACTCCGGCGGCGGTCCCCCTAACGCTCATCTGTTTCGAATTAACCCTTACAGTTTAGGGTCGAAATGAGATTTTTATTGTATTACCGCCAAATGATTAATTACTCCAAGGGCGGGCCCCGGGGGACCTATCAGGACATCTCAGCGTCCCCAGACCTCAGAGGTCGCAGGTCCAATGATCGTAATATAATGTGAAACACTTATCTCTTTTAAATGATTTCTTAAAAGCGGTGTTGCTATTACAAAGATTCAATTATTGGTTTAATTTATTTGGTAGATTTGTTTTCTGTTATCTAAATTAAATTATCTAGCTATTGATCTGTTCGGTCGTTTCGGACATTTTGAGGACATTAAATAATTGGCTTGTATGCGAGTCTGTAGAACCTTTATTCAAATTCAAATTCAAATTCAAATATTTTTATTTCAGACTTACATCCATATATTGTTAGTAGCAGAACAACTTAACCTAATATTAGTAACAAATAATAAAATTAACAATAATACTCAACTAATGTGCCATTGAACTGTTCGTTGGCGTTCAATGGCACATTAGTTTATTTGGAAAAGTGTGTCTGCACACTTATCCACCTTCGTAATAGGGGAGAGTCCCACCGGTCCGCAAACACATTCAGGATGCCACTAGAGGCGGAGCGCAGGCGCACCATCATGGAACCACATCGCTTTCGCATGATCGCGGCGAACCCGTCAACGCACGCGTCCGCGAACATCCCTGACGCGCTACATCGCCACGGCAGCCCCAAAAGCACCCTGAATGCGTTATTGTACTGTACGCGCAGATCGCTGTATGCCCGCTGAGTATACTTGGTCCACAGGCTGCACGTGTAGAACGTCTGGCAGAAGGCCTTAAAAAGCGTTACCTTTACCGGTTCACTACAGCGTGCAAACCTGCGGGCCAGCATGTTGCAACGGACAGCCAGCGATCTGCGCTCCCTGTCAATGTCTACATTGTCTTTCAAGTCATCAGTGACCCAATGGCCCAAATACTTAAACTTCGAAACCCGACCTAAAGGAGACCCAGAGAGTGAGAGTTCAGGTAGCTGTTGGTAAGTTAAAGTACCCGATTTAAAAACCAACCATTCACTCTTATCGGTATTGTATTTGAGCCCGTGAGCCACTGCATAACTTTCACAAATTTTAAGTAGCCTTCTCATTGCACTTATAGATGGGCTCAGCAGCACCATATCATCAGCGTAACTGATGTTGTTCACGCAAACACCGTCTACGTGACAACCGATTCTGGTGCTGCTGAGCCTACCTATCAGTTTGTTCATGTATAGGTTGAAGAGACGAGGGGAGCTCAGCCCCCCCTGCCTTACCCCACAATCCAACCCATACATATCAGAATATGAGCCTGCCCACTTAACAGTATTCTTTTGACTACTGTACCAATATCTAAACAGTGATATCACGTCAGCCGGGACAGTAGTGTCGTGAGTGAGCTTATGCCAGAGCAGGTTATAATTGACCAGGTCAAACGCCTTCGATAAATCCAGGAAACATGCCATTACAGGTGTCTTTCTGTCTGTATAATATTGGACAGTCTGCTTAAGGCATAAAATTGCACTATCCGTTGACAAGTTCGGTCTAAAGATAGTTTATATAAGACAAGTTATTACATACTGTAAGAAGATTTTAAAATGAATCGTGAACCTAAGTTCTTCATTTTCTTGTTCCATGTGAGTGCAGGAGACGCCAACATCTTGACTCCATTATCTTAACTGTAGATCTTCGTAAGTTTGTTGGACCGTTGCTAAGCGACGCGCTCTCCACACGTATTGCTTTTACTCGAGCACTAACTTCTCACAGATTGTTGTTCAGAACTTAATTGACACGGCTTTAGTCCTTTACATGGACACACTGACGTAGCGTGTCTTTCTGTAATAACCTGAAGTTTATCTGACTGATTATGAAGTGCGATGATGTTTTTTCCCAAATGGGTCATTATAATAAAAATACATGAAGCTCAAGTCTATTGACATAGTACGTACCTAAGATTGATAAACCTAAGACTGACCAACCCGTCTTATGGATGACTAGGGAATTGAACCGAAGACATTACGTTTGTTACAGAGTCGACACTAACAACCCCATGCATATTATAACGGAAATAATATAAACCGTAAAAAAAGTGAACCTTGTAAACTGATTGACAAAAAGTGATGTTCATTTTTTATAGAAATAAACTTAATACATCTCCTAAATAACATGTATCATATGTAAGAGCCGGTTCCGGCGCGGCCGCACGCCGCACATGCGTCGCGTACGGGCAAAGTTACAGCCCGCGGGCTGCGGCCACGCGTTATGATCCCACAACGGCCGTTCCGCTGAGATTCCTGATAGTTGTGTGCGCCTGAAGGCTGGACAAATGTTAAAGAATTGCCAACGCCTGCTTGCTTAACGGCCGCCGGCTTACATATAACGTCATTATGGCTTCACGCTCGGTTGGCTTGTACGAATGAATTTGGTCATTTAAAAAAATCTACGCTACTACTTCTTTATGATTTCTTATTTATTTTACAGTTTTGAAGAAATTAGAATAAAATTATAATACGAGTGTGCTCTGCGTAAGACGGATTCAGAAAAATTGTGAGTGGACTTTGCTAACGTAGCTTTGTAGATGTAGCCGTAGATTACACAACTAGCTTACGGCACGTTGAATAATGTGATCAAACGAGAATTAAGACTGGCTACATAGTCACCACGCCTACTCCTTTTAAATGCGTTGGCCTCGCTCACACAGCACCCCTCGCGGGTCCGGCGGCGCCGCTCGTGGAGTCTCAGGGTCGAAGCGTACAGTGGCGGCAGCATCATCACCCGGCGCTGAGCTGCGCGCTGCTGGCGGGCGGGGCTGCAGCCACGGCTAGCTATACATGATACGAGGGAACGCCTCAGTAGAATTATTAGTTACTATATCCATTATCGTAAGGCTTGCATAATAAACAAAATAGTAAGTCTACATACGACCAACATGAAATTATACACCATACGTAATAAAAGTAAGTAATTGTTAGCAATATAATATAAATATAATAATATAATAAACGATACTGTTAGCGGTAGTGCTCCCCGTGACTACAGGCAGGGATAAATTAGTTCCATGTACCGGCGCGAGCTTATTTGTTGTTGTTCGGTCCAGCTCCAGCCGCGGACCGCTTCTAGGAAACACGTCGTTTACTTTGTTACACGTGATAATCAAGTCAAGACGCAACAGACGAGTTTCAAAATACTTAATGTCTGTATTGTGATAGACTAACTTATGAAAAGTCCAAGAAAGTTATGTAAGATTAGCTTGAATTCATTCACCATCATGCCCTATTTCTCAAAGCTCGGCAGGCTACCGGTACAGCTGATAAATGACGATAATATATCGTGTCTCATGTAATGCGTGCGCGCCTATTGCCACTTACCAGCATCCATTCCAAACCTCGTGGCTTTTGATAAACTGTCCAACCGATCCACACAACTACACCTGCGCGAGTATCAAACCCGCGCTCGTTGGGGCGTGACCGACGTATCCGTCATGAGGTCAATGAAAATAACTTTCAAAATGTAAATTGGTAACACACTGTTTCTAGGATGTTGTACTAAACTGACGTTTTAGATTAATAAATATAACTCAAGTTCAATCACGATATTGAAGTAGCATGATGTATGTAAAAACACAACATAATCCTCACAAACAAACTCTTCGCACCGCATCAATAGCTTCGATACGCGAGTGCCGTGTGTGTGTGTGTGTGTGTGTGTAAGAAGCTATTGTTCCAGGTGGCCGCCGGCTGATCGTCGATACCCGCCCGTGAGCGCCGCAGGTGAGCGTGCGGTGTGCTGCAGCAGACTAGTGTTACCTCCACTGGACGTTGCGGTCTGTATCGCTGTTAGGGGGTATCTAATGCATCGCTACTGTTTTTGTCTATGTATATGGCTCGAAGAAACCAGATGAAGAATGCCGATAAAAATCTGACGGTTTCCTTAATGATGACAGACCGCATAATGTAACATACTGTATTGCTATGTGCAATTGTTCTAATAATAATTCTAACTTGTAATTTCCAGATCCTCTCCCAGTGGAAAGGTAAGTTCTCAATTCATACCTAGAAGTATATAACGAACGTTTACACAGCATGGCCACTATATGTTGAGATTCAAAGGTGTATCCACAATAGTATGAATGCCTGTAAACGACAGTACCTTTGCCAAGGTTAAGGTAAGTTATATACATACATATATGTATGTATAATGTATATATAATATAGTTATTACGTCATTCTAGTTGTACATAGTCAGCTCGTCGGCTAGTTGAGTGTTCTGCTGAACAATGTAACGTGGAAGTTTCACACGCTGCTCGTAGCACATTACTGTTATGATCTACGGTGTAGCAAAGTGCTACGAACGCTACGCCATAAGTCATGCTTGCGATTTGCTAACGATCGATGTTGGTCATTTGATGTAGTCTGTAGCAAACTGATAGATTATACTACCTAGTGCCTGGTTACGCTTGAGTAGTATGTTCTGTGTATAATATGGATGCGACATAGCAGCTGTGCCAATAGGCAGTAAATAACATCAGAGTCCACAAAATACTCATCATAAATCGCATAATAAATATAATTGTATTACTCAACAGCATTGCTGGAGTTAATTCACTAACAACGTTAGAAAACTGCTACAATTACCTAAACAGTTTCGGCGCCTGCCCGCTACGTGTGCTACGCCATAGTACCGCTACGTATTAAGCTGTAGCATAGTGCTACGCCGCCGCCATCTCTACGGGATGAGGGTCGTCTTGGGAAATCGCCACTTTGTTCACAGATGGTACGTTCAGAGTTATACAAGTAAGACTTTCTTAATATTTAACTAATTTATTCAATTGATGGACTATATAAAAGGTCATCGAACTAAACTGAAGTTGTGTTTATAAATTCTGAAGTTGAAATTGAGTATAACCTAAAAAGCTTAAATGTTACAAAATTATCAAAACATTTTTTTCATTGGAGAGCAACATCAAAACAAACACAAAATTGTATAATTTTTGTTAATTCTAAAATACTTGAACAAGTTGCGTTGAGTTGCCGCTCCGCATTTATTTTATCATCCAATTACTTGAGGGCTCAGTCCTGTTGATAAGCGGCGCGTTAATATTCTGCCGGCGGCCCTGCGGGGGCAGGGGGGGGGGATGTTGTGACGGAGAGCTCACAAGTGAGTTTTTAAAGCAACCCGCCTTGAATAATACATACAGCGAGAGTTGCGACGCATGACGTCACGTCCGCGTCTCGCGCTGCACAATGATCAACTACAAGTGGGCCGCGCCACACCTGCAGCGCGGGGGGGGGGGGGGCAGCGGGTGACCTGCTCGGAGCCGGGAGTTGTGACGTGCTGGGCGGACAACTGTGACTGTGACTGTGATGATCTTCGAGCATAGAGCAGTCGATATTATTATCTGTATCATTACTCCTATCCTTGATTAATTAGTTCCCTATCAAATGTAACACAAATTTAAAAATCATTATTAAACTTAGTAGTCTCATAAACTGTAATTCGCACAAATGTACATTACAGTTGTCATCCAGTGTGCCGCCGCCGGCCCGGTGCGGGGCCAGCGGTGGGGACGTCACGCACTTGTTACAACTGTCCGAACAGTGTCCGGCGAGTGGTGTGTGTAGCTGGCATGCACCGGGCGCGGCCAGCGGCTCTGCAGGGCTATCTACCGGCTTGGGACCGCCGCTCCCACTACACTACTCAGCCTGATATTAGGCTTAGGGACCAAATGCAATGTTCTTCAAATTGGCGGATCATTAGAACATAATATTATCAAAGGAGCACCTCCGCCTATTATGTTATGCGCCCCTAACGCCCCTAACGTGCTGAAACGAAAAATTTTATAAGCGCAATTTTTCACATTTTGCTTCTTCAGTTTTGCAGATTGCTGTCAAGTATTTTTCTGTGGTCGCTTGAGTGTCCCTAATTAGTGAATTTGTATTGCGGCTGCAGCAGGTTGAACTATTTAACCGTCAAACGCTCCTTTGGACTAAAAAATTACGTAAAATTAATGTTATGAGTAAATACTTAAAAAGTACTAATTATACTGGTATACCTTACTGTACACACTCTATCAATCTTTTATAAGGAAATAAACATTTGTTGACTAAACAACAACATCAAACACAGAAACAATTAAATAGTATGAATAGTTGCGAAGTAAACTGCACCTGCCGAGCGGTTCTCACGAGAACAAACACCAAGAGCGCTGCGTGCCGAGTGGGAGCGAGACAAAAAACAACTAGTTTGGAAGTGTGACGGTGAGGCGGTGGGACTGCGACAACTAACTGACGGACGATGCGCTGAGGCAAATTGACACACGATACACGGTACCGGGACCTACCTGGAACAACACACAACTGAACAAATGTTATGGAAAACGTTTAACGAATAAACTATAATAATGTCCTTTCTTTTGCAATGTAGGTTAGTAACTACACCTCACCTCGTATTGTGTAACTATTATGATCTAGTCTCCAGGCGTCGAACTTAACAAACGTGCTGCGTTAACAAGCTATATTAATAGCGCGCCAGGTCCACCCTGACGGAGAGCGCGCATCACTCACCGACTGTACGGGTGCACTCTACCATTTCCGACAGAGTGTGTCGGAGGTGTCGCATCTGTCGCGTGTCGCGCTCTAGTCCTTATTCAACAGTTGTCGCCGCGACAATGTTGTAATATCCGACCGCTGTCGTTGTTTGTGTTCACACTGATGGCACGCTTTTATTCTGTACCTTGATTTTATTTCGAGTATTTAAGGAAGACTCAGATGGAGATGGCGGGACGAACTCGACTTGTAAATGCGAGACTGGTCGTTTGCAGCAGATAACAGGGAGATGTGGAAAGAGAGTGGTGAAGCCTTTGCCCAGCAGTGGGACAATTCAGTCAATTCAGTCTTATAATAATAATTCAAGGAAACGTAGGGGTTATAATACATCACTTGAAGAAGAGAACAGTTTACAGAAAACTTTTTTAAATTAAAAGTGTGGGGCGACGTTTTTTAGTAATATTATATTTAAGGTAAATATTAGGAACAACAAAAAATAATTGCGTGCTACCCACCGCTATCCTCCTACAGTACCTGTCCAGCTGACCACTTTTTAAGAAGAGTAGTTATTTCTAGAATAGGTACTTATCATGTAAGTGATGAGCGGGATGTCGCCAGGATGTCTCATAATATGCTCGTAATACGTTCCTGAGAAACAAGACAGCGGCGCGAGCGGTTCGTGCCGGAGTACTAATTAATTATCGGGATTAGGATCACGTTGAGAGGAAAACAAACAGCAGACATTCATACCGCCCGAGAGACTCCTATATTATGTTATATCATGTTTGTACGAAGTCTTGTATCAACATGAGGGTAGTAGTTATACCGTGTGTCACCAACGTCCACCAATGTTTGAACACAATTTGAACAGACTACAAATATAACCTCGCTGAATATTTAGACCGCGCCATACACGTCGGGTATTATGTTGTACCGTCAAGTTTGGCCCTTCAGTATCACCAATATTCCAATAATTGTACAAACTATTGGGCCATTAAGAGCGTGGGCGTGATCCGGCTTGTCACGGCGGCTCCAATATTTGTTCAATGTTTGCGTGAACGCACTCTGCGAGAGTGTTTGCGCAGCGTTATCGCGGCCATTGTGTTTGATAAGGAGGCTTTACTTTGTCTTTATGTGAATAAGGAAAAGTATCAGCGTTTGATTAACTGGCGATCATACTCAATAGAACGTGACTGGTCGGTTGTGTACGAAGTGCGTTGGTTTACCGTGTGCCGTGTGGACACTGAACGGACTAATGTGTGGCACGCGGCGGCACGTACGAAGAGTCGGTGACCATAGCACCAGACAGGTGACCATAGTGGGGGTGACCTGGATAGTACAGGCGTTTGGGCGAGTACTTTATAGAATCTAAATACTTGAGCACTTTGTGTGTGCAACTGTATGTACCAGTTGAGTGGAGCGCTCGGAATGAGGTGACGTTGTGAACATTACAGTCCATCAGATTGTTATTGTCATTAACATCTCTTAAACTAATACTATACACCAAGCTTTTTGTTCTGAATGTAACTTTTCTCAGTAGTTGTTATTTTAAGTCGCTAGTTTTAATTACAAAACTTCATATTTAAATTCAAATCGGAAAACTAAAGTTACAAAACGTTTTATTTTCAAATAGTGTGGAGCGGGAGAGCGGACCTCGGGGCCACACTCCTACGTTAAGTTCGTACCAAAACTGTGCGATTCCGTTTTCTTTTCAATAATATTAAGAGAATTTCTCCTAAAGGAAATATTATTTGCGGCCTCCAATTTAGATTACCTTTGTACTAGATACACAGTTATATGGAATGATCTCACATTATATTATTTTAGCGTTGTTAGGAACTTAGCGATCGAGTATAACGAAGACATGCAAGTTAATACAAACAACAATATACTCAGTGCTGGAGATGCTCGAAGCCGTTTATCGACAGCTACCTACGTTCTGTACCTATTGTGAGAATTTTTTTTTTTGTGTGTAAACCTAAACGGACCATCATGTATGACGAATGTGATGAGAGGGAGTTAGGCGTAAGCTTTGCAAGGATCATAGAATATAGGTGGTCTGTGTGTACCCTGCTGGAGAGACGCGCGGTTATATGTGAAGGTAAAACAAAATCAAAGTGACAAATTGTAAGATACCATCGACGTGATACAGAAGTGGCCTCGCTACCTGCACTCATGATTCACAGAACGTCGCGAGTCTCAGTACCTACAGTCATAATAAACGTTCACAGTAAACACATCTACCTACAGAGGCGATGTCCTCGGTCGCAGCGCGGCTGTGTGCCGAGAGTGCGGGAGCGCGATTAGCTCTGCTAATTAACGTTATTCAATATTTGTTTGAAACGAAAAGGTTCATTACTACCCCTCCCTCTTCCCCTCGCACCCCCCGCGTCTCGGCGTCCTTAACAAATAAAGGAAATACGCGAACGTTAGTCAAACAAACAGACACCGACGATACAGATGGGCTCTTCTTATGGTTGGCGCGCGACGCCGCCTGCCTGTGTGTGTGTGTAACCGCCGCTCGTGTTTATGACCGCTGCCACAGCATTTATCTTCGTTAGTTAGTTATTTTATTAGCCACTTTGAAGTCAATTAGTAAATAAGCTTCAGTACTTCATTAGCAATTAGCACAACAAACTTGATCTTTGTGTACTGTACAAACGGGCTTGGACGTTCATGACTTTTTTACTATTTAAACAATAATCACGATGACTTTGAGGGCATTTAATTACGACCTGAGCATCTGAACAGTCAAATGATACACAGGTAACCTCCGTCGAGAGGCGACAGTGGCGACACCAAGTTATGTAACCTCATTGATACTTCACCGGCGAGTCCTATCGGACTATCGCTAGGATTGAACTCAAACTTGTCAGCTCAAACAAGTATTATCTCTTCCGACCGACTCATCAGGAGTTACTCTCAAGTAGAGTCTGTTTTAAATGGAATTGATCTTACAATCCTGTTGGAAAACTAATTGCCAAGATCTGACACTGAATGACTCGGAGCTGTGAGAGCAGTTAGTTAGCTTGATATCATTATACCCACATTAGCCGAATGCATGCACACACTAAGTCCTAATAATGGGTTCAAGTTAAGTTCAGAGCATGACGCTTTAAATGTAAACTACTGTTAAGCATTGTTTTAACTGTAGTTTCCAGAGAGATCTGCGCAGGGTATCAAACTGGTGTTAACCTGAACGCACGTGAACTAACCAACCTGCTTCATATTACGGCTTAGATACTACACCGTTTATTGAGAACTGAATAATGTAACACACGCACACCAGCTGGTATGACTTCGGTTATATGATTAGTACCTTCGAATTATATTAATACAAGTGTAAAAATAAAATTTACTTAATTCCAGACAAAAATTAAAGTACCTGAAGTAATTACTCAGAAGGTAAAAATAATGTAATAGGAGTATTCAGATGATGACTGAATAAGTGTGGGATGTGTGAGTCACCCGACTGTGTACCGACGGCACGTAGCCTCGTGTGCGGGCCTGGTAACTATGATACATTACACCTCCACAGACACCACCGCGCACGTCGCCAAGTGACTGCCCGAGCTGATACTAGTATCCCGCCCGCAGCAACGTATCAGGCCAAACCTGTAACAACTACAAACATGTTAAGGTCTAGTTAAGTATGATGCAGTGGCCGCGAGGTGCAGCAGGCGGCTCCTCGCTAACTCCACAACTGCGCATAGTTGGCGCAACACTACGTGCTCGGTTCTTAACTCCAAAACAAAAGTAGTTACAGTCTTTAAGTTAGTTGTAGTTGTAGTTACCGAAATGTAGATCTGGTAGACGATAACTGTACCTACAACATTTATTTGAGGAGTCATGCCCCGCTCGAGGGGCCGAGAAGCGCTTTTAACGAAAAAGAACTGAAGAGGTTTTCTTTTGGTGTAATATAATGAAACGCTAATTATAAAAACCGGTTGTGTTTCACGACTACTGTGATGAAGGTAATTTAAAAATGCACAAAGCTAACCATCATAATAATTATAGTTGCTGGAATATAGATAAAGTAAATCCGACGTCACTTACTTGTTTGGTCCACTCCACGACGGTCCAAGACGAGACGACTCCTTTGTGCATTCTGTCCTACCACAGTAACAGCAGGGGCCGCAGGTTAGTGAGCGGCCACCGCGGTGACTGCTAACTTCCTTCAAACATAATAAATTACAGATTATTATAATTCCGATGGCACATGAAAGGGTCGCGGACGGGGGCGAAGGGGGGAGACTGGTCCCTCAGAGACGCGCCAGGAATATATTCCTTAGTTTTTTAACTTTATTTCACACCAAAGTCTGCATACTTTTTGATATTATATAACAAGTAACTGTAAAACAAACAAACATTTGCTTCGCGCAGAGATTAACTGACCCGACATGTATTATTTGACAGAAAAGGAAGTCGAGAATAGATAGTTCTATTAGATCATTAACACCTGGACACAAACGTACATAATACATGTGTGTAACTCGGTATAGGACTATTTTGGTATGAATAACTTCCCCCATAGCGCTGTCATCAGTAAACATGTCCTGCACATACATATTTCATGCGTCGACCTGTTACGTCACGCCCTTGATGACGGAAAAACACGACGAAGTGAACCGAAAGTGATGAGAAGGAAAATGTTTACAAAATATGAAATAAAACAAACAGACACACCTCGCGCAGGCTACTAGACCATCAGCGACGTGAAGATTCAACATTTACAACATATTTATTCCTGAAGATATATTCAGGATATTCCTGATGTTGTGACGTCACTAAAATCTTCAGGTCACGCACACAGCGCGCGCGCCAACAACACCACTATTAAAAGTAATTAACTTGTTCTTAATTATTCACATTAGCGCTCGTCCGGCCGCTAACGGCGCGGCGGACAGCTGGCATTCACACATAAACAAGTTTATTTAACTGATGTAATCAACGAGTGTGCGGCGCGCCGACAAAGCCTGCAGTTGACTGCGGCGCGGGACGGCGCTTGTTAAGTTTGTTACTGGAGGCTGTCCCCGTGTCCCCACGCGGACACGCGTGCAACACTCACTCATATCGATAATAACTGACCAAGCTTTACATACCTAAACCAATATTTAATTATTTAATCCTTATCACGTTATCCAGATTTTTTTGTTTTGCTGTTTTGTTATTCTAACGCTAGTGATAGGTCTACAGCGTGTGTAACTTGCATGGACTGTGTGTCGGAACAGACAGGTATCCGTGGAGCACACATATTCGTCTAGCTCTGCGCAGAAATCTGATCACTTAGCTAATTGGCAAGCAAACATAACTCGCTATTGAAAGCACGTCTATCTGAACCGTGTCGATGGCTGCAGGTTACAGTAAAGCCGACGGACGGCAGGATTGTGGTCCAGCGTGACGTGTTCTTTGTGACTCCGACACAGGGGCACACTGTAGTGCAGGCCATACATCCTGGGCTGACATCGCTTGTCGTTTGAAATAAAATACCCGCTCACAGGTAATGTACTTAGGATGGGTTTAAGTTAATACAGGTATCATTCTCGTTCATGAATAAGAGGGTATAAATATAACACAGTTGGGTGACACTCGTTATAGCTTACATGACTGTCGAGCATCACATCAAGAATTAGCCGGTACCGGTTATAAGAGACACATGGAGACAAGTGCTTCAGTATTAAGCGGTTAAGGTCGAGTTGTCAACAGAGCCGACCATAGTGCGGTGTGTATCTCCCGCAGCAGCCAGCAGCGAGGCATCGGCTCCAAATAATTATCCGGCAGCCTGGCGGGCCGGCCGCTTTGTGTCCGCTAATTGCAGCCGCCGCGGGCTCCGGACACTCAGGAAGAGCCTCGTTAATCCGCTCCTCGAGGCCATCCCGCGCCGAATTCCCTTTAATGAACCAAATCATCAACTTCACTATGATGTCCCCAAACTTCATTGTATAACATTTTGTTTCAATGACCCCTGCAAACTGGAATGCCACCGTTTTCTTCGCTGATATTAATTTAGACGGCGCGGCGGCCGAACATATTGCGGCTCCTACAAAAACAATGAGTAAAAACTGTGTGTTTATTACCGCCGAGTTGCGTTCTGTCGCATCTTTCTTGTTGAGAAAACTTTACTTATATCCGGAGCGTAGTTTTTTAGTTCCGGGAAAAACGGGAGCAGTGCGATGTGGCTACGAGCTACGAGCTACGCGCTACGAGCGACTACGGCGTAACGGTGATGTTCTCAAAAGGGAGTAAGTTTTCAAACTGGTTGTATGGTGCACCTTTATGTGAATTGTTGGTAAGTAAGTGGGAAGCAAGGGGCCAGCGGGGCCACGTTTCCCCACTGAAGTAGTGGGAGTATCTTGTTAGGTCCGCGGCGCGCCGATGAGTATAGTGCAGTAAGCGCGCGCGCACGTGCTGCCGGCCGGGTGCTAGCCCGCGCCCACGCAACACTCCTCGCACATCATCTGGTCGTCGCTGGAAAATTTACGATACGTTCTACAATAACGAGAAAAGTACATTCGTGTTTGGTACTTGTTTGAATGGCTCTTGAAACTTGTCTTGTTCCACTCCGCAGCTATCGTGCCGTGATCCTCGCACGTGTTCAGCGTATGTTGAATACTTACTGAGTACTACCACAACGAGACTTTCTTTGCAGTTGGAATATATATACTAACGACCTATTACAATAAGTTTGTTTGTTACTAACTGCATAAATTATTTGTTAAATATTTATACAATTAATAATATGGTTTAAATTTCTGCAGCATTAAAACCTGAACTCTACCTAATCCGTAGGTTCTAATAACCATGCTCAGCAGATGTTGTGTATGACCTACATAAAGTTATACATTCTTAACCCATTGTGGAGAAACCTTCCCCGATCGCTCTCCCCATGTTCCTGTACATCCCATGTTCGCTCGTCAGCCGATCTCTACGCACAACGATGCCGCGCGAGTGTGTGCGTCACTCGCTCCCGACCCGCACAGTTTGACGAACAAAATATAATTGAACGAACCTTTTATATGAGTTGTGAAATGGTCTGTCCATTGTGACGCCGAGCTAACGTTGATGGAACGTGGAGAGTGGCGGTCAGGGACGACGGTTAGGTGACTGGCTTGGTGTCTAGTTGTTACCAACATCCTTTAACTATGTATTTTTATAACATTTTCATGCTTTTTATTATAATTTAAAACAATGTGTGATGATAATACTTGCATTCCCGCCATATACTTTACACTTTGTACCTCTTTACAAATCGGTACTGAAATGTATTTATTCTGAGTGTAAATATTAAGTATTTTATTTAAGTAGCAGAGCGAAACACGGCACACTGCTGCCTCAAATGTTAATAGAACACCAACCAACAGTGTGCCTGAATAACAAGAATGTTTATAATCTGTTTGGCAGTTGTCGCCGTCGGCGGAGCGGGGGCGCGGCCTCAGGGGTGTGACGTCACCGACTGACGTGTGACAGGCGACACGGGGCGGAGATCTGACGCGGGCACCACCTGTGTCTGCGGAGCCCAGGGCTGCACCGGGCGGTGGGGCAGGTGGAAAGTGGTGGCCGTAGGAGACTACAGAGTGTCAGCAACAGATCAACATGATTGTAAAGCAGCGTGGACTGCTTATATGAGCCCTGTTTGTATCAGACTAATTACTGAACCATGATATCAGGTCGTCCTCAAGCGAACAGCACCGGCCCATAAATAACAATAAACAAGTAACCAGGTGATCGTGTCGGGCGTGTCGCGCCGTAAGCTGTCGTTGTATCGCACAGATAAGGTTCGCGACGTCTCACCTTACGCATTAACTCAAATATGTATTCGTCGCGTCCCCTCTTCCTCCCTCTTCCCTCCCAGCCGCCGACGCTCCCCCTCCGGGACCCCGCGGGTAAACTGAGCCCAGATAGCAGCGCTGATACCGGCGTATTTTTCACCTTATATTTTCAAAATAAAACACAAACTGGAGGTAAATGGAAATTATTTTAAGTCTCGCGGCTGACAGACACTCCCCGCGGGGTGCTCGAGAGACTTACCCGTATTGGATGCGGACGCTGTAATTAGATTAGTTCAAACATAATTGTTATGGCTTTAGCTTGTGATTAAGGATAAATACTCACACCACTCAGTCAACGCGCTAGCTGGTCGCTTATAATATCAAATAGCTTACCAACAGGATCTACCAAAGGTTTCTTAGTTTTACTACTTTATAAAGAGCTCATGTAGTAATTAATATTTGCCTTCATATTTTAGTTATCGTGTGTCATTGAATTTGACCTTGTTAAAGATTTTCATGTTGGTGTTTTAGAAGTACAGATGCAAGTGTAAGCGTTTAATAACGCTTAACCTGAGCCTTCCCACCGCTCTCCCCGAGAGAGGAAGTCTATTCCGGGCGAGAAACGGCACAACACAAGTACGTTCCCCTAAATAATAAATACACATCGGTCCTTTGTCCCGACGTACTTGTGTGGAAAGCACGTGTTATAAATAATAGATAAATGAAGGAGCATTTGTCACCGCAGTTAATCACCATTACCTACCGGTGACAATAATTCAGTGCGCGTCGCCGTCAGCGGGCGAGACCTTGGAGGACGGATGGTGGGGACGAGTTGGTGGCGCGGTTATGTTACAACTGTTGTATACTGTTAAGTAGACCTTAATGGTCTTCCTTCGTGACTTATCGGATTCTGTCTTCATCAGGAAGACTTAAAGAACTAGATATTTCCCTCCTAGCATGGTACAATCCACCGCGACTTAAAATTAACTCACGGTAACTTTCATAAACGGTTTTGAGGTTATTTTGTGGTCTTGCTACGAGGGACGCTTTTAATACGAAGTATAATTCACGCATGCATTGCGTAGCACGTAGCCCGTAGCGCGTCTGGGCAGCGCTACGCGCGTCTGGAGTCGTGGTGTATGGTCACTGCCACGTCTGGAGTGCTACCATCTCGTTAGGGTTGAATTAAGGCTAATAAAGTCCAGGGAACTTTTTATCAATTAGTAGCAAATATACTAACTTATTGTCATGAATATTAGATCTGTAGCTTTTATTTTATTTATCAATGACGTTAAACACTGTTTTAAACATTCAACATTTCTTCTTTACGCCGATGATTTAAAAATCTACAAAAATATTAACAACCACACGGACTGTACAGAATTTCAGAGTGACCTGGATCGCTTCTTAGATTACTGCTCCTCTAATAAACTTTACCTTAGTTACTCTAAATGTCACAGCATCACATTTACCAAAAAGAAACTTGTGACGAAATTCAATTATTCTCTTGGGAGTACTGCCCTGAGCAAAGTCACATCACTCCGCGACTTAGGCGTACAGTTGGACTCTAAGCTTCATCTGGATGTTCACGTAGACAACATAGTCAACAAGGCATACCAAATGTTTGGCTTTGTGATGAGAGCATCCAGAGAATTTCGCCGTCCCTCTACCTACTTACATTTATACAAATCTATAATTCGGCCGCAATTAGAATACGCAGCTCCCATCTGGAATCCTTACTACAAAAAATACTCTGAAATGATAGAGGTCGTCCAACGCAAATATCTGCGTGCTGTTCACTATAGATGCTTTCATAAAAAGTCATCCTCCAAGGTTTTATCTAAAAAGTACGATCTATTATCGCTACCTACACTCCAAACGCATCCTTCTTGAAATGATGACTCTATTCGGTATTTGCCGCGACAAATTCGATTGTACTGACCTAGTGAACAGTTTGTGCTACCTGGTCCCTCGAACGGTGCATGGAAGACAAGTGCGTTCCAGACGCCTATTTGCCACCTCATCTTGCCGAACAAATGCAGGTGTCCGATCACCGCTACATAGATTGGTGGAAACTTATAATAAACAGTTTTGTTCATCCGACATTATGTTTCTCAGCAAAACCATGTTTAAAAAAGAGATCACTACGACATTAAAAAGCCTGAACCCCGATAATTAAATTTAATAGTTAAGCACTTTTAAGATATTTCTTAAACAGCTAGTTCTTCTGTATTGTAATCTGTGGATAACGTTGTGAGTAGTGTATTTGTTAATTTTACTGATAAGCCGCTAACTATGTTACAAGATTTACTATACTACTGTTTGTTATCCCTATGTAAATAAATAAATAAATAAGTAGCTGTATATACCGCAGTAGTTAGTGTGATGAATGTTGTGCGTGTGTGCCCTGTAACACAAGGAGCGCAGGCGGCGCCACGTCGCGGGCATCAGCACTGACTTATCGCCGCGATGCGCATCGAATAACAACAGCCCGGCGGTGTGAGGGGAACCACGCGCCGCCTCCAATCGACGGCTGTCATCTATTATATTAATTAGCGTGTATATCAGCAAGGAACGGGATCACGCGCTGCTAATAAAGCTAACGTTACCAATGAGCGCTACACTCGGAATCAGTGGATCATTTATGTTACGGCCGTGAGTGCCGCGGATAGAGACAAGTTTAAAGGAACGATAATTATAATTTATTCATTGAATATATCTGGGGCCAGTAGCACACGCAGTGTTATGTGACAGGCGCGTGCCCAGACGCAGGTCGCCCGCGCTCCACCCGCGGCCTGCGGTCACCCCTCGTCAGGTGACTCGTGCCAGCTATGTACCCGGGTGTAGCCTGCACATTCGGCGGTCACCTGCGGATACTAGCAGGTGACCAATTATTTACTACTTATATAACGTTTTGAGTGCTATGCTTCCTGTGTGCACACTCAGATTTTTGTTTCAGGCAGGTTACACAGCTTATTCTCATAATTGTCACGTCCAGGTGAGATGGTGCGTCATATTCATCAATCAAGAGTGTACTTCCCTTATGTAATTTATTTCCCATTGTATGCTACAGTCAGGGTATGTACAGACAGATTGTTTTCTATAGGTACCGGTGAAGCTAGTCTCATGACCTCCTCCGTGTGACTGCATCCTAATCGAGTGTAATTGTTGTTGTTTCTTCTCGCGTAATCGTTCCCTTTGTAATGTTAACGAGGCCGTGCGGCGCCGTGCGCACACGTGCGGTTCGTGCATGCTTATGCGAACTCGCGCAATCTCGTCCGTGGTGAGCAATGACGAACAAAAGATGACCGCCATCGCAGACACGAGGTAGCAAAGATAAGAAATTAGGGCTGAGTGCTTGGAACCGCGTGGCTCTCCGAAGCCGGGATACTGGAGGGTCCCGGAGTTGGGTCCGAGGAGGACACGCGGCCTCGTGTGTAGCGCTGTGTCAGCTCTGTCGAGCAAACCATTGTCTGAAACTGTTTAACTGTGTGTTGCTGTTCACGAGACACGGCTACTTATATTACTTAGTTTTTGTTAATACTAATACTGCTATACATTTGTATATGTGATCATAGTAATAAAAATATGCAATACATACAGCACTTCTTGTAATTGTTTGCTGAGACTCAGATAAAAGAGTTTGGATACCACTCCATCATACGTTGATGAAAGATTAAATTCATTGAGCAAAAGGATATCATCGTGCATACTTATGAATGCTATTGATGACCGGCGCATCATCAGCATCACTTCAGACAAGCTCCGCACTCCGTATTACTCGCACTGGTTGAACTCACTATCCCCCCCCCCCCCTGACCCTCCTTGTCCCGCTGCCAATGATGAAGTCGAATCTAAAAGATGTATCTGAATCCTTGAAAGCGGTATCTGTCATAAATTCCGAACTCCCGGCACTTGATCAATCATCTCGACGCGGTAATCTGCTGCTTGTACCGCTCCGGTAAGTTCCCTGATGTTGGCGGATTGAGAGAATTAAACAAAAACAAATTTAAACTGGTTCGCGATCGGACACGTCTGCATTGTGGAGTTAAGCTCGTCAGGACTGGGTGTCATTGGGAGGGGATTGTTGTCCCGTCGGCTGAGCACAGCCGGCGGCGCGCGGGGAACTAGTGGGAGCACTCGCAGCGATCGAGGCTGGGGACGCTCCTGACCCGACTATTGTCTAGAATTGAGATTTTTCTACAATTTGTTCCATAAAAAATTAATCAGTGCTTACTTTTCCGGCCTATCCTATCAGCATAAAAATCAAACAGTCGCAATAGATCTATGTGCTAGAACATACTAGTTCCCGAGTATTCAGTGTCCCGGCAGTAGGTAAAGCATTCCGTGTGTATTTGGTGTAGGCACCGTTATCAGGTGACATGTATCACCCAACACAAGCATCGTGTTGTGTACCATGCACGCCGCGCGGACGGAGCGCGGGATGCTGGGATTACGTCTTAATGCTCAGATACTCTGTAATGTACTGTAATAAGGTGTAGCGATGAGTTCGCTTAATTGTCTCATCAAGCGCTGCTTCATTTTCATAATGCACTCACATCCACATCGCGGGAGGCCGCTTGCGAGACGCAAACTCACATACCTAACAACAAAAGGTTATAAGTACACGCACGATACTTCAGTGACTAAATAATACGTAAGTGGTAATCTTCTTACATCTTGATTGTATTTGATTTCATTAGTATTCACCCTAGTTAGTGTGGACCACCATTCAACACGTACAGCCCGCACCAGACACACTGTTGCACATAGGCCTCAGTAATCTGTAAATGGCCTTCATTACGCCACCGTAAGCTGGGAGCATCGTCAGATGATACGCTCTCCTCGACACAAAACAAACGCATCCTCCGTGATGGCCGTACATTATGTAAACTGTCTCATTCCCTTGTACACACTTTCACTCAAACGTCGGCAATAAACCTCCCCCCTCACCGCCCCTCACCCCCGCCAGCCTCCGTGCACGGCGCACGTGTGTATCACTCGATCGCGGCTATTATTGGTAATGGACAGGTTGTGGGGACGCCTCCGATGGCTGCAAATCCCATTTATCAGTGGAGTAGCTGACTCTTGTTCCCCTCCTCCATTTCGCTCTGTACAGGACGTATTGTTCAGAGCTCTGACACTGTATGGTGTATCATGTAGCGGTACACACCAGAATTAACACAGCTAGAATGACTGAATGAGCTCCTAGGAAATAGATACTTAGGTTGATGACATGGAGAGCCCTCGTGAGCCGCCTGTTAATGCTGGTACGGATCTCTATCTGACATTGTTATAACGATATCTAGGTGTTGGTTTTGATGTTTGTGATATATTTTTTCATGTTAGACTAGCTCTCATATGATCCAGAAGGCCAGGCGTATCAGACCCAGAACTTCGCGTGACCGTTCACTCCGCTACAGTCGTCTCCGACCGTCCAGTAACGAGCTCACTAAACATCTGCTCCGGTTCAACATCCACTACTCGACCAGATCCCATTAAAGCAATGAAAACTGAAGACGTTCTTCAGTATCCCCCAGCATTATGTAAATAATCCGAAACATCTATGAAGAGGTTGTATAACGAAATCAGAGGCAGACGGCGATTATACCGTGGCAGGGCGGGCGCGGGGCGCGGGGCCGGGGGCGGGGAGGGGAGAGATGGGCGACGAAAGCGTTTGGACTTTAATATCACGTCACGGCGATGTGACGTCGCCGAGACGAAATTAAAATCGGACTCGTCGCACTTAAATCCGTTTAGAGCTCTTAATGCGATATAGCCGCGCGTTTGTTCCGCCGCAGCCCGCAGCCCGCAGCCCGTACCCTGCCTCCCGCCGCCCGCCGCCCGCCGCGCGCCGCGCGCCCACAATATCATATTTACTATTTTCATCTCGGCGACGGCGAATTACTTTTCATTTTCCGCTGCGAGGCTCATTCAAACGTCTTACTATCGCGGCCTAGACATATAACTTGTTTCTTAAGATTAAATTAAATTCTACCACTTGTCGGCGCAGCGCGGGCGCGGTGAGGCGGCGCGCGTCCATCGAGTATGTCTGCTCTGCCAGATCAATGTCGCATGACTTATAGCGGCTGCGGGGAGACTAACACACTGATAGTATCAAATGTTTATATATTTTAACTACAGTAACACTGGTTCAGAGTACCTTGTTATCCAATTTTTTTTTGCAGTTATGTTCTGAGGAAGTTAAATACTTAGGTTGAAAGCCTGTCCTGTACGTGTATGTAAGCGGTGGTTGTTGGACGATAATATGAAGCTGGTGCGTAGTGTGTCACAATAAGTACTAATATACACAAGCTGGTCCTTACGTCCCTGTAAACCCTCGTCACATATCTGTCAACTGAGATTCATGCCCGCTGCGTCACCTTCAAACGTCTAATTAAGCTGAACCTTAACGCTGCATGTTTCACCCCGCGCTCGTGTAACAAGTGTCTCAAGTGTTCAGTACAACTCCTGCAGCGCCGGGCCGCTCATCCCCCGCCACTCGCTCCGCTCCAATTCCAAGCTACAACAGTAATTTCCTAATTCTTCCACTCGGCAACTACAACAGTGTTGCGCCGTCCGTCTGCGCTCGGGTGTCAGCACACAACACCGGCCGTCAGTCGCGGCTCGGTACCGCAGGACGTCGCGTCACGAACAGAGCGGGCTGTTGCACGATGAAGTAGTCAGAAATGCAATATATCTGTGTTTTATGGACGTGTTATACATGTTCAGTAGCGGCGAGAGTTCCCGGTGAGTGTCACGAGGCAGGCCGGCGGCTCCCGCGTCTGCGGCGCTCCTAATCCCAGCCATTTGTCCCGCGCGGCGGTTCATCTCCGGCGTTAATCCAGGACATGCCTCACGGCGACGTATTCATTATTTCTTGACAGGAAGTAACGAATCTTTTCTCTGCGAGATGTATTCGGCGGCGGAGCATGTAAATCAATCCGCGGCGCGAAGACAGATGTGGTGGTGGTGCGCGCGCGCGGGTGCCGGGTGTGGGGCGCGGGCAGCGGGGAGGGACTGTTGCGGGAGGCACTCAAGTAACCTCACAGATGTTTATTTTAATAGAAATTCTAATATATTATTCTGAAACATTAACATAATATCACACCTGAATCTCCCGAAGGGGTAGGCAAAGATGTACCTATAGTACACCCACATTTCACCAGTTATGTTGTACAGGTCCCAATGTAATAGACGGCGAGCCTGTTATCATTATAAGGATACAAATTTAGACTCCGTACTGCTACTGATAATGAACTAATGGAAAAACCAATTACCTACACTTACACTTTGCCCGACCCGGGATTCGAACCCAAGGCCTTGTGCTTAGCAGTCGTACTTAGCGACCACTACACAAAAAAGGCAGTCAGAAAATTCTTAACTGTAATTATATTGAATAAGCTCTTCATAAAATCAAGGTGATTCCTGGCAACGAGCGCCAACGTAGGTAGCAGCCTCAACAAACCGCAACCCTAGAAAGTCGCATTCTGAACAGTGAAGCGGCTCCCGACCAACAAGCAGCTGTAACCGGAGCCCAGCAGCAGCGTCACAGTGCGCGTGCTCACCAGTGACACCAGCCGCTGAGTCACTTAAACATACAAGCTGGGTAGCGTGACTACCGAGAAATACAATGACTTAGAACTGTTTCGCTGTCTGTTTACAGCGCGGCAGAAAGTTAATGCCTACAGGCCGAGAGCCGAGTGCCGGGAGCCCAAGGTGAGCAAACAATAATATTAATAACTTGTAGACCCCCCCCCCTCCCCTCCGACGACGCCCGCCGCCCGCCACCACCGTAACTGAGTTATGCACCCGCCGCTAACAAATTCCCACAATTCCATTACATTAGTACTTCTCAACTAAATAAAACTCTGTGCTTATGCCTGTTAACTCGATTTGTCAAAGCTGCAATGTTCAGGCCCGCTCTGCGCAGGCGCCAAGGTGGTGTGCATTCACCGTGGGAGCCGGTGATTACGTCCTGAGGACACAACAAGTTAAGTGGAAAAGAAAACCATTGAATACACTACTCAGGGAGCGGGGTGCAGGGAGCCGGGGGGGGGGGGTTGCACATGGGCGAAGTACAACGGCCGACAATATAACAGTGAATCACTAATTTTCGTATATTACACTTCATTATTTCAAGATTAATCATTTTCATGGGGGCGACGCGACGCGCGACGCCTTGAACGTTCGTGTGTGTTTCACGATGAGCGGCTCACCCGCGCTGTGTATCGAACGTCTGGCGCAGCCTGGATTTATTTGGCTCTAGTATTATTTTAGTGTGCATTACAGTGAATTAGGGCAATGATGCGGACAAAAAAAATCCATGCGGCTGCAAAAGCTGCTGCAGGTAATGTTGACGACTGATGATTACGCCAGCAGTCATGTACATCCCTCGCGGGGCCTGCACTAGCATACTTAAGGCACTGTTGTTATCGATAACGACGATAAATTGGAGACTAGTAGTGATATGCAATCACACGAACAACACGGTCGGCGCGGTCACGTGACCGCCGCGTGTTGCCGCGTGTTGCCCCCGCCGGCTCCGCGCGGCGCCGGCCAATTAGCCGCTCATCATGAGCGTGTAATCGATTGCTTGCGCACCAATGAGCCACAGTGCACACGGTACACTGCGCGTTTGGTTCCACTACGTCTGTTCTTCTCGCGTAAAGGGGCAGCAATGGATTGAAACTACAATGTCGTTGCGTGTACAGTGCATGTATTGTTGACATATACCCTGCGCTGTCGAACATTAATACAGCACACTGCTCCTGTAGACGTCACACTAATTAATTCATGTAATTAATTGTCCTGTTATATGGTGCAGTCAAATAAAAATAGGTAAATCAATTCTGTTTGTAATATCAAAACAGCTTTTTTACTCAATGCATATGATAGTACATTATACGATACATATTACAAAAATGTATTTTTTTGTACGCATCTCCGAAACGGCTTGACCGACTTTAACTGGACTTTTACAGGCAGATAGCTTATGGTACAAGGTTTATATAGGCAACTTTAAATTTCGAAAATATTTAGGATTCTCCGGGCAAACAATAATTCACCGGGAATTATTATTATAATCAGATTCAAATGTGTAAATCTGCCATATTAACGCGAACACATGTTTCTAATTTTGGCTTGACGTTTCAACCGATACTTCTGAAAATCTGCTTACTGCTGCGACGTACAGCTTTTTTAACCGAAACCACGTAGACGAAGTCGCGGGCATAAGCTAGTTAGTAATAATCCCATGTAAAAAGTCGGTGTGCTGCACGACACGCACTCCTTGAGCCCAGGCCAGCACGTCATGTTTTGTGCTGGGAGAGAGTGATTATGTTGCATTCACTAACGTCTTGAAGTCGCAGCCGGAGCCCAGCACTGACCTCTCACATCAAGTATCATTGATAATTCTATAACTAAGTAGTGGATATTATTAATTTCAAAACCCTCACATAATAGGTAGTACGTCCACCGACAGCTTGCTCAGCTCTGCCATACCTGAGAGTACGGCCGTGCGTGACGTTATACCTGGCAGGGAGCGAAACTTGTGGTTACATCTGATGGCACAGACGCCGCGTGCACACTGCTTATAAACATACCGTTAGTATTCTTTACGAATTGAGACGTGGCATACAGTAACTTAGAAATTCTAAGGGGGAGGCCTTTGTCCAGCAGTGGACGTCTTCCGGCTGATGATGATGATGATGATGATACAGTAACTTCATGTCAACCCCATATATTCACCATTGTTATCTATTCGTGTCGCGTTTTCCCATATGACTAGGAGACTGGAGGTTTTTGTAAGACTAAAAGTAGTACAATCTGCATAACAGTAGGCAGTTATGTATGCGCAGAGCAGAGCCACGGGTGGTGTTCGTGGCGAGTGTGGTTCGAAACGCGGCGGCCCGGCCCGGCCCGGTACGGCCCGGCCCGCGCGGACAATGCTCGCCACATATTTATCGCTCTCCCGACGCTTTGTAATTGTTTGAGAGGTACGTTTTGTTTCCTATTGTGTTGAACACGGACCGACACCTGATAGAACCAAGCTCTCACAAGAACTTGTCCAGATATCTTCAATGTTTTTTCTGCGCCAATGTATAATAATACCGTGTAAATGACAGGTACTGTAGAGTAAACCTTTTAAGACGATTTTTGGAAACATACAGAAAAAAAAACTGTAATGTAGAACATATGTTTCCGTTCAGTAGGTACCTACACACTAATTATGCAAGAAGAACCTTGAAATTTTTCGGTTGTCTCGGCTCTTGTCTGTGGAACAAACAATTGTCGTTGTAACAAGTTGCAATCACAGTCCGGTGCACCCTCATGATGAAGTAATGTTATTACACCCCCCCCCCCCGGCCGCCGACCCACACCTCCCACTCCACCCCCGCGAACCCCGGCCGCGTCTTCCTTAGTGCACACAGATTCTGCCCGCGGTGCAGCTGCAACCAAATTGTATTTTTTGCAGCTTTCTTTTCAAACCGAAACGTAATGGAACTGCAGGCGATCGCCGCCGCATACTGATCGCGCTCCACATTAAGGAAGGTCGTCGTTGGTACCTACCACACCAACGAGACACACTAACAGGCCATCGACGGGCGCTCGGTAAGTGAGCGGCGAAACTGTTGCTACACGGAATGCGCACCGCACAGCTCGCTCCGCGGAGGCCGCCGCCAGCACCCCACACCGGCGGACCCGGCGCGACGCGAGATTACTTTCTCACAAGCTGGCCCATAACTGTATTATGTAAATATCTGGTGCGCAAGTTTTATATTTTTATGGGCCCATTGAAACGTTTAGTGCGAATAAACCGCAAAGAGACATTATGGACGAATTGACGCTGAGTAAAGACGGCAAACGTCGTAAAAGTGTATCGATGTTTATACCCCCCACCCCCTCCCCCTGTCCCGCACACACACCGAGCGGAGTCAATTTTGAACTAGGATCACTTGATTTACACCGCGCAGTATGTATCTATTAAGAATCATCGTTACGATGTAAATACTGTGGATAATGTTTCAAAGTATTAGAAGACTACATAATATATCTGCATGTATGTATACGCGGACGTCATGATCATCGTAATGACTGCTCCAGAAGGCCGCGTTCGAGGTGGCGGCGCGGCGCGGCACGGCGTGGCGCTGTGTGGAGGAGCCCTAATCGCGATCCGCCACGGGACGCGCTACACTAGTACTTACCCATAATGTCTACGTATTTAGTCGCAGCAATTATGAAATTGCAAGCAAAACTGTATGAATCCAATTACGATATTAATGGCTATTGCTTTTACCATGACTGTGTATTTACTAGTGTATTGATTAATGTTGCAACACCTAACCAACACTGTTCATTAAACTTCGTTGGTTCTTAGATTGTCTCCCGTGTAAACATCGTATTGTGATTATTATACTACACGGATACGTATATTTATTTATTGATTAAGATTAGCCTACAATTGTTGTTGTGTATATACACCTCAAAAGGAGTTATACCTATATATATTTTAGGATCAACATCTTGATCCATCTGTAAATCTGTACAGTGTACAATCGTTGACAGGTTAATACACCTCCACGTAGACCCACGCACACGGCACACCAACGTAAGGCTTGTAATAGTATCAAGTATTGAACTGGTCGTGGTGTCCATCAAGATGCTTGTCACGGGGACTCAACTGGTAGCTAAACAAAGCGCGCGACACAGACAGGGCGTTAGGTAATGTTAACTGACCCGATATGCGACAAAAAGCTGCGCGGCGCGTGCGCATGCGTATGTATGACTTGCTGCCTTGAATTCTGACTCTTGTATTAAGGCTAATCTTGAACATTCTTTAATATTATATAATGTATAAAAGTAGATGTAAACTTGTCCTCGCTGCCGGCGGGGGCTGCACTGACTGCAGTTATAATCAGTGATAACTATCAACTTGAGGAAAAGTAATGCTGGGACAGCTGCGCGGCCCTTATAGTTATTTATTTAACAGTATCTTTAGCATATCTGTCCGACACGAGCACCACTCGTGTTGATATTGTGCTGAACCTAATTATTATCGAACAATTACAGATTACAGTACAATGTGTATCTCGGGAACAGTTGCAGCGATTTGCTTGAGCTCAAACTTTAATCTAAACAAAACACGCGAGTCAGTGTAATTAATTAAAAGTGTGTGTATGTAATAACAGCGGGCGGCTGGTATCGGCGCGCGCCGGTCGGACACGTACGGTCATATGCACGCGTTATAATTGGTTGTCGCGCAGTCTGCTGTCCGCTGTCCGGGCGCAGCGCGTGTCGTGATTAGCGCGCGATCAGTCACGGATCCCGCTAATGTTGATAATGTTGTCATTACGTTACCCTCTGGTTTTAACTGGAGATCTTGTGGTTTTGAATGCATAATGGGATAAACCTAACAACAATCCATTAGAGTTCCAGTAAAACTCGCCCAATCAAAACGTGCTTGAACAAACAGCTCACACGTCCTGGTCGCGCACGGTTATGCCTGCGACCGAAAAAGGCTCTCCGGCCGGATTCAATATAAATGCAAATTAGCCGAAAGACAAACAGATTTGAGGAAATATTAATGTACAACGAGACGTCCTCAAAAAGTTTTACCTGCGCCGGCTCGCGGGCACGCACCACGTGACCCGAGCGGAACATTCAGATTAGATTAATGACCCCCAACCCCTCCGAGCACCAACTCATCTGTTTTTATAAAAGTCACGTTCTAAGTTGTAACGTTACGAATGAAACCAACGGCTGGCATGGTCAACATCGGTCTCATGAATTTTCTTATAACAGTATAGCTATACAATCTAATATAATTTTGAATTATAAAGGCGGTTCTTATAATATGCTCGTATTTTACATTCACATATGACAATATTTACACAACCACCTATCTATGTAGTTTTTAATGTTTTCACCCTTCATACGTAAACCATTAGCTTCATAAAATGGCCGCCGTGATGAAGCAGCGTCATATTATAAAGAAGATTAAGCTTGAAGCAGCGCTGAGTGGGAGCCACGCAGGGACAGGAGCCCGGGCTGTCCCAGGGCTCCCCGGGCTTCGGTATTTATGATTATGATGAGGAACAGTAACGGAAATGGAATCTATAAATCTTTACGGTATATATCTTTGAAAAACTTCAAATTATAAAATAAAATTAAAAGCATTGCATGATATTTATACAGGCTAGCAGAGTGCGGGCGTGCAGCGTCCCATGTGTTCGGGGAATGACGCGATGATACACAGCCAAATGCGGGCGCACAATATACTGTACGCGTGAAGCGTTTAATGGATAGTCAGGAAGCTTGATCAGCGGAGTGGAGAGGCTGGGAGCCCCGGGCCCTACCGGGAGGCAGCCTGTCGTACCCGTGACGCTGAATCTCTCTGACAGCTCGCCTGTCGGACTATTATTGTGCATCCTTTGCAAAAGTCCGCCACTATATAGCTAACGCCCCATTCATGATATATATTACTAGCTTTTGCCCGCGGCATCGCTCGCGTTAAGAAGCCATCTATTGTCAACATTTAGAATTTAACTTAATTCATTCGTTCCATTAGGTACTGATAGGTTCAAACTAATACATTTAGGTACATCCTCCATCATCCCTTATCAAAATCCTATTTAAGCGGACGTCTTCATCATAGTAGCTCCAATCTTTAATTTCAGTTCAATCAGACGAAACTTTAAGAAGATTTATACAAACTTTCATCCCCTATATTTATTTTTTTAATTACGTCGCCCCACACTACGAATTTCTCCTGTATCGTGGGTGCGTTTCACAAACATGAAATATCACATACACAAACACCCAGACTCGGGACAAACATCTGCGGAACACACAAATTTTTGTCCCGTGCGGCAATCGAACCCCTAGTGCAGCAGTCCAATCGCTTAGCCACTGTGCCAATCAGGTCGTCCCGCCAATGTTATCCCCTTAGGGGTAGAATTTATCAAAATCCTTTCTTAGGGGATGCCTACGTCATAGTAGCTTTATGCATGGAAAGTCTCAGCCCGATCGGTTTAAAATTGACAAAGTTTCATACAAACTTTCATCCCCTATTTTATCCTCTTGGGGGTTGAATTTATCAAAATCCTTTCTTAGCGGATGCCTACGTCATAACATCTACCTGCATGCCAAATTTCAGCCCGATCCGTCCAGTGGTTTGGGCTGTGCGTTGATAGATCACTATGTCAGTCAGTCAGTCACCTTTGAGTTATATATATTTATATAAGATATAAGATAAGATAAGATAAGATGTACGATAAGTTCAACCTCTTCGATATCAACACACTTTAAAAGGCATTTCTTACCACTATAATGTGCACAATAATATTCTGAATTCTCAACGTAATCCCCATACAAGCAGGAATTGAGCTCTTAGCGACCGTGTGAGTGCTCTGCGCTCGGCGCTGTCCGGACAAATGGCTCCACGGGCGGTCCCGGGCGGGCCCGAACGGCGGAGCAATGCCTGCCACACGAAAAATACCTCTCCTATTACAGCTACATTACACGACGCAGAAGTTACAACCCACACAACCTGCGAAATAAGCTCACCTGTGTGGACACAGGACTACACCGACACAATATGGTACAGCACTCAACTAGCAACGGCTGACCAACAATATTTAGTACTCGACAGTTGAACTAAGCTCGACGGACAGTTCACAAGCTTTCTTTTTTTTTTTTTTTTTTTCTTGTGGCAATTGAGTCGGGCTTCCAACTATTCTGCCAAGTTCACAAGCTTATCCGCCGACAGGGTGTCGGCGCATGTCAACGTGATGTCATCGCACGCGGCCGGCCACTTCCACGCGACGGATCTCCTCCGCTGACCAGAGTGGACCTTCTCTTGGAGCCGCCACTTGCGCGCGCGTTGGGAAATCCGCAGAGTGGCGCGTACAATGCCGTCTGCTACGTGCACACAATGAATAGCGCGGCGCTCAGCCCGCAGTGGATTGCACTGCCACAATAAAGTTGTTCATATTTATATCGTATGAGTTATTTTCTGTATGTGTAAGCGTTTGTGGGTTTAAGTAACCTAAAAACTTAAACATTTCTTGGTATGTTGACTGTATAATAGAAAGCCTTCTCTGCCTTCTGTGTCACTAGACCAGCAGGTGACGCGTGACGATGCTTATCTCCCCCCCCCCTCCCCTCCGCCTGTCACACCCCGGCCGCGCCACACTTGAACTTGCCTCAACAACTGATCCTCTTTACTATGATATTTATTTGATATAAAACCTCTTTTATCGATTTATCTGCAAACTCATACGACAAGTGCTACTTTAATGCCTACCAACAGACACTATATTATAATGATAGTTAACAAGCCGCAAGCTTGAACTCTGACCGTAATCTCGGGGACACGTAGCAGCCGTGGACTTACATCGCCTACTGCTACCGCGACCGGCCACGTGGTAACTAACGCTTGTTAACAATCAATTAGCTTGTAATCTGGTTTGACATTCAACAGAATTTGGGAAGAACCTACCTGTTGAGTAAAGTGAACCCCGAGTGAGAGCAGCCTCTGCGTCGGTTGTTACCAGAGTAGGCGGACGGCGGCTCGGTTTGTATTGTATTGTATTGTATTTGTTTTACTTTAGGATTTATCTACCTCTCGACAGTCACTCATCTCATCGTCCCGCGACACCGGGAGCTTCACTGTGATTTAGAAAGCTTTGGTCGTAGCGTCTTTAATATGTCGTAGCATATTCGTAGCAGTCGCAGGCTCTGCATAATTCAAAGCTTTAAGCGGTCTACACACCAAAGCCGCTGACCCGGCGGCACAGCCCGGCGGCTTAGTGCCGGCGGGTTAACCCGGTGGCTTCAGAATGTCCAAGCCGAACGACTTTGCCGGCGGCACGACAGCCGCGGCATGTGGTGTTCTAGTAATTGCCAAATACTCGTAGAGATTGGACGTGTGTGTTTCGAATAATTCAGAAGTAGTATTTTCAGTACCTAATTGACATGGAGGAGGACGATAACAGTGATTTAATAATAGCAGTTTGTGGAGTTATTATCGGTGGATCCCTCAACACACGAAAGCCGGCGGGCAACTGACTGAGTGAGTGGAGAGGGATGCCGTCGGCATCGGCATGCTGCCCCGCCGGCTTGCCCGCGCGGGCGCAAGCCGGCGGCATGATTGTACAAAATAAGGCCGGTGGGTTGGGCCGGCGATCCGTGCCGCCGGGTCAGCGGCTTTGGTGTGTAGACCGCTTTAGAAAACTATGTAGGCCGAGTATTTTAGGGACTGAGTAGGTCTATGAATAGTGGGCAGTTTTGGTGCTATGTTATGTACGTTGATCAAAACATACTAAGTATAAATATATTCAATTTTAATAATGGTTTATTCTCTACCTTTATTTCAAAACTACTTATAGTACTACACTTTTGTAGATTTCTTTATTTCTTAAATGTTTTGTAGATTCGTAGCTCCCCCAGCACTCTCGATGCGCACCGCTGTTCTCCGGGGCGTTGTCCGCGCGCACGCACCCGTGACGTCAGCGACGGGAGGCACACGTCTTGAATGGATATTATACAGTCAGCGCGCTGCTACCGCTCGCCTACCGTAGTGAATGTTACATTGTTTTCTTGTCATGTGTCCGGCCCCCTAGCCGCGCGCCGGCTGTGTCCCGCCAGCCCAGCCCAGTGACCGCCGCCCGGGAGCCGCAGCTCCTGCGCGCGCGGCGCACGCTGTGAGAAACAAACCAACGCTCGGCCCTCGAGTCGGTGAACGTTTAATCCTGGAAACTTATACAGTCCCTTATAAATCATTACAATCAGCCCGCGACTTCGTCTTCATTGAAAATTGTTTCGTATCTTTTCGGAAACTAGAATACACTATATCGGCTCTTTCTGTGATGTCTTTAAGAATAAGGATGAAGTAATAGTTTCAGATTTTTTTTTACAATTTTTTTTTTTGCGGATATCGTCGCCCCACCTGGCTCGAGGACGTCCTACACTACGTTTACCGTCGTGGTCTCCACTCCAGAACACGTTTTCCCCAACGGTTGTCGGTTCTGCGGCCGATGTGACCTGCCCACTGCCACTTCAGCTTTCAAATCCTGTGGGCTATGTCGATAACTTTGGTTCTCTGTCGGATAACTTCATTTCTGATCCCATCCTTCAAAGAAACTCCCAACATAGTCCTTTCCATAGCCCGCTGAGCGACCTTAAATTGTCAGTGTCCATGTCACGGCCCCGTATGTCATAACGGGTAGGACGCACTCATTAAAGACTTTCGTCTTAAAACATTGTGGTATGGGCGACGATATCCGCAAAATAGCTGGCAGCGGTTGGAAGCGGAAGGCCAAAGATCGGGCTCAGTGACGTGCCATAGGAGAGGCCTATGTCCAGCAGTGGACTGAGATAGGCTGATGATGATAAGGATGATGAATAGTTTCAGTATTACTCAAATTTAACGGTGTATTAAATTACATGCTCTGGTACTTCGATATTTTGAAAGCCTTAAGTTTATTTTAAGTGCACTGTACAACATAGAAAATAAACATAACAGTATTTGTTGGTTTGTCTTTGATCCCCGCAGCACGTTAACAACGGATGCATGGGATTAAAAGTTATAGGTGAGAGAGTACCATTAACTTTGATTGCAACAAATGCTTGTTTCCTGTGTGTGAGCGCGGGAGCAAGGCCGCGAGGTTGAAGCTAGCTTAATATATAAACACAAAACTACATTAATACAAGAGCACTCTACCGTCTTCAAATTGATTTCTACAAACAATATAAATAAAATTATCCACACAAGAGACCAATTACACGGGCTGCCAGCGTTGAAACAATATAATATATTATAATGTATGATAATGTTAGCTCACATTGGTCGCACCTATTTGAGGCGACATGCACTCAATCTGGAAGAACGAAGGCCGCCCGTTATTTAAGATAATAAGAATAATATACCTATGTGTGAGGGAGAGGAGGGGGGGGGGGGGGGGGGCAGGGTCTGACCCCCTGCTGGAGAGACAGGACTCGGCGGGCGGACTTATTACCTGGGCCCCTAGTCTGCTATTTTTATAAATTCGTCATTCCAACACGATCCAATTCCCATCCCATTGTCATTTTGCTAAAAGTTCGTAATCTGCTAAATTCATAATGGTCAATCATTGGTCTGTCAATGGTCTCGTAATAGAATAGTGGTAGAATGACATTATCGTATTGCCATTATTATAAAACCCGTTAATAGAAATTATTTTCGAAAAATTACTACTAATTTTAAAAATTTAATTTTGCCAGATTTCTTTTTTAAATATTTTTACATATTATCTATGATATTATTTAATAATGTTCTATGCAATCTTGTTCGTAAATAGCAAAAACATGATGAAACTGATTAATATTTTATGTTTTGTTGTCAAATGTGACATTACTGCTTACGGACGTCTGACGTTAATCTGTTTTTATTTGTTGTGGTCCGTGTTTTGCAAACAGTTTAATAATATTAAACAGTTTATTAATTGTGTTTTATACCTTACCATATTAAATTGTAGTCTGTGAGTTAACTGTCAAAATTTTAGCAGATTACCGTCTACGTCAGTCATTCATTTGTCATTATGTACGAGATTACCTTTCTATGCCATTTCTTTCAATGGAGTGGTTGACCATTGGAAAGTCATAATGACGCTTTTATATTAGTAGATTACCAAACTTGTCAAAATCAACAATTATGAAATCAATGATAGACCATTCTGACACTATTGTAATAGCAGACTTGAGGTCCTGGCTTTATTTATTGATATACTTAATACTTACACATATAGATTACATCATAATATCCTTGTATTTCGTTATCTTAATATCGTAATTGTATTCAGAGTTATTATTAGATTGACAAAAATGCATTTAGTCGTTGTCTGTGAGTGCCGCCCGGGGCGCCGCCGGGAACACCGCGTACAGAATGCAGCGAGCGTCAAAAAACTATTTGCTTCCGCGCCGTCCTCATTACAGCAAGAGAACGTCGTCTATTGTGCTTCTATTTATTTTTGTTTCCCAACAATGGTGCATTGTGACGCAACGGACGCAATCAACCAACCTGCCCGCGCTCCGGCTTGCCCGCGCTCCGGCCTGCCCGCGCTCCAGCTTGCCCGCGCTCCAGCTTGCCCCGGGCTCCAGCCAGCCCACGCTTCTGCCCGCGCTCCAGCTGCCGACCGCCTGCCTGTTAGCGTGCCTGCTAGAACATTCAGTCATCAACCGCCGGCATGTCTGTCACATTCCCTGTCCGGTGTCCCACATAATACATGATGGCATGCACGCAGCGATTGTTTCATCGTCAGACGTTATTGCCGTGTTGTATGAACTAGAACCAAGTAATGACATCGACTTAACACTGTTTATGTTATAGATACTTAATATTTACGTTTCTAATATTTTAAGTATAGGATTGTATCATCATCATCATCATCATCATCAGCCCGTTGCAGTCCACTGCTGGACATAGGCCTCTCCCAATGTACTGTCTATAGGATTGTATACTTAAGACATATTCATAAAAAAGTGTGTTTACATACCTTATGTACGTAAGAAATAGTTCTTCTTCTTGTAAACGACCAGCTTATGTAGTTTCACAAATATGGTGCGAGAACGAGTGGTGGCAAACTGGCTGCAATGTCATTTGCTAACGCTTAATATTGAAAAACAAAAGCAATCAACTTTGGTGTTTCTAAACGCTCTTGCCCCACTGAAGACACCAGCTTCCAGCTACATACTGTACTAACAACGTTACCTGATGCCCATGTATGGAAGAAACAGACTCCTTTAAATATCTGGGCGTCTACTTGGATAATCGAGTGAACTGGTTGACTTACCTGCATTACCTAAGCAGTAGAGTAAGGTAGCTGTTACACATATTAAAGCGATTAGGCAAGATTGCTGATGACATCGTTGAACCATTGTGCCCAAAGTCACTCTCATCGAAAAGTTAAATGAATACGATACTTTTTATGGGTCTATACATCTACGGAAACATAAATTATCTTCACAACATAATTATGTAAATTAACCAAAAATAATTGTAAAAAAATAGTGACTGACTGGCTGCATAAGTTAAATTAAGACCTAACAGAAGAATTTGTAAAAATAATTGAGTTTATTTTCTCTCTTTTTATGATTCCACCATAATCTCCACTTAACTATAAAATAAAAACAGGTAAATAGACAAAAGTATCTCTTCCATACTTTAAAAACACACGCACTCTTACTATTACCTCAAAGCATTGTCTGACACACGTACGCTAACACATTCACACACATGCATATATCACTACCATATCACATACATCTACATACTTATAATATGTATACTTTTTGCCTTTTTGTTAGTTGTATGACTTTTGGTGCCATTTTAGCATGTTGCCCATGCTAAGCTTGAATCTAAATTGATAAAGGAAATTTGAAAAATGATGGACACGAGCGGGATTCGAACCCGCGACCTTCGCCGATCCGTGGCGCTGCTCTAACCAACTGAGCCACCGTGTCGCTGCTCGCATCCATCGAATTTCAAGTTCCGTTTTAGTATTTACGTCTTAAGGGTGACGTCAGGTATTATCTGTTGGAATCTATGATTACCAACTCAGTGTTATACCTTTACAGCTATAAATCACTGAAACGATAATACCAACCCAAATTTATATGACTTTTGGTGCCATTTTAGCATGTTGCCCATGCTAAGCTTGAATCTAAAGTTTTTGTTAGTTTTTGGTAAAGCTTTATTTAATTTGCTATGACACATCACTGACTTTAACCTACTGTCATAGTCATAGTCATAATGTTTTTATTTCAGGCTACAAAAGAGCACTTACTAAACGTCAAAACTAGTTGCTCGGTTCCAAAAAGTCGTTTCTATGGAGAAGAACCGGCAAGAAACTCCATAGTTACTCCTTGTAAAAATATGTTGCAGGAATGTTTAACAATCATTTCAAGTATGAGAGAATAATGAGCTACACAATATACCTAAAATGAGAATACGAGTAGCATCAAAGTCAAATAAAAAATATAGATCGGTTATTCTCTCATTTACAATTTGAGACATATACATGACGATGAAAAGGTACAATATAACTAGTAAAATAATATTAAATATCAAATTATGGTTGATTGGCAGTAGTATGCTAGGGAAGCCACAAATGCAGGAAAAATCAGTGCCACACGTCCCTATCGTCAATGTAACTATTAATACTATAGTAGGCTTTCTTAATTAGTACTCGTTGCACATAGGATTTAAACTTGCCTTCTGTAAGGTCAGTTATAGAATTTGGAATTTTATTATAAAACCGAACAGTTTCCTAAGAACGACTTGTTGCTTTTGGTTAGTTTAAATCTCGGTACAACTATCATAAGTTTGTTTCTAGTATGTTTATCATGGTAATCGCTTATTATTTTAAACTTCTGCAGATGTTTCCGGGTATACTTAATATTTTCCAAAATGTAAAGTGACGGCAGCGTAATATATTGATCTCTTTGAAATTAGTCATGTATTTTAACATAATTTGCTAGTATTTTTAAGCAACCTATGTTAACGGAACGCGTAGCCTAGGTCCCACAAAACAGGGGGTCCTAGTGTGGGATCTAGGTCCCAATCAACATTGTAAAAATACTTTTTAGTCAATGAACTTATTATTATTAATACAAATTAGTTTTTCTTATAGTTCCTACGTTCAAACCGAAGATCAAACAAACTTTGTCACACCATGTTCCAGGATCGGTTTTACTATATATGTATAGATCTGAAAACTGAAATGCAGCATTAATTATATTTCCGCAATACCGCTACTGTTCTCCATGTCGCTGCTGCCACTAGGCATACCTCACAATCCTCCATTTTGTCAAAATAAAAGAGATTTTGTTTGACAAATACCGTGGCTGACGTTCAAACATGTGTGTGTCAAACACGCCATCACTCCAGTTTATCATCTAACATTGTACCAGTTCTATAAACAATAAAATAATCTGTATGCAATTGATAAAAGTATTACAGAGGTATATAACTTAAAATAGTTACCTCAAATATAACTATCATTGAAGAGACATTTACCGGCCAACTTCATGTTGTCGCTTTTATCTGCCAGTGTGCGCGCGCATCGTAAGAATTAACTCACACACACGCCAAAAGAAGTTCAAAAATATTTATGTAAATACTTAGATATTATAAAATGACAAATAACATCCTACACCTCGAAATAAAAGACTTCATTTTTAAAAACCTTTTATTGTCCACAAATATGATCTTCGCGTTTGATTATTTAGCATGACTACAATAAATCTAAATAACATAAAATATTATACTATTATTTTAAAATTAATCAAATCTATTGACATAACAGGTTCATATTTTGCTAGAATAAATGTTTTTATTTTATATCATTCGGTTGAACAACCGTATTTATACTTTTAAATCCGGATCACATGAGTGGAGTCCCGGAAACTCGGATGTGAGAGCAACAGGTTTGATAAGTAACTCCACGGCGCCGCAGGCGCATGGTGGTCGGCCTGCTCTGCTGCGGGCGGCGCAGGCACATTGGAGTTGGAGGACTTAGCCCTCGGGCCAGGGTTCCGCATCGTGGAGGACAGCAGCGGTCGCTCCGTCAGTGGGTGGGGAGCGTACAGGCTGTGGTCCATGTGCGAGGGCTTTAAGTCGAGTGTCTGAGGTGCCATCACGGAGCCTTTCTGCGGCCACGGCAGCAACTCATTGGTGTAGGGTGTGAGCGGGTGTCGCAGCTTCATGTGGCTGCTGTCTATCGAGTGGTCGGCCGGGCACTTTGGGCACCACGGCGGCGTCACGGGGTGTTCCGCCGAGGACTGGGTATTTTTGGGCAAGGAGCGGTGCCAGTTTGGAACAGTGAACGGTTCTTCCATTTCATTTTGAACCGACACGTGCCTCATCCTGTGCTTAATATCATCTTGGTGTCCCGACGGCCACGACCAAGAATCACCATCATCGGCCGTATAGTCTGACGGATATTCTGGTTGCCATGGAATGCCTTCATCGGATTCCTGGTAGTTGGGCAACCAGGGCTGGTTATCTTCTAAAGAATGTGCCGACGCGCATCTCTGTTTTGGTAGATACGAGTTCTCTGGATCCTGCAATAGGAGCAACAGCTTCGGTAGTGACGAACGTTTCGGTCCTTGTATTAACGGTGTTGGCTTATCTTTCCAATCTGCCAACTGCGGCTGTAATGGAATATTTTGATGGGTGGCTGGGTGCTGAGCGCCCTTCATATATGGAGGACGTTCTGGTGGCGATTGATGTTGCACTTCCGGTAGTCTATGCGCATATTGACTTTTTGGTCGCCACGATTTACTTTTATGTGGATGTGATGATTGACCGTTTTCTGCTAACCAAGGATCTACAGGGAGTTCGTCACTCGCATACTGATCTTCCTCATATTGTGATATCCACGGATCGTCATCATCGAAATAACGATCTGCTGTGTGTGGTTGATACAGTGCTCTCCGCTTTGGCCATGCTGCATTAGAACGCTGCTTCAACCATGAGCTCGCTGGACCTTTTGGTGGGCGTTTGAGCCAAGCTGGAGATCGATTTGACAACATTGAAAATTTTTCTGGCAATGACTCTGATAAACGCTTAGCCAACGATGGATTAGAATTTTCTGTTCGAGGCGGTTGCGAAAATTTAGCCCATGGTGACATTGGTTCTTGTGAATGCGGTGATAATAATCGTTCTAAAAATGATGGATAAACATTTGAAAAGTTAGGTTGGCTTTGGCCCACCCAGGTTGATGGTGGTTTTGACTGCTCCGTTAATTGTGGTTCTAGTTCCTTCCACCTCGATAACACTCTCGAGGGTGTCGATAAAGGTAACTTGAACTGATTAAGAGGTGAAGGGACACCCTTCGGTACTACCGAAAATCGTGATTCCATTTTAATTGCAGGTAGTGCGTCCACAGACTTGGTTTCAGTTGCTGACTGCAGGCCCTCATTAGGAACTGGGGCTACAGCCGCGGAATCGACCCACGTCTGTAAGAGAGACAGCGTTGATGTAGGCTGTGGCGGCAGCTGCGGCTCCGCCTTTTGTAGCGTAGAAGGCGGTTGTGACAACAGAGGTGATAGCCTTGGTGATAGAGCTAATGATTCCGAAGCCTCGCTTGAAGATTCTTCAGAATCAGCATCAGATGGGCAAAACACTGTGATGTAGACTGAAGCTGCAGACTCTAGAGTGCCCACGCGCACCACCAGCCCGTGCATGGCGTCCATCAGGTACACGTGCGGCGCCTGCTCCACGTCGCATGCGGTCACCTTCAGCCCCACTGGCTCCGCGTCTGCGCACATCTGTCACACACACATTATATCTACATTATGTTCATTTGTTATATTAATTAACGACTGCATCGTTGGTAATGATCGTAAAGCGCGCTGCTGAGCGTGGCGTTCTGATTTAATTCCCGAATCAGACAAAGTGTTACTGGGTTCTCCCTTTATGGAATTCTCAGTAACAACTCGAAATCTGGATTTGTGCCCGGTATGGCCCTAGATGCCCTAGATGCTATTACATCGGGATCTACGTATAACAAAACTGGCGAATTGGTTGGTGTCCTAACACTTCCGCCTATCCCTTCACGGAATACAGGTTTGATATCATTTACTTGTGGAAAAGCTAAAGAGTCGCAGTAGCACAGTGACTGACGGAATTATTTCGTTTGCAGGTAAGTATCAAAATTACAGCTCCGGTCACAACCATTTCCCAGCTGCGGTCACGGTTGCCGATGTTTACGGAGACAAGCAAACTACGCGGAATATATTGGTGTACATGTATGTACCAACACATGTGCGACGAGCATTGTCTACACTCACGGTCTGAAGGACCGCGAACGACACAAACATGTCCTCCGTAGTTAGACCGAGGGATCATTACAGAAGTAGCAGCAGGTGCGAGGTCAGAGGCAGCGGTGCTAAGGTACAACGACGGTTCACACAGTAACAGTCGTGTTGTGAATTCGTTGGTGCGATACCGACGATGGCCGGGAGGGTATGGTAGCGGGTCGGAGGGCCGGTACTCACGTCAGGCTCGCTTATCTCGAGCGTGAATAGGTCCGGCTCGATGCGCTGCTCTACGGCGAACGAGTCGCCCGTCGTGTTACCTGCGCCCAAACAAGCACGACTCATCAACAAGGTTTATATACTTTTGACTGTGATAACTATTATATTGTTTCATTTACCATAACATACATACGTGATAAGTGACTGGTAACGCAGGAGAAAAGGTGTTACTATTACCTTCTTCAAATCGTTACAATAATCTGCCAGAGGACGACTGTGTCACTATAAACAAACTCAACAAGTGATAACGAACTGCAATTGCAAATACAATGAAGCCCGACGCGTGCGAGCCGCATGGTGCAGGCCCAGGGCTGCATCAGAATTAGGTTCGATACCTCCAATACCACCAACAAGACAATGCTGCCACTTCAGCCCAACTCACCGATCTGCGCCGAGTCGCACTGTTCTTCTGCGCGCGCAAGCGCCAGGAGCGCAGCGCCGCACGTGAGCACCAGAGGCGCGCGCCACATCATGCTGAGTCCGGACGAGCTGAGTGTACCGCGACGCTGCGCACGCGCGCTTATTTAGCCACACAACTAATTACCCGCGACACGTCATCACGACATCGCACATTAACTCCTGCAATCATGTTAAGAAAATTATGTCGAATGCTAATTTATTGATAACTTGATAACCCTCTATTAACGTCGCGCGGAACTAATTTACAAACATGGTTAATAACACTAAGTCTCGTCGAGTCGAGTCGAGGTCTGCTCGTCCCCGCCAGGGCGCATGCGCTAGCTCACTATGTTGGCTAAATGTCAATGCCTCACTCTACACATAGGCACACATGTGCAGTATTTAGTAGTTCCTACTAAAGCATTATTTTGCTGTTAGATACTCGTACCCACTAGATATATTCATTACTAGATTTCAGATAATAACACCAGTACACTACTTACCTAATCCAATTTTCCTACTTCAGGGCTCAGCCACTATTTTTGGAGTAAGTATTTGAAAACACATTAAATTATTTAAATTACTAGCTGTGCCCGCGACTTCGTCCGCGTGGACATTCGGAAACATCAAATTTATATTAAAATTGTTTTTAATGTATTAGCTAATTTTGAGCGCATTCTATTCAGTAGTTTTTACGCCAAGCCGTAATGTTTAGATTGACGTAACTTTTTTGTTTGTGAACTGATTTAAATGAAACAAATGTTATGGGAAGAACACTAAACACTCAATTTTATGGGAAGCTTACCACAGTACCTAAATCAGTGAAAAACGCATTCAAATCGGTTCAGACGTTTATGAGATAACCGCGTTCATACGCACAGACAAACAAACAAAAAAATTTAAAAACTATATTTTGGCTTCCTTAACATAAATACAGAGTGTATAAATTGTTTTTCTTATTTAATATTGAATGTACAGACGGGTCGTTTACGATTTTATTTTATGTATAGATATAGAAGATTAATTGAGTGTTGATAAAAAAAAAATTAAAACCTTCAAAAAACTCAAAAGTGAAAAATAATATTTTATCACATCACTTTACATAAGCGAAGTGGAAGTCGACGCCAAATCCTATGCGTTCGCTTAGTTAATAGTTTTAGCTTTGAAACTATGAATTAAGCACTTATGTCAACATTCTCATAAGTACTTTTTTTCTGAATCGCTTAATGAATGTTGGGATTTGGCACGACTTCCACTTCGCTTATGTAAAGTGATGTGATAAAATATTATTTTTCACTTTTGAGTTTTTTGAAGGAGGTTTTAATTTTTTACGTAAAATTTTTCATTTCACAATTTTTAGTTGTGTCTAGAATTCATCCGCCGTAGACTTTTGTGAGACTAGTATTTGAAATCCTTTCAAACACAAAACAAAAAACCCTTTTAAACGATACCTTACACGATATAATTAATCCAGGAAAGTGATAGGTGGGATGTTAACGCACCCCCACTCCCTCGTGGGAGTAGTAGGTAGTCGATAACTAACCACTAACAACAACAAGGAAGACCTTGTTAGTGATCAGTTATCGACTACTACTTAAGCAATATCATCATCATATTGTACGGGCGTATTGCTGTGACCCTATGAGGAGTTCCGTTCCATATCTTCAAAGTTCATCATCAGGTAATGACAAAATTTCTAGGGGACCAATCGAAAATTAAACCCAGTCATATAAAAAAAAAACAAATCGGTTCATAAATGACTGTTATGAAAAAAAAAGATCCCGACGAATTGAGAACCTCCTCCTTCTTTTGAAGTCGGTTAATAAAAAGGTGAAGATGATTAACGTATTTGTACAAATTAAGATGAGGCTAGATGACTTCTGAAACCGTTTGCTGGGAGCATAATCAGCAAACATTGAGTGACTAACAGGTAAGTTGTTGAAACGATTTGTTTGCATTGAAGGACATACCTAATACACTGACAATTATAAAACTAACCTTTTCCTTAAACTTCAACACTACAATACTATTTAACTACCCGTGCTGCATGCTCTTAACTGTTCCTATGTACTACATTGACGGCAAGCATCTCTCTGGAGACTACGTTCATAGGTTTGTCCTCCGAAGACAACATTTACAGAGAGTTCTAATGTTAAAGACTGCGGCCTTAAGTCTACGCCTGCGTGTGTTAATGATAACACTTCATCCGCTGAAAGGCGGTAAGCGCTTCTATTGATCGGTATTAGTTGTGGTAGACTTTTGGTAATTGTGTGGAATTTGGAATTTGACTGCCGCATTGGTGTAGTGTTTGCAAAGTGCACGTAGGTCTCGTCGTGGGTTCGATTCCCAGGCCGTGCAAAGAGTTTTGGGCTTTTCCACTAATTGTCGGTGGCAGTACGAAGTCTCATTGGAACCTACAACGTAACTGGCAAAATGTAAGCGTACATACACCTCTGCCTACCTCGGGGAATGACGATACGTGACGTATTTGGTGGCTAGTGCCAAACTTATTAGAATTTCCGCTTCAATGATGTTTTTCTACAAAAGGATAATGTTGACTTGAGTTTCAAATCCATGATGATGCATTTCTGCAAATAAATGCGTCCTGCGTCCAGTCCAATCAAGGGGACCACACTATCAAGTCACTGGTGCGGCTGATGGCTGCTCTCCTCTAATCTTCACCAACTTTTAAAGGAACGTATAGTAATAAGAAGAATTCAGAATGCTCTCATAATAAATACTATTTATTGTTTTTAGGTATATACAGTGAAGTGTAGTAGGTATATAAATAACGTTTTAACAGACCATTTAGGTTTCATTGAATCAGAAATGAAGTAATCCAACAGAGAACCAAAGTTATTGACATAGTCCACAGGACTAGCATGCTAACAGCATCAAATCCAAACCACATCTGTCGCAGAACCGACAACCATTGAGGGCAATGTGTACTGCACACGTAGTGTAGGACGCCCTGCGGCTAGGTGGGGCGACGATATACACAAAATGGCTGAGGCTCGAATATCGAGCTCAGTGGCGTGCCACAGGAGAGGCCTATGTCCAGCAGTGGACGGAGATAGGCTGATGATGATGATTCGACATTGACTCCTAAATGTTTGTCTAAGAGCATCCAAAATAAGCAATTTACTTGAGTTAAGACATCGTCATCATTCATCGATAGCGCTGGGCTTTATTGTTGAGTTAATAAGTATATATTATGTGAAAAGTATGCAACTCATCACCACCTAACATATAATGTAAATAAAACAGAAGTTATGGTTTTTAAATATAAAAAAGGCCTATACTCCCTATAAGTTTATGTGGAACCACCTTAAAAATTGTTACAAAGTTTAAATATCTCGGGCATATTGTAACAGAAAATTTAACGGATGATGAGGATATGGAACGACAGAGACGTAGTATAGCTTGTAGAAGTAACATGCTAGCTAGACGATTTCACCACTGCTCGAAACAAGTCAAGGTGACACTGTTCAAGGCCTACTGTAAGTCGTTCTACACCAGCCAACTATGGTACCGGTACACGAGGAGTGCATATAACACTCTTCGTGTACAATACAATAATGCATTCCGGGTCATGATGAACTTGCCCTGGCGGTGTAGTGCGACTGATATGTTTGCCGAGAGCAGAGTTGCTAGTTTCTCCGCATTATTAAAGAAGCTCAGGGTGTCATTCTACACAAGAGTAGCCCTGAGTAGTAACCGAATTGTATCTTCTGTGTTCCATGTTGTTCATCTTAAAAGAGAGATAAAAGACTTTTGAGTAGTTTATAAATGCATAAGTCATTCATAGATGTTTAATTTTAAAATATTATTATAATAATTATTGTTACTACTTTTAATTGTAATAGTTTTTTTTTTTTGATGTTTGTGTTTATGGGTTTAATAATTGCCTGAAATAAACGATATTTAATTTTAATTTAATATTTAATTGTGTGGTCTGTGTGAATGTTTGTTGGTAGGCAATCTGCCTAAATCGTAAATTGTTTCTACACCGCCTTCTTTATTTCTATTGTATTGACGAATTAAAGGTAGAGCCCGTAACACAGGTTGAGCCAATAGATAGAAGAAAGAAAATATTGGCGAATCTTGTTAGTAACTAATCTGTAGCTAAAATAAAAAAGTAACATTAGTTACTTGTTTATTTACTTGTATGTTTACAGATGTGGATTTAAGTACACTTGTTGAAGAAAAAAATATATAGGTAACTGTAAATATATTATGTAGTTTGTAATGATATGATAAAAGTGTGTATAAATCTCTTATAATTCTATAAAGTCCAAAAACATGCAAAAATAATAATAATAATTGACAAAGTGTTTAAATTAGACGTTACTATACATGTCATGACTTACTGCTGAGTTCCTTGTGGATATAGGGTGATGATGTTGGCTTCAGAGGTTCATCTGTAACTAATCTACATATTGCAACGATTGGTTTCGTCTTTTTACACTTCTGCGGCAAGCAGTAGGTAGGCGAAATAAAGACATAATGCAATATTGCTCACCCCCCCCCCCCCCGTGCATATACCGTGATGATATTTTGCATATCAACGCGCCGGCCCTTAAAGAATATAATTATATGCTAAGTTTCAGCAGATTCTATTTAATAGTTTTACGCCAGTGTAAAACATACATACAGACAACCGGATAAACAGACAAACAGACGCACAAACAAATATTCTAAAAAAAATATTATTTGCATAGGACTCGTTCAGTCAAATATCTTCAAATACAAGTATACAGTTTTGACTTCTTCACAACTTTATTATATGTATAGATTGGAAATAGGCTTGACAGGTGATGAGATCAGTTATTGTCAGTTTCAATATAATAATGATAGTCTTACCAATGTTACAACTGTCGTGATTTTGATAGAAATATTGAAAATATAAATAAAAGGCATGTCTTGATTGAAGTATGTTTAATCTATTGTTAAGTAGGTCAGCACGGGCCGCGTTCTTCTTACGAAGGTCTTGTTATTATAATACACGGCCGCGGACTCTGGCAGTCTGACCCGCCGCGCCGCTTGCCTTCTGACGACATCACAAGCTGTTATGTTTAATCACTCGTCTTATATCTGTGTCGTATATGTTTTGATTGAGCATACAATTCAATACATCCCTTAGGAACATTCAATATAACATACGTGTAATATATACAAATATCCAACAACAATACTATACTTCTGCAGGAGCAGAGTACCTAAAGTCAATACGTAATTTGACCTTTAGGAATTACTTAAAATTGACGGAAAAAAAATATAGACCTATGCCGTGGCCACCAGCCGAGCTGCGGCCTCAACCAGCGCACCGGACTCAACATCGGACTGAGCACGTATGGCGCCCATGGCGGCGGCAGCAGGTCGTACGGCGGGCGCGGCAGCGGGCGCGGCCCCGGCGGCGGCAGGGCGATCCGCGGCGGGGTCGCCACCTCCGACTCTAGCGACGCCACCGTTTCATCCCAATTTCCCGTGACTGGCACCGACGGTAAGGTTACTTTGTAAGAGAGTGGCTCACCTTGCTTTTTTGATGACGTCGGCGGCTTTATCTTTATAGTAACCTTGTACGACTGCGCCGCCGCTTCTTTGGCCTGCGGCACATCTGTGGACGCCGGCGCAGACGTCGTCTCTGCAAGTGGCATGACGTCCATGTGCGGCGTCAGTGTCGTCGTCTCAATTGCCGACGTCGTCACTGCGCTCGGTGCCGACGTTCCAAATTTTGGCATCAATTCGTCCGACGTCAGGCCGCCGAGCGAGGCCTCGTCCGAGGGAACCTCGTTAGATATGAGTTCGTTCGACAAGACTTCGCTAGAAACAAGTTCATTGGACAAGAGCTCGTACGTGGACCTGGTCTCGGCGTGGAGCGGCAGCGGCACGCAGAACACCGTGACGTTGACGGTGGCGTAGCTGCGCAGCTGCCCCGGGCGGTGCACGCGCGCCGCCACCAGCCCGAGCATGCGCACGGCGGGCGGCTCGTCCGCGTCGCACACGGTGGTGTCCACGCCCGTCACGCGCATGTTCTTACACATCGGCGGCATCTGCAGCGGGAGCGGGGTCACCACTGAGTCGCCGGCGGTAGGTGTAACGGTTGTGTAGGTGTACCTACACTGTACGGTGTACGATGTACGCCCAATATATTTTATTAATGTTTACCTAGATTACCTATCACTCCTTCATTCATTACCTAAATGTAAAAATATAAATGAATGATATTAACTTTAACTGCCAAAAATATAATATATTCACCAACAAGTGTTTAAAATCTTCCTATGTATATGTTTACCATGTTACAAAACATAGTAATTTCCACAAGTGTAGCAGTAAGAATGTATGTGTGGGTGTATATACATATGTGTGTGTGTGTGTGTGTGTGTGCGCGTGCGGCGGTTATTCCTGCTGAAGGTGGTACTCACGGGAACAGCTATGTTCCAGTCAGCGACGCCAGGCGTGAGGTGCGTCACCACCAGCCGCTGCGGCACGCCGGTCAAGGATCCTGCCCGGGCCAAACCCGCCATGTAAACGACAGAACCAAACTATTGAGCAGTCAAACTCATTAGTTGATCACAACATCAGAAGAATATTCGTGGGCTCTCCAGATAGACAGAGAGTTGATTGACCACCAACCGTATTGTCCTGAGCCGCAGACGCGTTGCGGTCGCTGGCGCAGGAGGTCTCGGCCCAGGCCGGCGCCGCACGCCACCAGCGCCAGTAGCACCGCCGCCGAGCCCGCGCTGCTCATCATCGTCGTTGTGTACCGATGGTGCTCGGCGCGTGTATAAACAACACTTAGCCTCACTAATGCTTATAACAGCACCGCCCCACAATACAGACCACTTGTAATTCGAACAAACATGTTTAGCGAATCGTTTTCTATGCCAACGATATTATTTGTAAGTGTATCGAACGCGTTGCGAATCAGAGCTCTCTCGACCGGGGCCTGACCGGCTGGTGACGTCGCCTGCCTCCCTTGTACCTATTTACATACGAGTAGGTGTGACCAAGATCTATATTCTGTGTACAAGTTGAAGAATTCATAATCCTTGTTTTATGGACATATTTGTTTGAAATTGTGTGAACGCAATAACGTTACCGCAAAACAATAATTTTAAACTATAATATTTTTTACAGACAACACATAGACGAGACGAGACATTTTTAATACTAATGTGTTTGATTCAATCAAACTATAGCACATAACTATGAACCACACTATGGCCCACTACGGTACTCACTGTATCAAACACTACTCATCTTCAGCGGCACTCGCCGACGCCGCCCTTACTGCTGGACGATATGCCCCTGACCTGGTTCACTGGCACCGTACAAAAAACCTCACACGGCCGGGGCATGTTACATTTTTCATAATGTAGGTACTGTAGTATAAAGAAAATCCAAACTTCGAAATGTTTTATTAGCAATCTATAATCTGAAGAAGTTCCAGCAACTAATTCAAAACCTGGGTACTACTGAGGGCACGCGCGATCCAGCGGCAGCTACGAGTAGGTGCAGCGCGTCCGCATCGTCTGGGCGCCGTCCTGCACGCGCGCCTCGCCGTGCAAGTACTGCGTGAAGCGGTCGTACATCTCGTGCGGCAACAACCAGAACTTAGAGCTCTTCTGTCGTCTTCGTTTGTTTCCAAAAACAATTTCTTCTTCGCTCGATGATTTTTCAGCGAATGACACCGTCACTTCAATAGATGACGTCGATACGTTCGGCGACTGCGTTGTTTCGACCGACGTTGATGCCGGACTCGATTCCGTTATTGATTCCAATGTCGATTCAGGTGTCAGTTCCGGCATCGATTGGGATGTCGATTCTGACGTGGAATCCGATGTTGATTCCGACGTCGATTCCAACATTAATTCCATAGTTAAATCCGGCTTCGATACTGGAGTGTGTTTGCTCGACGGGGGCTTTACACGGGTCGGTACCGCCGGCAACACGTAGGAGGGTGGCGGCAGGTTGTAGGACGGAGCCAGCCACCCGTGGGGCCGGACCGGCCCGAACGCCGGGAACACGCAGAATATCGTGACGTTGACGGTGGCGTAATTGAGAGGCATGTTAGTGCGGTGCACGAGGACAGTGCCCCCCTCCAGGATGCGCACGAGCGGCGGCTGCCAGGAGTCGCACACCACAGCCTCCTCGCCCGACACGAAGCCGCGCGCGCACTCCGGCGGCGGCAGCTGCGGGCAGACATCGACTGGGGAATCAATCACTGCATAACTATGAACATAGAGTACATACGTAGATGAGTTAGAAAACTATAAGTTGGCTGTTGTAAAGTATAATTATGATTTTTAATATCTCAGTATGCCCGTGACCATAAGTCCTGAATTTTGGGTTCGTGACTTATGTGTACTGATGCTAAATTTTTACACAAATTTTAACATTTTGATGACTTTTTCAACACTTATTGGTATTTAAACTGTTAATAAGCTAAGTTATGTAAAAATACTAATGGGTAATACACGCGGTTTGCTGTCCGAATATATGCATGATGTGTCCGCGCACACAATGCGGCCGTATTAGGTTGCTAGATCAGCAAAACGTTCGACTGTAGTTATTGCATCGAACACAGTATTGAATTCCAAACGTCGGGTAATCCTAACTAACAATCCTAAATAATTAAAATAAATAAAATCCGTTAGTAGTTTTTTTCGATCACTCTCAATACTTCTTGATGTGTCGTGAGACATTTAGCGGAGGCTGTGTGCTCTCTGCTGCTTAGCGTTAACTACTCGTGTACTCGAAGACCAGCCGCAACATCATATCACTATGGTAAGGTTCAGAGTGGTGACACTCACGGGCACCGCTATCCTCCAGTCGAGCATGCCAGGCGTGAGGTACGTCACCGGCAGATGGTAGGGCACGCCAACCAGGTGCCCTGCGCATGCGCAACACATCAAGATTAGTTGATGCAAATCGCAGTACTCTCAGTAATCAAATAAAATAGCCCTCAACCATCGGTACAACTGAAAAAAACCTAATTTTAGTTTTTGTGTTAGACCTATTAGAGTAAATGAATCCCAAGTAGTACGAGTTTAGAACCCATTTCATACATTTTACATATGATATGACTACAGTTTTCTGGGAAGCAACAAGTCGCTAAAATGACCCTCAACACACGCTTGGCAAGCTTTATAAAACTCACCGGTGTTGGCATATGTGCAGGCGTCCTGTGCGCGCGCATGCGCGAGGGCGATGAGCACGGCGGCGCAGACGACCAGCATGGTGAGCGTGGACTGGTCGCGGCTGTGCTGGCCCGCCTGCTATGTACTCCCCACACAATTACACTTTCTGTTCGCTCAATTGTTTCTAATGCCCATAATGTATGTAATTAAATTATCACTGCTGTAACGAGAGTGCGGAGCGAATGCCACAACAAGTGCAGCGCGACCTTATCCACGAATAACTGTATCGCAGCGCCCGCGCCGCCTGCCCGCCGCCTGCCCGCCGCCTGCCCGCAACCTGGTACACTCACCACACCGCAGTTAGCGTTTTTGGCAGGAGCTGACACTGAATATACAATACTAATTGACTCGTAACGATCGACTCTTATTGATCATTATTCTTAATTAAATTATACTGAGGAACGATACATTTTGCTTTAACAAAGTTTAATTTACCAACTTTTTAATAGTATATCTCTGACCTAAGAAGAAAACATTTTGTCGATTCGATTCCCCGAGCTTACAACAGTTTCTCGTAATCATGCTTATGTTATCGATGTAGGTATGCACTGTAGGAGGATATTTTAATTTATATAAATACAGCTTAGATTATCTAGATGGAGTCGCGCTATTATGAAACAAAAATCAACGTGCCAACCGTTTTGACATGTGTGCGTGACAGCTACGTCTTACACAACCTTTTTTTATTTGTTTATTTTCCAATATTTTCAATAATTCATTCTGCCGGAACTATTGATAATTTATTTAACATACTATAGGATACTTATTTATTAATATTCAATAGGCCTCTGTAATTTCTACACACTTTAATAGCTAATTTCGCCATTTTTATTACGTTATTTTATGATAGAAAAACAAGCGTCTCCATTGGCGCCAAAAAGCTGTAGGGCCTCACAATTGGCGCTAAAAAATCCCGACGCTGTCAGGGCCTTGACACTCCATCTAGACATAAATATATATAATCAAATGAATTACAGTTTGTAAACACGATCAACACGTCTCGTCACACACTTCGTGCCGCCAGAGTTCGGCTACACTGCTCGCCGCGCCGGCGACCCGGCCTATGTCGGTTGCAGGCACTAGCGTGGCGGTCAGAGATGACCTGGATAACTAGATACTAAACAATACCATTAATGTTACAGTGGTGATTGTTTGTTTGCACCTAATAAATAAATGAATATAGTTATTGTCTCGTTTTCTTTTTTAATTTAATGTAGAACTCTTTAAGACACATGCGTCAGGAGGGGTATTCTATTCTATTCGTTGTAGTCACCTTGTCAACAAAATAATATTACCATTTAAAGCACATACACGACGAACCGAGTAGCACAAGCCGGTGCATGTCAGTGACTAGAGCGGTGATCGCTGTGGTCTGCTGCGTGATGACGTGCAGAGACCACACTAACACAGTAGGCCTACAGTGCAAACCCTTCGTTGTATGTACAAACCGAAACAAATGAGACGCACTGTAGGTCCACGGGTAGCGGCGGCTCCGCCGGGCGCCCACCGTGTCTCTACTCTACGGAGTGGAATACTTGGTGGCCATCGTCACTTGTTTGTAGGCTTCCTAATATATAGGAATCTCCTAAACATGATGGCGAATTGCGTGCGTGGCGTGCTTAACACGATTCGTCAACGACCGGCGGGGACGGCGCCGGCGGCGGCGGTGCTGCTGGAGCTAGTGCCGCCATAGGGTCTGTGTCTTCGCATTCTTCGTCTAACGCTGAGGGCGCGGGGGGCAAGGTGGAGGGCGGAGTGGGGGGCGCTTGCACTGCCGGGAGCGGTGAGGCAAGGAAGTACTGGGGCGCGAGATCTCGCAGTCTGCCCTGCAGGCGGTCCATGTCCTGCTGCTGCATCACCAGCTCCCGCTGCAGCTCCTCTAGCGACACCAGCACCGCCAGCCACTCCGACGCCTCATCCAGCACCTGCGACACACGCCAACCTGCTCACTGCGCGCATCTTGCTGTTCATTACTGCTCTACCTATCCCTGCTCTTCTTTACATTCATTTACAAAAGTCTAATGATTAATATTCGATAGTTCTTAACCCGCCACCCGCCACCCGCTCAAGACTGTCATGATAATAATCAGGCTTCGGATACCTTGTCCTCTTGCTTGTTCGCTTGTCTGTTCACCTCGAACACGACGATGAGTCCTCCCAGCGCGAACACAACCACCTCCCCTGCCGGCCAGACACAACCGTTACGTTACGTATTATCATAAACTATTCCACTATGTATGTTCAGCAGGTCTGCCGTACGCCATTGTTTCGCTATTAAACTACTAACTGTCTACATCATGCGACTTAACCCGCGTTTTGTTTTTCCGCGAGATCCAGCCGATTTGGTGATTAGCCGGAACTAACAGTGGACCAACCGAAAGACAAAAACTAAAGAACCAGCCAAGTGCGAGTCGGACTCGCGCACGAAGGATTCCGTAAGATCCGTACCATTATTTATAAAAACGGCAAAAAAGTCATGTCTGTTGTATGGGGCTCCCATACAACAGACATGACTTTTTTGCCGTAAATATTTGTTTTATTTTAATTTAATAAATTATTTTTAAAGTGTAGTAATATATCACTAAATATTCTGAGAAAATTTAAGTGTCTACCTGTGCCATAAAATATTTGTTTTATTCTGATTTTTAGTACTTGTTGTTAAAGCGGCAATAGAAATACATCTCTGTAAACATTTCAACTATCTAACAATCACGGTTCACCAGATACAGCCTGGTGACAGACGGACAGACGGACGGACAGCCAGCAGAGTCTTAGGAATAGGGTCCCGTTTTACCCTTTGGGTACGGAACCCTAAAAATAGAATTTTGAGTTGCGTGCCGTAAAATGAAAAACAGACCCCTTATAGGATCGCTTCGTTGTCCGTCTATGGTGTCTGTCAACCCCACTTTTGTTAGGAATTTCTCTACACCCAGATTTCGCTAGTTATGTTAAAGATCTCAATGTAATAATGGGCGATCCTATTGCCATCTACCGAGCACAAATACAAACTCCGTGCTGCTACTGAGAATTACCTAATGGAAGCACGCAATAACAATATTCCCGACCCGGGATTCAAACCCAGAACCTTATATTATAATCAGCAGTCGCGTTCGGCGACCACTAGACCAACGAGACAGTCATTTAATTGTAATATTTGTTTTGGATATATATGTATAGAATTAGAAATGGGAAATCCAAGTCGTGTGTACTGTCTTTTTTTAATGTCTTTAAACTTGAAATAATGAAATAGTTATAAGATTGAGTTCTTGTTAAAGAAAGATTGCGAGAGCAACGAAGCGAGTGTTGAACAATATTGTATAAATGTTAATGTTATTATAGATGTACCTACGTAATACATCAACAATCGACATCAATGCTTACGTTGCACGTGTGCAGACTACATGCAAGGGGAATGTCTTGGGTCTCGAACCAAAAAGAATGCTTTCCTTTTATTTGGTATTAGATAGTGTGGTGTGGTGTCACCACCACCACAACACACTATCTTCGGGCAGCGGGCGCACCGAGGATGTCGGCGCCGGTGTTGAGCGCGGTCTGGTCGGAGATGGGCGGCAGGTTGCGCGGCTGCTTCAGCGCCAGCGTCCACATGCGGAAGCGCAGCTCACCCTCGTGGAAGGCGCGCCCCGTGGCCATGCACACGCTGCGGCTGAACCGCGGGTGGGTGCGCGCGTACTCCTGCGCACACCACGTTGCATCAAAGCCTGTGTACTATCACATCACATCACACTAATATTGAATACTACACTGGGTTCCCCTTAATTTGTAGCTGAGAAGGTCATCTTTTAGTAAATGTAGTGGAGTATCTTTACAGGCAGGACATCCGTGAGTCAATAACTTATGTGCAATTGTACACCCAAGTTCAGGATACGAACTCGTCTGGTGCGTCCCGGGAGCCTATCGCAGCGTGTCCCGCGCGGGGCCTACTCCACGGCGGCGGTCGGGGGCTACAGCGGGGCGGCGCCGCACCTTAATGAAGCTGGCGAAGGGGCTGCTCATCTGGCGCGCCAGCAGGGTCGCCAGCCGAAACATGGGGAAATGCGCCATCTGCTCAAGGCGTGTGTGTCCTGAGTCTCGGCATGTTCTCCGGCAGACGACCCTGACGAGATAAAGATGCGAAAATAGGGTGTATATGTATAGTACAATGACAATCAGGAGTGGTCGAGACAGTCTCCAGCCTATTACTTTTTGGAAGTGTGTCCCTGCGGCAGCAGTGCGCGTGCGCCAGAGGTTCAGTTCGGCAAGTCTATGCAAGCCGCGGAGATCTGGAGCCTCGTAGAGATAACCTCACAAAGCTGGCTACCAATCAACTGTATCACTTGTTTTAATATAACGTTTACGTTTTTTAATTTAGTTTTCAATAGTGTAATTACACTGATTAATCACCTGTCAGTTGTCACCCCAGATTTCTGTCACTGACAAATCCACAGATAATTAATCAATACACATAAATAAAATTGGAGTGTCTGTTTTACTCAATGCATACGATAGTATCAATAGTATACACGATCATATACTTATACCACTCCGCGACGGCTTGACGGATTTTGACGGGACTTTCACTGTCAGATAGCTGATGTTATATAGTCTAATAAATACTACTTCAAATTTTAAAAATATTTGGTGTTCCTCGGGAAAATTAGAAAAACGCGGGAAATTCGCAAGATACAGCTTGCGCGGCTGGATGGATTTTGAAGGGACTTTCACTCGCAAATAGCTGATGTTATAAGGAGTAACGTAGGCTACTTTTAATTTTGAATATATCTAGAGTTTTACGGAAACATCATAAAAAACCCATAAAATTGTTACAAAATCGGATTCAATTAAGTTTTGGGCATAAGCTAGAATATTATAACAAAAATCATTATATGGGAAATGGCAAAAGGGAATATCCGGGGTCGAATTCCTTTTAACATTGATTTGAAATCCGCAAGTTCTAAAGAAAAACAAATTATTATGAAAAGGTCCAGTTTTCGTTACAATTATTTTCGTTGAATTACATTTTCTGTAAATGGCTGGGGCAGGATCTGGCATTGTCCTTTGAAAATCTAGTTTTGTAACTTAAAAGTCAATAAGTAAAGATAATAATGTTATTACTTCTAAGTACGCGCACAGTAACGCCATCTAGATCAAAATATATATTTTGGGAAACTCGTGGGCACAGCGTATTGTCAGAGATTGGTTTTATTTCTTTGGTCTATGCAAAAATTCAATTTCATTTTTTTGTCTGCCTATCTATTTGTTCCGGCTAATCTCCGAAATGGCTGGACCGATTTTGACGGGACTTTCACTGGCAGCTAGCTGATGATCTAGGATCTAATATAAGCTACTATGAATTTCGAAAATGTTTAGAGTTGCGCGGGGAAAAATAGAGAAACGCGCGACGGCTTGACGTATTTTGACGGGATTTTCACTGGTAGATGGCTAAAATGTTATAAGGTCTAATAAAGGCTACTTTAAGTTTCGAAAAATATTTAGGGTACCGCAGGAAAATTAGAAAAACGCGAAAATTAGAAGAACGCGCGAAAATTAGAAAAACGCTCAAAATTGGTGGGATGCAGCTCAGCGACGGCTTTATCTACCACCCTACTATTAATAATAAGTTTTTAAAATAAAGTGAAATGCCGAGTAGACCGGTCGCTGGAGGTATTTGAGTGTGCGAAACATAAGGACCGAATTCTATTAATTGTTTTAAGTTCATAAAAGCTTGCAGTATAAGATTCTGGATGTTGACAGAAACATTTATGGTCCATTTTTCATGCCCCATGTATGCCCATGTATACCTAATGATACCTACCTCAGGTCAAGTTTATTGATTGAACAAAAATCATTTGGAGCCATTTTAATGATTATTTTAGTGAAAGTATCAATGTTGTATACCTACATGATATTTCCTTAGGTACCCTCTTGGACGGGGCATAAAAAAAAAAACTTAAATATGCTACTATTTATTCAAAAAGGTCGAGTTACTCGCCACGAGATTTTATTCTTATTTAAACGGACTTGCTGTTTTTGATGTACTATACTTGACTATACTTAACCAGCAAAAAAAAATTAACTTGTCAACTACATCTGACTTAAATTTCTTGATATTCTGTTGTACTATTATTTTAATAAAGATATTTCATTTACGTTTGTGTTATATATAAATAAGTACATTATATTTTGTGTTAAGCAATCATGGACCAGACGTACATGTACATGCTGAAGCGCTGCGCGCTGGGCCGGCAGCCCATTTTCAGCGAACAGGGCCCCGAGATGTGCGACAGCCTGCACCTGGACATGCACCTGGCGAGCCACTACATCCTGCGCAACCCTGTCTCCAAGGCCACGCAGAACACCGCCGGCTTCTCGCAGCATGAGATCAACACCATTCGGTGAGCAGCAACAGCCGGCGGCGCCGCCCCGCCCATTACCTACAACTCGCGCAACCATAACACGCTCTCTCTGTGCCGCAGGGCCGAGTACACAACCTCCAGCTGCAATCACGGCGAAGGCGGCTGGCCAAAGGACGTAAACATCAATGACCCCGAAGCCACGCAAAGATATCGCCGCAAACTTGAGAAGGATGACGGATACATCCGCTGCGTAATGAATCTTTCTCCGGTGAGCTAGCTCCTACGATACCGCCTTTGAGTGCTTGTTATGAACTAAACACGTGTTTTGCCGCTTATATGTTTCAGGGCCTGGAGCACTACGTCCTGCAGAACAACGCCATCGACATGTACCAGACGTACTACTCGGAGCTGCAGCCGCTGCCGGACATCGAACAATGCGACTGTCGCACCGTGAACATCTTTCGCGACACGGCGCTGGCGCTAGGCGAGCCCTTGCGGTCCGTAAGCTCCGTCTGCTGGCAGCCCGAGGGCGGCCAGAAGTTTGCCGTCACGTACGTGGACATGGACTTCAACCGAGACAGCTTGGCCTCCGTTAACGCCTACATATGGGACGTGGAGAATGCGAACAGCCCCGAGACGACGATAGTGCCGCCGTGCCCCATGCTGGACCTACAGTACAACCCTAAAGACGTGGCGGTGCTGGTGGGCGGGCTCATGAACGGGCAGGTGGGCACGTGGGACCGGCGCACGCCGCGTGAGCCCGCGCTGCTGTGCCCGCCGCACGTGGCGCACCGCGACGTCGTGCGCAACGTGCTGTTCATCAACGCCAAGTCCGGCATGGAGTTCTTCTCGGCCGGCACCGACGGCGCCCTCAAGTGGTGGGACATGCGCAACATGGAGGAGCCCACCGAAGTACTCATCCTGGACGTGCTCAAGTCCAGCACTGACACTCAGAGCATGGCCAACGCAAACGGAGTTAGTGTGCTCGAATTTGAGCATACCATCCCGACACGGTTTATGGTGGGCACAGAGAACGGTCTGGTCATTACTGGCAACCGAAAAGGAAAGACTCCCATGGAAAAACTACCGGGAAAAGTAAGATACTTTTAATTTTTACAATAACTAGAAACTACCCGCGACATGGTCTGCGTGGATATTTCAATCATAATTTAAAAGGCACGTAGTGTCCTTAATCAATTGTCGCCGTCGAAAGTTATTGTTCTTTTTCTCGGGAACGGTACTTTATTTCTAGATAAAAGGTAACCTACTTCCTTTTCTGTACCCCTGACAACGTATATACAACATTTCATGATGATCTGTTAAGTGGTTTAGGCGTGAATGGTAACAAACAAAGAAAATTTCTCATACATATATAAAGTCACACCATTTGCTATGATCCTGACATACTTTTCCCGCCTCATTAACTCGACACGCTCTTCAGTTAAGGGAACTCCTTGACCTTTTAGTAAAACATCTTCGATCTGGTCCAACTCACCCGTTCATGTTCGCCGAGGTCTTCCCCTTCCCGATATTCCACTAACATTCGCCATATATACTCGCTTTGTCTCTCTTCAAAATTTTGCATAGAATATAATATTAATTAATCTCCTCTCTTGTTGAAATGAGTCGTTCTATGTTTCGGTTCAGATGTAACACCGCGGTGAAAGGATTAGTCAGCTAGACTTTACGGTATCGAGTGCGTCCAGAATGCGCGCGGCGTTAAGAATCATAGAATTATAATAACGCCACTCGGGAACGCTCTTTTTATGCACCTCATGATCTTTCCATAAAACTCATTCCCAAACATTTCGATGACAGAATAAACTAAAAGTTCTGAAGGTAATGTGTTACTTCGTACATTTGTATGGCAGTTCGATGCGCACGTCGGCCCGGTGTGGGCTGTGGAGCGCAACCCCGGCTTCCTGAAGAACTTCCTGACGGTGGGTGATTGGACGGCGCGCGTGTGGAGCGAGGAATGCCGCGAGTCCGCCATCATGTGGACACCGCCCTACCGCGACAAGATCACCGACGGCACCTGGAGCCCAACGCGGTAGGCTACCGGCGGGCGAGCGGGGGGCAGACGGACTGCCGGGCGTGTTGACAATACTCATCTACCATGGATTAAATTACTCCTGTCACTATCGTTAGCATATCAGGGTCAAAGAATAGAGATGTCAATAGGCATAAGAATGGTTTAAGTTAAGACAGGGATTATCTTCGTTCATGATTAAGAGGAATCATGTATAACGCTGACAGGCTGTCGCTGATGCTGCTGACGCAGTGGAACGGGGTGCTGGCCGTGTGGGACCTGTTGCGGCGGCAGCATGAGCCCGTGGTCAGCATGCAGGTGTGCGAGGAGCCGCTCGTGCGGGTGCGCGCGCACGAAGGTGTAAGTGTCATCATGGTACAGAGATTATAAGCGGTCATGGAATACTTTGCGCCTCATTGTAAGACCCGATACCCAATGTATACTTATTTATTATATGTAATCTATTTATTAGTATTTATTTGTTTGGTCTAATTTAGAGTTGGTGTTTCTTTTTTAAACTTAAAATGTTCGTCATTATTAATATACTTCGATAGTGTCAAATATATACTCATTGGTAGAAAAAGTGAGTTGTGGTATTAAAAAGGATAATATTTTTTTAGAATTTCAGACAGCAACATCGAATTTGATTAACTTAACCTTAACCTTAACTTAAAACCAACATTAGATTGAAGCTCACTCGCATGATTTGTGTGTAGGGCGCGCTGCTCGCGGTCGGCAGCACCCACGGCACCGTGTCCATGGTGGAACTGTCGCGCAACCTGATGCAGGCCGACAAGCACGACAAGACCTACCTCACCGCGGTGAGTGGGGAGAGGGGGGCGCGCGGGCCGTGACGCGCGAGGGAGCACTGCCTGTAGCGGTTGGCGTCCGCAGGTGCTGGAGCGGGAGAGCCGGCGGGAGCGCATCCTGGAGGCGCGCCTGCGCGAGATCCGGCTCAAACTGCGCCAGGCCGAGGAGGGCAGTCCTGTGGCCTCGCTGACGGAGATGGACGCCGCGCTGGGCGACCGGGACCTGCACGAGGCCACCGCCGAGTACTTCGCCACCGTCAAGAAGGAGCACGCCGCACTCTAGCCAGCCTCACCACACGTGTACTATAAGCAACCACTTAATTTATATCTCTATTCTTCCTAGATATGTTTTAGGTTTTAGATATATTATATTTTTAGACTTAATATATTTATTATCTGCCATTTGATTTAATATTAAATACGTAAATTCTTAACTATTTTACATAAATTTGATAATTATAATTTAGACAAGTATAATTAGTTATACTCTATATTGGTGTGATTCTAACGTAATAAACAGTTTTAAGCTCTTTATCTGTTTTTGTTTTTTCAAAATTCTATCCATCCGGTATTAATATCCATTGAACATTGACAGGACTCATACTAAAGCTGAAACAACACCATCACATATTCCAGGGGGTATAAGTATGATCCTTTCATTGCTGGGGAACCGAGTCTGGAGTCGTATGAGGCGAAGAACCCCGTGTGGTCCCCATGAATGGCTATAGACTCCCAACCCACATGAGACTCACGATGAGCCGTGTTATGTAGGGGTAAACTTGTGTAGGGACACAGTATATATACCTATACTTGAATAGACTAATAGACTTTTGATATGCTGTACACCTCTGGTTCGGTTCGATTGCATGCATAAAAGCATAGGGTACTTACGCCGCGACATTCTCTTAAATAGGTGTTACTCGATCGGATTTGATGGCTAAATGATAGGTATAATTTTTTTCTTTTTAAATGATGCTTTTCGTTTTTGCTTTGGGGTATTTTTAACCGACTTCTAAAAAAAGGAGGAGGTTCTCAATTCGGATGTTTGTATTTTTTTTTTAATTTAATTTCTAGTTTAAATTTTTCAAACTTAGAATGTAGTCATGGTTTTCGAATGTACACATCATACCCTTTCATTTGATGCCCCACTTGGGTGTATTTGAAAATATGTTAATTCTCACTTCTATCCCTATATCTTGCAAATGGCTGAACCGATTTGGATAAAACATATCTAAGAACCATCGCTGGAAAACCTGCTTTTAGAGCTACGGTGCCACAGACAGACACACATAGCGGTCAAATTTATAACAACCCTCTTTTTGCGTCGGGGGTTAAAAAATGAAACATATAAAAAATATACTTGTTAATTTACATGCCTGAAGTACTGTGTGATTTTTGTGTCTTAAGTAGTGTAAGTGGCTTGCGGCCGTTCGAATAATGAATAAATAAATAAATAATTTACATATGGATCCCGATCAGATTTTTATTTAGACACAAATTTTAAAACCGAAATTATATTGTAGCTAAACCGTATCCTGCAAAAATCAGATCCGACTAATCCGGCATGTCTCCGTGTGTACGTAGCGTAAGATGTAATATACCCAGAGGTCGAAGCTCACTGATAACGTATCATACTTTTATAGAGAAGTATTACCATATTACTTACGAGCTTAAGCCTTAGACTAGTCAACTAAAGTCTAGGCCCTTATTTGTACGGTCATTGTTGTGCTGAGCAAGAGCGTGCGGTGTGCGGCGGGCTACGACCGAGTCGTAGGCGGACTGGAGTTAAGTATTAGCACTAGCAAGGATAAATAATCTCAAATCCATGGTGTGATAATAAATATTGTCTTAGAGGATTTCACCGACCAAGAATTTGGTTGGGTTACTTAGTTAGATTAGTAGATGTTCTTTGGTCTAAAATACAAAACTACAAAAAATATTATCTTTGCTTTGATCATTTCTGTATTGAGACAATTTCGAGCAAATGCTCGAAGTTGTCTAAGGTAACCAGTGCCAGTGATGTGTCATAAAGGTAACAAACAAATAACTTAGAGCTTCTGTACTCCTTGTCTACTCTTATGTGACATACACTATACACAGAGTAATTCTATATTTATGGTAATTCTACGTTTAAATCAGTGTCAGCACAATAATAAAGTTTATTATTTACTTCTTTAATATAATAGTTTTATAAATCGAAATAGTTATATACAAGATAACGCAATAAAATGGATTTATCATGGACGTACACCAAGTTCCGCAACCAGTTCGGGCGGCAGACGATGTTCTCCGAGCAAGGCCCCGAGATGTGCGACAACATCCCGCTGGACCCCGCCGAGTTCAAGAACTACGTGCTGCGCAACCCTGTCAACACTCCCACGCAGCACACGCCGATCTACGCGCAACGCGAGATCAACACCGTGCGGTGAGTCCTACGCGGGCGGTGTTCGTCGGTACCGGTGGAACCCGTTACATACTATTAGGAGCTTGGCAAGTCACGCGCACTGCACGCACTACACGCACTACACGCACTACACGCACTACACTGACCGTGGACAAAGTCGCGGTCAACTACTTTGTTAAATCACAATAAGTATAGTAACCATTGTTATTGAAAGGCTCACGATAATGATGCACGGTAGGCTGCTTCACTCACTCACCAGCGGCTTGTCGCAGGGCCGAGTACACCAACTCCAGCGCCAACCACGCCGAAGGCGGCTGGCCGCGGGACGTGAACGTCAACGACCCCGAGGCCACCCAGAGGTACCGCCGCAAGGTCGAGAAGGACGACGCGTACATCCACTGCATCATGGCGCTCAGTTCGGTGAGCGCGGCGCCTCACGCAGCAGCGAGTTGACCGCCCGCTCGGAGTGTGCTCATCGCTGCTTGTTATTTTCGCAGGGATTAGAGCGGCTCGTATTACAGAACAATGCGATCGATATGTACCAGACGTATTACTCAGAGCTAGCCGCGCTGCCCGCCGTGGAACACAACAGCTGCCGCACGGTGAACGTGTACCGCGACTATAAGAGCAGCGACCGGGGCAGCAGCGAGGAACAACCGCAGCGCCCGGTCAGCTCCATCTGCTGGCAGCCGGACAGCGGCCAGCGGTTCGCGGCCACCTACGTCGAGGTGGATTTCAACAGGCAGTCTACCTCGCCTGTGACTGCGTATATATGGGACGTGGAAAACTCTAACTTTCCAGAATCAAAACTTACGCCACCGTGCCCCATGCTGGACCTGCAGTACAACCCAAAGGACGTGCAGATCCTGGCGGGCGGGCTCATGAACGGGCAGGTGTGCACGTGGGATCTGCGCCGGAAGGGCAGCGAGCCCGCCCTGACGTGCCCGCCGCACGTGGCTCACCGGGACATGGCCAGGAACGTGCTGTTTATCAACTCTAAGACCGGCATGGAGTTCTTCTCGGGAGGGCCCGACGGTGTCTGCAAGTGGTGGGACATCCGTAAGATACAAGAGCCTACCGACGAGATGATCATAGACGTGGTCACGTCGTCAGCGGAAGAGCAGAGCAGGGCCAGGGCCAATGGCATTAGCGTCATGGAGTATGAGTCGACCATACCGACGCGGTTCATGGTCGGCACTGAGAACGGACTCGTTATAAACGGCAACAGGAAAGGAAAAACTCCAACTGATATGTTGCCGGCAAAGGTAATGCACCTAACTTTTACTAATGTATTTTAATAGCTTGCTTATCGTTATAGCACAGGTTATCGGTACTTCATAGACAAAATTACTTACATCATCAATACACATTAATAAAATTGGAGTGTCTGTTTGTAACATCATAATATATCTTTTTACTCAATGCATACGATAGTATACACAATACACATAACAAAAATGCAGTTAAAAAACATGATGGTCTATCGATCCGTATGTGTCTGTCTATCCGTCTGTTTGTTCCGGGTAATCTCCGAAATAGCGGGACTGATTTTGACGGGACTTTCACTGGCAGATAGCTGATGGTCCGGGATCTAGTATAGGATACATGCTTTAAATTTCTAAAATGTGTAGGGTTCCGCAAAAAAACCAGAAAAATGCGGGAAATTCTTGAGTTACAGCTATTTGCCAGTGAAAGTCCCGTCAAAATCCGTCCAACCGTCGTCGCGGAAAAGCCGTATCCCGCGACTTTGCCGCGTTTTTCTAATTTTCCCGCGGATCCTTAAATATTTTTGAAATTCAAAGTAGTGTTTGTTAGGGGTTATAATATCAGCTACGTGTGTGAAGTGAGCATCTCAAGTGTTAGCATCTCACAATTAAACTTATGAAAACGTGGCATCCAGCATAGTTCTACAGTTCTTGATTAGTTTTAACTATAGTTCTATCGATTAAGTTATAAAAAAATCGATGTAAAAAAATGAGATGCTAACTTCGCAAATCCATTTCAGCATCTCATCGGAATCCGAGAGAGAAACAACAAAGGAGGCGATATCCGTTGAGTTCTATGTTTAAAATAAGTTTAAACAATAGTTCTGTCGATTTTAATTTAAAATTATTTTTTTTTTAATGAGAATTGTGAGCTGCTGCCCCTATTTTGAAAGTTCTGGGCCCAAAACTATTTTTAAACTAAAGACAGTATCACGATACGTCTAAATCCAAAGAGTTCTGTTCTATAGTGTACTTAGAAAAAAAATTATAAATTATTTTGCGAAAAAAATTTAAACAATTGTGAGATGCTGAACTTTTTTTTAAAGTTCTGGGGCCAAAACTTAATTTGAGCGATAGATACAATCACGATACGTCTAAATCCAAAGAGTTCCGTTCTATAGTATACTTAGAAAAAATTTAATAAATTATTAAGTGAAAAAAATTGAAACAAGTGTGAGATGCTGACCTTTTTTTTAAAGTTCTGGGTCCAAAACTATATTTGAACAACAGATACAATCACGATACGTCTAAATCCAAAGATTTCTGTTCTCTAGTGTACTTAGAATTTTTTTTATAAATTATTTAGTGAAAAAAAATTAAACAAGTGTGAGATGCTGACCTTTTTTTTAAAGTTCTGGGGCCAAAACTATATTTGAACGATAGATACAATCACGATACGTCTAAATCCAAAGAGTTCTGTTCTATAGTGTACTTAGAAAAAATTTAATAAATTATTATGCGAAAAAAATTGAAACAAGTGTGAGATACTGACCTTTTTTTTAAAGTTCTGGGTCCAAAACTATATTTGAACAACAGATACAATCACGATACGTCTAAATCCAAAGAGTTCTGTTCTCTAGTGTACTTAGAATTTTTTTTAAAAATTATTTAGTGAAAAAAAATTAAACAAGTGTGAGATGCTGACCTTTTATTTAAAGTTTTGGGGCTAAAACTGTATTTAAACAATAGATACAATCACGATACGTCTAAATCCAAAGAGTTCTGTTCTCTAGTGTACTTAGAAAAAATTTAATAAATTATTAAGTGAAAAAAATTTAAACAAGTGTGAGATGCTGACCTTTTTTTTAAAGTTCTGGGGCCAAAGCTATATTTGAACGATAGATACAATCACGATACGTCTAAATCCAAAGAGTTCTGTTTTATAGTGTACTGAGAAAAAATTTAATAAATTATTTAGTGAAAAAAAATTAAACAAGTGTGAGATGCTGACCTTTTTTTTAAAGTTCTGGGGCCAAAACTATATTTGAACGATAGATACAATCACGATACGTCTAAATCCAAAGAGTTCTGTTCTCTAGTGTACTTAGAATTTTTTTTAAAAATTATTTTGTGAAAAAAAATTAAACAAGTGTGAGATGCTGACCTTTTATTTAAAGTTTTGGGGCTAAAACTGTATTTAAACAATAGATACAATCACGATACGTCTAAATCCAAAGAGTTCTGTTCTCTAGTGTACTTAGAAAAAATTTAATAAATTATTAAGTGAAAAAAATTTAAACAAGTGTGAGATGCTGACCTTTTTTTTAAAGTTCTGGGGCCAAAACTATATTTGAACGATAGATACAATCACGATACGTCTAAATAAAAAGAGTTCTGTTCTCTAGTGTACTTAGAAAAAATTTAATAAATCATTTAGTGAAAAAAATTTAAACAAGTGTGAGATGCTGACCTTTTTTTTAAAGTTCTGGGGCCAAAACTATATTTGAACGATAGATACAATCACGATACGTCTAAATCCAAAGAGTTCTGTTCTATAGTGTACTTAGAAAAAATTTAATAAATTATTTAGTGAAAAAAAATTAAACAGGTGTGAGATGCTGACCTTTTTTTTAAAGTTCTGGGGCCAAAACTATATTTGAACGATAGATACAATCACGATAAGTCTAAATCCAAAGAGTTCTGTTCTCTAGTGTACTTAGAATTTTTTTTATAAATTATTTAGTGAAAAAAAATTAAACAAGTGTGAGATGCTGACCTTTTTTTTAAAGTTCTGGGGCCAAAACTATATTTGAACGATAGATACAATCACGATACGTCTAAATCCAAAGAGTTCTGTTCTCTAGTGTACTTAGAAAAAATTTAATAAATCATTTAGTGAAAAAAATTTAAACAAGTGTGAGATGCTGACCTTTTTTTTAAAGTTCTGGGGCCAAAACTATATTTGAACGATAGATACAATCACGATGCGTCTAAATCCAAAGAGTTCTGTTCTCTAGTGTACTTATAATTTTTTTTATAAATTATTTAGTGAAAAAAAATTAAACAAGTGTGAGATGCTGACCTTTTTTTTAAAGTTCTGGGGCCAAAACTATATTTGAACAATAGATACAATCACGATACGTCTAAATCCAAAGAGTTCTGTTCTCTAGTGTACTTAGAAAAAATTTAATAAATCATTTAGTGAAAAAAATTTAAACAAGTGTGAGATGCTGACCTTTTTTTTAAAGTTCTGGGGCCAAAACTATATTTGAACGATAGATGCAATCACGATACGTCTAAATCCAAAGAGTTCTGTTCTATAGTGTACTGAGAAAAAATTTAATAAATTATTATGCGAAAAAAATTTAAACAAGTGTGCGATGCTGACCTTTTTTTTAAAGTTCTGGGGGCAAAACTATATTTGAACGATAGATACAATCACGATACGTCTAAATCCAAAGAGTTCTGTTCTCTAGTGTACTTAGAATTTTTTTTATAAATTATTTAGTGAAAAAAAATTAAACAAGTGTGAGATGCTGACCTTTTTTTTTAAGTTCTGGGGCCAAAACTATATTTGAACAATAGATACAATCACGATACGTCTAAATCCAAAGAGTTCTGTTCTCTAGTGTACTTAGAAAAAATTTAATAAATTATTAAGTGAAAAAAAATTAAACAAGTGTGAGATGCTGACCTTTTTTTTAAAGTTCTCACATCTCATTCACACAATCTCACACTTGTTTAATTTTTTTTCACTAAATAATTTATTAAATTTTTTCTAAGTACACTATAGAACAGAACTCTTTGGATTTAGACGTATTGTGATTGTATCTATCGTTCAAATATAGTTTTGGCCCCAGAACTTTAAAAAGAAGATCAGCATCTCACAATTGTTTAAATTTTTTTCGCAAAATAATTTATTAAATTTTTTCTAAGTACACTATAGAACAGAACTCTTTGGATTTAGACGTATCGTGATTGTATCTATCGTTCAAATATAGTTTTGGCCCCAGAACTTTAAAAAAAAGGTCAGCATCTCACACTTGTTTAATTTTTTTTCACTAAATAATTTATTAAATTTTTTCTCAGTACACTAGAGAACAGAACTCTTTGGATTTAGACGTATCGTGATTGTATCTGTTGTTCAAATATAGTTTTGGACCCAGAACTTTAAAAAAAAGGTCAGCATCTCACACTTGTTTCAATTTTTTTCACTTAATAATTTATTAAATTTTTTCTAAGTATACTATAGAACGGAACTCTTTGGATTTAGACGTATCGTGATTGTATATATCGCTCAAATTAAGTTTTGGCCCCAGAACTTTAAAAAAAAGGTCAGCATCTCACACTTGTTTAATTTTTTTTCACTAAATGATTTATTAAATTTTTTCTAAGTACACTATAGAACAGAACTCTTTGGATTTAGACGTATCGTGATTGTATCTATCGTTCAAATATAGTTTTGGCCCCAGAACTTTAAAAAAAAAGGTCAGCATCTCACACTTGTTTAATTTTTTTTCACTAAATAATTTATAAAAAAAATTCTAAGTACACTAGAGAACAGAACTCTTTGGATTTAGACGTATCGTGATTGTATCTATCGTTCAAATATAGTTTTGGCCCCAGAACTTTAAAAAAAAGGTCAGCATCTCACACTTGTTTAATTTTTTTTCACTAAATAATTTATAAAAAAAATTCTAAGTACACTAGAGAACAGAACTCTTTGGATTTAGACGTATCGTGATTGTATCTATCGTTCAAATATAGTTTTGGCCCCAGAACTTTAAAAAAAAGGTCAGCATCTCACACTTGTTTAAATTTTTTTCACTTAATAATTTATTAAATTTTTTCTAAGTACACTATAAAACAGAACTCTTTGGATTTAGACGTATCGTGATTGTATCTATCGTTCAAATATAGTTTTGGCCCCAGAACTTTAAAAAAAAGGTCAGCATCTTACACTTGTTTAATTTTTTTTCACTTAATAATTTATTAAATTTTTTCTAAGTACACTAGAGAACAGAACTCTTTGGATTTAGACGTATCGTGATTGTATCTATTGTTTAAATACAGTTTTAGCCCCAAAACTTTAAATAAAAGGTCAGCATCTCACACTTGTTTAATTTTTTTTCACTAAATAATTTATAAAAAAAAATCTAAGTACACTAGAGAACAGAACTCTTTGGATTTAGACGTATCGTGATTGTATCTGTTGTTCAAATATAGTTTTGGACCCAGAACTTTAAAAAAAAGGTCAGCATCTCACACTTGTTTCAATTTTTTTCACTTATTAATTTATTAAATTTTTTCTAAGTATACTATAGAACGGAACTCTTTGGATTTAGACGTATCGTGATTGTATATATCGCTCAAATCAAGTTTTGGCCCCAGAACTTTAAAAAAAAGGTCAGCATCTCACACTTGTTTAATTTTTTTTCACTAAATAATTTATTAAATTTTTTCTAAGTACACTATAGAACAGAACTCTTTGGATTTAGACGTATCGTGATTGTATCTATCGTTCAAATGTAGTTTTGGCCCCAGAACTTTAAAAAAAAGGTCAGCATCTCACACTTGTTTAATTTTTTTTCACTAAATAATTTATAAAAAAAATTCTAAGTACACTAGAGAACAGAACTCTTTGGATTTAGACGTATCGTGATTGTATCTATCGTTCAAATATAGTTTTGGCCCCAGAACTTTGAAAAAAAGGTCAGCATCTCACACTTGTTTAAATTTTTTTCACTAAATAATTTATTAATTTTTTTTTAAGTACACTATAAAACAGAACTCTTTGGATTTAGACGTATCGTGATTGTATCTATCGTTCAAATATAGTTTTGGCCCCAGAACTTTAAAAAAAAGGTCAGCATCTCACACTTGTTTAAATTTTTTTCACTTAATAATTTATTAAATTTTTTCTAAGTACACTAGAGAACAGAACTCTTTGGATTTAGACGTATCGTGATACTGTCTTTAGTTTAAAAATAGTTTTGGGCCCAGAACTTTCAAAATAGGGGCAGCAGCTCACAATTCTCATTAAAAAAAAAATAATTTTAAATTAAAATCGACAGAACTATTGTTTAAACTTATTTTAAACATAGAACTCAACGGATATCGCCTCCTTTGTTGTTTCTCTCTCGGATTCCGATGAGATGCTGAAATGGATTTGCGAAGTTAGCATCTCATTTTTTTACATCGATTTTTTTATAACTTAATCGATAGAACTATTGTTAAAACTAATCAAGAACTGTAGAACTATGCTGGATGCCACGTTTTCATAAGTTTAATTGTGAGATGCTAACACTTGAGATGCTCACTTCACACACGTATATCAGCTATCTGCAAGTGAAAATCCCGTCAAATCGGTCAAGCCGTCGCAAAATAGCTGTAACCCAGGAATTTCCTGCGTTTTCCCGCAGAACCCTAAACATTTTCGAAATTCAAATTAGCCTATATTAGACCCCGGACCATCAGCTATCTGCCAGTGAAAGTCCCGTCAAAATCAGTTCCGCCGTTCCGGAGATTTGCGGACAAACAGACAGACAGACAAAAAAAAATCAATTGCATTTTTGTTACGTGTATCGTGTATATTATCGTATCATCATCATCATCAGCCGGAAGACGTCCACTGCTGGACGAGGGCCGGGCCCCTTAGAACGCCACAATGAACGACAACTTGCCGTTTGCATCATATTATCGTATGCATTGAGTAAAAAAATATATTTTGACAAACAGACAATCCAATTTGATTTATGTGTATTGATGACGAAGTGTTTACGGAATAAGAGGAAATGTACTCAAACTTATTAAATCATACCTCAGCGATCGTAAGCAGTATACGGAAATAACTAGAATTTGCCTTAAGACAAAAAGTAAAAGAACATACTTACCCATCCGAAGTACGAACAATAAAATATGGTGTACCACAGGGCAACGACCTTGGGCCACTCCTTTTTTTATTTTATATCAACGATTTACATTTGAGGCGAAAGAAGTATGTCAGGATCGTAGCAAATGGAAATCCGTGGTCTCTGCCTACCCCTCGTGGAAATAGGCGTGACTTTATGTATGTATGTATGTATGATTTACATTTTTATTTTTGATAATCCAATGGTATTTTTTGCCGATGACAGCACCGCGATTATAAATGTAAACAGCCGGATAGTTATGAACAGGACATAAATAAGACCCTGGGAGATGTCGTCCATTGGCTCGACAAAAACAACTTTGTGTTAAATTTACAAAAAACTAACAATGTATTTCCATCAACGCAAAATTTTAAAAGAAGTATCTGTAAACTACAATAAACAAAAAATTACCCAGGTTAAAGTAGCAAAATTTTTAGGTATTTACATTGACAGTCATCTAAATTGGCAACCACAAGCAGAGGAAATTAGCAAAAGGATTAATACATCGGCATATGTGCTTTCAAAGTTGTCGAAAAAAGTGGACATTCAAACTACATTAGTAGCTTATCATGGTCTGGTTGCATCAGTTCTTAGATTTGATATTTTTTTCTGGGGTAATTGTAGCTCAAGGGAATACATATTCAAGGCGCAAAAACGTTGTATTAGAACGATCTGTGGTTTGAAAACCACAGACAGCTGCGAACCAAAGTTTAAGTCCCTAAAAGTGCTTACATTTCCGTCATTGTATATTCTAGAAAATTGCCATGTTTGTAAAGACCAACCAAAACCTATTTCCCATGATGTCAGAAATTAGAATGCGACCTGGACCTGTTAGAAATCAATACAAAAATGTATTACAAATATAGTCCTGTAACACAGCGTTACTGAAAAAAAGTGTTATTTATATGGGGCCTATCATATACAATAAACTGCCAGATGTAATGAAAAATAATACAATTAAAATCTTCAAAAAGAAATTATTGGCCTTCCTAATAGAAAAATGTTATTATTCGATTAATGATTTTTTTATGGACAAAACCTTTTAATTAGCAATATGTACAATAAATATAATTAATATTATTTCGAACATGTTATGTACCTAATACACATTTATTTTAATTATATTCTAAAAACACTATTATTTGACATGTCTCAATATTAATTTATGTAGGTATCATTGTAATAATTCTATGTAACATTTTATTAATTTGTAATTTTATTTTTATAGGATAGTCTTCACAATTTGTATAAATTTTGCGTGTCTATTTCCAGGCAGAATGTACATGGCTCACTCCATTCTACTCCACCTGTATTTTAATGTAACGTGCATTCATTGCAAATAAATGATTCGATTTGATTTGATGATGATTATGTATTACCAGTACCACACGCACTTGGGACCTGTATGGCGTGTGGAGCGTAACCCTGGCTTCCTGAAAAACTTCCTGACGGTGGGCGACTGGACGGCGCGCGTGTGGAGCGAAGAGTGCCGCGACTCCGCCATAATGTGGACGGCGCCGGGCCGGCAAAAGATCACCGACGGTGCTTGGAGTCCCTCCAGGTAGCCGTGTAGGGTGCTACTGTCTGCTTTCTTGGAAGCTGGTGTTAATGTCTGTGATTCTGGGGCAGGCTGTCGCTGATGCTGCTGACGCAGTATAACGGGCTGCTCACCGTGTGGGACCTGCTGCGGCGGCAGCACGAGCCCGTGGTCAGCATGCAGGTGTGCGAGGAGCCGCTCGTGTGTGTGCGCACGCATGAAGGTGTGAGTACCTATTGATTAACTTGTCTAACTGACTAATGTAATAAAATAAAATGTTTACAATCTCTTTACTAACGAGCAAACTAGTACTTAGTGCCACATACTACTTATGAGAGATTAAAATTCTGGTAATATTTATGTATTGAAAGATGTAAATAAATCACCCCGAAGGTGTCCGTAGGGGTCGCTGCTCACATGCGGGAGCGACAAGGGCAACATCTTCCTCATAGAGCTGTCGTCCACGCTGGCGCTGTCTGAGAAGAACGACAAGCTCCTGCTGACCGCGGTGAGCTACTGGCGGCTTATTATTACGACACACACTATCATATTAAAATACGAGTACCTGCAGAATATTATCTAATTAAGAACACTTGTTATTATCTGTCACAACGCAGATTTTAGAGCGCGAGAGTAGGCGCGAAAAGATTCTGGAGGCGCGCCTGCGTGAGATCCGGCTCAAGCAGCGCCAGGCCGATGAAGCCAGCCCCACACACTCCACCACCGACGTGGACGCCACCATCGGCGACAAGGACCTGCACGAAGCCATGCTCGAATTCATGCAGATCACGAAGAGGGAACTCATGGCCATGTAGCGAGCGCCGAGTACTACGACCAACATTTTGTGTATACTCTATACTGTACTCTAAATAATTTTAGGTAAACATTTTTTATTATCTTATTACTTGAGAAACTAGCTTGTTAACAAATTTTGAAATAAGCATTTTAGTATTTAATTTAATATAATAATTTAAGGTTATATCATTTAAGAAAATTTATATTCCTAGTCCCGTAGTTATTATACATAGCTACAATTAATAATAATATTGTTATGTACGAAAGTTTAATAAGATATAATAATAAAAGTATTAAAAACAAAATAATTTCTATTGTAAACTCACTGTTCTTACGTCACCTATACTGCTGCTCGGGCTTGCTGAGTGGACACAGAGCGCTACAAGTATTACATAATATCTACTGTTAGCAGTTTATAATAATATTATTTTACTCTACTCTGAGAAGTTAAAAAGTTAGGGTCGTCAAAGTCTGTATTATCTGTCATTGTCATAATCCTAACCTTCTCATATTATATACACACACGATTGTTTTTATACTACCTTCTATACTATACTTCTATTATTAAAACTAAAAATATATACAAACAAAAAACATCAAATAATTATGCATCAAAATATTCCTCCTCATCACTGTCGACTGGCAGGGTTCCCAAAAGGCTGGCGGCATTGCCACGTTGAATGGCAATGCTAATTCTTTGGCCGAAAAACAAACCAGCCCTTTGGTCACGTGAAGAGTCGACCAACCGTTTAGATATGTCTCTAAATAAGAGACGCGCACTCGGACCCCATGACCCGAGTGTTTCGACCCCAAACGGTTCAAAAATATAATTACCAATTAAGTTATTATACTTCCGCCGCTTGAGAGTCTCCGCAGCTGCAGCTGCAGCGCCAGAGTAAACCGATGTACTGGAAACATGAGATGGCGCAAGGGTGTCGACACACGTTGCGTCCCACACCAAAGGCCTACCCAATTTCCAAGGCATCAAAGACATACCGTCTGGTCTCTTCCCATCGTCACGTACCAAGCCATTTGGTTCTAATATAGCTGGTACGCCGGCGGTGACAAGAGCTCGACGAATAATGTCATTTAAATTTGCGTGCCGCGGTATGCGACCAGCGCTCCTGGCGCAGGACAGGCCATGGCGTCCGAGGCTGTCGACAGCTTCACCACAGTGACACCGGTGAGGAGCAACACAGGGTGTACCTAGACGCAAACTGGTGGCAATCCGGAAAGTGTTGTCATCCAGCATCGTTCCTATGCTGGACGACGGAAGTGCTTGCAGCCAAAGACCCGACTCCCATTCACCCACAGCCAGCAAACGCGCACGCTCTGTAGTGTTGATTGACGTATTAATTAATTGCTTCCGTGTCAACCTACAGAGCGGCTCATCCCACTGACGTTGGGACGAAAGTTTGTCGGGTAAATCCGTATTCGGGCAAGCTATTTTCCAAGCATTCACTGCGTCAGTCATGCACAGTACCTCGAAATCAACCAGCGAAGTGGCTAGAATATTTCTGGTTAATTTTTCAGTACTGTGGACCGACGACAGAAAAGCTGGTAAACTTAAACTACTAACTTTACGGACACCCAAACCACCTAATCTAATAGGTAAAGTGGCTTGAGACCACGCTCGGTCGTCTATAGCCACATTAAGAATTTTAGTAAGGGTGTTCCGTATAATTTGGTCAATTTTTTCCAAAAGGTTCGCATGTTTCCATAGTTGGGAAGAGCGAAGATAATATGTAAATTTTGGGCCAAAACAACAATAACGAATTAAAGTAATGGCCGAATGTATGCTAATTTCAGAAAATCTTTCAGAAATTGCATTAAAATTTTGAATTTTTTCTTCAACAAAATTTTCATAAGAGTCTTCTAAAATCGGGGACCCTAGGAGGCGCAAAGATGATTTGTTTGTAATTTGAATTTGTGGAGCAACCGAAAGAAATTTGTTCAAAGTCGATAGTCTGTCTGTAATGTCCGGTATGTAAATTTCGCATTTGGAATAATTTAAATCTAAACCAATAGAAACAAATTTCTCTTTTAAAAATTTAAAATCTTCAATAACTGTGTTTACGTCGCCTCCCAGAGTTCCATCATCCAAATACCAAACATTAAATTTAGAATTTAGTTGTTGAATAATCGGGTGAATTGCTAAACTAAAAATAACTGGCCCGAGCGGATCTCCTTGTTGGCATCCAACTGCAGATTCTAAAAGATTATTAGCCATTTTCAAAGTTTTTGTTATGTATTTCCACTTCTTGTTTAGAATATTTATTTTCGTATTATTTGGGTCCTATTCAGTTCAATATTTTTTTAATACCCGCGTTTCATTTGCATTTATTTTGTTTAATCTCCATTAAACTTCTGATATCCTAGTACATTGCAATATATATCATCATTATATCAAATCAAAATACTTTGGGTTACATTATTGCAATTTTCTAACGATCTCTAGTTTTTTAGGGCAAAAGGAAAAAACAGAACCCTTAAAGGATCACTTTGTTGTCCGTCTGTCTGTCTGTCTGTCTGTCAGGACCCTTTATCTCGGGAACGTGTGGAGGTATCGAGTTGAAATTAAAACCATATACTCGGGTCTATGGTCCCTTGAAGTTGTGAAAAATCAAACGTCTAAGTTAACTAAAAAAACCGGTCAAGGTGCGAGTTAAACTCGCGCACCGAGGGCTCCGTAGAGACTTTATTTAAATTATGTTTATATGCTAATATCTAACATTGCTCTAATAAAAAGATAAACTGGATTGATGAATAAACTTAACTTTGCCGCTGGAAAACTGTTACCCCAATACATTGAAGTAGGTAGTGGTTAGTTTACCAACTGCAAATAAGTTATTCTTATTTTTTGTGTGTTGTAACTACAAATTTACAGTTTTCAGATTACAGTTTTTTTCCCGTTACTTGTGCTGTAAGCCAATTAAATTTCATGATTCTAGGTCAACGGGAAGTACCCTATATAGCTTTTGAGTGTGAAAATAGTAAAATAATCAACACAATTGCTCGTATCTTTTGATTGCGTTGACGTAGAAGTTTCATTTTTTCAAGGCTTCAAGGGATAGCAGACCCAGGTATTTGACATTTAATTTCAACTTTATACCTAGCGTTCTTGAGAGGTTTGACAGACAGATAAGTAATTTTAATTTTTTATGTCATGTTATTGAAAATTTTCAGTTTTCAGATTTTTTCCTTTACTTGTTTCATTAGACCAGTGGTTCCCAACCTTTTATTGACCAGGGACCACTTAGTTTCTTTTTGTTAGCAGGGCCCACGATTTAAAAAGACTGAATTGATCCAAAAATGAACTTTAATCAAAAACATAGTATCGTGCATAACAAAAAAAAATAATAGTAAAATACAACATGCGCGTTTAAGTAGAAAGACAAATAATATTTACCATATTCTGGGAAGGACCACTGGTGGACCGCGGACCACTGGTTGGGAACCACTGCATTAGACAATGCTTCTTGCCAAATTTCATGACTCTAGGACAACGGGAAGTATATATGTAAAGTTTCATACAAACTAATCCCCTATTTTATCCCCTTGGGGGTAGAATTGATCAAAATCCTTTCTTAGCGGATGCCTACGTCATAACATCTACCTGCATGCCAAATTTCAGCCCGATCCGTCCAGTGGTTTGGGCTGTGCGTTGATAGATCACTATGTTAGTCAGTCAGTCACCTTTGAGTTATATATATTTAGATTTATGACACATTTATGACACATCACTAATATACACTCGATTTTTTAATACTAATATTTTTTTTTTTTTTGTCCTATATGATCTAGTTTTGTAACATTTACGACAGCGCCATCTATTCCAATTACGCACAAGCCAATTTATATACTAAGTTTTGCAACATTTATGACATCGCCATCTATTGTCCACTCTTATAAGCCAATTAGTAAAGAAATTATTGTTATTACTTCTAAGTACGCGCACAGTAACGCCATCTTGATCTTCCGACACATTTTGGGGAAACTCGTGAGCAAAGCCTATTATTAGAGGTTGTTGGTCTTATTCTCGTTAGTCGTTAGTCTATGATACAACCAAAAAACATCAAAAAATTATCGAAATATTCCTTCTCATCACTGTCGACTGGTACGCCCTGTGTACTGGGCGCCCAAAAGGTTGGTGGCATTGTCACGTTGAATGGCAATGCAAATTTTTTGGCCGAAAAACAAACAAGCCCTTTGGTCACGTGAAGATTCGACCAACCGTTTAGATATGTCTTTAAATATGAGACGCGCACTTGGATCCCATGACCCGAGTGTTTCGACCCCAAACAGCTCAAAAATATAATTACCAATTAGGTTATATACTTCCGCCGCTTGAGAGTCTCCGCAGCTGCAGCTGCAGCGCCAGAGTAAACCGATGTACTGGAAACATGAGATGGCGCAAGGGTGTCGACACATGTTGCGTCCCACACGACATTAAAAACATACCGTCTGGTCTCTTCCCATCGTCACGTAACAAGACCATTCGGTTCTAATATAGCTGGTAAGCTGGCGGTGACAAGAGCTCGACGAATAATGTCATTTAAATTTGCGTGCCGCGGTATGCGACTAACGCTCCTGGCGCAGGACAGGCCATGGCGCCCGAGGCTGTCGACAGCTTCACCACAGTTACACCGGTGAGGAGCAACACAGGGTGTACCAAGGTCCAAGACGCAAACTGATGGCGATACGGAATGTGTTGTCATCCAACATCGTTCCTATGCTGGACGACGGAAGTGCTTGTAGACAAAGACCCGACTCCCATTCACCCACAGCCAGTAAACGAGCACGCTCTGTAGTGTTGATTGACGTATTAATTAATTGTTTTCGTGTCAACCTTCAGAGCGGCTCATCCCACTGACGTAGAGACAACATTTTGTCGGATAAATCCGCATTCGGGCAAGCTATTTTCCAAGCATTTACTGCCTCAGTCGTGCACAGTACCTCGAAATCAACCAGCGTAGTGACTAGAATATTTCTGGTTAATATTTCAGTACTGTGGACCGATGACAGAAAAGCTGGTAAACTTAAACTGCTAACTTTACGGACACCCAAACCACCAAATCTAATTGGTAAAGTGGCTTGAGACCACGCTCGGTCGTCTAAAGCCACATTAAGAATTTTAGTAAGGGTGTTCCGTATAATTTGATCATTTTTTTCCAAAGCGTTCGCATGTTTCCATAGTTGGGAAGTGCGAAGATAATATGTAAATTTTGGGCCAAAACAACAATAACGAATTTAAGAATTAATTTCAGATTTTTTTTCTGAAATTGCGGAATAGTCATAAATAATAATTTAGACTATGTTATTTTTGAATATATCATTGCCAATGAAGTATATTTTTGTGATTTTTCCACAATAAAGGATACAATACAGGTCCGTCGAACCTTCAGTAAACCATTAAAAGTCCTACTGTGTTTTTTCATATTTTTACTTAAAATAAGTGTTGTTACATCCTTAAAGGGTCTATGTTTGGCCCTAAATTAAATACTAATATAAACGAACCCAAAAAAGGGACTATTCCATTTTATTTTAACCGTAGAAAATTTGAACCATTTTAACCAGACATCCCTATAAACCCCGTCGAAAAAGCACAAAGAGGGACTATTCCGTATTATTTCTCTAAAATAAATAAGGACGTTACGTTTTTTCGAGCCTAAAACTCCACTTTCAGCAACATATAACTTTAAAATACTCCACCAAAATATTGCCAGTATCTTGTCTAAAAAAGAACTCCTCGAAATAACCTTACAGGAACTACATGATTTTAAAAATTACCCTGATATAATATGCCTTTCCGAAACCTTTATAAAAAAAGGCTACGAAAAATTTATAAAAATTAATGATTATGAGATGGCTGCCAACTTCTGTAGAGAAAAACAAAGAGGTGGGACTTGCATTTTTATAAAAAAAGACCTTATCTTTAAAGAGCTACCACTTAATACCTACGCTATTCAAAATACATTTGAAGTATGCGGCATAGAACTTACCTTTCATAAATTGATTATTATTTGTATCTACAGAACACCACAATCAGACCCCAATCAATTTCTTATGAAATTAAATAGTCTCTTACACAACCTATTTAAAAAATATAAATAAAAAATAAACATAGTCTTGACAGGAGACTTTAACATTAATACTCTAAAAAAAGGCGCTATTACTGATCAATTACAAGACCTATCACACAATTATAATCTGAAGTTACATATCAATGTTCCAACACGGAAATCTACTTGTATAGATCATATCCTCAGTAATATTCCTGATGCTATTGGTACAGTAATGCCACTACACCTTTCCGACCATGACACAGCACAAATGTTGAGTTTTCCTTTAAAATATACGCCACAAAAGCAGGCAATATACCATGTCTACAAAAGAGATTATAGTTTGGATAATATTAGAAAGTTTAGAGAATGTTTATATAACTTATCTTGGTCTGATCTATATATGGTAGATGATGCCAACTTGGCATTTAGTCGCTTTCACGAAATGTTTTGCCTGTTATACAATCTTTGCTTTCCTAAATCTTCTATCTATATTATTATACTTATAATAAAACTGTAGAGAGGTCAATTCTGTACATTGAATATATATTCAAAATTAATATTGGAGGATGACTGGTGATCGATACTGATGCCAAAAATGCAATCAGTAAATTTTTTGTCTGTCTGTCTGTCTGTCCGTCTGTCTGTCTGTCTGTCTGTCTGTCTGTCTGTATGTGCACGCATGGGTCAAAAACTACTGAAAGGATTTTAACCAAACTTGGTACGATTGTAGTACATACTTCTGGGCAGGTTATAGGCTATATAACATAACGCTAAAACACATAGGAGCTGGGCAGTGACGATAAATTTGAAGTAAGTCGGATGAAAATGCGCTTTTGAGCTCTTATCCTCGCATACGATGATCATACACCAAAAGTATGTATTACAAAGATGATAGTGTCTACAAGATCTACAAAAAAGTCCTCAATAGTATATATCTATCTTTTATAAATTAGCCACAATAACGTGTTTATTCGTTAGGCACTTCTTCAAGTGTATTAATAAAATATATTGTATTTCACATAGATATATCGTTATCAAACTCCAATATTCAAAAAATACACTTTAATATCTATTTTATAAAAAAAAAGAAATCGGTATATAAGATATAGATGAAATAAAACTTCCAAATCTCGCCGCGCCAGTATGGGTACGACGGCATCAATGGTTTTTCTTTTTTAAAATTGAATGTACAGACACGGATCGTTTACGATTTTATTATATGGACTAGATGTGCCCGCGACTCCGTCCGCGTGGAAATTCGGAAACAGCAAAAGTATTTTTAAATTGTTTTCAATATATTAGCTAAGTTTGAGCGAATCCGATTTAGTAGTTTTTACGCCATGCCGTAATATTTTATTACATGTATAGCTGTTGCCCGCGACTTCGTCCGCGTGTATTTCGGATAAAAGACCAGTAGTAAATTGAACTTTTAACAGAAAAAAATACCTACCAGGCAGGCTTTTATAAGTAGGTTAAAAATCTTTAAACCACTTATTTAACTAAGAATACTTTCCGGTATTAAAAAAAAACCGCAAAAATTGAACGGTAATTACGGAAGTTACAGAAAGTCTATTGAAAATAGTATATAACTGAAGCAGAGAACATAAATAAATCCGTTTTGTGCGTTTCTGAGTTTCTGTACATTGAAACTATTGTAAAAAAAAATGCCAAGGCTTGAGCGCGAGCGATTGGTTGTGGGTTCGATTCCCGCAAAAAAAGTGTGATCCGTAGATGTTTGTCCAAAAAAAACTAAACAAACTAATTATTATTATTATTTAATAATACCTACTTTAAACTTATATCTAAAAACTACGTATCTGTATTTTTAAAATCTAAAGTGCGCTTATTCCAAGGAACTTAATGCACTGATAGCCGAGTGGTATGACCGTTAGACTGTTAAGTCAGATGTCGCAAGTTCAAATCCCGGCACACAATAATGTCTTTTCGAAGTCATGTGCTTACTATAATATTACATATAGCGGGTGCAACCAATGCTGCTTATAGAAATCTTGTCAAACTACCCTCCATGCACGCTCCGGGTTGTCGTGTGTTGAGACACTTTGAAGAAATGCCTAACGATCAAACACGTTATTGTGGCTAATTTATAAAAGATAGATATATACTATTGAAGACGTTTTTGTAGATCTTTTGGAGACCATCATCTTTGTAATAAATACTTTTGGTGTATGATCAACGAATGCGAGGATAAGAGCTCGAAAGCGCATTTTCATCCGACTTGCTTCAAATTTATCATTACTGCTCAGCTCCTATGTGTTTTAGCGTTATGTTATATAGCCTATAACCTGCCCAGGAGTATGGACTACAATCGTACCAAGTTTGGTTAAAATCCCTTCAGTAGTTTTTGACCCATGCGTGCACATACAGACAGACAGACAGACAGACAGACAGACGGACAGACAGACAGACAGACAAAAAAATTACTGATTGCATTTTTGGCATCAGTATCGATCACCAGTCATCCTCCAATAATAATTTTGAATATATATTCAATGTACAGAATTGACCTCTCTACAGTTTTATTATAAGTATAGATAGATATAGATTTTTTCTCATTACGTCATAGACAATTGTAATTCTCGCAGCAAGTAACACATACGGTTCTCCGGAACTTATTTCTGTCAAAGTAATTTAACGACTTCTAGCTAAAAGGCATCCTTCAGCTGTAACATCATTGAGGCGGACATTCTAGCAGCAAGATAGATTTTCTATCCTGTGTATAACGATTTCGGCTGAGTGTACAGCCTTATGCTTCGCCATGACCATCAACATTAACCATTACCTTTGACTCACGCAGAATTAAAGTAGCCTTTAATCTTACGAATACTTAGTTGCTTCTTACACGCACACACAATCGTACGACGCTTACTCTTAGGTCACGAGTTCTCTATAAATTTTGTCTGTTGAGATACTGATACATTGGGATCTACACCAAACCTAGCGAAATTGTGGGAGTAGGTACCTGTTATGATAGCTGTGTTTGTGTGTTAAATAAATAAATAAATAAATGTGCACCTCTGCCTACGCCTTCGCGGAATACAAGCGTGTCGTTGTCGTATGTTTTATAACAATATTTTTTATAAGAGTCAACTGCAATGATTCTCTATTTTAACTTAATTACGAATAAACCGACACACAGACAAAATATCCAAAATAATAGAAATGGGTTGTATTGTATAGGTTTCTAAAACGTCGCCCCACACTAGGAATTTCTCCTGTATCGTGGGTGCGTTTCACAAACTTGAAATTTCACTTACAGAAACACCCAGACTCGGGACAAACATCTACAGATCACACTTTTTTTGCGGGAATCGAACCCACAACCAATCTCTTAGCCACTGCGCCAATCAGGTCGTCACGGTTGTCTTTTATCCTTTTTTTTTTTTCTACAGTAGTTTCAATGTACAGGAACTCAGAAACGCACAAAACGGATTTATTTATGTTCTCTTCTTCAGTTATATATTATTTTCAATAGACTTTCTGTAACTTCCGTAATTACCGTTCAATTTTTGCGGTTTTTTTTAAATACCGGAAAGTATTCATAGTTAAATAAGTGGTTTAAAGATTTTTAACCTACTTAAAAAAGCCTGCCTGGTAGGTATTCTTTTCTGTTAAAAGTTCAATTTACTACTGATGTTTTATCCGAAATACACGCGGACGAAGTCGCGGGCAACAGCTATACATGTAATAAAATAGTACGGCATGGCGTAAAAACTACTAAATCGAATTCGCTCAATCTTAGCTAATGCTAATATATTAAAAACAATTTAAAAATACTTTTGCTGTTTTCGAATTTCCACGCGGACGGAGTCGCGGGCACATCTAGTACTTATAATAAAACTGTAGAGAGGTCAATTCTGTACATTGAATATATATTCAAAATTATTATTGGAGGATGACTGGTGATCGATACTGATGCCGAAAATGCAATTAGTAAATTTTTTGTCGGTCTGTCTGTCTGTCTGTCTGTCTGTATGTGCACGCATGGGTCAAAAACTACTGAAAGGATTTTAACCAAACTTGGTACGATTGTAGTCCATACGCCTGGGCAGGTTATAGGCTATATAACATAACGCTAAAACACATAGGAGCTGAGCAGTAACGATAAATTTGAAGCAAGTCGGATGAAAATGCGCTTTCGAGCTCTTATCCTCGCATACGTCGATCATACACCAAAAGTATGTATTACAAAAATGATGGTCTCTAAAAGATCTACAAAAAAATCCTCAATAGTATATATCTATCTTTTATAAATTAGCCACAATAACGTGTTTAATCGTTAGGCACTTCTTCAAGTGTATTAATAAAATATATAAATATATTGTATTTCACATAGATATATCGTTATTAAACTCCAATATTCAAAAAGTACACTTTAATATCTATTTTAAAAAAAATAAAAAGAAATCGGTATATAAGTTAAAGATGAAATAAAACTTCCAAATCTCGCCGCGCCAGTATGGGTACGGCGGTATAAATTGAATGTACAGACACGGGTCGTTTACGATTTTATTATATGTAGGTATAGATATAGATTTTTTCTCATTACCTTATAGATAATTGTAATTCTCGCAGCAAGTAACACATACGGTTCTCCGGAACTTATTTCTGTCAAAGTAATTTAACGACTTCTAGCTCAAAGGCATCCTTCAGCTGTAACATCATTGAGGCGGACATTCTAGCAGCAAGATAGATTTTCTATCCTGTGTATAACGATTTCGGCTGAGTGTACAGCCTTATGCTTCGCCATGACCATCAACATCAACCATTACCATTGACTCACGCAGTGTTAAAGTAGCCTTTAATCTTACGAATACTTAGCTGCTTCTTACACGCACACACAATCGTACGACGCTTACTCTTAGGTCACGAGTTCTCTATAAATTTTGTCTGTTGAGATACTGATACATTGGGATCTACACCAAACCTAGCGAAATTGTGGGAGTAGGTACAATATGTGCACCTCTGCCTACGCCTTCGCGGAATACAAGCGTGTCGTTGTCGTATGTTTTATAACAATATTTTTTATAAGAGTCAACTGCAATGATTCCCTATTTTAACTTAATTACGAATAAACCGACACACAGACAAAATATCCAAAATAATAGAAATGGGTTGTATTGTATAGGTTTCTAAAACGTCGCCCCACACTAGGAATTTCTCCTGTATCGTGGGTGCGTTTCACAAACTTGAAATTTCACTTACACAAACACCCAGACTCGGGACAAACATCTACGGATCACACTTTTTTTGCGGGAATCGAACCCACAACCATCTCTTAACCACTGCGCCAATCAGGTCGTCACGGTTGTCTTTTATCCTTGGTATTTTTTTTTCTACAGTAGTTTCAATGTACAGGAACTCAGAAACGCACAAAACGGATTTATTTATGTTCTCTTCTTCAGTTATATATTATTTTCAATAAACTTTCTGTAACTTCCGTAATTACCGTTCAATTTTTGCGGTTTTTTTTTAAATACCGGAAAGTATTCTTAGTTAAATAAGTGGTTTAAAGATTTTTAACCTACTTAAAAAAGCCTGCCTGGTAGGTATTTTTTTCTGTTAAAAGTTCAATTTACTACTGGTGTTTTATCCGAAATACACGCGGACGAAGTCGCGGGCAACAGCTATACATGTAATAAAATAGTACGGCATGGCGTAAAAACTACTAAATCGAATTCGCTCAATCTTAGCTAATGCTAATATATTAAAAACAATTTAAAAATACTTTTGCTGTTTCCGAATTTCCACGCGGACGGAGTCGCGGGCACATCTAGTTAAGAATAAAGGTAAGAATTAATAGCAAAAAGAACCAACATTGGATAAGTAAGGGATTAAAAAAATGTTGTAAGACGAAACGGTCGCTGCGATATCCATACTATACTAATAAAACTGTATAAAACAAAAATAAATATACTAATTATTCGAATCTGCTCAAAAAATGCATTTTTAATTCCAAAAAGAATGCTAATATTAAATTCATTAATAAGAACGACAACAAATGTAAGGCAACATGGAAGGTTATTAAGAATGAGCTTAATAACTTGAATTCCAGAGATAGTATAGAGAGCATTAAAATTAAAAATACATTAGTCACAAATCCAGTTGAAATTGCATCTGCCTTTAACAACCACTACATCAATTCGGCTAATAATAATATAATACAACTGAAGACTAAAAGTAGTATGGAAAGTTCAGCTGTAAATTCGATGTTTCTTAAACCTATGTCAGAAAATGAAGTTAGACAAGAAATAATGCAACTAAACAATACTAACTCTGTAGGCTACGATGAGATTATTACAAAAATTATAAAATCATGTACCAATGAGATTATTGAAATATTAACACATTTGATAAATTTGTCATTTTACTCGGGAACTTTTCCTGAAGCATTAAAATTATCTTTAATTAATCCTCTATATAAAAAAGGTGAAAAATGCGATATTAACAACTATCGCCCTATTACACTAATACCAATATTTTCTAAAATATATGAAAAGTGCATGTACAAAAGGATTATTAATTTCTGTAATAAATTTAATATTATAACAAATGAACAGCATGGCTTTCAGAAAGATAAGTCCACAACATTGGCAATCTATAGTCTCACAAAAGTTATTCTAAGTAATATAAATGATAAACATGTAACAACAGGTTTATTCTTTGATTTATCCAAAGCATTCGACCAAGTTTCTCACGATTTACTGCTACGAAAATTGGAAACTATTGGAATTAGAAGGCCAACTCTACAGTGGATAACGTCATACCTTGGTAACAGGCAACAATGTGTGACTATATCCAAAATCAATAAAAATAAAGAAGTAACACAATACTCATCTGAATACAAATATAACAGATTCGGTGTTCCACAAGGAAGCATACTGGGGCCAATCTTATTTCTACTGTATATAAATGACATAGTTAAAATAACAAATCACAAATGCATATTATTCGCTGATGATATCTCTATTATTGTGACATCCAATAAAAAAAACAATACAGTTAAAGACCATGAAAATGACATAAATAATACAATTGACACCTTAATCAACTGGCTTAACATAAACAATCTAAAAATAAATCTTGACAAATCCGTATACATACAATTTAATAAATGTAATAATTATAATTTCAGACTAAATATACCAAAAATTAAATCTGTAACACACACTAAGTTTCTAGGAGTTACTATTGATGAAGATTTAAACTGGAAAATGCACACAGATAATGTGTCTAGCAAAATAAACAGATTTGTATATGCGCTCAAACAAGTAAAAAACGTAACGAACTTAAAAACAGCTATATTATCTTACCACGCGTATGTTGAATCAGTACTACGATATGGACTCATAATGTGGGGTAACAGTACTGATCAAAACAGAGTATTTGTTGCTCAAAAAAAATGCATTAGAGCGATATATGGGCTTCAACCAGATGAATCTTGTCAACCAGTATTTAAAAAACTTGGCTTGTTACCGCTACCATGTCTTTATATATATGAAATATGTATGTTTGTGTGGAAACACAAGAAGCTATTTAAAACAGCAAACGACGTAAATCCTCGAAATAGGCGAGACCCACACAGGCTCGTACTAAGCGATGCCCCTAGGCTCACAAAATATAATAAAAGCTGCCTAGCTATGAGTGTACGGATTTACAATAAATTACCTAGCACTCTAAAAATGTTAAACACACGGTATTCATTTAAATATAAACTGCACGAATGGTTCAATAGCAATAACTTTTATAGTGTAAAAGAATTCATAGAAAAAAATAAGGTAAATTTAAAAAAAAAAAAAATGTTTTTTGCTTCCTTTTTGTGTTTATTTTATAAAAAATTTGCATGCTATGTATAATCTTAGCGAAACATGTTTGTACTTCTCTGAATATTGTAAGACCTTTTATACCATGTTTTCAAGCAAATAAATATATTATTATTATTATTTTCTGTATTTAAATTATTTTTCTTATGAATTACATTTTTAAATATCTATATAAAAATACAATATTTAAAAATATAAAAAATAGGGCCCAACCAGCAGCGGGAACAGGGTCCAAGCTACCGGTGGTTAGGGCTCCAGAGAGAGGAACCTCCTCACAATGCGTGCCGTGTGGAGGAGTACCGCTTTCTGCATCAAGCCCTTGACCCAACCGCCTAACGTGAGCCTCTTCAGGTGTTGGTCGAGACTCTTGGCCATAAGACCATTGGCCGAAACGACTATCGGTACAATGATTGCTGAGTCCACTTCCCACATGTCGACAACCTCGTGCGCCAGATCAAGATATTTAATTTGCTTATCTCTTTCGGCTTTCACGAGATTCTCGTCATGGGGGATCGTGATATCAACAATCATTGCGCGGCGTTCTAATCGATCTATCACCACTATATCAGGCTTATTGGCAACAATAGTCCCGTCAGTGATGATAGATCGATCCCAGTACAATGTGATATGGCCATTTTCAAGAACTGGGTCGGGGACATACCTGTAGTATGGCATCTCAGAATCCACCAGTTTGTATTTCAAAGCAAGTTGCTGGTGGATAATCCTGGCTACTTGGTTATGACTGTGCAAGTATTCGCCGTTAGCAAGACGAGAACAACCAGACATAATATGTCTTAAGGATTCACCCGGACGGTGACATGCCCGACATATGTCAACCGTGCCATCCTTTAAGATATATTTCCGGTAATTGTTCGTCATGATAACTTCATCCATAATTGCACAGACAAACCCTTCGGTTTCTCCAAAGAGATCACCGAAGCGTAGCCAGGAGACGGACGATAGGAGGTCTACGTTGGGCCCATGAAGAGCCTTGTAGAACCGTCCGTGTAGCTCCTTGCTTTGCCATACATCCCTGCGGTCGTTAACACTCAATACCACAGGTTTGCACCAGTTCTCTTTAGCCAGGACGAGCGGAGTGAGTCCCTTGTCTACTGCAACTACCTCTCGGTGCATTCCCTCTTCGGCTCGGAGGAAATATTCCCTGAAGCTACACACCTCACGATTGTGGAGTGTCTTGGCGTTTAAAAATCCTCGACCACCACACTTTCGTGGGATGTATAGCCTCATTACCGACGAACGTGGGTGATGCATCCGATTTGAAGTTAGCAGCGTACGGACTCTCCTATCCAAGGCATCTAATTCGGTCTGAGTCCACTTGAGTATACCAAAGGAGTACATCAGGGTTGGCATAACCCAACCATTAAAGGCACGAACTTTGTTGCCACCTGACAAAAGACTTTTCAGTACTTTATTCAGGCGGCCAAAGAAACGTTCCTTCAATGATTGTTTCATGTCAACCACGTTGATGCCCAAAACCTCTGACATACCCAAGTATTTGTAGGTTTCCGTTGCGGAGAGTGATCTAAGGTTTATAGAATCCGAGAGTTGAATTCCCTGGGATTCTATAATCCCTCCACGTTTCACATGCATGACTGCACATTTGTCCACACCAAATTCCATCCTGATAGAGTTACTAAAAGCTTCTGTAATGTTTAGTAGCTTAATCAGTTGGGATCTGCTGGGAGCAAACAATTTAAGGTCATCCATGTAAAGCAGGTGGGAGATTACCTGACTCCTTCTTCGCAACGAATAGCCTAACCCTGAATTCTCCAGTAATGTACTTAGAGGATTCAAGGCCAAACAGAACCACAAGGGGCTCAGACTATCGCCTTGGAATATTCCCCGCTCAATCCTAATTGGTTCACCGTCCTGTCGGATATCTCGACACCCTGGATAGTGAAGAACCGTTCTCCACTGCCTCATACATGACAATAAGAAAGTGCGTAGAGTTGTATCAATCCTGTACAACTCCAGCACCCTCATGAGCCATGTGTGAGGTACAGAGTCATAGGCCTTCTTATAATCTATCCAACATGTCGACAGATCTTTTTTTGAACGGCGTATCTGTTAGCAAATGGTCATATCTATGAGGAGAAGCTCCTTCGTACCACGGGACCCGTTCTTACATCCATTTTGAGAAGCAGACATAATGTTGTTATCATCAATGTGTTTTGTGATCTTTGCCCTCAAAATGGATGTAAGGAGTTTATAGATGGTAGGTAAACAAGTTATGGGTTATTATTATTATTATAAAAATTTAAAAAGCATCATAATAATGATCCCCATCGATGTCAACTGGTAACGTCACTCGTCAGTCTTGGTTTTAACTTGTCAGTGTTAATCCTATGTAGACTGAGATTGGGGCACTGTTGCAGCCCGGTCTTTTTGAACAAAATCAATGTCAGAGACAACTCTCTCTGTGATTGTGGTCTTGACTATGGATCCCTTGATCATATATTTTTCGCCTGTCCATTAAATTGCAAGTCGTTTGACTTGTATTTAAAACTTACGCAAATTAAAATTCCTTTACCTATTAACTTTCGTTCCCTTTTATGTAACTTCTGTCCTTCTATTATTAAAACACTCTCTAAATTTATCAAACAAAATAATATTAAATTGTAGCTCTTTAGGTTTTAATAACGATTAAATAAAAATAGACCCACAAAAATGTCTAACTGCAAACGTTGCAGTCTTAACTCGAATCTGGCAGAATAGTTGGAAGTCCGACTCAATTGCCACAAGAAGAATAAAAAAAAAAAAAAAAAAAAACTTGTCAGTGTCATTGTCATGTGGTTGCTAATGTCAAATCAAACAAATGTCATTGTCAATTTATTTGAAATATTTTTTATAAGTCCAATCTAAGGACCCAATGTACAAAGTAAAAAACACATCGACACATCGTAGGGACATGTCTGAGTGTGTGTGGCAAAGTGAGGAACAGCGGTGCGGCGTGGTGCTGCACGAGGTGTTCTCGTGGCTGGGCGCGGGCTGGCTGGCGCGCGCAGGCGCAGTGTGTCGCGCGTGGCGCCGCGCCGCCGCCTGCCCCGCGCTATGGCGCCGCCTGCTGCAGCGCCGCGCGCGCCTGGCGCCGCCCGGGCTGCGCGCGCTGGCGCTGCACCTGCGCGCCGCACACGGTACACTGCCGACTGCCGACTGCCGAGTGCCGAGTTATACTGCACATGTCTAACTAAATGTGTCTAACGTAGCATGTCATTGTGAAAGATTGGTGAGTTCAATTAATTGGTAACAGTGTGTGTGTTGATCAACCTGATAACACTAAAAAATCCAACTGCATTTTCTTATCCTTACGAACTTCCTCCTTCTTTAACAAACACTTTATACATATATTACATTTCCCATTCATGCTTTTTTAATGACTAGGTGTAACATACCAGTAGGTTTTCACAAACTAAATCCATTTTTGATTACTCTTTGAGCATGCTGTATACAGTTAAGGTCAGTGGGTCATCTAAGGGGCTACTCTATTTGTTTTAAAGGTTCCATACCTGAAGGGTAAAACTGTGATAGTTAGACAGTTGACATTTTCACAGATGATTTATTTCTGTTACTGCTATTACAACAAATACTAAAAAACAGACTAAAATAAATATTAAAGGGGGCTCCCATACAAAAATATTTTTGCTCAACATTGACAATGGTAACAGGTAGACGCTTGAAATAATCACAGAATATTCAGTTATATATTCACTTTAACAGGTACGGAACCCTTCATCAGACTCTGTCATGCAAGTCCGAATCGCACTTAGCCTGTTTTTATTTTATTCCTCTGAAGCAATCCTAGATGATGAATTTAGTGATTGTGAACTTGTTTATTACTAAAGATGCCCTGTGATGTTACCCATGTTAATATTATTTTATTGTATAAATTATAGCCTATGTGATAATGTGATTTCAAAGCTATATTACTCTTTTATTTTAATCTTTGGTGACCCGATTGGCGCAGTGGCTAAGCGATTGGACTGCTGCGCTAAGGGTTGCGGGTTCGATTCCGGCACGGGACCAAAATTTGTGCGATCCACAGATATTTGTCCCGAGTCTGGGTGTTTGTGTATGTGATATTACATGTTTGTGAAACGCACCCACGATACAGGAGAAAATCCTAGTGTGGGGCGATGTTTAAAAAAAATAAAAAAATCTTTACTTTATTTATCATAACTTTTAGATAATCCTAACTAATCAATATGTATATACTGTTTATTGCTAACCTAAAAAGCTACAGAAACTCTTAGTTGATGTATGCATTTAATAACGAATTTATACATTTTTATTGCATTGCCACTACTTGGATTGGCTTCCCCCATTGGATTGTCCCATTCATATCCTATGAGTTATTTTAACACTAATTTTTGTATTGGCAAACCAGGGATATTATATTACTCTAAAAACAACATGCCACCTGTAATCCTCAAAGCATAGGCAGACATGTGTAGTACACCCACATTTTCCCAGTCATAACCCAATGTAATAGAGGGTGAGCCTATAGCCATCAACTGTTCACAAATCCAGACTCTGTGCTGCTACTGAAAATCACCTTATGGAAAATCCCAGTAAAACTGTCGACCCGACACTACAGATTCATAAAAATCCATCTAGTAGTGTTTGTGTAACAAGTCTTCTTCTTGTTTAACTTGAACTTACGACCTTTGACTGGGCAGTTCAACAGACATACCACTCGGCTATCACTACTTTTGTAACGTTGTATCTTCTGCCTTTCTCTCCCTTTAATATTGTAGAGCATTAAACAAAGTAGAAATAATAATAATTTAAAGCTGCCAAAAAGCATGTGTACACTTTTTATAATGCGATCTGTAAAACATAATAGAAACGTTTTATACATTAAAAGTATGATATGGTTCCGCGGTTTCGATATTTTTAATGCAATCAGGACTGGACTACTAAACATAGAGGCCTAATAGAGAGCGCTTTTCAGTGGCATCGGCGTGGCGGCAGGAGTACGTGTCGGCGTGCGCCGGCTGGCGGCTGGTGGCCCGGCACTGCGCAGGCGCGCCGCTGTTACACGCGCAGCTGGCGCCCGACGGGGGCCGCCTGGCGCTCGGCGCGGCCGACGGCAGCCTGGCCGTGTGGCAGGCGGGGCCCGCGCGCTCCGCCTGGCGCGAGCTGGCGCGGCTGGAGCTGCGCGGGCGCGGCTGGAGCGCGGTGGCGCGCGTCAGCTGGGCCGCGGGGGGGGCGCGCCTGCTGCTGGCCGGCCCGCTGGTGCTGTCCGACTGCTGGGAGCTGCTCGTGCTGCGGGTGCGAGGTGCGCGGGGGCAGGGGCGCGGGGCGGGGGGGGGGGGGCGGGTTGTGGCGGGGCCGACCTTCACTAGGCATTCCTGTGTTATAGAGGACGGGCAGTGCGGAACGATATCGAGCTGCGTGCGATGCAGCGCGGGCGCGGCGGGATGCTGGGCCGACTCCTCCGGTGACGCCTTCCTCTCACTGGAGCTGCGTCGTCTCGGGCCCGGCCTCTTCTGCACCACTGTTTGGTTAAACGCTGCCACACAGGTTGTTTTCAAACCATCGCTGTCGTCGTCATCGACGATGTCCGGTTGCGCTCTAAGTAAAAATTCTCATGTGTAGGAGACGCAGTCAGAATACACGGGGGTGAGAGCGACTCTTCTGAGGATCTTCAACGAAGACGGCTCGCATATCACGTGAGAGGCGCCTCCTGTTCCCGCAGCCGTGCGCACGCCGCCGCTCACCCGGTCCCCCCTCCTTCTGCAGGCACGCGCTCGTGGCGGACGCGCCCGAAGACGACGCTCCGGAGCCGGCGGGGGGCGGCCACCAGCCGGGCGCGGCCTACTGGCGCGCCGTGGGGCCGCGGGCGGGGGGCCCGGCCGGCGCCCGCGTGCTGCTGGCCGGCGGCGGCCGCACGCTGGCCGCCTGGCCCGTGCGCTCCCCGCGCCCGCCGCCGCTGCTGGCCAGCGCCGCGGGCGGGCTGGCCGAGCGCGTGCGGCGCCTGCGCCTGCGCCGCGCTGAGCCCGAGCATGACGCGCCCGAGCCTGACGAGGCGAGCGTGCGCGCCGTGTGCACGCCGCCGACGCACTCGTGTCGCCTCGTAGCGCCGCTCGTCGGCCTCGTCCTGCACCACGGGTGAGCGGCCTCGCTCTCTATTTCTTCGCTATTCTTTTGCTTCTCTGTCTTTGCTACTTGTATTTCCCGCTCGAGGCGCTCAACTCCATGGTGATTCGGTAGCGGGCGGTGCTTGTGGGCCGTGTGCAGCGACAGCAGCGCGACGTGCCTGTCGGTGCCGACGCTGAGCGTATTGTGGCGCGTGCGGGGCCCGGGAGAGGGGGTCGCGGGGGGCGCGCACTACGTGCAGCCCGCCGTGTCGGACGCCTACCTGGCCAGGTGAGCGCGGGGCGGCGCGGCGCGGGCCTGAGCCGCCGGCAGGTACGAGTGAGTGTGGGCCTGTGTGTGCAGCCCGGCGGGGGAGTACTCGCCGCGCGTGTGGAGCCGCTCGGCGCGCTCGGGCGCGGCGGGGGGCGCGGAGGACCCGGCGGGGGTCGCGGGGGACCCGGCGGGGGGCGCGGGGCTGGCTCACGGCGCGGCGGCGGTGTGCTGCGTGCTGCCGGCGGCGCGCCCGCGCTCGCTGCTGGTGCTGGCGGGCGACGCGCTCTACGTGAGTGTTGCGCGCGAGTCGTGTGCGCCTGCGCCGTGCTGGCTGTAGTCTGACGCCGAGTGTTGCAGGTGTGGCGCAGCCGCGCGACTCTCCAGTGCGGGCCGTCGGACGTGCAGTAACCGCTGGAACCAGCGGTCGTGAACTTCGTCGAATTTCTTCGTTTTTATTATTGTAGTATGTTACTCAATAAAATACATTTTTGTTCAAATCTAAATATTGTATGATTCCTATCCTCGGTTCCCGCCTCTGCTATTGGCTTACTAAAGCATGCTTCTTAGTGGGTTCGGAGGTTGAGTCTAAAGATTAAGCTGGATTTGATAAGCTTTAGACAGACAGTAGATTATGATTGTTCATAAATAAAACCTCCTTCAAAAAACTCAAAAGTGAAAAATAATATTTTCTATAAAGTGAAGTCACTTTACATAATTATCATCAAGATACGGGCATTTTGCTGTGACCCTATGAGGAGTTCCGTTCCATATCCTCGAAGTTCATCCTTTTTTTTTTGTCGGTTAATAAATAGGTTTCTACTTAACTAGAAATATTATTAATAATAGTAGAAAGATGAAATAATAAGATTAAACTGTAGATACACTATATATATTAGGTAGGTATATAATATGTAGGTACCTACCTAAGTACTTTTATGATTATATGATAAAAACCTTTTTTACGATGATATCAAAGTATGAAACTGCGTCATTTCCTTTCTGCGCCATCTCAATTAATATGACTAGGTAAGCCTCCGGAGGGAGACCAACTGGATGTAAACCGGAGGGCCGCGGGCCGGGACGCGCACAGTCGGCCCGAGGCCCGCGCGACACACACACCGACTAGACATGGCCCAGCGCGTCCTCAGGCACGCGGCGCGCGCCCCGCTGCGGCTCGCGTGCGCGCGCGCGTCGGGAGGGGGGGGCGCGGGGGGCTGCGGCGCGCGCCCCGCCCCGCCCCCGTGCGCGCCCTGCCGCCCCGCCCCGCAGCCCGCCTGCCGCGCGCGCCCGCCCGCCGTGCGCCGCGCGCTGCGGGTCGTGTGCTGCGCGCCGCCGCAGGGAGCGCGCCCGCCCTGCGCCGCGCCCGACCCCGCCTGCCCGCTCACCTGCGAGCACGCCGAGCACCACGTGCGTAGTCTACCGCCCGCGATACAGTAGCCGGTCGGACGGCACCGGGCATTCAACGGTGGCAGACTTTAATCTTTTAAGATTTTAACGTGTACGATTAAAACTTTCAGAGCCGCAAAATATGGACGCGAGGACGAGACGAGCTAGCGCCTCGTAGCGCAATGAAAGGATCTGACTGCGAGCGGGACCCGGTAGCAAAGCGGATCAGCCTCGCCCGGAGAGCGCGGCGGGCGGAATACGAGTGCGAGGTGGAGACCCGCGCCACCCGGCAGCGCGCCGCCGGCCCGCCGCCGCCCGCCGCCTTTCACCTGAGCGGCGAGCGCGAGTGCGCGCGTGCCACTGACGGTTGTCTCTACGCGATGCCACGCGCCGGCGCGGCCCCGCGCACGCGCTGCGGCCCGGGCCGCGTCCCGCCGCCGCCGCGCTGCGTGGAGCTGGCGCCCGACGACGGCTGCCGCATCAAGGGGGACGCGCACCTCGACCCGTGCGCGCACCGCCCGCGCGTCATGATCGAGATCGACCGCAGCGCCAACACCGCCTGCAAGCCCGCGCCGGGCGCGCCGAGCCCCGCGCCCCCCCCGCCCCCCGCGCGCCGCGCCGGCGCCGCCAGCTGGTGCGACGACCCCCCGCAGCCGGCCCCCGCGCCGCAGCGCTGCCGCCGGCCCACTATAGTCGAACGGCTCCGCGCACGCTCCAAACCCCGCCTGCCGGACTCTCGCGGCGAGCGGCGGCTGCACACGTCGGCGGTTCTCTGCAAAAAGGCGAAGTCCTGCAGCTCCCAGACGAGTAGCTTAGAAGGCATGCTTCAATCCAAAGAAAACTTGAAGGAAGCCGGCCGAGGACGCGTCGCGGTGGACGCGGGCTCTCGTCCCGCACGAGAAGCGCAGCCCCCGGGCGGCGGGCTGGAGCTGCGCGTGCCGCCGGGCACGGAGCGCGTGGCCGTGCGCGTGTCGCTGGAGGGCGCGCCCGCCCCCCGCGGTCCATGCGCGCCCGCCTCCGCTCCGCTCGCGAAGCCCGCGTCTACTTGCGTTAAAAGAAGGACCTCTCCGTGTGATAATTTGGCTGTTTTATCTGGAAAACGAGATTCGTGGATATCTATAAAGAATATCCAGAAGAAGTTCCCAGGCTGCCGCTCGTGCGACGGCCTGCCGGGCCCGGGGGGCGCCGCTCCCCGCGGTCCGCGCGGCCGGCAGGGGCCAACACCTTGCTCGTCCACATCCGCGTACCTAGCCAACACCATTATAGTCAATTAATTTCATCCAAGATCTGCCATACCTGTGTGTGTGTCATTTATATTTTTAATAAATTTAGAAACCATCATATGGCGGATTGACTTATTATTACATTGATCTCAGAGCGCCTAAATAGCGTATCTAACGGCCACACTTAGGTGGGGTTATGATGTTTTATGACAGATATGCCTAGACCGCCTTCCAGCTTCATCATCAGATCTTCAGACCCTAGATATCATCTAGAAGTAAACTACTCATCAGGACAAATCAATCAAGCCCAAACTCGGTAGGGTTATGTTGTTTTATCACAGAGTTACTATGACCACCTTGAATAATTGACTCAATCATCACACCAACTCAAAATTACCATAGTATTGTATTGTGACCGAAGTTATATAAGAATGCCTAATTTCATTTTAATCAAATGTCAAAACGTGGTTCTAATTTCGATTTAATATTAGACCTAAACAAACAGACATATATACTTACAAACATTGCAAGCAAAATAAAAGCTTGTAAAGTAAAAAGAAACAAAAATTAATTTAACTCTTATTCTTATTTTCTATTCTTAAAAGACATCGATTCATTGCAAAAATAAAATATCATATTTTTGTCTATGGTATCACTGTCACTGAAACGTCAGTTTAAACTTCGCGGCATTAAGATAGGTTATAAACTCCGACGAACCTAACTACAACCAACCAACCACAAAGTAACCTAACTATCCATGTGGTTTATGAAAGTGAAGTTTCACACAATTAGGTTTCTTGATGTTAGGTTAGGTCTGAACCTAACTCGAACGAACCTAACTATGACTAACCTAACTAAAATAAACCTAACTATCCATTAAAGTTTATGAAAGTGAGGTTCCACACAGGTTTCTAGATGTTAGGTTAGGTCTGAACCTAACTATGACTAACTTAACTAAAACAAACTTACCTAAAAGTAACCTAACTATCCATGTGAGGTTTATGAAAGTGAGGTTTCACACAGTCAGGTTTCTAGATGTTAGGTTAGGTCTGAACCTAACTAAAACAAACTTACCTAAAAGTAACCTAACTATCCATGTGAGGTTTATGAAAGTGAGGTATCACACAGTTAGTTTCTAGATGTTAGGTTAGGTCTGAACCTAACTATGACTAACCTAACTAAAACAAACTTACCTAAAAGTAACCTAACTATCCATGTGAGGTTTATGAAAGTGAGGTATCACACAGTTAGTTTCTAGATGTTAGGTTAGGTCTGAACCTAACTATGACTAACCTAACTAAAACAAACTTACCTAAAAGTAACCTAACTATCCATGTGAGGTTTATGAAAGTGAGGTTCCACACAGTTAGGTTTCTAGATGTTAGGTTAGGTCCGAACCTAACTATGACTAACCTAACTAAAACAAACTTACCTAAAAGTAACCTAACTATCCATGTGAGGTTTATGAAAGTGAGGTTCCACACAGTCAGGTTTCTAGATGTTAGGTTAGGTCTGAACCTAACTATGACTAACCTAACTAAAACAAACTTACCTAAAAGTAACCTAACTATCCATGTGAGGTTTATGAAAGTGAGGTTCCACACAGTTAGGTTTCTAGATGTTAGGTTAGGTCTGAACCTAACTATGACTAACCTAACTAAAACAAACTTACCTAAAAGTAACCTAACTATCCATGTGAGGTTTATGAAAGTGAGGTTCCACACAGTTAGGTTTCTAGATGTTAGGTTAGGTCTGAACCTAACTATGACTAACCTAACTAAAACAAACTTACCTAAAAGTAACCTAACTATCCATGTGAGGTTTATGAAAGTGAGGTATCACACAGTTAGGTTTCTAGATGTTAGGTTAGGTTAGGTTAGGTTTTTTTTTTTTTTTTTTTTTTTTTTTTTTTTTTTTTTTTTTTTTTTTTCTAGCACCTCCAACGTTATCGGAGCCTGTTTTAACCTATTTTGCTTCCATACCAGTTCTCGCTTGTATTCCTCTCGCACTTTCATTCTGCATACTGGGTCTTTCTCACTTTCATCATCTTTCTTACTATGGGTGGGACTCCCATATCTACACCTACTGCTATGCTATTTTCTGTTTTTATTTAATATGTTCCTTTAGTAGGGTAATAAGTTACAGCGATTAGCTTTTATTTAACAATTTGTGTTCGTACAATCTTACATCCTAGGATTTTTAGACATATTCTTACATTTTATTTTCTTATATCTATTTACCTTACATTTTTATTGCTATTTATCTTGTATTCTTTATACTTATGTACTATAATCTATTATTCTATTCTTAATTAATTACAAACTTTTACATTTCTTTTATTTACTTATAATTTGTATGATTATCCTTATAATATATATTCAATATATTAGGTAAACATATTTTATTACACTGTTTTATTTCTATTTATTACCTGTTTAACAATTTCAGTGCAATAATTAAGATACTTATTTCTATTTTTTCCTTGAATCACCTCTTTTACGTTATCGGTTGTTATTTTTAAGTCTAAAAGTTGCTCAATGTTAAATCTATACCTGCTAAATACCGGACACTCAAAAAGTATGTGTGGGACTGTTTCATTTTGTCTAGGGTCGCAGGTGCATGATGGGTTCTGTTTACACTTGAAACGTGTCAAGTATTCAGAGAACCCACCATGCCCTGTCATTATTTGTGTTATTATGTTGTTTACTTTAATCTTCCTCACTGTTTTAAACGCCGCAATCGCTTCTGGGAAGAAGATCCTAGTGATGGATGCGGTCTCACCGGTGGTATACCTTTGATTCCACTCGTCAAGCGTTGCCATTCGTATGCCTCGCTTGACGAATGAGATCGGACATAGATCGTAGTCAGGTTTGCGCTTGGAATTTGCAGCCGCTTCCTTTGCTAACAAGTCTGCTCTCTCGTTGCCTTCGAGACCTACGTGGGCTTTAATCCAGAACAAGGACACAGCTTTGTTCTGGAGGGACAGTGATCTGAGGTTGTTCCTTGTTTCCACTGCGAGGGGATGAAGACAGTTATAATTGATTACTGTTTGGAGAGCGGCCATTGAATCGCTAAAAACTCCAAACGACAGCGCCTTGTGCTTCTTCATTTCCCGAGTTGCCCTGCATATCGCTAGGAGTTCAGCCTGGTAAACAGTACAGTAATTCGGTAAAGCAAATTTGAGGGCTTTTGTTTCTGATTCGCCAGCCCAGATGGATAATGCGGCGCCGACTTTTCCCCCAATTTTGCTCCCGTCGGTAAACATACGAACCTCGAGTTCGTTGTGAGCGTCTACTTGCTCCTGATTCACCAGGCCTATGATGTCCATATTAACATGCTCCGCAGGGTGTGGGGTTTCGATAGCTGGACACGTCCGCTCCACGTCTCTACCCTTCAACTCCGGCCGCTGGACGCCCTTCCTGGCTTCGTACAGCGATGCTACTTCCTGAATCCGAAGATCCAGGGGAAGCAGTCCGGCCAGCAAGAGCGACGAGTGCAGAGAGACCGTGCGATAAGCCTTGGACAGCTTGAGTGCTATTCCGCGTTGCACTGCGTTTATTTGTTTTTGTATTCCTCGTTTTTTGGTCGCTGGTGCCCATACGCTAGCGGCGTACAAAATTATTGGCTCGACGGTTGCCATGTAGATGGTTCTGACAACCTCTGGGTGAAGCCCCCAACTTGTTTTTGCTGCCCTGGAAAGTTGCTTGTGTATGCCTAGTGCCTTCCTGCAGACATTTGCGACGTGTTTTTTAAAAGTAAGCTTTTCATCCAGTGTGACGCCTAATATTTTCAAGTCCTTGGACATGGCAATGTCGACCCCGCCCATGTTCAGGTGAGGGGTGTCATATTTCAGTTTCCTTGTAATAGTCATAGCTATGGTCTTATGCGGTGCAAACTTTAGTTTGTTTTGTACACCCCACATCCGGACATGTTCGAGGGCGGCATTCGCCTGTCTCTGGATCTCTTGGCCTGTGTCACCATCAAAACTCAACACGATGTCGTCAGCAAACGCCTGGCAGTATTCACCTCTTGCATATAAACTTTTCAATAGTGGGTCCAGCAGGAGGTTCCATAGGATAGGACCACCGATGGATCCCTGGACGCAGCCTTTGTTCATGCCTTTCGAGAATTCTTCTCCGGCGTATCGAACTTTGACTACCCTGTTACTGAGATAGCTGTCTATGACCCTCCTCAAATTCAGTGGACACTTTTCCTCAGCCAGCCGGACTCTTATAGCTGGCCACCATGCGCTATCGAAGGCTCCCTCTATATCCAACGATATGAGTGTAATAATTTTCTTTTGGTTCAATTTGCTTTTTATATGTTGCATTAAAGTATAGAGGGAGTCTTCGGTGCTCCTTTGTGGCATGAATCCGAACTGGCGAGTACTCATCTTCGGCAGTAGGTGAAATTTGAGGCGGGCCACCAGCATTTTCTCGTATATCTTGCCCAGTATTGGCAGCAGGCCGATGGGTCTGTAGGATTTAGCCGATTTAGAATTTAGATTCAAAATGGCCGCGTTAATGTCAAACTCTATTTTTGATTGCTCGTATCTTCTCTCTCCAGGGTCGCAGAGTACCGGTGTTTGGGTTTGATGAGATCAGCGTCTCCTATTCTATACGAATTTGCGAACCTCAGGGCTCTGAAAATTCCTGCCCTGAATCTGGCTGAAAGCTAAGGATCCTGAAAGGTGACCCAACACCGGGTACGTTATCGAAAACCCCAGACCTCCACGACTCCTGGCTGCGGAGTTATGGCCTTACAAAGTTCGTCAAAATGGCCGCCGAGCTGTCAAAATACAGGTTTAGGTCCTTATATCTCCGCAACCGTTTGTCCCAGAAACTCCGGGTTTTGGATGGAAAGGTTAGCTTTGATTCCTCTATCAATTGACGGCAGTTTCAGGACATGAAAATTTCAGGCCTGAAAAACGCTGAAACTTATATTTAATAGTTACAACTCAGCACGCTTTTGCGCCTAGCGAAAATCCGAGTGTTCTACGTTCAGCGAGACCGGAGATATAGCTATCTGAAGTTTACAACCGAGAAACCAAGATGGCGGAAATTTGCTAGTTTTGCCAGACCTGGGGTTTTTGGGCCGGTGTTTGGGCTCAATCTTATTGTTATATATGTTTAGAACCCAGATTTGGCATAAAAAACGGTTGTTTTCTACTGATTATGAATTAAAAGGGAAAATACACAAAAAATTTAATATCTCCGGAGTCACTAATCATAAAATTATGCTAAAAATACCAAAATTTTTGTAAAATTACATCGGATCGGAATCTATATGAAAATTTGAAAATTTTTGAAAATTTGATACAATTTTTGTGAAAAGTAAAATATTTTCTTATTTTAATTACTATTCTTGAAGTTTCAAATACACGGTGCTGATTCTTGCTCTGTGGATTCTTCTGATGAGCGCGCAAAAGATAGCAGTTGAATTTTTGTTACATTTGAAGTGGTCTTGTGGTTATTTGACATCAAAGTTGGTACCTTCTAAGGCTTCTAGAATTTAAACGAGGGTACTTAAAATTATTTTGCGAGCTGGAACCAACCTTGGGCTTCTTGGTGGACGTCCAAGCAAAGTTTCAGACCTCCAGCTGCTCGGGTTCGAGATTTTCAGAACACGTGGTCTTCAGTTTTTCTCGGTTTTTCCGGAAACGCCAAGCTGCTGGTGTCTTCTAGGTGTTGCAGGACGCGGCAGAAGGTGGCCCTCGCCTGTTCCCTGCACCACATGCAGGGTACCGGGCTTAGTTCTCCCAGCGTCGTCGAAAAAGGAAAACTTTTAACAATTCTAACCTCAAAATTGTTCAGTTTTTGGTTCACTCTGTTTCAGGGGGGGCAAAGCGGGTCCAAATGGGCGTTAATCCGGGTGCACTGCACAACCACACACAATTTGACACCAGCCACGTGAGTCTATGACTTCAAATACCACGGTAATTAATTTTTAAATATTAAATTATTAGCGGAGCTCTAAGTTTCGTGCCGCTTTCAACCGAGTCTAGGTTGTAACTGGGTTAGGTTAGGTTAGGTTAGGTTAGGTTAGGTTCCCGCGGCGGGTCAGTTTGGCCTGCCGGACGAGTTTCTGGACTCGTATCGGGCGCGTCCCCCGGGTGGCGGATAGGGGAACGCCGCGCAGATATGCGCGGTACCGGTTTCGACCGGCGCGGACCAAAACCAGGCGTTGGGACCGCTCCTCATTCATTGAGGACGCGGTCATAGTCGGTCGCTGGGGGGTTGGGGAAGTTCGCTCCTGGTACGTGTCCGTTTTCGGACATGACTGGGATGCGAACAAGCGACTGACTGAGTTGGGATCGCTTTTCTCGCGAGAAGCGATCATGGCGGCGGGTCTGGTCAGACGCCTTTTGTTTGGCCGGGCGGGACCTTTTGGTCACCGTCGTTGGTCCGCACTTTGCGGTTTTGCGAGGTGCGGAGAGCCGGTCGGCGTCTCGGACGTATTCCGAGCAGCGGCGACGGCGGAGTGCTTGTTTCCTCCTCTCCTTCTGGAGGGGGAGGTGGTTACGAGCGCGGGCGGCGGGTCCGGCTGTTCACGAGAGTGGGCAGTCGGGCATGGCAGTTGGCCACCGCCGGCCGAACCCGTAATCCTGTTCTTTTTGGGACAGGAATGGGGGTTCCTTGCCTTTATTGGCCGGGGGCTGCGTGAAGACAACACTATAAAATTACCCTAAGCTCGTGCTGGTGACGTCCGGCCGTGGGCTGAATGGCGGGGGCGAACCCCGTCCCGAGGATGTCCCAGGGGACCACACCCCTGGCACAAAAAAGGACTAAAATGATAATGGCACCTGGAGACAACGAACTACCCCAGGGAGGTACCGGACGCTTCGCGAAAGGAGAATCCTCTGCGGGCCCTTCGGGGTCCGTCTGCCCCTCGTATTCTGGGGGGGGCAACCAGTGCCACTCGTCCACCCGCAAGGGTGGTTCGAGAAGAAGCCGAGAGGGCTTGAGGAGCGCTAAGGAGGGAGGCGCGCGGTCGGCTTCGGGCGGCAGCGTGTCGAGCTCTTTGAGCGCGGAGGAGCTAGTGGTCGGGGCGGTAGATAAAACCTACCGGAAACGGCCACGCTCGACATCACCGTCGCCAGAGGGCGACAGGACGAAATCCTGTCCAGGATCGCGCTCGGGGAGCGGATCCAAGCGAGGCAGGGGCCGACCGCCTACCACCGGCAAATATGTCGGTGTGGCCAAGGCCCAAGCCGAGCTGAAGGTGGCGCAGGAACGGCAGCGGCAGCTGGACGCGGAGGAGGAGATCCTTCGCGAGGCGGCCGCTGCCGAAAAACGGGACGAGGCTCGAGCTCGGCGCCTGGAGGAGGAGTCAGATGACGCTGACCTCCAGGACAGATTGGGGCTCGTCATAAAGGAGTCGATCGACGACAGCTTAAAGCTGGTGTCGAAGGTTGCCGCCAAGTCCGGCAACCTCAAGGGCGGATACGTGCGGATTCTCAACCAATCCGCAAGACGTATCCGCCGCGATGTGGAGCTCCTGGCTGGACGCACCGCCTCCGAGGAGATTGCTCTTCTCCAAGAGGCGTGCGAGGCGTTCAGGAAGGAGAATGAGCGCCTCAACAATGACCTCGCGAAACTCCGTCGCGAGGTCAAGAAGATGACGAAGCAGCAGGGTGCAGCCGAGGCCGCTGCTGCTGCAAAAGTGCGTCCACCAGCCCTGGACGCCGAAGAATTGACGCGCAGTATCATGGTCCAGGTCGGGACCATGATGAATGCGCGGTTCGCCGCGGTGGACGAACGGCTGCTGCCAGAGCAGCGAATCCGTCCACCTCTTGCGGCGGACAGAAGACGTGCGGACTCTCCGGCTCCGGTGGAGAGACTGCCGGCAGCAACGGAGCAGGTGCAGATGGCGCCTGCCCCAAATGCTGCCCCACAGCTTGCTGCTGCTTCGGACCCTCCCAAGGGAAAGAAGCAGCAGCCCAAGAAGAAGAAGGTTGCGGAGCCTCCGCAGCCTTCAACATCTTCTGCGGCGGCCGCCCCTGAGGCCACCACCTCTGCCAGCCCCGTCCTAACGGAGGAGGGCTGGACCACGGTGGCCAAAAAGAAGAAGGGGAAGAAGAAGCCCGAACAGCCCAGCAACAAGGGCTCGGGTGCCCCTTCGAAGGGGCAAAAGAAGAAGGCGCCGAAAAAGGCGTCAAAGAAGAAGGGGGCATCGAGGCTGCGCGTGCCGCGCTCGTCGGCTGTGGTTATCACACTGCAGCCAAGCGCGGTAGAGCGCGGCCTGTCCTACGCGGCCGTCATCCAGTCGGCCATGGACAAGGTGCCCCTAGCGGACATCGGTATCACCGGCCTGCGATACAGGCAGGCGGTGACCGGTGCCCGCATTTTTGAGCTGCCGGGGGCGAAGAGCGGCGAGAAGGCCGACGCCCTCGCGGCAAAATTGAGAGAGGCACTGGGTGCCGACGACGTCCGGGTCTCCAGGCCCGCCAAGTGCGCAGAGATGCGCATCTCAGGCTTGGACGATTCCGCGACGTCGGATAGCGTCATCGCCGCAGTTGCCCGTACGGGCGGCTGCACGGCGAATGAGGTCAAGGCGGGGGAGGTACGACGCACCCCCTCCGGCCTTGGCAGCGTTTGGGTGCGCTGCCCCGTGGCAGCCGCTAACAAGGTGGCCCGTGGTAGGCTACTGGTCGGATGGGTCTCGGCGCAGGTCAAACTGCTGGATGCCAGACCCACCCGATGTTTCCGTTGCCTACTCAACGGGCACGTGCAGCATTTCTGCACGTGCGATGAGGATCGCCGCACGCAGTGCTACCGCTGCGGCGAGGTCGGCCACCTGGCCAAGTCGTGCGCCAGGGATCCGCACTGCACAGCCTGTGCTGCTGCGGGTCGAAAGGCCGACCACCCGATCGGCACCAAACCCTGTGGGGCTAGCGTGCCCCAAAAGGGTAAGGGGAAGGCTGCAACCCTGCGGCCGACCCCTGCTCCAGCTGCCACGGGTGGGGAGGTGGTGCCCATGTCTGCCTGATGTGGCCTACCTCTCCGTCTGGTGTTGCGCACCCAAGCGCCAAAAGGGTCAGTGAGGGGACGGACTTGGCGTTCCCTCACTGAGCAGAGGCCCGCGGAGGCTGGGTTGGGAGACCCACCTCTGCATTGCACTGGCCTCTGCACCGAAGTCCTGTACCCCCCTACCTCTACATAGGGGGGAGCGAAGAATCCGCCCCACTTTACAGGGCGGATAGCGCTGGTGGGGTTGGCGGTGGAATGCTATAGCGATCCCGCCTCCCCGCCACTTATGCGCTGATGCAGGCAATATGTGAGGTTTTTAGTGGGTAGGCCCTCGTGGATCTTATTGGGTTCACGGGGGAGAGTCCCACATATCCCCGTCGCCTCCCAGCGGCGGGGAATGCGTAACGCATTTCCCTCACGTTAAAAAAAAAAAAAAAAAAAAAAAAAAGGTTAGGTTAGGTTAGGTTAGGTTGCTGTCACAACTGCGCGTGGCGTGCGCCCAACACAGGCGTGCGTACACGCGCCAGCGCAGGAGGCGCACCACCGACCGCGATCTGGAAGCCCGGCTCTACGCCGCCTACCGAGGGGCCACGTTGGCCCTTCAAGAGGCGATCTGCCGGGCCAAGGACGCGGCTCGCGAGGAGCAGCTGGCCACCCTTGACGCAGACCCTTGGGGGCGCCCGTACCAGTGGGTACGTGGCAAACTCCGCCCTTGGGCGCCCCCGCTGACCCAGACCCTGGATCCCCAGTTTCTGGACACCGTGACGACGACCCTCTTCCCGATGAGGACGCACCACACTCCCCCGCCGATGCACTCGCGTACAGCGGGAGATGACGAGGGCGAAGTGCCCGCAGTAACGGCTGCGGAGCTAGGGGCGGCTGAGCTTCGCATGAGGGCGAAGAACACCGCCCCAGGACCGGATGGTGTGCCCGGCCGTGCACTGGCCCTGGCACTGAAGGCCCTAGGGCCCCGACTGCGCGAATTACTGGACGCCTGCCTGCAGCGCGGAGAGTTCCCACAGTTGTGGAAGGCAGGCAGGCTGGTGCTGCTGCGGAAGGAGGGGCGCCCTGTTGACGCTCCATCCTCCTACCGGCCGATAGTGTTGCTTGGCGAGGTGGCCAAACTCTTCGAACGTGTCATCGCTGCCCGTCTCGTCAAGCACCTAACGAGGGTTGGGCCCGATCTGTCGGACCATCAGTTCGGGTTCCGGGAGGGTCGCTCTACCGTCGACGCGATCTTGCGCGTGAAGGCCCTCTCGGACCAGGCAGTATCGGGCGGTGGGGTGTTGTTGGCTGTGTCTCTTGACATAGCCAATGCCTTCAACACCCTGCCATGGAGCTGCATAACAGAGGCGCTCCAATTCCACGGGGTACCGCAGTATCTGCAGCGCATAGTCGGGGCCTACCTGGCCAACAGGGAGGTGCAGTTCGAGGGTCGCGGCGGGCTACAGGCGAAGCTCGTCACTTGCGGTGTTCCACAGGGGTCAGTCCTCGGACCTCTCCTGTGGAACATCGGCTACGACTGGGCCCTTCGGGGCGCTACTCTCCCGGGTGTCAGCGTAATTTGCTACGCTGACGACACGCTCGTTCTTTCCCGGGGGAGATCTCATCGTGAAGCCGCGATCCTCGCCACGGCTGGAGTGGCACACATGGTCGGGCGCATCAAGGCGCTAGGGTTAGAGGTGGCGCTGTCCAAGTCCGAGGCTCTATTTTTCTACGGGCCTCGGAAAGCGCCACCTGCTGGGTCCCACATCGTCGTCGGGGGGGTTACCATCAACGTCGGGTCCACCATGCGCTATCTCGGGCTAGTGCTCGATGGCAGGTGGACCTTCGACCCTCACTTCGCGCGATTGGGGCCCAGAGTGTCTGCAGCGGCCGCCGCTCTTGGGCGTCTCCTGCCCAATTTAGGCGGCCCAAAGACGAGTGTCCGGCGTCTCTTCATGGGGGTTGCCCGCTCGATGGCGCTTTACGGGGCGCCAGTTTGGGCGGACAGTCTGACGCCGCGCGGCGCTGCTTGCTTGCGGCGGCCGCAGCGCGCGATGGCAGTCCGGGTCATCCGCGGCTATCGGACCATCTCATACGAGGCAGCTTGTTTGCTGGCCTCGTCGATGCCGTGGGACCTGGACGCCAAAGCTCTTGCGGCCGCATACCACTGGCGCAAGGAGCAGGAGAGTCGCGGCGAAAGGCTTCCGCCTCGAGCCATCGAGCGGCGCATTGAAGAACTCCGCGGGATTCTTCAACATCAGTGGGCGGATAGGCTTACCCGGCCTGTGGCCGGTCACCGCACTATCGAAGCCATCCGTCCACATCTCGCGGAGTGGCTGAAGAGACGCCACGGAACATTGACGTTCCGAACGACGCAGGTACTGTCGGGGCACGGCTGCTTCGGCAAGTACCTGTGTCGTATCGCTGGCAGGGAGCCGAACGACTCCTGCCACCACTGTTCGTGCGGCGAGGACACGGCGCAGCACACGCTCGAGCATTGTCCGGCTTGGGCTGTGCAGCGCCAAACGCTCGCCGCACTCATCGGGTCGGACCTCTCGCTTCCGGCTGTCATCGAAGAGATGGTAGGGAGCGAGAGGTCCTGGAGCGCCATCACAGAGTTTTGTGGGGAGGTGATGGCGCTCAAGGAGGCGGCTGAAAGAGAGCGGGAGCTCACGCCCGCTCTCCCAAGCCGCGCACGTCGACCCAGAGGAAGGAGGAGGGCAGACAACGCCCTCTTCCAACCTCCATAGGCCAAAGGGCCTTAGGGCCACCTATGCCCGTGGGCGCGCGCTATGTTGAGCGCTGCGCGCAAAGAGAAGACGGCGAGGGGTTAGACTAGCTGACTCCTCGCTGTGCGGGGGCCAGCGGAGGCTGGGTTGGGAGACCCACCTCCGCATTGCACTGGTCCTCGCCGAAGTCCTGCAGCCCCCCTCCATCCTCTGGGGGGGCCATACATCGAAGGTCTGCCCTTTTCAGGGCGGACAGCGCTGACGGGGTTGGCGGTAGAGTGCTTTAGCGATCCCGCCTCCCCGTCATTCAAAGCGCCGAGCAGGCATTGTGTGAGTGGTTTTAGTGGGTAGGCCTCCGAGGATCAACCGAGCGGCTTCGGCTTCTGGGTGGGTCCACGGAGGAGAGTCCCACATAACCCCGTCGCCTCCCAGCGGCGGGGTATGCGTAACGCATTTCCCTCACCTTAATCAAAAAAAAAAAAAAAAAAAAAAGGTTAGGTTAGGTTAGGTTAGGTTAGGTTAGGTTAGGTTAGGTTTTTTTTTTTTTTTTTTTTTTTTTATAAATAACTTTTACAACTCCACGGACCTTTCGTCCGTGCCTTTTTTTAGGTTCAACTTGATTTTTAATTTTTATTTATTTATCATTGTAACACATCATTCTCCCACAAGTTGGTGCCGTTTAGGACCGCACCACACTTGTGTCACCGACTTTTACATTTTGGTTTGTGGTTTGTTGTTTCCGGATTTACTCACAACAGCGATGTCACTGGCTTCCTCCGGACTGGTTGCAGGCTTGCTCACCAGATGTTCACTGTTCCCTGACTAAGGATCGGGCGCAGGACCGACGGCTTAACGTGCTCTCCGAGGCACGGGAGGGGACTGGCTTCGCTGTCGTGGGTATACCCTTTGTGAGTATGTGACAAGGTTGGTTTTTTTTTTGTTTTTTTTTTTTTTTCTTTTTTTTTTTGTTTTTTTTTTTTTTTTTTTTTTTTTTTTTTTTTTTTTTTTTTTTTTTTTTTTTTGTTTTTTTTATTATTATATATATGTATATTTTATTATAATTATATATATTTTTTTTTTTTTTTTTTTTTTTTTTTTTTTTTAGTATCATTTGTTTTTTTTTTTTTTGTTTCCCCAACCTTGTCACTTAGTTGTCAATCTCGATGTTCACTTCCTTCCTGTTGTCGTCTTCTTTCTTGGTGGCGCTGACAAAACCTTACGTACTTTGAGCTCCGTTTTCACTTCGCTGTTCCGTATTTCAGGATTTTGTCAGTTACCGTGTCATCCCGTATCTTCATGGCCATTTTTAGGTTATATTCAATTATTTTGTCTTCTCTCGCTGCTGCAGCTTGGCTGATGAGGTTGCCTATCGCGTCGCTCTTTATGTCCGTGTAGTATACACATCTTGTTGTGTGACGTGATATTGCCACTACGGCGTGTGAGACACTTTGGTGAATGTCCGTCTTTTTGGCTGCTGTGTTCACTATAATGGCGGTTTCCCTTGTCAGTCCCTGTGACTCGTGTACCGTCAAGACGCTAGATCCTTCTCCTATACCGTATCCTTGCTCGATCAGAGTCTTCTTCTCGGCTTGGGTGTGTACCATATATAGGGTGTTCTTAGAGTTGGAAGGTATCTGGCTGCCAGTGAATGGTTTCAATTCCAGGGACTTAACTGTGTTGTTGGATGAGTATATTCCATTGTAGATCGATTTCAAGGCGTATGCTACATCCATCGGGTTCCGGTGTGTACACAGCAGTTCCTTGTCGACGGCCTTGTCATGTGGGCGGCAGTGGTGTAAGGGGAAGAGGTTGTCTCGGTCGATGAAGGGAAGCTGGTTTACGTCGCCAATCAGCAGGATTTCCTTCGCCTCTGCTAACCGTGCAGCCATGACAATTGCTCCGAAGTGGTTCATGAGGGCTTCGTCTACTATCAGTCGATAGCAGTCTTTTCTTTCTCGCTCTCTCATGCCATTTACTAGAATCGAAGCAATTGTGTGGACTCTATCTGCTGCATCTTGTCCCGCTCTGTTCGCCAGTTTCTCTTGGAGATCGATCTTTGCCTCCGTCGTGGTTGTCAGTACCGAGTCCTTTCGATGGTCAAAGTTGGCTATAATCCATGTCGTCTTCCCACATCCTGGTACTCCGTTGACCCATGTGATTTTAGGGTGCTCCCAGTTACAGAGTGTATTGCCGTCTTCATTGGATCCGGTAATGGTCTTGGCTCTGTCTCGGATCTTGTCTTCCAGCATTACTTTTGTACACTTGGCAACCACTACTATTGGGTCTTCGGTTGGCGTCTTGTATCTTGCCGGTCCCACGTCTTTTTCCTCCCATCCTTTGTCTCCTGCCACAAAACCCGCGGTTGCGCTGTAGGCCGCCATACACTGACTAACTTCTTTTCCGTAGATGGTTGTTTGGGTGTCGTTGTCGTATATGGCGGCTTCCGCTGCTTCTAGCTTTTCCTTTAGCAGTTCCGTGTTCCCTTGGAGGTACAGTTGCATGATGGTTTCGCAACTGCGCTGTTTGACCAGCTTTGTAGCCTCATTGATCGCCAGGAATTCGCGGAATGCGTTAAGGAGACTATCTCGGGTGTTTGAGATGTGGGGTAGGTCTGGTTGTTTTACCCTTCCCATTTGAGCTTGGCTTGGTTTGGTGTTTTGTTTGGCCTTTCTCTCCTTGTCCTTTGCCGAGTGCCATTGAAAGATGTTGTGTATAGCCTTACATTGTAGAGTCCCTGGTATGGCTTTGGTGGCTGCATTGAGGGCTGATGTTATTGCTCTCAGTTTGCCACCAGACTCTTTTTCCTTCTTTTTCTTTTCTTCACGGTTTTGCAGGTTTCTTGCTTCCCTTTCTTTAGCAAGTCTCTTTTGCAGTTTTTCTGAACCGCTCTCTTGGATGCCCGAAGGGCCGGCACCGTCTGGTGGGGGAGGTTTGTGTTTTCTGAGGAAGCTGATGTCATCTCCCCTGTCTTCATAGGCTACGATCTCGTGGTGTTCCGAGGCTTTAATGACACCTATGTAACACGCCGCTCCTCCTCTGTCGTGGCCGACTACTGTGGCGTCCAGACTGATTTTTTTAGGGGTTATTTCGCCGGTGTTATTGGCATTACTGATGGCTGTCAGTAGTTGGGATGCCTGAGCATAGCAACTGAGTTCAGCGTTGCCTTCTAGAAGTACTACCGTTTTGTTGCGCGAACGCAATAAACGGCAGCGTTGGCTTGCTATCTCCGACTCTGGTAAGGCATCGTAGAGTTTTCGCCTCATGCTCGCTTTTGATGTACTGCCGTTTAATAGGGCTGCGAGCCCCGGTGAAATACTGACCCATTTGCTAGCGTGTGAGTTACAGAAGGCTATTCCCAGTCTTTCACTGTTGGTGTTCATGAACAGTGCCACTCCGCGTATGGCTATTCCTGCGTCCCCGTTCTCTCCGTGGTCTAGCAGCCGCCCTATGGTTATTGTGTTTGGGCTGTGCTCCACGGTGATTACGGGCGCGCAGGGACTATGGGTGATGGCTGTTGTCATTGGCATTGGTGTTGTTGATGTTGGAGGGGATGATGTCATTATTGGTGGTTGTGAAGGCGTTTGTGATGGTATTGTTGTGGGTGTTGTGGTGGTATCAGTGCTCTTGTTCCGTATCGCTGCCTTCCTGAAAGTGGCTTCTGCAAACTCTAGGAAGAGCACTCTCTTCGCCGGATCTTTTAGTATTTTTTCGAAGGTGTTTATTCCTAGTTTCTCCCTTGTTTGTATTTCCAAGTCCCGGCGTGCTGGCGCAAAACGTGGGCAGTCCAGAAGGATATGCCACACGGTTTCTTCTTCGCCTGGATCACACTCACACGCCGGGCTGTCTTTCAGGTGGAATCGATGCAGGTAACTCGCTATTCCCCCGTGTCCTGTCAAGGCTTGAATTTGAACCGGTTTCAGTCGTGAGGCTCTAACGATCTTATAGGCTTCTTTGACGTCCGGGAGGAACGTCTTTGTGACTTGACCAGTTGTGGAGGTGGTGTATCTATCCTGCCATTTGCGGATGGTTTCCTCCCTTATTTTCCTTTTGACGTAGGACAGGGGTACTTTGTTGTAGTCTATCTGGGTGTCCGTTGATAGAGCCGCTTCCTTCGCGAGTTCGTCCGCTCTTTCGTTTCCCACTGTGCCTATGTGGGCTCTCAGCCAAAATAGTCGCACTGTCCTTCCCTCTTCTTTGATCTTTTCTATGCTATCTTTAATGGCTTTAACTAATGGGTGACTAACTTTTGGGTTCTTTATCAGGTCTAAGGAGGACCTGGAGTCACTTAAGATGGAGACTAATGGTTCGTTGGTGTTTTGAACCATCTGAGTAGCCTTGTGTAGAGCATAGAGTTCCGATTGGAAGACTGTGCAGCATGGACCTAGTTTGAATTTGGCGAAAGACGATTCCTTGTTATTACTCCACCATGTGAGCGCGGCTCCCACTTTTTCTTCTATTTTGCTCCCGTCTGTGAATATCTGAGGACCCTCTGGCTGGGGTGGGTCCATGACTTCCGATTCCGTTTCCCCTAGGAGCTCATAGCCGACGGCTGTTACTGTGGCTGGATGGGGGTAATCTTGGAACTTAATCCCCTTCTCTAGCTCCCCTCCGGGAGGTAGGTAGTCATCAGATATTCCCTTTTTGGCGGCGTATAGGTTTCTGGCTTCTTGGATTCTTAGGTCTAGGGGGAGAGTGCCGGAGAGAATCGTTGCTGACGTTAATGATACAGTCCGGTAGGCTTTACAGATTTTCTGGGCGAAGCCCCTCTGTAAGGTGTTGAGTAGATCTTTGATCATCTGTAGCTCAGCTGCCGGCGCCCACGCGCTTGCAGCATACATGATGATTGGCTCTATCACCGCGACGTATATTGTCCTCGTTATTTCTCCGTTTAGTCCCCATGTCACCTTTGCAGCGCATGCCAGCTGTTTGTAGATGTCAATCGCTTTTCTGCATTGCGCCGCTATGTGAGGTTTGAAGGTGAGTTTATGGTCGATTATTAGGCCTAGGATCTTGATCTCTTTGACAAGCTTTATTTCCTTTCCTGACATGCTTAAACGAGGAGAGTCGTATTTTAACTTCTTTGTTAGTATCATGGCGTGGGTTTTGTGCGCCGCGAAGTTTAGCTTGTTACTGGCTCCCCATTTTGTCACTGTGTGTAGGGCGGCATTCGCTTTGTCTTGGAGATCGCTGCCTGTGTTGGCTGTGAAAACCAGAACCACGTCGTCCGCGAAGGCTTGGCAATAGACTTCCTCTTGCGTGAGTTTGTGTAGCAGCGGGTCCAGTATGACATTCCAGAAGGTAGGTCCTCCTATGGAGCCTTGTACACACCCTTTGGTAGTCTCTTTTTCGCTGGAAGCTCTGGCATAGTTAACTATTATGCGCCTGTCGCTGAGGTATGAGTCTATCATGGCGTAGATGTTTTTGGGGCATTGTCTCTTAATCAGTTGGTGTTTTAAGGCAGGCCACCACGCGTTATCGAAGGCTCCCTCTATGTCTAGCGAGACGACTAGGACAATCTTTTTACTGTCCATCTCGTTCCTCACCAGTTTCACTAAGTCGTAGAGGGCGTCCTCTGTGCCTCGCTGTGGTAGGAATCCATATTGTCTGTTATTAAGGGTTGGAAAGATATGCCATTGTAGCCTCCCTATCATCAGTTTCTCTATGATTTTACCGAGTACTGATAGGAGACCAATTGGCCTGTAAGACTTAGGGTGGGTGTAATCTTCTTTTCCCGGTTTCCTGAGTATGATGACGTGTGCAGTCTTCCATTGCTTTGGAAAGTGTGTCAGCTGTAGACATTTGTTGGCTAGCTCTGTGAACACTTTCTTTTCGCTTCGGATCGCTTCTGCACATATGTCCGCTGTAAGACCGTCGGAACCGGGGGCTTTCTTTGGATTTAGTGTGTTTAGCACTAAGTCCAGCTCTGCCGGTGTAAAGGGTGGGTCCTCAGGCAGGTATTCTAGTTCCTTGGGGTAGGCTCCTTCAGTCAGTTTTCGGAGTGTTTTGTGGCTGTGGTTGTCTGTGTCCGTTGTGTCATCGGGGTAGAAGGTTTTAGCGAGGAGTTCCGCTGATTTGTTTGGACTTAGAGTTAGCCCTTCGTCGTTTCTCAGCAGCGCGTCTTCCTTCCTCCTGGATGTTTTCCTGATGACTCTGTAGATACCATCCCACATGCTTTCTCTCTCCTGTTTGTTGCAGAATTCTTTCCAACTCTTTGTTTGTTCGTCTCTCGCTTTCGTCGAGTACTCTTCCTTACACTTCAGGTACTCGTCGATGACGAATTGTTTTCTTGTCGGAGCTGCATTCCTTATTTTCCTTTTCTTTCTTAGGACCTCTGTTTTCAGGTTTTCCAGTTCTTCTGTCCTCCAGGGAAGTTTTGGGCTTCCCTTCCACGGCTTCTTTTTAGGGATTGCGGTTTCGCAGGCTTCCTGGATGGTGGTTGTGTAAGCCGTGACTATGGATTCTAGTTCTTCTGGGGTGGCCACCTGTCTGACTGTAGCTGCGCTGATATTCCTTTTCGCTAGGTTTTCAGTGAAGTTGGACCTGAATTCTCTCCACTTGGCCTTCTTGGTGTTGTATATACGCGTTGTAACCTCCTTAAGGGGTTCTAGAGGTTTACTCAGCCGTATACTGAAGGTTATGGCGTTGTGGTCTGATGTTGTTAGACCTCTGTCCACTGTCCAGTTTTCTACTTTTCCTAGCAATGAGGTGCTACAGGCTGTCACGTCGACAATGCTGGTACACACCCGTTCTCCTCTGATGGTTTCGAAGGTCGGGGTGTTTCCCGTGTTGACGACGTGAAGGTCCATTTCGTTAAGAAAAGCATTGTAAGCAGCTCCTCTTTGATCCTCTATTGTGCTGCCCCACCAGGGGCTCCAGGCATTTACATCCCCAGCCACAATGAGGTTTTTCGTATTGAATTTGGTTACGGATTCCCTTATCCTTGCCAGGTTGTCTTCGATGTTTTGGTTCCCCTCGAGATAGACTGAGATCATTCCGAACTTCAACGCTCCAGATACCAGTAGGACCGCTGCCTCAGTTTCAGTTACCATCTGAGGGTCGTGAATTACCTCCAGGTGGTTACCGAAAATGATTATGGCTGCTTTAACTGGTTTAAGACGGTTTAGAGTGCACTGGATGACTTTGGTGCCCGGATAGTCTTTCATGACGCCTCTCTTCCCTACATAGGGTTCTTGGATGAGAGCCACGGCTATCCCTTTTCTCTCCGCCGCCTTTAGCAGTTCTTCTGTTGCTAGTCTAGACCGCTGCAGATTGGCCTGAATGATTTTTAGTTTTCTGTTGCCTTGTCTCTCCGGGGTGGTTTTGTTGGGGTTCTCTTGGTCGCCTTCAGCAGTATGAGACGCGGGATCTTGCTATCGCATCCCATTTCATGCGAACGTGACATTCCTCGCTGAAGGCGATGTGGGCCGCTTCAGATCCTGATTTGTTGTTCTCTCTGCAGTTCTTGCAGCTCGGTGGGTCTTTATTCCGTCTTGTGGGGCACTTTTCCCACATGTGGGCTTCACCACAATAACTGCAGAGGCTTTCTTTTTCTTTGCACAGTACCTTTGTGTGCCCGTATTGCAGACATTTGATGCATTGGACCAATGGCGACTGGTCTACCACTGGTCTTCTCTGCATGCCCACATATACTTTGCCGGCTTCTGTGAGTTTTTTGTGTATTACCGGGGAAACTTCGAGCACTGGATGGCATTCGTGCTCGTTTCTGGCCCTCTTCCTATATTTTACCCTGATGATGCTCTCTTTCATGTTGACGTCTCCCAGAAGATGTTTGTTCTGGGCTATCAGATGTTCCACAAGTTCTTCGTCGGTGTGATATGAGAGCACATCTTGTATTTTAATCAATGGGTTGGTCTTTTTTCCCACGTCTATTTTTAAGTTCCCGAGGCCGTTCTTCTCCACCTGACCCTTTACTAGTTGCATTTCCTCGGATGAACCGCAGCTGAGGATGACTTTCTGGTTCCTGGCCTTCCTTACTCTTTCCACTTTGGCTCCGGTCTTTTTAAAATCTAGAGCTACCCTGATCCTCTCTATAACGTTGTCTCCTGTCAACTTGGGGTCCGTTGAAGAGATTATCAGGGTGTGGTTAGGGTTCGGTCGGGGTGCCTTCGGTTTCGAGGCTGCCTGAGCATAGGTGTTGGCAGTTGTGGAAGTAGTTGTGGTGGTTTGGTCCCCTAGTTTCTTGACCATCTCTGCGAGCGCTAGTTCTGTGCCTACGCTCGCTACTGGTGGTGGGGGAGTCTTTTCTTTCAGCCGCCTTATGCTCCGCAGCTCTGACGATACCGCTTCCAGTCGTTCGTGAATCGGCTGCAGCTCCTCTTTGAGGTGATCTTTCGGGGCTGCTGGAGGGAGCAGCAGGGTGGAGGTTATAGATGTTAAGCTCCTTCTGACCTCGGCGATTTCTTTTTCTATTTGCTCCGTGTTTGGGGTGGGTCCGGTGGCTTCTGGTATGGGGTGCGAGGTCTTGTCTTGGAGCAGCTCCAGCGCTCTGGCGCTGTTTTCGCTGGCTCTCGACTGTGCTTCAGCCACCTTCATGTATTCTCGTCGCAGCTCATCCACTTGCCTTGACAGGGTGGTAATCTTCCCTGTAAGCTGCGACGTTTCTTCCTTGAGGGGCTCCAACTCTTTCCCACCCTTCTCTTCAGCCCTGGAGGCACTTTGGCTGAGTCTCGCCAATGCCGCTCCCATCTCCTTCACGGCCCTGTCAATTTCCTTGATCTGGTTGTGGGGCTCGAGAGTCTCGTAACTGAGCCATTTTCTGACTTGGCGGGTTTCCTCCAGGGTTGACTCTAGGTCTTTTCTGGCTATCCCCAGCTCCATGGTCAGATTCTTGTGGACCTCCTGTATCTTTTTGTTGTTGGCCCTTTCTATAGCGATGAGTTCTCGAGCGTGGCGTGATCTCTCTTTCTCGAGGTTGTATTTGTGTCGAGATCTGGAGTCTGACAGGGCTAAGCAGGTTTCGTAGAGGCACTGCAGGCACTCAATGGCCGTCGCCTTGCACTCCCTCTTCATATTTCCGGCTGCTTCCAAGGCCTCCTTTCCTTTCTGCAGCGTGTCGTTTGCCAGTTTGTTGGCCATGTCCATGGCCACCCCCGATCTGGCCACTGTCATGGGCAGCATGCTGAGCCTACCTGTTCGGCAGGCCTCGAGGGCCACCGAGTTGGTATCGGAGAAGTCTTCATCGTCAGATTGAATGGGGCGTGGAGGAATTTCTTCCCTGTTCCATGCCTCGACTCTTTCCTTGACTTCCCCTGCTAAAATTGGTGTTGATTCCGCGGCTGGCGGCGATGAATCGCCGCTGGCGGTGGAGGCTGCCGTTGATGTTCTTGTCAGCACCTTCTCCCTCAGTGACCTCGGTGCTTTGGTTGTTGGTGCTCTCTTACCGAAGTTTGTGATTTTCTTTGTGGGAGAGGGGGGTGTTCCGGCTGCTGCACGCTTGCTGCGGCCACTGGATGCTTTCGCTGATGCTGATGCTTGTGACGACATTATGGTTAAATTATAATATGTGTCTTTTAAATTGTGATGTTGGTGGTCGGTGACACTATCTGCCGAGGATGTTAAGTGCAGAAGTGGAGTACGGCTTACGCTTGGTGGTAATTTGGTGAAAGTGTGTGTTCTTTTGTCTGACTTGTGCGGTTTCTTGTTGTGGGTGGGTAAAACTCGGCTTTTCTTGGAGCCAGTCGGTTGGTCTTTTTCCCCTGATTCCAACGAGCCCAAACTCGATGAGTCTAGATGTTTTGATACCCGAGTTAACCCCCGGGGGGGTGAGGTAGTTCCAAGGGGGGAAATGGGAGGGGGGACGATTCCTAGGATGGCTAATGAAGGGGTGCGGTATGAGGTGAGGGGGGAAGGTGCAAACCCTAGGGGCCAAAAGTTTCCTCTTGTTCTCCTGATGCTAACGACCCCAAACACGGGGGGTCTAGAAGCCTTTGTTTCGGAGATATCCCGAGGGGGGGTGAAGTGCGATTTGAGGGGTGAGGGGGAGGGGGGGAAGTTTCGTGTTAGTGTTATTGAGGGGGTGAGGTATGAGGTGAGGGGGGAAGGTGCAAACCCTAGGGGCCAAAAATTTCCTCTTGTTCTCCTGATGCTAACGACCCCAAACACGGGGGGTCTAGAAGCCTTAGTTTCGGAGATATCCCGAGGGGGGGTGAAGTGCGATTTGAGGGGTGAGGGGGAGGGGGGGAAGTTTCGTGTTAGTGTTATTGAAGGGGTGAGGTATGAGGTGAGGGGGGAAGGTGCAAACCCTAGGGGCCAAAGGTTTCCTCTTATTCTCCTGATGCTAACGACCCCAAACACGGGGGGTCTAGAAGCCTTAGTTTCGGAGATATCCCGAGGGGGGGTGAAGTGCAATTTGAGGGGTGAGGGGGAAGGGGGGGGAGGGGAAGTGATTCCTCTATTTTCCCATTCAAGAACGTAACCAAACACGAGGGGTCTGTGTTGGCTGGTTCCGGAGTTGTTCCTCGGAGGTTTGTGAGAGCTACTTCTTGGGAGGGGGAAAAGCTTAATGGGGATTTGCGAGGGATGGAGGGAGAGTGGAGGGGGGTTTCGAGGGGGCCAGATGTTCTTTTTCAACCTTTTGATTCCAAAGACCCCAAACACGAGGGGTCTGAGGGGTCTGGTACCGGAGTTGACCCCCGGGGGGGTGGGTTGTCTGTTAGGTGGGGGGGGGAGAGGGGGCGGTTGCGTGAAGGGGTATGGGAGATAGGAGTGGGGCGGATTTGCGTGCCAGGGGGAAATAATTTTTGGGGGGTGGGGGTGAGAGGGGTGGGGGTGAATTTTTTGGAAGGGGGGAGGAGTGCTGAGTCCTATGAGCCCAAGCACGGGGGGTTTGGGGTGAAGGGTTTAGGAGTTCCCTCGGAGGTTACCTTGAGTGAAATGTCGGAGTCTTCAGGCAGGTCGCTGCTTGACGGGGCGGGATCTTGGGCCGGCTTCAGAGTCCCCACTAGTGGCTGTTACGTCGATCGTGTTGGCGATAGACGTCACGCCTCGTGTACGACTCGTGTTAGAGGTTATTGCACGTTGTTACTAACCTCTAAAAGCACGTGGTGTTTTCTGCCTTCCCGGGTTAATATCTTCCAGAGTTTTTTGATGACAGTGACGTGCGATACGTCTGGAGATAGCCCCCGGCGGGGCCCTTGTGATGGTGGAGTCCGCTTGTTTGTGATGTTTTCCAGTAGGGAGTAATTCGACTGTAAAGTCGAACTCTTCCCGTTTCGTTCCCTGATGTCGCAGACACCTGCCCACACTTTCACACACTTATCAGACAATACTGAACCACTTAAAACACTTTTCACACGCGTATTGACACTTTTAGCTATTTTTATGAATTTTTTGGTGGGAGCTGATGTGTATTTGATGTTGGTTCGACGCGTACTGGGGTTAGGTTAGGTTAGGTTAGGTTAGGTTAGGTTAGGTTAGGTTAGGTTAGGTTAGGTTAGGTTAGGTTAGGTTAGGTTAGGTTAGGTTAGGTTAGGTTAGGTTAGGTTAGGTTAGGTTAGGTTAGGTTAGGTTAGGTTAGGTTAGGTTAGGTTAGGTTAGGTTAGGTTAGGTTAGGTTAGGTTAGGTTAGGTTAGGTTAGGTTAGGTTAGGTTAGGTTAGGTTAGGTTAGGTTAGGTTAGGTTAGGTTAGGTTAGGTTAGGTTAGGTTAGGTTAGGTTAGGTTAGGTTAGGTTAGGTTAGGTTAGGTTAGGTTAGGTTAGGTTAGGTTAGGTTAGGTTAGGTTAGGTTAGGTTAGGTTAGGTTAGGTTAGGTTAGGTTAGGTTAGGTTAGGTTAGGTTAGGTTAGGTTAGGTTAGGTTAGGTTAGGTTAGGTTAGGTTAGGTTAGGTTAGGTTAGGTTAGGTTAGGTTAGGTTAGGTTAGGTTAGGTTAGGTTAGGTTAGGTTAGGTTAGGTTAGGTTAGGTTAGGTTAGGTTAGGTTAGGTTAGGTTAGGTTAGGTTAGGTTAGGTTAGGTTAGGTTAGGTTAGGTTAGGTTAGGTTAGGTTAGGTTAGGTTAGGTTAGGTTAGGTTAGGTTAGGTTAGGTTAGGTTAGGTTAGGTTAGGTTAGGTTAGGTTAGGTTAGGTTAGGTTAGGTTAGGTTAGGTTAGGTTAGGTTAGGTTAGGTTAGGTTAGGTTAGGTTAGGTTAGGTTAGGTTAGGTTAGGTTAGGTTAGGTTAGGTTAGGTTAGGTTAGGTTAGGTTAGGTTAGGTTAGGTTAGGTTAGGTTAGGTTAGGTTAGGTTAGGTTAGGTTAGGTTAGGTTAGGTTAGGTTAGGTTAGGTTAGGTTAGGTTAGGTTAGGTTAGGTTAGGTTAGGTTAGGTTAGGTTAGGTTAGGTTAGGTTAGGTTAGGTTAGGTTAGGTTAGGTTAGGTTAGGTTAGGTTAGGTTAGGTTAGGTTAGGTTAGGTTAGGTTAGGTTAGGTTAGGTTAGGTTAGGTTAGGTTAGGTTAGGTTAGGTTTTTTTTTTTTATTATAAGTTTTCTATTTGTACCTCCGATATAGTGGTCGGAGCCCTTTTTAGTCTAGGTATGTTTTCATTCTGATGTTATTTTTCTTCAGTTTCTTGTGATCGATTTCAAAGTCTTCGTTTGTTAGTTTTCTTTCGTCTTTAATTATTTTTGTTGGTTGAATCAACTTAATCTGTGTATTTACAATTATTTTTAAGTCGTTTTTTTTTTTTTTTTTTTTTTTTTTTTTTTTTTTTTTTTTTTTTTTTTTTTTTTTTTTTATTATTATTATTATTATTATTGAAAGACAAGAGTCATTTTGTCTTATTTCGTCTTATAGCATCATTCGCTATTTCTGTACAGTATATTAGGAAATATGGTCTTGATTTTTTATTACCAATCAATTCTGGCAGGGTTTGTAGTGATAATTTTGTGTCTGTGGAATTCTCCAAGTTGTGTCGCTGTTGTATATATTTAGGACATTCTAAAATTAGGTGTTGTATAGTTTCTTCTGTGGTGTGGTCACAGATGCACGACGGATCCTCTTTACACTTAAAGCGAGTTAGATATGCCGAGAATCCTCCATGGCCGGTTAATACTTGCGTCAAAACTGGTGAGATTTTTATTTGTCGTATAAGCTTGTACGTGCTTGTGATGTCCGGGAAAAATATTTTTGTGACTTGAGCTGTGCTTTGTTCTTTGTATCTGGTATTCCATGTACATATGGAATTGTGACGGATTTCTTTTTTGATGTCTGAAATTGGGCGCTTGTTGTAACTAGCTGAAGTTCTTGTGTAATGTGCTGCTTCTTTTGCGAGTATATCTGCTCTTTCATTGCCGGGGGTTCCAATATGTGCTTTTACCCAGAAGAATTTTACTATGCATCCTGATTTGTTAAGTTTGATTATATTCTGTTTAATTTTGAAAGCAAGGGGGTGTAACGTATCGGAATTTTTAATTAGATCTAGCGAGGATCTGGAATCGCTTAGCACGGCCACTTCATTTCGCTTGAGTCTACCCACTAGCTCTGTAGCCTGGTAAATGGCGTAGAGCTCTGCCTGAAAGACCGTACAGTACGATTCCAGTCTCATCTTTTTCGTATGCCTCTCGGACCCGTCAATCCAGCATGAGAATGCAGCTCCTACGTTGTTTTGTTCCTTGCTACCGTCGGTGAAAATCTGAACTTTCGGAATCTGGTGATTTTCGATGTCTTCGGGCTGCATCCCACCTAGAATGACATAGTCGATATCTGGCTCTTCCGCCGGATGTGGAGCCTCTTTCCAGCATACTCGATCTTCTACAAGTCTGATTTCATCTTCGGGTGATAAGTCAGCTCGTTTTTCAATAAACATTTTTGCTGCCTCTTGAATTCTTATATCCAAAGGGATTAGCCCAGCGATTGCCATAGCTGCGTTATAAGATACCGTTCTGTACGCTTTACTAATCTTCTGGGCAAATCCCCTCTGAATTACATTCAGCTGTTTCTGTGTCATAATCTTATTAGCTGCCGGTGCCCATGCACTTGCAGCATACATTATGGTTGGCTCTATGACCGATACATAGATCGTCCTTATAATTTCAGGATTTAGACCCCATTCTATTTTAGCGGTTCGTGAGACCATCTTGTATATGTTAGCGGCTTTGCGACAAACTTGTGACACGTGACTGTTGAACGTGAGCTTATGATCAATGATAAGCCCCAACACCTTGATCTCTTTCACGAACTCAATAACACCCCCACCCATGTGAACGCGCGGGACATCAAACTTCAATTTATTGGTGATGATCATTGCTTGGGTTTTGTTTGCTGCAAACTTAAGTTTGTTTTGGATGCCCCACTCGAACACACGCGTAAGGGTATCATTCGCTTCAACCTCTATCTGACTGGATGTCTGCCCAGAAAATACCAATACGACATCGTCCGCAAATGCCTGGCAGTGGACTCCTCTCTCTTGCAGTTCGTCCAAGAGTGGATCCAGCAGTAGGTTCCAGAATGCTGGACCGCCTATGGAGCCCTGCACGCATCCCTTCGTGGTTGGTCTTCGCGATGTAGCCCCTGCGTAGTTCACCGACACTACTCTATCCTTGAAGTAGTCATTGACAACGCCTTTGAGGTTTGATGGACATCCTCTGCGGGCCAGTTGATGTTTTATGGCCGGCCACCAGGCGTTGTCAAATGCTCCTTCTATGTCCAGTGATATAAGTGCGGTAATCTGCTTACTCTTTAAGTTGGATCTAATGAGTTGTATAAGGTCGTAAAGAGCATCTTCAGTACTTTTTTGCAGGACGAATCCATATTGCTTCGGGTTAGTTCCGGATTTTGTGTGCCACTTAATTCTCTTGACAATCATCTTCTCGTAGACCTTTCCGACGACTGAGAGAAGTCCGATCGGTCTGTAAGATTTAGCCTGTGTGTAGTCTGGTCGGCCTGGCTTCCTAAGAACCACTACCGAAGCTTCTTTCCATGGGGTAGGGAAACTTCCGAGATCCAAGCATTTGTTAATGATTCCCAAAAATACTGATGGCTCGGCGTATATAGCTGCACTACATATATCGGCTGTAATGCCGTCTGGTCCCGGAGCTTTTTTCGGGTTAAAACTGTCGATGGTTCTTTTTAGTTCCGCCTCTGTAAAGGGCGGGTCAAGAACTGCTGTTTCATCGCGTTCAGTGGTTTCCTGTGCTTGCTTCCTTACTTCCTTATGCATAGT